>CM062293.1:184996391-186244208 GCA_031216915.1 Pictodentalium vernedei
CGAATCTTAAGATATTTCGTATACACCATCCTTAGAGGGGGCAGATTCATTTTGTTAGCTTGACAAAGTCAAGATAAGCTATTACCATCACCGTCCACATGTGTGGAAGTCTGTAAGTCTGTTCACATTTTCTTTATCACAGGCCTACACCCTGTAGTTCTTGTCCGAACATCACTAAATTTCATGTACAGGTTCGAGGTCATGTCTAGATGAGAATGTCCCATTTTAGTTGCGATTGGTCAACCATGATGTCTGCATCGGTTTCGAAACCCGAAAACCTTTAGCAGTCTACAGGTTGTATTTATGAAGTGATTTCATTGTAACTTGGTAGGATGACTCTAGGGACCTGCGAATTGCCGATTTTGATCGAATCGAATATCGAATCAAATTAGTAAAAAATGAATCAAAATTTCAAATCGAACTTCGAATCAAATTACAGTTAATGGTGGACACGTCCATCAAATGAAAAGCCTTTTTTCTGAAATAATAACCCTGACTATTAAAAGACACACAGTTGTGTAGAGAGCATTTTTTCACCTCACCACTCCCCACACTATAAATTGAGATATAAACCAATATACTAGCTATTGAATGAAACTATTCAAATTGTTGACTTTGCACCTTCGAAAGCTGCAGCAATAAACATTTTTAAATGAACCTGACTTATAGGGCTGATACCTCACTTTTATCACATGTTTTCTTGAAATAAGAGGCTTCATGGGCACTCACCTGACAACAGTTGTTTAAAGAAGGATTTAATTAGCATCCAAAACCAGCAGTGCCGCCCAGAGAAAAATAGAGCCCCGGGGGGACCAATTAGATGGTACCACCTGGGCCCCCCTTGTTTCAAAACCCAACTTACCAAGAAAATATTCACCCTTCCCCCGACCGATATCTATTATGACTCAATTGCCTCTCAAAGACTAGATTGGGTTACACAAGAGAATGTAAGAAGGGATATATATATATATTGAATCAACCGAACTTATTGTTCACGTCACTTTAACTGGCATATGATAAAGCATGTGGACATACTCTAGTGCATACAGATGGTACATTGAGGATAAAAATAACTGCAGCCGCACGACTGCATCTTGCAGTTATTTTTATCCTCTTTGACCCACGATATATCTAATAACTCAAACAGTTATTGAAAGGAATATATGCTTACTAGTGAATTCGGGGGCCCGCCTGTCGATTCACACACACTGGGCACTGAAAAAAGCTCGCAAACTAGCTGTCTCGGGTGGCGCAGCTTCGTCCTCGCGGGCCTCAGGGTTACTACCCACGGCTCTCCCCCCCTCTCGACGGCCCTGATAACTAGTTAACACTACAGAAGAATGAAGTTATTCAATTATTTATAACTATGTTGTCCATACAAAGGATTTTTTTTAGTACTACTACTGGGATGCTACCACAGAAATAATGCCCAGATTTCCAGTATTGCAAAACTAGGGAATCCAAATATCAACCTAGGAACTTAACTAGAACAAACTTTTGCCTGAGCCCTTCCCTCCCACCACTAGGCTGCAGCATACCAAATGTGAAAGCTTCTGATTCGTGGATCTGAAGGAGAAGATTTTTGAAGAAAATTTCCTCATATTGCACTTAATTGAAATTCGGGCTTTCCATAGGGAAGCCCACATATTAACCCCAGAGATCCAATTGGAACAAACTTGAATCTGACACACCATGAGATGTTGTATACCAAATATGAAAAGGATTCTCACTGGTAAATCTGAAGAATATTTTTAAAGAAATTCCCTCATATTGCACCAAGTTAAAAATATGGGCTCACAAAGGAAGCCCAAATATGAAACCCAGGGACTCGATTTGAACAAATTTGAATGTAACCACCCCCCCCCCCCCCCCCCCACCCCACCCCTGGGATGTTGTATACCAAATATGAAAGCATTCCGGCTATTGGATCTGAAGAAGATTTTTAAAGAAATTCCCTCATTTTGAACTAAGTTAAAATTTGGGCTCATATAGGAAGCCCAAATATGAACCCAGGAACTCGATTTGAATAAATCTGAATATGCCCTCCCCCCCTGAGATGTTGTACACCAAACATGAAAAACATACTGGACTGGTGGATTTTTAAAGAAATTGCCTCATATTGGACCAAGTTCAATTTGGGCTCCCCACAGATAGCCCAAATATTAACCCAGCCACTTGATTTGAACAAACATGTATCTGCTTGCCCCCCTTCCAAAGATGTATACCAAATATGAAAGCTTTCTAAACTGGTGGATCTGAAGAAGAAGATTTTTAAAGAAAGTTTTCTCATATTGCTCTAAGTTTAAATTTGGGCTCTCATAGGGAGGCCAAATATTAATCCCAGGAACCCGATTTAAACAAATGTGAATCTGACCCCACCCAGAGATGTTGTATACCACATATGAAAAGCATTCTGACTGGTGGATTTGAAGAAGATTTTTCAAGAAATGTTCTCATACTGCACTAAGTTAAGCTTTGGGCTCCAACAGAGAGCCCAAATATTAACCGAGGGACCCGAATTGAACAAACTTGAATCTGTCCTCCCCTCTAAAGATGCTGCATACCAAATATGAAAGCATTCTGACTGGTGAATCTGAAGAAGATATTTGAAGGATCATTTCCCATATTGCCCCAAGTTAAAAATTTGGGCTTCAGTATTGAAGCCCAAATATGAACCAAGGGGCTTCATTTTTAACACACTTGTATTTGACCCTCCCTCCCCCCCCCCCCCCCCCCCCCCCCCCACCACTCCTATGGATGCTGTGTACCAAATATCAAAAGATTCTGATCAATGTTTCTGGAGAAAATTTTTGCAAATATGCTGACTCAGCATTTTTTTTCAATAACCCTCCCACTTGTAGAAGATCCTAACACAACTGATGGCAATTTTTTTTATTTTACTACTCAATTCTACTGGTCCTAAGGATGCTTCATACCAAATAATGGTTCTCTGTTCTGTGTAGTTTGGAAAATATAGGCATTTGAAAATATTTCTATTTTTTTTTTTTTGCATGAATCAAGTGCTTATGACCCAATACTACCACATACCAAAATTTGGTTCAAATTGGACCATCGGTTCAGAAAATAGAAATTTGGGGGTGGGGCCAAAAAATCATACCCCCTCTCATGGACAAACCCAAAATATTGCTTCACGAACTTCATTTGAACAAACTTGATTCTACATCTCAAAAGGAAGCTCCATAACAAATATCAAGTCATTGTATCCACTGGTTCATGAGAAGATTTTAAAAATATTTTGGAGCATTTTCCCCCACCCCCTCACTATGGGGCTGGGCATGTTGAGACAAACAAAAATTGCAATGCCCCTTCGGGACCATCACTTACACAAACTTTCACTTAAATTGGCCCAGTGGTTTTGGAGGAGAAGACTAACACATGGTGTTGACGGATGGAGAGCAATTAGATAAGCTCAGCTTCACTTTGTCACGATGAGCTAAAAAGTGGTCTCCCTTAACAAGCCCTGAGAAAGGTGAATAGAACTCCCTGAAAGGAGGCTCATTTTGGAAATCCACCAGTGAGGTCCTAGCCTAATGTTTCTCATGTCCTCATTTGGGTATTGAAGGATCATTCTTGCCATAATCATGTTCAGAAGGATAATTACTGGATTTTGTCATAGATGCTGAAAGTGACCTTAAACACCAAACAAGTTGGGGCCTGAATTACTCACCTTACAAAGGGACCCATCCAAATCTTCACAAAAAGATTTAAGAATACTTCAACTTTAAATTAGTCCACTTATCTTTAATTTGTCACTTTATTATTTAATTCATTGACTGGGGAAGCAGTTTGAAAGAAGATTACAAATGAGAAGATTCTTAAAGAATTTTCCCTAATATTGCAAGAAGTTGAAATTTGGGTTTCAATAAGTCGCCCAAACATGAACCCAGGGACCTGATTTGAACAACCCCCCAAAAGGATGTTGTGTACTAAATATCCAAAGATTATGACTTGTGGATCTGAAGAAGATTTAAAAAAGAATTTTCCTCATATTGCTTGGAGTTTCAAATTTAGGGCTATCATAAGGAGCCCAAATATGAACCCAGGGTCTTGATTTTGAATAAACTTTAATCTGACCCCCACAAGGATGCTACATACCAAATATCAAAAAGATTCTGACTGGTGGTTCTGGAAAAGATTCTTTTAAAGAATACTTTTCTTATTGCACAAAGTTAAAATTTGGGCTCCTGTGTTGAGCCCAATTATGTGAACCGAGGGCTTAATTTCAACAAACTGGTATCTGATTTTTAGCTCACCAAAGGGAGCTTAACTTATCACTTGCCGTCCGTCGTTGGCGTCTGTCCGTCGTGAACATTTTTCAAATGACTTCTCCTCTGAAACCACTGGTCTGAATTTTCACAAAACTTCATATGGATGTTCATTACTATATGGCAGTTCATGTTTTGTTCAAATAAAATGGCCATGTCCCTTGGAGGCTCTGTATGGGGCATAACTCCTGATAGCACCGTATGAATTATAGAAAAATTATTAAAAAAAAAAAAAAAAAGCAGCTTCTCCAGAACCAGTGGACAAAATCTTTTGATACTTGGTATGCAGCATCTTGGTATGGGTCTGATTCAAGTTTGTTCAAATCAACCCCCTGGATTTCATATTTGGGCTCACTATAGAAACCCAAATTCGAACTCGGTTGCATTTCAGGCAAATTTCTTAAAAAAATCTTCTTCTCCAGATCCAGCAGGCAGAATCTTTTGATATTTGGTATGCTACATTGTGGGGTGGATCTGAATTCAAGTCTGTTCAAATCGGCCCCCCTGGATTTATATTTGGGCTCAGTATAGAAGGCCCGAATTCGAACTTAGTGCATTTCAGGCAAATTTCTTAAAAAATCTTCTTATCAAGATCCAGGCAGGCAGAATCTTTTGATATTTGGTATGCAGCATGCTTAGGGGGGGGGGGGGGGGGGGGGGGGGGGGGGGGGGGGGGGGGGGGGGGGGAGATTCAAGTTTGTTTCAAGCCAAGTCCCTGGGTTCATATTTGGGCTCAGTGTGGTAGCCCGAATTATAACTTAGTTCAAAATGAGGAATTTTCTTAATAAATCTTTTCCTTCAGATCCAGCAGTCGGAATGTTTTTGATATTTGGTTATGCAGCATACTTAGGGGGGTGAGATTCAAGTTTGTTCAAGCCATGTCCCTAGGTCCATATTTGGGCTCACTGTGGGAACTTGAATTGTGACTTAGTTCGAAATGAGGAATTTTCTTAAAAAATCTTTTTCTACAGATCCAGCAGTCGGAATGTTTTGATATTTGGCATGCAGCATTCTTAGGGGGGTGAGATTCAAGTTTGTTAAATCCAAGTCCCTGGGTCCATATTTGGGCTCCCTGTGGGAGCCCAAATTATAACTTAGTCAATATGAGGAATTTTTAGCTCACTGAAGGGAGCTCAAGTTGTCACATGCCGTCCGTCGTCGCCTGTTGTCGTGAACATTTTTCAAACGACTTCTCCTCTGAAACCACTAGTCCAATTTTCATGAAACTTCATGTGGATGTTCATTACTTTATGGCAATTCATGTTTGTTCAAATGAAATGGCCACGTCCCTTGGGGGCTCTGTATGGGGCATAAATCTGATAGCACTGTATTAATTATAGAAAAATTATTAAAAAATCTTCTCCAGAACCAGTGGGCAAAATCTTATGATACTTGGTATGCAGCATCTTGGTATGGGTCTGATTCAAGTTTGTTCAAATCGAGTCCCTCAACCAATATTGGGGCTCACTATGGGGGCGTGAATTTTTACTTAGTGCAATTTAAGAAAAATTTGTTAAAAATCTTCTCCAGAAACAATGGGCAGAATCTTTTGATATTTGGTATGCAGCATCTTGGTATGGGTCTGATTCAAGT
Source organism: Pictodentalium vernedei (assembly GCA_031216915.1). Lineage (NCBI taxonomy): Eukaryota > Metazoa > Mollusca > Scaphopoda > Dentaliida > Dentaliidae > Pictodentalium > Pictodentalium vernedei. The sequence continues at coordinate 185,002,271 of CM062293.1, forward strand.
TTGTTCAAATCGAGTACCTTGATCAATATTGGGGCTCCCTATAGGGGCATGAATTTTTCCTTAGTGCAATTTAAGGAAAAATCTTCTTCTCCAGAACCAGTGGGCAGAATCTTTTGATATTTGGTATACAGCATCTTGGTATGGGTCTGATTCAAGTTTGTTCAAATGGAGTCCCTTGATCGATTTTGTGGCTCACTGTGGGGACTTGAATTTTTACTTTGTGCAATTTAAGAAAATATTTTTTAAAATCTTCTTCTCCAGAACCAATAGGCAGGATCTTTTGATATTTGGTATACAGCATCTTGGTATGGGTCTGATTCAAGGTTGTTCAGATTGAGTCCCTCAATCAATATTGGGGCTCACTAAAGGGGTGTGAATTTGTACTTAGTGCAATTTAAGAAAATTTCTTTAAAAATCTTCTTTTCCAGAACCGATGGGCACAATCTTTTGATATTTGGTATACAGCATCTTGGTATGGGTCTGATTCAAGTTTGTTCAAATTGAATCCCCCGTTCAATATTGGGAGTCACTATGGGGGTGTGAATTTTTACTTAGTGCAATTTAAGAAAAAATCTTTAACAATCTTCTTCACCAGAACCAGTGGGCAGAATCTTTAGATATTTGGTATGCAGCATCTTGGTATAGGTTGGATTCACGTTTGTTCAAATTGAGTCTTTTGATCAATATTGGGGCTCACTATGGGGGTGTGAATGTTTACTTTGTGCAATTCAAGGAAAATTCTTTAAAAATCTTCTTAGAACCATCGTGCAGAATCTTTTGATATTTGATCAGCAGCATTGTCCCATTCAGTCCTGTTGATGTTTTAGCTCCACGGAGAGTATAGATTTACTCTGTAGAACCTTAAGAATAGCTTTTGATAAAATTTGTGTCTTAACAGTAAGGAACATTCGGTGAGTGCCTAAGGCCCCCTGGGACCTCTTGTTAAAGAATATTCCCCATATTGCACAAAGTTAAAATTTGGGCTACCCCAGCCAGCTCAGGTATAAACTCTGGGATTTGCTTTGAACAAACTCAAATCTGCTGGAACCTATACCTTATTACACAGTGCCATTGTTCATGCACATAGGCAAAATGGATGAAGTGCCTTGCCCAAGGACACAATGCAGATAATGCTGATCAAAAACATGAACCATCAACCTTTTTGTGGTTAAGATTGGAATAAACAGTTTGCTAAACTTCACTTTATTCTTGTGATGCAATCATGATACAAGCATAGTTGTTTGGAGCAAGAAGACCAACAAAGAAATAAACAAGGACTATGCAAAGTATGGGTAAATGCCCCAAACCCTAAGCTACAAGAGAATCACACAGTCTAAGTTGATCAAGTGTCATAGTTCTTCTAAAAATCTGAGGACAAACTCAACTGAATGTGAATATCCTTTTCCCTCATGCTAGTCTCTCATCGTACCAAAGGTGATTGAAATACAAGTGATGGTTTAGAATAACAATGCAAAATGTTTGTACAGGTGGGCAGGTCACCACAAGTCAATCAAAGGCAATAACTCGAGCAACAATCGGAGGACAAAACATGTTAAAGGTGCATATCCTTTCCTTTCCCCTCATGTTTGTCTATGACTGTACAAAAGGAGATTGAAATATGATTGACAGTTTTGGAATAACAATGCAAAATGTCTGTATGGACAGAAAGATCACATATCTATCAAGGGCTATATCGCTTGTAAAATCAAAGTACACAATCCAATAATGGCACATATTATTTTCCCCATGTATCATTTCAAAGGAGATTCAAAAATGACTGTTTAGAAATAACAATGCAAAATGATTGTACATCTGGGCAGAGGTTGCGACTGGATACCTGGAAACCTCTTTGGAGGCTTGATAAATATGGTCAAGTCATTTCTCAAAATACTGTTTGAAATTAACCCATTCTGCAGCCATTCACCAGTAGTGTATCAGTGTCCCAATATCACATTTTGAAACGACATTATACTTCGATGAAGGATGGGCATCATCGGCTATCCTTGCTACTGTTATATTACACACTGTTAAAAAGGGCTTGGAGAGCTCTTTTGAATAGCATCATGCCTGCAAATGAGCAGCCTATCAAGGTCAATGATGGGTTCAATTTGCATGTTTGACAGGCACCAATTCATAATGACCAGTACATTTCATCAAATTTTTCTAATTCCAGTCAGCTTCACCAAATTCTTGACTCGTTATCATCTATTGGAAAAGCTCTCTTATTAGATATGAACATTGTATGTCTTTGTTTAAAGAGCTGTCTGTGTTGCCATGACAAAGATATACATTGTTTCTTTGAATAACGGTACACCATACTGTTGGATTGTACTTGTACTACTGGTGTCAGATAGAAGTACACGATGACAGTTACAAAGCTGTTGGTACCTGAAAGCATGACAGGCAACAACAAAAAATTATCTGCAGTCTTGAATAGCATTTCAAATTACAACATTTATTCAGCGAAGTTAAAGCTTTACAAATCTTTGTAGTTTTAAAAAAAATGGATCACAGCATAGAAACAGCTGACTAGCTGCGTGCAAGAAGCCACTATCATGACTGTATTGAAAAGTACTGAAAGCCACATCAGTGACTTTACACTGTATGCATTACCTTGTAATTTGTTCAACAGTAGAGAAAAAATGTTTATACATGTCAAAACGTTTGTTACAATTGTTTGGAGAGTGTCAACAGGTACTCTCCAATAAAATGTAACAAAACAATTATTTAAGAACAAAATCTTGGTAATCTAAGTTCCCTCTGCTGGTAGCATGGCATCCTTGAAAAAAAAAATCACCTTCGAAAAATAATTTGGCAATCTACTGGTTAATCGTCTTCTTGTGAACACAACATTGGAGATTCAATGTAAAATGCTTGTGGATGTAGAAAGTAGGATGGTATTCTCAACAGCAGCAAAGCTTTCATGACATAAGATAAACACAATATCATTTCATTTTCCTGTACCTTATTATTTTAAAATAAGTTAAAGAAGTCATGTAAGTAATAATTATTCAATAACATCAATGCCTGCATTCAACTAACCTGTGTGTTCTGTGATAAACTAACTTCACTCACTTTTCCCAAAAATATTACAATATTAAACTTGATTCTTTCACAGTAGAACCCTGTTAATTGAATAGCCATTTTTCCAGAGAAAAATATTCAATTAACAGGAGTATTCAATTAACAGGAAATTGGTCACTTTCCTGTATTCAAGTGATAGGCTAACCATTCAATCTATTACAGTGGAGCCCACTTAACTGGAGATCTCTTAACTGAATAACCCTGTTAATTGAAAATAATTTCCCACATAAAACCATTTACCATACCTCCAGTAAAAATTTGACCTGTTAATTGAATATTGGTTATAGAGTAAACTCCTGTTGACTGAATAAAAAATCTTGTAATCTGTCAAGAAATTACTCTCACTCTCCCCAGTTTTCCTTTGTTTTTTGGCGTCTGTACATCCAATACAGGCATTCAATCTATTATATCTTGTTAGACAGAGCTCTTCGAGTTTATCTCTAGAATACAGGAAAGTGACCCAATCTCCCCTGTTAATTGACTGGCAAAGTGGCTATTCAATTAAAAGGGTTACACTGTACATCTATCTGTTTTTTTCTTTTATCTTGTTCAGAAGGCCCATATCTATACCATTCCAAAAAAGTAGGGGATATCCAAACAGATGTTGATATTTTCGGAAAATGGTATTGGATACGCGTGATTGGTCACATCAATATGTTACCATGTTTAGTGTGGATCATGAATGTCACCGGCCCACAAAAACTTTGTGCAGGTTTTTCGCATGAGCGCCGCGCTAATGTCTGTGAGGTACGTTTTGAAATTTTCATTTGTACTGGATGGGCTTTTTCGGAGGTCTCATCGTTCTTTTTTTGGTATAAACTCGTTCATCAATAGTTTCTGGTCAAAACGTAACTTTTGAGGTATGCAAAGACTGACATGTGACGAACATTTACATGCCGTAGCATGTTGGAAGCTAGCAACAGACAGACTGCAGTGGCTCAAATTCTCAACATTACACAATCGGTGATTAGCAGGTTGTGGTCACGCTACCGTCAGACAGGCAATGTTGATGACAGACATCGGTCAGGTTGTCCAAGGGCAACAACTGCTAACCAGGATTGTTTCATCCAAACTACAGCATTACGTAACCGCCATCAAACTACCTCAGAAATTGGACAGCACTACACCGAGCGACAGATGAGCGAGTCAGTGGTCAGACTAACCGAAATTGCCTTCACAGCTGGAATTTGTATGCTCGATGACTTCGAATAATTCCACATTTGAGCGTCACATCGAAGCAAGGCGTAAGTTGGTGTGGAGCATGACAGCGCTGGGACAATCGTCGGTGGAGCAATGTCATATATTTTGATGAATCGAGGTTCACTCTCGACTTCCACGACATGCAAAACAGATTGTGGCGGCAGTGGAACGAACAATACCATGACGTAACCTTTAGGCAGCACGATCATTTTGGTGGTGGATCGGTTATGGTGTGGGAAGCATAACCATGACAAGCAGAACAACATTACATGTCAACAAGGGCATGTCACAGGGCAGTACTACCGTGAAAACATGTTAGCAGCTCATGTGGTGCCATTTGCATGGCCGTCTATTCATTTTTCAAGATGACAATGCAAGAGCACACAGGGCCCATGTCGCTACAGAGTTCCTCTAGGAGCAGAACATCACTACACTGACTTGGCCAGCACTAAGTCCAGCCAGACGTTTCACCAATCGAGCACGTCTGGGATATGCTTGGCAGGCGCCTACGACAATGCCAACAGACCCCTACCAATGTCCAGGAACTCACCGCTGCACTACAGGAAGAATGGAATAACATCGGTCAAGCTGATATTGGACGTTTGGTGAGGAGTAGGTCATGTCGGATCCGCACTTGTCTCATGAACCAAGGAGGATTTACAAGGTACTGGGTCTTGGACTGAATGTGGTAAATTCTCTGACTGACCATCCATGTCTTCTACAGCTCAGTGCATGGAATGTGTGCTCGGCAGACACCCAACTATCGCTGAAATCATTCACCAGATGTCACAGTGCAATGCCTCAACTCTTTTTGATGAAAATATATTTCTTCATATATTTCACTTTTATCAAATATCCCCTACTTTTTTTTAATAGTATATTGTATCTTTATATATGTTTGGCAGAAATCATGGAGGCCAAAAAAGGTCTATTAACACGGGAAATTCAGTGGATGTCAGAGCACTTCTTTGACAGATCACAATATGTTTTCTTCAATTAACAAGAGCTTACTCTACAATCTATATACAATTAAGCAGTCAAATTTGTACTGAAGGTATGGTAAACGAGTTGGTGTTTGGAAGTTATATACAATTAACAGTGTTATTCATTTAAGAGGTATTAAATTATGCAGGCTCTACTGTTTTCATATTTGTGGAAGAGTGTTTTCAAAATAAAGCCTAAAATAATATACTAAAACTAACATCAATCACAAGCAGTGGTCTGTACTGTGTCCATGGGGGCCCCAGCCTTGTGTCCTCAAGCAAAAAAAAAGAAAATGGGTTTGGGGGGTGGGGGGGGGGGGAGGGTGGCTGGTAGCTATTAATAACAGTTATGCTGTGAAAAGGACCAGAAAATGTTATACTAATGCAGTAGTCTTAGCAAATACTGAAACACTTTCCCATGGGACCTGCTCAAACATACCTTTGCAATTCAAAGATCGTGTTCACAGGATCAATGTATGAAAAGGCATGGCTCTTCAGGTCAGCCAATTGTACTGCTCTTCTAGTTGTTTGGATTTACAAAACACTTTAATTTTGGACACTTATTTATTGTATAATTTGAAGAAACAACATATGGCCCAAGAATAAAACAACATGTTACTGTTTTTTGTTTTTTTTTCTACATTAACTGGCCTACATATGTACCATATGTGGGCCAAAACCCATACATAAAAAGAGTGTCCTTGATCCCACTTTTGAAATTGTTATACACATGTACACCTATTCACTGTTCAAGTGACTTTGTTTGGATATGATCAGTTCAAGCAGTTTTCATGAATTAATCTGTATAATATGGGCCAGCTTGTTCAGAAGAGATACTAAAGCAGTGTACAAATTCCTGCCAAGAAAGACAATACTATTGCAGAAAGAATCTATTTTCGGTCATTTTGCCCCTTGATCTTGCAAGATCATTATTAGATTGTGCACATTTCTAATTAGTCCTCTTTCTGGACAATCAAGTTGAACTGACAAATAGATGAATGGTAAAAAACTGGCTGAATGCTAGAAGCCATCAACAATGCTCTACTGCAAAGAGTGGCGAGGGACTTTAGTGGCTTTACACTATGTATTGGCTCACTGTTTGCTCAGCAGTAGAAAAAAAACAGTAAAAGTGTATATAAAACTGTTCTGTTACAATTAATTGGAATGTAGGCACTCTCAAATAAATTACAACACCCAGGTCTGAAAATAAGCAGTCTGACATTTGCAGAGTGAGGTCCACAGAGGGTGAATGTGATGATGCTGTCTCATACAGTGGGCCAATTTATTCTCTGGGTACATCTTTCTGTTTAGTTTTGAGACCCTGATTCAGATAGAGATTCACAGAGGGTAAATTTAGTGATGATATCATGCTATGCAGGGTAGCATCACTAAATCCACCCTCTGGGGACCTCATTTTGCAGATGACAGTATGCTTATTTTCTGGCTTGGCAATACCGCTACTATTTATGAACAAAATCTTGCCAAACTAAGGCTCCATTTGCTAGTAGCATGGTATCTTTGAGAAACAATATACTCATGTTACAAATCCCTTTGGAAAAATAATTCAGCACTCTACCAGTTAACATACACTTCTGTTTATTCTGTGTACAGAATGCATGTTTCAACAGCTCCAGGAATCTCAGTGATACATAGTCCAATATTAAATATATATATAGATTAATATATTATATTTAATATTTAAAGGCAGCCAAGACTTGCCTAGAAACAACTGCCAAGGTACTTTAAATGTAACATGCAAATTTACCCACACGGAGACTGCATACTGGGGCACCTGGTCTATAAATGAAAGTGTCAATGGCACTGTAGCTCAACTTGTGTAAGACATGTACATGTATAGTATGTGACACAGCAATGACACACATCTAGGTAATGACCTGATAACAAAGGTATATGTAAAGTATTGTAAAGGTCTGTACATAAAGACTGACCGTAACCTGTAGCAAATGTACAGGTAAAGTATTGTAAAGGTGGGTGACAGTTAGATGCTAAACTAGAAAAGAAATCTCCATGGGGTTAATGTTACAATGGGGATTCTTGTATGGTGCATCAAAAGCCAAATGTTAGCAATTGTTTTGGTCTTTAAAACCTTTCTAAGGTTGATTCATACTAATTAATAAATATTTGTCCAGTCCTTCTTAAAATATAGATATTTGAATTTTTTATCTTTAGATCATAGGGTTGCCACGGGTGAGGAGGTTTTATTTTTCTCATTGTAAATAGAAAATCGGGTTGTGCTAATTAATGTTTACCCTCCCCAAACAACACCAACTATTAACACAGGAACTTGGCTTCAACACATTTGAATATACACATCCTAGGGATGCTGAATTCAAGAAACATTATTTTGTCTGGTGTTTTGGGAAACAACTTTTAATTTTCTCCCTTTTTGAGTCCCTGGGTGGATCTGACTGAACCCAAAAATATTTGTTCTCATACCACAGTGATAACAAAGGCACCCAATAAATTTATAGCAAACATTACTGACACAAAAAATCTTCTTTACAGGTTCTGTACAAAAATTTTTTATACACACAATTCCAGTAAATATGACTGCTGACAGGCATTTTGAATTTTGGGCCGAGCCCAAAAGCACTTGTTACCATCCCATGATGATAACAAACGTACTCCTAGAAGTTCTGCACAAAAAAATGATTGCACCTAATTTTGGTATAAAATGGCCACCGACAGCCAGCTTGAATTTCAGACTGCACCCAAAAACACTTGTTCTCGTCCGTAGGTGATAACAAAGGTACCCAAGAAGTTTTCTGAAGATCGGTTCATAAATACAGCATTTAGCCCAAGCCGTATTGACTGTGCACTTACTGTGTATATGTAGCACTGAATAAATCAAAGTTCATCTAATTTGCATAATTTCTGCACGAGAAAAAAAAACACATTATATGTGATGTATTCCATGTTACTAAACATTCATTCAAATCAGAACCTTCATATAGAAGTTCTGTATAAAGAACTGATTGTACCTAATTTCGGTACTAAATGGCCACCGGCAGCCATCTTGAATTTTGGACTGCACCCAAAAACACTTGTACTCGTCCCATGTTGATAACAAAGGTACCCAAGAAGTTTTGTAAAGATCGGTTCATAAATATGGCCTCTAGCCCGAGACATATAGAAGTTCTGTACAAAAAACTGATTTACCTAATTTCGGTACAAAATGGCCATGGCAGCCATCTTGAATTTCAGACCACACCCAGAAACACTCGTTCTCGTCCCAAGGTGATATCAAAGGTACCTAAGAAGTTTCATGAAGATCAGTTCATAAATACAGCCCCTAGCCCGAGCCGTATTGATATGTGTACTTACTGTGTATAAGTGGCACTGAATAAATCAAAGTTCATCTAATTTGTATAATGTCTGCACGAGAAAAAAATCGTATTATATGTAACGTATTCCATGTTACTAAACATTCATACAAAAATTTATTCAAATCAGAACTATCATACAGAAGTTCTGTACAAAAAACTGATTGCACTAATTTCGGTACAAAATGGCTGCTGGTGGCCATCTTGAATTTTGGACCGCGCCCAAAAACACTCATTCTCGTCTCACGGTGATAACAAAGGTACCAAAGAAGTTTCGTGAAGATCAGTTCATAAATACGGCCTCTAGCCCATGCCGTATTGAACTGTTGACAGAAGGACAGATGGACGATGGCCCATTACATAACCTCAAATTTGACTACATCAAAGTTAAGCTAAAAATGATCAAAGTCTGAATTAGGCTGTAAGGGTTAAGGTCTAAGTACTGTCTCTGAAAATTATATCAGAAATCCTACTTTGTTCACTGTTGGTCGAATTTGTCTTGTCAATTGTCCTTAGTTCTTGGAATGTTATTCACAGGCACCTATTTGCCAAATGAGATCATTCAGCTGTGAACTCCATGGCCTTCACCTTTCCATAGCTCCCTCAATTCAACATTACATTCCAGATCTCTCAGTGCTGCTTTCCCTTCATCGATGCACTTGTTAAACTCAGACATAGCTCTGCTGATAAGTTCCTCTGCACCACCTTCTAAGAAAGCATTACAAAAATCTCTTTTTCTTGAAACAATATTTCTTATAGCCATACAGGCTTGTTTCTGTGAAAAGAAAATGAAAGTGTCAATGACACTGTAGCTCAACTTGTCAAGACATGTACATGTATAGCAGGTGACACAGCAATGACAAACATCTAGGTAATGACCAGATAACAAAGGTACATATAAAGTATTGTAACGGTCTGTACATAAATACTGACCGTAGCCTGTAACAAATGTATAGGTAAAGTATTGTAAAGGTGGGTGACAGTCAGATGCTAAACTATAAAAGAAATCTATGAGTCCCAGAGTGGGTCTGACTGAACCCTAAACCCTGGACATACATCCTTTCCCTAAGGCAGGGGATGAGTGTAATCAATAATTTATTCAAAGTTTTGTTTTCTAAAAATTCTGAATGTTAACACAGTTAAATACTAATATTTTTTAAACGTTTACCACTTCTACCCATTTTTCATGGGGGGAAACAAAATATTTTTTAGCTTGTAATCGTAGCAAAAAAAAAAAGTTTTTCCACTTCATTTCACCTTGTGTTGGGTTAAGAGTCTGCATCACCCAAAAGGTGAAGGTTCCACAGTCTTCTCCCGGGAAAACAATTATCTTCTCTTCCCAATTGGTGCATTTTGTGGTTTTGAAGGCTTAACTGGTTGAGTACTAGAAGCCACTATCAGGGCTTTGAAAAAAATGAGGGTACCAGAGCAAAAGCCAACGTTTTCCTTGCTCATATTTCATATTCAGTCAAACACAAATAATATTTTGTTTATGTAAATTTGTATTATCAAGAGGGCACTCTTCAATAATTTGTAATAAAACAAATTTTGATGAACAAATTCAGACCATCAAAAATAATGTAGCCCTCAACCAGTTAAGTAGCCAGAAAGTGAAGGAATGATATGGCAAAATGACCAGGAAACATCAGGCTGAGAATACATGGACCAGTTTAGGGACTTCAGAGATGAATGTATATAAGGTTTAGATTTCTCAGGAAGGTGTGTGTGTGTGGTTCTGGCTAGAGTATTTCTCCCCCTATGCTGCAGCAGAAGCCTACAAAATGGATCACGCCCATCAAGTGAAGCATTCATATCCTACTGAAATTGATGTTTTCTTTAAACTGTTTACCTAACGTAACAAGAAAACATTTTCAAAGAGCTTTCTTGAAAAACCAATATTTTCATTTTTGTTCACACAAAACATAGTTTATCACCCTTCACTGGAATGAACTCAACAAACTCATTCCAACTGATGGTAGTAAGCTATGCTTTGGCAAAAATATAAAATAAAGTTGAATACCGATTTTTGTAAATAGTGCTGGTGGATCTGGTCATAACATGAGGTAAAAGGTTGAGTACAGGGTACTATGCGCTGTTGGAAACTGGTTAACACCTTATCTAACATATCAAAAGAATCTGCAAAGAACCATCACAAACGTGGCAATTAAAATTTTGTTGCAGTTTCAAAGAAAGTTTCAAGTGGTTTTGGAAAATGTGTTCATCCACTTGTCATGTTGGGTAAGACTGGACTAGAAACCACTGAAACAGCATAACAAGTGGCTTGTATTTGGATGAGAAATATATGTACAATGCAATTTACAGGGGTATTCTATTGAGCAGTATGTAGTTAACCCTCCTCGCACTGATGTCAAAATTTCAGCCTTTCTCATAATTCATCTATTTATTTAACCCTGAATGATCTGGACAAGTGTCTTTAATTCCCACCATTTCACCGTCTCTATATGTCTAACAGCTTAGCAGTGACTTCCAGTCAGATCTTGGCTGCCTGTGTCTATGGTCAGCAGGATCGCCTCATGATGACATTAAGGGAACCTGTTCGGAGGTCGGAAAAGTTGGAAATAGCCCTTAAAGGTTAACCAATTCAATCTGTGTGAGCTCACACAAATTCCTAACTGCATTATGGGAAACATTTGCCATTTGAAATTTTGTATTTTGATAGCAGTGTGTATGCAGAGGGTTAAGGAAGCCACAATAATAAATATCTAAATATTATTTATGTATAAATATCTCTTTCTGAAAACGATGCCTATTAACTCTGCAGAATTCCATGCCATCTCCACCGAAGTTGGTCTTATAATTAATTTCAATCAACTGATACACACCTGAACTGCTTCTTCAGTTCTGTGTATTGACATAGCTTGTAATATAGCAACATGCCCACCATTTTCCATTATCTTCTGGCTGTTTACAGGCATGCGTAAAGCATATGTTGCCAGTGCCCCACAGCCTGCCTCTGCAATTTGTGGGTTGGCTTGATGTTTGGTCATAGAAGCAATAGTTAAATCAATTCCACCTGCTTTTACTATGGCTTCTTTCACCTCATCATTACCCGATAAATTCTTCAATACTCCTAATATTTGCTTACATAATTTCTGAAATAAAAGAAAACATTATCATCATAATTTTTTATTAGCATTTAAGGTAACTTTCTGTATCTATGGCTATATCATGACCACAACACAAGTATAAATTCAAGTTAAACTTCCCCCTCAGGCATTTGTTACCAGCAGACATGTTAACCTCTGAAAAAAATTATCAAGGACTTTGAGGGTGATTTTCAGGAAGAGGATAAATTTTAGGGGGAAAGTGCATGCGAGAACAATGCATAAGAAAAACTAGTAAATTATCAGCTGCTTTTGTACCACCACTGGCACAAGATTGCACTCGATGGTTCATGCGCTAAAAATCTGCTGATGCCCTTTATGCGATGTTGAAAAAACACTTTTCTTCAACTCACCCCCTCACCTGCTTCACCAAAGTGCTTCATAATTTTGTTTTCACCTGTTTTAATACCCTGTATAATTTTCTGGAAAGAGATGCCTAACTATTAATTGCACAGCAGAACAAAAATCAGTGTTATTGAATATTCAAAAATATATCTTTTGTGTTTTTCAGCCATAACTTTTCAGCATATCACGGAAGCAAGATGAACTGCCCCATTTTAAAACTGTATTTTTCTGCTCAACCATAGCGGATTACAAATCAATTGGAGAACTAAATAAGTGGGTAATTAAACAAAATAAATAAATATATATTGTTCAATTCCCTTTTCATATATTTTATTCAGCAGTAAACATGATTTAAGTGAAGGTGGATGTCTAGATATTGTGTACTTAAGTTTTTATTTTCGCTTCAACACTTGTAATGTAGACTACACAGCTACAATTGAAATGAATAAAACAAAAAAACCACAAAGATATAAAATGAAATATTTACAATAAAAGACTCTTTTATTACATATAATTCACTTGTATGCATATTTTTGGTTTCATTCATTATGATCAGAGCTTCAAAGGCCTGTGATTTGACATCAAATGTCTTGAAATTGAAAAATATTCGATTGTACTATTTTCTGGGATTTTTGGCCAAAAGTGATTCCCTTCCGGGAGGCTAGAAACAACATGAATTTATGGGATTTTACTGGGCATTCTGGGAGACTTGACATGTCTGGTTGCCAGGTTCCTTTTTAAAGTGGAATACAACTTGCTCACAACAATAAACAAGCAGTGCTCCACTCCCTGGGGAAGAAACATTAAACTGCGCTAATAATACTGAACTAGTTCGGTTTCACAACCATTCCTTTATTACATGCAAGTTAGCACCTTTGAATTTTATATTTGAAATGGTTATTTTTCAATGGAATTCCATCAAATTTATGCTTTTTATGTGATAAAAACTAAAATTTGTTTTGTTTATTTCCACATTTTTTGTAACACAAATGTTCAACATTATTTCCATCTAATAATTACGTTTAATAAAATTTTAATTAATTTGGCTTCAATTTATTGGCCTCAACATTTGTTAATTTATGTGACTGCAGTGGTATACTGGGCAATTCTGCATTCTATTTTAAATAAAAGAACAACATGCAGAGTGATGCTTTATATAGGTATCCTTGCACACTGAATTAAAAACTGTGTCGTCAATGGAGTTTCCATTTTAGATGAGCATAAAACAACTGTGTTCTGAGTGTGCTTGACAATGTTATGCATAGTAAATAGGTCAACTTTATTGACATAAATAGTAAAACAGACATCAACACTGGCATCAACATGTATACAAACTTAAGTATTTAATTCCTTTTGTTTGGGAGTGCTACTTTGAAAATCTATCTAGGCTAAAGTCCTTTCTTATTTCACGCATGCATGGAATGTTGCTGCTGCCCTCAATACATATATAGGTTTCTACCACCATGTGGGTTTTCAAGATGGAATACTAAGTCGAGACCTCGTCTCTGGGCATATATCGATGTATCCATTAGGACGAGTCGATAGAGGATGCAGAGGCAAAGTCAAGACTTCAATACACCATCTTATAAACCCCCATGGTGGTAATAACCAATTTATCTTACAATATTCCTCCCTTTCTTGACTTGTTCGCATAATGAATGGATTGGTACACGTCTGTTTTGATGATCATTCAGCATATACGAATTGATTTTTAGTTTAACTTGACAAAGTCAAGATAAGCTATTGCCATCACGCGTGCGGAAGTCTGTCAGTCTGTTCACATTTTCCTTTAGCACAGGTTACACCCGGTTCTTGTCCCATCATCACAAAATTTCGCATGCCGGTTTAAGGTCATGTCTAGATGAGAATGTCTCCTTTTGGTCGCGATTGGCCAGCCATGATGGCTACCAGAGTCCAAAACCTGAAAACCTTTAACACAGTCTACAGATCGTATTTATGGAGGGATTTCATTGTTACTTGTTAGGAATACTCCGTATGATATCTTGATTAGAACTTCCCCATATGGTTGCAATCTGTCAACCATGATGGCTGCTCGAGCCCAAAACCCGAAAACCTTTAGCACAGTCTACAGGTCATATTTATGGAGGGATTTCATTGTAACTTGGTAGGATGACTCCATATAATGCCTTGATGAGAACGTCCCCTTTTGGTTGCGATCGTTCAACTGTGATGGCTGCCCGAGCCCAAAACCTTTAGCACAGACTATAGGTCATATTTATGAAGGGATTTCGTTGTAACTTTGTAGGATGACTCAGTATAATGTCTAGATGAGGACATCCCCTTTTGGTTGCGATCGGTCAACCGTGATGGCTACACAGGCCCATAGCCTAAAAACCTTTAGCACTGTCTACAGGTCGTATTTAGAAGGGATTTCATTGTAATTTGGTAGGATGATTTCAGATAATGTCTAGATGAGAACATCCCCTTTTGGTCATGATCGTTCAACCATGACGGCTGCCCAAGCACAAAGCCCAAAGCCCCAAAATCTTTAGCACAGACTACAGGTCATATATATGAAGGGATTTCATTGTAACTTTGTAGGATGACTCAATATAATGTCTAGATGAGGACATCTCCTTTTGGTTGTGATAGGTCAATCATGATGGCTACATAGGCCCAAAGCCCGAAAACCTTTAGCACAAGTCTACAGGCCATATTTATGAAGGGATTTCATTGCAACTTGATAGGATGACCCATTTTGGAATAATTTCACTGTAACTTGGTAACTTTGGTTGACATACATTAACTGTGCGGGCCACATTAACCCACCCCTCAATTCTTTAGTACAGTCTATTATACCTCAAATTATTATTATTGAAAACATAGCATACAGGGAACAGAAATTAACATATTCTCAATTATCACAATTCTTGTCGTATTTGAACATTATCCTTTTCATTATGAATGAAGATCATGACATCATAGTATTGCATTCTTACATTGTGCATGACATAATCCCCAGTCATAAATAAATATTTTTGGTTCTATTTGTACTATAACCGCTGAAGTTTATAGTAGTGTTTCAGCTGTGTGCATCTTTGTTTTATTTTTCATTTCATTTCATTTCAATTGTAGGTAGGTTGGTAAGAAACCAATTGTGTTGTAATATGGTATGTAATACTAAATAGTGTGGTCAATATCAAATTAGTAATGGAGTATATTATACAGTAATGTGAACCTAAAAACTTATATTCAGTTAATCCTTTACCCAACATAATGGTCATGGGGGTGTGCTATTCACAAAAACTGCCATTCAAATTTTATTATTTTTTTAACTTTTACCTCCAAAACATAACTTATTCAAGCTTGTTAAAATCGAAGGTAATTCAAAAATATTTTTTGCAAGTGTTGTCTGCTAGTCGTGTTACATAAAAGGGTTAAAATATTTCCTCTATACATAGTCGGATTGTTAACCCTTTAACTAACGAAATGGCTGAATCTACCTGCATAATATTCATGTAAAAATTAAGCAGTAGAAAACAAATTATTTTTCAAAAAGTTTAAAAAAAACATATCATGCAACCTCTCACTGGAACAAGCTCCAATCAATGGGGACAAACATATTAAATTACAAACACAATACCATTTATATTGAACTGTCGAACTTCTGAACTTCACAAATGAGCTTATAAGAATAATCCCAAACCTACTGGTTAAACTCCTGGTTGCATTATGCCAATTTATGGTCAAAACCTGCTGCTAGAAATATAGTGTTTTTTTCAAAATCAGCTTGTAGAGGGTTAACAAGTTGTAATTATTAATGTGAAATTAATAAATCAGCTCACCTTGTCATCTAGATTTTTTTCCAGTGAAAGAAGTATGAGTTGTAATCCCCCTAAGTCCATGACTTCTTTACAGTACTCATGTCTCACAACAATTTTACTCAGTGTTGATAATAACTCTGCCATTACCACTGACTGATCTACATACTCTGAAAAATACAAACAACAAAATTACATCACTTCAGCAGGCCTGGAAATAAAGGGCTTATATCATTATGCTATATAGCATGGTGGTAACCCATAGTAAACAAGAGGCCCCATGGGGCCTGAAGCGCTCACCTTGAACAGAACCTGATATAAACAGAGTCCAAGAATGAATCTACATTAAGCAATCAATCTCCATAGGATCCATTGTCAATCATTGAGACCCTCAGGAGTGACTAGAATAGTAAAAGCATCATGCCTTTTCTTCATTTAATCATAATGTAAAAAGTGGAGCTCCCCCACTGAGCCCCTTGATACAACCTATGTGGATTAATCTTAGTTACACAACTCTATAGGGTACATATAAAATTTTTCAAATTCTTCAGCTACATGACCAATTCTGGCTCCCATAGGCACCCGATTTGAACAAACTTGAATCTCACCCCACTAGAGATGTTGTAACGCAAATATGAGAGCATTCTGACTGGTGAATCTGAAGAGAATTTTTAAAGAAATTTCTCATATTGCACTAAGTTAAAATTTGGGTTCCCATAGAGAGCCGAAATATTAACCCGGGCACTCGATTTGAACAAACTTGAATCTGACTCCCCTAGAGATGTTGTATACCAAATACAAGAGCATTCTGACTGGTGGATCTGAAGAGGTTTCCACATATTACACTAAAAAAATTGGGCTACCATAGGGAGCCCTAATATAAACCTGGGAACTCAATTTGAACACACTTGAATCTGACCGCCTAGAGATGTTGTATGTCAAATATGAAAGGATTATGACTGGTGGATCTGAAGAAGATTTTTAAAAATTATCCCCCATATTACACTAAGTTAAAATTTGGGCATCCATTAGGAACTATTAACCTAGGGACTTGGTTTGAATAATCTTGAATCTGACCCTCATAACAATAAAATATTCTGACTGGTGGTTCTGAATTAGAAGATTTTTAAAGCTTATTCCCCATATTGCCCTAAGTTAAAAATCCGGGCTCCTGTATTGAGCCCAAATATGAATCAAGGGGCTTCATTTTAAGAAAGTTGTATCTGACCCTCCCCCCCCCCCCCCCACCCCCCTCCCTTTATGGATGCTGTATACCAAATATCCCAAGACTCTGGCCATTGGTTCTGGAGAAAAGTTTTTTACAATTTTTTTGCAAATATCCGACTCGGCATTTTTTTATGCCTGCCCCTGCCCCTGCCCCTTTCCCCCACCCCTCCCCTCCCCTCCACAGGACACCCTGACATAGCCAATGGCAATTTTTTTTTACCATTCAATTCTACTGGTCCTAATAATACTTCATACCAAATAACAGTTCTCTGTTCCATGTGGTTTGTGAAATATGGGAGTTTGAAAATATTTCTATTTTTAGTTCCCACAGAGGCACAGGAAATTTTTTTTGCATGAGTCAAGTACTTAGACCCCAATAATACCACATACCAAATTTCGTTCAAATCGGATCATCTGTTCAGAAAAAAAGAAATTTTGGGTGGGGACAAAAATCTTGCCCCTCCCATTACAAAGGCAAATATGCTCCACAAACTTCGTTTGAACAAAGTTGATTCTACACCTCAAAAGGACGCTCCATACCACATATCAAGTCATTGTACCCACTGGTTCATGATAAGATATTTAAAATATTTTGGAGCAATTTCCCCCACCCCCTCTCTATGGGGCTGGGCAGGTTGAGTTGAACATAAAAGCAATGCACCTTCAGGACCATCACTCACACAAACTTTCACTTGAATTGGCCCAATGGTTTTGGAGAAGTCCAAAACATAGTGTTGACGGATGTTGGCCAGATAGCGATTAGATAAGCTCAGCTTGACTTCGTCAAGGTGAGCTAAAAGGGTATTATGGTGCCTCTCTGCCTTCTCTGTCTTTAGTTATGTCAGTCATGGTTTTTTATGTCTTAACAGGATGTCCACCTTCTTAAATATCAACAACTAACCCACGATCTTGCCAAGGCGAGATTGCATGTTAGTTGCCGATATTTATTTTGGCAGAAATTCTTTCAAGATGGAAACAGTATGCTAATCTATTCATATGTGGATGTCTTGAGGTAGTTCTGAAAGATTGTCAAGTCTTTCTGGTTAAACATGCAAGATTAGTAATTTAAGAAAGTTATGTTGTATTACTATGAAGGAGGTATACATTGTATGTACATGCACCTTCAGATAAGAACCACACATCTGTGTCTGTCAGATTCAGAGATTTCACCATATTTTCAAATCTACTGACAAGTTTCAATTGACTATGTGGGATAAAAACATTTAATTTGCAAAAAAAAAAAGAAATTTGGCCTTGGTTGGGTAAAGGATTAATAATCTGCATCTGTCTTATTTAACTCTTACATAACATGATTTGCAGCAGACATGTGCATTTCAGCTTCTGGGTCATTATTAGAGTTAGATCTCGGAGCTTATTCTAATGCATTATAAGAAATGTTTAGAAAAGAAAATGAATAATTTTGTTGTGTAACTTCAAAACAAAAATAGAGACCATCACTTTTGTCTGCTTTTAGCACAAAAAAGGACAATGATAGATACTTGTGATTTAGGAAAGATTTATCAGGAACTTTATTAACCCTCTACCCAACATGAAATGTAGACAACATTTGCAAAAAATATTTTCTAAAGTTTAAGTTTTGCCTCCAAAACATTCATTTAGCTTATGTGGGGATCCTTTTGGGCATCTACAGGGCAATTTATGGGACCCTTTCTCAATGACATTTGGGCATGATTTTTCCCAACTTTTAACCCCAAATTTCACAATCTTAGTTCCCACTCAAACAAAAATGTCATGCACAACTGGTGCCCTGAACTGAGTAGTCATAAGGCCTCAGAAAACCAATGCCATATGACCACCAAAGTTCAGGACACCAACTGTGCATTAAAGTTAATGTGCTTACCTAATGAAGTCTCTTAACCCTTTACCCAACGTAACAGCCAAAACCGGCCAGCGCGATTCTAAAAAATCGCCAATTAATTTTCATTATTTTTTTCATTTTTTGTCTCAAAAACATAGGTTATGACCCCTCGTTGGAACGAGCTCATCGAGCTCATTCCAACGAGGGGTCATAACCTATGTTTTTGAGACAAAAAATGAAAAAAATTAGTTATTCAAGAATTTTTTTTGCAAGTGTCGTCTGCTTTTCATGTTAGGTAAAGGGTTAATTGAAAGGCAAATGACAAGTTCTTCTTTAATAGTATAAGAACAGTTTAATAGAGACTACAGAGACTGTGCAAACATGATTCCATGTGACTGTTTGCTATAAAACTTACTTGTAGCATATATGCAGTTGTTCTCTGCCCAATGCGAATGAAAATTTCCAAAATTTCTTAGTCTTTGTATGTTTTTTCCCCTCCAAAAACAAATTCTCAGCTGGAGTCCCCATGGCGCAAATTTTCACAATGGCTTGGGCTCTGGAGCCTTTCCCAAAAAGAGAAGAAGAATCTCTGGCTTATGGCCCCTCATTGATCTTTTGCCTCCAAAACATAAATGTAGCATATGACCCATCACTTAGAGCTGGGAGGTTAACTGCAACCACGGGTCGAGATCGGTAGTGAGAGACTACTGAAAATTGCAACCACACTCCAATAAACACAACTGCAAATTCGGTTTTAAAATTCCAGCGTGTTTTAAGATACTGTGTGTAATATCAAATTACCAGAATGACCACATAATTCTCTTTATAATAAATGCAATATCTACAAATCTGCTGGCCACCGTCAAATAATTTCTATATACGTTGAATGGAATTAAAAAAACAAACTGATGTACACTATACTTGCACCAATGACATTTTCAAGACAGTAAGCCAAGATTTGAGGCTTTCAGTATCAACACCATAAAAGACGATATTCATTAATATTCATGACATGTCAACACCAAGGCTGAAGCATAGTAAAATGTTCATCAGTTTATCAAATGCGGTTTCCTCTGATAAACTATAACTTGCCACTTTCTCTTCATTTATACTGTCCAATATATTTATTTCTACACATAATTTTGAAAGCTTGAACATCAAAATTGTTTTCAAATTTATAGTTCAAGTCGGTGGGAAATTTATGGTTACAATGACCTAAATGAGCGACTTTTAGTATCTAAAATTTTGAGGGTCGGTCAGGTTATCCTAAACACAGTTTTGGGGGGTTTTGGCCTTACATTTTACAACAGTGCATGCATAGATATGTTAGCTGAATAAATAATTATGATACAATCAACAAAAGATGCCTTGTTAGTTGTTTGTGGAAGATGTAATTATAGGGCCGATCTGATAGGTATATACAGATAGTTTCTATATGCTCATGGACAACCGAAACCACAACTGAGGTTTTTTGATTTAAACAAGAGCTGGACTTTCGTCCGGTGCATACCCCCACGTGGTATGTACCGCCTAGTGTGGGCATACCTATGACCAACAAATATCATTTCAGAATATTCTCGTACGGACTGACGGACAGATGCACAGATGGATGGACGCAATCCAGTAACCCCCCCCCCCCCCTTCCATTTTCTTCAAAAGTTTTCAACAATTTCTAAGTAAAAAGGTATGATAAATTGTTTGGTGTTTGGAAGTTTTATGCAATGAGGCAGAAGCCTTTGTCATAGGCATACTGCATGCCATATTTCACTGAAATCTGATAATCCCAATCCAGTATGCCCCCCCCCCCCCCCCCTCCCATTTTCTTCGAAAGTTTTCAACAATTTCCAACAATTTCTAAGTCAAAAGGTATGGTAAATTGTTTGGTGTTTGGAAGTTTTATGCAATGAGGAAGCCTTTGTCATAGGCAAACTGCATGCCATATTTCACCCAAATCCGATAACCCATACCTGAGATACAGGCTGAACAGACAAATAATGTCTATTTCCTACAATTTCTAAGTCAAAAAAGGGGGATAACTCTAAAAAGGAGAATGTGACGAATATCGTTGAATCCTTTTTTTAAAGCCTATACCATAAGCAGTATTCATGGCAAATTTCATTGCAACAGAACATTCGATACCCGAGATACAGGCTGAACAGACAAAATTTGGTGCGGACAGACACAATTTCTAAGTGAACAAGTAATCAAAAAAAAATAATAAAAAAAAAATAACTAGTGTGGGCATACCTATTACCAACAACTATTATAAAAAATAATAATTTTCTTAAGTTATGAATATTTTTGGATGGACGCACTGATGGACGGATGGACAGACAGATGGATGCACGGATGCATGTAATCCAGTATACCCCCATTTTCTTCGAAAGTGGGGGGTATAAAAACCGAAACCGCAACCGCAGTGTAAATCCCACAACCTCCCAGCTCTACCATCATTGATCTTGTTCCAATATGAGTAAACAAGCTATGTTTTCAAGGAAAATTTTTAAAAAAAGTTAAAAAATTTATAGTAATTTATATATTTTTTATACTTACCAATGACCCAGACTTAGCTGGTGCTAACTCCAACAAAACCAGGGCCAAACACAAATTTTGCCCCCCAATCCCCAAAATTTGCATCCAAAACAAAAAGAAATCATGTCCTAAAGGACCTCCATAGTACGCCTCTACTGCGCATGCGCAGTGACGCAGTCGTCCCGAAATTGGCGCCAATTATCATTCTTACTGGCAGTGCCTGGTCAGCGCTATGTACTCAGCGGGGAGGCAAGAGTTCCCAACTCCAGGGAGGGCCATCCCCGTCTGGGTCATTGGTAAGTATAAAAAATATATAAATTACTATAAATTTTTTAACATTTTTATACTGTACCAATGACCCAGACTTAGCTGAATAGTAAACAGGCTGGAGGGCCTAGGACATAGAGGAAAATCCAATAAGCTCAACTATATAGTAAAGAGGTAACCCCTTAAGGAGAAAAGGAGTATTAGGCTTTACATGTATCTTTCTTATTTAATATTAAATTAGAAAGATACACTACCCTTAATAATTGAGCACAATAACATTCATGTTCTCTATTAACATCCAGTATAACCCTTATACTAATTATTTTTAAAGCAAGCCAATAAATAAAGTAGTCCAGAGAATTGAGACTCTTTATAATCATTTAAAAGTGTCCGAGTATTGTATATTAAAGCCCGTTTGACACTTGACATATACAAATGCTTCACACCGAGCTACACTTTAAAAATAAGACATGAATGAAATTAAACATTAATATTACACTTTAAAACCATCCCGGAAGCGACTCAGAAATACTGACTTGGAGGAGGCATTCCCTTGCTTTTCACTATAAAGCAGGTGACCTAAGGGAACACCCGCCCCCCCCCCCCCCTTCCCCTGGGTCAAATAGCCCAGAGCAAAGAGGGCAGCCGGACGGAGTCACTGCCGGAACAGAAAGCCTGCATAACTATAGTTGCAACTGTTTAGTGGACGACATTCTGAGCAACAGATAACGGACCTAAACAATGCAGGTCTCCAGAAATGGACTCAATATTTCTGAGATAAAAATTCGTAAATGTGGATGGCTGAGACCAATAAGCAGCCTTCATTAAATCTGTAATAGCAACACTATTAGCATAAGCCCAGGAAGTAGAAAGAGCTCTTACTTCATGAGCAGAAATCTTAAGCACAGACTGCTGAGAAGAAGATAAATCTTCATAAGCAGTACGGATAGTTAACTGAATCCATCTAGCAATAGAATGGACTGAAATGTCCTTTCTATTAGGCATCAAAGACAGAAAGAAACGTTTCCGTCCCTTTCTGATAAACTGAGATCTCTGTTTATAGATACGTAGTGCTCTAACAGGACAGAGTAAAGGCCTACGCCCATCTGAAGACGGAAGAGCCTTAATAACAATAGGTTCCGGATATTTATTAGGAGCCTGATTCTTAGCTAAAAAACCCACATTAGTAGTGAAGGTGATAGTGTTCCCAACACTACGATAATGAGAATCATCCACCGATAGTGCATGAAGCTCACTGACTCTTCTGGCAGAAGAGAAAGCTAAGAGAAAAGCTCTCTTATAAGATAAGAATTTGAAATCTACTGTCCCAAGAGGTTCAAATGGCTTTTCCTTCAATTTAAGGAGAACCCAAGCTAAATTCCACTTAGGAATTAATCTAAGAGTTCTGGGTCTATTTATCGAAAAGTTTCTAACCAACTTCGATAAAGAGACATTAGATCCAATTTGTAAACTATCATGATGTGCATAGGTATCAGATAACATAGATCTATAACCCTTTATAGTAACAGGCTGCAGTTTGATTTCGTCAAACAAGTATACTAGAAAGTTTGCAATGTCTGGTATAGAGGGATCAAATATATCTACAGAATGATCCCTACACCAACGACGAAAAACCTTCCACTTAGCCGCATAGTTTAGCGAAGAGGAGGTCCTCCTACAGTTAGAAATCGCGTCCACTGCTCGTCCTGTAAAGTGCTTGCCATGCAAGAAGGACCGCACAACGGAAAAACGTGAAGGTTGAGACCTGCGGGTTGTGATGAAGTTGGCGTGATTTCCCCTGCGAAAGAAGATCCTCCCACGGAGGAAGCTTTCGCGGTAGGTCCCACAACAGACACCTGAGTAGATTTATCCACGGTCTCTGTGGCGACAGAGATGCTACCAACAGAATCTTGCATTGAGATTGTTTTATCTTTAGCAATACTTGTTGAATTAACGGCGCTGGAGGATACGCATATCCTATCATTCCGTCCCAAGGGATCGACAGAGCATCTACTGCAAATGCTCTTGGATCCGGACACGGAGACACATACGTCTGCAACTGATTGTTGAGATGTGTCGCAAATAAGTCTATCATTGGCCGTTCCCATTGGTAGCAAATCTGATTGAATACTTGTTTGTTGAGAGTCCACTCCGACGGCAACAAGCGACCCTTTCGTGAAAGGGAGTCTGCTAGCACATTCAGACGACCCGGTATGTGACGGACCGAAAGAAGAACGTGATGTTCTAACGCAAACAGAAGGATTCTTTCCGTTAGATTGAACAACGGAACTGAATGAGTGCCTCCCTGATTCCGTATATACGCCACTACTGTCGTATTGTCGGATAGGATTTGGACATGAGCATCGTGAATAATGTCCATCCAGTGACGTAACGCAAGCCAAATTGACATCATTTCCTTGATGTTTATGTGCTTGCACAGGAATTGCGGATCCCAAAGACCCTGGCATCTCGAATCCGTTGGGATTAATGATGCACCCCAACCTGTTTGACTGGCATCCGTCATAACGGTAAAACTCGGATCCGGCAACTGCAGCGGAACTCCTTGAGTTAACCACTGAATGTTTGCCCAAGTCTGAATCTCTTGTTTCACTTGATCTGACAAGAGAACGTCTACATCGAGCGAATGAATTTTCACACTCCAATTCTGAGTCAGGAAAATTTGAAGAGGACGTGTGCGTAGCCGCCCCATCGGAATGAGATCCGCGGCGGCTCCGCACAGACCTATCAGTCTCATAAATTCTCTCGCCGTGACTTTGTCTGCGTGCAGACAATAGCGAGCGTAACAACTGACTAATTTCGCTCTGGTTAACGGCAGACGAACGAGATTGTTGTGCGTCTCGAAGCTCATTCCCAGATGAGTGAATGACTTGGACGGCACCAGATCCGACTTCTCCTCGTTTACTATAAAACCGAGACGTCGGAGCAATAGAAGAAGATTCTGAACATCGTTCTGAAGCGTTAACTCGTTGCCGTACCTCTGAAGAATGTCGTCCAGGTAGGCCGACGTTACCGCAGACGAATGAGCTCGGAAGTAGATCATTACCGAGTTCATTACCCGAGTGAAAGCCCAGGGTGCTAGATTCAATCCGAAGCACATGGCCCGGAACTGATACACAACTCCTAGGACTGCGAAGCGTAGATACTTTCGGAATGTCGGATGTACCATGACGTGAAAGTACGCATCTTTGAGATCTATGCTCGTTGCATAATCGTTCACCCGAATACTCGCTCTGACCGATCGAATCGTCTCCATATAAAACTTCGGAGCGATGATCAGCTTGTTTATCCAGCTCAAATCTATGACTGGACGGAACGAGCCGTCTGGTTTCGGAACCAGAAACAGATGGCTGTAGAATCCCAGAGATTCCTGGTTTTCTACGACCTCTACCGCGTTCTTCATTAAAAGAGACTGCACCTCTGATAACAGAGCGTCTCTTTTCTGTGGATTTGACGGAAGATGAGTCCACTTTGGACTTCGAGTTAATGGAGGCTTTCGTTTGAAGGATATCTTTAGACCTTCCGAAGTCACTCCTCTCACCCAAGGGTCGTCCGTAATCGACGCCCACTCTTGTGAAAAACTCGACAACCTTCCGCCAACCGGAACGCGATAGAGGTTTAAGCCATCACCTCCTGGACCTGCGAGGCCTGCGGTAGGAGAAACCACGTCTTCCACGACCCGCACCTCGCCTCGTCGACCTCGGGGCGTCCGACCGATTGTCCCGGCCTGAAGGACGTCCCGAACGAGAGTCGCTATCCTGACGGTCTCTCGAATAAGACCAAGAGGACGCACCGGAACCTCTATAGGAACCTCTCTTGGGCGCATTAGACCCAGAAGTGCCTGTCTTATTCGTGTCTGCTGTATCCGACTTTTTAGGAGCCGATCTGAACAACAGAGAATCATTAGCTTTCTTTTTAATTTTATCATAAATAGCGGAAAGCTTGCCGTCAAAGAGAAGTTCTCCTGAGACCGAAGCGACTCTAAGAGAGTTCTTCACCTTAGAATCCACTAGTGTGGATGTAGCTAGGGCTGCGTCACGTCTAACCAACTCCAGATTTGCCACTGAAAGGGCGGAGTTACACGTGGAATAAGCTACTGCCCTTGAAAGAAGTCTTAAAGAGGATTGTATATCCTGAAACTCTTCCCCTTGAAGGCGCAGTGATAACGCCTTAGTAAGGTGATCTGCGTAAGATAAGGCATCTAAATTGGCTCTGTTAGACGCAATAGCTGTTTCCAACACCGCGGTTGGAATAGAAGCTGACGACGGTAATGATAGCTCTAAGTCTTCCGCCTCGTCGTCCATACGCAGAGGAACTCTCGGTATACCCTGTCCTGCCGTATCGAATTTATTCCTTGCATTAATGAAAGGCAGGTTAAGAGTATTAGCGGACAAGAAACCTGCTTTCCCCGTCCAGGAAGCAAGTTTAAATATAGCGTCGTTCAATAATTCAAATGTTCTTGCAACATTATTGGACTGCGACGGAAACTCGGGAGCGATGTCCCTGAACCGCTCAAAAAATTCAGAGTCCAATGACGCTATAATTCTCTTGTCCGGAAGCGCAGCAATCTGGCCCGACGGAACAACTTGAGGGAGAAAGTGCCGGATGAAGTCCACGGCAGCTTTATGTTGTTCCGAAAGGGATAGCTCCAATTCATCCGTATCCCTTTCACCATCCGGTCGGACCTCCCGATGTTCCCGGTCGTCCGCCCCCGATGCTTCGGCGGAGCGTACCGACCCAGCGCCGTCGGATAATTCTCGATCCGACACCGTTTCTGTCGGCTGCTGGGATGCTGCGATAAGCTGTGCTATCTGCACAAGAATGTCCGACGTCGAGACCTGCGGAGGCGCAGTCTTTCGCTGCTTCGCCGAGGGCAGCTCCGCATCAGATGGCTCCCGCATACTTTTCCTATGCGAACGTCCGGAGTCCATCGGTCTCGAATCCCTGGCTGCCGGATGGTGTGACCTGGTCGCCGAAGAACCTTCATCGGCGAAGCTGGTAAAATATCGGAGGTCACGCAGCCAAGGTGCGGTCGTGTGCGCTGACGAGAAGAGGAAGCCTTAACAGTCTCTGCGGACTGCTTATACAACGGAGCGTCCCGAGCGACGGACGTATGCTCCGCTAAAGACACATTTTGTACCACAACATCTGGTCCCAGATGTTGTTGTACGAGAGAGGGACCTCTCTCGCTCGTGGCCCGGCTGGACCTGGACGAGCTAGGAACCGGACTAAAAGGCTTCCTCCGTTCTCGTTTACTATCCGCCGTCACTGGGTGTGCATCTATTATGTTTATAGTGCTCGCATCACCCAAAATTTCCTCTTGGACCGCATCGGACGAACCCGGCTGCCGAACCATTCGGTGAATGGACGCTACACCGGGCGAGCTAGCGGACGACATTTGTCTAATCTCCATGAGCACTTTTGCCGCTAGCTCTGAATTCATTTGTGACGACGGACGCACACTTGAAGAAGATAACATGGAAACATCACCCTGTTCTGGTTCCTCTGAAATAGAAACTGAGAGAGTAGAGTGACCTTGTGGAGAAAGAGCCGGCATCGCTCTTTCTCCAGAAACAACATATCGTGACACACGTTTCCAATGTTTCTCATGCCAATGTTCACATATAGGACAGGGATTAATGCGAGAACACTGACTACAATTAATACAATGATCATGAAAGTCAGAGGAAGATTTCTTCCTATTACAATTTGAACAATGTCCCTTCATTGTGAAAGAACAACAATAAGTCCTAGTTACTCGCAAAAACCCCTGACACAAAGATACATAATAACATGATCCATTAATAAATGAAAAAACAATTGCAAAACAAAATAATTTTGAAAAAATATTTTTTCAGAGAAGCCCAAGTTGCTGAAAAGTAACGTTGAGCCCCGATGGATCCGATGGCAAAGTGTGGTCAAAAATTTTAAATTTATATAAAATAATTAATGAGACACTTTCGGATAATATAAATGTATCTTATAATGAGATAAACTACCACAAAGGCAAACAGCCCCCCTCAAAAAAGGCTGTTGCCAATGAAAACAAACAGTGTAAACACACTAGAAAACATGACTCCAGGCACTGAAAAAACTGGCCCGGAATCAGTCATCAATTACACTCTATCTGATGCAAAACAGAGACTCCCAGGGGAGAATCTGTAGAACATCAGATGGAAGATGCAGAACACAAACGTTATACACCCATGGGTGAAAACGTAACTATGGGGAAAATAACAGAAAACATTCTGTAACCAAGCAACTCTCCCAGGAAATTTTAGAAATGAAACTTCTCAAAAATATGCCAAAAGCATGGGAGAATTGCCAGGGGGGACTTTAGAAGGCTAGGGGAGAGGAAACACTGAATAAGCAGTGCAACAATTAGCAAGAATGACAACAAGAGGCCCATGCCTCGAAAATAGGCAACTTAACATAATTTCATCAAAAAAAATTTTAAGTACAGCCCTGATTATTTTTGCCACTTCTTTTTCCTCTCCTCCTTCTATCCTCCTTAGAATCACATTTTCTCCAAAAATTACGTGTCTGGCATCCTTTAAACTGAGATTTACAAGCACAAAGATCAGTGAGATGTTGACTGATGAAGGGCCAAACAGAGAATGATAATTGGCGCCAATTTCGGGACGACTGCGTCACTGCGCATGCGCAGTAGAGGCGTACTATGGAGGTCCTTTAGGACATGATTTCTTTTTGTTTTGGATGCAAATTTTGGGGATTGGGGGGCAAAATTTGTGTTTGGCCCTGGTTTTGTTGGAGTTAGCACCAGCTAAGTCTGGGTCATTGGTACAGTATAAAAATTAATAAAATTTGATTTTTGTGCAGACTAGTTATTGCAAGTATGTTGGGTAGAGGGTTAAATATATTTACCTTTGCACAGATTGAGAATAACTTTGAGACCTGTACCTTCCTCCACAATCATTTTAGCATGATCATGTGCTTTACCAAAAGGGACACGAATGTCATCATCAAATGTTAGTACGCGTAATGCATTGCACACTTCTTTTAGTAAAGAAATCTGTAAATGCGGTTTCTCCAGTATCGATATGAGATGATGGATGAGTTTTTTCTCCACATACAACTGTCTATTCGATTCATGCTTTGTGCAAGTATATCTTATGATAGTAACAGTCTGCTCCAGAATACTAAAGTTAGTAGAATATGTCTGCAAGATTTCAATTAATAAGTCACATCCTTCTTCTGTAAGTAAATCTGGTTGTCCATTACACAGTGAAGAGAGAGTATTTAACACTAATTGTAAATTTTGAGAGTCATCTTTATATTTCTGGAAAGCTTTGATCAGAGTTGGGTAAGCATTGTTCTTTCCGGCCATACATCTGTGAGCAATATCAACTGAACATTGAGAGGTAATGGACTGCAGGTTGGCTGTGATGTCAGCATTCTCAGATTCTAAAGAAAGGTTGAGTTTCTCTATTGCTTTAATCACTGGATGAATGGTGTCTGTATCATTGCCAGAAGAATAGATTGTTGGATCTTTCACAATGTTATTCAAGTTAACTCCCTGCAACAGAAAAAGAGACACATCCCTCAAAAGTACATATGCATGCACTGTGAATGACAAGTGACAAGTAATTAACCTTCTGTACTTTGATGTCAAAATAGCAAAGTTTTCAGCAGCAAATATTCTCATAATGCAATTTGATATTTGCCAAATGTTAAAAAATTTATAATACTTTATATATTTTTTATACTTACCAATGACCCAGACTTAGCTGGTGCTAACTCTTAAATATTTAGGGCCAAACACAAATTTTACCCCCCAATCCCCAAAATTTGCATCAAAAACCGAAAATTACATGTCCTATATGGTCCTTCATACTTTTACTCCACTGTGCATGCACAGTGTCAAGGAGGGCTCGAAATTGGTGCAATTATCATTCTTACAACCAGTGCCCGGTAAGCGTTATGTACTCAGCAGGGAGGTATGAGTTCCCAACTCATGGGAGGGCCATCCCCGTCTGGGTCATTGGTAAGTATAAAAAATATATAAATTACTATAAATTTTTTAACATTTTTATACTGTACCAATGACCCAGACTTAGCTGAATAGTAAAAAGATTGGAGGGCCAAGGGCATAAGGAAAATCCAATAGGCTCAACTACATATAACAGAATTATCCCCTCGAGGAGAAAGGAGAAATAGGCTTTACATGTATCTTTCTTATTCGCATCAAAAAGAGAAAGACACAACACCATTCTGTAATTGAGCACAATAACATCAATGATCTCTATTAACCTCCAGTATAACCCGTTATGCTAATTATTTTTAAAGGAAAGCCAATAAATAAAGGAAGTCCAGAGAAATGAGACTTTTTATACTCATTAAAAGTGTCTGAGGATTGTATATTAACGCCCGTATGACACGTGACATATACAAATGCTTCACACCGAGCTACACTTTAAAAATATTACATGGATGAGTAAACATTAGCTTTACACTTTAAAATCATCACGGTACCGACTCGGAATTACTGACTCCAGGGGAGGTATTCCATTGCTTTTCACTATAAAGCAGGTGACCTAAGGACACCCCCCCCCCATTCCCCTTGCCCTGGATCAAATACTCCAGAGAGAAGAGGGCAGCAGGACAGAGTCACTGCCGGAACAGAAAGCCTACATAACTATAGTTGCAACTGTTTAGTGGATGACATTCTGAGCAACAGATAACGGACCTAAACAATGCAGATCTCCAGAAATGGACTCAATATTTCTTAAGATAAAAATTTGTGAAAGTTGAAGGCTGAGACCTATATGCAACCCTCATTAGATCTGTAATAGCAACACTTTTAGCGTAAGCCCAAGATGTAGATAGAACTCTTACTTCATGAGCTGAAATCTTAAGCAAAGGCTGCTGAATTGAAAATAATTTATCATAAGCAGTACGGATAGTTAATTGAATCCATCTAGCAATAGAATGGACCAAAATGTGAAGGAAGCTTCCATGGCATGTCCCACAACAGACACCTGAGTAGATTAATCCATGGTCTTTGTGGAGATAGAGGTGCTACCAACAGAATTTTGCATTAAGATTGTTTTAACTTTGAATCCACGGCCTGGAGGATACACATATCCCATCATTCCATCTCACGAGATCGATAGAGCGTCTACTGCAAACGGTCGAGGATCTGGACATAGTGAGTGACACATATACGTCTGCAACTGATTGTTGAGATGCGTCGCAAATAAGTCTATCATTGGCCGCTCTCATTGGTAGCAAATCTTATTGAATATTCGTTTGTTGAGAGTCCATTCTGACGGCAACAAGCAACCCCTCCGTGAAAGGGAGTCCTCTAATACGTTCAGACGACCCGGAATATGACGGACCGATAGGAGAACTTGATGTTCTAGTACAAACAGAAGGATTCATTCCGTTAACTTGAATAACAGAATGGAATGAGTGCCTCCCTGGTTCTGAATATACGCTATTACCGTCGTATTGTCGGACAGAATTTGCACGTGAGCATTCTGAATAACGTTCATGCAATGACGCAGCGCCAGCCAAAATTTATGTGATTGATTAGGAACTGCGGATCCCAAAGACCCTGGCCCTTCAAATCCGTTGGGCTCAATGTTGCCCCCAACCTGTTTGACTGGCATCCGTCAAAATTGTAAAACTCGGATCCGGCAATTGCAGGGGAACTCCCTGAGTTAACCACTGAATATCTGCCCAAGTCTGAATCTCTTGTTTCACTTGATTTGACAAGAGGATGTCCGTATCGAGCGAATGAATCTTCACCCTCCAATTCTGGGTCAGAAAAAATTGAGTTCGTAGCCGCCCCATCGAAATAAAATCCGCGGCAGCTCCGCACAAACCTATCAGTCTCATGAATTATCTCGCTGTAACTTTGTCTGAGTGAAGACAATAGCAAGAGTAACAACTGATCAATTTCGCTCTGGTTAACGGCAGACGAACAAGATTGTTGTGCGTCTCGAAGCTCATCCCCAGATGGGTGAAGGACTTGGACAACTCCAGATCTGACTTCTCCTCGTTTACTTATGAAACTGAGACATCGGAGCAATAGAAGCAGATTCTGCACATCGTTCTGAAGCGTTAACTCGTTGCCGTACCTCTGAAGAATGTCGTCGAGTTCATTATTCGAGTGAAAGCCCAGGGCACTGGAGTCAGACCGAAGCACATTGCTCGGAGCTGATACACGACTCCTATGACGGCGAAGCGAAGATACTTTCTGAATGCCGTACCATGACGGGAAAGTACGCATCCTTGAGATCTATGCATGTAGCATAGTCGTTCACCCGATTACTCGCTCTGACCGATCAGATGGTCTCCATATAGAATTTTGGAGCCACGATCAGCTTGTTTATCCAGCTCAGATTTATGAGTGGACAGAACGAGCTGTCTGGTTTCGGAACCAGAAAAAGATGGTTGTAGAAACCTGGAGATTCCTGGTTTTCTACGATCTCTATCGCGATCTTCTCCAGAAGAGACTGGACTTCTGATGGAAGCGAGCCTCTTTTCTGCGGATTTGACGGAAGCTGAATCCATCTTGGATTTCAAGTTAATGGAGGTTTTCCTTTGAAGGACAGTTTTAGTCCTTCCGAAATCACCCCTCGAACCCAAGGGTCGTCCGTAATCGACTCCCAATTGGTTGAGAAACTCGACAGTCTTCTGCACACTGGAACACAATAGAGGTTAATACCATCACCTCCTAGACCTGCAAGGCTTGCAGAAGGAGAAACCATGTCCTCCAAGGCCCACAACTCGCCCTGTCGACCTAGGGGTGTCTGACCGGTTGTCTCGGCCAGTATTACGGTCCCTACCTGAGTCGCTACCCTGATGGTCTCTAGAGTAACACCTAGAGGATGCATAGGAACCTCTATAGGAACTTCCCTTGGACGTATTCGCCCCAGAAGTGCCTGTCCTACTCTTCTCTGCTGAATCCGACTTTTTGGAAGCAGATTTGAATAGCAGAGAGTCTGAAGCTTTCTTAGTTATCTGATCATAGATTGCAGAAATCTTGCCATCGAAGAAAACTCTCCGGAGACCGGAGCGACTCTGAGAGAGTTTTTCACCTTACTATCCACACGCATGGATGTAGCCAGGGCCGCGTCACGTCTAACCAACTCCAGATTTGCCACTAAAAGGGCGGAGTTATACGTGGAGAATGCTAAGGCCCTTGAAAGAACTCTTAAGGAGGTTTGTACATCCTGAAATTCTTTTCCTTCGAGATGTAATGATAACGCTCTGGTAAGGTGATCTGCATACGATAATGCGTCTAAGCTAGCCCTGTTAGACGATAGTGTCGTTTCCAACGTCGTGGTTGGAATCAGGGACCAGCCATGAGGGCGACTAGGGCGATTATGTCGCCCTTCTAAGCCCAAAGTCGCCTAGAAAAATGGTTGGGGCGATTACAAGTCGCCCTCTAAAAATTGGCCAAAATGAGGAAGGCTGAACTGAGTGATGCGAGGTTTACGTGAAAACGATTATTTTCAAAAATCGAATGTGCTCGAGTGTGATAAATGGGCATTTTAATTCGACAAATAAATGTCCATTTATTTGAAATCACACGACAATCAATTGTCCATTGTCGCTTTTGGCGGATTTTTTTTTATTTCTATTTTGTTGCGTTTCAGTCGGAGCTTCAAGTGTCGGAACAAAATAGGTGACTCACGCGACTCAACAAAATAACCCAGTTTGAAAGTAGGTTACGTCGCTTAGGATGCCGAAAATGTATACACAACGGACGTATTTTATAACACGGTCTGTCGTTTCACCCAATTACACCCAATTAACACCCAATTACACCCAATTACACCCAATTACCACCCAATTACACCCAATTAACACCCAATTAACACCCAATTAATACCCAATTAATGAAAAACGTCAAAAAATTGTTTTTTGGGGTGAATTCTAGGAAGAAGACTATAGTGCACCGATAGAATCCGTTACTTCGTCGGACATTTTTGAGATCGTTCAGTGTCTGAGTAAAGAATGTGTATATTGATTATTTAGTGTAACTAGGCAGGGAGCAGTCAGTTAATATGGGAGATATCGAATCAGACGTACAGAATTCGGTACATCCACTGCCCTTCTCGGGTGTTGTAAACCTTGTTTTTGTCGGCGCTGTTGAAAGGTCCACAGCTTGCATGTTTCTACAACTATGAGCAGAACGTGTTGTTACACTGTAAACACACGCTGTCACAAGTGTGGTTATAGTCTACTCGCCACGTTTCATGTGTTTGAAGGTTTAGCTTGCAAAGGGCTGAACACGTGCATCAACTTTTTAAATAAACATTGTTTTCATAATTTGAGTTACTTTTATTGTTAGATGATAAGCGCTACTTACTATAAATTCCAACAAAACTTTGAATTCATCATCACTTGACAAATCTGGTGCTATCTGTCACATATGCCTATATTCTATAAGTTTAAGACATGTCTAAACGAGCTAAAGTAAAGTACCCATGTGGTGAATGCGGGCAGAGTTGCCACCTCACAAACTGTCTGTTTTGTGGGAATTGCAAAGCATGGCAACATATGGAGTGCCAAAACATGCTAAAGGAAGACTTTGAAAAATGGTCGTCAGTGTCCGAAGATTATATCTGCCGGCGATGCATTTGCCGTGATGGCAACTTTGATTTCGAAGCAGGACTTTCGAGAATGGAACAGGTAAGCTGCTACAGAAAATTTAAACAACATTATAATATTGAAACATGAACCTGAAACTAAGAAAAGACTCCCCCTAACGTAACTCTTTAATAAGTTTACCCAACGCTGATAGTAGACGACACTTGCAACCAGGGCCGCCGAGAGGGAGGTCGGGCCCAGGGGCAAGCTGCTGAGTGGGGGCCCCTTGGCTGTGGCGGATATAAGGGGAGGGGGGGGGGGTGGAATCTTGCAGATACCGAAAGAATCTGCCACGAGTGTAGGGGCTCTCCCCCCAGAAAATTTTTGAAATGAGCGATCAAATGAAGCATTCTGGTGGCTTCTGGAGTGAAAATCCTCTTGGTTTTTTGAACGGGAAAATTACCGTTTTAAACAGCATGTTTCAAAGTTTTAAATTTCTGTCATACGTTCAAGACAGAATTAGAGAATTTGAAATATGCGCTTCAGAACCGTTCACTGTAATATCGCAATTTTTACAGTCATAGCTGACTTAACCCCATGAGAACATTGCGATCTGCCAGCGTTTGAAAGTCTTCAACAGTCAGCCCCCTAGAAGTCTAGTAGACATGCTAGACAAACACCCCCCCCCCCCCATCCCCCCCGCACTTTGTATCCGCCATGGATCCGAGGCTCGAACCCATGGCGGATACAGGGGGGGGACTCCGAGGGCACGTCGGTTCGACCATGGTTCGGCCGGACTGCTTGCAACAAAAATTCTTGCAGAATTGAAACTTTCCATTTTGGGTCTCAAAAGCATTAGCTGCTAACCCTTCATTGGAACGAACAAAAGAGGCTTGTTACAATGGGGGGGGGGGGGGGGGGGGGGCATAAGCTGCTTTATTATAAAGCAGCAAAATTGTGAAAGTGTGTGTGTGTGTGTGGGGGGGGGGGGGGGGGGGGTTCTATTTTTCTAGGTAACTACGGAGGTATGGGATGGAAAATATGTATTTTAGGGTACGAAGGTGGTGGGGGGGGGGGGGATATTGAAAGATTTTTTGTCATCGCGTATGGCACGAATATGAAGCAAAATTATATGCAACTCCAGAAAGGGAGTACGGTACATGCATACGACCTACCACATTCCAAAAATGGGACACAAAGTCTGTTATATAATTTTGACTCAAAGGACGTATCAAACCCAAAAATTATATTACGGAATTTGGGTCCAAGTTTGAACTAGTTTTACTGTTACTAGAGTCTGTTATGATAACAAGTGGACTTGCGATGTGTAATTTCTCAATATATAAAATGGACAGCGATGCCGACACTATTGTGTTGCTAATTTTTAATTAGTGGCTCTATGCAACAGTCTCCGAAAATGCTTTATTTTATTTTTTCTTCTTCTTCACAGGTACATATATCCCATAAAAAGGACAAGTCCAAACAAAAAATGAAGAAGTTGCAAGACGTGTTACAACGGGAAACATTACTTCTGAGAGATCGGCATGTTACTGTTGGTTCACATAAAATGGGTAATTTTGTGGTAGATCTAGTGTCTAAGCAAATATTAGAACAATGTACATTTGAAAAGAATGTGAAGCCCGTTAAAACAACAGCAGATGGTAACTGCTTGTTTAATGCAGCGTCTTTACTGATAAGTGGAAACGAAATGTTAGCAAGTGATCTGAGGTACAAAACATGGATGAAATATAGGCCTACACAAGATGGATGGGTGGGGGTGTGGGGCACTTCAATAAGGATCGAGAGCTGAGAGATGGGCACATTTCATATGCACTAATCGAAACTTGGCCTCACAGGCCGTGATATAATGTTTTAGTTTGGAAAGCAAACATCCTGTTACCAAACCGAAACATTATATTACGGACTGTGAGGCCAGGTTAGGACGAAATATAGGCCTACACAAGACGGATGGGTGGGGGTGTGGGGCACTTCAATAAGGATCGAGAGCTGAGAGATGGGCACATTTCATATGCACTAATCGAAACTTGGCCTCACAGGCCGTGATATAATGTTTTAGTTTGGTAAGCAAACATCCTGTTACCAAACCGAAACATTATATTATGGACTGTGAGGCCAGGTTAGGACGAAATATAGGCCTACACAAGATGGATGGATGGGGGTGTGGGGCACTTCAATAAGGATCGAGAGCTGAGAGATGGGCACATTTCATATGCACTAATCGAAACTTGGCCTCACAGGCCGTGATATAATGTTTTAGTTATAAGTGTCGCCAAATGATTACCACAATGGCACTTTCATATGCACTAGTCGAAACTTGGCCTCACAGGCCGTGATATAATGTTTGGTAGGCAAACACCCTATGTGCCAAACTGAAACATTATATTACCGATTGTAAGGCCAGGTTTGGAGGAAATGTAGCCTATACAAGATGGGCACTCCCACTAATTTCAATAAAGACCCGAGAGCTGATAGAGAGTTGGTGTTCAATTCAATAGAAAAGCACATTTCATATGCACGGGTCGAAACTAATGCCCCCACAGGCCATAAATATAATGTATTGTTTTGGTTTGGTTGATCAACATCCTACCTACGAAACCACAAAATTATATTACAACCTGCGAGGCCTAGTGTGGACTAAATATAGGCCTACACAAGATGGATGAGAACCAATCTATTGTTTCTATATGTATTTGTGTACAGATTTGTGTTTTCTTATAAACATATGTGCTTCTGTAAATAATGTTGTTTTTCTGTACAATAAGCCCCTGCTGTATGTGCTCAAATTGTTATTTGTTAAGGTTTTACATTTTATGAAATAAATTAATAAAATAAATGGTTGTTCTTGTTTCTCCAATACACAGATACGATGTCTCCCTAAAGGCACTATCTCTGCCTAGGCCCATGTAGTAATGTATATGAGCGGCGAAATGTGTCAAAAATAGTGTGGGGTGGGGGTGGGTAGTGAGAGGGTGGGGTGGGGAGTGAGCTTTCACTAATTCCATGAAGGTCCCGAAATTTGAGAGAAAAAGTGGTTACTAACTGAACGATCTCTACCTGTTCCGACTTAGTACTAATGGGTCAAGTTCGACTGGCCCTTTGCTTCGAGAATTTGTCCCAAGAAACAATAACTTCGCAAGTCAGCGGACGGATGTATTAATTGGGTGTTAATTGGGTGTAATTGGGTGTAATTGGGTGTTAATTGGGTGTAATTGGGTGTTAATTGGGTGTAATTGGGTGAAACGACGGACCCTTATAACACAGTATTTTCATTTCGTTTTGCTGACAACTATTAACTGTTGGGCTGTCTATTCCCAGAAAAACACAAATGGCATTGAAACACATGAAAAAAGGCTTTAGTGATGACAAGAAAAGCATTGTAAAGGACACAAGTGTGCATGTGGACGATCTGAAAAAGGGTCCTCCTAAACACCGGAATGACACGAAATGATGCGGAATGACACCAGAATGCCATAAAAATGATGCGGAATGACATTTCTTTTACAAAATTCTCGACCCCAGAATGTATTTTGTTTATTAACTAACAAAGTACCTCCCAAGCAACCTTCTTACATCTGGTCCTGTTCACACTTTCAGACTCAGGAAATTATTAGCTTAGTGGACTTTGGTGAAAGGCAACCACAGGAGGGTGCTGGGGGATTGGCAGGAAGAAGAGGGGAGGGGTCATGAAGGAGAGGGTAGCAGTGAGGGGATTTTCAGTCAATAATTACTCAGTGATTTTTTAACCTGGCACAGATGCATCATAGACAACTGGACCTGGATTATTTGGATGTTAATGGAGGACCACAAATTGAAAATATGAAGGGGCGGCAGGAGTGGTACATGAATATTCTTAATTTTCCTCACTTGCCTATGAAGTCTCCCTACATGACTCTGCAGTCTCCCTATTTTTTCTGGAGGGAGACTTGAAGTCTCCCTAAAATTTCCCTCTAGGCTGGTCTCTGGTTGGAATTGACATAGACGACGGTATAGACAATACTAGGTCTTCGGCCTGGTTGTCTAGACACAGAGGAACTCTCGGAATGCTCTGTCCTGCCGTTTTGAATTTATTCCTTGAATTGATGAAAGGCAGATGTAGAGCATTTGCCGATAAGAAACCGGACCTGTCCCTTTTGTTAGCAAGTTATATATAGCATCATTCAATAATTCAAATGTCCGTGAGACATTTCTGGACTGTGTCGGAAACTCAGGGACGATGTCCATAAACCGAATAAAGAATTATGTGTCCAGTGGCGCTATCAGTCTCTTATCTGGCAACGCAGCATTTTGGTCCAGAGGAACAACATCAGATGATAATGCCGGATGCGCTCTACGGCAATTTATGTTGTTCCGAAAGGGAAAATTACAACTCCTTCGTATCCCTTTCGCCATCCTGTCAGACCACTTGTAATTCTTGGTCGTTCGTGCCTGAACCTGCAGCGGAACGTACCGACCCAGCTTCCT
The DNA here is from genome assembly GCA_031216915.1 of Pictodentalium vernedei. Lineage (NCBI taxonomy): Eukaryota > Metazoa > Mollusca > Scaphopoda > Dentaliida > Dentaliidae > Pictodentalium > Pictodentalium vernedei. Next base: position 185,041,043 of record CM062293.1, read on the forward strand.
CGGATAATTCCTGATCCGACAGGGTTTCTGTCGGTTGCTGGGATGCTATGATAATTTGTGCTATCTGCGATAGCACGTCCGTAACGGAGGCCTGTGGAGCTGCGGTCTTACAGGATTTAGCTGCTGGAAGCTCCTTGGACGTCGACTCCTGCATACTTCTTTATGCGAGCATCTGGAGTATGAAGGCCTCGTATCCTTGGCTACCGGATCCCTGGTCGGCGAGGTTGGCTGGATATCACTGGTCACGTAGCCAAGGTGTGGTCGTGCGTGCTGCCGTGTGGATGAGGAAGCCCACAGAGCAGTCTCTCCGGACTGTCTATATAACGGAGCATCCTGAGCGGTGGACGTATGCTCCGACTGAGGAACGTTTTGTACCACAACATCTGGGCCAAGATGTTGTTGTACGAGAGAGGGACCTCTCTCGCTCGCAGCCCGGATGGACCTGGACGAGGTAGGAACCGAACTAATAGGCTTCCTCCGTTACCGTACCATCCTCATATCCATCGTCACTGGGTGTGCACATTGTATTTTTATAGTGCTCGCATCACCCAAATCTCCTTCTTGGATCGCAATGGACGAACCCGGCTGCTGAGCCATTCGATGAATGGTCGCTACACCGGGCGAACTAGCAGACGCCAAAGCCGTCAATCCTACTTGGGACCTCTTAGGCAATTGACGTATCTGCATGAGCACTTTTACCGCTAGCTCTTCATTTGACTGTGACGACGGAAGCACACTTTTCGAAGACCTCACGGTAACATCACCCTGTTCATGTTTCTCAATGAGACCTGTGGAGCTGCGGTCTTACGTAATTAGCCGCTGGAAGCTCCAGGGACGTTTATTCCTGCATTTATATAATATGCAAACGTCCCAACTGGAAAGGCCTCGTGTCCTTGGCTAGCGGATGGAGTGACATGTATTCCCTGGTCGGCGAAGCAGGAGCTCCAGGGACGTTCATTCCTGCATTTATATAATATGCGAACGTCCCCTGGAAATATGTGGTCACATAGCCAAGGTGCGGTCGTGTGTGCTGACGTGAGGATGAGGAAGCCAATAGAACAGCCGCGTCGGACTGTCTATGCGACTGAGCATCCCGAGCAGGAGGAGTGGACGTATGCTCCGACTAACGAATTTAGTTGTCGCATGGGTTTCCCTGACACATGCTTGGAATGTAAAGTTCAACATTGTTACCTCCCTTGATGTGTTTATCGAATGTATGCATGCGAGCGCATACCACGATGTAATGCCCCGCGCCTATTTACCTGCAGAGTGCACACCATGCGAGCCTGCAAGGTCTAAAATCCTCTGTACACAATTAAACTGAACATTTTGCCTCACATAATACAGAACTGATTTAGTTTCGCAAGCAACAGATGGAAATTGAAAGTGGAATGCCAACTTCGAAAGGCAAATAGAAAAAGGTACAGATGAAAACGTTACAGATAAAAACTCGTCAGTGTAAATTATGATTGTTCTAAAAATCAAACGTGCATTGCACCTTCCGACAGTGACGGGGTGCAGAATTTATCAAAACCCACTGCAAATATTGCCCCCCATTCCAAACTACAAGTTACTGTTTCAAATCCGGTTGCATAACAGGGTGGAGGGGAGAAGGGCCACCTGTACTGAGAGAAATCTACACTATTTATCAATGTACCAATGTGCAACTGGTCTTAGAAGTGATCCGTCTCAGATGGCGTAGTTTAGAGTACATTGTTTTCAAAAATATCTGGGGGGTGGGGGGGGGGTGGGGTGGGACCAGTACTTGGCTAGTAGGCCAACCTGAATTTTGAGACCAGGAGAGCCAGTGGTTGGAAGGAGTCTTACAAGAATACCAGAGTCTTAGGATCGGCAGTAAATTGGGGGGGGGGGGGGGGGGGGGGGGGATTCCTTGCAGAGATGCAATGCAGCTAACCCCACCTCACAATTTACCTGTTCCCTCAACTTTTGCTTCCTGCAATTACCTGGCACCGTTCCTGTCTTTTAGTATTTTTAAAAGTATTTTTTGTGGGGTGGGGAGGTTGGGGTGGTGGTATTGGACGTGTCCACCTACATAGGAGATTGGTGTGTGTGTGGAAGGGGAGAAATAAATTTATGCTAGCCATTACCAGATGAATTATTATTTAAAATAGGACAGAATATGTATTTTTATTGCCACTATGTGATATTTTTTTATTGCAAAAAACCATAAATCGACCTATAAATAGAGACTGGCGGGTAACCGAGACCACAACTCGGTTTCGATTGTGAAAAAAAAAAGTTGCACCGAAATTGCAGTCATACAACCGATGTTACATTTTTTTTTAATTAATCATTAATACAACGCATAATCTATGTATCCTGGAACAACGGTCGAGATAATTTGAAAATGCAGGTGTTATTTCTTAGGGGATTGGGGGAAGTCAGGGTGAATGCGCCAAACGCCACGAACGGATATCTACTGAATACATAAACAAAAGTAGAGAGTTACAAGTTTTCTTGAGTTAAAATGGTGACTAAAGATCCGAGTCCCGTGTACTATAATCAAAAAGATCTGAAATCAAAATTTTGCACCTGCGATATTTGCAAAAGAGAAATAGCTTCCGAACACGTAAATACGAGCAACCTAATTCGACATATAGAGTCAAAGCATAAACATTTACCCGAAGCTTAAAAAGTTACTAGATGAGAGATCGTCTGTAAGAAATCGGCCAAAACGATCATCTGCAGTAAGCACTAAATTAAAGTTCACCCGAATGTATGCACACACAACATGTAAACCCAGATGTGCTAGTGGTAAGGTCTAAAAAAAAGACATTTGTTTCTGCTATCTACCTCTCACAAAAGTAGCCTACTGCATCCATTTTATTGCCATCATCAACAAACGTAAAAAATTTCAACAAACGTAAAAAAAATTTTAATTCACACTCTGTGTTTAAATATGTGTTTAAATGTGTTTTTGTTGTTTTTACAACCCACCTATCATTTATTGTTCATAAAATAATCAGTAAAACAAAGGAAATATTAATGAGAAATTGGACCATCCCTACTGGTTGAGAATTTCACCCGGAGACAGAATGTATATCTTTATTAATCATATTTCTTTTACAGTGAAGAATAATTTGCTAAAAAAATGGCTTTGAGCAAACTAAAAATGGTTAAGCAAAAAGATTTTGCTTAAACCTTTTTGGGTTACTGGGCATACAAAATTTTAATTTTCATACACCTGCAAATTGCTCCAGAAATCTAAAATATACTCAGAAACTAGGGTGTCAGACTTGCCTCTGGAAAAGGATTTGGTGCAATATATCAATGGGTTTGCCTGTGTGGTATCCTTTGGTGATGCTGACCGCTACGTTCAGTGTGGTGATCTCAGGGGAGAGTGGAAATCTTCTTTGAGAAAGATGTATAAAATTGTTACAATAATAAGTCAGAACTGCAGAATGGGCTTTTGCCTGTTGTAGCCAAATCATATGGGAAGGACTAATTGCACACAATAATTAAATGACATGAGAAATGTAACCTTGTTTTTATTAAAAACAATATAACATAAAACATGTTTCATTGAGACAGAATAAATTTGTTTTTAAGTTACATGAAACCTCCTATTTATTCCCCATGTGTTGAATGAACTGGAATCTAGGTCCTTGGAGAAAGTGGGAGGAAAGTTAATGAATCCTGACCAAATATAAAAAATAAAAAAATAAAATAAAATAAAATGTAATCCCTACCTACCTAGCAGAAACAAACAACTTTTTTTAGGCCTAAGATAGTAAAATGAAATATATAAGAGTTTTACTGCAACATTCTACGCTAAAATTGACTCCAAACCCCTTGTCATGCATTGCGTGTATATATTTATTTATAGCACAAAAACACATGGAGATACGTTTTGTATACGCACTGATCGAAGGGAAATAATTCTCTTTCTACAGACACCTACGAAGTAATGGTTACAATACCCTAAATGATTTGCATTGGTGACAGTGTTAAAATTTTCCTGTCTCCAAATTTCATCAAGCTTATAACAGTCCTTGAAAATCATGGTCAGAAGCCTAAAGGTTCTTAAATTTGAATGTTTGATACTCTGCAATAATAATTTTGAATTATGAACCAATGAATTCAAGTTCACCTGGAAAAAAACATTCTGAGACTATTACTTCATACTTGAACACGAGTTCACTGATTCTTCACTTCCAAATTCCCAAAATTAGTTGAGAATGCATAAAGTAGAAAAAAAACGTAACCGAAACCCGGGTCTTCACCCCCCAAAAAACGAAACCGAACTGAAAAAATCACAACTGCCAATCTCTACCTATAAACCAAGTTTTTTGGACAAAACCGAACCGAAACCGAAGTCAGAAAAAAAACTCGCACAACACTATTTTACAGGTAGAGAAAGCCGGATAACCAGGAGCTAACCACACTAAGTTGTGCCCAGTAACAGTCAGACTTCCAACTTACTAACTCTGCATAAGCAGAGTTAACATCGGTTGAAGGCATGTGTACCATCGATAAGCAGTATGCTTTAGCATACTGTGTCACCACTGGAGAAATTAGAATGAAGTATTTCGCTCCAGACACAATGCAGATTATGTGAAATGAATTACAGTGCAGCCCACTTAATTGGATATCTCTCAAATAAATAATCCTGTTAACTGAAAATAATTTCCAAACACAAAACCATTTACCACATCTCCAATACAAAGTTGACCTGTTAATTGTATTAGGTTAAAAACTCCTGCTAATTTAATAAAAAAAAACTTGTAACTTGTCAAGAAATTACCGACTCTCCACAGTTTTCCTTTGTTTATAGACCAATTTGTCATTAGTACATTCAATACAGGCATTTGATCTATTATATCTTGTTTCAAAGAGCCCATGGAGCTCTGTCAAACAAGATATAATAGAATAAATGCTAAGTTTATATCCAGAAGACAGAAAAGTGACACAATCTCTGTTAATTGAATACTCCTGTTAACTTTTTCATTGGCAAAGTGGCTATTCAATTAACAGTGTTCCACTGCAGTTGAAAAAAGAAAATAGAACTACATTCAGGCTTGGAAATAAGAGCTTTCTGCCAGGTTAGGCTTCATCACATGGTGGTGATCTACAGGAAAAAAGTGTTGTGATGCTTTTCTGCTTTCTCTACTTTTACTGCACAAGAAATGTTGTTCACGTCTTGACAGAATTTCCACCAAAATAAATAGCAACAACTAATGGAAGATCTCGCTTCGGGAGATTGCATGTTAGATGCTACTATTCATTTTAACAAAAATTCTGTTAAGATGTTAACCGTCTAGCACTCTAGTCATATGTGGATGCAAGGTGGAACCTTTGATTTGAGTTTGTTCTGAAAGATTGTCGTAGCTGACTGGCAAAACATATGCGATTCGGAAGTTAATTTATGCTGTGTTGTTTTATCATAACCTGTACTTCATTCACATATTTTACAACTGACATAACCCCTGTATAACCTAAACAATCATTCGCTTGTTATCTCCAGGCCTGTAATTAAGCACAACTGAAGTAGTTAGTAGAGGATATCTACTGTTTTGGCATTGGTACCAGAATTATTTATGAGTGAATGTAAGGAAATATAAGTTTTCACAAGCAGCTGAAAGCCATGGAGGAAACTTAGATTTCCTTGCGTCATGAATGAGATAATTCTGGTACCTACTCAAAAACAGTAGTTATTCTTTTTTATTATATGCAATGCAATGTTTTAATAGCTGAAATTTATATTGATCTAAACTTACAACATAAAATGTCTTACATGATATTCTATTTTATCCCATAAATGGATGTTTATTCGAACAATAAAAGTCTTGGATAAATTTTTGCTTTATTCACCTAGTAGCAGCTGCTAGTAGAGTGATAAATTTCCCCGTAGGTTTAACACTGAAAGAGTTTATTCCTACAGAAGAAACAGACTTATTGACCTCTATTGCATTTGTGTTGTCATGACCTGTTTTACGTTTGTGGGAGACAAAATGAACTGGCATTTATCGAACATTGACCGCTGCTGAAATGTTTAGTTTTAGAATATATGACATATTTTAACTCTGTGTGACAATAAAATGAACCACAATTAACAAAGAAAACACAAAGTAAATCAATCGGAACCAAGAGTTGAAAAGCATACAAGTTCAACTGTGAAAGGCGGGGGATGATGAGTGACGTTTCATTTTCCAAATTTGGGAAGTGTAAATAAACAAATGCATGTGTCGTCTGCTTTGTTTATAAAGCTCAAATTGAATCGACAGAAAAAAACAAGAAGAGGCCTGTCACGCCTAGAGAGCTCCGCTGAGGGCCACTGATCGCATGGGCATGTTTTCTAATACTAATATTGTTACAAACTTTAGCCGAAAAATATTCAGCGGTTCAGAAATTATGGCTTGGACAAACAAATATCAAAAATATCTTAAGATTTTCTTGATACTGTGACCTGTGACCTTGACCCTGTGGATTTACAGACCGCAGAATAATTGAGGACGCACCGTCTATTGATAATACATATTGTTATGAAGTTTGGTGGAAAAATATTCTGCGGTTTAGAAATTATGGCTCGGACAAATAAAATGTTGACGACGGACGGACGGACGGACGGACGGATGGACGACAGACGACGGACGAATCAGTATAAGAAAAGCTCTGCTGACTTTGTCAGTGGAGCTAACAACAAGAAACAACGAAAAGAAAGATAAAAAACAACAACAATAAACAACGAAAATGCCGCTCAGGATCACCGATCCAATGTCGAGTTGTGACAACAGTTCCTCGCACCAAGGCCAACACACCTATGAAGTTTCATGACTCTAGGTTGAACCACTATCAAGTTCTCATCCGGAAACCAATTGTTGTGATATACTATGTTCAAGGTCACTGTGACCTTGACCTTTGACCTGGTGAGTCCAACATCAATAGGGTTCTTCCTCGCACCAAGGCCAACACGCCTGTAAAGTTTCATGACTCTAGGTTGAACCACTATCAAGTTATTATCCGGAAACCAATTGTTGTGATATACTATGTTCAAGGTCACTGTGACCTTGACCTTTGACCTGATGAGTCCAAGATCAATAGGGTTCTTCCTCGCACCAAGGCCAACACACCTATGAAGTTTCATGACTCTAGGTTGAACCACTGTCAAGTTATCATCCGGAAACCAATTGTTGCGATATACTATGTTAAAGATCACTGTGACCTTGACCTTTGATCTGGTGAGTCCAAGATCAATAGAGTTCTTCCTCGCACCAAGGCCAACCCACCTATGAAGTTTCATGAATGTAGGTTGAACTACTATCAAGTTATCATCCGGAAAGGAATTGTTGCGATTTACTATGTTCAAGGTCACGTTGACCTTGACCTTTGACGTAGCGAGTCCAAAATCAATAGGGTTCTTCCCCTCACGAAGGCCAATCTACCTATGAAGTTTCATGAATGTGAGTTGAACCATTATCAAGTTATCATCCGGAAACCAATTGTTTAAGATTTACTACGTTCAAGGTCACTGTGACCTTGACCTTCGATGTAGCATGTCCAAAATCAATAGGGTTCTTCCTCCCACCAAGACCAACCTATGTATGAAGTTTAATGAATGTGAGTTGAACCACTATCAAGTTATCATCCGGAAACCAATTGTTTACGCCCGCCCGCCCGCCCGCCCGCCCGCCCGCCCGCCATTCACCAAACTATAAGTCGAGTTTGACTTCGTCACAACTCGACTAAAAATAAGAAAGATAATCATTGTTCATTTAATAAAGTATGTTGCAACGTTAGCTCAAGTTGGTAGGGGTATTATTTTTAGACAGAAATGTATCACTGCACCTTGTTTATTTTTGGCAGTTTTGCTTCTTATTCGAATTGGACCAAAGTGGTCCTCAGTTCTCACAGTGTTTTGTAGCGAGTAACAGCACAATTTTGCCGTGACTGCCCCGTAAGATTTTTGGAATAAACAAAATAAAGATATAGTGTTTTCAAGTAAAAAATTTCTTCTTCTTCTAGGATTAAGTTGAAACCGACTCGCAATTTTTTTACTTGAAAACACGATACGTTTATTCTATATATATCTTTCGTGACAATGGATATCAAAAAATATTTAAGATATATCCTGTGATCTTATTGGGTATCATAACATAAAAAGAATAAATTGATCAGCATAAACAATGAAGGAATTTTATGTACATGGATACCTGTGATTCAAACTGAGAAACTGCATCATTAACTGCTTCCTCTGGTGTCATATCAAATTCTTGTATATTTTCCTTCACAACATCATCAAATGTTTCTTGAGAGATTACCCTGGCCATCTGAAAATTAAAACAAAAATATGTATAAACAGAAAAAAATACAGACATACAGTTCAAGGCAAAATGAGCTGAGGCATAACATTAAGAACATTAAGGGCTTATTTACTTTTTCTCTCTGAATAATAATAGCCCGTTTCAATCCTAAGAAAGATCTCTGTAAGAACTTTCCAAGAATCAGTAAGTACCATTATAAAATCTGATAACTTTCTGCCATAGAAAACTAAAGTCATTGCACTGAAAATGTAAATACATGCATACAAATGTATGACCAGCCAGGCAGGGTAACCAATATATGTAAATGCATTTGGGCATAAACACGATAGTTGGTACAATACTGAAAATATTGTTCAGAATAAACTCATCCTGAATATTATTATGAAGTTTGACTTGACTTAAATGTTTATTGTTTGAAAAAAAAAGTTACCTTTTCCAAACTTTTCAATGAATATTATTGGACCTAATAATGAAAAGGCCTATTCGTTTCGGCACCATTACCGGGTTATTGTTTCTACTGTTTTATATTTATACAAAAACATGGACGATTTTGAAATATTTATTGACGCTTCAAGGGTATGCAAATAACGGTAATTAAAGGATAAAACATAGTTTGAATCAATAAACTCAGCCCAAATGTAGGGAAATACGTGTACTATTGATTGCAGCCAGTAATAAGGGCGAAAGCTTGATATACATTACGTGTACAGTCCCTGTGAAAGTAGTCTTCCAAATTACTCCAGTTGTTACATATGAGTACATAATGCAGTCACTGTTAATCCGGTTCAATTAAGATCTCTGTGTCTATTTATAAAGGAACTTTTTATGAGTGGGCTTAGCTAATTAATGGGGTTTTCCAGCACTGGTCTGATAAAGCATAACACTTTTGAGATGTTGTTTATAACCTTCCTAACAACTTTTTTTTATCAAATGTTATTAAATATCTTTTTGAAATTTATTCTGTATTTTGTTATAATTTATTGGGAATGAATATATATCAATATATTCAATTAATTGTAATTTGTAACAAAAACAAAAAATCACATTAAAATAATCTTGACATATAAAGTTCAAATGGAGAAATATTCAAGTCTAATTACTGTGTAATATTCATTTTTGCATTTAACACTTCTCGTGACATAACTGTAAAAATCAGCCAGCGTTATACACGAAATTCGTCATTCCCATTTTTTTTTAGGTTTTTATCCTAATTTTTTGCTTCCAAAGCATATCTTATGACTTCTGATTGAAACGATCGCGTAGCGTCGCAAAAAATATTTTGACAACTGCTATCTTCTACTTTAACTAAGGTTAGATAAACACTTTATCCAACAGTTCAGCAGTACTGTCCAGATTACTGCACAAAAGCCTACATCTTTGCTTCTGAAATATAGCTTATGCTCCCTCCTTTGCAACTAGTCTGAGGGTCTGGGCTAGTTTCAGTTAGGAGTCATAAACTATATTTTGAAACAGAATCATGTAAAAAGTATTGTCCGGATCGAAGCTTTTTGGACGATTTGGCCCGCGCTTTAAGTTTTGTGCTTTTCGACCTTGTGCTTTTCAGCCTCGTCGGGTCTGGCGCTCTTCGGCTTCAGGATGTTCGGATGGGTTAATGTAATAATGTATAAAGAAAATAAATTCATTTTTATGATTTATTTCAAGTTATCGACTAAAAATATTCAACACATATTTACATCATCAACACAAAAAAGACTGACAACAAACCGAGATGCAAATAATACTGTTGAAAATAATTTTAATGATTTTATTTGTAATGTCTGGTTTCCGTTTTTGAACGCTCTAAAATTAAATTGCGTTCCGGTTACAACATAATTATGCCGAAAAGTTAAAAAATTTATAGTAATTTCTATATTTTTTATACTTACCAATGACCCAGACTTAGCTGGTGCTAACTCTAACAAAACCAGGGCCAAACACAAATTTTGCCCCCCAATCCCCAAAATTTGCATCCAAGACAAAAAGAAATCATGTCCTAAAGGCCCTCCATACTACGCCTCTACTGCGCATGCGCAGTGACGCAGACGTCCCGAAATTGGCGCCAATTATCATTCTTACTGGCAGTGCTTGGTCAGCGCTATGTACTCAGCGGGGAGGCAAGAGTTCCCAACTCCTGGGAGGGCCATCCCCGTCTGGGTCATTGGTAAGTATAAAAAATATATAAATTACTATAAATTTTTCAACATTTTTATACTGTACCAATGACCCAGACTTAGCTGAATAGTAAACAGGCTGGAGGGCCTAGGACATAGAGGAAAATCCAATAAGCTCAACTATATGATAAAGAGATAACCCCTTAAGGAGAAAAGGAGTATTAGGCTTTACATATTAATAATATTAAATTAGAAAGATACAATACCCTTAATAATTGAGCACCATAATATTCATGTTCTCTATTAACATCCAGTATATCCCTTATACTAATTATTTTTAAAGTAAGCCAATAAATAAAGTAGTCCAGAGAACTGAGACTCTTTATAGTCATTTAAAAGTGTCCGAGTATTGTATATTAAAGCCCGTTTGACACTTGACATATACAAATGCTTCACACCGAGCTACACTTTAAAAATAAGACATGAATGAATTGTAATATTAATATTACACTTTAAAACCATCCCAGAAGCGACTCAGAAATACTGACTTGGAGGAGGCATTCCCTTGCTTTTCACTATAAAGCAGGTGACCTAAGGGAACACCCGCCCCCCCCCCCCCCCTTCCCCTGGGTCAAATAGCCCACAGCGAAGAGGGCAGCCGGACAGAGTCACTGCCGGAACAGAAAGCCTGCATAACTATAGTTGCAACTGTTTAGTGGACGACATTCTGAGCAACAGATAACGGACCTAAACAATGCAGCTCTCCAGAAATGGACTCAATATTTCTGAGATAAAAATTTGTGAATGTGGATGGCTGAGACCAATAAGCAGCCTTCATTAAATCTGTAATAGCAACACTATTAGCATAAGCCCAAGAAGTAGCAAGAGCTCTTACTTCATGAGCGGAAATCTTAAGCACAGACTGCTGAGAAGAAGATAAACTCTCATAAGCAGTACGGATAGTTAATTGAATCCATCTAGCAATAGAATGGACCGAAATGTCCTTTCTATTAGGCATCAAAGACAGAAAGAAACGTTTCCGTCCCTTTCTGATGAACTGAGATCTCTGTTTATAGATACGTAACGCTCTAACAGGACAGAGTAAAGGCCTACGCCCTACGCCCGTCTGAAGACGGAAGAGCCCTAATAACAATAGGTTCCGGATATTTATTAGGAGCCTGATTCTTAGCTAAAAAAACCACATTAGTAGTGAAGGTGATAGTGTTCCCGACACTACGATAGTGAGAATCATCCACCGACAGTGCATGAAGCTCACTGACTCTTCTAGCAGAAGAGAAAGCTAAGAGAAAAGCTGTCTTATAAGATAAGAATTTGAAATCTACTGTCCCAAGAGGTTCAAATGGCTTTTCCTTAAATTTAAGGAGAACCCAAGCTAAATTCCACTTAGGAATTAATCTATGAGTTCTGGGTCTATTTATCGAAAAGTTTCTAACCAATTTCGATAAAGAGACATTAGATCCAATTTGTAAACTATCATGATGTGCATAGGTATCAGATAACATAGATCTATAACCCTTAATAGTAACAGGCTGCAGTTTGATTTCGTCAAACAAGTATACTAGAAAGTTTGCAATGTCTGGTATAGAGGGATCGAATACATCTACAGAATGATCCCTACACCAACGACGAAAAACCTTCCACTTAGCCACATAGTTTAGCGAAGAGGAGGTCCTCCTACAGTTAGAAATCGCGTCCACTGCTCGTCCTGTAAAGTGCTTGCCATGCAAGAAGGACCGCACAACGGAAAAACGTGAAGGTTGAGACCTGCGGGTTGTGATGAAGTTGGCGTGATTTCCCCTGCGAAAGAAGATCCTCCAACGGAGGAAGCTTTCGCGGTAGGTCCCACAACAGACACCTGAGTAGATTTATCCACGGTCTCTGTGGCGACAGAGATGCTACCAACAGAATCTTGGATTGAGATTGTTTTATCTTTAGCAATACTTGTTGAATTAACGGCGCTGGAGGATACGCATATCCTATCATTCCGTCCCAGGAGATCGACAGAGATTCTACTGCAAATGCTCTTGGATCCGGACACGGAGACACATACGTCTGCAACTGATTGTTGAGATGTGTCGCAAATAAATCTATCATTGGCCGTTCCCATTGGTAGCAAATCTGATTGAATACTTGTTTGTTGAGAGTCCACTCCGACGGCAACAAGCGACCCTTTCGTGAAAGGGAGTCTGCTAGCACATTCAGACGACCCAGTATGTGACGAACCGAAAGAAGAACGTGATGTTCTAGCGCAAACAGAAGGATTCTTTCCGTTAGATTGAACAACGGAACTGAATGAGTGCCTCCCTGATTCCGTATATACGCCACTACTGTCGTATTGTCTGATAGGATTTGGACATGAGCATTGTGAATAATGTCCATCCAGTGACGTAACGCAAGCCAAATTGACATCATTTCCTTGATGTTTATGTGCTTGCACAGGAATTGCGGATCCCAAAGACCCTGGCATCTCGAATCCGTTGGGATTAATGATGCACCCCAACCTGTTTGACTGGCATCCATCATAATGGTAAAACTCGGATCCGGCAACTGCAGAGGAACTCCCTGAGTTAACCACTGAATGTTTGCCCAAGTCTGAATCTCTTGTTTCACTTGATCTGACAAGAGAACGTCTACGTCGAGCGAATGAATTTTCAAACTCCAATTCTGAGTCAAGAAAATTTGAAGAGGACGTGTGCGTAACCGCCCCATCGGAATGAGCTCCGCAGCGGCTCCGCACAGACCTATCAGTCTCATAAATTCTCTCGATGTGACTTTGTCTGCGTGCAGACAATAGCGAGCGTAACAACTGACTAATTTCGCTCTGGTTAACGGCAGACGAACGAGATTGTTGTGCGTCTCGAAGCTCATTCCCAGATGAGTGAATGACTTGGACGGCACCAGATCCGACTTCTCCTCGTTTACTATAAAACCGAGACGTCGGAGCAATAGAAGTAGATTCTGAACATCATTCTGAAGCGTTAACTCGTTGCCGTACCTCTGAAGAATGTCGTCCAGGTAGGCCGACGTTACCGCAGACGAATGAGCTCGGAAATAGATCATTACCGAGTTCATTACCCGAGTGAAAGCCCAGGGTGCTAGATTCAATCCGAAGCACATCGCCCGGAATTGATACACCACTCCTAGGACTGCGAAGCGTAGATACTTTCGGAATGTCGGATGTACCATGACGTGAAAGTACGCATCTTTGAGATCTATGCTTGTTGCATAATCGTTCACCCGAATACTCGCTCTGACCGACCGAATCGTCTCCATATAAAATTTCGGAGCGACGATCAGCTTGTTTATCCAGCTCAAATCTATGACTGGACGGAACGAGCCGTCTGGTTTCGGAACCAGAAACAGATGGCTGTAGAATCCCGGAGTTTCCTGGTTTTCTACGACCTCTACCGCGTTCTTCATTAAAAGAGACTGCACCTCTGATAACAGAGCGTCTCTTTTCTGCGGATTTGACGGAAGTTGAGTCCACTTTGGACTGCGAGTTAATGGAGGCTTTCGTTTGAAGGATATCTTTAGACCTTCCGAAGTCACTCCTCTCACCCAAGGGTCGTCCGTAATCGATGCCCATTCTTGTGAAAAGCTCGACAACCTTCCGCCAACCGGTACGCGATAGAGGTTTAAGCCATCACCTCCTGGACCTGCGAGGCCTGCGGTAGGAGAAACCACGTCCTCCATGACCCGCACCTCGCCCCGTCGACCTCGGGGCGTCCGACCAATTGTCCCGGCCCGAAGGACGTCCCGAACGAGAGTCGCTACCCTGACGGTCTCTCGAATAAGACCAAGAGGACCCACCGGAACCTCTATAGGAACCTCTCTTGGGCGCATTAGATCCAGAAGTGCCTGTCTTATTCTTGTCTGCTGTATCCGGCTTCTTAGAGGCAGATTTGAACAACAGAGAATCCGAAGCTTTCTTTGTAATTTTATCATAAATAGCAGAAAGCTTGCCGTCAAAGAGAAGTTCTCCGGAGACCGAAGCGACTCTAAGAGAGTTCTTCACCTTAGAATCCACAAGTGTGGATGTAGCTAGGGCTGCGTCACGTCTAACCAACTCCAGATTTGCCACTGAAAGGGCGGAGTTACACGTGGAATAAGCTACTGCCCTTGAAAGAAGTCTTAAAGAGGATTGTATATCCTGAAACTCTTTCCCTTGAAGGCGCAGTGATAACGCATTAGTAAGGTGATCTGCGTAAGATAAGGCATCTAAATTGGCTCTGTTAGACGCAATAGCTGTTTCCAACACCGCGGTTGGAATAGAAGCCGACGACGGTAATGATAGCTCTAAGTCTTCCGCCTCGTCGTCCATACGCAGAGGAACTCTCGGGATACCCTATCCTGCCGTATCGAATTTATTCCTTGCATTAATGAAAGGCAGGTTGAGAGTATTAGCGGACAAGAAACCTGCTTTCCCCGTCTTGGAAGCAAGTTTAAATATAGCGTTGTTCAATAATTCAAATGTTCTTGCAACATTATTGGACTGCGACGGAAACTCGGGAGCGATGTCCCTGAACCGCTCAAAAAATTCAGAGTCCAATGACGCTATAATCCTCTTATTCGGAACCGCAGCAGTCTGGCCCGACGGAACAACTTGAGGGAGAAAGTGCCGGATGAAGTCCACGGCAGCTTTATGTTGTTCTGAAAGGGATAGCTCCAAATCATCCGTATCCCTTTCACCATCCGGTCGGACCTCATGATGTTCCCGGTCGTCCGCCCCCGATGCTTCGGCGGAGCGTACCGACCCAGCGCCGTCGGATAATTCTCGATCCGACACCGTTTCTGTCGGCTGCTGGGATGCTGCGATAAGCTGTGCTATCTGCACAAGAATGTCCGGCGTCGAGACCTGCGGAGGCGCAGTCTTCCGCTGCTTCGCCGAGGGCAGCTCCGCATCAGATGGCTCCCGCATACTTTTTCTATGCGAACGTCCGGAGTCCATCGGTCTCGAATCCCTGGCTGCCGGATGGTGTGACCTGGTCGCCGTAACATCCTTGATCGGCGAAGCTGGTAATATATCGGCGGTCACGCAGCCAAGGTGCGGTCGTGTGCGTTGACGAGAAGAAGAAGCCTTAGCAGTCTCCGCGGACTGCCTATACAACGGAGCGTCCCGAGCGACGGACGTATGCTCCGCTAAAGACACATTTTGTACCACAACATCTGGTCCCAGATGTTGTTGTACGAGAGAGGGGCCTCTCTCGCTCGCGGCCCGGCTGGACCTGGACGAGCTAGGAACCGGACTCAAAGGCTTCCTCCGTTCTCGCTTACTATCCGCCGTCACTGGGTGTGCATCTATTATGTTTATAGTGCTCGCATCACCCAAAATTTCCTCCTGGACCGCATCGGACGAACCCGGCTGCCGAACCATTCGGTGAATGGACGCTACACCGGGCGAGCTAGCGGACGACATTTGTCTAATCTCCATGAGCACTTTTGCCGCTAGCTCTGAATTCATTTGTGACGACGGACGCACACTTGTAGAAGATAACATGGAAACATCACCCTGTTCTTGTTCCTCTGAAATAGAAACTGAGAGAGTAGAGTGACCTTGCGGAGAAAGAGCCGGCATAGCCCTTTCTCCAGAAACAACATATCGTGACACACGTTTCCAATGTTTCTCATCCCAATATTCACATATAGGACAGGGATTAATGCGAGGACACTGACTACAATTAATACAATGATCATGAAAGTCAGAGGAAGATTTCTTCCTATTACAATTTGAACAATGTCCCTTCATTGTGAAAGGACAACAACAAGTCCTAGTTACTCGCACAAACCCCTGACACAAAGATACATAATAACATGGTCCATTAATAAATGAAAAAACAATTGCAAATCAAAATAATTTTGAAAAAATATTTTTTCAGCGAAGCCCAAGTTGCTGAAAAGTAACGTTGAGCCCCAATGGATCTGATGGCAAAGTGTGGTCAAAAATTTTAAATTTATATTAAATAATTAATGAGACACTTACGGAAAGTTAAAAAATTTATAGTAATTTATATATTTTTTATACTTACCAATGACCCAGACTTAGCTGGTGCTAACTCCAACAAAACCAGGGCCAAACACAAATTTTGCCCCCCAATCCCCAAAATTTGCATCCAAAACAAAAAGAAATCATGTCCTAAAGGACCTCCATAGTACGCCTCTACTGCGCATGCGCAGTGACGCAGTCGTCCCGAAATTGGCGCCAATTATCATTCTTACTGGCAGTGCCTGGTCAGCGCTATGTACTCAGCGGGGAGGCAAGAGTTCCCAACTCAGGGAGGGCCATCCCCGTCTGGGTCATTGGTAAGTATAAAAAATATATAAATTACTATAAATTTTTTAACATTTTTATACTGTACCAATGACCCAGACTTAGCTGAATAGTAAACAGGCTGGAGGGCCTAGGACATAGAGGAAAATCCAATAAGCTCAATTATAAATAAAGAGGTAACCCCTTAAGGAGAAAAGGAGTATTAGGCTTTACATGTATCTTTCTTATTTAATATTAAATTAGAAAGATACACTACCCTTAATAATTGAGCACAATAACATTCATGTTCTCTATTAACATCCAGTATAACCCTTATACTAATTATTTTTAAAGCAAGCCAATAAATAAAGTAGTCCAGAGAATTGAGACTCTTTATAATCATTTAAAAGTGTCCGAGTATTGTATATTAAAGCCCGTTTGACACTTGACATATACAAATGCTTCACACCGAGCTACACTTTAAAAATAAGACATGAATGAAATTAAACATTAATATTACACTTTAAAACCATCCCGGAAGCGACTCAGAAATACTGTCTTGGAGGAGGCATTCCCTTGCTTTTCACTATAAAGCAGGTGACCTAAGGGAACACCCGCCCCCCCCCCCCCCCTTCCCCTTGCCCTGGGTCAAATAGCCCAGAGCGAAGAGGGCAGCCGTACGGAGTCACTGCCGGAACAGAAAGCCTGCATAACTATAGTTGCAACTGTTTAGTGGACGACATTCTGAGCAACAGATAACGGACCTAAACAATGCAGGTCTCCAGAAATGGACTCAATATTTCTGAGATAAAAATTAGTAAATGTGGATGGCTGAGACCAATAAGCAGCCTTCATTAAATCTGTAATAGCAACACTATTAGCATAAGCCCAGGAAGTAGAAAGAGCTCTTACTTCATGAGCAGAAATCTTAAGCACAGACTGCTGAGAAGAAGATAAATCTTCATAAGCAGTACGGATAGTTAACTGAATCCATCTAGCAATAGAATGGACTGAAATGTCCTTTCTATTAGGCATCAAAGACAGAAAGAAACGTTTCCGTCCCTTTCTGATGAACTGAGATCTCTGTTTATAGATACGTAGTGCTCTAACAGGACAGAGTAAAGGCCTACGCCCGTCTGAAGACGGAAGAGCCTTAATAACAATAGGTTCCGGATATTTATTAGGAGCCTGATTCTTAGCTAAAAAACCCACATTAGTAGTGAAGGTGATAGTGTTCCCAACACTACGATAATGAGAATCATCCACCGATAGTGCATGAAGCTCACTGACTCTTCTGGCAGAAGAGAAAGCTAAGAGAAAAGCTGTCTTATAAGATAAGAATTTGAAATCTACTGTCCCAAGAGGTTCAAATGGCTTTTCCTTCAATTTAAGGAGAACCCAAGCTAAATTCCACTTAGGAATTAATCTAAGAGTTCTAGGTCTATTTATCGAAAAGTTTCGAACCAATTTCGATAAAGAGACATTAGATCCAATTTGTAAACTATCATGATGTGCATAGGTATCAGATAACATAGATCTATAACCCTTTATAGTAACAGGCTGCAGTTTGATTTCGTCAAACAAGTATACTAGAAAGTTTGCAATGTCTGGTATAGAGGGATCAAATATATCTACAGAATGATCCCTACACCAACGACGGAAAACCTTCCACTTAGCCGCATAGTTTAGCGAAGAGGAGGTCCTCCTACAGTTAGAAATCGCGTCCACTGCTCGTCCTGTAAAGTGCTTGCCATGCAAGAAGGACCGCACAACGGAAAAACGTGAAGGTTGAGACCTTGCGGGTTGTGATGGAGTTGGCGCGATTTCCCCTGCGAAAGAAGATCCTCTCGTGGAGGAAGCTTCCGCGGTAGGTCCCACAACAGACACCTGAGTAGATTTATCCACGGTCTCTGTGGCGACAGAGATGCTACCAACAGAATCTTGCATTGAGATTGTTTTATCTTTAGCAATACTTGTTGAATTAACGGCGCTGGAGGATACGCATATCCTATCATTCCGTCCCAAGGGATCGACAGAGCGTCTACTGCAAATGCTCTTGGATCCGGACACGGGGACACATACGTCTGCAACTGATTGTTGAGATGTGTCGCAAATAAGTCTATCATTGGCCGTTCCCATTGGTAGCAAATCTGATTGAATACTTGTTTGTTGAGAGTCCACTCCGACGGCAACAAGCGACCCTTTCGTGAAAGGGAGTCTGCTAGCACATTCAGACGACCCGGTATGTGACGGACCGAAAGAAGAACGTGATGTTCCAACGCAAACAGAAGGATTCTTTCCGTTAGATTGAACAACGGAACTGAATGAGTGCCTCCCTGATTCCGTATATACGCCACTACTGTCGTATTGTCGGATAGGATTTGGACATGAGCATCGTGAATAATGTCCATCCAGTGACGTAACGCAAGCCAAATTGACATCATTTCCTTGATGTTTATGTGCTTGCGCAGGAATTGCGGATCCCAAAGACCCTGGCATCTCGAATCCGTTGGGATTAATGATGCACCCCAACCTGTTTGACTGGCATCCGTCATAATGGTAAAACTCGGATCCGGCAACTGCAGCGGAACTCCTTGAGTTAACCACTGAATGTTTGCCCAAGTCTGAATCTCTTGTTTCACTTGATCTGACAAGAGAACGTCTACATCGAGCGAATGAATTTTCACACTCCAATTCTGAGTCAGGAAAATTTGAAGAGGACGTGTGCGTAGCCGCCCCATCGGAATGAGATCCGCGGCGGCTCCGCACAGACCTATCAGTCTCATAAATTCTCTCGCCGTGACTTTGTCTGCATGCAGACAATAGCGAGCGTAACAACTGACTAATTTCGCTCTGGTTAACGGCAGACGAACGAGATTGTTGTGCGTCTCGAAGCTCATTCCCAGATGAGTGAATGACTTGGACGGCACCAGATCCGACTTCTCCTCGTTTACTATGAAACCGAGACGTCGGAGCAATAGAAGAAGATTCTGAACATCGTTCTGAAGCGTTAACTCGTTGCCGTACCTCTGAAGAATGTCGTCCAGGTAGGCCGACGTTACCGCAGACGAATGAGCTCGGAAGTAGATCATTACCGAGTTCATTACCCGAGTGAAAGCCCAGGGTGCTAGATTCAATCCGAAGCACATGGCCCGGAACTGATACACCACTCCTAGGACTGCGAAGCGTAGATACTTTCGGAATGTCGGATGTACCATGACGTGAAAGTACGCATCTTTGAGATCTATGCTCGTTGCATAATCGTTCACCCGAATACTCGCTCTGACCGATCGAATCGTCTCCATATAAAACTTCGGAGCGACGATCAGCTTGTTTATCCAGCTCAAATCTATGACTGGACGGAACGAGCCGTCTGGTTTCGGAACCAGAAACAGATGGCTGTAGAATCCCAGCGATTCCTGGTTTTCTACGACCTCTACCGCATTCTTCATTAAAAGAAACTGCACCTCTGATAACAGAGCGTCTCTTTTCTGTGGATTTGACGGAAGATGAGTCCACTTTGGACTTCGAGTTAATGGAGGCTTTCGTTTGAAGGATATCTTTAGACCTTCCGAAGACACTACTCTCACCCACGGGTCGTCCGTAATCGACGCCCACTCTTGTGAAAAACTCGACAACCTTCCGCCAACCAGAACGCGATAGAGGTTTAAGCCATCACCTCCTGGACCTGCGAGGCCTGCGGTAGGAGAAACCACGTCTTCCACGACCCGCACCTCGCCTCGTCGACCTCGGGGCGTCCGACCGATTGTCCCGGCCTGAAGGACGTCCCGAACGAGAGTCGCTATCCTGACGGTCTCTCGAATAAGACCAAGAGGACGCACCGGAACCTCTATAGGAACCTCTCTTGGGCACATTAGACCCAGAAGTGCCCGCCTTATTCGTGTCTGCTGTATCCGACCTTTTAGGAGCGGATCTGAACAACAGAGAATCATTAGCTTTCTTTTTAATATTATCATAAATAGCGGAAAGCTTGCCGTCAAAGAGAAGTTCTCCTGAGACCGAAGCGACTCTAAGAGAGTTCTTCACCTTAGAATCCACTAGTGTGGATGTAGCCAGGGCTGCGTCACGTCTAACCAACTCCAGATTTGCCACTGAAAGGGCGGAGTTACACGTGGAATAAGCTACTGCCCTTGAAAGAAGTCTTAAAGAGGATTGTATATCCTGAAACTCTTCCCCTTGAAGGCGCAGTGATAACGCCTTAGTAAGGTGATCTGCGTAAGATAAGGCATCTAAATTGGCTCTGTTAGACGCAATAGCTGTTTCCAACACCGCGGTTGGAATAGAAGCTGACGACGGTAATGATAGCTCTAAGTCTTCCGCCTCGTCGTCCATACGCAGAGGAACTCTCGGTATACCCTGTCCTGCCGTGTCGAATTTATTCCTTGCATTAATGAAAGGCAGGTTGAGAGTATTTGCGGACAAGAAACCTGCTTTCCCCGTCCTGGAAGCAAGTTTAAATATAGCGTCGTTCAATAATTCAAATGTTCTTGCAACATTATTGGACTGCGACGGAAACTCGGGAGCGATGTCCCTGAACCGCTCAAAAAATTCAGAGTCCAATGACGCTATAATTCTCTTGTCCGGAAGCGCAGCAGTCTGGCCCGACGGAACAACTTGAGGGAGAAAGTGCCGGATGAAGTCCACGGCAGCTTTATGTTGTTCCGAAAGGGATAGCTCCAATTCATCCGTATCCCTTTCACCATCCGGTCGGACCTCCCGATGTTCCCGGTCGTCCGCCCCCGATGCTTCGGCGGAGCGTACCGACCCAGCGCCGTCGGATAATTCTCGATCCGACACCGTTTCTGTCGGCTGCTGGGATGCTGCGATAAGCTGTGCTATCTGCACTAGAATGTCCGACGTCGAGACCTGCGGAGGCGCGGTCTTTCGCTGCTTCGCCGAGGGCAGCTCCGCATCAGATGGCTCCCGCATACTTTTCCTATGTGAACGTCCGGAGTCCATCGGTCTCGAATCCCTGGCTGCCGGATGGTGTGACCTGGTCGCCGAAGAATCCTTCACCGGCGAAGCTGGCAAAATATCGGAGGTCACGCAGCCAAGGTGCGGTCGTGTGCGCCGACGAGAAGAGGAAGCCTTAACAGTCTCTGCGGACTGCTTATACAACGGAGCGTCCCGAGCGACGGACGTATGCTCCGCTAAAGACACATTTTGTACCACAACATCTGGTCCCAGATGTTGTTGTATGAGAGAGGGGCCTCTCTCGCTCGCGGCCCGGCTGGACCTGGACGAGCTAGGAACCGGACTAAAAGGCTTCCTCCGTTCTCGTTTACTATCCGCCGTCACTGGGTGTGCATCTATTATGTTTATAGTGCTCGCATCACCCAAAATTTCCTCTTGGACCGCATCGGACGAACCCGGCTGCCGAACCATTCGGTGAATGGACGCTACACCGGGCGAGCTAGCGGACGACATTTGTCTAATCTCCATGAGCACTTTTGCCGCTAGCTCTGAATTTATTTGTGACGACGGACGCACACTTGAAGAAGATAACATGGAAACATCACCCTGTTCTGGTTCCTCTGAAATAGAAACTGAGAGAGTAGAGTGACCTTGTGGAGAAAGAGCCGGCATCGCTCTTTCTCCAGAAACAACATATCGTGACGCACGTTTCCAATGTTTCTCATCCCAATGTTCACATATAGGACAGGGATTAATGCGAGAACACTGACTACAATTAATACAATGATCATGAAAGTCAGAGGAAGATTTCTTCCTATTACAATTTGAACAATGTCCCTTCATTGTGAAAGAACAACAATAAGTCCTAGTTACTCGCAAAAACCCCTGACACAAAGATACATAATAACATGATCCATTAATAAATGAAAAAACAATTGCAAAACAAAATAATTTTGAAAAAATATTTTTTCACAGAAGCCCAAGTTGCTGAAAAGTAACGTTGAGCCCCGATGGATCCGATGGCAAAGTGTGGTCAAAAATTTTAAATTTATATAAAATAATTAATGAGACACTTTCGGATAATATAAATGTATCTTATAATGAGCTAAACTACTACAAAGGCAAACAGCCCCCCTCAAAAAAGGCTGTTGCCAATGAAAACAAACAGTGTAAACACACTAGAAAGCATGACTCCAGGCACTGAAAAAACTGGCCCGGAATCAGTCATCAATTACACTCTATCTGATGCAAAACAGAGACTCCCAGGGGAGAATCTGCAGAACATCAGATGGAAGATGCAGAACACAAACGTTATACACCCATGGGTGAAAACGTAACTATGGGGAAAATAACAGAAAACATTCTGTAAACAAGCAACTCTCCCAGGAAATTTTAGAAATGAAACTTCTCAAAAATATGCCAAAAGCATGGGAGAATTGCAAGGGGGGACTTTAGAAGGCTAGGAGAGAGGAAACACTGAATAAGCAGTGCAACAATTAGCAAGAATGACAACAAGAGGCCCATGCCTCGAAAAGAGGCAACTTAACATAATTTCAACAAAAAATTTTAAGTACAGCCCTGATTATTTTTTGCCACTTCTTTTTTCCTCTCCTCCTTCTATCCTCCTTAGAATCACATTTTCTCCAAAAATTACGTGTCTGGCATCCTTTAAACTGAGATTTACAAGCACAAAGATCAGTGAGATGTTGACTGATGAAGGGCCAAACAGAGAATGATAATTGGCGCCAATTTCGGGACGACTGCGTCACTGCGCATGCGCAGTAGAGGCGTACTATGGAGGTCCTTTAGGACATGATTTCTTTTTGTTTTGGATGCAAATTTTGGGGATTGGGGGGCAAAATTTGTGTTTGGCCCTGGTTTTGTTGGAGTTAGCACCAGCTAAGTCTGGGTCATTGGTACAGTATAAAAATATATAAATGTATCTAATAGTGAGATAAACTACACCAAAGGCAAACAGCCCCCCTCAAAAAAGGCTGTTGCCAATGTAAACAAACAGTGTAAAATACCTGAAAACATGACTCCAGGCACTGAAAAAACTGGCCCGAAATCAGTCATCCAAATTACACTCTATCTGATGCAAGACAGAGACTCCCAGGGGAGAATCTGCAGAACATCAGATGGAAGATGCAGAACACAACGTTTATACACCCATGGGTGAAAACGTAACTATGGGGAAAATAACAGAAAACATTCTGTATCCAAGCAACTCTCCCAGGGAAATTTTAGAAATGAACTTTCTCAAAAATATGCCAAAAGCATGGGAGAATTGCAAGGGGGGACTTTAGAAGGCTAGGGGAGAGGAAACACTGAATAAGCAGTGCAACATTTAGCAAGAATGACAACAAGAGGCCCATGCCTCGAAAATAGGCAACTTAACATAATTTCATAAAAAAATTTTAAGTACAGCCCTGATTATTTTTTGTCACTTCTTTTTCCTCTCCTCCTTCTATATCCTCCTTAGAATCACTATTTCTCCAAAAATTACGTGTCTGGCATCCTTTAAACTGAGATTTACAAGCACAAAGATCAGTGAGATGTTGACTGATGAAGGGCCAAACAGAGAATGATAATTGGTGCCAATTTCGGGACGTCTGCGTCACTGCGCATGCGCAGTAGAGGCGTAGTATGGAGGTCCTTTAGGACATGATTTCTTTTTGTCTTGGATGCAAATTTTGGGGATTGGGGGGCAAAATTTGTGTTTGGCCCTGGTTTTGTTAGAGTTAGCACCAGCTAAGTCTGGGTCATTGGTACAGTATAAAAATATAACTTTCTTTGGAACTAGAGGTGGTGTCAGTAGGCCTATCTCTGCGATAGTCGACATGTGATCTGCGACATGTGGTTGGGGGGGGGGGGGGGGTAAACTTTAAACTATGAGGGTGTTGAAACCCACTCTCACTGGACGTCGACTCGGCACATGTACATACAGTTAAAACTAGAAGTCCTGTCATGAAATGCGCACAAATAGCACGTTGATATGCGCATTAATGTGCGCGTTATGACCCAATTAAAACTATCATATTCTGTACATATGGCCTGTGCACAGGCAATGTTTCAGCCAATGGACCTTCGGGTAACCCGGAGGTCCATTGGCAGAAACATTGCATGTGTTTGCTATGAGCAACCAGGAGAACCTGCCGTGCTTTGGATGCCATTCGATATGGCAATTGCGCGCAATTCCAACGCGCAATTAAGCCTAGATAAGCGCACTATTCGTGACAGGACTTCTAGTTTTAACTGTACGGTGATCTTAGGTGGAAAAGACAGCTATCCAGTATTAAAAAACAATACTCGAACACATGGTCTCTCAGTGTGCTGCAAGACACGGGGCTGTAGAAATTGTTTTTTCTCATTTTTTGCAACTATCCATTCAAAACACTGTTGGATGTTTTCCAATAAATTGTCACAAAAAAAAAAATTCAAGCTTTGTTGTTGTGGTATAAAATCTACAAAGAGTTAAATGGTGGGAATTCACCCCCAAATGAAGTCGTCCATGGGAGAAGTCGGTCAAAAATAAAGTCAGCAACTGAGGTAGGCCCCTAAGTCGGTCCACAGAAAAAATCGGCTTTTTTCGTAGTGCTAATATACATGTGCACGGTTAACTTAAGTGACAGGCCGAATGTTATTATTTATTTATTTATTGGTGTTTAAGGTCACATACTTATGCACAATGGCTAATCGTGACCGTGACAGTTTTATGGGTGGAGGAAGCCGGAGTACCCGGAGAGAACCACCGAGCAACGACGAGCAGCTGTCAGCTCTCCAACATCGTAACTCTGAACTCTGCACTGCAGCACAGGCAGGGTTAGATTGGTTGAAGACATGCGCACCATCGACGTGCAGTACGCCTCAGTACACAGCGTCATCGTGCCCCCATGTAGGCAATCGGGGTGAAGTGTCTTGCCCAAGGACACAACGCGGTTGCCGCAGGTGGGATTCGAACCGAGGACCCCTCGGCTTGCAGCCTGCACCTCTACCAACTGAGCCACCGCGCCCCCAGGCCGAATGTTAGAAATTGAATTTTTTTCTCATTGTGTTGCAACTATTTGTTGAAAAAAAAACATACAAGCGCAGTCTTTTCCTATAAATAGATTCAAAATAATTTCAATATTTGTCGTAGTGCTAATAGAGTTGTTAAATGGTAGGTCAAATGTTAGAAACAAAATTTTCTTTACATGTCACAGTGCAAATATAGAAGTATATAGATAACATAATTGTAATTCAATTTAACCAGTTTCTGATGTTGGAAATTTCAAAAGAATAAACTTTATAAGAGTAATTTATGATCTGTCTATAATTGTCACCAGTCAATGTTTTCATTGCGATCAGAGGCTGTTTCAGAAACAATCAGTTGCTATTGTCGGCTCTTGTTTTACATCTTTGGAAGGGTTATTAAAAGATTAGTTTGGATTAGGAAATGTTATTGCTACCAAATTTTATTGCTGCAGTGAGAACTCAATAATTTATCATGTTAAGTGTTGTGTTATATTCAGTCAGATGATATCTATACCCGACTGGTCTTCCACTGTACTTTTTCTTTTACCAAGAACATTTTTTGGGGGGTGGGGGCAAATTAACATTCTGAACCGTCTTTTGGGTATTCTTTTTATATTTTTGCCCCGCTAAGATGAGTGGGAACATCGCCTTGTAAAACCATGCTTTGCGAGTTCGCAATGGGCTGGCTCGTTCTCTGCACACCTTGAAATCCCACATTACCCGTTGAACGCTTATTTTTCTTATTGAGAAATGTTGTATATCATCCTCAGATTAAAGGGGATGTCGTCATTCGGAGTTGCTTTGCATCCCGCCCCCAGGTCCCACTGCATAGTTTAACCACAGACGTCTGGAGACCTGATTAATATCACATCACCCCCAACTTCACACCTGCCCCCCGCTCCTCTTATATGCCCCCCCTCCCCTACACAAGCCAACTTCCAAAATAAATAACACACAGATCTGTGTATTATATGTTTCGGGGAGGGGGTGCATATAAGACTGAGGTGTTTTGCGGTAGGGGGGTGATTTTAGATCAGGTTTCCAGACGCCTGTGGTCTCATAACTCTGGCAATTTGGCCAGATTAGTGGGTAACGAAACTACGTTGTTCTCAACCTGTTAAGTCGACGTCAGCTGTCCTTCATGTGAATACATGGAAAATTGTGTAAAGTTCTTTTTCATTGCCCTTAATATGTCTGCCACTGCAGAATAAAAAGGTGCGTATTTGAATGACTCTTGTCGAAAGGTGCTTCAACCTGTCACAAATGAGATTTTTTTATTATTTCCATTTTTGGAGTAACTTCGCTAATATTAGTCGGATTGTAAAAATTCAAGGACGAAATTGCACTGATTTTCACTCAATATATTCGAAACGAAACACGTTTTTAAAATTTCCCTATGATATTAAAAATAGTATTTGCCCGACTGGTTGGGAAAATGTTGCTAATTGATATCCAAACATTTACGTGATCAAAGAAACAACGACATTGACAAAAAGTAACGAGAAGGTCTTCACAAATATTCATTCGAGATCGAAACTGCCCTCAAAAGTTATTTTGTACGATATTTCGAAATAAATTTTAATGATTTTATTTTTATTCGTGTAGTTTGGGAGCTATGCGCTTTTTACCCTAATTATTAATGGCTGTTTTGCAGAGAAATGATGTTTGGAGGTCCTATTTTGGGTCGGAAGCATAACCTTGTCACAACACTGGAAAACACTTCGTGCTAATTATAACCTAAGTACGTCTTGTTGAAGTCACGTGGTTGGATTTTGATACCCCACCTCATAGAGCAGTTATTGGGGAGTCGATTGGCAGTGTTTTACAGGGAGCGTACACATAATGATATTCCTATTTTCGAGTTTTTAGTTCCCATAAAAACTTGATGAAAACTTTTTCTACACAATTGAATGGGAAGAATCTGAATGTAGAGGGGATGACACTACATTCAGATCACTGAACTATAGATTATGAGGCCTAAACATAAACCAAGAACACAAACTTTTGATGACAAAGAAATAAAGACAGAAATAAAAAAAAAATGCTTCCCCACATGCAAATTGCAATTTTACAAATGGCCCAAAAAGCAGATCTACATGTACTTTGTGTGGCCTAATATTTCAAACATAAAGTAAAGTTTGATAAAGGACTATGTGGGCCTGAGAAACAGATTTTTAATTTTTTTAGGCCTTAAGTACATTTCTCTTCGGTGCACCTTTATACCGCAGGTCCCCGATTTTACCACAGGTCCCTCAAAATTACCGCAGGTCCCTTGTTTTTCTGGGTATTATCTTTGTTTTAACTAACAGTTCGAGGCAACTGTCGTCTCGTTGATATTTGGGGGTATTTTACACCAAAAATCAATAATAACGGAGCGTATTTTTCTATTTACACTATATAAACAACAACTTATCACACACCGCAGCCCCACAAAATTACCGCAGGTCCCTTGTTTTGCGGGGGTATTATCTTTGTTTTAACTAACATTTTGAGGCAAATGTGGTCTCGATGATATTTGGGGGTACTTTACACCAAAAATGAATAATAACGGAGCGTATTTTTCTATTCACGCTATCACGCTCTTCGTGTCTAAACAACACACACGCACACAATCAGAAACATGATTCAAAATATTCCAGCGATGCAGGTTAGCCCAACTTTGTGACATTACTATATCGTATTTCTCGGGGCATGGCTTTTGGTAATTCATTGCATTTATTTGGGCAATAAAAGGCCTGCTGTCGAGCCTGACCACAGGTCCCAAAATCGATCGTAAACTACCGCAAGTCCCTTCAAATAGATTTCTTTCGCTAAACAAGATGGCTGTTTCTTCCACAAGTCGAGGGACCTGCGGTATATTAAAACTATCACAAGCTACCAGAGGGCCATATGAATTATTTCCCTGCCCCCCCCCCCCCCCCCCCCCCCCCCCCCCACAAAAAAAAAAAAAAAAAATTCTAGCAATGTACCACACCATTCTCGAACAAGGAACCTGCCAGTGCTGTAGAACAAAAACTATCAGAAGCTATTGCATGGAATTGGGATGTATTACCAAGACAAAAAAAAAAGCAAAAGATGAAATTTAGAATAGTCCAAGTTTGAATAGCGATTTCGAGTATAGCGCTGGCCGCGTTCGGCCATAACGTTGGGTAAAGGGCCAGCGCTTTCGGTCGTATGTGGATATTATTGGAACCGGATCAATTCGCCGGTTTGACCAATTTGCTAAATGACGGTGCCTGTGGTACCTATTTGTTTTGTTTATATTTTTTCGTTGTGTAGTTTTTACTCATTATCCGTAAATTGAATAAAATAAATTAAATAAAAACAGTTCTATCATTGTTGTCCTTTTTCTTGCCAGTACCTCCATAATGAACTCTGCAGTTATATGGAGCAGGGGCAAGAGTGATACCAGCAAAACAAGCAAAACAAGGGCCTGCATAAAATCAGAAATATAATATGGTACATCACGATAGTTTCTAACATGCCGCAGGGAAATAATTAAAAAGGACCTGCGGTAGCTTGTGATAGTAACGTTTTTAATATACCGCAGGTCCCTCGATTTGTGGGAGTAACAGCAAAACGAGGGACCTGCGGTATATTAAAAATAAATATGCGAAGGATTTAGTGACCTGTGGTAAGGATACCCCTACGGCACAGACCGGTCTCATCCCAGAGTCCCCGCGAAACAAAATATTTATCAGTATTAACCTGCAGTAAATGACGGAGAGAGTGAAGATGAGGGGAAAAACTAAAAGGGACCTGCGATAGCTTTTATTTTACCGCAGGTCCGTTGTTTTGTGAAGGTAACAGCAAAACAAGCGACCTGCGGTATATTAAAAATATGTTAAGATAACCAGTTTTGATCATCAACTAAAAAACAGTTTCATTATAATTTTTTTACATGGTAATGCATCCCAATTCCAATAGCTTCTGATAGTTTTGTTCTGCCGCAGGTTCCTTGTTTCATGAATTTTTCACCCTAATAGTGAGGTTTGGAGTGGGATGACCAGGGGACTTATGTTAGATCACGATAGTTCTAACACGCCGCAGGGAAATACTTAAAAAAGGACCCGCGGTAGCTTGTGATAGTAACGTTCTTAATATACCGCAGGTCCCTCGATTTGTGCGAGTAATAGCAAAACGAGGGACCTGCGGTATATTAAAAATTAATATGCGAAGGATTTAGTGACCTGTGGTAAGGATACCCCCACGGCGCAGACCAGTCTCATCCCTGAATCCCCGCGAAACAAAACATTTATCAGTATTAACCTGCAGTAAATGACGGAGATAGTGAAGATGAGGGGAAAAACTGAAAGGGACCTGCGGGTAGCCCTCTCTCGCCCCCCCCCCCCCCCATAAAACTCTGGTACATTGCCCGAGTTTTTTTGGGGGGGGGGGGGGGGGGGCAGGGCAGGGAAATAATTCATATGGACCTGCGCTAGCTTGTGATAAAGTTTTAATATACCGCAGGTCCCTCGACTTGTGGAAGAAACAGCCATCTTGTTTTGCGAAAGAAGGGACTTGTGGTAGTTTATGGTAGATTTTGGGACCTGTGGTCATGCTCGACAGCCCAATAAATGCAATAAATTACCAAAAAGCCGCAACCAAGAAATACGATATAGTAGTGTTAAAAAGTTGCAACGCTGAAATATTTTGAATCATGTTCCCGAGTGTGGCGGGGGCCACATGGGGTGGGGATGCCATCATGGGTAATTTTCCTGACACATGGCAAGCTCTGAAAGCCTGATGAATTGCATATCGGAATGTTAAGTACAACAGAAGACAGTTTTTATATTAGTTATAGTTTTATAGGTCTGCACACGTTGACACGAAGAGCGTGATAAGTTTATGTTGTTTATATAGCGTAAATGGAAAAATATGCTCCGTTATTATTGATTTTTGGTGTAAAATACCCCCAAATATCAACGAGACGACAGTTGCCTCAAACTATTAGTTAAAACAAAGATAATACCCCGCAAAAACAAGGGACCTGCGGTAATTTTGAGGGACCTGCGGTAGCCTGCGGTAAAATCGGGGGTCTGCGGTATAAAGGCGCACCCTTTCTCTTTTTCTCTGTATCATTCAATGGATGGGAAAGACATTGTTGCCATGTTTGCAATGTTCCATCGGCTTTCATTTTCATTCTTTATTCAATTTATGTCTAAATGCAGAAAATATGAATCCGCAATTAAAAATTAATTCAACACGTCTTTTTATGTTGATGACTATTTTGTTCAACGCCTCACAGAGTTTGGAACAATCAACGATGATTCAAGTGCAAAGAGCATCGTTGTGGTGTTTCGACATTTGAGGTGGGTACCATTGATTAGCAATTACAATGAGATCAAGTTCAATGTTTGTTCACAAAACGTAGCTGATTATTTGGTCTGATTATATAGTTCTGTACCTTCCTCTGCTTGGTTAAATTACTTTCCAGAGTTTCCCCATAAAGTTTCATAAATAAGTGTATAAACGGAAACCGTCTCAAACCAAGGTGATCGAAACTCTTTCAATCATGAATACGAAGTGTGGACATGCCAACAGATGTAATTTTCAACGAAAACTGTTCAGAAAAAGAAACGCAAAACGGTTTTTTTTGTGATGGGGGACGCTCCCGCGTTATGGGATGGTGAGATAGAGAACGAAGTCAAAACATAACCAAAGTTTTAATGGATGAATGAAGTACAAATGGAGACGTTTCAGACGTTAACGTCACAATTCGACGTCATCCACACTCAATATTTAGTGTGACCTACTTCTAAGTCCAAAAGTGCTTGGCACCCTATGTTCATTGAAGCAATCAGATTCCGGACGGAAACTTGAGGTATTGTGACCCACTCTCCCTGCAACGCTTGTGCCAATTGCGGTAATGTCTGAGGTTGTGATTGTCGCACACGAATGCAGGAAGAATCGGACCCTGGAAGAATCGGCCCCTGGAAGAATCGGACCTCATTGTGGAAGAATCGGCACCTGGAAGAATCGGCCCCTGGAAGAATCGGACCCCGAGTGGTTGGAAGAATCGGACCTTTTTTTGGAAGAATCGGACCTCGGGTAGTTGACTGAAGAAATGGTGCGTGAAGTGTCCGAAGATGGAGGTACGACCCCCACCTCTCTTACCCACTCAAAGACTACATTAGTTTTCTTCTCTTGCAGCCACCAAGAAGTCGTCGGCAGAGCGGTTTCACCTGTCCGCCCTGCTTGTGAGTAAATAAATAAAAAAGGGAAGGACACTATTAATAAATAAATATAAAAAATTGCTAAAGGTGGAGGGGTCAGTCCCCTCACTTGAAGAGAGATAGATAGCAAGCCCGACTTATAGGCAGCCCAGCCGCCGACGCGAGGGGGTGGACGTGTTACGTCGGTATGCTCGGGCGGACCTTGTTTAAGCATAGCCCACTCTGCCAGGCAGGCAAGCTTCTCTCGTTGTGAAATAAATATATAGAAAAGTCAAAATGGGGTGAGTCAAAAGGTAGGGAAATTTTAGGGGCAGCAGGATCCCAGTCGCATCCCAGAGGGTGAAAACCAGAAATGAATTTAAAACGTCCTTATATAGTGTGTTTTTCTTTGTTACATGAGATCAGCGATGTTTTGATAATCCCGTATTTATTTTGTGGTTCATAGCTCTTTCATCAAGAGCTCAATGATTTACTAATCAGTGATGTTTTCAAATGGTGAACATGTTTGGTCGGCAATCATTCTTTGAAGCTAATTACACTTGTAAAAGGTAACAATGACGAGATTTGATGATACAAATTGAAAAACATAATGGCAATACACTATTCAGATAAAAATATGGTAATACTAATGCATTTGTCATTTCAGGTTGATGAGTGGTCAGTGTATGGAAGATGTGTAAGAACCAATAACGACGTCAAAGGATGGCATCATAAATTGAACAGGAGAGCAGCGAAGGCTAATTTGCCATTTTATGTACTGGTGACTCTTCTTTACACAGAAGCCAAAGATATTCCACCCAGTGTCTGTTTTTGAACTTGAGCTACAATATTGATGACTTTTTCAGGGTTAATAGGCAGTATTCAGTCATTTGTAACAACAGAACAAATTGTTCTATTTCTTCCTTGGATGGCACTAATACTTCTTTGCCAAATTATCCCTTCCATGCGCACCAGTCCCTCGACGGAATAATATTGCACAGTAGTGAGGTCTTTGAAGCAATCAAGAGTAGGGTGGTTCTGCGACAACCGGACACATTTGATTTTGAAATGTTAAATTTTTTTTTTCTGAGGATAAATCATTTTTGTGATAGACAAGTGTTATCATGCTGTTGTTCCACAGAATGTATCCAGCAGGGTTGATTTCACAGTTGCTCCCTCAAAGACACGTGACTTTATCGCGGTCACGATATTACATGGACATTAACCTTCCTGGGAAAGTATACCGCGGACTGCCCGGAGTTCGCCCCTGGACTGTCTCTCCGTACCGACAGTATCCTGTTGAAATTAATTTTTAACTCCTTTGCGCTGGAAGAGTGGTGAGAACAGTCCAGGCGCGGACTCTTGACTCTTCTCTTGTCTCTTAGCGACGATGGTACTGTTCATTACTAGAGTCATAGACTACACTCACGTGATCGCTTCTGGTATGTAATACTGCTTTCAAGTTGGTTTCATCTGCAGATTATTCTGCGTCTTTGTTTCCATTAGTGTGTTTGTTTTTCCTTTCCGATTTTTTTTTCTTTCTTTTTTGTTCTTTTAATTTTTGTTTCTTCTCTTGTGCTTTTCTTGTTGTTTCTTCTTTTTTTCCTCTTTTTTCCCTAGTTCTCTCACTTTTCTCTTTCTATCCAACAGCGACAATGAGTTCAAACAATTAACAATATTTCACTCAGTTTTAGCAACCACCTATATACTTTGCTATTTTAGAAATGTTCCAGGAGACGGCTTATATAAGCTAAGTGCTTTCTGCCGAATCCTCTCATTTGATATTGTCAGCTATTTCTACATGTCTTGCTGTACTGCATACCTTTTATTATAAATTCTGTACAGTTAATGTAACATTATCAATCTTTTGTATTTATTATATCATGTTCAATTCTGAATAAATATTGTTTAAACTAAAGATATTCCAACCGAAGTGAAGATGGTGTGCGAAGGAAAGTTACAAAGGTACCAGAGGAAAAAGACACAGAACACACGAGGTCAACAACAGAAATGCAATTTCCACCAGCAGGTTGTTGAAGGATTGTAGTAAGATTTATGCCCCTGTATAACTTTAATTTTGTAAATATAATGTCACTCGTTTATTAGAATTGTTATTAATTATTACTCAAAAAATGGTTAAAAATATAAAGAATTTTATCTTCAATCGAATATTACCCGAGGTCCGATTCTTCCAAAAAGGTCCGATTCTTCCAACCACTCAGGGGCCGATTCTTCCAGGGGCCGATTCTTCCAGGGTCCGATTCTGCCACAAAAAGGTCCGATTCTTCCAGGGTCCGAGTCTTCCAGGGTCCGATTCTTCCTGTTCCCGTCGCACACATCGATCAAGTTGGTTCCATTGATGTTCGATCGGGTTCAAATCTGGCGATCTGGAGAGCCAGGGCGGGACTTCGATGTTGTTATCCTGTAGACAGGCTGTTGCGAGCCTTGCTGTGTGCGGTCAGGCGTTGTCATGCTGGAAAATGGCGTTGGCATTCTGCATAGCGGGGAGCACATGTGGAAGCAAAATTTCATATCTGTACCTCTGGGCCGTCCAGATACCCCCAACAAGACGAGGTCCGTTCTACCAGTCTATGAGAGAGAGCTGCCCACACCATAACGCTACCACCACCAAATCTGTCCACCTCCCGAATGCAGCTACGTGCAAAACGTTCTCCACGACGCCTGTACACACGGCATCGTTCATCAACTCGGTTAAGAGGGAAATCTGACTCGTCACTGAACCATACTGTTCTCTACCTCTGATGAGGCCATGTCCTGTGCATCAGACACCATTGAAGTCGTTGTCAATGATGCTGCACCATCAAAATTACGCCACGAACTGGCCGTTTAGCATGCAGACCTAACTGGCCTAGACGGTTGCAAACGGTCTGATCTGAAATCCTGCGCTGACCTGGTAGAGTTGACGCTGTAGAGGTCGCTGTGGTTGTTTTCTCCACAAACGACGTAACCGGATGTATAGATCCTGAGCTGGGTGGTCACTCAGGGTCCTCCGGATCCTGGAAGGTCCTGCGTTGTCCCCTGGATTTGGTAGTGGTTCACAGGCGTGTGATGGTGCTCAGTGAGTCATTGAACACTCTCGCTATATTCGAAGCTGGTTCACCTATTTCCAAGCGGCCAATAGCATTATTTATCTGAGCTTTGGTCAAACACGGCATTTTTCATGAGCAAGAGCCCTTTAACGCTGTGCGAATTCCTTCTGATTTCCTTGTCCATTTATACGCCGACACGCTCAGCTCGTATGTTCGGAGCGTGCAACTTCATGATCTGTTTTGTTAATTTCCAACATGTTTGGGGTCACGGTGCCCGAAATTATGCCCCCTTGTCCAAAATGTTACATAATGTTTAGACCACCATGATATGTCATTAACCATATCTAAAGCCACACTTCATCACTATATTCTCCAAAATTTACCATGTTATCATGACTATACCCGAATGGTTTCTTTTTTTTAACAGCATATTAGACAAAACAAGTGCTTCCTAAATGTATACAAATGCAGACATCCGACATCCGAAACAAATTAAAATAAATCTGACCCTCATCCATTTCATACTACAATAAATGAAAAGTTCAAAAGAAGAAGAAATAAAAATGGACATACTGAAAAGTGTAATCCATAGCCGCGTCCGTCTAGGATGAAAGGTGTGTAATGAGGAATTAAATGAAAGTGTGTTGTTGAAATACCTTTATAAATATGACCTGTAGACTGTGCTCAAGGTGTTCAGACTTTCGGGCACCTGTAGCCGTCACAGTTGACCAATCACGATCAAAAAGGGATGTCATCATCTAAGCATTATATGGAGTCAACCTAACAAGTTACAATGAAATTTTTCCATAAATACGACCTACAGACTATGCTAAAGGTTTTTGGGCTCGGGCAGCCACCAAGACTGAATGATCACGACCAAAAGGGGACATTCTCATCTAGACATTATTTGGAGTCATCCTACCAAGCTACAATGAAATCCCTTCATAAATATGACCTGTAGACTGTGCTAAAGGTTTCCGGGCTTCGGGCCCCTGTAGCCATCACAGTTGCCCAATCATGTCCAAAAGGGGGACGTTCTCATCTAAACATTATAAGAAGTCAACCTACCGAGTTACAATGAAATCCCTTCATAAATATGACCTGTAGACTGTGCTCAAGACTTTTCGGGCTTCGGGCACCTATAGCCATCACAGTTGACCAATCACGACCAAAAGGCAATGTCATCATCTAGGCATTATATGGAGTCAACCTAACAAGTTACAATGAAATCCTTCCATAAATACGACATATAGACTAGGCTAAAGGTTTTTGGGCTCGGGCAGCCATAAGGCTGAATGATTGCGATCAAAAGGGAACATTCTCATCTGGACATTATTTGGAGTCATTCTACTAAGTTACAAATAAATCCCTTCATAATGACCTGTAGACTGTGCTAAAGGTTTTCGGGCTTCGGGCTCGGGCACCTATCATGGTTGAATGATCGCAATCAAAATGGGACATTCTCATCTGGGCATCGTCAGGAGTGATCATACGAAAGTAGTAGTGTATGTACCCGATCGTGCCCCATTACCCGGAGCTTTGCCGGAGCAACTAGTGTTAAATTCCCATAGGAACTGGAGCCTTTTGCCGGAGTAACTTTTTCCTTTGCAAAACTTCGGCTCCATGAGTTTGATCCGGTAAATGGTGTACGCACTGCATATATAGTATACTATGGTATGTTTCGTGATATATGTACGCATGGGGCTATGGGTATATAGTATGGGAATGTGATGGAAAATTAATGGTGAAGATAGATTTTCTTTAAAGTTTTTCCGCGAAACGGTTGACGTTGCTTTTGACGTCGTGACGTCATGATACGCGTGCGACGTCATAGAGATGCTGACCACTGTTATTGTCCACTATACAATCTGACATAACGTTGTTCGGGTCAGGGGGTGTCGGACTTCTCGTATGGGGTGGCGGCGATATGGTAGTGGTGGTATATATCCATGTTGGTATTACTATTAGCCCTTGGGTCTTCATATTATGCTATGTCTGCTATAGCTAGGTCAAGCAGCATCGTGGGGGGGGGGGGGGGGGGGGGGGGTAATGCATGGTCGGCCAGTGCGATATTGCGAGATAGTCCTTGGTGGTTTAGATTGGCAGTACAGTATGAATGGTCTGTTAGCCTATTACCCCCTTAGTACTATTAACCTACCGAATCATTTGTATTATCTTATGGCTGGTATTGGTAGTTTAGTGTTAGGTTGGGCAGTATTATAATCGTTTGTTTTAAAGGGGGGGGGGGGGGGGGCTTAGAATGCATTGTACATACCCCTGTAGGTCCAGTCCTCGATATTATTAACCAGCCGATTGCTTTGTACTATTCAATGACTGGTATAGGGAGTATGTTTATGGCAGGTCAAGTGGTATTGTGGAGTGGGGGTGGGGGTAATGCCTGGCAGTATAGAACAGCGGTATAGTATGGACGATATATACCTCTGTGGGCCCCTGCAGGTCCCATGTTAGCCGTTAGTACTATTAATTCATCCGATGCTTCATGTTATCCTATGACTGGTATAGGTAGAATGCAATGCTAGGCATAGGGGTGTTGTGGGTAGGGGTACTGCCTGGTAGTTTAGAACGGTACTATAGTTTGGGCGGTATATACACCTATAGGCCCCCTGTTAGTGCTTGGTACTATTAACCAACCGATTGCTTTGTTTTATTATATGGCGGGTATATGTAGTACGTTATGGTAGATCTAGTGATTTTGTGGGGGGTGAGGGTAATGTCTGGCAGTATAAAACGGTAGTATAGCATAGGCTGTACATATCCCTGTAGGTCTCTTGCTGGCCCTTGGTACTACTGATCCACCAGGTGCTTCATATTATTGAGCGGTATTCTGGGGTGGGGTCAATGCCTGATAATACAGAACGGCAGCAGAGTATGGTTGGTATATTCCCCTGTAGGTCCCATCCTAACCGTTGATAGTATTAACCTACCAAATGCTTTGTATCATTCTGTTACTGGTAAGGTGGTACGTAATACCAGTAGTTCCTACCCTATTCCGAGTACTCTTGTTGTTTCATTTATCTAGATCATTTATATAAATTATAATTAACCAACCAGATTGCTTAATTTCCCATAATCTGTATGCAGAGTAATCTCCCTTCTCTATAATAAAAGCTTATATCCAATGGCAATATTCCTGGGCACCCCAATTTCGGCACCCCTTTTTTGAAAAACATATGGCCTTCGGCACCCCTTTTTCTGAAATGAGGATAAGAGTCTTAGCAAATTACACCTCATTGAGGGATTTTTACTACGACTCTTATCCTCATTTCAGAAAAAAGGGGTGCCGAAGGCCATTTGTTTTTCAAAAAGGGGTGCCGAAATTGGGGTGCCTTCTGGAGAATCCTTTTTTTTCTGAAATGAGGATAAGAGTCGTAGTAAATTATACCTCATTGAGGGATTTTTACTACGACTCTTATCCTCATTTCAGAAAAAGGGATTCTCCAGTAGGTATCCTCGATAGGTATCTTCAAATAATACAATATCAGGCCATAGGTATCCTCCAATACTGAAATGAGGATAAGAGTCGTAGTAAAATTCCCTCAATGAGGTATAATTTACTACGACTCTTATCCTCATTTCAGTACTGGAGGATACCTATGGCCTGATATTGTATTATTTGAGGATACCTATAGAGGATACCCACTGGAGAATCCCTTTTTTCTGAAATGAGGATAAGAGTCGTAGTAAAAATCCCTCAATGAGGTATAAGTTACTACGACTCTTATCCTCATTTCAGAAAAAAGAGATTCTCCAGAAGGCACCCCAATTTCGGCACCCCTTTTTGAAAAACATATGGCCTTCGGCACCCCTTTTTCTGAAATGAGGATAAGAGTCGTAGTAAAAATCCCCCAATGAGGTATAATTTACTACGACTCTTATCCTCATTTCAGAAAAAAGGGGTTCCAAAGGCCATATGTTTTTCAAAAAAGGGGTGCCGAAATTGGGGTGCCCAGGAATACTGCCATTGGATATAGGCTTTTATTATAGAGAAGGGACATAACTCTGCATACAGATTATGGGAAATCAAGCACTCTAATTGGTTAATTATAATTTATATAAATGTTCTAGATAAATGAAAAAACAAGAGTACTCGGAATAGGGTAGGAACTACTGGTATTACAAACCACCTTACCAGTAACAGGATGATACAAAGCATTTGGTAGGTTAATACTATCAACGTTAGGATGGGACCTACAGGGGAATATACCAACCATACTCTGCTGCCGTTCTGTATTATCAGGCATTGACCCCACCCCAGAATACCGCTCAATAATATGAAGCACCTGGTGGATCAGTAGTACCAAGGGCCCGCAAGAGACCTACAGGGATATGTACAGCTTATGCTATGCTATTGTTTTATACTGCCAGGCATTACCCCCCCCCCCCCCCCCCCCCCAAATCACTAGATCTACCATAACGTACTACATATACGAACCATATCATAAAATAAAGCAATGGGTTCGTTAATAGTACCAAGCACTAACAGGGGCCTATAGGTGTATACACCGCCCATACTATAGTACCGTTCTAAACTACCAGGCAGTACCCCTACCCACAATACCCCTATGCCTAGCATTGCATTCTGCCTATACCAGTCATAGGATAACATGAAGCATCAGGTGAATTAATAGTACTAAGGGCTAAAATGGGACCTGCAGGGGCCCACAGAGGTATATATCGTCCATACTATACCGCTGTTCTATACTGCCAGGCATTACACCCACCCCCACTCCACACTACCGCTTCACCTGCCATAACGTACTCCCTATACCAGTCATTGAATAGTACAAAGCAATCGGCTGGTTAATAATATCGAGGACTGGACCTACAGGGGTATATACAATGCATCCTAAGCCCCCCCCCCCCCCTCCCTCAAACAAACGGTTATAATACTGCCCGACCTAACACTAAACTACCAATACCAGCCATAAGATAATACAAATGATTCGGTAGGTTAAGAGTACTAAGGGGGTAATAGGCTAACAGACCATTCATCCTATACTGCCAATCTAAACCACCAAGGACTATCTCGCAATACCACACTGGCCGACCATGCATTACCTCCACCCCCCCCCCCCCCCCCCACAAAACTGCTTGACCTAGCTATAGCAGACATAGCATAATATGAAGACCCAAGGGCTAATAGTATACCAACATGGATATATACCACCACTACCATATCGCCGCCACCCCATACGAGAAGTCCGACACCTCCTGACCCGAACAACGTTATGTCAGATTGTATAGTGGACAATAACAGTGGTCAGCATCTCTATGACGTCGCACGCGTATCATGACGTCACGACGTCAATAGCAACGTCAACCGTTTCGCGGG
This sequence comes from Pictodentalium vernedei, assembly GCA_031216915.1. NCBI lineage: Eukaryota > Metazoa > Mollusca > Scaphopoda > Dentaliida > Dentaliidae > Pictodentalium > Pictodentalium vernedei. The sequence continues at coordinate 185,081,211 of CM062293.1, forward strand.
AAAAACTTTCAACAAAATCCATCTTCACCATTAATTTTCCATCACATACCCATACTATATACCCAGAGCCCCATGCATACATATATCACTATACATACCACAGTATACTATATATGCATTGCGTACACCATTTACCGGATCAAACTGATGGAGCCGAAGCTTTGCAAGGGAAAAAGTTGCTCCGGCAAAAGGCTCCGGTTCCTATGGGAATTTAACACTAGTTGCTCCGGCAAAGCTCCGGGTAATGGGGCACGATCGGGTACATACACTACTACTTACGAAGTTACAATGAGATCTCTTCAAAAATATGACATGTAGACTGTGCTCAAGGTTTTCGGGCTTCGGGCACCTGTAGCCGTCACAGTTGACCAATCACGACCAAAAGAGGATGTCATCATCTTGGCATTATATGGAGTCAACCTAACAAGTTACAATGAAATCTTTCCATAAATACGACCTCTAGACTATGCTAAAGGTTTTTGGGCTCGGGCAGCCATCAAGGCTGAATGATCGCGACCAAAAGGGGGGACATTCGCATCTAGATATTATTTGAAGTCATCCTACCAAGTTACAATGAAATCCCTTCATAAATATGACCTGTAGACTGTGCTAAAGGTTTTCGGGCTTCGGGCCCTTGTAGCCGTCACAGTTGCCCAATCATGTTCAAAAGGGGACGTTCTCATCTAGACATTATATGAAGTCAACCTACCAAGTTACAATGAAATCCCTTCACAAATACGACCTGTAGTCTGTACTAATGGGGTTTTTTTTTTTTTGGGGGGGGGGGGGGGTTGGGCTCGGGAAGCCATCATGGTTGAATGATCACGACCAAGAGGAGACGTTGTCATCTGGGCATCATCTTGAGTGATCCTACAAAGTTACAATGAATTCCCTTCATAAATGTGACCTGTAGACTGTGCTAAAGGTTTTGGGGCTTCGGGCTCGGGCAGCCATCAAGGTTTTCGGGCTTCGGGCACCTGTAGCCGTCAGAGTTGACCAATCATGACCAAAAGGGGATGTCATCATCTAGACATTATATGGAGTCAACCTACCAAGTTACAATGAAATCCCTTCACAAATACCTGTAGTCTGTACTAATGGGTTTTTTTTTGGGGGGGGGGGGGGTTGGGCTCGGGAAGCCATCATGGTTGAATGATCACGACCAAGAGGAGACGTTGTCATCTGGGCATCATCTTGAGTGATCCTACAAAGTTACAATGAATTCCCTTCATAAATGTGACCTGTAGACTGTGCTAAAGGTTTTGGGGCTTCGGGCTCGGGCAGCCATCAAGGTTTTCGGGCTTCGGGCACCTGTAGCCGTCAGAGTTGACCAATCATGACCAAAAGGGGATGTCATCATCTAGACATTATATGGAGTCAACCTAACAAGTTACAATGAAATCCTTCCATAAATACGACCTATAGACTATGCTAAAGGTTTTTGGGCTCGGACAGCCATCAAGGCTGAATGACCGCGACCAAAAGGGGACGTTCTCGCCTAGACATTATTTGGAGTCATCCTACCAAGTTACAATGAAATCCCTTCATAAATATGACCTGTAGACTGTGCTAAAGGTTTTCAGGCTTAGGGCCCCGGTAGCCGTCACAGTTGCCCAATCACGTTCAAACGGGGACGTTCTCATCTTGACATTATATGAAGTCAACCTACCAGGTTACAATGAAATCCCTTCACAAATATGACCCGTAGACTGTGCTAAAGGTTTTGGGGATTCGGGCTCGGGCAGCCATCAAGGCTGAATGATCGCGACCAAAGGGGACGTTCTCATCTAGACATTAATTGGGGTCATCCTACCAAGCTACAATGAAATCCCTTCATAAGTATGACCTGTAGACTGTGCTAAAGGTTTTTCGGGCTTCAGGCCCCTGTAGCCGTCACAGTTACCCAATCGTGTCCAACAGGGGACGTTCTCATCTAGACATTATATGAAGTCAACCTACTAAGTTACAATGAAAGCCCTTCATAAATATGACCTGTAGACTGTGCTAAAGGTTTTCGGGCTCGGGCAGCCATCATGGTTGAATGATTGCAACCAAAAGGGGAATTCTCATCTGAGCAGCATCTGGAGTGATCCTGCGAAGTTACAATGAAATCCCTTCATAAATATGCCCTGTAGACTGTGCTCAAGGTTTCCGGGCTTCGGGCACCTGTAGCCCTAACAGTTGACCAATCACGACCAAAAGGGTATGTCATCATCTAGGCATCATATGGAGTCAACCTAACAAGTTACAATGGAATCCTTACATAAATACGACCTATAGACTATGCTAAAGGTTTTTGGGCTCGGGCAGCCATCAAGGCTGAATGATCGCAACCAAAAGGGGGGACATTCGCATCTAGATATTATTTGAAGTCATCCTACCAAGTTACAATGAAATCCCTTCATAAATATGACCTGTAGACTGTGCTAAAGGTTTTCGGGCTTCGGGCCCTTGTAGCCGTCACAGTTGCCCAATCATGTCCAAAATGGGACGTTCTCATCTAGACATTATATGAAGTCAACCTACCAAGTTACAATGAAATCCCCTCCATATGACCTGTAAACTGTAAACGGCTAAAGGTTTTCGGGTTTTGGGGCTCGGGCAGTCGTCACGGTTGACAGATCGCGACCAAATGGGGTAGTTCTCGTCTAGACATCATCCGGAGTCACCCTACCAAGTTACAATGAAATCCCTCCATATTAAATATGACCTGCAGACTGTGCTAAAAGTTTTGGGGTTTCGGGCTTGGGCAGCCATCACGATTGACAGATCATGACCAAAAGGGGACGTTCTCATCTAGGCATTATACAGAGGCATCCTACCAAGTTACAATGAAATTCCTTCATAAATGCGACCTGTAGTCTGTGCTAATGGTTTTCGGGTTTTTGGCTTGGGCAGCCATACCGGTTGACCGATCGCGACCAAAAGGGGACGTTCTCATCTAGACATGACCTCAAACCTGCATATGAAATTTCATGGCGATCAGACAAGAACTACGTGGTGTATCCTGTGCTAAAGGAAAATGTGAACAGACTCACAGACTAACAGACTTCCGCACGCGTGATGGCAATAGCTTATCTTGACCTTGTCAAGTTAAGCTAACAATATTGAACTATCGCCACTCCTGCAGTAAGGGATAGAATTTCGAGTTATCTCACGTGCTTTTTCACGCATCAAAGCGCATGCGATAATATTTGACATGTCATTGTCACCGCAGCGTCAGAGACCCAAATCGTCCCCAACAATAGTTTCCTGTCAACTTTTTTATCTTCATATCAGATGTTTTTCTCTATTTTTTTCTTACGTAATATTATATCGTGATATATACTATTATGTGGGAACAAAATAGAGAAAAATGTCTTGCGAAATACACAAATCAATAAGAAGTTGAATTTGCAAGTAACTCACGTTTTCCCCCTTCATTCTGGACAAAAGTAGTTCAACTTTATATGTTGTGTCCAAAAGTAATCTCCTTAAAATTGTGCATTCAGGTCGAGAAAGTTGTTCTTCCGATAGTTTCTTCCTGTCAGTTTCTCCATGAGCGAAGTAAACGCTCTGCTATGGTTCAAGCTTTATGTATGTTGATTTTAAACAAATATAATTAACTTTTTTTCTGTTCATGCATTTTCAGGGAAAAGGATTGACAAAGTATTTCTTTTTTTTTTCATTTCCTTACGCAATAAACCGAAAAAAACACACACCCCAAAAAAACGCATTTAGGCCCGCCCTAAACCGCACCCCCAATGTCTGTCTTAAAAATTACGTTGCACTGTGTGAATGGAAAAGAACCCCTGCACGCTCATATTGTTTCAACATGAAAAGTCATTAATATTTATCTCATCACATTAAAAAGATTTTCAAAATAAAATTTAATAAACAATGAAATCCTTATCATGCTTTTTCTTCCATGTTCAATTTGTTTACAGGCAAAAAGTTATCGTTTGCGTTCATTGTTTTTCACAAATCAAACGTAAACAATGGCAGATCATAATAGTCCACAAACGAAACTCACACGAACAAAACTTTCCAATTTCCAAATAGCGTGAACAAACTCTTTCTGAAACAATGTTTAACCAACTTCATGTCATCTGGGTTTATACTGAACTCCACATTTACAAAATGTGCTTTCAGTTTTTCAGGAAATGGTCAAAATCAGAATAAAAGTTAACTCGGTGTTGGTTTAAATGACAGCACCCTCCCGTCAAGTGGAAAAAGGAGATTGAAGTTTTGTGTGGGCGTGGCCTATGACGTTCCTTTTAACTTACTCAATTCATTGGTCAAAAAAGTTTTAATGACACAAGAACATGTTTCAACAAAATGTATCGTTATTTCAAACAGAATTTCAGAAAACTATGCCTTTTTAATTCAGTTATCATTAGGAAGCATGATGCGACCTGATGTTTAGTTTAACTCCACTAAGTAGAGAGTTTAAATTTATTGCCCCTCAAGTTTAATTGTAAGGAATGATTGTTTATTTTCTGCCTGTTTCTTGGGTTATGAACAAGAAAAAACAAGCCATAACTCAAGAAATAAGACAGAAACAAACGACCATTCCTCATAATACTTTTAACGACTGATGGGGAGCTAGATATTTTATTTCAATTAAAAATGTGATATTGAGTAATTGTTAGAAAAACAACATCCACACCAAAGAATACCATTAGAAGTGGACATTTTCATTTTATTGCTCTGATTGAACACGCATCAGTCAATATATTCCAAACTGCAAGCATCACATTTTGTCGCTACTGTAAAAATAAACACATCTATTGTCCAGACGTTAGAAATTACCCGTGCTGACACTTAGGGAGGAGAGGTATTATCTGTCGCAGGATCAGAAAGACCAAAAAACTCCACTTTACAAAGTTAAATGGAGTCATTAAAACAATAAAATATCCAAAATATGTTTTATAGAACAAAGAAAATTAATTTTTGCTTTAATCAAATCTATGTCCGTCCAAATTTTCTCATTAGGATTTAGTACATTTGTTGGGCTCTGAAGTTAAGTGCCTTGCCCAAGAACACAATGCAGTTACCCCTGATGGGATTGAACCAAACCTTTCAGTTTGAAGTCCAATGCTGTTACCACTGCGTTCCCTACGCGGAATACTTAACGCTATGATTATAATGATGCTGGAGAGTAGGAAAATATCACAATTACATTTTCCTCATAAAGTTTAGATCAAGGCAACCTTCAACCTTTCTTTAGATAGACCTACTGGACATATTACCTGAATACCGCCAGGTGTCCCCCCCCCCCCCCCTACACACACACACTCATTTAATACCTTCCCCCGAATGGTTACTGATCAACCACACGCACTGTCAAAACTACCCCTATAATATGTATCAAAGGTTGCGAGACTATTTAAAACGCCTACTTGACGCCATAAAGTTTGAGATCTTTATTCCCTTTATCGGATAATAATTAGCGCAATTAGGCCTGGATTAATTTACATCGTCGGTACCATTTTGGAAAGTCTCACCTCTTAAAATCACTGTCTAATGTACACTCACACCAATACTTGGACAGTCAAATTGTTGCTTGACCCAAAAGAATAGCAATGTTCCACTTGCATTCGTTTTGGAATGACCCCTAAACATCATATTAAAAATATAATTTAACACACTTAGGGGAAGTAGGTAAAATATGCTAATTTATGTTCATTAGCAATCAGGTTAAAGAAATGATAATAACTCAAAGAAAAATCATCCGTTCAAGACAATGAAGGTGTCTAACCCTATGTTTTCAGGATCAGGGGAACCAAAGAAACTATCTGCAATAAAATATATGTGTTGCATTATGGGTAAATATGCAAATTACCCACCGCCAATGCAGATTTGCAAAAAAAAAGTCATAACCTGGTTGGATATTATCCATTCAAGGCAATGAACCCCATGTTTCCATGGTCATGGAAGCCAAAGAAACTATTTTCCAGTAAATCAATTATATTACTTTGTGGAAAGTAATTAAATTATTAACCACTGTGTGTTTACATTAACAGTCATATGTAAACCCTCAAAATTTTAACATGACACCCACTTATGACAATGCAAATAGAAATTGCCTCTGGAGGAATGGAACTATTATGAGATATATTATGGGATAGAATCCAAATACCCAGTTACTGAATGACAAAACCAAATTTGTTTCTGTCACATGTTAGGGATAACCTGAAAATTGTGCTTTAACAATCATCCTTTATGATTAAAGGAAAGCATGGGTGGATCAAGTGGTACCAAAGGTGGGGAGGGGTACTGTTGCAGCCTCCTCACTTTTTGGCAATGAAATTTTTTTTATAAGCACTGAGAATGGGGAACATGATATTATCCACAATAACATGGGACAACCACTACCACAGATACTGTATTATCATAAATAATATTATACTCCATACACACTATAGGTCCTAAGCAGGTCTCCTGTTGTATGAGCCATCATAAATCAGCTTCTGATGCCATTACCCATGACTGAAATGTCTGGCAACCCCCAAACAAACCCAAAATCCTGCACCTGCCACTGGGAATAATTGGTGTGCAAACAACTGCAGAAAATCAGTTTTAAAAAGCAATCTTTATTGTAAATTAAAATAATTATGTAAAATTATAGATTAATTGTAAAAAGATTTTAACATTATTATGGATTTCATCAATGTGCAGATCAATAGTAACGGTAAGTAATACAATGATTATAATACTTAATAATGTATTGCATCATGATAAATTAAACATATTCATTATCTTGGCTCTTCACATCTGATATAGATTATCTACAACACTGTAATTACGTGAAGTTGACAGAGAATTTTGAGCAGATCATGACTCAGTAGCAATCTGGTCTAAATTTCCAGTCTTCTTTCCTCCTTACAACACTACCAAATCACTGGTCGAAAAAATGAGCTCATTCCAATGAGGGGGCAAAAGCTATGTTTTCGAGACAAAAAATGAAAAACTAAGAAAAAACGAATGGGGATTTTTGTGATTATTACAGGCAGGTTTTAGCTATTACATCAGGTAAAGGATTAATAAATTAAATTGAAAGTGAGTTCCACTGACAGAATGGAAGAATTTGACTTCTATGGCATGGAGGCTGCCATACAAACCAAATTCATGAACATGGTTACTTTCCTGTTCATTTATTAATCATTTACCCAATATATTTATTTATTGGTTTTTAAGGTCACATATTTCTGCACAATGGCTAATAATCACTGCAACATTGAGATGAGGTCAAGTTAAGTCAATCATTTAAACCCACGTTGCCCACTTTAGAAGACTTCCACCCCAAGCACTAGGTCATATTTTACCAATAAAACAGAGTTTGTTTATCTCTGCAAAAAGGCACTGCCTCACGACCTAGGGTTCCCTTGGGGGATTTACCCAATGTGATGGCCAAAAACAGCCAATAATAATCACACAAATCGGTTAAACTTTTTTTTTCACATCAAAACATAGCTTATGACACTTCATTAGAACAGGCTCATTGAGCTCATTGCAGTGAGGGATCATACATGTATGCTGTGTTTTGTGACAAAAATGAAAGTTTTAGTAAATTCAAAAATATTTTTTCAAATGTTGACCAGCTGTTTTAGGGAAAGGTTAAATAGGAAATTGTAATTGAGATATATGAAATATATAAGAGTACTGTTGCATTCACAATTTCTTGGATTTTATGAATTGAACACAAATGTTTTGAAATATTCGTTCAAAAATATCCTTTCAAACATTCTGTCATTAACTCCTTACATGCTGCTGGCAGATATTCCTGCCCAGGACAAAAACTCTCTTACCACTAAAATAAATATATTTTAAGCATATTAATTTCTCTCCTGTAAATTGAATAAACTTGTTGACCAATTAGTTCTTTACTTCAAATTAGAGGGAGTTTTCATCATAGATTTGATGAAAAATATTTGAAAATACTTGGGGTCTCGGTGGCTCAGTAGGTAGAGGTGCAAGCTGCAAACCGAGAGGTCCTCAGTTCGAATCCCACCTGTGGCAACTGCATTCACCCCCACTGCTCATGTGGGGGCACAGTGCCATTGTGTACTAAGGCATACTGCACATCGATGGTGCATTTATCTTCAACCAATTGCTTGTGTGGAGTTAGTATGTTGGGGAGCCTGACAGTTGCTTGCCATTGCTCAGTGGTTCTCTCTAGCTTCCTCCACCGGTCAAACTGTCCGACACGAGGTGACTCTGGCTATCGAAAGTGTCATTAAACATTAATAAATAAATTTTAAAATACTCAGCTGGTTAAGAGTTTAAGAACAAGAGGCCCCCAAGGGGCCTGAGAGTGCTCACCTGACACCGACAACTATCAACCAAGGGTCCTGATTTGAACAAACTTGCATTTGCCCAATTAAGAAAACAATATGCTAAATATCAAAACATTCTGACCGATGGATCTGAAAATTTTTTTTTTTAAAAAATATTCCTCATATTGAACTTAGTTATAATTAGGGAGCCCCAATATGAACCCAGGGACTTGGCTTTAACAAATTTGAATCTCGTCACCCTAATGATACAGTATACCAAATATCCAAAGATTCTTACTGGTGGATCTGAAGGAGCACAGTGGCTAATTTGTAGACTGTTGGAATTCTACGCTAGAGGTCCTGAGTTTGATCCCTGTCCGGGATGGCCCGCATTGTGTCCTTGAGCAAGGCACTTTATCCTGGTTGACTGCATGGGGGCATGATGACGCCATGTACTAAGGCGAACTGCACGTTGATGGTGCACATGTCTTCAGCTGCTGTAACCATGCTTGAGCTGAGCTTGAGCAGAGTAAGAATGTTGAGGAGCTGACAGTTGCTCGTCAATTCTCTCCGGGTACTCCGGCTTCTTCCACCCGTAAAACTGTCACGGTCCCGTTTAGCCATTGTGCATAAGTATGTGACCTTAAACACCAATAAATAAATAACTGCTGGATCTGAACAAGAAGGTTTTTAAAGAAAGTTCCTCATATTGAACTAAGTTATAATTTGGGCTCCCACAGGGAGCCCAAATATGAGCCCAGGGACTTGGCTTGAACATACGTGACTATCACCCCCCTAAGGATGCTGCATACCGAATATCAAAAGATTTTTTCTGGTGGATGTGAAGAAGAAGATTTTTAAAGAATGTTCCTCATACTGAATTAAGTTACAATTTGGGCTCCCATAAGGAGCCCAAATATGAACCCAGAGACTTGGCTTGAACAAACATGAATCTCACCCCTCAAGGATGCTGCAAACCAAATATCAAAAGATTCCAATTGGTGGATCTGAAGAAGAAGATTTTTAAAGAATATTCCTCACACTGCACTAATTTAAACATTTGGGCTCCCATGAAGAGACCAAATATGGGCCCATGGATTTGATTTCAACAAACATGTGAAACAATCTTCCAAAGATGTTATATGTAAAATTTGAAAGCTTTTGGAGCAGTAGTTTGAGAGAAGAGGAGTCTTAAATGTTTTCCCCATTACCCACAGTGTTGAAAAATCATGACTCAGCATTTTTTCAAAGTCCTGAAAAAGTACCCTATGATAAAACCGACAGCAATTTTTTTTTGGACTACACCATTCTGTTTGTCCTAAGGAAGCTTCACACCAAATAAGAATTCTCAGAGCTGTGAAGTTTTGGAGATATGGGTGCTTGAAATTTTCTATTTTTAGCTTCTGCAGTTCCCACAGGGCATTTTGAACAAAGTTTTGGGCATAAATCAAGCACTTATGACCCATTAATACTTCATATCAAATTTGGTTCAAATCGGCCTCTCGTTTTGGAAAGTTAAAAAATTTATAGTAATTTCTATATTTTTTATACTTACCAATGACCCAGACATAGCTGGTGCTAACTCTTAAAATATAGGGCCAAACACAAATTTTGCCCCCCAATCCCCAAAATTTGCATCTAAAACAAAAGAAAACATGTCCTGAAAGGCCCTCCACACTTCGCCTCTACTGCGCATGCGCAGTGTCAAGGACGTTCCGAAATTAGCGCCATTAATCATTCTAATAACCAGTGCCTGGTAAGCGCTATGTACTCAGCGGGGAGGCAAGAGTTCCCAACTCCTGGGAGGGCCATCCCTGTCTGGGTCATTAGTAAGTATAAAAAATATAGAAATTACTATAAATTTTTTAACATTTTTATACTGTACCAATGACCCAGACATAGCTGAATAGTAAAAAGGCTGGAGGGCCAAGGACATAGAGCAAAATGGAATACGCTCAATAATATAAAATAGAGTCATTCCCTGTAGGGAAAAAGAAGTAATAGGCCTTACATGCATCTTTCTTATTTAAGATAAATTAGAAAGATACAACACCTTCCAAAATTGAGCTTCATACATCCATGTACTCTATTAATATCCAATATAATCCTTATACTAATAATTTTTAAAGTAAGCCAATAAATAAAGTAAGTCTAGAGAATAGAGACTCTTATAGTCCTAAAAGTGTCTGAGGATTGCATAATCATGTCCGTTGACATATGCAATAATCAAAAGCTATACTTTAAAAACTAAGACTTGAATGAATTTTAAAAACATAAACTTCTCACTAAATAACCATCCCAATAACAGCTCAGAATTACTAACTCCGGAGGAGGTATCCCCTTGTTTTCATAATAAAACAAGTGACCCAAGGGAACACCCTCCCCCCCCCCCCCCTTTTTCTTGCCCTGGGTCAAATAGCCCAGAGCGAAGAGGGCAGCAGAACGGAGACACTGCCGAAACAGACAGCCTACCTAGCTATAGTAGCAACTGTTAAGTGAATGACATTCTGAGCAGTAGATAATAGACCTAACAATAGAGGCCTCCAGAAATGGACTCGATATTTCTGAGATAAAAATTCATGAATGTGGATGGCTGAGCGCAATGAGCAGCCTTCAAAAATCTATAATAGCGACACTATTAATGTAAGCCCAAGATGTAGAAGAACTCTTACTTCATGAGCCGAAATCTTAAGCACAACTGCTAAGTCAATGATATACCATAAGCAGTACCGATAGTTAATAGAATCCATTAACAATAGAATGGAGCGAAACGTCCTTCTACTAGGCATCAAAGACAGAAGAAGCTTACGCCCATAGTAATAAACAGATATCTGTTTATAAATACATAAACTCTACCCAGAAAGAGTAAAGGCCTATGCCCGTACGAAGACGGAAGGACCTTAATAACAATAGGTTCCGGATATTAGGAGCCTAACTCTTATGCAAAAATCCAACCTAAATAGTAACGGAAGTAGTGATTCCGAAACTACGAAAGTGAAAATCATCCATCGATAGTGCATGAAACTCACTGACTCTACAGTAAAAGAGAAACCAACAGAATTACTGTCTAAAAGGTCAGAATTTGAAAACTACTGTTTCCAGAGGCTCAAATGATTACTTAGCTAAATAAGAACCGAAGTTAAAATCCATATAGGAATTTAATCTAAAGATTCTAAGTCTATACATCAAAAAGTTACTAACTGACTTAGATAAAGAGACATAAGACTCAATTGTAAACTATCGTAGAGTGCATAGGTATGAGGTAACATAAACCTATAACCTTACTAATAACAGGCTGCAGTAGATCTTGTGAAACAAGTATACTAAAAAATTGCAATGAGTAGTATGGAGGGATCAATAATATGAACATAATGATCCCTACACCAACGACGGAAGAGCCTCCACTTTAGCCGCATAGAATAGCGAAGAAGAGGATCTCCTATAGTAAGAAATCGCGTCCAAAGCTCGTCCAGTACAATGCTTACAATGCAATACGGACCACACAACGGAATACATGAAGGTTGCGACCTTGCGGGTTGTGATAAAGATGACACGATTTACCCAGTGAAAAAAGATCCTCACATTGAGGAAGATTTCACGTTAAGACCCACAGTAGACAAGAGAGTAAATTACCCATGATCTCTGTGAAGATAGAGATGCTATCAACAGAAATGTATTGTGGTTGTTTATCTTAGCAATACCTGCTGAAACAACAGCGCCGGAGGATACGCGTATCCTATCATTCCGTCCTATAGATCAATAGAGCGTTAACAACATTAGCTCAGAGATCTGGACAGGCCAACACATACGTCTGCAATTGATTAGCAAGCTGTGTCGTAAATAAATCATCATTGGGCGCTCCCATAGATAGCAAATCTGATTGAATACTTGTTTGTTGAGAGTCCATTCTGACAGCAACAAGCGACCCGTAAGTGAACGGGAGTCCGGTAAAACAATCAGACGACCCGGAATATGACGGACCAAAACAGAACTTGGTGTACTATATTTAACCAACAGACGGATTCTTTCCATTAAATTGAATAACGGAAACGAAAGAGTGCCTCCCTGGTTCTGGAGATACGCCACTACTGTCGAATTAACGGACAGGATTTGGGCATGCGTTTCTGAATAATGTTCATGCAATGACATAAAGCAAGCCTAAAAAACATTATTCCGCGGAAGAAAATTGGTTGCTAAGAGACTGCGGAACCCAAAGACCCTGGCACTTCGAATCCGTTGGGATCAGTATTATATCCCAATCTGTTTGACTGGCAACCGTCATAACAGCCACACTCGGGTCCGGCAACTGCGGTGGCACTCTCTGAGTCAACCACCGAATGTTTGCCCCAGTCTGAATCTCTTGTAACACTAGGTAGACAAGAGAACGTGTAAATCGAGCAATTCATGGATTGCCGAAAAGTTGCCGTCGAAGAGAAGCTCCTCCGAGAACGAAGCGACTCTGAGAGAGTTCTTAACCTTACTATCCACGCGTATGGATGTAGCTAGGGCTGCGTCACGTCTAACCAACTCCAATCAGCCACTGAAGGGCGGAGTTATACGTGAACAAACTACTGCCCTCAAAAGAAATTACATTGAGAATAATATCCCGTAAATCTTTTCTTTAAAACGTAATGATAACGCCTCAGTAAGGTGGATTAGGTATGATAAAGCGTCTAAGTTAAGTCTACTATACATCATGTCATTTCCAACATTGAAGTTGGAAAAGACATAAACGGCGAAAAAGAATATTTCCAGTCTTTAACCACACCGTCTAGACGCATATGAACTCTCGGTATGCCCTGCTCTGCCAAAATAAACTATTCGTATAAATGATAAAACGGCAGAAATGAGCAACGCGGACAAGAAACTAAACTATCATGCTTGGTAGCAGGCTTGTATGCATATATAGCGTCGAAAAATAAAACACATGTTGCAATGACATTATTGGACTGCGTCGGTAAGTCAGGGACAATGTCCCTGAACCGATCGAAAAATCCGAGTCCAATGACGCTATAAGTCTCTTATCCAAGATCGCAGCAATGAAGTCCGAAATAACAATCACTGGAAGATAATGCCAGAAGATATGAAAGGCAGCTTCCGATACTACTAAAGGGAAAACTCGAAATCTTTCGAATCCCTTTTGCCATCCTGTCGGACCCTATAAAGCGTTCGGTCATCCGTACCTGATGCAACCGCGGACCGCACCGACCCAGCGCCGTCGGATAATTCCTGATTCGACCAAGAAACTGTCAATTGCTGGGATGCTGCGAAACAACTGTGCTAACTCGGATAGCACGTCCGTCACTGAGGCCTGAGGAGAAGCAGTCCTACAATGCATTGCCGCTGGAAGCTCCGTGATCGTTACCCCGTGCATACTACCAATATGCGAGCGAACGGAGTGTATAGGCCTCGTGTCCCTAGGCTACCGGATGGCGCGACCTATTCGCCGTGGAATCACTGAATGACGAAACTGATCGGATACTCGAGGTCACGTAGCCAATGTGCGGTCGTGTGCCCTGCTGTGAGGATGAGGAAGCATTAAGGACAGTCTCTCGGACTGTCAATATAACGGAGCGTCCCGACCGACAGACATATGCTCCGAATGTAAAATATCTGAACCACAACATGCGGTCCCCTATGTTGTTGGACGAGAGAGGGACCTCTCTCGCTCACAGCCCGGACGGACCTGGACAAGCCAGGAACCGGACTAACAGGCTTCCTCCGATCTGTCCTCAATCTGCCGTCACTGGGTGAGTACTAAAGTAATTAAAGTGCTCGCATCACCCAAATCTCCTTCCTAGACCGCAACGGACGAACCCGGCAGCCGAACCATTCGATGAATGTACGCTACACCAGGTGAGCTAGCGAATGTCACTCCGTAGGCGATAGACATATTCCATGAGCACTTATTGCCGCTAGCTCTTCATTAACTATGACGACAGAGGCACACTTTTGAAAGACATCTCCGTAACTTTGCGAACAAGAAACCAGAAATGCTTGGTTATAGCAAGCATATAATAATAATATATAGCGTCGTTCAATAATTCGAAAGTTTGCGTGACATTATTGGACTATGTCGGAACTGAGGGACGATGTCCCTGAACCGAATCAAAAATTTCTAAGTCCACCGACGCTATCAGTTTCTTATCCGGCATCGCAGCATTCTGGTCCGACGAAAGAAGCTGTAGAAGACCAAGTCAGATGACATACACAACAGCATATGTTGTTCCGAAAGGGAAAGCTCAAAATCCTCCAAATCCCTTTCGGTATCCCGTCGGACCGGATGAAATTTTCGGACGTCCGTACCCGCTTCCACGGAGCATCCCGACCCAGCATCGTCGGATAAAAAATATGCGACAGATTCAGTTGATGCTGGGATGCTGCGATAAACTGTGCTATTTAGGAAAGCACGTCCGTTCCCGAGGCCTGTGCAGTAGCGGTCTTACGATGCATTGCCGCCGGAAGCTCCGTGTACGTTGACTCCCGCACACTTCCTATGCGAACGTCCGGAGTCTGCAGGCCTCGTGTCCCTGGCTACCGGATGGTGTGACCTGGTCGCCGATGAATCTCTGACTGGCGAAGCTGACTGGATATCCGTGGTCACGTAGCCAAGAGCGGTCGTGTGCGCAACTATGAGAATGAGGAAGCCTTATTGACAGTCTACTCCAGACTGACTATATGTCGGAGCGTCCCGAGCGACGGACGTATGCTCCGAATGCGAAACATTTTGTACCACAACATCTGGGGCCAGATGTTGTTGAACGAGAGAGGGGCCTCTCTCGCTTGCCGACCGGATGGACCGGAATGAGCTATGAACCGGACTAAAAGGCTTCCTCCGTTCTCCCTCCGATCCGCCGTCACTGGGTGTGCATTAGGTTGATTTATAGTGCTCGCATCACCCCAAAATTCCTTCTAGACCGCAACGGGCAAACCCGGCTGCCGAACCATTCGGTGAATGGACACTACACCGGGCGAGCTAGCGGACGTCAAAGGCCGTCGAACCTACTAGGGTCCTCTTAGGCAATTGGCGTATTTACATGAGCACTTTTCCGCTAGCCCTTCATTAATTGTGACGACGGAGGCACACAGTTGGAAGACATCACAGATACATCACCCTAATCTTGATCGTCTGAAATAGAAATTGATAAAGTAGAGTGACCCTGCGGGGAAAGGACCGGAGTGTCCAATTCCCCAATAACATACCGTGACATACGCTTCCCATATTGTCATCGAAATCATACGATACAGAACAGGAGTTAATGCGAGTACACTGACCACATATAAAATGATTATAAAGTCAGAGGAAGACTTCCTCTTATTACAATTGATCAATATCCTTTCAATGTGAAAAGAAAACAAGTCCTGGTACTCGCACTAACCCCTGGCAATCAAAATACATAATAATAATATGATCCATTAATATAGAAAAAATAATTGAAATCAAAATATTTTGAAAAAATATTTTTTCAGAACAGCCCAAGTTTCTGAAAAGTAACGTTGAGCCTCAATGGATCCCAAGCCTAAGTGTGGACAAAAATTTTAAAAATATTTTAAACAATTTATTCAACACTTACGAACAATAATAATGTATCTAGTTATGATTAAAATAACATCAAGATATTATTTTCCAGAAATCCCCCCCTCACACAGAGGGCTGTTGAAAATGTAAACAATGAGTGTAAAAACACTAAAATAAGACTCCAGGCACCCAGGCCCAAAATCAGTTACCAAAAATACACTATCTGATGCAAAACAGAGACTTCCAGGGAAGAAACTGCAGAACATCAGATGGTAGATGCAGAACACAACGCCTAACCACCCGTAGGTGAAGACGTAAACATGGGGAAAAGAAACAGAATTCATTCTGTTATTCAGCTAAAACTCCCAAGAAAATTTAGTAATAATAATTACAAAAACTATGCCAAAAGCATGGGAGAATAGCAAGGGGGGACTTAAAGGACAGGGAGAGAGGAAAACACTTAAAAAACAGTGTAACTAATTAATCAGAATGACAACAAAATGGCTGCTGCCTTGAAAATAGGTAACTTAACATAATTTCATTAAAAAATTTTAAGTTACAGCCCTGATAATATTCTGTCACACATTTTTTCCTCTCCTCCTTCTCTATCCTCCTTAGAATCACCATTTCACTAATATTTATGTGTCTGGCATCATTTAAACTGAGATTTACAAGCACAAAGATCAGTCAGATGTTAACTGATGAAGGGCCAAACTTAGAATGATTAATGGCGCCAATTTCGGAACGTCCTTGACACTGCGCATGCGCAGTAGAGGCGAAGTGTGGAGGGCCTTTCAGGACATGTTTTCTTTGGTTTTAGATGCAAATTTTGGGGATTGGGGGGCAAAATTTGTGTTTGGCCCTATACTTTAAGAGTTAGCACCAGCTATGTCTGGGTCATTGGTACAGTATAAAAATATATAAATTTTGGTCGGGGCAAAAATTCTTGTCCCTCCCGTAACGACAACAAATATTGCCCATCAAACTTCTCTTGAACAAACTTGAGTCAGCACATCAAAAGGAAGCTGTATATCAAATATCAAGTCTCTGCTACAGCTGGTTCATGAGAAGAAGATTTAAAAAAATTGGAGCATTTTGGCCCCACTCTTCCTCAATATAAGCAGAAACCCAATTTGAAGAAAAACCCAAATGCCCCTACATAGCCACTACTCAAGTGAAATTTCATTAAAATGTGGCCAGTGGTTTGGGAGAAAAAGACCCAAATCCCACCTTCATGACAGACGGAGGACGACAGACAAAACGTGATCAGAATAGCTCAACCTGACTTTCAGTCAGGTAAGCTAAAAATGCAATATATGAAAGGCCATCTTACTAAACCTGAATTACATATTTTAATTCAGTGATTTTAGTTTTCTTGAATACAAAATTCATGGACATATTTTCATCATAAAGTTTCTTTATTCCAGGATGGCCCCAATAATTGGAATTCATTGGTGCTAAACAACAGTTACCTCTCTGCTACATAAAGACTGAAAATCTACCACAAAACAACATTGTGAAACGTAAAATAAATGTAATAATAAACAAATGAAAACAATCACTACATTTTACATGTTTTCGATAAAACATCTATTGACTGGTTGAGTGCCAAGTTATTTTTCAAAAGTAACTTGTAACATGAGAATTTTTTTTTTAAAATGCAATGTTACCAGTGAGGAAAGCCTTAGTTTGGTAACATTAGAAATAATTGTTTTGTTACAATTTATTGAAGAATGTCTCAGTTCACTCTTCAATAAATTGTAACAATACAATTTTTAAGCCTAAAAAATTAAAAATCTGTTTCTCAGGCCCTTCTGCATAGTCATTTCGATTGCCACATGCTCTTTTCTTATAACCAATGCAAACTTTAAAAAAGTTAAAAAATTTATAGTAATTTATATATTTTTTATACTTACCAATGACCCAGACATAGCTGGTGCTAACTCTTAAAATATAGGGCCAAACACAAATTTTGCCCCCCAATCCCCAAAATTTGCATCTAAAACTAAAGAAAACATGTCCTGAAAGGCCCTCCACACTTCGCCCCTACTGCGCATGCGCAGTGTCAAGGACGTTCCGAAATTGGCGCCATTTATCATTCTAATAACCAGTGCCTGGTAAGCGCTATGTACTCAGCGGGGAGGCAAGAGTTCCCAACTCCTGGGAGGGCCATCCCCGTCTGGGTCATTGGTAAGTATAAAAAATATATAAATTACTATAAATTTTTTAACATTTTTATACTGTACCAATGACCCAGACATAGCTGAATAGTAAAAAGGCTGGAGGGCCAAGGACATAGAGCAAAATGGAATACGCTCAATAAAATAAAATAGAGTCATCCCCTGTAGGGAAAAGAAGTAATAGGCCTTATATGTATCTTTCTTATTTATGATAAATTAGAAAGATACAACACCTTCCAAAAATTGAGCTTCATACATCCATGTACTCTATTAATATCCAATAATCCTTATACTAATAATTTTTAAAGTAAGCCAATAATAAAGTAAGTCTAGAGAATAGAGACTCTTATACTCCTAAAAGTGTGTGAGAATTGCATAATCATGTCCGTTGACATATGCAATATTCAAAAGCTATACTTTAAAAACTAAGACTTGAATGAATTTTATAAACTTAAACTTCTCACTAACAACCATCCCAATAACAGCTCAGAATTACTAACTCCGGAGGAGGTATCCCCTTGTTTTCATAGTAAAAACAGGTGACCCAAGGGAACACCCTCCCCCCCCCCCCTTTTTCTTGCCCTGGGTCAAATAGCCCAGAGCGAAGAGGGCAGCCGAACGGAGACACTGCCGAAACAGACAGCCTACCTAGCTATAGTAGCAACTGTTAAGTGAATGACATTCTGAGCAGTAGATAATAGACCTAACAATAGAGGCCTCCAGAAATGGACTCGATATTACTGAGATAAAATTCATGAATGGATGGCTGAGCGCAATGAGCAGCCTTCAAAAATCTATAATAGCAACACTATTAATGTAAGCCCAAGAAGTAGAAGAACTCTTACTTCATGAGCCGAAATCTTAAGCACAACTGCTAAGCCAATGATATACCATAAGCAGTACGCTAGTTAATAGAATCCATTAACAATAAAATGGAGCGTAACGTCCTTCTACTAGACATCAAAGACAGAAGAAGCTTACGCCCTTGTAATAAACAGATATCTGTTTATAAATACATAAACTGTACCCGGAAAGAGTAAAGGCCTATGCCCATACGAAGACAGAAGGACCTTAAAATAATAGGTTCCGGATAATAGGAGCCTAACTCTTATGCAACAATCCAACCTAAATAGTAACGGAAGTATTGATTCCGAAACTATGAAAGTGAAAATCATCCATCGATAGTGCATGAAACTCACTGACTCTACAGTAAAAGAGAAACCAACAGAATTACTGTCTAAAAGGTCAGAATTTGAAAACTACTGTTTCCAGAGGCTCAAATGATTACTTAGCTAAATAAGAACCGAAGTTAAAATCCGTATAGGAATTTAATCTAAAGATTCTAAGTCTATTTATCAAAAAGTTACTAACTGACTTAGATAAAGAGACAAAAGACTCAATTGTAAACTATCGTAGAGTGCATAGGTATGAGGTAACATAAACCTATAACCTAAATAACAACAGGCTGCAGTAGATGTTGTGAAACAAGTATACTAAAAAATAGCAATGAGTAGTATGGAGGGATCAACCATATGAACATAATGATCCCTACACCACGACGGAAGAGCCTCCACTTTAGTCGCATAGAATAGCGAAGAAGAGGATCTCCTATAGTAAGAAATCGCGTCCAAAGCTCGTCCAGTACAGTGCTTACAATGCAATACGGACCACACAACGGAATACATGAAGGTTGCGACCTTGCTGGTTGTGATAAAGATGACACGATTTACCCAGTGAAAAAAGATCCTCACATAGAGGAAGATTTCACGTTAAGATCCACAGTAGACAAGAGAGTAAATTACTCATGATCTCTGTGAAGATAGAGATGCTATCAACAGAAATGTATAGTGGTTGTTTATCTTAGCAATACCTGCTAAAACAACAGCGCCGGAGGATACGCGTATCCTATCATTCCGTCCTATAGATCAATAGAGCGTTAACAGTATTAGCTCAGAGATCTGGACAAGCCAACACATACGTCTGCAATTTATTAGCAAGCTGTGTCATAAATAAAACATCATTGGGCGCTCCCATAGATAGCAAATCTGAATGAATACTTGTTTGTTGAGAGTCCATTCTGACAGCAACAAGCGACCCGTAAGAGAACGGGAGTGCGATAAAACAATCAGACGACCCAGAATATGACGGACCAAAACTGAACTTGGTGTACTATAACCAACAGACGGATTCTTTCCATTAAATTGAATAACGGAAACGAAAGAGTGCCTCCCTGGTTCCGGAGATACGCCACTACTGTCGAATTAAAGGACAGGAATTTGGGCATGCATTTCTGAATAATGTTCATGCAATGACATAAAGCAAGCCTAAAAAACATTATTCCGCGGAAGTTAAACTGATAGCTAAAAGACTGCGGAACCCAAAGACCCTGGCACTTCGAATCCGTAGGGATCAGTATATATCCCAATCTGTTTGACTGGCAACCGTCATAACAGCCACACTCGGGTCCGGCAACTGCGGCGGCACTCTCTGAGTCAACCACCGAATGTTTGCCCCAGTCTGAATCTCTTGTAACACTAGATAGACAAGAGAATGTATAAATCAAGCAATTCATGGATTGCCGGAAAGTTGCCGTCGAAGAGAAGCTCCTCCGAGAACGAAGCGACTCTGAGAGAGTTCTTAACCTACTATCCACGCGTGGATGTAGCTAGGGCTGCATCACGTCTAACCAACTCCAATCAGCCACTGAAGGGCGGAGTTATACGTGAACAAACTACTGCCCTCAAAAGAAATTACATTGAGAATAATATCCCGTAAATCTTTTCTTGAAGACGTAATGCTAACGCCTCAGTAAGGCGGATTACGTATAATAAAGCGTCTAAGTTAAGTCTACTATACATAATGTCGTTCCCAACATTGAAATTGGAAAAGACATAAACGGCGAAAAAGAATATATATGCAGTCTTTAATCACACCGTCTAGACGCGTATGAACTCTCGGTATGCCCTGCTCTGCCAAAATAAACTATATGTAAAAAAGATAAAATGGCAGAAATGAGCCACGCGGACAAGAAACTAAACTATCATGCTTAGTAGCAGGCTTGTATATATATATAAATATATAGCGTCGAAAAATAAAACACATGTTGTAATGACAATATTGGACTGCGTCGGTAAGTCAGGGACAAAGTCCCTGTACCGATAGAAAAATCCGAGTCCAATGACGCTATAAGTCTCTTATCCAAGATCGCAGCAATGAAGTCCGAAAAATAGTCACTGGAAGAAATGCCAGAAGATATGAAAGGCATCTTCCAATACTACTAAAGGGAAAACTCGAAATCTTTCGAATCCCTTTCGCCATCCTGTCGGACCCTATAAAGCGTTCAGTCGTCCGTAGCTTGATGCAACCGCGGACCGCACCGACCCAGCGCCGTCGGATAATTCCTGATTCGACCGAGAAACTGTCAATTGCTGGGATGCTGCGAAACAACTGTGCTAACTCGGATAGCACGTCCGTCACTGAGGCCTGAGGAGCAGCGGTCTTACGATGCATTGCCGCAGGAAGCTCCGAGATCGTTACCCCGTGCATACTTCCAATATGCGAGCGAACGGAGTGTATAGGCCTCGTGTCCCTTGGCTACCGGATGGCGCGACCTATTCGCTGTGGAATCACTGAATGCCGAAACTGATCGGATACTCGAGGTCACGTAGCCAATGTGCGGTCGTGTGCCCTGCTGTGAGGATGAGGAAGCACTAAAGACAGTCTCTCGGACTGTCAATATAACGGAGCGTTCCGAGCAACGGACATATGCTCCGAATGTAAAATATCTGAACCACAACATGCGGTCCCCTATGTTGTTGGCTTCCTCCGATCTGTCCTCAATCTGCCGTCACTGGGTGAGTACTAAAGTAATTAAAGTGCTCGCATCACCCAAATCTCCTTCCTAGACCGCAACGGACGAACCCGGCAGCCGAACCATTCGATGAATGTACGCTACACCGGGTGAGCTAGCGAATGTCACTCCGTAAGCGATAGACATATTCCATGAGCACTTATTGCCGCTAACTCTTCACTAACTATGATGACAGAGGCACACTTTTGAAAGACATCTCCATAATTCTTCGAACAAGAAACCAGAAATGCTTGGAAAGCAAGCATAAAATAATAATATATATAGCGTCGTTCAATAATTCGAAAGATTGTGTGACATTATTGGACTATGTCGGAACTGAGGGACGATATCCCTGAACCGAACCAAAAAATTCTAAGTCCACCGACGCTATCGGTTTCTTATCCGGCATCGCAGCATATGTTGTTCCGAAAGGGAAAGCTTGAAATCCTCCGAATCCCTTTCGGTATCCCGTCGGACCGGATGAAACTTTCGGACGTCCGTACCCGCTTCCGCGGAGCGTCCCGACCCAGCATCGTCGGATAAAATATATGCGACAGATTCAGTTGATGCTGGGATGCTGCGATAAACTGTGCTATTAAGGAAAGCACGTCCGTTCCCGAGGCCTGTGCAGTAGCGGACTTACGATGCATTGCCGCTGGAAGCTCCGTGTACGTTGACTCCCGCACACTTCCTATGCGAACGTCCGGAGTTTGCAGGCCTCGAGTCCCCGGCTACCGACCCAGCGCTGTCGGATAATTCTCGATCCGACACCGTTTCTGTCGGCTGCTGGGATGCTGCGATAAGCTGTGCTATGTGCACAAGAATGTCCGGCGTCGAGACCTGCGGAGGCGCAGTCTATCGCTGCTTCGCCGAGGGCAGCTCCGCATCAGATGGCTCCCGCATACTTCCTATGCGAACGTCCGGAGTCCATCGGTCTCGAATCCCTGGCTGCCGGATGGTGTGACCTGGTCGCCGAAGAATCCTTGATCGGCGAAGCTGGTAATATATCGGCGGTCACGCAGCCAAGGTGCGGTCGTGTGCGCTGACGAGAAGAGGAAGCCTTAGCAGTCTCAGCGGACTGCCTATACAACGGAGCGTCCCGAGCGACGGACGTATGCTCCGCTAGCGACACATTTGTACCACAACATCTGGGGCCAGATGTTGTTGAACGAGAGAGGGGCCTCTCTCGCTTGCCGTCCGGATGGACCGGAACGAGCTATGAACCGGACTAAAAGGCTTCCTCCGTTCTCCCTCCGATCCGCCGTCACTGGGTGTGCATTAAGTTAATTTTATAGTGCTCGCATCACCCCAAAATTCCTTCTAGACCGCAACGGACGAACCCGGCTGCCGAACCATTCGGTGAATGGACGCTACACCGGGCGAGCTAGCGGACGTCAAAGGCCGTCGAACCTACTAGGGTCCTCTTAGGCAATTGGCGTATTACATGAGCACTTTTCCGCTAGCCCTTCATTAATTGTGACGACGGAGGCACACTGTTGGAAGACATCACAGATACATCACCCTAATCTTGATCGTCTGAAATAGAAATTGATAAAGTAGAGTGACCCTGCGGGGAAAGGACCAAGTGTCCAAATCCCCTACAACATACCGTGACATACGCTTCCCATATTGTCATCGAAATCATACGATACAGAACAGGAGTTAATGCGAGTACACTGACCACATATAAAATGATAATAAGGTCAGAGGAAGACTTCCTCTTAAAACAATTGATCAATATCCTTTCAATGTGAAAAGAAAACAAGTCCTGGTACTCGCACTAACCCCTGGCAAAATACATAATAATAATATGATCCATTAATATAGAAAAAATAATTGAAATCAAAATATTTTGAAAAAATATTTTTTCAGAACAGCCCAAGTTTCTGAAAAGTAACGTTGAGCCCCAATGGATCCCAAGCCTAAGTGTGGAAAAAAAAATTTTAAAAATATTTTAAACAATTTATTCAACACTTACGAACAATAATAATGTATCTAGTTATGATTAAAATAACATCAAGATATTATTATTTAGAAATCCCCCCCCTCACACAGAGGGCTGTTGTAAATGTAAACAATGAGTGTAAAAACACTAAAATAAGACTCCAGGCACCCAGGCCCGAAATCAGTTACCAAAAATACACCATCTGATGCAAAACAGAGACTTCCAGGGAAGAAACTGCAGAACATCAGATGGTAGATGCAGAACACAACGCCTAACCACCCGTAGGTGAAGACGTAAACATGGGGAAAGAACAGAATTCATTCTGTTATTCAGCTAAAACTCCCAAGAAATTTTAGTAATAATAATTACATAAACTATGCCAAAAGCATGGGAGAATAGCAAGGGGGAACTTAAGGACAGGGAGAGAGGAAAAACACTTGAAAAAACAGTGTAACTAAATAATCAGAATGACAACAAAATGGCTGCTGCCTTGAAAATAGGTAACTTAACATAATTTCATTAAAAAATTTTAAGTTACAGCCCTGATAATATTCTGTCACACATTCTTTTCCTCTCCTCCTTTTCTATCCTCCTTAGAATCACCATTTCACTAATATTTATGTGTCTGGCATCATTTAAACTGAGATTTAAAAGCACAAAGATCAGTCAGATGTTAACTGATGAAGGGCCAAACTTAGAATGATAAATGGCGCCAATTTCGGAACGTCCTTGACACTGCGCATGCGCAGTAGGGGCGAAGTGTGGAGGGCCTTTCAGGACATGTTTTCTTTAGTTTTAGATGCAAATTTTGGGGATTGGGGGGCAAAATTTGTGTTTGGCCCTATATTTTAAGAGTTAGCACCAGCTATGTCTGGGTCATTGGTACAGTATAAAAATATAAAAATTAAATGGCATGGCGGGGGTTCGAACCCTTAAGGGTCTGTCTGTGGCCGAGTGGTGTGCGTGGTTCAGTATAGTTTTGCTAGGTGGTTGGTGCCGAAGAAAACTCTCTCGGCGTGGGTTCGAACCCCCGCCATGTCATGTAAACAAAACCAGCGTCCTTTCTTAATTCTATGGTATCCGAGAAATTTGAAAAAGACAAGTACTGTCACTGATTTCTTCTGAGGTGCAGTTCATAGAATTAAGTGCTTAGATGCAACTATCTGATGAATAATTAAATAATTGAGTATTCTGTGTGTTCTGTACTGGCCTCGTATATACTTGGTTAACTAGCATTCCCTTTAGGGTCTGTCGGTGGCCGAGTGGTGTGCGTGGTTCAGTACAGTTTCGCTAGGCGGTTGGTGCCGAAAGAAACTCTCTCGGCGTGGGTTCGAACCCCTGCCATGCCAATGTAAACAAAACCAGCGTCCTTTCTTAATTCTATGGCATTCGAGAAATTTGAAAAAGACAAGTACTATCACTGATTTCTTCTGAGGTGCAGTTCGTAGAATTAAGTGCTTAGATGCAACTATCTGATGAATAATTAAATAATTGAGTATTTCATGTGTTCTGTACTGGCCTCGTATATACTTGGTAAACTGGCATTCCCTTTAGGGTCTGTCGGTGGTCGAGTGGTGTGCGTGGTTCTGTATAGTTTCGCTAGGTGGTTGGTGCCGAAGGAAACTCTCTCAGCGTGGGTTCGAACCCCTGCCATGCCAATGTAAACAAAACCAGTGTCCTTTCTTAATTCTATGGCATCCGAGAAATTTGAAAAAGACAAGTACTGTCGCTGATTTCTTCTGAGGTGCAGTTCATAGAATTAAGTGCTTAGATGCAACTATCTGATGAATAATTAAATAATTGAGTATTCCGTGTGTTCTGTACTGGCCTCGTATATACTTGGTTAACTAGCATTCCCTTTAGGGTCTGTCGGGGGGCCGAGTGGTGTGCGTGGTTCAGTATAGTTTCACTAGGTGGTTGGTGCCAAAGGAAACTCTCTCGGCATAGGTTCGAACCCCTGCCATGCCAATGTAAACAAAACCAGCGTCCTTTCTTAATTCTATGGCATCCAAGAAATTTGAAAAAGACAAGTACTGTCGCTGATTTCTTCTGAGGTGCAGTTCATAGAATTAAGTGCTTAGATGCAACTATCTGATGAATAAAAAAATTAAATGGTTTATGCCCGATATTTTACCCAACTTAATAAAATGGACAAATTTGTCCCTTGAGTGCAACAAGGCTTTGCAAATGCTAAAGCATTGC
This sequence comes from Pictodentalium vernedei, assembly GCA_031216915.1. NCBI lineage: Eukaryota > Metazoa > Mollusca > Scaphopoda > Dentaliida > Dentaliidae > Pictodentalium > Pictodentalium vernedei. The sequence goes on from CM062293.1 coordinate 185,107,165, forward strand.
AAGTCTTGTTGCACTCAAGGGATGAAATACACCACCACCCATACTATTCTGTAGATTATGAAGCCTAAAATATAAAACAAACCAACAACATGAACTTGTGATGACAAAGAAGTAATTACAAAAAGGTATAATAAAAAAACGCCAGCCCACAAAAAATGGCCTGAGAAACAAGAACTACTTTGTGGGGCTTTAAGCAAACATTGTTTCCACTGCTCAGAAAACAAACAATGCATGCAGTGTAATGCCAATGAAGTGGCTTTCAACACTTGTCAATGGATCCATCATAGTGACTTCTAGCACTCAACCAGTTAAATCAAATTTTCGGATTTCAATAAACTTCTTATTTGCTAAATATTCAACACATGCAAAGTCCTTTGGTATTTGACCACAGGCCAGGTAGATACCCATTCATACCCTCAACTGCCAGTGCAGTAGGATCTCCATAACCCATCAAGCAAATTATGAGTTGGGGTTGATGTCCACTCATTAGGGTAGTCAAGTACCATATCACTATATGTGTTTTTTAACTGGTAGAGTGCTAAATTATTTTTGGCCTTCAAATCTTGTACACGTCTTTGCCTTGTTACAATACAGAGCACATCCACTGAATATGAGCCTTCAAGCTGTGGTACCAGCACTTCACAATAAAGCCCATATATGGGCTTCTGGCACTCTACCAGTTAAAAAAAACAATTCAAAGACTTTCCTGACTACTTTAAGAATGGAGACCAGGCCCCTCCAAATAAGAAACTTGCCACCATTGGAAACAGAAGGGCATTTTTTGTAATTCAAGAAAATTTACTCATAAAATCACTTTTTCACTTACTTTCCTTGATGACTGTCGGTCATGATAGCACAAGCCTTATAGCCTAATGCCAACTTTATAAACATTTTCACATCACAGAACATATGCTCTTAAACAGAGTGCAGAAAGAAAACAAAGATAAAATTACAATGGCAGTGGTTTCTAGTCAAATTTTGGCTGGCTGGCTGTCTATCCAAGCAGTTAAGATTTGACAAGAAATCACTGCCACGACACCAGACGTGTATATACAGGCTGTGAAGAAGTGGAATTTGAGAGGGGGGGGGGGGGGGGGGGGAGTATCTGTTTCCCTTATGGAATCATGAGCCAGTAGTTGTATTAATGGAGCCTGCCATAATTTATTTTATATTTTTATACATGATGACCCACTAATCATTTAACTAACTCAAGTAGCAGACCAAAAAAAAGAAATACTCGTGCAATTATCATTTTTGCTTCCAAAACAGAGATTAGGAGGCACTCATTTCAATGAGGGTCAAATGTCACGTTTGGACACAAAAGATATACGTATAATTTTAATACCGGGTTGGACCGTTGTGATAACTTTTGTGGTGGTGTCTAGCTCCAAGTCCACCTCACACTCACAGCTATATGCCACAGATCTAGCCCAGAGCATTTTGCACAGAAGCTGTTCTTCTGCGATAACATCAATTTATCACACCTAACATCTGTTTTAACACCTACTGTTGCTGGTAGCTTAATTGACAGTGGGTATCATAAATGCCAAAAGTTTGGTCACGTTGCCAACAAATGCAGGGGGGGCCTTGACCTGCATGAAGTGCGGAGAAAACCATCTCACCAAGGCATGCAAGTCAAAATCACCCTCATGCCCTAACTGTAAAGGTCCCCACATTAGCAACTATCGGGGGTGACCCCACTTCAAAAAAGTTAAAACAAATATAGAATTGAAAAACCTCAACTTAAAAAAACCCGACAACGCTTCTTCACCCCATACAATATGCTCTCTCCTCGCGGGAGCTCTCTAATCCGTCCTTAATAAACATGTCAACACCAATCTGTCTGACAACTGTCAGAATGTCAGCCGTTCAGCTTCTAAGTTATTCTAAACCCAAATATCAGAAACTTTAATTAAATATCAGAAACTTTAATTAAAGCTGCCATTAACATCAACTAAAGCCACCCTCCATGAATAATTAAAAGACCGAAAGAACTTAACGCCCATCAAGAATAAATTACAAATAGCTGTGTGGAACGCTCGAAGCGTTAATAATAAAAAACTTCAAATGAGCCGATACTTCGAAGGTACAGACATTGTCTGTATCTGAGAAAATTGGCTTCAACCCAGCAAAAATTTTTCAGTTAGCGGGTTCAGTACTATTAGAAGAGACCGACAAATCACTAAAGGTGGCGGCGTTGCTCTTCTAATAAAGCAGAACATCAAAACTAAAACCATAAAAACTAATCACCTTGATGCAGAGGTGATTGCAACTGAAATCACTATTGACAATAAAAACATTGCGATTGTTTGTTATTATAACGATCCTAGCAAAATTGTTTCTGACACTGTCTTTGAATTCTTTACGAGGAAATACAAACACTGCATTTTCCTCGGTGACTTCAATGCCAAACACCTGTACTTTGGCTGCAACAAAACCAGCCCCAACGGTGAAGCCCTCCTCAAAATAACAGAAAAACGTAACCTTCATGTGGTTATGAATGACAACTCAGCAACCTATATCAGTAACAACCCACTATTTTCATCTAAAATCCTCGATCTAATTATCGCCAGTGACTCCCTGATAAACCACATCGATAACCACTGGGTCGGCGATGATGACTTAGGCAGTGATCACCTACCGGTCCATGCCTCACTGCAGCTAGGAAATGGCCCACTCAGGTACCCCCCAGTCTCCGCAGAAATTTTAGAAAAATTAAGTGGAACCTCTACCACGACACCATCGATGTGAAACTCACAAACACCCCCCTCCCCCCCATCCAATGCAGCAGAACTCGAAACCCAATGCAAGGGCATCGAGAAAATCATTAACTCAACCCTGAATGAAATATGCCCAACCAAAAGAAGAAGCGTGCCCCTGGAGAAATACTATCTCGGGCGAAACACTCTAACTGATCAAAACCAAACGGAAAGCTCTTCGCGCTCTTAAAACCGAAACTGACCCCGGTAAGAAAGCTGACCTCAAAAAAACATACAACCGCCTTCATGGTGAAGTCAAGGAAGCCCTCAAAGCTGAAAAACAAGCCAACTGGGGAAAGGTAACAGCCAATCTAAACGGGGTCCAAGATGCTAAAAAATTCTGGGACTCTTCCAAAATCCTAACTGGGCAAAAAAACAAGGGTGGCAAAGCCTCAGCCAAACCTCTTAAAAGGGGAGACGGTTCCTTCACGCGCACAGACAAAGACGAGGCCGACACCTTTGCTGACCTCCTAAGAAAAATGCATCGCCCGTATCAAGGTGGGGGCAATGATGACGCCATCATAAATGCGATTGATGACTTCATCAATGAACACCCTAATATCTACCGTGACCCCAAATTTGATAACGAGCCAGAAGATGGGGATGACGATGACCTCGTCACCCCCATCACCAATGACAAAATCATCAACGTTATAAAAAAAATGCAAAAATACCTCCTTACCCGGCGAAGACGAAGGGAGCTACAAAATTCTAAAACAAAGCCCAAATTCCCTAATCGAAAAAATAAACAAACTGTTCAACGCATGCCTCACCCATGGCTACTTTCCCAAATGTTGGAAAAAAGCCATTGGTGTCATGATACCAAAACCTGACAAGGACCCTTCCGATCCAGCCAGCTACCGCCCAATCAGCCTACTCAGCTGCATTGGTAAGACATTCGAATGAATCCTTACCAATCGGTTCAGGGGGCACCTTGAAGACAACGATTTTTTCAATAAGTGGCAAAGAGCCTATAGAAACCGTAAAGAAGGCATCGAGCATGTCGGTAAAAATGGAAACCGGGATCAACAATCAGCAAATAGGCGCGGCAGTCCTGTTAGACGTCGAAAAATCATTTGGCACAATGGAATTCGCTACAAAAATGAGACTCCCCATGAAATTGCTCAGATTACTATCCTCTTTCCTAAATGAACGCAAAATTAAAGTCAGAGTGAACAATGAAATGTTTGACAGTGTCCCCCTTGAAGCAGGCACCCCCCCAAGGATCCGTCCTAAGCCCCCTCCTTTACATCTTCTATGTAAATGATCTTAATTTCTCCGAGGATCGTGTTCAAGTCTCCCAATTCGCGGATGATAAGGGCCTCTGGGATTCTAACAATATGGCCAATCTGCTCCAAAAATCCCTGCAACGCACTCTCGATGACCTAGAACAATGGTGTGCCAACTGGAGAATTAAGCTGAACGCCAATAAAACCCAATGAATCACCTTTACTCGCAAGACAAACAAACATGATTTTGACCTAAAACTAATGGATAACACCCTCCCAGAATGCAAAAAGGTGAAATTCCTGGGCATCACCACTGAACAAAAACTGTACTTTAACAAACATACTGACGACATGGCGGAAAAAGCAACCAAATGCATTAACTTATTGAAAATGCTAAAGGGAACTTCATGGGGAGCCAACCAGTCCACCCTACTCAAACTATACAAAGCCTTTGTGCGCCCAGTACCCGAATACGGGGCAATCATCCTAACTGACCTCAACCGAACTAATATGGGAAAACTCCAGAAGGTCCAAAATCATGTGCTTAGGGTCGCCCTCCACACCCCATGGGACACACCCATCAAAACACTCCACGGCAGGGCGCTATCCCCACCATCAAAGACCGCCTAGCCATCCTGGCCGTGAAAAATCATGACCAGCTAGCCGACAGTGAACTAATTTCCGAACTTGGAGCCATTTGCGAAAGCCGACAAAAGCCCAAAAATTTCAATCAAAACTAAGACCGCTCGAAAAAACTAGGGAATGAGAAGGTAAACTAACAGGCAGATTAACAGCTTAACTGTGGCCTTCTACCAGAAAGGGCTGCCTTCACCGACTCAACTAAAATTACATCACGTTTAAATATTGTATAAAACTAAACATGCTTAATAATAAATAGGGAACGAGAAGGTGAGTTAACAGGCAAATTAACAGCTTAACTGTGGCCTTCTACCAGAAAGGGCTGCCTTCACCGACTCAACCAAATTTAGATCACGTTTAAACACTGTATAAAACTAAACTGCTCGAGTAAAACTAGGGAGCGAGAAGGTGAGCTAACAGGCAGATTAACAGCTTAACTGTGGCCTTCTACCAGAAAGGGCTGCCTTCACCGACTCAGCTAAAGATTAGATCATAAGCCTATTCAATGACTTAAACAAAATGTGCTATTTTTATCTTTTTATATTTTACATATTCTAATGAAGACCAATTCTGCCTTCTTCTTTTAAGCAGGTACATAGAAGATACTTTTTGACCAGTAACCGCTATGGACACTATAACCGTTATGGAAACAGTAACCCCCATGGTTCCTGAACATCCTCCACTCCATCCCTAAAAGTGGTTGACCACTTTAAGGGAGGCGAGCGTTGGTCCTGTGTCCCGCCTCTGCCCCTTTTTGTAAGCGCATTGCACATCTTTTGTCCCAACCCGATAGGATTACAATGCAGGTCTGCCCCCGAACCAGGGAAGTTCGGGTCTTCTTTCTGGTGGTCCCCGAAAGGGGTCGTTGTTGTTTTCTTTCAAAGACGTCCAACCAAATAGAGACAGCCTGAGGCAGATTATACTTGCCAGTGATGGCCATCACTCAAAATCATCCCCGAAGTGGCAGGCTATACTTGCCTGAAAACCTAGAACCATTGCACCCTCGGGAGAGGTAGTACCTTTGTGAGAGGACCCAACCTACCACACTGGTCCTCATCCGAGGGTTCAACCGAGATATGTCAATGAAGCCATCACGCTGCAACCGGAGACACCTGCCGAGTACCTGAACCTTTTCCCCCTTCAACACGCCTAAACATGTGAAAACTAACCATATACAGTCACTGAGGGTCGAAAGGAGCTTGTTCCCCAAAACCATCTCTGCACGCCTTCGGTGCGTGAAACCATTCCCTCCGCAGCCTGGACAAGGATCCAGCAAGCCTTTAGATTTGCTGCACTTGGGGATATTGAGATTGGTTAAATTTGGGGTACTGGACCTGCTGGAGTGACCTGGGTTACTCTTGTGGGTCCAATGGCTCCAAATTTAGCCATTTTTCAGGGCACTGAAAATCCTTGAATTACATCAAGGGCCTTGATATTTGAGTCCAAAAATCAATTTGGGTAGGTCTGCAATCACTTGGGCTAAATTCACTTTATTGGCCCAAAGTTCCCAAATTGGGCCAACATCAGTTTTATACGGAGTTGGAGAGAACTGAGGTTACTAGATCTCAATGAGATATGTATTATATTTCTTTTCTCAACATCAAATTATTTGAGAATTACATTGGGATTTCCATTTGAATTTGACAACAATAAATTATGTCTCCCAGATGTCATCAAAAATAAAAAAATTCTTGAATTTCTTCTAGTATTTCCCCTGTACAACTCTTGCAAACAGTTGGGAAATGTGGCAGTATGTTAGGGACATTATTGGGCCTCTTGAATTTGGACCAATCTGACTGGTTGAGTGCTGGTAGCCACTATCAGGCCTTTAAAAAAGAATAAGGTTACCAGAGCAAAAGCCAATGTTTTCCTTGCTCATGTTTCATATTCAGTCAAACGAAAATAATATTTTGTTTATATACATTTATTCTATTACAAATTATTGGAGAGTTCCTGTGGGCACTCTCCAGTAATTTGTAATAAAACAAACTTTCAATAACAAATTCCAAATACCAAAAATAATCTAGCCCTCAACCAGTTAAAGGCCAGACTATAAGTCCTCATTTGAATTCTATTGAAATGGTCCAAGAAATCTAACCTTATTTTATTTTACTCCACAATTTTAACAGAATAAATTTGTGAATTACTTCAACTGCACACTTTTCCTCAACCAATATGTACCTGACACCAACATCTATATAACAGTATCATATCAGAGCTGCTCCAAATTTTCATCCACTTTGGTGATGCAACAAATGACAAGAGTTGAGCCGGTGCGATAGAAATAATTTTTACTTGCGATCAGATTAACCCTTTAAACTTAACATGCAATATCAAAAATTGTGAAATTATTATTTTCTCAACTTTTTAAAAAAGTTCCACCAAACAATATCATGTGATTTGTCACTGTAACAAGCTCATTCTAATGAGGGGTCGCATAATATAGTTTTGTTAAAACTTTTCTGAAAAATAATTCCTTTTCCAACTGCTGAATTTGTAAATTATGTGGGTGGATGCTGCCCATTTGTTAGGTGAAGGGTTGATTGATGACTGGGCCATATTTTGTGTGACTGCATTTAACAAGTACTGTTTTGTTTTCAGGTAGTTTGTTGGCATTGTTTGTCAGTAACTGTAATCCACCCAAAAAGTATAATTCCATTTGTTAATTGCATTGAAATCTGATTTTCCTCATTTTATCCTTGCAGACAGGCCTAAAAATAATCAGTCTGACATTTGCAGAATGAGGTCCCCAGAGGGTGAATTTGATGATGCTATCCCATACAGTGGGCCAATTTATCCTCTGGGTACCTCTTTTTGTTTAGTTTTGAGACCCTGATTCAGATTGATGTTCACAGAGGGTACATTTAGTGATGCTACAATGCTGCGCAGGGTAGCACCACTAAATTCACCCTCTGGGAACCACATTTTGCAGATGACAGTCTGCTTATTTTCCGGCTTGCTTGCAGACATCCTGGATAAATGCATCAAGAAATCTACAACAATAAATAACTTACACAAACAAAACAAATAATATATGATATTGTAACAAGAAAAAAAATTGAAGTAATGAAACAAACAAAAAATGAAGCTGCTAATGATTCAATAAAATTGGCTCCTCAAAAACTTAATACATTTAACATGAAATAAATTCATCACATGCAACCTCATCATATGTATTTATGGTTAAAGCAGGAAGAACAAATTTTTAAACCATTCCATCAACACAATTTTTACAAAATACTGCCACTGTTTAAAGTTAAAAAGTTAAAAAATTTATAGTAATTTCTATATTTTTTATACTTACCAATGACCCAGACATAGCTGGTGCTAACTCTTAAAATATAGGGCCAAACACAAATTTTGCCCCCAATCCCCAAAATTTGCATCTAAAACCAAAGAAAACATGTCCTGAATGGCCCTCCACACTTCACCTCTACTGCGCATGCGCAGTGTCAAGGACGTTCCGAAATTGGCGCCATTAATCATTCTAATAACCAGTGCCTGGTAAGCGCTATGTACTCAGCGGGGAGGCAAGAGTTCCCAACTCCTGGGAGGGCCATCCCCGTCTGGGTCATTGGTAAGTATAAAAAGTTAAAAAATTTATAGTAATTTATATATTTTTTATACTTACCAATGACCCAGACTTAGCTGGTGCTAACTCCAACAAAACCAGGGCCAAACACAAATTTTGCCCCCAATCCCCAAAATTTGCATCCAAAACAAAAAGAAATCATGTCCTAAAGGACCTCCATACTACGCCTCTACTGCGCATGCGCAGTGACGCAGTCGTCCCGAAATTGGCGCCAATTATCATTCTTACTGGCAGTGCCTGGTCAGCGCTATGTACTCAGCGGGGAGGCAAGAGTTCCCAACTCCAGGGAGGGCCATCCCCGTCTGGGTCATTGGTAAGTATAAAAAATATATAAATTACTATAAATTTTTTAACATTTTTATACTGTACCAATGACCCAGACTTAGCTGAATAGTAAACAGGCTGGAGGGCCTAGGACATAGAGGAAAATCCAATAAGCTCAACTATATAGTAAAGAGGTAACCCCTTAAGGAGAAAAGGAGTATTAGGCTTTACATGTATCTTTCTTATTTAATATTAAAATAGAAAGATACACTACCCTTAATAATTGAGCACAATAACATTCATGTTCTCTATTAACATCCAGTATAACCCTTATACTAATTATTTTTAAAGCAAGCCAATAAATAAAGTAGTCCAGAGAATTGAGACTCTTTATAATCATTTAAAAGTGTCCGAGTATTGTATATTAAAGCCCGTTTGACACTTGACATATACAAATGCTTCACACCGAGCTACACTTTAAAAATAAGACATGAATGAATTTAAACATTAATATTACACTTTAAAACCATCCCGGAAGCGACTCAGAAATACTGACTTGGAGGAGGCATTCCCTTGCTTTTCACTATAAAGCAGGTGACCTAAGGGAACACCCGCCCCCCCCCCCCCCCCCCCCTTCCCCTTGCCCTGGGTCAAATAGCCCAGAGCGAAGAGGGCAGCCGGACGGAGTCACTGCCGGAACAGAAAGCCTGCATAACTATAGTTGCAACTGTTTAGTGGACGACATTCTGAGCAACAGATAACGGACCTAAACAATGCAGGTCTCCAGAAATGGACTCAATATTTCTGAGATAAAAATTCGTAAATGTGGATGGCTGAGACCAATAAGCAGCCTTCATTAAATCTGTAATAGCAACACTATTAGCATAAGCCCAGGAAGTAGAAAGAGCTCTTACTTCATGAGCAGAAATCTTAAGCACAGACTGCTGAGAAGAAGATAAATCTTCATAAGCAGTACGGATAGTTAACTGAATCCATCTAGTAATAGAATGGACTGAAATGTCCTTTCTATTAGGCATCAAAGACAGAAAGAAACGTTTCCGTCCCTTTCTGATAAACTGAGATCTCTGTTTATAGATACGTAGTGCTCTAACAGGACAGAGTAAAGGCCTACGCCCGTCTGAAGACGGAAGAGCCTTAATAACAATAGGTTCCGGATATTTATTAGGAGCCTGATTCTTAGCTAAAAAACCCACATTAGTAGTGAAGGTGATAGTGTTCCCAACACTACGATAATGAGAATCATCCACCGATAGTGCATGAAGCTCACTGACTCTTCTGGCAGAAGAGAAAGCTAAGAGAAAAGCTCTCTTATAAGATAAGAATTTGAAATCTACTGTCCCAAGAGGTTCAAATGGCTTTTCCTTCAATTTAAGGAGAACCCAAGCTAAATTCCATTTAGGAATTAATCTAAGAGTTCTGGGTCTATTTATCGAAAAGTTTCTAACCAACTTCGATAAAGAGACATTAGATCCAATTTGTAAACTATCATGATGTGCATAGGTATCAGATAACATAGATCTATAACCCTTTATAGTAACAGGCTGCAGTTTGATTTCGTCAAACAAGTATACTAGAAAGTTTGCAATGTCTGGTATAGAGGGATCAAATATATCTACAGAATGATCCCTACACCAACGACGAAAAACCTTCCACTTAGCCGCATAGTTTAGCGAAGAGGAGGTCCTCCTACAGTTAGAAATCGCGTCCACTGCTCGCCCTGTAAAGTGCTTGCCATGCAAGAAGGACCGCACAACGGAAAAACGTGAAGGTTGAGACCTTGCGGGTTGTGATGGAGTTGGCGCGATTTCCCCTGCAAAAGAAGATCCTCTCGTGGAGGAAGCTTCCGCGGTAGGTCCCACAACAGACACCTGAGTAGATTTATCCACGGTCTCTGTGGCGACAGAGATGCTACCAACAGAATCTTGCATTGAGATTGTTTTATCTTTAGCAATACTTGTTGAATTAACGGCGCTGGAGGATACGCATATCCTATCATTCCGTCCCAAGGGATCGACAGAGCGTCTACTGCAAATGCTCATGGATCCGGACACGGAGACACATACGTCTGCAACTGATTGTTGAGATGTGTCGCAAATAAGCCTATCATTGGCCGTTCCCATTGGTAGCAAATCTGATTGAATACTTGTTTGTTGAGAGTCCACTCCGACGGCAACAAGCGACCCTTTCGTATTTGGACATGAGCATCGTGAATAATGTCCATCCAGTGACGTAACGCAAGCCAAATTGACATCATTTCCTTGATGTTTATGTGCTTGCACAGGAATTGCGGATCCCAAAGACCCTGGCATCTCGAATCCGTTGGGATTAATGATGCACCCCAACCTGTTTGACTGGCATCCGTCATAACGGTAAAACTCGGATCCGGCAACTGCAGCGGAACTCCTTGAGTTAACCACTGAATGTTTGCCCAAGTCTGAATCTCTTGTTTCACTTGATCTGACAAGAGAACGTCTACATCGAGCGAATGAATTTTCACACTCCAATTCTGAGTCAGGAAAATTTGAAGAGGACGTGTGCGTAGCCGCCCCATCGGAATGAGATCCGCGGCGGCTCCGCACAGACCTATCAGTCTCATAAATTCTCTCGCCGTGACTTTGTCTGCGTGCAGACAATAGCGAGCGTAACAACTGACTAATTTCGCTCTGGTTAACGGCAGACGAACGAGATTGTTGTGCGTCTCGAAGCTCATTCCCAGATGAGTGAATGACTTGGACGGCACCAGATCCGACTTCTCCTCGTTTACTATAAAACCGAGACGTCGGAGCAATAGAAGAAGATTCTGAACATCGTTCTGAAGCGTTAACTCGTTGCCGTACCTCTGAAGAATGTCGTCCAGGTAGGCCGACGTTACCGCAGACGAATGAGCTCGGAAGTAGATCATTACCGAGTTCATTACCCGAGTGAAAGCCCAGGGTGCTAGATCCAAACCGAAGCACATCGCCCGGAATTGATACACCACTCCTAGGACTGCGAAGCGTAGATACTTTCGGAATGTCGGATGTACCATGACGTGAAAGTACGCATCTTTGAGATCTATGCTCGTTGCATAATCGTTCACCCGAATACTCGCTCTGACCGATCGAATCGTCTCCATATAAAACTTCAGAGCGACGATCAGCTTGTTTATCCAGCTCAAATCTATGACTGGACGGAACGAGCCGTCTGGTTTCGGAACCAGAAACAGATGGCTGTAGAATCCCAGAGATTCCTGGTTTTCTACGACCTCTACCGCGTTCTTCATTAAAAGAGACTGCACCTCTGATAACAGAGCGTCTCTTTTCTGTGGATTTGACGGAAGATGAGTCCACTTTGGACTTCGAGTTAATGGAGGCTTTCGTTTGAAGGATATCTTTAGACCTTCCGAAGTCACTCCTCTCACCCAAGGGTCGTCCGTAATCGACGCCCACTCTTGTGAAAAACTCGACAACCTTCCGCCAACCGGAACGCGATAGAGGTTTAAGCCATCACCTCCTGGACCTGCGAGGCCTGCGGTAGGAGAAACCACGTCTTCCACGACCCGCACCTCGCCTCGTCGACCTCGGGGCGTCCGACCGATTGTCCCGGCCTGAAGGACGTCCCGAACGAGAGTCGCTATCCTGACGGTCTCTCGAATAAGACCAAGAGGACGCACCGGAACCTCTATAGGAACCTCTCTTGGGCACATTAGACCCAGAAGTGCCCGCCTTATTCGTGTCTGCTGTATCCGACCTTTTAGGAGCGGATCTGAACAACAGAGAATCATTAGCTTTCTTTTTAATATTATCATAAATAGCGGAAAGCTTGCCGTCAAAGAGAAGTTCTCCTGAGACCGAAGCGACTCTAAGAGAGTTCTTCACCTTGGAATCCACTAGTGTGGATGTAGCCAGGGCTGCGTCACGTCTAACCAACTCCAGATTTGCCACTGAAAGGGCGGAGTTACACGTGGAATAAGCTACTGCCCTTGAAAGAAGTCTTAAAGAGGATTGTATATCCTGAAACTCTTCCCCTTGAAGGCGCAGTGATAACGCCTTAGTAAGGTGATCTGCGTAAGATAAGGCATCTAAATTGGCTCTGTTAGACGCAATAGCTGTTTCCAACACCGCGGTTGGAATAGAAGCTGACGACGGTAATGATAGCTCTAAGTCTTCCGCCTCATCGTCCATACGCAGAGGAACTCTCGGTATACCCTGTCCTGCCGTATCGAATTTATTCCTTGCATTAATGAAAGGCAGGTTAAGAGTATTAGCGGGCAAGAAACCTGCTTTCCCCGTCCTGGAAGCAAGTTTAAATATAGCGTCGTTCAATAATTCAAATGTTCTTGCAACATTATTGGACTGCGACGGAAACTCGGGAGCGAAGTCCCTGAACCGCTCAAAAAATTCAGAGTCCAATGACGCTATAATTCTCTTGTCCGGAAGCGCAGCAGTCTGGCCCGAGGGAACAACTTGAGGGAGAAAGTGCCGGATGAAGTCCACGGCAGCTTTATGTTGTTCCGAAAGGGATAGCTCCAAGTCATCCGTATCTCTTTCACCATCCGGTCGGACCTCCCGATGTTCCCGGTCGTCCGCCCCCGATGCTTCGGCGGAGCGTACCGACCCAGCGCCGTCGGATAATTCTCGATCCGACACCGTTTCTGTCGGCTGCTGGGATGCTGCGATAAGCTGTGCTATCTGCACAAGAATGTCCGACGTCGAGACCTGCGGAGGCGCAGTCTTTCGCTGCTTCGCCGAGGGCAGCTCCGCATCAGATGGCTCCCGCATACTTTTCCTATGCGAACGTCCGGAGTCCATCGGTCTCGAATCCCTGGCTGCCGGATGGTGTGACCTGGTCGCCGAAGAATCCTTCATCGGCGAAGCTGGTAAAATATCGGCGGTCACGCAGCCAAGGTGCGGTCGTGTGCGCTGACGAGAAGAGGAAGCCTTAAGTCTCTGCGGACTGCTTATACAACGGAGCGTCCCGAGCGACGGACGTATGCTCCACTAAAGACACATTTTGTACCACAACATCTGGTCCCAGATGTTGTTGTACGAGAGAGGGACCTCTCTCGCTCGCGGCCCGGCTGGACCTGGACGAGCTAGGAACCGGACTAAAAGGCTTCCTCCGTTCTCGCTTACTATCCGCCGTCACTGGGTGTGCATCTATTATGTTTATAGTGCTCGCATCACCCAAAATTTCCTCTTGGACCGCATCGGACGAACCCGGCTGCCGAACCATTCGGTGAATGGACGCTACACCGGGCGAGCTAGCGGACGACATTTGTCTAATCTCCATGAGCACTTTTGCCGCTAGCTCTGAATTCATTTGTGACGACGGACGCACACTTGAAGAAGATAACATGGAAACATCACCCTGTTCTGGTTCCTCTGAAATAGAAACTGAGAGAGTAGAGTGACCTTGTGGAGAAAGAGCCGGCATCGCTCTTTCTCCAGAAACAACATATCGTGACACACGTTTCCAATGTTTCTCATCCCAATGTTCACATATAGGACAGGGATTAATGCGAGAACACTGACTACAATTAATACAATGATCATGAAAGTCAGAGGAAGATTTCTTCCTATTACAATTTGAACAATGTCCCTTCATTGTGAAAGAACAACAATAAGTCCTAGTTACTCGCAAAAACCCCTGACACAAAGATACATAATAACATGATCCATTAATAAATGAAAAAACAATTGCAAAACAAAATAATTTTGAAAAAATATTTTTTCAGAGAAGCCCAAGTTGCTGAAAAGTAACGTTGAGCCCCGATGGATCCGATGGCAAAGTGTGGTCAAAAATTTTAAATTTATATAAAATAATTAATGAGACACTTTCGGATAATATAAATGTATCTTATAATGAGATAAACTACCACAAAGGCAAACAGCCCCCCTCAAAAAAGGCTGTTGCCAATGAAAACAAACAGTGTAAACACACTAGAAAACATGACTCCAGGCACTGAAAAAACTGGCCCGGAATCAGTCATCAATTACACTCTATCTGATGCAAAACAGAGACTCCCAGGGGAGAATCTGTAGAACATCAGATGGAAGATGCAGAACACAAACGTTATACACCCTTGGGTGAAAACGTAACTATGGGGAAAATAACAGAAAACATTCTGTAACCAAGCAACTCTCCCAGGAAATTTTAGAAATGAAATTTCTCAAAAATATGCCAAAAGCATGGGAGAATTGCCAGGGGGGACTTTAGAAGGCTAGGGGAGAGGAAACACTGAATAAGCAGTGCAACAATTAGCAAGAATGACAACAAGAGGCCCATGCCTCGAAAATAGGCAACTTAACATAATTTCATCAAAAAATTTTAAGTACAGCCCTGATTATTTTTTGCCACTTCTTTTTCCTCTCCTCCTTCTATCCTCCTTAGAATCACATTTTCTCCAAAAATTACGTGTCTGGCATCCTTTAAACTGAGATTTACAAGCACAAAGATCAGTGAGATGTTGACTGATGAAGGGCCAAACAGAGAATGATAATTGGCGCCAATTTCGGGACGACTGCGTCACTGCGCATGCGCAGTAGAGGCGTAGTATGGAGGTCCTTTAGGACATGATTTCTTTTTGTTTTGGATGCAAATTTTGGGGATTGGGGGGGCAAAATTTGTGTTTGGCCCTGGTTTTGTTGGAGTTAGCACCAGCTAAGTCTGGGTCATTGGTACAGTATAAAAATATATAGAAATTACTATAAATTTTTTAACATTTTTATACTGTACCAATGACCCAGACATAGCTGAATAGTAAAAAGGCTGGAGGGCCAAGGACATAGAGCAAGATGGAATACGCTCAATAATATAAAATAGAGTCATCCCCTCTAGGGAAAAAGAAGTAATAGGCCTTACATGTATCTTTCTTATTTATGATAAATTAGAAAGATACAACACCTTCCAAAATTGAGCATCATACATCCATGTACTCTATTAATATCCAATATAATCCTTATACTAATAATTTTTAAAGTAAGCCAATAAATAAAGTAAGTCTAGAGAATAGAGACTCTTATACTCCTTAAAAGTGTCTGAGGATTGCATAATCATGTCCGTTGACACGTGCTATATTCAAAAGCTATACTTTAAAAACTAAGACTTGAATGAATTTTTAAAACATAAACTTCTCACTAAACAACCATCCCAATAACAGCTCAGAATTACTAACTCCGGAGGAGGTATCCCCTTGTTTTCATAGTAAAACAGGTGACCCAAGGGAACACCCTCCCCCCCCCCCCCCCCTTTTTCTTGCCCTGGGTCAAATAGCACAGAGCGAAGAGGGCAGCAGAACGGAGTCACTGCCGAAACAGACAGCCTACCTAGCTATAGTAGCAACTGTTAAGTGAATGACATTCTGAGCAGTAGATAACAGACCTAACAATAGAGGCCTCCAGAAATGGACTCGATATTTCTGAGATAAAAATTCATGAATGTGGATGGCTGAGCGCAATGAGCAGCCTTCAAAATCTATAATAGCGACACTATTAATGTAAGCCCAAGATGTAGAAGAACTCTTACTTCATGAGCCGAAATCTTAAGCACAACTGCTGAGTCAATGATATACTATAAGCAGTACCGATAGTTAATTGAATCCATTAGCAATAGAATGGAGCGTAACGTCCTTCTATTAGGCATCAAAGACAGAAGAAGCTTACGCCCGTAGTAATAAACAGATATCTGTTTATAAATACATAAACTCTAACCGGACAGAGTAAAGGCCTATGCCCGTACGAAGACGGAAGTACCTTAATAACAATAGGTTCCGGATATTAGGAGCCTAACTCTTATGCAAAAATCCAACCTAAATAGTAAAGGAAGTAGTGATTCCGAAACTACGAAACTGAAAATCATCCATCAATAGTGCATGAAACTCACTGACTCTTCAGTAAAAGAGAAGCCAACAGAATTACTGTCTAAAAGGTCAGAATTTGAAAACTACTGTTTCCAGAGGCTCAAATGATTACTTAGCTAAATAAGAACCGAAGTTAAATTCCATATAGGAATTTAATCTAAAGTCTACTTATCAAAAAGTTACTAACTGACTTAGATAAAGAGACATAAGACTCAATTGTAAACTATCATAGAGTGCATAGGTATGAGGTAACATAAACCTATAACCTTAATAATAACAGGCTGCAGTAGATCTTGTCAAACAAGTATACTAAAAAGTTGCAATGAGTAGTATGGAGGGATCAACAATATGAACATTGTGATCCCTACACCAACGACGGAAGAGCCTCCACTTTAGCCGCATAGAATAGCGAAGAAGAGGATCTCCTATAGTAAGAAATCGCGTCCAAAGCTCGTCCAGTACAATGCTTACAATGCAATACGGACCACACAACGGAATACGTGAAGGTTGTGACCTTGCGGGTTGTGATAAAGATGACACGATTTACCCAGCGAAAAAAGATCCTCTCACTGAGGAAGATTTCGCGTTAAGTCCCACAGTAGACATCAGAGTAAATTACCCACGGTCTCTGTGAAGATAGAGATGCTATCAACAGAAATGTATTGTGGTTGTTTATCTTAGCAATACCTGCTGAAACAACAGCGCCGGAGGATACGCGTATCCTATCATTCCATCCTATTAGATCAATAGAGCGTTAACAACATTAGCTCAGAGATCCGGACAAGCCAACACATACATCTGCAATTGATTAGCAAGCTGTGTCGTAAATAAATTATCATTGGGCGCTCCCATAGATAGCAAATCTGATTGAATACTTGTTTGTTGAGAGTCCATTCTGACGGCAACAAGCGACCCCTAAGTGAACGGGAGTCCGGTAAAACAATCAGACGACCCGGAATATGACGGACCGAAACAGAACTTGGTGTACTATAACCAACAGACGGATTCTTTCCATTAAATTGAATAACGGAAACGAATGAGTGCCTCCCTGGTTCCGGAGATACGCCACTACTGTCGAATTAACGGACAGGATTTGGACATGCGTTTCTGAATAATGTTCATGCAATGACATAAAGCAAGCCTAAAAAACATTATTCCGCGGAAGATAATTGCTTGCTTAGAGACTGCGGAACCCAAAGACCCTGGCACTTCGAATCCGTAGGGATCAGTATTATATCCCAATCTGTTTGACTGGCAACCATCATAACCATAACACTCGGATCCGGCAACTGCAGTGGCACTCTCTGAGTCAACCACCGAATGTTTGCCCCAGTCTGAATCTCTTGTAACACTAGATAGACAAGAGAACGTGTAAATCGAGCAATTCATGGATTGCTGAAAAGTTGCCGTCGAAGAGAGGCTTCTCCGAGAACGAAGCGACTCTGAGAGAGTTCTTCACCTTACTATCCACGCGCGTGGATGTAGCTAGGGCTGCGTCACGTCTAACCAACTCCAATCAGCCACTGAAGGGCGGAGTTATACGTGAACAAACTACTGCCCTCAAAAGAAATCACATTGAGAATAATATCCCGTAAATCTTTTCTTGAAGACGTAATGATAACGCCTCAGAAAGGTGGATTACGTATGATAAAGCGTCTAAGTTAAGTGTACTAGACATCATTGTCGTTTCCAACATTGTGGTTGGAAAAGACATAGACGGCGAAAAAGAATATTTCCAGTCTTTAACCACGCCGTCTAGACGCATATGAACTCTCGGTATGCCCTGCTCTGCCAAAATAAATTATTCGTATAAATGATAAAACGGCAGAAATGAGCATTGCGGACAAGAAACTAAACTATGATGCTTGGTAGCAGGCTTATATGCATATATAGCGTCGAAAAATAAAACACATGTTGTAATGACATTATTGGACTGTGTTGGTAAGTCAGGGACAATGTCCCTGAACCGATCCAAAATTCCGTGTCCAATGACGCTATAAGTCTCTTATCCAACATGGCAGCAATGTAGTCCGAAATAACAATCACTGGAAGATAATGCCAGAAGATATGAATGGCAGCTTCCGATGCTACGAAAGGGAAAACTCGAAATCTTTCGAATCCCTTTCGCCATCCTGTCGGACCCTATAAAGCGTTCGGTCGTCCGTACCTGATGCCACCGCAGACCGCACCGACCCAGCGCCATCAGATAATTCCTGATTCGAGTAAGAAACTGTCGATTGCTGGGATGCTGCGAAACAACTGTGCTAACTCGGATAGCACGACCGTCACTGAGGCCTGAGGAGAAGCGGTCCTACAATGCATTGCCGCTGGAAGCTCCGTGATCGTTACCCCGTGCATACTACCAATATGCGAGCGAACGGAGTGTATAGGCCTCGTGTCCCTTGGCTACTGGATGGCGTGACCTATTCGCCGTGGAATCACTGAATGACGAAACTGATCGGATACTCGAGGTCACGTAGCCAATGTGCGGTCGTGTGCCCTGCTGTGAGGATGAGGAAGCATTATCGACAGTCTCTCGGACTGTCAATATAACGGAGCGTCCCGACCGACAGACATATGCTCCGAATGTAAAATATCTAAACCACAACATGCGGTCCCCTATGTTGTTGGACGAGAGAGGGACCTCTCTCGCTCACAGCCCGGACGGACCTGGACAAGCCAGGAACCGGACTAACAGGCTTCCTCCGATCTGTCCTCAATCCGCCGTCACTGGGTGAGTACTAAAGTAATTATAGTGCTCGCATCACCCAAATCTCCTTCCTAGACCGCAATGGACGAACCCGGCAGCCGAACCATTCGATGAATGTACGCTACACCGGGTGAGCTAGCGAATGTCACTCCGTCGATCCTACAAGGGATCTCTTAGGCGAAAGACATATTCCATGAGCACTTATTGCCGCTAGCTCTTCATTAACTATCACGACAGAGGCACACTTTTAAAAGATATCTCCGTAACTTTGCGAACAAGAAACCAGAAATGCTTGGTTATAGCAAGCATATAATAATAATATATATAGCGTCGTTCAATAATTCGAAAGTTTGTGTGACATTATTGGACTATGTCGGAACTGAGGGACGATGTCCCTGAACCGAACCAAAAATTTCTAAGTCCACCGACGCTATCAGTTTCTTATCCGGCATCGCAGCATTCTGGTCCGACGAAAGAAGCTGTGGAAGATCAAGTCAGATGACATACACAACAGCATATGTTGTTCCGAAAGGGAAAGTTCGAAATCCTCCAAATCCCTTTCGGTATCCCGTCGGACCGGATGAAATTTTCGGACGTCCGTCAGGGACCAGCCGTGAGGGCGACTAGGGCGATTAAGTCGCCCTTCTAAGCCCAAAGTCGCCTAGAAAAATAGTCGGGGCGATTACAAGTCGCCCTCTAAAAATTGGCCAAAATGAGAAAAGGCTGAACTGAGTGATGCGAGGTTTACATGAAAACGAGTATTTTCAAAAATCGAATGTGCTTGAGTGTGATAAATGGGCATTTTAATTCGTCAAATAAACGTCCATTTATTTGAAATCACACGACAAGCAATTGTCCATTGTCGCTTTTGGCGGATTTTTTTATTTCTATTTTGTTGTATTCCAGTCGGAGCTTCAAGTGTCGAAACGAAAATAGGTGACTTACGCGACTCACAAAACAACCCAGTTTGAAAGTAGGTTACGTCGCTTAGGATGCCGAAAATGTATACACAACGGACGTATTTTATAACACATTATTTTCATTTCGATTTGCTGACGACTGTTAACTGTTTGGCTGTCTATTCCCAGAAAAACACGAATGGAATTGAAACACATGAAAAAAAGCTTTTGTGATGTCAAGAAAAGCTTTATACAGGACACAAGTGTGCATGTGGACGATCTTGAAAAAGGGTCCTCCTAAACATCGGAATGACATGAAATGACGCGGAATGACACCGGAATGCCATAAAAATGATGCGGAATGACATTTCCTTTACAAAATACTCGACCCCAGAATGTATTTTGTTTATTAACTAACAAAGTACCTCCCAAGCAACCTTCTTACATCTGGTCCTGTTCACACTTTCAGACTTGGGAAATTATTAGCTTAGTAGACTTTGTTGAAAGGCAACCACAGGAGGGTGATGGGGGATTGGCACGAAGAAGAGGTGAGGGGTCATGAAGGAGAAGGTAGCAGTGGGGGATTTTCAGTCAATAATTACATTGTGATTTTTTAACCTGGCACAGATGCATCATAGACAACTGGACCTGGATTATTTGTACGTTAATGGAGGACCATAAATTGAAAATATGAAGGGGCGGTGGGGGTGGTACATGAATATTCTTAATTTTCCCCACTTGCCTATGAAGTCTCCCTACATGACTCTGCAGTCTCCCTATTTTTTCTGGAGGGAGACTTGAAGTCTCCCTAAAATTCCCCCCTAGGCTGGTCCCTGACGTCCGTACCCGCTTCCGCGGAACGTCCCGACCCAGCATCGTCGGATAAAAAATATGCGACAGATTCAGTTGATGCTGGGATGCTGCGATAAACTGTGCTATTTAGGAAAGCACGTCCGTTCCCGAGGCCTGTGCAGTAGCGGTCTTACGATGCATTGCCGCCGGAAGCTCCGTGTACGTTGACTCCCACACACTTTCCTATGCGAACGCCCGGAGTCTGCAGGCCTCGTGTCCCTGGCTACCGGATGGTGTGACCTGATCGCCGATGATTCTCTGACTGGCGAAGCTGACTGGATATCCGAGGTCACATAGCCAAGAGCGGTCGTGTGCGCTACCATGAGAATGAGGAAGCCTTATTGACAGTCTACTCCGGACTGACTATATGTCGGAGCGTCCCGAGCGACGGACGTATGCTCCGAATGCGAAACATTTTGTACCACAACATCTGGGGCCAGATGTTGTTGTACGAGAGAGGGACCTCTCTCGCTCGCCGTCCGGATGGACCAGAACGAGCTATGAACCAGACTAAAAGGCTTCCTCCGTTCTCCCTCTAATCCGCCGTCACTGGGTGTGCATTTGGTTGATTTATAGTGCTCGCATCACCCCAAAACTCCTTCTAGACTGCAACGGACGAACCCGGCTGCCGAACCATTCGATGAATGGATGCCACACCGGGCGAGCTAGCGGACGTCAAAGGCCGTCGAACCTACTAGGGTCCTCTTAGGCAATTGGCGTATTTACATGAGCACTTTTCCGCTAGCCCTTCATTAATTGTGACGACGGAGGCACACTGTTGGAAGACATCACAGATACATCACCCTAATCTTGATCGTCTGAAATAGAAATTGATAAAGTAGAGTGACCCTGCGGGGAAAGGACCGGAGTGTCCAATTCCCCACTAACATACCGTGACATACGCTTCCCATGTTGTCATCGAAATCATACGATACAGAACAGGAGTTAATGCGAGTACACTGACCACCTACAGAATGATTATAAAAGTCAGAGGAAGACTTCCTCTTATTACAATTGATCAAAATCCTTTCAATGTGAAAAGAAAACAAGTCCTGGAACTCGCACCAACCCCTGGCAATCAAAATACATAATAATAATATGATCCATTAATATAGAAAAAATAATTGAAATCAAAATATTTTGAAAAAATATTTTTTCAGAACAGCCCAAGTTTCTGAAAAGTAACGTTGAGCCCCAATGGATCCCAAGCCTAAGTGTGGACAAAAATTTTAAAAATATTTTAAACAATTTATTCAACACTTACGAACAATAATAATGTATCTAGTTATGATTAAAATAACATCAAGATATTATTTTCAAGAAATCCCCCCTCACACAGAGGGCTGTTGTAAATGTAAACAATGAATGTAAAAACACTAAAATAAGACTCCAGGCACCCAGGCCCGGAATCAGTTACCAAAAATACACTATCTGATGCAAAACAGAGACTTCCAGGGAAGAAACTGCAGAACATCAGATGGTAGATGCAGAACACAATGCCTAACCACCCGTAGGTGAAGACGTAAACATGGGGAAAAGAACAGAATTCATTCTGTTATTCAGCTAAAACTCCCAAGAAAATTTAGTAATAATAATTACAGAAACTATGCCAAAAGCATGTGAGAATAGCAAGGGGGGACTTAAAGGACAGGGAGAGAGGAAAACACTGAAAAATCAGTGTAACTAAATAATCAGAATGACAACAAAATGGCTGCTGCCTCGAAAATAGGTAACTTAACATAATTTCATTAAAAAATTTTAAGTTACAGCCCTGATAATATTCTGTCACACATTTTTCCTCTCCTCCTTCTCTATCCTCCTTAGAATCACCATTTCACTAATATTTATGTGTCTGGCATCATTTAAACTGAGATTTACAAGCACAAAGATCAGTCAGATGTTAACTGATGAAGGGCCAAACTTAGAATGATTAATGGCGCCAATTTCGGAACGTCCTTGACACTGCGCATGCGCAGTAGAGGTGAAGTGTGGAGGACCATTCAGGACATGTTTTCTTTGGTTTTAGATGCAAATTTTGGGGATTGGGGGGCAAAATTTGTGTTTGGCCCTATATTTTAAGAGTTAGCACCAGCTATGTCTGGGTCATTGGTACAGTATAAAAATATTAAATTTTCACACAAAATCATATTGGGTTCATCATGCAGAAAAGGCTAAAGAGAAAACATTGCAATAGGAATAACCATGATTACTGCTGAGAGTCTTTTGGCACCAAATGTCCAGCAAAACAATACTCATCCAAAAAGGCCACTTGGCCACTGCAGATTCTAAAAGTGAATGCAAGTTGACCAATATAACCAAGACATATGAGGTGTACACAGAACACAAAGAATTACATCATGTTATTACATGTATAATTAAGCAGTTATTTATAAATTGGGTGAACATTTTTTTCATTTATCTATCGTTTGCCACATAATAGATAAGGCAACCAGTTTTCCGTTCACTTTCACTTCCAGGCCTTACTGAAATATAAGAATGTATACTTGACTTTCCTTTGTTCTTCAATTGTTAGTCCTTCTAGCACCATCAACTATTTTATAAAACTTAGTGTTTTTAACTTTGGTGATGAAGTGCTTTGATGTAAAACACTGTTGGAAAGGGCTCTCAGAGCCATTTCCAACAGTATTTTATTACTGTGGGGAACCAACACTGGATAATGTGATTTATGAGCTGGAGAATTCAAGAAAGAGTTTTTACCACAGATAGACAGAATTGTAATTTTTGTCAGATTTTCTGAGGTACGTATTTGAATTCTAATATTTGAGTGAATAATCCTCTGGTTCTCACAAACAGATTAAGACTATTCCTAACCAACCATGCATATGTGACTTATAATCAGGGCTCAAAATAAGTGGTGTCGCATCGCTTTTTGCTATGCAAAACTGGCAAAAAGCTACACAATGTTCAATTATGTATAGCATTTTGCGATACAAGATAATCAACTGCAGCCTATTAGGCTGCAGTTGATTATCTTGTATCGCAAAATGTGAATGAAAATTTGCAAACAAATTTGAAAACTAGTTCACTGATGCTTTACGTCTGATTGTGGAACATTCCAGGGATAACTCAGATTAACTCTCCATCAAGCATCATTTGCAACTTCATATGTAAGATGAATTCTATTGGTTTAAATTCTTCCTGTTTTTACAACATTTTGCATAAAATGCTCATTAAAAATAACTTCAAGCCCATCAAATTAAAAATCCCAACTTCCATTTTGAGAACTCTATTAAACAACCGAGATGCCATTTGAAAATATCCAACAAGTCCATGCAACCCTTAAAGGCATTTCAGTTAAAGAAAAACATAATAAATGCTTCATGTGTTGCAGATCATTTGGAAATGCCCCAAAATGGATGGAAACTATTCTATCTACTTGGAAGAATTCGATACAAAACAGCATAACATAACTCTGGTACACAAAAATAGCTATGTAATTTTTACAAAATGCTATTCATTTTTTGGAAATGTGTAGCATTTTGCTATGCAAAGAAAAAAAGTTATTTTGAGCACTGCTTATAATTAGCTCCCAATCACTTTGAAAAAGCCACAATGAGCAACAATGTTAACATTTTATCCTATTTCTTTAGTACTTTCCAACAGTTATGAAATAATTAGCAGCAGGCATATATGTATAAATTTCCAATAACAACAGATTTATAAAATACATCACACTATGAGAAAATTCTGGAGAAATAAAGACACTGTGGTGTGTGACAAACAGATGCGTTAGTGTATGGCTAATTGGGAACTACAGGAATTCGTCACCTTGAAGATTGCAATATCCAGTGCCAGTTCCCAGCCGTGATTACATCACAACACATCATCAGCTCAATGAATAAATTTCATGAAATAAACTGCAACATTAGGGGCTGTTCATGTCGGCATTTTCACTAAACTGGTAATCATATTAGCATTACCTTGCCTTTATCTTACCTAAAATAATCAGAAAAAGGATTACCTGAAAAATTAAGGAAAGCTATTTTCAGAGCTCTTCAATTTCTAATTTGTACAACCTGTTTAGTAGGAAATGGCATCATCTGGTAATACATTCTGTGTTCCACTACTGATCAATGTGAATGTCTCTTTTTCAGATCTCCTGAGTACTGCAGTGTCAAGAAAGGATGACAATTATTTTACAATAATCAGGTTCTTGTCTGGACTCTACAGAAATGAAACTGAACTAAAAGGCTGACTTGTGTTTTGAAAAGAACTGTGTTTTAAAAATTAGCTTAGAGGTTAGGCTGTGACAACATTATAAATGATTTTCGATGTACTAGAAAACGCTTGCTTTCCAACTCTAAGCTTCATCCCATACCTATTCCTCAAGTTGATAGATAAAAATTAAAATCTCAAAAACTGTCAAAATGAACCTGCATTATTCTTCTCTGGCAAAGTCCTTTCATAATGCCCTTAATTTCAGAAATGATGGTAAAATTAATTGTGAAAATGGCAGTGAATAATGTAAAAATTGTGTTCCGAAATTTTTTTATTGCAGATGTATTTCACCCTTGTACATGAATTGCCGAAACACATCCCCAGGTATCAGTTACCTGTATTTCAAGTACCTGCGCATATGATTCTGAAATGACTTGGAATTCAATAATCCAATGATTGTCAGAATAAGGATATACACAGACATTAACACAACAAACTTGTTTTCACAGATCCATGACTGTATTCCTGATGAATGACTCCTGAAAAGTGAAAAATGACAAGTTTTATTCAATGTATTTTTAAACATCACCTTTTTCCCCACTTTTGCTCATCTCAGGAATTAATGTGGTTTTCCCAAACAAGACTCAAATTTTGTATAAAAAGTTAAAAAATTTATAGTAATTTATATATTTTTTATACTTACCAATGACCCAGACATAGACATAGCTGGTGCTAACTCTTAAAATATAGGGCCAAACACAAATTTTGCCCCCCAATCCCCAAAATTTGCATCTAAAACCAAAGAAAACATGTCCTGAAAGGCCCTCCACACTTCGCCCCTACTGCGCATGCGCAGTGTCAAGGACGTTCCGAAATTGGCGCCATTAATCATTCTAATAACCAGTGCCTGGTAAGCGCTATGTACTCAGCGGGGAGGCAAGAGTTCCCAACTCCTGGGAGGGCCATCCCCGTCTGGGTCATTGGTAAGTATAAAAAATATAGAAATTACTATAAATTTTTTAACATTTTTATACTGTACCAATGACCCAGACATAGCTGAATAGTAAAAAGGCTGGAGGGCGAAGGACATAGAGCAAAATGGAATACGCTCAATAAAATAAAATAGAGTCATCCCCTGTAGGGAAAAAGAAGTAATAGGCCTTACATGTATCTTTCTTATTTATGATAAATTAGAAAGATACAACACCTTCCAAAATTGAGCTTCATACATCCATGTACTCTATTAATATCCAATATAATCCTTATACTAATAATTTTTAAAGTAAGCCAATAAATAAAGTAAGTCTAGAGAATAGAGACTCTTATACTCCTAAAAGTGTCTGAGGATTGCATAATCATGTCCGTTGACATATGCAATATTCAAAAGCTATACTTTAAAAACTAAGACTTGAATGAATTTTAAAAACCTAAACTTCTCACTAAACAACCATCCCAATAACAGCTCAGAATTACTAACTCCGGAGGAGGTATCCCCTTGTTTTCATAGTAAAACAGGTGACCCAAGGGAACACCCTCCCCCCCCCCCCCCCCCCTTTTCTTGCCCTGGGTCAAATAGCCCAGAGCGAAGAAGGCAGCAGAACGGAGACACTGCCGAAACAGACAGCCTACCTAGCTATAGTAGCAACTGTTAAGTGAATGACATTCTGAGCAGTAGATAATAGACCTAACAATAGAGGCCTCCAGAAATGGACTCGATATTTCTGAGATAAAATTCATGAATGTGGATGGCTGAGCGCAATGAGCGGCCTTCAAAAATCTATAATAGCGACACTATTAATGTAAGCCCAAGAAGTAGAAGAACTCTTACTTCATGAGCCGAAATCTTAAGCACAACTGCTAAGTCAATGATATACCATAAGCAGTACCGATAGTTAATAGAATCCATTAACAATAAAATGGAGCGTAACGTCCTTCTACTAGGCATCACAGACAGAAGAAGCTTACGCCCATAGTAATAAACAGATATCTGTTTATAAATACATAAACTGTACCCGGAAAGAGTAAAGGCCTATGCCCATACGAAGACGGAAGGACCTTAAAATAATAGGTTCCGGATAATAGGAGCCTAACTCTTATGCAAAAATCCAACCTAAATAGTAACGGAAGTAGTGATTCCGAAACTACGAAAGTGAAAATCATCCATCGATAGTGCATGAAACTCACTGACTCTACAGTAAAAGAGAAACCAACAGAATTACTGTCTAAAAGGTCAGAATTTGAAAACTACTGTTTCCAGAGGCTCAAATGATTACTTAGCTAAATAAGAACCGAAGTTAAAATCCATATAGGAATTTAATCTAAAGATTCTAAGTCTATTTATCAAAAAGTTACTAACTGACTTAGATAAAGAGACAAAAGACTCAATTGTAAACTATCGTAGAGTGCATAGGTAAGAGGTAACATAAACCTATAACCTAAATAATAACAGGCTGCAGTAGATCTTGTGAAACAAGTATACTAAAAAATTGCAATGAGTAGTATGGAGGGATCAACCATATGAACATAATGATCCCTACACCACGACGGAAGAGCCTCCACTTTAGTCGCATAGAATAGCGAAGAAGAGGATCTCCTATAGTAAGAAATCGCGTCCAAAGCTCGTCCAGTACAGTGCTTACGGACCACACAACGGAATACATGAAGGTTGCGACCTTGCGGGTTGTGATAAAGATGACACGATTTGCCCAGTGAAAAAAGATCCTCACATAGAGGAAGATTTCACGTTAAGACCCACAGTAGACAAGAGAGTAAATTACCCATGATCTCTGTGAAGATAGAGATGCTATCAACAGAAATGTATTGTGGTTGTTTATCTTAGCAATACCTGCTGAAACAACAGCGCCGGAGGATACGCGTATCCTATCATTCCGTCCTATAGATCAATAGAGCGTTAACAACATTAGCTCAGAGATCTGGACAAGCCAACACATACGTCTGCAATTGACTAGCAAGCTGTGTCATAAATAAATCATCATTGGGCGCTCCCATAGATAGCAAATCTGATTGAATACTTGTTTGTTGAGAGTCCATTCTGACAGCAACAAGCGACCCGTAAGAGAACGGGAGTCGGGTAAAACAATCAGACGACCCGGAATATGACGGACCAAAACAGAACTTGGTGTACTATAACCAACAGACGGATTCTTTCCATTAAATTGAATAACGGAAACGAAAGAGTGCCTCCCTGGTTCCGGAGATACGCCACTACTGTCGAATTAAAGGACAGGATTTGGGCATGCGTTTCTGAATAATGTTCATGCAATGACATAAAGCAAGCCTAAAAAACATTATTCCGCGGAAGAAAACTGATTGCTAAGAGACTGCGGAACCCAAAGACCCTGGCACTTCGAATCCGTAGGGATCAGTATTATATCCCAATCTGTTTGACTGGCAACCGTCATAACAGCCACACTCGGGTCCGGCAACTGCGGTGGCACTCTCTGAGTCAACCACTGAATGTTTGCCCCAGTTTGAATTGAATCTCTTGTAACACTAGATAGACAAGAGAACGTGTAAATCGAGCAATTCATGGATTGCCGAAAAGTTGCCGTCGAAGAGAAGCTCCTCCGAGAACGAAGCGACTCTGAGAGAGTTCTTAACCTACTATCCACGCATGTGGATGTAGCTAGGGCTGCGTCACGTCTAACCAACTCCAATCAGCCACTGAAGGGCGGAGTTATACGTGAACAAACTACTGCCCTCAAAAGAAATTACATTGAGAATAATATCCCGTAAATCTTTTCTTGAAGACGTAATGATAACGCCTCAGTAAGGCGGATTACGTATGATAAAGCGTCTAAGTTAAGTCAACTATACATCATGTCGTTTCCAACATTGAAATTGGAAAAGACATAAACAGCGAAAAAGAATATATGCAGTCTTTAACCACACCGTCTAGACGCATATGAACTCTCGGTATGCCCTGCTCTGCCAAAATAAACTATTCGTATAAATGATAAAATGGCAGAAATGAGCAACGCGGACAAGAAACTAAACTATCATGCTTGGTAGCAGGCTTGTATATATATATATATATATATAGCGTCGAAAAATAAAACACATGTTGTAATGACAATATTGGACTGCGTTGGTAAGTCAGGGACAATGTCCCTGAACCGATCGAAAAATCCGAGTCCAATGACGCTATAAGTCTCTTATCCAAGATCGCAGCAATGAAGTCCGAAATAACAATCACTGGAAGATAATGCCAGAAGATATGAAAGGCAGCTTCCGATACTACTAAAGGGAAAACTCGAAATCTTTCGAATCCCTTTCGCCATCCTGTCGGACCCTATAAAGCGTTCGGTCGTCCGTACCTGATGCAACCACGGACCACACCGACCCAGCGCCGTCGGATAATTCCTGATTCGACTGAGAAACTGTCAATTGCTGGGATGCTGCGAAACAACTGTGCTAACTTGGATAGCACGTCCGTCACTGAGGCCTGAGGAGAAGCGGTCTTACGATGCATTGTCGCTGGAAGCTCCGTGATCGTTACCCCGTGCATACTACCAATATGCGAGCGAACGGAGTGTATAGGCCTCGTGTCCCTTGGCTACCGGATGGCGCGACCTATTCGCCGTGGAATCACTGAATGACGAAACTGATCGGATACTCGAGGTCACGTAGCCAATGTGCGGTCGTGTGCCCTGCTGTGAGGATGAGGAAGCATTAGGGACAGTCTCTCGGACTGTCAATATAACGGAGCGTCCCGACCGACGGACATATGCTCCGAATGTAAAATATCTGAACCACAACATGCGGTCCCCTATGTTGTTGGACGAGAGAGGGACCTCTCTCGCTCACAGCCCGGACGGACCTGGACAAGCCAGGAACCGGACTAACAGGCTTCCTCCGATCTGTCCTCAATCTGCCGTCACTGGGTGAGTACTAAAGTAATTAAAGTGCTCGCAACACCCAAATCTCCTTCCTAGACCGCAACGGACGAACCCGGCAGCCGAACCATTCGATGAATGTACGCTACACCGGGTGAGCTAGCGAATGTCACTCCGTAGGCGATAGACATATTCCATGAGCACTTATTGCCGCTAGCTCTTCATTAACTATGACGACAGAGGCACACTTTTGAAAGACATCTCCATAACTCTGCGAACAAGAAACCAGAAATGCTTGGTTATAGCAAGCATAAAATAATAATATATATAGCGTCGTTCAATAATTCGAAAGTTTGTGTGACATTATTGGACTATGTCGGAACTGAGGGACGATGTCCCTGAACCGAACCAAAAATTTCTAAGTCCACCGACGCTATCAGTTTCTTATCCGGCATCGCAGCATTCTGGTCCGACGAAAGAAGCTGTAGGAGACCAAGTCAGATGACATACACAACAGCATATGTTGTTCCGAAAGGGAAAGCTCGAAATCCTCCAAATCCCTTTCGGTATCCCGTCGGACCGGATGAAACTTTCGGACGTCCGTACCCACTTCCACGGAGCATCCCGATCCAGCATCGTCGGATAAAATATATGCGACAGATTCAGTTGATGCTGGGATGCTGCGATAAACTGTGCTATTTAGGAAAGCACGTCCGTTCCCGAGGCCTGTGCAGTAGCGGTCTTACGATGCATTGCCGCCGGAAGCTCCGTGTACGTTGACTCCCGCACACTTCCTATGCGAACGTCCGGAGTCTGCAGGCCTCGTGTCCCTGGCTACCGGATGGTGTGACCTGGTCGCCGAAGAATCCTTGATCGGCGAAGCTGGTAATATATCGGCGGTCACGCAGCCAAGGTGCCGTCGTGTGCGCTGACGAGAAGAGGAAGCCTTAGCAGTCTCCGCGGACTGCCTATACAACGGAGCGTCCCGAGCGACGGACGTATGCTCCGCTTGCGACACATTTTGTACCACAACATCTGGGGCCAGATGTTGTTGAACGAGAGAGGGGCCTCTCTCGCTTGCCGTCCGGATGGACTGGAACGAGCTATGAACCGGACTAAAAGGCTTCCTCCGTTCTCCCTCCGATCCGCCGTCACTGGGTGTGCATTAGGTTAATTTATAGTGCTCGCATCACCCCAAAATTCCTTCTAGACCGCAACGGACGAACCCGGCTGCCGAACCATTCGGTGAATGGACGCTCCACCGGGCGAGCTAGCGGACGTCAAAGGCCGTCGACCCTACTAGGGTCCTCTTAGGCAATTGGCGTATTTACATGAGCACTTTTCCGCTAGCCCTTCATTAATTGTGACGACGGAGGCACACTGTTGGAAGACATCACAGATACATCACCCTAATCTTGATCGTCTGAAATAGAAATTGATAAAGTAGAGTGACCCTGCGGGGAAAGGACCAGAGTGTCCAAATCCCCAATAACATACCGTGACATACGCTTCCCATATTGTCATCGAAATCATACGATACAGAACAGGAGTTAATGCGAGTACACTGACCACATATAGAATGATTATAAAGTCAGAGGAAGACTTCCTCTTAATACAATTGATCAATATCCTTTCAATGTGAAAAGAAAACAAGTCCTGGTACTCGCACTAACCCCTGGCAATCAAAATACATAATAATAATATGATCCATTAATATAGAAAAAATAATTGAAATCAAAATATTTTGAAAAAATACTTTTTCAGAACAGCCCAAGTTTCTGAAAAGTAACGTTGAGCCCCAATGGATCCCAAGCCTAAGTGTGGACAAAAATTTTAAAAATATTTTAAACAATTTATTCAACACTTACGAACAATAATAATGTATCTAGTTATGATTAAAATAACATCAAGATATTATTTTCCAGAAATCCCCCCCTCACACAGAGGGCAGTTGTAAATGTAAACAATGAGTGTAAAAACACTAAAATAAGACTCCAGGCACCCAGGCCCGAAATCAGTTACCAAAAATACACTATCTGATGCAAAACAGAGACTTCCAGGGAAGAAACTGCAGAACATCAGATGGTAGATGCAGAACACAACGCCTAACCACCCGTAGGTGAAGACGTAAACATGGGGAAAAGAACAGAATTCATTCTGTTATTCAGCTAAAACTCCCAAGAAAATTTAGTAATAATAATTACAAAAACTATGCCAAAAGCATGGGAGAATAGCAAGGGGGGACTTAAAGGACAGGGAGAGAGGAAAACACTTAAAAAACAGTGTAACTAAATAATCAGAATGACAACAAAATGGCTGCTGCCTCGAAAATAGGTAACTTAACATAATTTCGTTAAAAAATTTTAAGTTACAGCCCTGATAATATTCTGTCACACATTTTTTTCCTCTCCTCCTTCTCTATCCTCCTTAGAATCACCATTTCACTAATATTTATGTGTCTGGCATCATTTAAACTGAGATTTATAAGCACAAAGATCAGTCAGATGTTAACTGATGAAGGGCCAAACTTAGAATGATTAATGGCGCCAATTTCGGAACGTCCTTGACACTGCGCATGCGCAGTAGGGGCGAAGTGTGGAGGGCCTTTCAGGACATGTTTTCTTTGGTTTTAGATGCAAATTTTGGGGATTGGGGGGCAAAATTTGTGTTTGGCCCTATATTTTAAGAGTTAGCACCAGCTATGTCTATGTCTGGGTCATTGGTACAGTATAAAAATAGATGTTTTCTGATTCAGTGATTTCACGACAGTCACATTCAGGCTCACTTTGAACTCTAATAGAAAGGAAGACATCATGTTGTTGTAACAGTGACTAGAGAAGCAATAATTGGAAAAAGACATAAGTTTACAACAAAAAAAGAGAAAAACAAACTCAAGTTTCTCAAATCAAAATAAAATTGTCATTGACAGTTTTTTTTAAAGGGTTTGTCGAGTGAGGGGAAACCCACATATTTTTTTCATTTTTGTGTCTGGTGCATATTATCCCACCAGATCATCTTGCAAGTTTTTGTTTACTCCAAGCTGTATGAATTTCAGAGCAATTAAGGATAGAAATGTGCAGGCCCAAAGTTAGGATATCAAAATTTTCTGACATGGTGGGACAAGAGTTAAAACTTTCTGACAGTGTTCATGGACCATGGACTGGCAATACGAACTTGAAAATAAACTCAATATACCTCTTTGAAAAATAATGAACAAAACAGGCCTGGAACGTAAAACTTGTTTATTAGGCCCCACAAAGTAGACCTTTTGTTTCTCAGGCCATTTTTTGTATTACTGCAAGCAGACAGGCGTTTTTTTATTTTATTTTTTATTTTTGTAATTATTTCTTTGCTAGCAAAAGTTCATGTTCTTAGTTTCTTTCATGTTTTAGGCCTCAAAATCTACAGAATATCTTGGGTGATTGTGTATTGCAAAGCCTTGTTGCACTCAAGGGACAAATTTATCAATTTTATTAGCTTGGGTAAAATATCAGTCATAAACGATTTAAGATTTTTGTAAAAAAATTTTAAGGAAAGAGTAAAGACATGCCATTATGTGACACTCTGATGGAAAGGACACTGAGTGCCTTTCCAGTAGTGTAACCATTTTAACTGGTTGAGGGCTGGAAGCCACTATCAGGGCTTTAAAAAAAATTAGGGTACCAGTGCAAAAGCCAACATTTTCCTTGCTTGTGTTTCATATTCAGTCATACACAAATAATATTTTGTTTACATAAATTTGTTTTATTACAAAATATTGGAGAGTGCCTGGAGGCATTCTCCAATGATCTGTAATAAAGCAAATTTTGATGATCAAATTCAGACCACCAAAAATAATATAGCATTAAAGCCAATTACAACATGCGTAAGTGTGTGTGGAGTGGGTGATGAAGTTTACTTGTTAAACTCAGTCAGCCAGACGAGATCCACATAACTTCCCAATACACCTGCACATAAAATTTATAACCCTGTTTATGATCTTTGATTTGCATGGAGCATTTTGTGTTACTTATCTGCAGCCATATCTCAGTAACTATCATAAGTGTCTAAACAACATCGCTCGAGTTCTGCAAGGTTTATCTCATTTGTCTGAGGATTTCAAAGTCATTGGCCCTCATGTGAATTCAGATAATGATTGTTTGCAAATTTTGCGATTTTTAATTTCCAAAAAATGAAATCCGTTCCAAACAATCGATTCTTTTCAGATTTGAGTAACTTTATAGTTTTTATGAATTAAGATTTGGTTTTTATACTTGTTCAGTTTGAACCTTTGAAGTTATGACCCTTCTGGTTCAGGAGTTACTATACGTTGAATATTTTTAACAAAGCTTTTAAGGCCCATAATGCATTATATGAAATGCTTCCTGGTGCTACTTCTCCAGAACAGCTTGACCTGTCGGATTCACTTTATTTTCGTAACGTGTGCCAACATGTCTAGTATATTCAGTCAAAAAATGGAAGGGGTCTGACTTCCGATTTGGGAGATCGGTTAGGTCGAAAATTTGATGACGCCCATTATGGAAAATTTGTGTTATCACTAGTGCTCTAGAATGGTTTGAAGTATCAAGTTTGTACTTGTTGAATCATGTCTGCCTAGACATAGGGAAGATACTATCCCAAAATGGTGAAAGTCAGATTACTTGTTCGAGAGATAATATGGGCTGAAAAATTTGACTTTAGAATATAACACTCTTAAAATGAAGTGTTTGTAATCACTACTCCTCCGTAACGGCTTGGCCTATTGAGTCCAGAGTTTTTTGTTATGTGCCCCTTTATGTTTAGAATATTTAGTCCGAAAACGGCAAGAATCCGACTTTTGGTTTGGGAGATCAGAAAGATTGAAAATCTGATCTAACAGTTTTCATAGAAAGTTAAAAAATTTATAGTAATTCATATATTTTTTATACTTACCAATGACCCAGACATAGCTGGTGCTAACTCTTAAAAATATAGGGCCAAACACAAATTTTGCCCCCCAATCCCCAAAATTTGCATCTAAAACCAAAGAAAACATGTCCTGAATGGCCCTCCATACTTCACCTCTACTGCGCATGCGCAGTGTCAAGGACGTCCTGAAATTGGCGCCATTAATCATTCTTATAACCAGTGCCTGGTAAGCGCTATGTACTCAGCGGGGAGGTATGAGTTCCCAACTCCTGGGAGGGCCATCCCCGTCTGGGTCATTGGTAAGTATAAAAAATATATAAATTACTATAAATTGTTTAACATTTTTATACTGTACCAATGACCCAGACATAGCTGAATAGTAAAAAGGCTGGAGGGCCTAGGACATAGAGCAAGTTCAAATAAGCTCAATTATATAAAATAGAGTCATCCCCTCGAGGGGAAAAGGAGTATTAGGCCTTACATGTATCTTTCTTATTTATGATAAATTAGAAAGACAAAACACCTTCCAAAATTGAGCATCATAACATCCATGTACTCTATCAATATCCAGTATAATCCTAATACTAATAATTTTTAAAGTAAGCCAATAAATAAAGTTAGTCTAGAGAATAGAGACTCTTTATACTCCTTAAAAGTGTCTGAGGATTGTATAATAACGCCCGTTTGACACGTGATATATTCAAAAGCTATACTTTAAAAACTATGACCTGAATGAATTTTAAATTTTAAAAACATAAACTTATCACTTAAAAACCATCCCAGTAACAGCTCAGAATTACTAACTCCGGAGGAGGTATCCCCTTGTTTTCATAATAAAACAGGTGACCCAAGGGAACACCCTCCCCCCCCTTCTCCTTGCCCTGGGTCAAATAGCCCAGAGCGAAGAGGGCAGCAGGACAGAGTCACTGCCGGAACAGAAAGCCTACCTAGCTATAGTAGCAACTGTTAAGTGAATGACATTCTGAGCAGTAGATAATAGACCTAACAATGGAGGCCTCCAGAAATAGACTCAATATTTCTGAGATAAAAATTCATGAATGTGGATGGCTGAGCCCAATGAGCAGCCTTCATAAAATCTATAATAGCGACACTATTAATGTAAGCCCAAGATGTATAAAGAGCTCTTACTTCATGAGCCGAAATCTCAAGCACAAACTGCTGAGTCAATGATATACCATAAGCAGTACCGAATGTTAATTGAATCCATTAGCAATAGAATGGAGCGTAATGTCCTTCTATTAGGCATCAAAGACAGAAGAAGCTTACGTCCGTACTAATAAACTGATATCTGTTTATAAATACGTAAACTCTAACCGGACAGAGTAAAGGCCTATGCCCGTACAAAGACGGAAGGACCTTAATAACAATAGGTTCCGGATACTATTAGGAGCCTGACTCTTAACCAAAAATCCAACCTAAGTAGTAAAGGAAGTAGTGTTTCCGATACTACGAAAGTGAGAATCGTCCACCGATAGTGCATGAAGCTCACTGACTCCTCAGTAAGAGAAGACTAACAGAATTACTGTCTAAAGAGGTCAGAATTTGAAAACTACTGTTTCCAGAGGCTCAAATGATTACTTAGCTAAATAAGAACCGAAGCTAAATTCCGTATAGGAATTTAATCTAAGGATTCTAGGTCAATTTATCGAAAAGTTTCTAACTGACTTAGATAAAGAGACATAAGACTCAATTGTAAACTATCATAGAGTGCATAGGTATGAGATAACATAGACCTATAACCTTAATAGTAACAGGCTGCAGTTGATCTTGTCAAACAAGTATACTAGAAAGTTGCAATGTCTAGTATGGAGGGATAAAAAATATCAACATAATGATCCCTACACCAATGACGGAAGAGCCTCCACTTTAGCCGCATAGTATAACGAAGAAGAGGTTCTCCTACAGTAAGAAATCGCGTCCATAGCTCGTCCTGTACAATGCTTGCCGTGCAAGAAGGACCACACAACGGAATACGTAAAGGTTGAGAACTTGCGGGTTGTGATGAAGTTGACACGATTTCCCCAGCGAAAGATCCTCTCATGGAGGAAGTTTTCACGGTAAGTCCCACAGTAGACACCTGAGTAAATTTACCCACGGTCTCTGTGAAGACAGAGATGCTATCAACAGAATTGTATTGTGGATGTTTATCTTAGCAATACTAGCTGAATCAACAGCGCAGGAGGATACGCATATCCTATCATTCCGTCCTATTAGATCAATAGAGCGTTAACAACATAAGCTCAGGGATCCGGACATGCAAACACATACGTCTGCAATTGAATAGTGAGTTGTGTCGCAAATAGATTATCATTGGGCGCTCCCATTGATAGCAAATCTGATTGAATACTTGTTTGTTGAGAGTCCATTCTGATGGCAACAAGCGACCCTTACGTGAAAGGGAGTCTGCTAATACAATCAGACGACCCGGAATATGACGAATATTGGTGTACTATAACAAACAGAAGGATTCTTTCCGTTACATTGAATAACGGAATCGAATGAGTGCCTCCCTGGTTCCGGAGATACGCAACTACTGTCGTATTATCGGACAGGATTTGGACATGCGTTTCTGAATAATGTTCATCCAATGACATAGTGCAAGCCAAAATAACATCATTTCCTGGAAGTTAAGTGCTTGCCTAGAAACTGCGGAACCCAAAGACCCTGGCACTTCGAATCCATTGGGATCAATATTGTACCCCAACCTGTTTGACTGGCATCCGTCATAATCATAAAACTCAGATCCGGCAACTGCAGTGGCACTCTCTGAGTCAACCACCGAATATTGCCCCAGTCTGAAACTCTTGTTACACTTGATAGACAAGAGAACGTGTAAATCGAGCAATTGATAGATTGCTGAAAGGTTGCCGTTGAAGAGAAGCTTCTCCGTGACCGAAGTGACTCTGAGAGAGTTCTTCACCTTACTATCCATGTGCGTGGATGTAGCTAGGGCTGCGTCATGTCTAACTGACTCCAGGTTGCCACTGAAGGGCGGATTTATACGTGGAAAAACTACTGCCCTTGAAAGAAATCACATTGAGGATCATATCCTGGAATTCTTTCTCTTGAAGACGTAATGATAACGCCTCTGTAAGGTGGTCTACATATGATAAAGCGTCTAAGCTAAGTCTAATAGACATCATTGTCGTTTCCAACATCGTGGTTGGAATTGACATAGACGGCGAAAAAGATAATTCCCAGTCTTCAGTCCCGCCGTCAAGACGCATAGGAACTCTCGGTATGCCCTGTTCTGCCAATATAAATTATTCCCTAGAATTGATGAAAGGCAGAATAGAGCATTGCGGACAAGAAACTAGATTATCATGCTTGGTAGCAAGCTTATATATAGCGTCGTTAAATAATTCGAATGTTCTAATGACATTATTGGACTGTGTCGGCAAGTCAGGGACAATGTCCCTGAACCGATTCAAAACTCCGTGTCCAATGACGCTATTAGTCTCTTATCCAGCATCGCAGCAATGTAGTCCGACGGAACAACCTCTGGAAGATAATGCCGGAAGAAATGTATGGCAGCTTCTGTTGTTCCGAAAGGGAAAGCTCGAAATCGTCCGAATCCCTTTCGCCATCCTGTCGGACCCTATAAGTGTTCGGTCGTCCGTACCTGATGCAACAGCGGAGCGCACCAACCCAGCGCTGTCGGATTATTCGTGATCCGACTGAGAATCTGTCGTTTGCTGGGATGCTGCGATAAGCTGTGCTATTTTGGATAGAACGGCCGTCACTGAGGCCTGTGGAGAAGCGGTCTTATGATGCTTTGCCGCTGGAAGCTCCGTGTTCGATACCCCGTGCATACTTCTATTATGCGAGCGAACGGAGTGAATAGGCCTCGTGTCCCTTGGCTACCGGATGGAGTGACCTGTTCGCCGTGGAATCACTGAATGACGAAGCTGGCCGGATACTCGAGGTCACGTAGCCAATGTGCGGTCGTGTGCGCTGCTGTGAGGATGAGGAAACATTATCGACAGTCTCTCGGACTGTCAATATAACGGAGCGTCCCGAGCGGCAGACATATGCTCCGAATGCGAAATGACTGTACCACAACATCCGGTCCCATATGTTGTTGTACGAGAGAGGGACCCCTCTCACTCGCAGCCCGGACGGACCTGGGCGAGCTAGGAACCGGACTAACAGGCTTCCTCCGATCTCTCCTCTAATCCGTCGTCACTGGGTGTGTAC
The DNA here is from genome assembly GCA_031216915.1 of Pictodentalium vernedei. Taxonomy (NCBI): domain Eukaryota; kingdom Metazoa; phylum Mollusca; class Scaphopoda; order Dentaliida; family Dentaliidae; genus Pictodentalium; species Pictodentalium vernedei. The sequence goes on from CM062293.1 coordinate 185,146,110, forward strand.
TAAAGTCTATTATAGTGCTCGCATCACCCAAATCTCCTTCCTAGACCGCAACGGACGAACCCGACTGCCGAACCATTCGATGAATGGACGCTACACCGGGTGAGCTAGCGAATGTCAACTCCGTCGATCCTACTAGGGACCTCTTAGGCGATTGACGTATTCCATGAGCACTTACTGCCGCTAGCTCTTCATCATCTATGACGACAGAGGCACACTTTTGAAAGACATCTCAGTAACTTTGCGAACAAGAAACCACATATGCTTGTTAATAGCAAGCATATAATAATATATATATATATAGCGTCGTTCAATAATTCGAAAGTTGTGTGACATTATTGGACTGTGTCGGAACTGAGGGACGATGTCCCTGAACTGAACCAAAAATTTCTGTGTCCACCGACGCTATCAGTTTCTTATCCGGGATCGCAGCATTCTGGTCCAACGAAAGAACCTCTAGAAGATAAGTCAGATGACATACACAGCAGCTGATGTTGTTCCGAAAGGGAAAGCTCGAAATCCTCCGAATCCCTTTCGGCATCCCGTCGGACCGGATGAAATTTTCGGACGTCCGTACCCGCTTCTGCGGAGCATCCCGACCCAGCGTCGTTGGATAATACATGATGCGACAGAGATTCTGTCGATGCTGGGATGCTGTGATAAGCTGTGCTATTTGGGATAGCACGTCCGTCACCGAGGCCTGTGCAGTAGCAGTCTTACGATGCTTTGCCGCTGGAAGCTCCGTGTACGTTGACTCCCGCATACTTTCTTATGCGAACGTCCGGAGTCTGCAGGCCTCGTGTTCCTGGCTACCGGATGGTGTGACCTGGTCGCCGATGATTCTCTGATTGGCGAAGCTGATTGGATATCCGAGGTCACGTAGCCAAGAGCGGTCGTGTGCGCTACCATGAGGATGAGGAAGCCTTATTGACAGTCTCTCCGGACTGACTATATATCGGAGCGTCCTGAGCGGCGGACGTATGCTCCGAATGCGAAACATTTGTACCACAACATCTGGGGCCAGATGTTGTTGTACGAGAGGGGCCTCTCTCGCTCGCAGTCCGGATGGACCTGGACGAGCTAGGAACCGGACTAAAAGATTTCCTCCGTTCTCTCCTCTAATCCGCCGTCACTGGGTGCGCATTTTGTTGATTTATAGTGCTCGCATCACCCAAAACTCCTTCTAGACTGCAACGGATGAACCCGGCTGCTGAACCATTCGATGAATGGACGCTATACCGGGCGAGCTAGCGGACGTCAAAGGCCGTCGAAACTACTAGGGTCCTCTTAGGCAATTGACGTATTTACATGAGCACTTTTCCGCTAGCTCTTCATTAATTGTGACGACGGAGGCACACTTTTGGAAGACATCACGGATACATCACCCTGTTCTTGATTGTCTGAAATAGAGATTGATAAAGTAGAGTGACCCTGCAGGGAAAGGACCGGAATGGCCATTTCCCCACTAAGATACCGTGACACACGCTTCCCATGTTGTCATCGAAATTAACACATACAGAACAGGAGTTAGTGCGAGCACACTGACTACATTATACAATGATTATGAAAGACAGAGGAAGATTTCCTCTTATTACAATTGAACAATATCCTTTCATTGTGAAAAGAAAACAAACTCCTAGTACTCGCACCAACCCCGGACAATCAAAATACATAATAACATGATCCATTAACATAGAAAAAATAATTGAAATCAAAAAATTTTGAAAAAATATTTTTTCAGAACAGCCCAAGTTTCTGAAAAGTAACGTTGAGCCCAAATGGATCCCAAGCCTAAGTGTGGACAAAAATTCTAAAAATATTTTTTAAAAATTTATGCAACACTTACGAACAATAATAATGTATCTAGTTATGATTAAATTAACATCAAGATATTATTTTCAAGAAATCCCACCTCACACAGAGGGCTGTTGTAAATGTAAACAACAAGGGTAAAAACACCAGAACAAGACTCCAGGCAAGACTCCAGGCACCCTGGCCCGAAATCAGTTACCAATAATACACTATCTGATGCAAAACAGAGACTTCCAGGGAAGAAACTGCAGAACATCAGATGGTAGATGCAGAACACTACGCCTCACCACCCATAGGTGAAGACGTAAACATGGGGAAAAGAACAGAATTCATTCTGTTATCCAGCTAAAACTCCCAAGAAATTTTATTAATAATATTACAGAAAATATGCCAAAAGCATGGGAGAATAGCAAGAGGGGACTTAAAGGAAAGGGAGAGAGGAAAACACTGAACAAGCAGTGTAACTTGATAACAAGAATGACCACAACAGGCTGTTGCCTCGAAAATAGGTAAGTTAACATAATTTCATTAAAAAATTTTAAGTTACAGCCCTGAATATTTTCTGTCACTCATTTTTCCTCTCCTCCTTCTATATCCTCCTTAGAATCACCATTTCTCTAATATTTATGTGTCTGGCATCATTTAAACTGAGATTTACAAGCACAAAGATCAGTCAGATGTTAACTGATGAAGGGCCAAACAAAGAATGATTAATGGCGCCAATTTCGGGACGTCCTTGACACTGCGCAGTAGAGGTGAAGTATGAAGGGCCATTCAGGACATGTTTTCTTTGGTTTTAGATGCAAATTTTGGGGATTGGGGGGCAAAATTTGTGTTTGGCCCTATATTTTTAAGAGTTAGCACCAGCTATGTCTGGGTCATTGGTACAGTATAAAAATATTATTTTATTGCTACTCTCGCAGAACGGTTCGAGGTATCAAGTTTGGTTTTTTGCATTGAGTGCGCCTATATGTCATGTTCAAATCTGGTTAATTGAACTGAAATCTTTATTTTATTTGCAGTATAATTATTGTACAAAAATAACACTAAACTAATATGTGTACTGCAGGAAACAGCATAGCCTTGTTGGCGGTCTTCCTGCTATTCCCCATAATTGCCTGGTCTTTTTGATTAATTCATTACACATGGAAGTTTCAAAATTACCATGCAATTTCAAAATTCTGATTTATCATTTAATTACTCTTATCAAGAACAGGGGCCTCAACATGTGTAATTAGTTTTCAATGAGTGCTGGTAAAAATTGTTTGATTGCATGTGTGATTGCTACCCTCTATACAGATTTGTATTTGGTCTAGATATTTTTACTTAGGCCATTAAAAAAAAGTCTATGTTCTCAGGCACCGACTGCATCATCAAATTACTGCCACATCAAAACTTTTTAATACCCAATCAAAAAAAAAAAATCCACACAGTCAAAAAACATTTTTCCAGTCAGTATTTTCGGATCAGAATTTTGCACACCGGCACCGGTATACATTTCTCTGTAGTATTTCAACTTCCTGTTCTCGTTTTCCTCTGTATTTTCAGGCTTTGAATTTCTGACTATTATATAAATGTTTTCTATGTTGGTACAAATAACAACTTCTGAGGAAAATGCCGTCATTATCTTTTCAAATTAGTGCCGGACTTAACATAATCCTGCAATGGAGAGTCTTTGGCATGTCAACAGCCAAGTTGATTGAAGCATTTCGCAATATATGCGATAACACCAGCCCGGTGTTTGTAAAAGATTTCTTTCTGAAATGTGAATATATTTTTTTAGGGTATCTTATTCAGATTTCAGAATAAAAAATAAAAAGCCTCCCGCCCTCATAAACAAGAGGCCCCAAGGGGCCTGAGGGCGCTCACCTGACATGATAGCCTAAATATCAACCCAGAGAATTGATTTCAACAAGTTGCATCTGCTCCTCCTAAGAAAAGCTTATAACAAATATCCAAAGATTCTGACCAGTGGATCTAAAAAAAAAAGAAGATTTTTAAAGAATATTCCTCATATTGAACTAAGTTATAATTCGGGCTCCCACAGGGAGCCCATATATGAACCCAGGGACTTGGCTTTAACAAACTTGAATCTCACCCCCCTAAGGATGCTGCACACCAAATATCAAAACATTCCGACTGCTGGATCTGAAGTAGAAGATTTTTAAAGAAAATTCCTCATTTTGAACTAAGTTTCAATTCAAGCTCCCACAGTGAGTCCAAATATGGACCTAGGGACATGGCTTGAACAAACTTGAATCTCACCCCCCTATGGATGCTGCATATTAAATATCAAAACATTCCAACTGCTGGATCTGAAGAAGATTTTTAAAGAAAATTCCTTATTTTGAACTAAGTTATAATTCAGGCTACCACAGTGAGCCCAAATATGAACCCAGGGACTTGGCTTGAACAAACTTGAATCTCACCCCCCTAAGCATGGTGCATACCCAATATCAAAAGATTCTGCCTGCTGGATCTTGAGAAGAAGATTTTTAAAGAAATTTGCCTGAAATGCACTAAGTTCGAAATCAAGCTTCTATAGTGAGCCCAAATATGAATCTAGGGAGCCGATTTGAACATACTTGAATCAGATCCACACCGCCTGAAATGCACTAAGTTCGAAATCGAGATTCTATAGTGAGCCCAAGTATGAATCTAGGGAGCTGATTTGAACAAACTTGAATCAGATCCACCCCACAATGTTGCATACCAAATATCAAAAGATTCTGCCTGCTGAATCTGGAGAAGAAGATTTTTGAAGAAATTTGCCTGAAATGCACTAAATTCGAATTCAAGCTTCTATACTGAGCCGAAATATAAACCCAGGGGGCCGATTTGAACAAACTTCAATCAGATCCACCCCACAATGTTGCATGCCAAATGTCAAAAGATTCTGCCTGCTCTATCTGGAGAAGAAGATTTTTTAAGAAATTTGCCTGAAATGCACTAAATTCGAATTCAAGCTTCTATACTGAGCCGAAATATAAACCCAGGGGGCCGATTTGAACAAACTTCAATCAGATCCACCCCACAATGTTGCATGCTGGATCTGAAGAAGATTTTTAAAGAAAATTCCTTATTTTGAACTAAGTTATAATTCAGGCTACCACAGTGAGCCCAAATATGAACCCAGGGACTTGGCTTAAACAAACCTGAATCTCACCCCCCTAAGCATGGTGCATACCCAATATCAAAAGATTCTGCCTGCTGGATCTTGAGAAGAAGATTTTTAAAGAAATTTGCCTGAAATGCACTAAGTTCGAAATAAAGCTTCTATAGTGAGCCCAAATATGAATCCAGGGAGCTGATTTGAACAAACTTGAATCAGATCCACCCCAAAATGTTGCATACCAAATATCAAAAGATTCTGCCTGCTGGATCTGGAGAAGAAGATTTTTTAAGAAATTTGCCTGAAATGCACTAAGTTCGAAATCGGGCTCCTATACTGAGCCCAAATATGAACCCAGGGGGCCGATTGGAACAAACTTGAATCAGATCCACCCTACAATGTTGCATACCAAATATCAAAAGATTCTGCCTGCTGGATCTGGAGAAGAAGATTTTTTAATCTTTTTCCCATTGTCTACAGTGTTAAAAAGTGCTGACTCAGCACTTTTTCAAAGTCCTGAAAAAAGTACCTTGTGATCAAACCGATACTGGATAAAAGTAATCTTTATACAAAATAAGAATTCTCTGTGCTGTGTAGTTTTGGAGATATGGCAGTTTTTAGGTTTTTCCTATTTTTAGCTCCCGAGGTTCCCACGGGGCAATGAGAAAAATTCTTTTTGCAGCAATCAACTACTTATGACCCATTATCATCTCATATCAAATTTGGTTCAAATCGACGTCACGGTTCTGAATATAAAAATTTTAGGCGTGGCCAAAATTTTTGCCCCTCCCATAACGAAGGCAAATAATGCCCGACAAACTTCTCTTGAACAAACTTGATTCTACACCTCAAAAGGACTCTGTATACCACATATCAAGTCTCTGCTACTGGTGGTTCATTAGAAGAAGATTTTAAAAAAATTTGGCCATTTTTTCCCCACACCTCTGCTCAATGTGAGCCAAAACCTATTTTGGATAAAAATCAAAATGCCCCTATATAACCACTACTTACATGAAATTTAATTAAAATGTGGCCAGAGGTTTAGGAGAAAGAGGCTCAAACACCACCTTCACGCAGGACGACAGACAGACGACGGACGAAGAGTGTAAGAAAAGCTCACCCTGACTTTCAGTCAGGTGAGCTAAAAATTTGAGGCACAATTGCCTGAGAACATGGACATTTTTTTTAATGACCTTATATTCTGTTATATTGGGGAAAATACACTCTTGCTGTAAGATAAATAGCAAGAAAGCCATTGAGTATCTATTTGTTAACTCTTCCAGAACCATGATCTTCTAAACAGTGTTGTTTGATTTTGGTGAAAAAATGCAGTTAACTCTTATGTAACACATCACACGATATCCTCATATCGATGAACTAAACTCATGAAACAATAATACAGAACATACCAAGGGTGGAATAGGGGGGAATCAATGAACCTGAATTGGGAGTTTTTCCTGTATTTCACGAGCACCAAAGCCATGAATGAAATACAAAAAATACTCCAACAAGGGTCATTGATCCCTGTCCCCTGTAATGTACCAAAGTTGTCTTCTGTATTTAAACCACAACTGAACTTGAATTACATGGATGAAGCTGGTATTTTTTAAGAAAAATATCACCTTCGGTGGTCTGTTAACATTCATGTTTGACACTGTTTTGTGTTGAAGAATTTCATTTACGTCATAACATTAATCCGATGCATAACATCCAATCAAATGCATTTCTACATGACCATTTTACATGTAGGCCAGACTCCACATGTAAATCATTTAACTGGTTGAGTGCTAGAAACCACTATCATGGTTTTCCAAAAAATGAGAGTACCAGAGCAAAAGCCAATGTTTCCTTGCTCATGTTTCATATTCAAACGCAAATATTTTTGTTTATATAAATTTGTTCTATTACAGATTATTGGAGAATGCCGGTAGGCACTCTCCAATAATTTGTAATAAACCAAATTTTGAATAACAAATCCAGAAAACTAAAAATAATCTAGCCCTCAACCAGTTAACTACATAACAAATGTGATTAACTATAGCCATCACCTTATTTTTCTTGAACGCTCGCTCCAAACTAGAAGATATCTCACTCGTATTGCTTCATTGTTTTGAACAACGTAATATTTTTCAGGCACATCCCCACCTTCACTATTTCCTGCTCTAGCTCTGCTTCTGTTTATCTGGTTATCTGAAATGATTCAAAACAATAGAATGCAGTTGCTTTATACCTTTGGCATGTTCACATATATCATTTTAAATTTCATTTCGAAACATAACATTATCCCCCAAACATAACATGCTTCTACCACTCAATCTGCCTGTGCATGGACTTCAAAGGCAGGAATGAAAACAAAAATTTCTGAAATAAAACTAAAATGGGTGACATACAGCCATCAGAAATTTTTCAACATCTGAATCTTTTTTACAAACAATGACAAGCATGATTCCTTGAATTTCCTTCAGTCTTAACATGCTTTAGTAATGTGCCAGTGGCAGATACAAAGGACAGACTAAAATTTTATCGTGTTCATTCCCAAGCCTCATGCTGTTATGAATGAAAATACCTCATTGTATGTGAAAATATGCTTGCTGCACCAGGCATGTGGCACATCTGCACAAAAGTAGAAGCATGAAAATATTGTAGCAGTATGATACTATAATGTCTGGAGAGGCACTACAGAGAGATCACTGTCCGATTCCTTACCACTGATTGAAGGGTTAGTTTCATTTGGGGCATGATAGCTCCATGTGGCCAACACCACACAGGTGGTAATAAAACATCAACTCTCACTGCAACCTTAACCCTTTAACTAATGAATCAACGAATCTGCCCACAGAATTTATGCACTGAGTTACTGAGAAAATATTATTTAATATTTTTAATACTTTTTAGAAAAAAACAAGTCATGTGACCCCCTCATTGGAATGAGTGTTTGAAAAATCTGATGAAAAAAATAATTAAAAAACAAATTTTGACATTTTGTGAATTGGGTGAAGAGGCAAGAGGAACAAAAATACGCTTGAAAGGAATATAAATGTATTTTGACTGGTATTTTATCTGTAGAGCGCTCCTTGAAATTATTAAGATGTGACTGTTTTAACATCATGTGCCATGATCTACTATTCAAAAAATTTGCACAATAAAAATATTTAAGACATAAAAACAGAAAAAGGTAATGTCATATGGAAATAGTTACCTTCCTTTACTTGACATTTGACTCCTGGATCATCAATCATTTCACATACAGCTATACAGCCAAGCTTATTGCCTAATTCACTATGATCCCATGCTAAGCCAGTTGGACTGTAGTTCATACATACAGATAGCTCACTTGATAAATAAGTTCCTTCTCCAAAGAAAGATGTCTGAAAATAATTTTAAAAACAAATTATTCTGTAATTAGATTCTTATGTCAGCTTTATTTCAACTATTTGAGTGCAAGGAGCCATTAAGATGGCTCCACTGAAGAGCACTACAAGCCACTTTTGTGTCTTTATTCTGAATGCTTAGCTTGCTGTCTTTGCTCAACAATTTGAAAAATATGTTCAAATTTATTTATATGTTTTATTGGGGTTTGATGACACCTTCAACAGACAAGGTCATATGTCAGACATATCATGTCAGACAGTTTTATGGGTTTAGGAAGCCAGAGTACACTGTGGAGTACCCAAAGAGAACCAAATCAGTGACAAATGGGAGCAAAATGGAGGCCAGTGGAAAATCGCTCACCTCAAATCAAGTTTGTGAGAGTGAAAAATGTGAGGAGAGTGATTTTGATTCAATCTTTATCTTCATTTTTTTAATACTGTTGAATTGTACATTCAAAGTGTATTTTTTTTCTAAATTAAGTTAATGTTATTGTTTGCATGTGGTTCAGAATAAAATTGCAAGCCTGAAATCTAGTGTTTGTTTATTAAATGTATTACCAGAATTTCTGAAATGAACTTTTAGATAATATGAAGTGAACTATATATTATGGAATGTACAAAAATTTATTTCGCAATTTCCATTGACAAGCGTCCTTCAAAACGAATGTATGAATACAACTGAACACGGATGGAAATTCTGACTGTGAAAATATATGTAACCCACTAAAATTAGTTCTGGATTTTAAATGGCAGATTATTAAAACTGTGGAAAATGGATGTGTAAATTCCAAATCAGGCACATTAATTCGTGTCACTGGTGAATTGGAGTGACAGGTGTCACGTGTGTAAATGAAAATAAGGAACGGGGCAACATTCCGCATGTCTTGGATAAAAAAAAAATACAGAAGTATTAAAACATTTCTCAGATCTCAGAATGACCACCATTTTTTTATATCTGAACATGCGTGTTCGTTTTCTGGCAGGAGTAAGGTCTGGGCGAGTTGTCAATGTACAACCCTCTTACTATTAGCGTGTTGAGTGTGGATGTATAAGAGAGCTACTGTGTGTCATGTTCATAACGATGAAAAGGAAATTGTTTGGAATTGTACTTTAAACGCATCAAATTGTGAGTGATTAAAAATTTCCCAACATCAAAAATTAATTGAATGTTTCTGTTGATGCAACTCAAATGGATAAAAAACACCCAAGAACAGAGGCGAGCGATTATTCACGCACCTTGAACAATTTTTGCGTGAGCAATGGTGGCGAGAGCAATCGCGCACCTTTCCCATGCGTCACTGCCAAATAGCAATTGCAAGTGACTGTTGGACTCGGCTCAATGGATGTGCACCATCAAAATGATTTTGCACTCTCTCAAATAACCCTTTTTCATTTGATGAACAAATATTCAAGGATGGCTGAACAAGAAAACGAATTTTGTCAAATCAAATGAAGAAAATAAATGAAGTTTCAAGGGGAAAAGGTCATTTTCAGAAAATAGTAGTGAGGCTATTTTGCACTTGTACACAACAGTTTGTAGTATTACAAGTGGAAATGCTGGCTAATGCAAATATGTTTTTCATGTAGTTAACTATTTTCAACCCTGCAAATTTTAAAACTACGTGTAAATATTTAATCGATTTCATGTATATGGATGGTGTAACAGGACTGGGGAGAGTGTGTCTGTGTGTGTGTGTGTGGGGGGGGGGGGGGGGGGGGGGGGTCTGGGGTAACTCTAGGTCTCGGCACTTTGTTTGGGGGCACAGGATTGGCCCCGGATTCCAAGATTCTTGAGACAGGCCGGGTCCCTGCTCCCCAAAGTTCTGACTCCTGTACCAAGCCTGCCCCCTACCCCCCCCTGCCACTCCAATCCCCAAGCAAGAACCAGCAAGATAATTTTCTTGTCGCATTGGAATAGCAGTTGCCACTCATGTAAAGGAATGGGAGAGCCCTGTGGAGATGCTCAATCTGCTGCATGATTCTTGAAGTGATAACTTTATTAAATCAACTTGACTTAACAAAGTCATCATTTCAAGAATTGTGCAGTCAAAAGCTATAACTCTAGGTCACTGGATACTCACTGATGAACTTGCAAATTTGAAACTTGCTGCTAAAAATGTTATTTTGACAGCCAAATATAACATGCTTTTTCATCACAAAAGCCACCAAAATTTAATAATGGATTTCAAAATTTTCTTGGGAGGAGAAACCCCAAACCCCCGATCATCGCTTGTGCCTTCAGCACTCAAGGCAGATGCCTTTGGCAGCTGCATTAGTATCCTTACACCTTCAAAAGGGGCCTGTCACAGAATTAACCCCCGGGCCCGAATTCCTCTTCCTGGCCCTGCTGGTAATCAATCAGTTTGTTAACAGAGAATTCAATCAAATAACTGACTGTTCACTTTGTCATTTTACAATATTTTCAAGTCAATTCAGGATACATGATTAACACTGAACTCAACACAGACAGCAGTGTCTTGAGTGTCTTGAAAAACTACAAATATACACTTCTTGTCTCCAAAACAAGGCTTATGACCCCTCACTGGAAAGATCTTATGAGGTCCAGGTTCATTCCAATGAGACATAAGCTGTATTTTTAAGACAAAAAATGAAAACCCAGAAGGTCAAGTGAGTCCTGAAATGCTCACCTGGATCAAGCTGTCTGGAAAGAAATAAAAGTGGGTTAGAGGGATGAAGCAAATGAGAAATAAGGGTATTAATGTAAAGGGATCAGAAAGATGGAGGCAAAAAGGAAGTGTCATCTTGTACGTGTGTAAATATTGCAATAAAAATCACCAAAAACACTTTGAAAAAGGATGTTTGTTTTTCACTGACCACTCCCCGACTATACATCCCAGTTAGGATTTAAATTATGTTGAACAAGAGGTGGGCCATGCCCCGGTGCATACCTCCAGGGTGCATACTGCAAAACGATGGCAAGATAAGAAATAAACCATGATACTGTGAAAGCCTTTCCCAGAAATAATCTTCATTCCAAATTTCTTTGAGATCCACTTACCCAAACCAGAGATACGAGGTGAACAGACAAAAAATTGGCTATTTTACGAGGTAAACAACAAATTTCCAAAGTTAAAAAGGGGATAAGTCTAGAAAGTGAAATTTAAGAAAAATTATTAAAGCTTTTCCCATAAACAATCTTCACTCCAAATTCCACTGAGATCCGAAAACCCAAATCTGAGATATGAGGTGAACAGACAAAAAATTGGTTATTTTGTGTATTCAAAGGGCCATAACTTACAGGAAAAATATTCCAACAGAAAAACGGCTGATGATCCTGAAAGAACTCATGATAGTGAACATATGTATGAAACTTAATCGAAATCTGAGCAGTAATGTTCAAGTTATAACTTGAACAGACATCGGAGGATGGACAGATGGATGTACATATGGATGGATGTACAGATGGCTGGACAGGCACAATCCAGTATACTCCACTTATTAATAAAAAAAGTGGGGGTACAATAAAAAAAAACAAGAGGCCCCACAGGGCCTGAAGCGCTCACCTTGAACAGAACTGATATAAACAGAGTCCAAGAATAAGTCTACATTAAGCAATCCATCTTCACAGGATACATTGTCCATCCTTGAGCCCCTCAGGAGTGACAAAAATAGTCCGAGCATCATGCCTTTTCTTTAGTTGATCATAATGTAAAATGTGGAGCTCCCCTATGAAGCCCCTTGATACAACCTATGTGGATTAATCTTAGTTACACACCTCTAGAGGGTACTGAATACAAAATTTCTAATTCTTCAGCTACATGGCCAATTCTGGTTCCCATAGGAAGCCCAAATATTAATCCAGGCTCTCGATTTGAACAAAGTTGAATCTGACCTCCCTAGAGATGAAGTATACCAAATATGAAAGCATTCTGACTGTTGGATCTGAAGAAGAATATTGCATTAAGTTAAAATTTGGGCTACCTATAGCGAGCCCAATATTAACCTACGGACCCGATTTGAATGTGGAGCTCCCCTATGAAGCCCCTTGATACAACCTATGTGGATTAATCTTTGTTACACACCTCTAGAGGGTACTGAATACAAAATTTCTAACTCTTCAGCTACATGGCCAATTCTGGTTCCCATAGGGAGCCTAAATATTAACCCAGGCTCTCGATTTGAACAAAGTTGATTCTGACCTCCTTAGAGATGTAGTATACCAAATATGAAAGCATTCTGACTGTTGGATCTGAAGAAGAAAATTTTTAAAGAAATTTCCTCATATTGCATTAAGTTAAAATTTGGGAGACCATAGCGAGCCCAATATTAACTTACGGACCCGATTTGAACACCCCCCCCACCACCTCCCCCCCCCCCCCCCCCCCCCCCCCCCCCCCCCACCCCCCCGAGATGTTGTATACCAAATATGAAAGCATTCTGACAGGTGAATCTGAAGAGGATTTTTGAAGAAATTCCCCCATATTGTACTAAGTTAAATTTCACGATCCCATATGGAGCCCAAATATAACCCAGGCACTTGACTTGAGCAAACTTGAATCTGCCCCCCCCCCCCCCCCCCCTAGAAATGTTGTATACCAATTATCTAAATTTTATAGTAAATTTCCTTTCTTATTATACCTACCACAAATTGTTTACTACAGGCTTGCACTACAGTGGAAGTCCCTATCTCGGATAAAATACTCTCTATTTTTGTCTTTCCCAAGCAAGTTGGGAAAGAAAAGTGGTGCAAAAGCACCAATAAAAATAAGCCAAAACTGGGTCGAGTGCAATCGGCGCAGACCCAGTACGGGACACTCTCTCCCAAGTACAACTCCACGACTTCCGTTGCCAGTGCACATATACCGTCTCTAAAGACTCATTCTTTTTGAATCCGTAAACGTTAGAGTTATGTGATCAGCGGGGAGGAAAGATTCTTTACCCGTAAAGAAGACGGGAGGGCCTCCATGTAAACAATTGTGGTAGGTATAATAAGAAAGGAAATTTACTATAAAATTTAGATTTCTTATCAACCTACTCACAATTGTTTACTACAGGCTGAATAGACAAAAGGCTGGAGGGAATCGCATAACCAACCCCCACATAACCCTAGTGCACTGGAACCGTGAAGAAGGAAGAGGTCCCGAGGCTTATCAACCATAATGTCGCAATCATTGGTAAAGGACAATGAAAAGAGACATATGAGCCTGTGTGACACACAGACAGAAAAAGGGCAGTAACAGCACAAGGCTGAAACTGACCTTCAAGAAGCCTAATGGCTATGGCAGACAACAGCCTGAGCAGAAGAAAGAGGACCCAGGGCAAAAAGGTCCTCCGACTGCTCCTGCAACTGGCGCAAATAAAAGGTGGAGAAAGTAGAAGCATTTCTCCAGTAGGCTGCCTGCATAACATCCGACAACTTGACGGAGTTAGAATAAGCCCAAGAGGTAGACAGTGCCCGCACCTCGTGGGCAGAAATACGATTGGTAATACAATCGCCAGCTGCTAAACGACTATAAGCCGTACGAATAGCAAGACAAATCCATCGAGAAATGGATTGAGGAGAGATCTTCTGTCTACCCAGAATGAGAGACAGAAAAAAACATTTTCTGCCTTTCCGTATGAAGCGTGTCCGATCAAGATAAATGCGAATAGCACGTACCGGACAGAGCAAAGGGCGAGTACCCTCAACAGAGGGAAGAGCCCTGATACAGATAGGAGGAGGAGTAGTATCTGGTAACTGATTCTTAGCCAAAAAGGAGCAATCAGTGGTAAAAGTAACACTGTTGGGAGAGCTCCTAAAAAAGGCCGGGTCAACCGAGAGGGCGTGAAGCTCACTAACCCGTCTGGCCGAAGCAAATGCCATCAGAAAAGCCGTCTTATATGTGAGAAAATGCATATCCACCTGGGATAAAGGTTCGAACGGCGCCCCCCCCCCCCCCCCCCTCCCAAGCAAAGCAGCACCCACGAAAGATTCCATCGTGGAGTAAGCTGCAAAGTCCGAGGCCTTTTCAAAGAAAAGTGCCGAACAAGCTTGGAGAGGTAAGGATTAGTGCCGATACGACGCTTCCCCACATAAGAAAAAGTCTCTGAAAGCATAGACCTGTAACCCTTGATGGTAACAGGATGGAGACCCCGAGAATCAAACAGATATACCAGAAACTCCGCAATCTGTGAAATCGAAGGATTGGCATAACCAACAGAGTGATCAGCACACCATCGACAGAAGACCTTCCATTTAGCTGCATAAGCTAAACCAGTGGAGTGCCTCCTTGAAGAAGAAATGCACTCTACTGCTCGTCTCGAAAAACCTCTACGGAGGAGACAGGACCTGACAAAAGATATGCGTGAAGGCACAATGAAGTCGGGTCGACGTGAAACCTCCTCGGGCTACCTTGACAAAGAAGGTCGCGACGTAGCGGGAGACGTGCCGGAACCGCCGCCATCAGCGAGCGGAGCTGATTGATGCACACCCGCTGAGGCGACAGGGGAGCGATCAGAATGATTCGACAACTGCAGGTTCGAATTTTGGCGAGAACCTGAGGAAGAATCGGAACCGGCGGGAAGGCGTAGCCGACTAGACCGTTCCAATCGAGTGACGGAGCGTCCACGGCAAAAGCCAGAGGATCTGGACACGGGGACACGAAAGTGTCCACCTGATGGTTCCAACGAGTCGCAAAGAGGTCGATGTGGGGACGTCCCCAGAGATCGCAAAGCGACTGGAACACTGCCCTGTGAAGCATCCACTCGGTGGAAATAACCCTGCCCTGTCGGGACAGGGAGTCGGCTAGGACGTTCAGACGACTGGGAATGTGACGAACAACCACTCCGGCGTGAACATCCTGAGCGAGCAGTAGAAGATCCTGAGCTGACTCGTACATCGGAAGCGAGTGCGTGCCGCCCTGGTTCCGAATGTAAGCAACCACTGTCGAATTGTCGGATAGTAGAAGGACCTGGCGATTCGACAGGTGAGGGATCCACTGCCTGAAACTCAAGAAGCTCCTTCTGGTTGATGTGTAGAGCTGCTTGACCCTGGTCCCACATCCCGTGTAGGGAAAGACCGAGAGGATCCAACGTCGCACCACATCCGAGATCGCTGGCATCTGCCGTCAGAACGCGATCGGACGTGGGTAAGTCCAGCAGAACACCCTGCGTAATCCACTGAACATCTGTCCAGGGAAGCAGGTGAGGATACAGAGAGTCCAGAAACGGAAGCACCTGATCCAGAGAATCTACATTCGGCCTCCAACGACTGAGCAGAAAGTGTTGGAGAGGTCTGACACGCAGCCGACCTAGAGGAATGAGATCCGTCACCGAACCACAGAGACCGATCAGCCGGAGAAAACTCCGAGCGGTCGCGGACCTGGACTGGGACAGAGTCAGAGCAAAAGCTGAGAGAATCACAGCCTTGGCCTGGGGAACAGCCACCAAATTGAATTTGGTTTGGAAAGACATCCCCAGATGACAAAAACAACTGAGAAGGGACCAGGTCCGACTTCTCCTCGTTGACTCTGAATCCTAGCGACGTGAGCAAGCTCAACAGAGTGGCGACATCCGATTCCAGTAAGGCAGCATTGGAATGCCTCTGGAGGATATCGTCCAGATATGCCAAAGTAGTCACCCTGGACTGTGTGCTATGGAACGCTATCACATGCGACATCAGTCTGGTGAACGCCCAAGGAGCCAGGTTGAGGCCGAAAGGCATGGCCTTGAACTGGTAAACTCGCCCCAGAAAAGCGAACCTGAGATACTTCCGTGACGCCCGATGCATCGGAACGTGGAAGTAAGCGTCTCGCAGGTCGAAGCTGGCTGCGAAATCTCCCTGGTGAATTGATTGGCGGACCGACCTGAAAGTCTCCATGCTGAACTTGGGAGCAATGATAGACTGGTTCAGGATACTCAGATCGATAACCGGTCGGAGTCGGCCGTCCTTCTTCGGCACCAAGAACAGGCGGGAATAGAAACCCACTGACTGAACGTTCTTGACGACCTCGATCGCCCCCTTTGCCAGGAGATTGGCAATCTCCGTGGACAAAAGTTCCCGACGTAAAACGTCTGAAGGAACTGTGGTTGGAAGAGGCACCCTTGACAGAGTGGGGTGTCGTCGGAAGGATATGCGCAGCCCGGACCGAACAACATCTAACACCCATGGATCGGATGTGATGGTGGTCCAATGGTCTGCGAACTCTGCTATCCTTCCTCCAACCTGGGACGAGTCGAGGTGAGGACCTTCATTTCGAGCCCCGACGAGGCCCGCGAGAGGAGAAACCACCTCCTCTGCTAAATGAAGAATCCTGAGACTTCCCTCGATTCTGCCGACCCCTACCTTTACCCCGTGAGTAAGAAGTAGAGGCGGCGGCAGAAGGACCAGCCTTTTGCTTCACAGAGGAAGCAGAAGGGTACTTGTTAGGCTTGGAACGGCCCTTGCCTCCCCGAGAAGGCTGATCAAGCTGACGAAACAGCAGCTGATCTTTGGAATGACGTAGGACGTCATCCCGGACCGTCGACACGGAACCATGGAAAAGTTGCGGACCTGCCAAAGAAGCAGATCGAAGAGTAGCACGCTGCTCCTCGGGAAGGGATCGTCCTGTGTCCAGCACAGCGTCCCTTCGAACTAATTCCAAATTAGCCGTGTTACAGGCATGCGTGTGAGTAAGGTGCATAAGCGCCTTGGACAGCACACGCAAAGGAGCCTGTACCTCGTCAAACTTATCTGGAGGCAGATAAGCAGCCAAAGCTGAGACGACGTGATCTGAGAGAGAAAGCATGCCAAGCATCTCTCTAGATAAGCCCAATGTGGACTCCAGAGTCGTCATTGGAATGACGGCAGACTTGGGCTTGGAAAGCCCGAGGGAAGTGGAGTCCTGATCCAGAACCGTCAAAGCCTGGCAGACTGACGGATTGGCGGAATCGTAGGAACGATAATGCACAGGAGGCAAAAAGGTGTCAACCCTGGTGAAGAACGAAGTCTTCAAAGCCTTGGAATTCAGCTTGGCATCCAATGCTGAAAAAGCTTCAACCACCTGTACCGACTGGCACGGTCGAAGGCGCCCAGAAGCAGGTTGCTCCATAGGCTGTTGGCGCGCGACCGATGATCGCGGCCAGGCTGACACTGTCGGCTGGTTAGCAGGTTTGAGCTCAGGCAGAAACCCAAACACAAAGTCAAGAGCCGCCCCCAAGTCCGAAGACTGCTGGCCCTCGACCTCAAGCATGTCGGACTCCTCCCCAGAGTCGGAAGACACATAGCCCATCGTGGGCAAACCAGCCGACGCCTCCCATGGTGTCGGGACACCAGAGGAATCGGAAACCGGCCTGTTTCCAATCCCGGGAGGTGGCGCCATAGGAGGCGCCTGGAAACCACCCATAGCCTTGCTGGAAGCAACAGGAAGGCTCTTAGAAAGAACCTGAGTGAGTAAGGAGAGGGCCTCCCTAAGCTCACTGCCTGTACCGACCGGATCGACAGGGGAGCGAACCGGCAAAGTGGCTTCACCTCTGACCCTCTTAACCAGCAAAGGGTCACGATCCTCCAAAACACCCGACGCGGGACGATGGGCGGCAGCCGAAACATCTGAAGGCAGACGTGTATAGGGGTACGATGCACCCCGAGGATCAATATTGCGAGAACTCATGAGAATCACCACGGACCTCTGCGGGGCAGAAGGTCCAGGCTGCACAAAAGGCGTTGGTCCCCCAAAACTGGTCGTGTGACCAGAGTGAGTAGACGGAAACGCCACGGAGTTCATAGTGTTTCCACTACGAACATCCGAATCCAAAGACACAACTGTGGTGCTCGACGGCGAAGAGACCACAGCGATGGGCTCGGCCGGCAGCCCCTTCCGACTTCGCCGAGTTGAAGTCAGGGAAGGCTGAGGCCGATATCCCATGTCTACAGTATCGGACAGTCCTGCAGTCCCCTGCAGCGAAAAGCCGAGGCCGGCTGAAACAGACAACGAAGCAGACGGGCCAGCAGCAGTAGTAGATACGTCGAGAGTCGTTGAGGCTGGTGAAATAGTGGAGAGAGCACACCGGCTCGGCTCCGAAGGAGGAGTCACAACCCTAGTGACAGCCTCAGATGTCGACTGGAGGGGGACCGTAGTCCCGGAACCAGGCATCTCTACACCAGAACACTCAACGGCTCCCGCAGTATCCACCACAGGAAAAGACTGCACATCCCCCACGGAGGAGGAATAACTCTCACCAGACAAAGTCGGCTCGGGAGGCCCCGAACGACCACGTTCTCCTTTCCCGCGGGAGCGGGAGGCACGGCCACGAGAACGAACGACACGGTTTACTGACGCCCAGAAGGTGGAAGACCATGTTCCACAGACACCACATGGCCGCTCGGCCGAACACCCATTACAGGAGGAACAAGACGAATGTACATCGTCCACATGCTTTGGCAACAGACATTGCCCACAAGGAATTGTCCTGGGCATGATAGAGGTGAGAGGAGCAGAGAAGGTGAGATGAGAAAACAGAACACCCCCAAAGAAGAGAGAAAGGTGACAGAAACAAAGACCCCAGACGGTCGACCGGGAACCACCCAACAGGAAGACTACTCTCAAAAGAAAGAAGAAATACTGTAGGAGTGGTACCCCGCTGACACCTAACTCTAACACAATTAGAAAATTTTGCAAAAAAAGCATTAACAATAATTGTGAAAAATCTAAGTCCGAACCGCGCGGCACGCGAAATTCGCGCGCGACTCGAGAGAGAGCAAATAAATATACATTATGGACATATAATAGAAAAGAGAATATAAAACACTGTTCCTGAGAATACAAAGGATACACTGTGGTATAATGAATCAGGAATCATCAAAACATCGAGCTGGTGGAATACTGATAAGCGTGCAAAAACATCTCGACACGAAGCGGATTTTAAAAAGAATGAGTCTTTAGAGACGGTATATGTGCACTGGCAACGGAAGTCGTGGAGTTGTACTTGGGAGAGAGCGTCCCGTACTGGGTCTGCGCCGATTGCACTCGACCCAGTTTTGGCTTATTTTTATTGGTGCTTTTGCACCACTTTTCTTTCCCAACTTGCTTGGGAAAGACAAAAATAGAGAGTATTTTATCCGAGTTAGGGACTTCCACTGTAGTGCAAGCCTGTAGTAAACAATTGTGAGTAGGTTGATAAGAAATGAAAGCATTCCGACTGGTGGATCTGAAGAAGATTTTTAAGGAAATTTCCTCATATTGCACTAAGTTACAATTTGGGCTACCATAGCGAGTTTAAATATATACCTAGGGACCCGATTTGAACAAACTTGAAACTTGCCCCCCTAGAGATGTAGACCAAATATGAAAGCATTCTGACTGGAGGATCTGAAAAAGATTTTTAAAAATTATCCCCCATATTGCACTAAGTTAAAATTTGGGCTTCCATAGGAAGCCCAAATATTAATCTAGGGACTTGGTTTGACACTCTTGAATCTGACCTTCATAACAATGCTATATACCAAATATTAAAAGCTTCTGACTGGTGGTTCTGAAGAAGAAGATTTTTAAAGAATATTCCCCATATTGCCCCAAGTTAAAAATACGGGCTCCAGTATTGAGCCCAAATATGAACCAATGGGCTTCATTTTAACACACTTGTATCTAACCCCCATATGGATGCTGTAAACCAAATATCAAAAGATTCTGACCATTGGTTTTGGAAGATTTTTTTTTTTTATTTTGCAAATATGCTGACTCAGCATTTTTTCGATGCCCTCCACAAAACACCCCAACAAAACCAATGGCAATTTTTTCCACCATCCCATTCTACTGGTCCTAAGGAAGCTTCACACCAAATAACAGCTCTCTGTTCTGTGTGGTTTGGGAAATAAGGGCGTTTGAGAATATTTCTATTTTTAGTTCCTGGGGTTCCCACGGGGCATTTTGAAAAAACTTTTTGGGCAAAAATCAAGTACTTATGACCCTCTAATACTTCATATCAAATTTGGTTCAAATCGACCTCTCGGTTTGGAAAATAGAAATTTTGGGAGGGGCAAAAATTCATGCCCCTCCTGTAACGACGACAAATATTGCCCTTCGAACTTCTCTTGAATAAAACTTGAGTCTACAACTCAAAAGGAAGCTGCAAATATCAAGTCTCTGCTACTGCTGGTTCATGAGATTTTAAAAAAAATTGGGAGCATTTTGGCCCCACCCCCTCCTCAATATGAGCAGAAACCCAATTTGAAGAAAAACCCAAATGCCCCTATATAACCACTATTCATATTAAATTTCATTAAAATGTGGCCAGTGGTTTGGGATAAAAAGGACCAAATACCCACCTTCACGATGGAGGATGGACAAAAAGTGATCAGAATAGCTCACCCTAACTTTCAGTCAGGTGAGCTAAAAAGGCAACAAAAACCAAATTTTGATAACTTGCACACTTGGGTAAAGGGTTAAAAGAACTCAATTAACTTTATCAAACACTATATATCTGGTGAAAAATTTTGTTTTGAGTTAACAAAAATTTTGTTACAAATGATTGCAACAGAAGAGATAATCTAAATACTGGGGAGTTAATTCATATAACATTTTGGAGTCCATCGTGAATTAAATTTTTTATCAACTTTAATGTTCTCAAATGAACAACTGAGTTTTCTTAAATCTGAATGTCCCTTCATAAATTTGGAGATGAGACCATGTTATATAATAACCATATTAAGACTGGAGGTTGTATGGGGTCTCCTACAATATATTCATTGAGTGGCATGAATGTGAACATTCTATAAAACTAGGAAATAAGCAGTTAACACTCTGCATACTGATGTCAAAATTTACTGAATTTCATCTTGCAAATTTTTCCCATAATGTAGGGAAGAATTTAACCAATTAACTTATTTGACAGAGCTCAGTCAAACAAGATAGAACTGGTTCAATTCCCAGTTGTGTGGTGAGAAAAAATTCCAGTTTCATTTCTTGATATTCAACCATTAGGGTGCATAGGGTTAAAGTCACCTTCAACAGCTGGATGAAAACACAAGTATGATCTGAACTTGGTATTATTGTAGAGGTGAATACTGAGCGGACTCCTTTGAGTCCAAGAAAAACATGGTTGAAATTGGTGCATTTTACACTCATCATGAATGACCAGATGAGTGATATCCATGAGCCCTGATTGTGGCTGGCAAAATTACTATTCAGGTAACTCTTTACACAACTCAAATAGCTGACAGCACTTGCAAAACAATTTCTTGAAAAACTAAAACTTACCATTTTGGGCCTCAGAAAAATAGCTGATGACCACTCATTGGAACAAGCACAACAAGATCATTCCAATGAGGGTTTTCAAGCTATTTTTTGAGACACAGAATGAAAAAAAAAGTGGAATGGATGATTTCTGTAAATAGTGCTGGCAAGTTTTTTTTATTATATTGGGTAAAAGGGCTAACTTACCAGTACATCTATATATCTAATCTATACTTGTTTTGTTTTCTACAGCCATAGAGGAGCATGTGTGAATTTCAGGCTACAAAATTATTATTATTATTACATCCTGGTTCCTGAACCATAACACCTTTGTAACCACGATCTTACCTTATTCATGTGAGAATCCAAACCATTATGAAGAATAGAAAAGAAATTTTCTATTCTACTTCCATGATAGGCAAAGTGAAGTTTTCTTTGGTTTCGAACAGATTGAAATTTGGCATCTGCAAAATCACTAGGTATGACTTCAAAAATGAAATTTGGCTCTGGTACATTTACAGTGTATCCAGTTTTCTCTCGAATTGAAGTCATCTGAAAAATACATCACAAGCCACAACTTGTACAAACCTGAGAAATAACTGTGAATTTATTCAACATGACATACTGTTAAAGACTTATAGCTAAGTTGGTGTTTCTTGTCAAGTGTCATCTTTCTGTTCAGGCAGATGATACTTGATGAGAAATACCTGCTAAGATTTATGACTCTGTGCTCACTATAATCTGGTCTATCAAGGCTAGAACACCTGCTGTGATATATCACAGGTGAGTAGACTCGAACTTGTATTTCTAGATATTAAACTTTATATGAATTTATGAAACAGTTGAGAACCATAATCCTGGGACTGCTTGTAAAGGAGAATGATCACTCTCCTAAAGGTTTCACCAGGGAAGCAATTAATCACTCGCATTCATTATATGTGTGTAAATTATGTCTAATAATTGAGTTATAATATATTGCATTTCAAACTCCTGTTACATAGCCTTACTAGAAGATGGTGGTCACGATTAGCCATTGTGCTGAAATAGGTGACCTTAAACACAAAAAATAAATACTAGAAGTTGACATTTGCAAAACATTTTGTATAACTAATTTTTCATTTTTTGCTTTTAAAACAGATTTTGACCCCTCATTGGAATGAGCTGGATAAGCTTGTTCCAATGAGGATTTATAAGCTATGTATTTTGAGAAAAAAAGTGACATAATTTGTGAGGTAATTTTTGTGTATAGTGCTGGCTTTTTTGGTCAGGGGTAAAAATCACTCTCCTTTTTTCATTCTTGCAAAATAAAAATGAAAGTGAAAATGTCAATGACACTGCAGCTGAAATTCACCAAGAAGGGACTGAACTAAACAACTAACTGCTTTAGGAATTGTAGACAAATAGGATCTAATAAACAATCAATGTCCATATATTATATACATGTACACAATCAACCCCAAACATAATACAGAATGACAAAATTTTTGGCACAGCTGCAGTGGACTGATGTAATGCACTTTTGGAAAGGGCCCTCTATAACATCACAGCAATTCACCGAACTGCTGAAAGAAACTGATGAAATATTTAAACTTCATCATCATTTGTATTTCGTGAATATGGAAGGCTTTTCAAGGCCTCCTGACACATTTTCCAGGATTTCAAGGCCTTGAACGACCCTTAGTGAAATTCAAGGTCATTCCTTGAATCCAAGGCCCTGCAAGAACCCACTTATAAGATTTTAAATTGTGATTTTTCACCATTGCTGGAAACAGAGTGTATTAATAGCATACTGAAGAACAGTTTGGAAAATAATAACATTATCAGGCATAAATTTGGATTTTCAAAAGCAAAATCATGTAACATAGGATTAAGCTTATTTGATAGAACTTTTTGTGGTGACTTCCCTCCTAGCCAATCTTTTGAATTTTCCTATCATCAGGTAAGATTTGAAAAGTTGGCTGAGTAAAACTTAGTATAGAAGAAAGCATAATATAGTATAATTATAATACTTCTTTGGCCTTCCGCTGATTTGTCACTGTCCTCTAGCAAGGGGACTTACATCAACCCAGTCCACTAGGTTTATTCCCTCCACCCCCCCCCCCCCACCCCCGCCCCCACACACACACTCTGCCTTCTAATCTTCCAAAATTCAGTCAAGAACTGTTTCAAAATTCCTCCTTAATCTCCCCAACTTTAAAATTGACCTTTTCCCTCATGTCATTCCTCATCGACTTATCCTTCATGTTTTCATCCCATTTTTCCATTAGTTGCCCAAATAAATAGTCTTGTTCTACAAATATTTGAGGCATTCTAAAATGAAATTTAAATTATGTTCCAGGGTCTCCATTACTCCTAAGTTGCACATCTGGCATGCTCTTTCCTCACCTTTCCCTGATCCCTGCCCTCAACTCCAGGGACTTGGAACTCACTTTGAGCAACAATGATCTTCCAAGTGAACCATCTAAGTACACCTCAAAAAGCCGGTGCATCTTTTTTTTATATAATCTATCTAAAGAATTCTTAGTCCTAATTCCAGCTCGCCAGTTTCTATTGCAATCCTTAAACACCCTTCCTCTAATAAAGCCACTCCCACGCTTCAGTCCCCCTTCTATATCTTCAGTCTCAATAAAGTAATTCTCCTTTAGTTCCCTTGCCTGCCTTATCTATCCTGTGTGAAAATTAGAGTTCCAAACATGGTTAAAAATTCAGCTAGCACAATTTTCCCATATCTATTCTATCTTTAACAAGCATCCACCCAAGTTCACCTCTTACTGCTTTCAGTGCCATTACTTAATCCAGTTATCTACCAACCTGCGTCATTTTGTAGAATCTCCAAATTCCTCAGTACAATTTGGTTAAAAAGGATCACATCCGTTCCATAAGTTATACTCCCAGTATCCCAACCTGTCCCAAATCGACTTTCCAATGAACACCTTTTTAAAGTTATTCCTTCCAAAACGTTTAAATTTGAGGAGTGTATTCCTTTCCCTTTGTTTTAAGTTTATCTGTGTGGTTTCTGTATGTGCCTCTCCCTGTAACACATAAATTCTCTCCCAGTAGCACATAAATTCACTCCCAAGTCTTCATATTCACATGTTTCCCCATTGTCACACCCCTGCTTTCCTCTTTACCAAAAGAGAAATTACCCACCGTCCACCTTCACAAACCATATACATTACGGCCCACAGATATTACCTTGCTTTTGTTTTCATTCAGTTCAAGTCTACAATTATCCCTGAACTTTCCTCCTTCCATAGTTAACAGATTTTGTAGACCTCTTCACTCTTGGCTAATACAACCATGTCCTCAAAAAAGAATAGCCCTGAGATTTTTTATTTCTCCAACTTCGACCCCAATGTGTTTGTAAGCAACTCTTCTAACTCTTTTAAATACAATGCTTTCATGATTTCAACAAAACTTCCTCTGAATTCAAGGCCCTCAAGTTTCTGCGCAACATTCTCTCCCTCCATTCTCTGTTTTTTTCACATTAAAGAAAGCCCCAAAATATCTTTCTTTTACTGACTTTTGTTGATTATTAGTACTGAAATGGTTAACCAGATAATCGGTTTGAAACCAGGTAGCTACCTTACTGATTAGAAAAAGCGTCAACCGGTTATCCAAAATATCGTCAGCGATCGTCATTCCAAGTTTAAAACGTAGTAAATGTGTCACTTCTCCTTTGTGATAGATTACACATTGAAGCTGTGTTGTATATATTGAGAAATAATCGACTTTGGCGTTCAAGACTTTGTTAATGATCAGCAGTTTCCGTGAGTAATTGCACAAACTATTCCATAGTGTGTATACAAATGAACGTTATTGAGTACTCAACAACATTCATTTGTATACACACTACGGAATAGTTGGAGTGAGAATACTGCTTTCCAATTCATATAGTTTTCATCCCATATTCAGAGAAATAATGGCCACGGATAACTGGATATTTTCTGGTTATCGCTCTCGGTTAGTCGGTTGCCGTAAGTGAGCCAACCGTTTCAGTCCTATATCAATTGGGAGAGAATAAAATGGTCAATGATTCTTCTCCCTTTCCAGAATCCATTCTGGATTTCACCCAGGAATCCCCTTCATCTGACAATTTTCACAAGTCTCCATACAGAACTTTGTGGAATACCTTTCCAATATTGCTGCTGACAGATATCCCTCTGTAATTATCTAAAATTTCCCTTTCCCCATTTTTGGGTATGAATTTTGGCCTGCTCTCCTTCCACTTTATCGGGACCTCTTGCTTTATGATTGCCATATCAAGTATTTCTGTAAGATGCTCATATAATGGATCCCCTCCTCTTTTTAATACTTGTTGGGAATTTCGGCAGTACCTTTTGTTTGCCATTCTTTAACTTGGTAACAGCATTTCATACTTCCCCCACCTCAATTTCCCTGCATACTAAGTCAGACAAATTTTATACACTCTCCATCACACATTCTGGAGGGATGCCTTCCCACATCTTCTATCAGTTTACCCTCTCCCAATGCTAACCATTTCTATTGCTATACTGTCTCGGTCATCAGTGTTTTTGCAATCCACCTTAACTTCTGCCATGCTGCTGGCAGATATTCCTGCCCAAGAGAGTGTTTTTCCTACCAGTGAAGTAAGTATAATTTGGGCACAATTAATAAATTTTTTTCCTCTGTAAACTGAATGGACTTTTTAACCAATAGTTTCATAAGTTAAATTCAGATGAATTTTTCATCAAATCTAGTCATGTCTGCTTCACAGCAGCCATAACTAGTTTTGTTGAAAAATATCTAGAAAATACTCAGCTGTTTAATAGTTAATACTTTGTAAGGTATTGCCTTTGTTAGTTTTATTTATCCATTTCCAGAATATATTAGAATATATTAGAACTTGATCCCACCCCCTTTTTAAATTTTTTTTAATGAGATTACTAATTCTGCACTTTCGTGTTTTTGTCCATTTTTGTATTAATCTAAGTTACTGCCTCCTCATATTCCTCTTTGGCACTTCTAGTGACTGTATCATTTACCCCTATTTAAGTTTTCTATGCCTTCGAAATGCAGCACATTTTTTCTTCCTCTCTTTTCTTCAGCTCATTATTTATCCTATATCATAGTTCATTTGACGTTATACTAATTGTCCCTATGCTTTCCATCCCAGCATCCTTTAGACTTCTCACTACTGAATTGGCTAACTCCTGAATGTTGTCTCCAGTTGACATATTTTCTAGCTCTGATTTTAAATTTTCAAATTCATGACCTCTCTCCATAACTGTGGATCAGTGAGTACACAGTCGATTATTGACTTTCTGTCGATCCTTTCCCATGTCCTTGTAGCCTTACATTTTGCATCTCTATTCAATATCTTTAGGCCCAGTTCATTTGTAAATTTCAAGAGTTTCCTCCCTTTAACACTGATTTTCTTATCCCCATCCACAAAACTTTCTCCTCCATCCCCAAAGAGTCCATTAAAATCTCCCATTTTTATAATATGAAACCCCTATTTTCCAGTTCTGTAACATTGGATCTGAGTGTCATATACATTCCATCATTCCACTCAGGCTTGTTCCCTTCAAATGCCAAGTATACAACCCCAACTATGACACTTTTGTTTTTCACTTTGATTTGTGACCATATTATTTTGCTTTCTACCCGTTTTGTTGTATTTACTCTTGATACGTTTGTTATTCTCACAGAGACTAACTACTCCTAGATATACATACCTACATCCCCTCCCTTTTTCTGGTCTTCTGATCGCCCCTCTCCAATCCACCCAACACATATTACTTGATCTGGTAAGTCCTTTCATTCTGTCTAATCCATGTCTCACTAAGGCCTATCAAATCACAATTCTCATCCTCCCCAAGATCGTAATTTTGCTTACTTTCTACAGAGACCCTGAATGTTGCTGTATCACAATTTTGAAAATGCTTAAGTCCTCTTGAGATGTTATTATCTTTTTGTGCCCCCCCCCCCCCCCACACCTTGCTCAAGTCCACTTGAGATGTTATTATCTTTTTGTCCCCCCACCCCACACCTCCATCATCTATCTTCTTTACATTTCCTCTCCCCATATTGCTTTTGCTTCTAATCTTTTCCCACCAACCTTGCCTTCTTGCCTTATTCCAAAAAAGGTTCCACTAACTGTAACATGTTCCAACCCAACATCTCCTTGGGATTAGATGAAGACCATCCCTACCATACAACACTCCTTTACCCTAGGATGTTCTACAATTGTCAATAAAGGGTATCTTAAGATCCTTGCAGTATCTACCACTCAACCTTTCCTAGACTGACTTATACCCTTACCACCACCTGATAGCATCTCCTCCCAATCACTGACCATCTTCTCTGTGCCCTCAGTTCTACCTACTGCTCCCAACACACTGAACCTATTTTTCAAGCTACACCATCAATGATGAAAATCAAATATTTCAAGCAGCATATTCTTCTCATAATGTGACTAGGGATTTATTTTACCAATTCAATTTTGCTTGAAACTGCTCAATGAGCACTGTCAAAAAAGACTGAATTGTTTAGATTCCTAGCTACATTTCTGTGGAGAATATACTGCTTCAAATTTTGCTTTTATTTTCAAAAGCCTTTACCCCCTGCACACCAATGTTACAAAATTAAAATTTTCCCATAATGCTGCAAGGTATTTAACCAATTCAGTTTTGTTGAACTGGTCAAATTCCTTGTTTGGAACTTGGGTGCTTGAAATTTTAATTTGTTTTCCAAAGATATCACAGAAGTGAAACTGGTGTTTGGTTCACTGATACTTGTGAAGCAATCATGTGCATTTCAGCAGATGGATTAATTTTTCAAAAAATCTTAATCATATTGCTATGTATTTGTTCCTGTTTTGTTCATATTAAATCTGGCAAATGTTTCATAATAAATTTTAAAGTTTTACATGCTACTTCAATTAATCATCATAAATTTAATTCATGCTACCTATTTTTGAGATACCAGAAGGACTTGTCTGCATATCCTACTTCCATTATACTCAACAAAAAAAACGACCAAAAAACCCACCTGACTAAACTGAACACACCGGGTTGGTCCCGATGGTCTTCGGTTTAGAGGGATTTCACTGTATATCAAAACTCTGTAATGAAATGTGGTTTCTTATCAGCAGGACATGTACAGATGAAACTGCAAAGACATAAGATATTGTGAGACGTGTATCTCTCAAACTTATGCACATTCAAATCATGAAGCAAGGTGAGTTTAGGGTAACGTGTCTCCTCTCTCCCATACCAAGTATAGTACCCTTTGAAAACAGTCCAGTGAACCTAAATGAAATGAATCAGAACCCATCACAAAAACTGCCAATCTAATCCTGTTATTTATCAGCTTTTGCCCAATCATAAACATGTCACCCCCTCATTTTAATGTATGCCATATTTGCCTTCAAATTACAAAAATGGAATATTTGGGCAAGAACAAAAATCATGCTCCTCCCACTGAAATGGCAAATATGGCCCCTGAACTTCATTGGAATAAACTTTATTATACACTCCAAAAGCACAATATCAAATAGCAAAGTAGTGCACCTATTGGTTGATGAAAAGAAGATTTATTAAAAACTTTGTCACTTTTCCCCCAATCCCACTCCCAAGAAGGCACATTGATTTTGACAAAATCGATGATGCTCCAAGCAATTCACCTTCACATGAAATTCCAGCAATTAGGGAGAATAAGACTCAAACACTCCTTTGACGGTGGATGGCCGATGGCGACAATTAAAAAAGTGGTCTGTACAGCTCATCCCAATTTTCAGTCAGGTTGACTAAATCACATGCCTGAGATATGTGCGGGCAAGTGGAGAGTTCATTATGATAGATTAAGAGTTAGAACTGCTCTGCAGTTTCAAATGAAATGAAGTTAACCCTTTACCCAACGTAACCACCAACACGGGCCAGTGTTATTCACAAAAATCACTATTCAACTTTCTTTATTTTTTCATTTTTTCTCTCAAAAGCATAGCTCATTGAGCTCATTCCAATGAGGGGTCATAAGCAATGTTTTTCATTACTAAAATTAGTTATTCAAGAATTTTGTTTGTAAGTGTCGTCTGCTACATTAGGTAAAGCATTAATACAGTGTACATTTCTACCCAATGAGTGAACATTTCATTTTACCAAGAAGGATGTTCCTGAAATGATGAGTTATCCTAGTTGGACCTACAAGTACAGTACAAGTCAAAATAAGTTGTAGCATAACCACAATAAACTAAGTATACTGCTGCTCCTGCACTGATAAGATCAGAATCTGACATCAATTTCTTTCCAGAAAATGGTGTCAGCTTCTGGTCTTATCAGTGTTGGAAGAGAAAGATACATAGTTTATACTGGTTATCCTACAACTTATTTTGACTTGTACTGTAGAGCTAACGGTCATGGTTAGCCATTGTGCAGAAATATGTGACCTTAAACACCAATAAATAAATAAATAAATACTGTAGAGCTAGACAATAATCTCAAGCTCCGTTTTGAGAAAGTATATTCTACAATCAATCAAATTAATCATCATAAAAAATTAATGTAAGAAAGCAGTTGCTAATTCTAAAACAACCACTTCAACACATAATGAACCAACCTGATATTTATCCAGTGATTTCAGAGAAAATGCTTTACTCCTCAGCACCCATTTCAGCAGTGACCTCTGTTGGAAGGAAAGATTGCTTATACAATCTTTCAGACAAGACACATTTGGCATAACATTTATGGCCTGTTCCTGTTGAGAAAAAAAAGAGAAGGTATTCTACAAAAAACTCTCCTAGAAAGGTGAACATACATGTAAATATTAAAACAGACTGCATCATCAGTTTCTGTAAGTACAAGTAGGTATTGCTTGTAAATTATCAGAATGGTGTCTGATGGATTTGTCAGCAGAGCCTACATCATGTAACCCTCACATTGGAACTAGCTCAATGGGCCTTGTTCCAAGTGGAGGGGGTCACATGATATGGTTTTGCTAAAAAATTTTCTAATATTTTTTTTCAACTGCTCAATTTGCAGGCTTGGCAATTTCAGGAGAGCGATTTTTTAGCTCTCCTTACTGCCCTCCTGAAAGAATTAAGAAGAGCGAAAAACTAACCTCCTAAATATTTTGGTCTGGGATGATTGAGATTACATGTATCATTCTCACATTAAATTTTTGTTGTAAAGCAAAAATGTAATTTAACTTCGAAGTCACATAACATCACGTAATTTCATTTTGAAAGTGGTTTAGTGGTAAAAGGTAATGGCTGCAACCATACCAAAACACAGTTGCAATCATTTGAAGCAAAATGGGTCACAGCAATATTTTTTTTTCTGTCAGTTTCAAGTTCAACAACTGACATCACAGTTTGAGGGGTAATTATTCAAGGAATATTGACACTATAATATACTACCATTACTACTATCCTGTCACTTGAAGCACTTGCACCAGGATGTGACTGTAGATTCAAGCAGACCTGTTGTCCAAGAAAGTCATACGCCTACCACTACCACTTTCAACCCCCTTGGGGGGTTGAAGGTGTTAGTGGTAGGCGTATGACTTTCTTGGATAACAGGTCTGGGTACACACACAGGTCTTGTCAAGTGTGTGTTCGGTTGTTGAGTGAGACCTCTAGATGTCTAAGAGATTTCGCTTTGCCTTAGTAAAGCTAATAAAATCACTGATGTAATAGTCTGTTGGTTTCAGTTTCAATGAGTTCGTTCAACTGGATACTTAAAATGCTGTGTAAAGCTAATTGCTCTCCTAACCTGATTGAGGAGAGCGATTTTTTGCCCTCCTGCATTTTTCAGAATGCCAGGCCTGAATTTGTAAATTACATGGCTGGATGTAGCCAATTCATAAGGTAAAGGGTTAATAGTAAAGGGTAAATAAGAGACTTCAGAGATCATTTATTGTTTTCAAACATACATGCACATATATGTAAGTGACATCATCAGGTAAAAATAGGCCGATGAAATCGTCAGATGTGTACCCATACGCGCAACTAGTAGAAAGCTGTATGAAGGAGGGCCACCACGGATGCCGACATTATGTACACCATACAAGGTATGGGTACATACAGAAATGGATTGGAGGAGTGTCTAATTTGATGGATAAAGGGTTAATATCTCCGGATCAAATTATCAGATTTACATAAAAAACTATACAGCACAGCACATCAGTAACCTGAATAAATATATAAAGTAACATGACAATCGGATTGATATTTTTTTAGTTATCTCATGCCAAAGGGATTGGAGGAATTTTCAATTTGAAGGATAAAGGGTTAATATCTCCGGATCAAATTATCAGATTAACACCAAAAACTATACAGCTCAGCACATCAGTAACCTGAACACAATTATAAAGTAACTTGATAATCCAAGCAATATTTTTCAAGTTATCAAATGGCAAAGGGATTGGAGGAATTTTCAATTTGAAGGATAAAGGGTTAATATCTCGGGATCAAATCATCAGATTTACACCAAAAAATATACAGCTCGGCAAATCAGTAACCTGAACACAAATATAAAGTAACTAGACAATCCAATCAATATTTTTCAAGTTATCGAATGCCAAAGGGATTGGAGGAATTTTCAATTTGAAGTTTGTTGGTGGTTAAGTCACATTTATGCACCATGGCTAATCGTGACACAACATGGAGATGAAGTCAAGTTTAGTCAATCGTTGATCTACATGTTGCCCATTTTAGAGGACTTTCACCCCAAGCATTGGTGACTGGGTCCTATTTTACTAGTAAAGCGGAACTGGTTTACCACAGTAAACAAGTGCTGCTTACTTCCCGGGGTTCCCACGGGGATCAATTTGAAGGATAAAGGGTTAATATCTCAGGATCAAATTATCCGATTTGCACCAAAAACTATACAGCTCGGCACATCAGTAACCTGAAGACAAATATAAAGTAACTTGACAATCCAAGCAATATTTTTCAAGTTATCGAATGCCAAAGAAATGGATACGGACGCCGGATGGACAGACGGACAGACAGGCAGATGGACAAAGGATGGACGAATGACGGATGGTCACCCCGGATGCCGACATTATGTGTACCATACATAGTATGGGTACACATAAAAATAGAAAAGGTAGAAAAAATAAAATCATTTGATAAAATCAACTAAGTTGGTATTATGAAGCATCTCTAAATTTCATTGGTACATATTTTTGAATTTTGAAAATATCTGACTATTTTCAGATTATTAGCACTTGATATTTCTCATAGAATCTGCTTCATAAATTATCTTCCATGTATACGTGTAATATGGTTATATTCTGGTAATGCAACAGAAAACACAACCTTCATGCAGAATAATGTTAAACAATGAACTAAAGCTCCTAGAGTATTGATTTTAATATCAAAATTAACATAAAATTTAATCATAAATGTACAGGATACATACAATGTAAGTGGAGGTTCAAAATGAATTTTCAATCACATTTTAAAAACTTTCACAAATTCGAGAAAACATGTTTCTATTTCTTTGTCACTTATTTTAGAAAGCAACAATTAGTTCATTGATACACAAGAATAACACTTTTACGTATGTAATGCATAAGTTAGGACATTACATGACCACAAACAGCTATACTGCATTTTTCCAACATTAAGACTTACGGGAAACACCTACTTAATTCAAGCTTTTGTTTTGACAACTGATTATAATCTGCATTGAGAAAATACTGTACACTAGATGGTGTCACTTGTGTGCAAAGCACACTACAGTGTATCCCCACATTTGCATCCTTGACTTTGTATGAATGCCTGATACAAAGATGAAATGTATTATATGACACACTAAAATCATATTGAGTGGCACAGGTGACACAGCTTCGTGCGCACCTACAGACTCCACTGCAACATTTGAGCATGGCTTTAGCGTTTCGAATTACATACCCTAGGAGCCTTTCGCCGGAAACGGTCTAAGAAAACGTGAAAGTAGCAACAGCACAGCCACTAGGCAGCAGAAAAATCTGAAACCTTCGAGCGCATCTACAGACCCCACTGAAACATTTGAGCATGGTTTTAGCATTTCAAATTACATACCCTAGGAGCCTTTCACCGGAAAGGGTCTCAGAAAACACAAAAGTGGCAACGGAGGCACAGCCACGTGGCAGCTGAAAATGTGGGGATCCACATTTGCATCCTTGACTTTGTATGAATGCCTGATACAAAGATGAAATGTATTATATGACACACTAAAATCATATTGAGTGGCACAGGTGACACAGCTTCGTGCGCACCTACAGACTCCACTGCAACATTTGAGCATGGCTTTAGCGTTTCGAATTACATACCCTAGGAGCCTTTCGCCGGAAACGGTCTAAGAAAACGTGAAAGTAGCAACAGCACAGCCACTAGGCAGCAGAAAAATCCGAAACCTTCGAGCGCATCTACAGACCCCACTGAAACATTTGAGCATGGTTTTAGCATTTCAAATTACATACCCTAGGAGCCTTTCACCGGAAAGGGTCTCAGAAAACACGAAAGTGGCAACGGAGGCACAGCCACGTGGCAGCTGAAAAATCCGAAACCTTCGTGCACATCTACAGACCCCACTGCAACATTTGAGCATGGTTTTAGCATTTCGAATTACATTCCCTAGGAGCCTTTCGCTGGAAACGGTCTAAGAAAACACGAAAGTGGCGACAGTGGTACAGCCACATGGCACCCAAAAAATCCAAACCTTCCTACACATCTACAGACCCTACTGCAACATCTGAGCATGCTTTTAGCATTTCGAATTACATACTTTAGGAGCCTTTCGTCAGAAACGGTCTAAGAAAACATGAAAGTGGCAACAGTGGCACAGCCACGTGGCACCTGAAAAATCCGAAACCTTCGTGCGCCTCTACAGACCCTACTGCAACATTTGAGCATGCTTTTAGCATTTCGAATTACATACCCTAGGAGCCTTTCGCTGGAAACGGTCTAAGAAAACACGAAAGTGGCTACAGTGGCATAGCCACGTGGCACCCGGAAAATCCAAAACCTTCGTACGCATCTATAGACCGTACTGCAACATCTGAGCATGGTTTTAGCATTTTGAATTACATACCGTACGAGCCTTTCGCCGGAAACGGTCTAAGAAAACACAAAAGTGGCTACGGTGGCATAGCCACGTGGCACCCGGAAAATCCAAAACCTTCGTACGCATCTATAGACCGTACTGCAACATCTGAGCATCGATTTAGCATTCCAAATTACATACCCTACGAGCCTTTCGCCGGAAAAGGTCTAAGAAAACACAAAAGTGGCAACGGTGGCACAGCCTGTGGCACCCAAAAAATCCGAAACCTTCGTACGCATCTATAGACCATACTGCAACATCTGAGAATAGTTTTAGCATTTCGAATTACATACCCTACGAGACTTTCGGCAGAAACGGTCTAAGAAAACATAAAAGTGGCTAAAGTGGCACAGCCACGTGGCACCCGAAAAATCCGAAACCTTTGTGCACATCTATAGTCCCTACTGCAACATATGAGCATGGTTTTAGCATTTCGAATTACTTTCCCTACGAGCCTTTCGCCGGAAACGATCTAAGAAAAACATGAAAGTGGCTACGGTGGCACAGCCACGTGGCACCCGAAAAATCCGAAACATTCGTACGCATCTATAGACCATACTGCAACATCTGAGCATGGATTTAGCATTTCGAATTACAAACCCTACGAGCCTTGCACCGGAAAAGGTCTAAGAAAACACAAAAGTGGCAACGGTGGCACAGCCACGTGACACCCAAAAAATCCAAAACCTTCATACGCATCTATAGACCATACTGCAACATCTGAGAATAGTTTTAGCATTTCGAATTACATACCCTACGAGACTTTCGGCGGAAACGGTCTAAGAAAACATAAAAGTGGCTAAAGTGGCACAGCCACGTGGCACCCGAAAAATCCGAAACCTTTGTGCACATCTATAGACCCTACTGCAACATATGAGCATGGTTTGAGCAATTCGAATTACATTCCCTACGAGCCTTTCACCGGAAAGGATCTAAGAAAACACGAAAGTGGCTACGGTGGCACAGCCACGTGGCACCCGAAAAATCCGAAACCTTTGTGTGCATCTATAGACCCTACTGCAACATATGAGCATGGTTTTAGCATTTCGAATTACATACCCTACGAGCCTTTCGCCGGAAACGGTTCAAGAAAACACAAAAGTGGCTACGGTGGCACAGCCACGTGGCACCCGAAAAATCCAAAACCTTCCTGCGCATTTATAGCCCCTACTGCAACATCTGAGCATGGATTTAGCGTTTCGAATTACATATCCTACGAGCCTTTTGCCGGAAACGGTCTAAGAAAACACTAAAGTGGCTACGGTGGCACAGCCACGTGGCACCCGAAAAATCCGAAACCTTCCTGCGCATCTATAGCCCCTACTGCAACTTCTGAGCATGGATTTAGCATTTCGAATTACATATCCTACGAGCCTTTTGCCGGAAACGGTCTAAGAAAACACAAAAGTGGCTATGGTGGCACAGCCACGTGGCACCCGAAAAATCTGAAACCTTCCTACATATCTACAGATCATTTAGCAACACCCTAGTGTAATTTTAGAACTGCGAATTACATAGGTTGGGACTATTCAGCAAAAAAGTGAAAAAATAAAGCATCTTTTAAGTGGCTCCACAGAAGCCACCTGGTGGCACAAAAATTTAAAAGTTGTATTTTTGGGTTGCACAGACCCTATCGAACAACTGTAGAAAGTTACAGCGTTTCGAATTACAAAACCGGACGTACGGAAGTATGGACGTACGGACGTACGGACGGAGATCATGACAATATCCCCGCATTTTTTAAAATGCGGGGATAATAATGTGTACCTGTTTTACTTTGATTTAAAGCACTACATGTACTGGTTATCCCCGCATTTCCCAAAATGCAGGGATACATTGATGATCGGCATCTGAAGGTCCGTAATCTCTTTTTTGAGTTATAATTTTGAAACTTACCATACTTATTTAGTATGGTTTTGAGATGACAAATTCAGGTTTAGCTTGAATTTTTGTCACCAGGTGGTACCATTTAAAGGCTGAGCTAAAATACTGCTTTCTGACGAAAGGCTCCTAGGATATGTAATTTCAGTTGTTTAAAGTGTGTTTATATGTTCCGGTAGAGGGTCTAGATGTTGATAAAGGTTTTGGATTTTTTATTTGGTCCAGTGTGGTGCACATATTGTCATTAGAGAATTGGTTTCTGGCGAAAGGCTCCTATGGATTTTAATTTGAAATGCTGAAAGTGTGTTCAGATGTTCCGGTAGGGTCTCTAGATGTGCATAAAGGTTTTGGATTTTTGATTTAGTGCCCATAGCACTACTTTTTGTCGTTAGAGAATTTGTTTCCGGTGAAAGGCTCCAAGGGGTTTTAATTTGAAATGCTAAAAGTGTGTTCATATGTTCTGGTAGGGTCTCAAGATGTGCATAAAGGTTTTAGATTTTTGATTTGACCCCATGTGGTGCCCATAGCACCACTTTTATTGTTAGAGAATCGGTTTCCAGCGAAAGGCTCCCAGAGGTTTTAATTCAAAATGCTGTGTGTTCATATGTTCCGGTACGGTCTCTAGATGTGCATAAAGGTCTCAGATTTTTTATTCGGCCCCTTGTCACACCTATAATGCCTCTTTTGTCATTAGATAATCAGTTTCTGGCAACAGGTTCCTGAGGGTTTTAATTTGAAATGCCGATAGTGTGTTCATATGTTCAGGTAGGGTCTCTAGATGTGCATAAAGGTTTCAGATTTTTTAGCACCACTTTTGTTGTTAGAGAATTAGTTTCCGGCAAAAGGCTCCTATGGGTTTCAATTCAAAACACTGAAAGCGTGTTCATATGTTCCGGTCGGGTCTCTAAATGTACATTAAGGATTTGGATTTTTGATTTGGCCCCATGTGGTGCCCATAGCGCCACTTTTGTCGTTCGAGAATTTGTTTCCAGTGAAAGGCTTCCAGGGATTTTAATTTAAAATGCTGAAAGTGTGTACATATGTTTCGGTAGGGTCTCTTGAAGTGCATAAAGGTTTCAGATTTTTGATTTGGCCCCATGTGGTGCCCGCAGCACCACTTTTATCATTAGAGAATCAGATTCCAGTGAAAGGCTCCTAGGGGTTTAATTCGAAATACTGAAAGTGTGTTCATTTGTTCCAGTAGGGTCTCTAGATGTGCATAAAGGTTTCGGATTTTTGATTCAGCCCTATGTGGTACCTGTAGCACCACATTTGCCATAAGTAGAGCTGGAAGGTTGTGGGATTTACACTGCAGTTGCAGTTTCAGTTTTTAAAATAAACAAGAGGCCCCAGGGGGCCTGAGGGCGCTCACCTGACATGGTAGCCTAAATATCAACCCAGAGAATTGATTTCAACAAGTTGCATCTGCTCCTCCTAAGAAAAGCTTATACCAAATATCCAAAGATTCTGACCAGTGGATCTAAAAAAAAAAAGATTTTTAAAGAATATTCTCTTATTGAACTAAGTTATAATTCGGGCTCCCACAGGGAGCCCATATATGAACCCAGGGACTTCGCTTTAACAAACTTGAATCTCACCCCCTAAGGATACTGCACACCAAATATCAAAACATTCGGACAGCTGGATCTGAAGAAGAAGATTTTTAAAGAAAATTCCTCATTTTGAAATAAGTTACAATTCGAGCTCCCACAATGAGCCCAAATATGGACCTAGGGACATGGCTTGAACAAACTTGAATCTTACCCCCCCCCCCCCCCCCCCCCCTAAGTATGCTGCATAAAAAAATATCAAAAGCATTCATCTGCTGGATCTGCAGAAGATATTTAAAGAAAATTTCTCATTTTGAACTAAGTTGTCATTCAGGCTCCCATAGTGAGCCCAAATATGAACCAAGGGACTTGGTCGGGCTCCCACAGGGAGCCCAAATACGCACCCAGGGACTTGGCTTTAACAAACTTGAATCCCCTCCCCCCTCCACCCCCCCCCCCCACTCCCCAGGATGCTACACACCACATATCAAAACATTCCGACTGCAGGATCTGAAGAAGAAGATTTTTAAAGAAAATTCCTCATTTTGAACTAAGTTACAATTCAAGCTCCCACAGTGAGCCCAAATATGGACCTAGGGACATGGCTTGAACAAACTTGAATCTCACCCCCCAAGGATGCAGCATACCACATATCAAAACATTCCGAATGCTGGATCTGAAGAAGATTTTTAAAGAAAATTCCCCATTTTGAACTAAGTTATAATTTGGGCTCCCACAGTGAGCCCAAATATGAACCCAGGGACTTGGCTTGAACAAAACTGAATCTCACCTCCCAAGCATGGTGCATACCCAATATCAAAAGATTCTGTCTGCGGGATCTTGAGAAGAAGATGTTCAAAGAAATTTGCCTGAAATGCACTAAGTTCAAATTTGGGCTCCTATGCTGAGCCCAAATATAAACCCAGAGGGCCGATTTGAACAAACTTAAATCAGATTCACCCCCAACATTGCATACTAAATATCAAAAGATTCTGCCTGCTGGATTTGGAGAAAAATATTTTTTAAGAAATTTGCCTGAAATACACTAAGTTGGAATTCGGGCTTCTATAGTGAGCCCAAATATGGATCCAGGGGGCCGATTTGAACAAACTTGAATCAGATCCACCCCACAATGTTGCATACTAAATATCAAAAGATTCTGCCTGCTGGATCTGGACAAGAAGATTTTTAAAGAAATTTGCCTGAAATGCACTAAGTTCGAATTCAAGCTTCTATAGTGAGCCCAAATATTAATCCAGGGGGCCGATTTGAACAAACTTCAATTAGATCCACCCCACAATGTTGCATACTAAATATCAAAAGATTCTGCCTGCTGGATCTGGAGAAGAAGATTTTTAAAGAAATTTGCCTGAAATGCACTAAGTTCGAATTCAAGCTTCTATAGTGAGCCCAAATATTAATCCAGGGGGCCGATTTGAACAAACTTCAATCAGATCCACCCCACAATGTTGCATACCGTACCAAATATCAAAAGATTCTGCCTGCTGGATCTGGAGAAGAAGATTTTTAAAGAAATTTGACTGAAATGCACTAAGTTCGAAATCGGGCTCCTATACTGAGCCCAAATATGAACCCAGGGGGCCAATTTGAACAAACTTGAATCAAATCCACCCTACAATGTTGCATACCAAATATCAAAAGATTCTGCCTGCTGGATCTGGAGAAGAAGATTTTTTAACGTTTTTCCCATTGCCTAAAGTTCAAATTTGGGCTCCTATACTGAGCCCAAATATAAACCCAGAGGGCCGATTTGAACAAACTTAAATCAGATTCACCCCACAATGTTGTATACCAAATATCAAAAGATTCTGCCTGCTGGATTTGGAGAAGAATATTTTTTAAGAAATTTGCCTGAAATACACTAAGTTGGAATTCGGGCTTCTATAGTGAGCCCAAATATGGATCAAGGGGGCGGATTTGAACAAACTTGAATCAGATCCACCCCACAATGTTGCATACTAAATATCAAAAGATTCTGCCTGCTGAATCTGGAGAAGAAGATTTTTAAAGAAATTTGCCTGAAATGCACTAAGTTCGAATACGAGCTTCTATACTGAGCCCAAATATAAACCCAGGGGGCCGATTTGAACAAATTTGAATCAGATCAATCCCACAATGTTGGATACCAAATATCAAAAGATTCTGCCTGCTAGATCTGGAGAAGAAGATTTTTTAAGAAATTTGCCTGTAATGCACTAAGTTCGAACTCAAGCTTCTATAGTGAGCCCAAATATTAATCCAGGAGGCCGATTTGAACAAACTTCAATTAGATCCACCCCACAATGTTGCATACTAAATATCAAAAGATTCTGCCTGCTGGATCTGGAGAAGAAGATTTTTAAAGAAATTTGCCTGAAATGCACTAAGTTCGAATTCAAGCTTCTATAGTGAGCCCAAATATTAATCCAGGGGGCCGATTTGAACAAACTTCAATCAGATCCACCCCACAATGTTGCATACCAAATATCAAAAGATTCTGCCCGCTGGATCTGGAGAAGAAGATTTTTTAAGAAATTTGACTGAAATGCACGAAGTTCGAAATCGGGCTCCTATACTGAGCCCAAATATTAACCCAGGGGGCCAATTTGAACAAACTTGAATCAAATCCACCCTACAATGTTGCATACCAAATATCAAAAGATTCTGCCTGCTGGATCTGGAGAAGAAGATTTTTTAACGTTTTTCCCATTGCCTACAGTGTTAAAAATTGCTGACTCCGCACTTTTTCAAAGTCCCGAAACTGTACCCTATGATGATTTTTTTTTACCAATCCTTTCTGTTGGTCCTAAGGAAGCTTCACACCAAATAACAATTCTCGGTGCCGTGCAGTTTTGGAGATATGGGCGTTTTAATTTTTTTCTATTTTTAGCTCCTGTGGTTCCCACGGGACTGCAGGAAAAAGATTTTTGGCATAAATCAAGTACTTATAACTTATAACCCAATAATACCTCATATTAAATTTGGTTCAAATCGGCGTCTTAGTTCAGAAAACAGAAATTTTGGGCAGGGCAAAAATTCTTGCCCCTCTCAGAACAAAGGTAAATATTGCCCGTCAAACTTCTCTTGAACAAACTTGAGTCTACACCTCAAATGGAAGCTGCATACCAAATATCAAGTCTCTGCTATGGCTGGTTCATGAGAAGAAGATTTTTAAAATTTTGTGCATTTTGGCCCCACCCCACTCCACAATATGAGCAGAAATCCAATTTGAAGAAAAATCCAAATGCCCCTATATAACCACCACTTACATGAAATTTAATTAAAATGTGGCCAGTGGTTTAAGAGAAAGAGGCTCAAAAACCACTTTCACGCAGGACGACAGATGACGGATGGACGACAGATGACGGATGGACGACGGACGAAGAGTGATCAGAAAGGCTCACCCTGACTTTCAGTCAGGTGTGCTAAAAACCTCTTTTGCGGTTGAGGTTTCAGTTGTCCATGAGCATATAGAAACTATCCGTATGTACCCATCACATCGCCCCATAATTACATCTTCCACTAACAAGGCATCTTCTGTTGATTATATCAGTTGAATAAATAATTATAAAATATCTATGCTTGTAATATTGAAAAATGTCAGGCCAAAACTGTGTTTAGGGTAACCGGGCTGAACCTAAAAAATTATGCCGACCCTCAAAATTTTATCAAGTAAAAGTTGCTCATTCAGGTCAATGAAAACCCAAATTTTCAACCCATCATCAACTGTGAATTTGAAACTGATTTTGATGTTCAAGCTTTCAAAATTACGTGTAGAAATAAATGTATCAGACAGTATAAATAAAGAGCAAGTGGCAGATTATAGTTCATCAAAAGAAACCACATTTGATAAACTGATGAACATTTTACAATGCTTCAGCCTTGGTGTTGACAGGTCATGAATATTAAGGTGCTATGTAAGTAATGGAATTTTGTTTATTTTGAAATTCCCACCTCTGATATTCCTTAAATTCAAATTAAATACACACAAATTATACATCAAAATGAAGGTTGGGAGGTATAGAACACAAAAAATATATGAAATCAACTCATAGAGTTGACAGCAGGCAACACTGGTTCCTGAAAGTCTACTACTGTATTCACACCAGAACTGACAAAAACTTGTGTCCAAATGTTCTACATAATGTATTTCAAATCTGTTGTATTTAGTTTACACTGATTTAATCCTGACCAGCCATTGAATTTTAAGCATGTTACCTTCTGATAGAACCCTGCGAGTCTTTGAATTTGATTAAAATTTTGAATCATTTGTCCAATTCGATTCGATTTACCTGACTGCCAAACATTGAAATTGAATATCCTGATGATCATCATGGAAAGTTATGTCCTTTCTTTTCGTGTATACATGTATCATTATATGTGTACATTATTTCTCACTAATAACGTTAACATCAATAATATTATGGTTAACAGGTCAGTCAGAGCTGTTGGGTGGTTATTATTTTAGTAGTCAGGCATTAATAAAATCATCAGAGGCAACCAAGCAGATGATATGTCTGAATGCATGCTACCATGCATCAGTCATACAGATGACTCAACAATATGCATGAACTTGAAAGGGCGGAAATGCAAGAAATGTGTCAACTGTGATCTATGCGGTTACCACATATACCGACTTAATGTCCAATTCGATTCAAATTTAGTTGGAAATTGAACCATAAACATGCAATTCGGTTTGCATTTGATTCATATGGAAAAATTCTGATTTACAGGGCCCTACCATCTGATATATGTTCTAAGATAACCATAAGAAAAGCTTGGCTCCATTTTTTTCTCTTCTGATAATTTTCACACTTGCAATCTCTCCTTGGGAAGAATGTAATTAACTTCCGAAGAAAAGACTGTCATTGTCAGAAGTATCAAGAAATGGAAAATGTAACAAGTTTTCTTGTGCATATCCTACATCTTCTTTAAAGTTAGTAGTGTGGGGATAAGCTACCGCCAATTAAAGTGAAAAGATAGTAATCAGTAATGTAAATCAATGGCTTTTTCAAAGTAAGTTTAATCACGACCATTACTTTCAAAATAGAATAACTGTATTAAGGGCCTGAAAGTAACTGTAATTATACACATGCAATCATTATCTTTTCAGTGTAATCACCACAGACCTGCATGTGAGTGGTGACTGACTGAATCAAAGTAAAAGGGACACATCTAGTATTGCCAACAAAGCTATAGGTGGGCCCACCAATAGAAAGACTCCAGATGTAAACAAAGCACATTGCATTGTCGAATCCATCTGAGAGAGGATAAGGCTATCAATAAATGATGATATTACCATCTTTTCGTATTTATTTTTCCAATTGATCTATTCAGCTGATTGTTTGTTTTATGATGAAATACTGATTCTGTTACCTGAACAGTACAAATAATTACGGTATGAATAAGGAGCTTGAAGGACTTGAAGGGTAGTGGAAGTAAGGGATAATGACTGGATGATCATACACGTAGTTAGAACTGTGCGAATGACTCCTTGACAAAGGCGGTGTCAACCACCTTCCCTCCCCCCCAACCCCCACCCTGAATTACACCCAAACCATCCTCTGGCCGAACCATCCTCTGCAAATTGACCCAAACCGGCCGCTGCATTTTGACCCAAACCGGCCGCTACATTATGTCCCAAACCATCCTTTAGAAACAAATTATTTATTTCCATCTTTTTTTAATATTTTAAACTGAATTTTTATTATTTTGAGTAAATAATAAGTTATTTTTGAAAGTTTGAGAGCTTTTCAAAATCATTTTTCATGTTTGTTTTTCATTATTACTTATCACTAGCTGCTTGCCTGGAGGGCGTGGGGGCTCAGTAGGTAGAGGTGCAGGCTGCAAGCTGAGAGGCCCTTGGTTCGAATCCCACCTGCGGCAACTGTGTTGTATCGTTGGGCAAGACACTTCACCCCTATTGCCTAGGTGGGGGCATGGTTGCATTGTGTACTAAGGCGTACTGCACATCGATGGTGCACATGTCTTCAACCAATGCTAACCCTGCTCATGTAGGTTTCTGGATGTTTTGTACTCAGGATGTTTTGTAGTTCAGCGATCTGAACATAGTGGCAAACCCCTCTACGTTCAGATTCTACCCATTCAAATCTGTGATAAAATTCCCCAACAAGTTTTTAAGGGAACTCAAAACTCGAAAATAGGAATCTATATCAAGCTCTCGCCCTTATTACCGGCTGCAATCGATAGTACAGGTATTTCCTTACATTTGTGCCGAGTCTATTGATCCAAACTATGTTTTATCCTTTAATTATCGAGATTTGAATAATGGTGAAGCGTCAACGACTGCTTCGATATCGTCTGTGTTTCTGTCTAAATATAAAACAGTAAAAACAATGACACGGTAATGGCGTCGAAATGAATAGAGGCAAGACGGGATGCTTTTGTAGTAGTTATCAATCATTTCAGGGAACAGAAGACACTTCTGAATGTGTAACACAATAAAAATGCCCCACGCCCAATAACTTGACCATTATCAACCTCCTCTGCACGAATGTGGTATGAAAAGGTCTTTTCGTCTATAAACGTCGTTCCAACAAGAATTTATTTAAAATTATTCATA
Organism: Pictodentalium vernedei; assembly: GCA_031216915.1. NCBI lineage: Eukaryota > Metazoa > Mollusca > Scaphopoda > Dentaliida > Dentaliidae > Pictodentalium > Pictodentalium vernedei. The sequence goes on from CM062293.1 coordinate 185,190,619, forward strand.
TCTAACCTAGCAACAGTTCATAAATATATCATTATACTATATTTTTCAGAACATTTTTGTTGACAATATATCACATGTTTGTATACTTTTTGAAGAAAGTGTTAAAAATAAAAGCAATTATTGAGAAAATATTGTTCCTTTTTCTTGTTTCTCACATAGATCTAATGGTAAAGATGAAGAATGTGGGACTTTTCCATTTACATAAAAACAATGCATTTTTCTCACTTTTTTCTGCATTTTCCTATTACTAGTATCTTTCCGATAAAATGACCGAAAGATATTCACTTTTACTGGCAATTATAACCACCCAACATTTTTTACCTGTGCAATTTGTGACATTCGCATTCATCTTTCCTCCACGTTTTTTGGTGTTTTTCGGCATCTGCTCTGTGTATTGGTTGTTTTTGGTACACTTGTTTGTTCTGTTCCCGACATGGTCTAGGGTCAGTGTAGTGAGAGCTAGGGTTAGCTTACCCGTAAGCTAACCCTAACCCTCACTACATTGACCCTAGACCTACAATCACCAGCCAAAGAGATAACAAAAGTTATGTAAACACGCACTTCAAAATGGCGAGAATGCAGAAGAATCTCTGGCACCGTAATATTAAAAGGGTTTAAATTATCTCTAATCTTAGTCAAAAGTGAATATCTTTCGGTCATTTTATCGAAAACATGACTAGTAATAAGAAAACGTAGAAAAAAAGGTGAGAAAAATGCGTTGTTTTTACAAAAAAGGAAAAGTCCCCTATTCTTTCGCTTTACCAATCTAATGGTCACTACAATTTCTAGAGGACAGTATGAGCCAAATTGCATAGTGGATGGTTCGGGTACTGTAGAACTAGAAGATGGTTTGGGTGCTGTGGAGGATGGTTCAGGCTACATATAGTGACTGGTTTGGGTCAAATTGCAGAGGACGGTTTTGCCAGAGGACGGTTTGGGGGTGTTCCCCCCCCCCCCCCACCCAATCCATTGGGGGAAATGCCTCCTTTGGCATTATAATTTATTGTGAATGTCTGAAATTCCCCTCCCCACCAACCCCCCCCCCCCCCTATCTATCTATCTATATATCTTCCACTTATGTCGAACCCCTCGCAGGGACATAGACATTCGGCACGGTAGCCACAAAGTATAGTATCAGGCCTAAAACTATATTATAAGATCAGAAAAATAAGTAAAAGCCCCCCCCCCCCCTCCCCCCCGCACATCGGAGTAACTCATGGCATTGAGAATTTGAGTCCAGTATGAGAGAGAGAGAGAGAGAGAGAGAGAGAGAGAGAGAGAGAGATAGATAGAGAGAGAGAGAGAGAGAGAGAGAGAGAGAGAGAGAGAGAGAGAATACAACGCACTAATGATTTCATATCTTTCTCGCCGTTGTCCTTCAAGAACATTGGAGGGAATGGACGAAGAACAGTATCATATCTGTAACTCTGAACGGCTGAAACAAATAAACTCCACAGGAAATCCACGGAAAATGGATCTTCAATCAACCTCTGCAAGAGATAATCATCGTCCGTAGTCATTCTTTAAAATTATATTGCGGCTCAGATCAAAGAGAAGGCGCCATCGATTTCAACACATTTCGGGTTGCAAACAAAAAGGATAATTTCTCTCCAGACAAACGTTTGTTTACATGCAAATCGTGTTTTCCGGTTTGGGACTTTTCGATGAGAACACTGGCTCTTCCGCATAACTTGATCCAGATCTTGCCTGATCGGACCTTATTCAAGCTGATTCAAACGGGTCGGCGATTTCACCACTGAAGCCCTTTCGCCCCGAACGACTTCGCCACCTATGATATGACAGATGAGGAGATGGGGTACAACCAAAACAAAAAACAGAACAGTAGTTAACATATTTGTTTTGTAATTTTATAGTTTTTTTGTGTGTGTTTTTTTAAACCTTAAATCGTTTAATATATGGAATCTCAAATTTTATGGACAGTGGATTAAATAAAGATAGGCCTATAACATACATTTTATGTATTGTTATTATTTTTAAAATTAAAATAAGATAAAAAGTTATGTTTCCCTGATAAGGAAGAATTCATTATATTAAATTACAAAATACAAGATTTTATAAGGGCGGTACTATTCTCGGGAACAGGACAGAGAACAGGAACGGGTAACTAATCTCAGGAATTCAGGAACAGGAAAAATGCCAATTAAAAGTTAAATTGGGCTCGCGATTATTAATGCCCTCTTATCAGGTCAAAACCACAAATCTCAACTTTCTTTCCAATAAAACACAAGAATAGCTAAATTAGAAGTGTTGTCAATGCGGGGTGTTTGCAACTTTTTAATTTACACAAAATTAACAAGAGCAGTTACCGCCGACGGATCGTTTAATTTGAAGGGTAGGAGATTTCAACGGTACCGGGTCAAGTCGGCCCCGGGTCAAGTCGGCCCCCAAAATTTTCCCGGGTCAAGTCGGCCCACCGAATGGGCCGAGTTGACCCGGCCTTGTGGGCCGAGTTAACCCACCAAGGTTTTTTGAAATTTTTCACTCGTGGAAGTTATACTCACCTATATGTCCGACTTCAAGGCTGCCAGTTACTGAAATGACTTACAGAGAGAAAGGGTCAGTTTATTCTTATGAGTTGACCCGAGGCCGAGTTGACCCGAGGCCGAGTTGACCCGTTCCCATTTCAACAGCCAAACATGATTGATGAACGTGCGTGCTGCTTCATGTTCATAAAACAAAGGGCTGGTTGGTATATGTCAACAATATGATAACTATCCTTTACATATCACCACGGAAAATGTCCAATGGATGAATTTTGTTATCTCATCCCCCAAAAGAAATCACCTTTAGCTAATATGACAAGATGAGCCTGGAAGCCTCAGGGGAATTATAACTACATGTGTTTTTTTTTTTTTTTGCATTGAACTATTCCCTTCTTACAGATGATCTGTCTTTCGCGTATTGTCAATAAGCCAGCCTTAGTGAATGTGTCGCGAATTGCATTAGTCCATTTATCAGAAGTACTGGGTGGAGCACTCAGGCTTTATTGCTTTTTCACCTCGCGCGATTCGGCCCCAATAATTTTCGTGTGCTATTCGGCTTCGTTTTGGGCCAAAAAGCGCAGCTTTCGAGGCCGAATGCGGTCCCAAATAAATTATTTTACGTCAACTTTTTGACAGTTATTTATCAGTTTTTATTTTCATGCTCAGTGATTATTTTCTGTTATTTTTTGTTTTGTTTTTTTTTTGTTTTCGTAAATGCATTTGATGATTTTTTTACACCGCCGGTGCATTTCTCATTAAACTGTTTTCTGAATGAAAAGAAAATATATTTAAAAACCTGAAACGTCATTACGTCATCATGAGTTTGGTACTCAGTTTGAAAAGTTGATTTAATGATGAATGAAAGTTTTCATTCCCCCCCCCCCCCCACCCCCCTTTCTCTGTTAATTATTCTGTTCAAAATCCAGGAACGCCTTGATGTATTTTTGGGCTAGTTACATGGACAAGTAAATAATTGCGAAATATTTTTTTTTATATAAATGATCCGGTCCTAGTGCTAACGTATATGTAGTAAGTGCTTTCCAGTAAATAACTCTAAAATAATTTACAACTTAAAGTCACGCCTCCCCCAATATAATCATTTTGCAATTATTTAACTGTTAAGCACCAATTGGTGTTTTCAAGTAAATAACTGCAAAATCATTTTTATAATTTCAAGTGATCCAGTCGTAGTGCTGATGTATGTGCAGTAACTTGCTTTCCGGTAAATAATGCGGAAGTCCTAAAGTTCATCACTGCTAATCAGTTTAGAATTCGTCTACCAGGCTGCAAGAAATTCTTTTCTGAACAGCATATTAGATAAATTGTTTTCCAAACAATGTGTGTATTCTTTGCAATTTCAATCACCTACTTGTTTGAAATTCAATGGATGTCGAGACTCGAGAACCCCATGAAAGAACCTGAAAAAAAAACGAAATCCCCAAAGCAGAAAAGCGCCAAAGCCCGAGGCCGAAAAGCGTTGTTCCGAAAAGAGTGGGGCCGAAAAGCGCGAGCCGAAAAGCAATGATCCCAGCACACATGTTTGAAATATCGAAACTTACAAGGGAACTGAAAATATATTTATTCACCAGGTCGGTACCATTTGGATGTTGTGAGGTGATTCTTACCTCTCGGAATCTTTTGTCCAAGGAAAAAGTGCTTAGCCGTTGAAGGTTTCCATGCTTAGCTCGATGATACGAGAAAATTCCATCCTGCATTAACTACCCGTTGCAAACGGGTTTTAGCCAGGACGGAAAATGGAACCAAGCGAAAACGGCACCAAGTGACCGAAACGGCACTATGGGTGGCGAAAACGGCACTAATGGCGCTGGCGAAAACGGCACCATGGGTTTTGGTTGGCGAAAGCGGCACATGGGTTTGGGTTGGCGAAAGTGACACCAGTTCGGATAGAGAAAACAGCACTAATATTCAGTTCGTTTCATTCTGCCCTTTTCTCTGTTTTATTTTGAAACAGAATTTAAGCTTACGGATGCATTTTACGTTCTTTAATAAATTTTGTTGAAAAATGAGCAGTCCGATTGACAAGTGTTTATAGAATGTTTGGCTTTTCGTTGTTTACATAACGGCTATCAGTAATTTGGGTAAATTAAGTGACTTGATAAAAAACGTAAAAAGGGGAATACAAATAAGACAAAAACGCGTTTAACGCTTATAAAGTAAAATAAAAGTGAGGGTTTACATTCTGAATAATAATGATCTTAAATTATTATGTAACTCCCCAATTATCTACCGAACATGTTTTAAAATATGCTTTTTCTTCCTTGAAATAAAAACATAAGAAATATATTGTTTATTTTAAGAAGGAAACGGAATCAGTAGGCTAATGGCAGAGAGAAGTAAAATATGTAATGTAAAATGTAAGCCCAATTTGAAGGGATGGAAGATGGGGTTGCAAAAAGGGTTCGTCACGATTTATAATAGTTTGAAAGGAATTATTAACAACTCTCCCGTTAACGACCTGTATCGGGCCGCTAATAATATGGAAGTGTGTTAATTATTCCTTGAGGAACGTTAATAAACCGTAATACTCGATCAAATAATTTCACAATGTCCGTCGAAATCATGTTTTCGCGAATTTAACCCCATTGGTAGGGTTGGAAGAGAGAGTTGCAAAAAAGGTTCAACACGGTTTATTCATAGTTTGAAAGAAATTATGAACAACTCTCCATTTTATTAGCGATCAGTCTCGGCCACTAATAATATGGAGGGATGTTAATTATTCCTTAGGGGACGTTAATAAACCTCAATGCTCAGCAAAATAATTTCACAATGTCTGTCTGATGTTTTCGCGAATTTAAAGTTAATAAACCTTAAGAAGATGTACATAAAAAAGTAAACGCCATTGGTAGGGTTGGAAGTTGGGGCTGCAAAAAAGGTTCGACACGGTTTATTAATAGCTTGAAAGGAATTCTTAACAACTGTCCATTTTATTAGCGACCAGTCTCGGGCCGCCGGTTTATTATTATTAGCTCTCCATTTTATTAGCGAGCAAGTACCGGGTATATATTCCATGTATTTGAAAGTATTTGCTGTGAATACTTTACATTGCATTTGTTCCACGTATTCCAGTAAATTAATAAGATATTCAATCAAAAGTCCCGAAGTTTTGTTTTGTTTTTTGATATTCCTCATATTGACATTCTCCGTCGTGTTACAAAATTTAGCATATTTTCACTAAATATCTTTCCAATTTACCCCAGTCGTCAGATTTTGTACACGTATTCATTTCTGGCTATTGAAATCTCCTCCACTGCAAAAAAAAAAAAAAAAAAAAAAAAAAAAAAACTTCCGCCGTCGCCGGTAACTGTTCCTGTGAATTCAATGTAAATTAAGAACACCGAGAAAAACACATCCTCAGCAAACTATTTTATCTAATGGCTCGCAAGGATGAAAGATTTGAATTATTATATTATGATGGTTGACAAACATTTGAGTGAAATTTGTTCAATCACGTACAATAATGTTCTTTTTCTGTTCCTTCATTCCTGGGATTAGGTACCCATTCCTGTTCCATGTCCTGTTCCTGGGAATAGGTACTCTCTTTTGGCACATGACATTGGCAACAGTAATTTCTGTCGCCAAACAAACCAGGAAAGAAGTAAAGATCAGTACGTCCCATTAGACTGGTTACTTGATAAGCCAAATAACTTGTCGACCATTTACAAGGTACTAGTTTATACCAAACCTCTTCCATATATAATAAGAATAACACTTTGTCCGGTCGCTGATTTGTCACAGTTCTCGGGTGAAAAGGCCTTGATAGCCCTGTTCCCCCAAATGCCTCCTTATTCCCAAGCCCCTTCTCTCCCCCAACACTCGGAGACGAACTGCTTGATGACATCCCGTGTCCCATTCTTACCAATCTCTCCTAAAAGCATACAAACCCTCTCCTTTGTGTCACTAACTAACAGACATTACGAGTAATCATTTATTTGTATTCGGAAGATAGATTTTACAAATAAGTATAAATGTCTGAACTTTATATCACCTTAGATGCTCGTTGGTTCATGAAAATGTGATATCCTTCGCAATCACTGTTTGTTCTTAATCTCCTACTATAAACCGACCACGACCCACGCTCCAAATATTGCACAACCCCAGATATCAAGTGAATACTTCCTCTTCAGTATATCTGCTGCTGTGGTTGATATCCGTTCCCACGTGGCGTTAAATACAGAGACGAAAGAATCTGCACTTGTGGATGCGACAAGCATCCCATAAGTGGATAGATGTTGGTGTTTTTGTTTCTCGTACACGTACTGCCCGTAGTGGACTGGTGGCGGCTCGGCTGGTCTTAGACTTCCTACTTCTTGTGTTTCCTTCGCTTCTCGGAAGGGGAGGTGGCGATTCCTTGATTATTGTCGATGGAGGTTGTGGTATCGTCCTGTTTTGCGCTAGTGATGTCGCAAAAGCGACGTTTGATTGTAATGCCGCCATTGCCTTTCGAAGTTTTGAAACTTTCGAAGAGTGGCTTCTTCCACGACCTCTTTTGTTCGTTTAGGCTCTTCTTCAAAAGCTAGTTGCAGAGTCCTAGACAGCGCGGACCCCAGCTACTGCAACCAGCTCAGGGAGCAAATTTTGGTGTATTATTTTATTATTGTAGGACCGTAAGACGATACGAGGAATGGGTTGGGGACAATCGATCCTTGGACGATTCGGACAGTGAACGATTCGGACCATGGACGATTCGGACCGTGGACGATTCGGACCATGGACGATTCGGACCATGGTCAATTCGGACCTCCGCTGTTGGTCAAATCGGACCTCCAGTATTGGTCAACTCAGACCCCGGGAATGGTTAACTGAGAATGAATGGAAGTCAATACGGACCTAAAGTTTTTTTTCTGATACTTTCATTGATGTTTTAATTTCCAGAAGATGAGCTGACTGTACTTTACTCAATTTATACATTTATTGTAAAAAAATTGTGTTTCATAAATTTCTTCTGTGGTAAGTACTAGTTGTGATTAATCCTCAACATGTTATCCACTGATCGATTGGTTCTCCGGTGTCAGTGAACCAAAAAGATCAAACTTTTAAAACAAATAGCAGTTCCCAACCTTGGGATTGCGACATCGGTTAAGATAAAGGCAGATGTGAAAAAACGAGCACAGGAGGAACTGTTTGAACCGGCGAGTGTTATGATCAAAGAGACATTTTAGAGAACTGAGAAATAAACATTCACACGTTATATTTTGTCATCCCTGATATTCCCGAAGGCAGTGCATTTAGCATGTGAAATCACATAATGCACTTTAGCATTTTTTAATACTTTACCTGGTTGTTTTAACTCTAACGTGTACACTCTACCACGTTTCGTCCCATTTTGGTCGTTTCGTCCCATTTATTTTGGTCGTTTCGTTTATTTTACAATATCCACCCATCAACATGGGACGAAACGACCAAAATAAATGGGACGAAACGCCCAAAATGGGACGAAACGTCTTGGGACGAAACGACCACGGGACGAAACGACTAGAACCCTGAGTACAGGGGTAACCTAGGCCTTCTCATACGGGAACCGCGACAAATCAGCGGGCTGCCAAAGTGTTATTATTATTATTACATTGTCAAAGCATTCTTCGACTGAATCTATTTTAATTACGTTGTCCCTTCAACCTTATCCTACGAGGCCGAAACGTCCCAGGTCGAATCGTCTCAAGGCCGAAACGGGTGCTAGACATTTGTCTGAAGCAGAAATGTGGCGGGCTTTAGGGATGGTGGAGCAAGGGGCTACCCAACGTCAGGTTGGCGAAGCCCTTGGTATGCACCACACGGCGATCACCAGAGCCTGGGCAAGATTTGATTTCAGCAGTATGGCACACCAATAAGACGGCATGGTGGTGGCAGAGACAGGGTAACATCTGCAGCTGAAGACCGGTTTTTGATCATTCAGGTCCGTAGGAACTGCTTTGCCAAAGCAACCTAGCTTTGCAGTGATCTTCAGAATGCATCCGGGGTAAATGTTTCGACGCAGACTGTCCTTGCAAGGTTACACGAAGGTAGTCTCTGATCGAGAAGACCATGTATTCGAACCATCGCTAGGCACGATATGAATGGGCCATGGACCGCGTTGGATGGGCGAGAGAAGATTGGCGACCTGTCCTTTTTACAGATGAGTCAAAGAACTGCCTAGACCACACAGATAGGCGTTCTGGGGGTATGGAGAAGACCATGAGAGCGATTCCATGCAGCCAACATTGCTGAGCATGACTGCTGTTGTGGAGGTTCAGTCATGGTCAATCATGGTCTGGGGTGGTATCAGCACGGATGGACGTACAGAGCTATGTGTCCTTGAACGTGGTACATTGACTACACATCGGTATATTGAAAAGATCCTGGATGTCCACGTCCGATTGTATGCTGGTGCAGTGGATGATAGATTCATTCTGATGGACGATAATGCCAGTCCTCATGTTGCCCATGCTGCCGGGGAGTACCGACAGATGGAGGGGATTCAGCGTATGGAGTACTATGGACTGGCCAGCATGATCCCCTGACCTCAATCCAACCGAACATGTCAGGAATGAGTTGCAGCTTGCAATTTCAGCCCGTCCAGTCCAGCCAAGAAGTGACCAGGAGCTTGGTACCATGCTGGTCTAAGAATGGAACAACATCCCACAAAGGACGACCAGGAAGCTGCTTGGGAGCACGAGAAGGCGTTGTCAGGCTGTAATTAACAGAAATGGCTCTCATACTCGATACTGAACCCATACCAGTTCGCTCCGTCAACTTTTTGAGAAATTTTCCATGGTTATCGTATTCAAAAGCTAAGATATAATGTCAAACACAAATAAAATCTTAATTTCTATACTTAGATCCTTGAAGATATAATTAAATAAAAAATATATACACTTTTCATTGCAATATTTCAACTAAAACGTAAAACAGGTAGTTGGATATACTTGGTGCTTAGCAAATTTTGAGAAATATATAATTAGCTGGTCTCCTTAAAGATAGTTTTAGGGTTATGGATTTTAAGTAGACCGGTAAATGTATATATTTTATTCTGTTGGATAAAGTCAATTTTCAAGTCCTGTAGATGCTAAATAGTATCAAATTTGTGATTTATATGAAAAGAGAATCAGATTACATACAAAATCAACGAATATACATTTGGTCTCCCTAAGACTGGGTTTTAAGCACGGTCTCCTTAAGACTGGAAATAGAGTTGAATATATAGCGGGTCTCCCTAAAGCTGGTTTTGAGGTTATGGATTTTAAGTAGACCGGTAAATGTATATATTTTATTCTGTTGGATAAAGTCAATTTTCAAGCCCAGCAGATGCTAAATAGAACCAATTTAGTGATTTATATGAAAAGAGAATCAGATTACGTACAAAATCAACAAATATACGTTTGGTCTCCCGGAGACAGGGTTTTAAGCACGGTCGCCTTAAGACTGGAAATAGACTTATATATATAAATATATATATATATATATATATATATATATATATATATAACTTCACCGAATATTTTATATAACTTCGTCAATTTGCCATCATGCTCGGAAGATTACTTCCTTCTAAGCGGTTTTCAATTGGGACTAATTCTTATTCCGTTACGTTAAGTGATGCAATACACATTGGTACGGCACGGAACGGAATAAGAATTAGTCAAAAATGAAAGCCGCTTAGAAGGAAGTAATCTTCCGAGCATGATGGACAATTGACGAAGTTATATAAAATATTTGGTGAAGTAATATATATAAATATTATCTAACTAATTCATATAGATTATATGAAAAATAATATAATTAAGGGTAATTTTTTATCTAATTGATAGAAGGTCAATTATTGATGTAAGTAAAAAAAAATTGAAGTAATAACGATTTTCACCTGTATATAATTCTTCTTTTCGAGTGGGGGTAAATTATTAATATAAGTGTTAAAACCACACACTGAACATAATCTCTCATTCAACCTAAGAAGCGTAATTCTGATTGAAGTAATAACGATTTTCACCTGTATATAATTCTTCTTTTCGAGTGGGGGTAAATTATTAATATAAGTGTTAAAACCACACACTGAATCAAGGAAAATTATACTATTCAACATGCAATTATACACCAACAGTATCTATAAAAACAGGAATAATTTTACATAAATATTCACGGCAGATATTCATAAATGTAAAAATATTAATTTAATGTAACCAAAATAATAAATAATTTTATAATACAAGGTCTAAAACAGATAAATAAACACGTGTACGAAACGCTCACTTCGTGTACGAAACGTCCAATTTTGGTGTACGAAACGTCCTATTTGTGTACGAATCGTCGCGTGTACGAAACGTCTTGTGTACGAAACGTCAGTAAACCGGCCGAAACGTCCCAGGGCCGAAACGTCTCAAGGCCGAAACGTCCCGATTCCTTCACCATGGTCTGAATTGCCCAATGCCGGAGGTCCGAATTGACCATCTTTGGAGGTCCGTATTGACCAACGTTGAAGGTCCGAATCGGTCCGAGGAATTACGAATGTTGCCGAAGATAAGTTATTTCCCTTCATATCGATAAAAATAAACAAAATGGCACAGAGTAACAGAACACGTGGACCAAATATTCTGATAACAGGTGTGATTAAATCATAAAATGGCTTACAGTTATGACCAAGAACAGCTCATTTGACTTGGAATGAAAGCGAGATTTATCAGTCATTTTTAGAGTTTCCCCGTTGACATTGCGACAGATTTCTGCTTACAATATTTCGTGTTATACTGTCCGACTAATTACACCAAACATATCCAACATACACGATACATGGGTCCGGTTCCTAGACAGCTCGTACCCTGGACGATTCGTACCCTGAACAATTCGTACCCTAATATGAAGGTACGAATTGTCTCCCGTAAAGGTACGAATTGTCCCGCATAAAGGTATGAATTGTCCCGCATAAAGGTATGAATTGTCCCGCATAAAGGTATGAATTGTCCAATGTAAGTGTACGATTTGTCAGTCTCATGAATTATCTTCAAAAAAGTAAGTCCAACATCTCAGAAAGGTGGGGGACGTAAAATGACTGTCCTTTGTGCGGAGAGAGACGCAATTCCTCCAATTAAAGCACATGAAGATATTCAATTGTTACATACTTTATTAAGGCTAATACCACACTGAGTAATTTGCGTAGTAAACAAATTCATGCAAGGCATACAAACAAAATTCATGCAAACATGATTGTACAGAAGTTACACATTTAACATCACAAAATTCATACAAATAGTTATCAGCATTCAGACATAACACCATGCATTTATAATACAAGGACAACACAAACAACACAATTATTCTTGTGAACAGTCAATTATGTAAATGACTAATTTTTGATTATGAAGCTTGCTTCATATACTGCCCCCTTTTATGTAAATAATATGGGAGCGTGGGATTAAAGGGTAAAAATTTCAATACAATAAATTTCATTAGAAGAGCTGTCAATGCTTGGCGACGGATAAACAAAGTCAGATATCAAGGATGTTGTAGAGGATGATGGGAAATATTATTGAGTGAAAACAATGGGTCAGATGCTCAGCTGATCAATCGGAGCAGTCGTGTGCTTTGTGATGGAGCAATAAGCCAATTTCGAAACTGCCATCTTGGCTTTTAATCTTTGCAAGGTCACAGGTCGCGAGGTATAAACATTCCAAGAAAACGCTTTGTTAGCAATGAAATCGCATTGTTTACACCTCGCGACCTGTGACCTTGCATAGATTAAAGTCCAAAGATGGCAGTTTCGAAATTGGCTTATTATGAATTTTGAGGTCAAAATCGTACAATTCCTCCACTTAAAGCACACGAAGATATTCAATTGTTACATACTTTATTAAGGCTAATACCACACTGAGTAATTTGCGTAGTAAACAAATTCATGCAAGGCATACAAACAAAATTCATGCAAACATGATTGTAGTCACAAAATTCATACAAATAGTTATCAGCATTCAGACATAACACCATGCATTTATAATACAAGGACAACACAAACAACACAATAATTCTTATGAACAGTCAATTATGTAAATGACTAATTTTTGATTATGAAGCTTGCTTCATATACTGCCCAAGCCAACGGCCACCCAACATGCTATAATACAATTTAATATTCAAACATGCTCACAGTAAGAAGTTAACACTATCCTGAACAGGAATAGGAAAATTCCTGAAAACAGGACAAACAGAAATTAGCTTGAAAGAAAAATATCATTCAAGAACTAATTAAGACTCACAATGAGAAACATATCTCACTTGACAAGTCTAACTCACCTTACAGGAAGAAAACACTTACTGTAAAAGGTATCCTTGTCTCAATCAACTTCCATCTGAAAGCATGTGGAAAATCAAATTATAAATGTGTATTGATAATCATTTGAAATGTGCAATTCTCCTTTGGAAATATAATCCTAATTGTTTGGTGCCTTCCTCATTAAAAATTTCAATACAATAAATTTCATTAGAAGAGCTGTCAATGCTTGGCGACGGATAAACAAAGTCAGATATCAAGGATGTTGTAGAGGATGATGGGAAATATTATTGAGTGAAAACAATGGGTCAGATGCTCAGCTGATCAATCGGAGCAGTCATGTGCTTTGTGATGGAGCAATTATGAATTTTGAGGTCAAAATCGTACACTCTGTGCAGGCTAAAGATCCCTTCGTAGTCTTCAAGAAGAGCTAGGCCACGAAGTTGCCGCTATGAAGGTGGGAACAGGAGGATTCGTCCTCAGGAGAGGAGCCATTGGAGATGAAGGCATATCCATACCAATGATTGATGTAAAAATAGGTACAATGTGTTCTGCAGGAAGAAAGCCCAAACACATTACCTGTCTGATAAACTTTTGAATCTGGGTGTTTTTCATATACCTCACAGAAAGACCCAACTCTTGGACCTTCCTCCAGACAGCTTGTGTCCAATGAAAATGGCAGCCCTTTCGATATACATGTGGAAAAACATCACTGAATGCTTTCCAAACAGCTGCCTCAAAATCCATGATTATATTTGTTAAATTTTCTAAATCATTGTTTGACTTTAAATATTCAAGGACAGCACTGAAATCCTTAGCAGATTTACCAGACATTAACACAAACACAACTGGTACTTGCTTTACTGTATCACCATTCTTTAAAAAAAAACATGAATGGACCACAACTGAGTAAAGGGGCCACCTACTGATTTAAATGTCCCATCTGCATACTACTCTCGAGCAGAATTTAAATGTTGTGACAAAGTATTAGTATAGAACACAATATGTCTTTTTTGTTGAACTTTTATGTCACAGTGGAGAAAGCCATCAGGTATGGCTGACTCTTGAATTTCAAAGTTTAGTGATTCAGGTTCTGGGGGTCGTTCGCCTTGTCGCCGACGGTTACACTCTCTGATAAGCGATGAAGGCTGCGGATGCGATTCCAAGGGAGTATTACCATCCATATTCTGGCAAAGTGCCTCTTCAACAATAGTAGAAGCAGATGTCACCGTGTCAGACTTAGATATAATGTTTATATTAGCACGTACTGTAGCACCTAGCAAGGTAGATGCTTTGGGGACACAAGAGTGTGGAGTAGGCCCTTCAACAAACTCATGATTTAGTTCTTTAATGGTAGCAGTACAATACACATTTTTGTTTCGGACTCAACATTGCCAAACAGTGTGCCCAGATTTCAGCTTTTTCTTGAAATTGTATGAATAATTGTCTGAGGACTCCAAACATGGCTTAGATCTTTTTGAGGCACCTGGGACTACATTGAAAGTTAAAGGGAGAGTCTCACCCGCTTCTACAACAGAAGGTACATTCTCAAAAATGTCATTTTCGACCACAGCCTCAGGTACGACAAAACTTTGACAAGCTGTTTCTGCTAGCAAACTTATATCAGGAACAGATGGTGAAAAAGGCTGTACGGGTGGTGAAGGAGATCTAGGAGATCTTGCAGGTGAAGTAGATTTCACAGGAGCAAGAGGTGAATCAGGTCTTGGATGTGGCGATGGAGACCTGGGATGGTTGTGATGGAGAAACAGGCCTTATACTTTGTCTCTTATTAGAGTTGGCTGCAACCACTTTGGCTGCTGCTGCTGCTGTTGGCTGATCATTCGGCATATCAATGTTTCTGCATGGATTGCAGGTCCATGGAAAGACAGAGTCGTCAGAGTTATAGGCGTCATATTCTTCCCTAGATATATCTGTCCCACATCGTATGTGGCAACATTTACTACAACTGTCACATTCAACAGCTAAACTATTCCCCAGAACCGCCCTGGAACAAACAATACAGGGATGTTTCAGAGGCGTTTTGATAACTGACTCAGTTACAAATTCTGTGCTTATTTATACAAATGAGGAGATGGGGTGTTGTGTTCAGTAAAAAAAGGTTCAAACAAATAAAAGAAGCTTGCCGAATTATTTAATGTTTTTGAACTAAACTTTTGACCAAGCTAACACAAAAATGTTGTTTTGGAATAGTGTTGTAAGCCATAAAACAAGATTTCAAAGGAATGAGATATCGATCAACTAACTTTGATTGTTGCATAAACAATTAGACTGGCTTAAAAGATACATCACATAGACTTGTAAAAACAAGGCCATCTGTCTGCTATCTGGTAATTTCAATCCAAAATGCAAAGTGTTGTGTAAACATTTCCTCATAATTCTGAGGTTTCTTTACACCACCATTCATTCAACCAGTGTCAGTGTGAATTATTATTTACTGCACACATGTCCAATATTATTTGTATCAACAACAATTTGCTCTGTAATTGACTTAGTCGAAGTAAGTAAGTACCTTTCCATTTTGACAATTCATTTTTAATTTTATTTATTCTTTTCCCCAAATATTCAAAACATGTATTTAAACATGTTTATATATATTTTATTTACACATAATTATAAAAAAAATCTGGGGCGAATAGTCCATGAAGGCGAATCGTCCAGGGGTGAATCGTCTACAAAAACTAGGGCCGAATCATCCACGGGGGCGAATCGTCCACTCCAGTAACCATGAAGGTCGCCCCACACGCCTACGCCATTGGGCCAAGGAGAGGTGTTAATATAAGTTGTATAACTTGTTCGCCAATCCTTGTAAAACGAATAAGATTAAATAAAAAAAAATAAATAAAGTGCAGTTGAGTCTTGAACCTCCAGTGGTCAAATGAGTTCAACAGCATCAAAGAGATAAAAAGAAACATACGAAAAGGATGACCAATAAAAAAGACATATGTTCCATTGTTTGTTTTGTTTTATTGAAAACAGTACCCAACAGAAAGAGTGTTTATACAACACTACCCTGTTATTCACTTGTACTGATTAATTATCAAATTGAACTCACATTGAAAAACCGCCTGTAAAACTCCCGACTGATGTAGCAAACCCTTAACGTAACACTAGCAGACGGCAAATATTATTAAAAAGATAAATTTTTTTTCAACTGTATATATACTGGAGAATTAATATGCACAATCCCTGATTATTGGCTCTCGCTCCCGACTCTCGTGGATTTATAAGCAAATAAAGTTATTAGGGTCGCAATGGATTTCAATCCCACATCGTCCCTGTGCATCCCAAATTGTATTATCTGCATCTAAGTATAATTGATTGAGATGGTGGAGCACTTTAAATTATTTTCTCACATATTTTCTAACATGCTTTCGATCCATTTCATCTCGGTTAATTAAGCTCAGATCCAGAAAATACAATTCAGGAAAAACACGAATTAACTCCGCCTTTTAATAACATTCATTTTTGTATTTCGGTGCTGAATCTTATTGAAGTGATGTTCATTTTTATATTTCGTATTTTTCCATAATTGTATTATCTGCATCTGAGTATAATTTTTTAATTAATTGAGATGAAATGGATCGATAGCATGTAAGAAAATGTGGCAAATAATTTCATCTCAAATGATCCGTTTCATCCCAGTTAATTAAGCTCAGAGATGCATTTCAGTTATTTATAAACAGTTAATTAAGCTCAGATGCAGAAAATACAATTGAGAAAAAGAGGAATTAACTCCGCATTTCAGTTATTTATAAACATGTGTCGCACAACTTTTAGTACATTTTAGTTTTGTGTTGTTTGTTTCATTTGTGCTTGTGTGTTAAATCTTTGTTTTGTTTGTAATATATTTCTTGAAAAAATAAATGTTAAATGTGATTTTCATGAATAGTCTTCCTTTCTTTTTCACATGTAGTCTCCAGTCCCAGGTATGAATCCTTTATGAGTCAGGGTACAAGTTGTCCAGAGGCAGGGTACGGGTTGTCCAAAGGCAGGGTACAAGTTGTCCAGAGGTGGGGTACGAGTTGTCCAGAGTGGGGTACGAGTTGTCCAAGGAAATGTACGAATTGTCCCCATTAATTGAATAATTCGGAACAATAGGCACCACATATTATTTTGAAATAGATAATTTAAAAAAATTAAAGTTATAGAGTAGGAAAACATTCATACCTGTATCGCAAGTCCTGTGGGCTCATCTCGTACAAGTTTGTGTGTCGAACTCAATTGCTTCTTGTCGAGGACGTACAACATTTCCACATGAAATGCAAACACGGTTGTCAGACATTGTGAGTGAATTAATGAGAGAAAGGTGCCGAAAGTGAAAAAATCTGGAATATATAGTGTATGAATTGACAGTTGTGTTGGGTGTTGACAGCATCACTGTAACAACATCTCTCTGAAGTTGATAACGATAATCACCAAAGTAATTATTCTAAAGGATAGGCGATCTACTCACCAGTGAGCAATGATTAATTTGTTTTTACAGTATAATTCAAAACATCTTTACGATTATAGTCAGTGTAATAAACTATTTGACAAATGCCAAGTTACAAGTTGGAAAGGCGATTCACTTACAGGCTGATGGATAACTCCCAGCTTTCAAAAAGACATATTTGTGGAATTTTTCCTTTTTGTAACCATTAAGGATAATATGCTGCGCTGCTCCCAAACCAGCGACTGTTGGGGTTTCTTTTTCTTTTTTTAGTGTTCAACCAATGATCAGAACCGGCCATCACAATCGGCCGATTGTGGGCAATCGTATGACAACGGCAACGGTTACTGGAACATTGGTTCAACCAGTTGTAGTGAAGTATTTTGAGATGATTCATTAACCGCATTTTATTATCTTCTGCAATTGTTCAACTGTTAATGTAAAATGATGTCAGTGATACCATTCAATAAAGTTGAGAAACAACCACAATGTGCATTCTTAATCTCTCTAGACCCTCCTTTACGGAACATGCAAGTTAAATGACATGTAAAGCTTACAAATGAGCGAAATCGCTAGTTCCTACCAGAAAAGTGATGGTTACACTCCATTGACTCAGGTTGCAGTAAAATTACCAGTCGCACACACCAGGCAACGAAGTTTAACAATGAAAAATGTTCAGCTTAATGTAGTTCTTTCGAGCCTCAACTTGTCTAGTAGTGCACGGTACTACAATTGGAATAGGAATCGGCCGATTGTGAGCTCAAATAACCGGTAATCGGTCAACAACCATTTTTAGTAATCGGTTGAACACTATCTTTTTTCAAAAATAACCACCAAACTGCGGTTTCAGTATTACCATAAATATGCCTACTTCTCTAAGCAAACACGGAGCAGAACTCCTGTAAGTATGAAAAATTCTTAGCCATCTTCCAGTTCTCGGTTCTCAGTAATCTCAACCCACTATCCAAAAGCCAGCCGCACACTCAAACTTAATAAGATTATTGGCTCTTGCTCCCGACTCTTGTTAATTTATAAGCAAATGAAGCTATAAAGCAAATAAAGTTATTTGGGTCGCAAGGGATTTCAATCCCATATCGTCCCTGTTCGCCTTTGGCGCGCAGAAACTTTTCATTCATTCATTTGCAAACACACAGAGTAGAACTCTTGTAGTTATGCAAAGCTCCTAGCCATCTTCCAGTTTGAGGTTCTCGGGGATCTCAACCCACTACCCTACTGCCAATGCACACACTCAAAGTAAATAAGATTATTGGCTCTCGCTTCCGACTCTCGTGGACTCATAAGCAAACAAAACTATAAAGCAAATAAAGTTATTCGGGTTGCAAGGGATTTCAATCCCACATCGTCTCTGTGTGTCTTCGGCATGGTGAAACTCTTCATTTTATTCATTCATGGTATTGTCATAATGATCAATTGAGGGGTTGAAAAAGCCGGGAGTCCAAAAATTATTTTATATTTTTGTTGTTATCTTTTCATAACTGAATATTGTAAAACCTGGATTTTATTGTATGTATGACAGTTTGGGATAAAATGTAATAAAATAGTTAAAATTTTCTAAAATTCTTGTCATAATTATCAATGTATAATTGAGGGGGTGAATGAGCCGAAGGTCCGGACAAGCCAAGGTCCGAAAGAGCCGAAGGTCCGAAATAACCAGGGTCCGAATAAGCCAAGGTCTGAAAGAGCCAAGTACGAATAAGCCGACATTCGTGGTAAGCATTTGCAAGCAATGTACTGTCTTTTCCGTGGTATACAACCGTTTCATCCGCAAGTCGAATCGGCCGCTTGCAATTTTACCCATTTTGTTCGCCAGAGCGCCGAATTGTCCACAAGGTATTTTCCCCAATTCATCCGCTTGCAATTTTACCCAATTCATTCGCCAAGGGTTTGAATATCATAAAAACATGGAAAATAAAATTAATGATATTTATTCAGTATCAAGCAAAATAATGATATTTATTTAGTATACATGATTCACAAGATAAAAAACAGCATAGCATAGAAAATATTTTTCAATGAATAATTGCAAAATTATAAGATTATGTTTCGGAACTTAATGTAACAAGTTTTAATTCGTTTCTTAATATAATGATAACAAGTTTTGATGCGTTTCTTAATACAATTAATTCTTATAACACATTTGATAATAATTTTGCGATTATGCATTGTAAAGTGCGGAGGGCGATCTTTAATGAATAATTGCAAAATTATAAGATTATGTTGCGGAACTTAATAGAACATACATATACTTTAAGAACTTTTGCTGTAATAATATAATTATTAGTCCCCTATGGGAACCGTAAGGGGACTATAGGATTGCACTCCGTCCGTCCGTTCATCCGTCCGTCTGTCCGTCCCTCTGTTTGTCTGTCTGTCTGTTTTTTATGTTACCACCTCTCCCTCAAACATGCTTTAAGCTACACCTTTCATATTTGGTACATGGATAAATGGTTCTGAGGGGATGATGCACGCTCAAAATTTTTTTTAAAAAATCCAAGATGGCGGAATGGCAGCCATTTTTGTTGTGTTTTTAAGCTTTTGTTCTCTATTTTCATGTTACCACCCCTCCCACCAACATGGTTCAAGCTACACTTTGCATATTTGGCACATGGATAGAGGGTTGGAAGGGGATGATGCACGTTCAATATTTTTTCTTCAAAATCCAAGATGGCGGCATGGCGGCCATTTTTGTTGTGTTTTTTAAGCTTTTTTCTCTATTTTATGTTACCACCCCTCACTCCAACATGGTTCAAGCTACACTTTTCATATCTGGCACATGGATGGAGGGTTGTAATGGGATGTTGCACGTTCAATATTTTTTTTCCAAAATTCAAGATGGCGCCATGGCAACCATTTCTGTTGTGGTTTTTAAGCTTTTTTCTCTATTTTATGTTACCACTGCTCCCTCCAACATGGTTCAAGCTGCACTTTTCATATATGGTACATGGATAAAGGGCCTGTGAGGGGATTATGCACGCTCAATATTTTTTTTTCAAAATCTAACATCTGTCTGTCTGTCCGTCTGTCTGTCTGTCTGTTTTTATGTTACCACCTCTCCCTTTAATATGCTTCAAGCTACACCTTTCATATTTGGTACATGGATAAATGGTTCTGAGGGGATGATGCACAGTCAATATTTATTTTTCAAAATCCAAGATGGCAGAATAGCGGCCATTTTTGTTGTGTTTTTTAAGCTTTTTTCTCTATTTTATGTTACCACCCCTCCCTCCAACATGGTTCAAGCTATGCCTTTCATTTATGGTACATGGATAAAGGATTGTGAGGGGATTATATTTTTTTTTCAAAATCCAAGATGCTTATATACTCTAGTGTCTTCTGTGACAAAAACACCTTATTTCACAAAAGCGCCGTAGGGGACTAATACCACCTCGGTGGTCAAACACTTGTTATAGTTGATCCATTGAATAAACAGTACTCAGAGCCGCATTAAACAGGGTTGAAACTAATTAGATGGCTGAGCAGTTTATTTTGTTCTGACATGTCTGTTCACAATTTCGTAGAACTTATAAGTATATGAAATTTTCATGCAAGGAGGTACATTAAGATTTATTACAATAGATAATATACAATAAAGTATACAATAAAATTATCATATATTTATTTATTTATTGATGTTTAAGGTCACATATTTATGCACAATGGCTAACCATGACCGTGACAGTTTTACGGGTGGAGGAAGCTGGAGTACCTGGAGAGAACCACCGAGCAACGACGAGCAGCTGCCAGCTCCCCAACATCGTAACTCCGCACTGCAGCACAGGCAGGGTTAGATTGGTTGAAGACATGCGTACCATCAACGTGCAGTACGCCTTAGTACACGGCGTCATCGTGCCCCCACGCGGGCAATGGAGATGAAGTGTCTTGCCCAAGGACACAACGCGGTTGCCGCAGGTGGGATTCGAACCGAGGACCTCTCAGCATGCAGCCTGCACCTCTACCTACTGAGCCACCGCGCACCCAATTATTATATAAATAAATAAAAAAATGATTCAAAATACAATACTTCAATACTTTCCCAAAATGGGTGTAATTCTTTTCCAACCCCCCCCCCCCCCCCCCCCCCCCAGGGGTAAATAAACACGGGAATAATATAAAATCAAGAAACTATCTTTCAGTTTTCAGATCCTGATCACTTATAATATATTTAACTTCACTGTCGTTACGTTTCTGTGATTTTATCCCACTCAAAAATTATATGAATGGGTTTTTTAATTCTCTAATGGCCTACATCAAGACGGGGGTGTGTTCATAGGGTATGTTCCTTTGAATAGGAGTAAATTTGATTACCCAAATAGACCTGACAATCGATCCAAACCACGCAAAACAACTTTATTTGATACGGATTCCCCACGAATCATACTTTTGTTCAATAAGAAGTACATACCTTTGTATAAAAGTAGTTTTACTTTGTAGAATTACCACAAACAAGCCGATAATCTGTCCAAATCACCAAACAGCGCCCAAAACAACAGAAACGGCCTTGTACTCCCCATCTAGGGTTTATTTTAGTAGCACATAGTGCTATAGGATCGAGAGGTCTCCAGGGTATGTTCTGTTACACTGGAGTACTGGTCCAGATTTTCCAAGAACTCCAATTTTATGACTGATGCTACTCTAACACTAGCAGTATGTCCAACCCAAACTATCTCTAGTTTCCTCGTCCAAGTTTTATAATCGCCAGTGCTTGGTTTCCCATAACATGTGTGCAGAGTTATCTTCCTTATGTACAACGAAAGCCTATATGATGACTAAAACCATGAATCCATCAAGCAGTTACTGAAAAGTCATTGCTCAAACGACTCGAATCCCATCAAGCAAATGAGCTATAGAGAAATTGCTTGTTCAGGTGACTCCAACATACTGCTCTTCATCTCATTTAGGTATTTGAGAAAACCTATGGCCAGTATACTAAATGGCCATCGGATATGCATATCACCCTAACAACACGAGCTGCGCATGCGCACTAAGACCACATATCACTATGAGTTAACGCCACAAGATGGCCGCTCACGCAGACTACCACATCAACTAAACATGAGGTAACTGGGTCACGTGACTATGATGTCAATTCCTTGGTCCCCCAATATGGCACGATCTCCACATCTACTACTGATGTTACATAAATGCACACTACATGCAGGTAGACTTCCGAAAATACAATCAACATTACCGTCCTGCGTGATGAATGTTTATTTTTTTTATACTAGTTGATAAAGATGAAGTGACCGAATACCCATGATATCATTCACTTCTATCACACATGGAACGACAGTCCCCCACCTTTCCAATTGGGATGGACATTTATTTATAAATTTGATAATTTTTTTCCACGGGGCGCCTGAAGTTTAAACACGCACACTGGTAATATGGTAAATTTTCTGGATACGATCCTGTTAGAGATGTGTTCATTGTCATAGCATGAAACATCAGTGATGCAACAAATCCCGAAACCCAAACTAAATGCCAAATGACACGTCACTATTAATTCTATTATCACATGATACTTGACAAACATATTGGAATATACAATTGAACCAGTTGTCGCACTTGTGAGTAGAGTTTTACATTTTAATACTATCATGCTGATTGTATCATCAAAATATTGTGATGTGTATCGTCAAAATTACGACAGATTTGACGGGTGGCGAAAAGACTGGACATGATCAAAGTAATTGATGATTGACTTTTTGTGTGAAACTTTCCTTGCCTTTAGTGCTGCAAAATCTTCAATTAATTTGTCCATGTCAAGTCATTTCATTTACAATGACTCAATTGCTGTCATCGCGCGCCTGCCTAATCTGTCGCAGCACACAATGGATCTGAGATTGGTTTTTATAAGAAGGAGGAATCTCTGTTATTAAACTGTAGATACTCTCTGTTACTTTGTTTCACTCTCGAATTCAATTCAAAACTTAGGCACATATAGGCCGCCACATGGCACGTTCCACGTGGCTTGTATGTGAAGCTAAGCGCAAGTTTGCGGTTGCGGCAACAGATCTAGGGTCCGATGGGTTATTTTACCGGAAGTTCTTGTCAGAGAGACAATTGATATAGGAACTCATTGACATTGGCACATGGGTGCGGTTGCGTACGAAACTGAATTTGCAGCCACGAACCCAATCGGCATCGAACAGAAAATGTTGGTGTCCACGTCTGAATGATGAGGCTCGTAGGCCCATATAAAAATAATCCGATATCTGACCGCCTTCTTTCTTCATATACTTCCTTTTCTTCTCTCAATTGTTTTACCATGTCACCTCTTTTTTTGGGGGGGGGGGGGGGCACCTCTGGTCCCCCCCCCCCCCCCCTCTTCCCCTGTACCCACTCAAGCAGACCAATCCCAATGGGTGGAGCAAAATATTCTCTGCCTCGCGAGTTTCAACTTCCAGATTCTGTATTTTCGTCTTATGACGGTTTGTCCACTGTGAGTTGATGGTATCCTGGTAAAACAAATTAGAATATTTGCCTCCTCATCTACTCCTTAAAGGCATAGTGGAAGAAATCTGGCGCTGATTGAACTAATTTTAGAAAGACTGGTGCTCACTTTGGTATAACTTTTAAAACTCAACTAAGACTGGGGATGGAGGTGGGGGTTGCAAATAAAAAATATAGATACTAGGCTGGAAAAAACAGTTTTTTTTAGACAACCCCTACCTCCGATCCAAACTTTGCTCCTTTTGAATTTACCCTTTCCCCCCCCCCCCCCCTCCCCCCATCGCCTGCACACGATGTAATTTTGACAGTTTGCATTGCATTCCAAGAAGTATTTCACGGAATCTACCATAGTGTGTGTGTGTGCATTAGTATGTGACCTTAAAAACCAATAAATAAATACCATAGTGTGTGAAGGTTCCTACAGTTAGTCAAATATAGTGATTCGAATTTTGAAATTTCTAGACCTTTGATTTCTGTGTGTGTGTGTGGGGGGGCTTCCATGTAGCCCCACCCTCGTAACAACGAATGTGAACGCCATCGAGGAACATGACTTTTCTATGACATACATGTAACATGACGTGAGCATACTTAATCTAATTCAGCTATACTAGGATTATAGCTGAATTCCCTGGGCCTAGAGGGGTGGTAACCACCCCCACCCCCCTCCTTGTCCCACACCCACACGCCCATGGTTATTAACACTGTGGGTAATGGGAAAAACATTTAAGCCTACTTTTCTCCCAAACCACTGCTCCGAAAGCTTTCAAATTTCACTTATAACATCTTTGGAATATTGTTTCCAGGTTTATTGAAATCCAATCACTATGGGAGCCCGAATTATAACTTGGTTCAAAATGAGGAATGTTCTTTAAAAGTATTCTTCTTCAGATCTGGCAGTCGGAATGTTTTGATATTTTGTATGCATCTTCCTTAGGGGTTGTTGAAGCCAAGTCCCTGGGTTCATATTTGGGCTCCCTGTGGGAGCTCAAATTATAGCTTAGTTCAATATGAGGAATTTTTCTTTAAAAATCTTCTTCTTCACATCCACCACTCAGAATCTTTTGATATTTGGTATACAGCATCCCACTGGAGGTGAGATTCAAGTTTGTTCAAGCCAAGTCCCTGGGTTCATATTTGGGCTCCCTGTGGGAGCCCAAATTATTACTTGGTTCAATATGAGGAACATTCTTTAAAAATTTCTTTTTTTTTTTAGATCCACTGGTCAGAATCTTTGGATATTTGGAAAAAAGCTTTTCTTAGGAGGGACAGATGCAACTTGTTGAAATCAATTCCCTTGGTTGATATTTAAGCTACCATGTCTGGTGAGCACCCTCAGGCCCTCCTGGGGCCTCTTGTTTCTTGGTGCTTTTGCACCACATTTCTTTCCCAAATTGCTTGGGAAAGATCAAAAGAGAGAGTATACTTCCGAGTTAGGGACTTCCACAATAATGCAAGCCTGTTGTAAACAATTGTGGTATGTATAATAAGAAAGGAAATTTACTATAAAATTGAAATTTCTTTAAAAATCTGCTTCAGATCTCCCAGTCAGAATGCTTTCACATTTGGCATACAGCATCCTGGTGGTGGAAGGGAAGGGCTCAGACTCAAGTTTGTTCAAGTTAAGTTCCTAGGTTGATATTTGGCCTCCCCAAGTTTTGCATTACTGGAAATCGGGGAATTATTTCTGTTGTAGCATCCCAGTACTAGAAAAAAATCATCTGGCATGGACAACAAAGTTATAAATAATTGAATAACTTCATTCCTCTGTAGTGTTAAGTAGCTATTGATAAGCTAAATCAAACCAAGGTGGGTGCAGTGGCTCAGTAGGTAGAGGTGCAGGCTGCAAGCCGAGAGGTCCTCAGTTCGAATCCCACCTGCGGCAACCGAGTTGAGTCTTTGGGCAAGACACTTCACCCCCATTACTCATCTGGGGGCACGGTGACGTCGTGTAGTAAGGCGTACTGCACATCGATGGTGCACTTGTCTTCAACCACTGCTAACCCTGCTTGTGTGGAGTTAGTATGTTGGAGACCTGACAGTTGCTTGCCATTGCTTGGTGGTTCTCTCCGGGTAATCCGGCTTCCTCCACCCATAAAACTGTCATGGTCATGATTAGCCATTGAGCAGAAATATGTGACCTTAAACACCAGTAAATAAATAAATTAATCAAACCAAAAAACTTGAAAATAGTCCCAAATATCCCTGCAAATATCCTCAGATTTCTGACAATTCAGTCATATTTCGCTGTTATAAATTAAATAGTTGAATACCTGTAATTAAATCAAACAACCGAGAAAAATAAAATACGAGCAAATCTGTCAACAAAATAGCCTCCGATATGTTTACACATTTCCAACAGTGACCCAAGGGATTTAACTCATTCTGTTGTCTTCTGCATTTGTTAAAACAAATTATTCACGAGTTTGGTCAAACTGATTGCGGTCTACAAATTTGTTTCAACTATGTTTTTATTGTGTTTCAAACAGGTCAAAAGCGTTATCTCCACCAAAATGTATGGTATATGGAGATTTAATACCTGGATGTCTCATTTAAACACCTCGCCTGCAGCTCGGTGTTTAAAAACCGACATCAAAGTATTAAATCTCCGTATACCATACATGTTGCTGGAGATAATTTAGAGTATCCATGCAAAAATACGAGAGATGAGCCGATTAGTAAAATGCCCCATCAGACGAATGCCGATTATTTTAGACAACAATCGGCCAATATCGAATGCCGATGTCATATGGTTTCATTATTATTTAAGCTTATTGCCGAAATTGGCTGATTTACGGTAATCAGAATTTAATTTATGTGCCATTAATCCCCATCAACCCGGAAGATAACACACTTTTAATACTCAAATAAGTTAAATAACAGAAATCAAAGGGTTAATTTTATGTCAATGAAGCCCCATCAGTGCAGTATATTTTTGATTTAAAATAAACAGCTAACAACTGAGTCGAGAACTCATCACATGCATCGTCACGGTAAATTGTGTTCTGAACTGTTGATGCGGTTTACATCAACACTGGCAACAATTCATTTCAAAGTCGGGTCTTTGCCGAATCGCCACTTACACAGGCTTTGATGTCGACTATCACAGACAAACAGTCTTTGAAGTTAACTATCAAAGGCATTCAAAACGCAGCTGAAAAAAAAGTCGGAGAACAAAGAACATGTGCGTGTTTCTGTTTTTTCAGAATTAATGCCATTACCACATTTCCTGTGTGCCTAAATTGAAAAATAGGCAGGCAGAAAATTGATATTTACATGATAGTGGTTTTTCACCCTTGAATGTGTATAAATATATTTGGAAGAAAATGTTTTGTGAAAATCAAAAGCCGCCGTTGGAAGCACACATTTTAAGTGGGAGTTTCTTTTCGGTACGGGGACGAGGTGGCTCAGTAGATGGAGGTGCAGGCTGAAAGCCGAGAGGTTCTCGGTTCGAATCCCACCTGCGGCAACCGCGTTGTGTCCTTGGGCAAGACACTTCACCCTCATTGCCCACGTGGGGGCACGGTGCCGTTGTGTACTAAGGCGCACTGTACGTTGACGATGCTCCTGTCTTCAACCAATGCTATCCCTGCTTGTGTGGAGTTAGTATGTTGGGGAGCTGACAGTTGCTCGCCGTTGCTCGGTGGTTCTCTCCGTGTACTCCGGCTTCCTCCACCCGTAAAACTGTCGTGGTCATGATTAGCCATTGTGCAAAAATTTGTGACCTTAAACACCAATAAATATAAATATTCTTTTCGGTAAACCCATATATGGGATTGTGTCACACGAGTCATGACGTTGCACTGCATTATCTATTTTTATCACATGCTCCACACATTTCAACATGAGAAAAATTCAGTGGCTTCGTGTTGATAAATCCCACCCCAAATGGCCCGATATTAAACTTACAGCACCCAAACCTCTCACAGTTAACATGGATTACTAATATGGAGGAATTATTTGTCTAATATGGGAATAAAGAACACCATTATATATTTAATGAGACAATGAGCATGGTTGAAAGAAATATTGTGACACGTTGCAGAATGCAGTAGTTTAGGCAGTGAAGAGCATCCGTATTCACACGATGGATAAAAAAACAACTCGGTACAGTTACACAATCAAATCCTTTTCTTTCACGAACCATCACTTACCTGATATCAGTAACAGACAAGTGACGTACATGTACCGGCTGCTTACCACTGGTTGTCCCACGAAGGGGAAGAAAGTTCATTACAGATCATCCATAACACTTTCACTTTCACTGAGCTTCAGACAATCGGCGAGGGCCCATGTTGAACCATCGAGTGCCGATGGTGAACCGATGGGCGCTTATCAGCTGAGTGCCGATGTTACACCGATTAATTGTCTCATCTCTAAAAAAATACGAGATAGCCCTTACGTGTCAGAGAGGCAAAGTATTTTATTTTATACTTTATTACAACTTTACTGATTAAATATTTTATTTTATTGATTGACTAGGTACTCCTTGTACAGGCAAATCAACTCTTGGAGATGAATTGGCTTCCAGAACTGGGTTGAATTATGTTAATGTGGGTGAAATGGCAAAATTGAATGATTTTTTTGATGGCTTTGATCAAACGTACAATTGCCCTGTTTTGGATGAAGATAAGGTAGGTATTCTATTTCTTGGTACACTGTAAATCAGATGTTTTGAAATATTTCATGTGAGCAAAAAAAAGTGCTTCATATGTTATCATACTCTTCTCTCATAAATATATCATAATGTAAATCAGATCAGTTTGTTTAATTACATTAATATACATGTATATATGGATGCAGTCTTTCGATTTTGAGGTTAGCTGCCACTCTTGCACGCCATCGCCCCTGCAATTTTTAGCTCAGTGAGCTCTCCTGACTGAAAGTCGGGATGAGCTATAGTGATCACTCACCGTCCATCGTCTATGAACTTGGTGTTTGCACCTGCCCCTCTTAAACCACTGAACTAATTTTAGTTCAGTTTCAGGTGATTACTTGTTTTGACATCACATTTTGTTTTTGTTCAAATCAACTTGTCCAGCCCCATATGGAGGGGATAGGGGAAAATGCTCCATATTTTAAAAAAAAACTGCTTTCCATGAACCAGTGGGTACAGTGACTTGATATTTGGTATTGAGCTTCCTTTTGAGGGGTAGAATCAAGTTTGTTCAAATAAAGTTTGTGGAGCAATTTTTGCCTTTGTAAAGGGAGGGGCAAGATTTTTGGCTCACCGTGACCCCCCCCCCCCCCCCCCCCCCCTGAAATTTCTATTTTCTGAAATGATGGTTTGAGGCACTGTGGCATCGCAGTAACCAGCTCTTGTCAGATCACCAAAGTGTAGCAATGTCAAGCGCGGTTAATAGTTGGATGGTTGACAATTTCGGCGATTGATTCGCACTCCCTCGTTGTGTCCTTGGGCAAGGCACTTAACCCCGATTGCCTACATGGGGGCACAATGATGCTGTGTACTGAGGCATACTGCACATCGATTGTGCACATGTCTTCAATTAATCTAATCTTGCCTGTTCCGCAGAGTTCAGAGTTGCAATGTTGGAGAGCTGACAGCTGCTCATTTTTGTTTGGTGGTTCTCTCCGGGTACTCCGGCTCCCTCCACCCGTAAATTTTAATGTAGTGCAAAATCGGTAGTATTTTCAAAATCTTTTTCTCCAGAACCACCAGTCAGCATCTTTTGATATTTGGTATACAACATCCTTCAAGTTTGTTCAAGTTAAGTCTCTATTTGGACTCCCTAGTTTTGCTTTCCTGAAAATCTTGGCATTATTTCTGTGGTAGCATCTCAATACTAGAAAATAATCATCTGGCATGGCCAACAGATTTTCAAGTATTTAAATAACTACATTCCTCTGTAGTGTTAACTAGCCATAGATGGTAGTTAAATTCTTCTTGAAACAACTATGGTTCTCTTCAGATCACCGAAATTAAGCAACGTTGGGCCCGATTAGTCGTTGGATGGGTGATTGTCTGTGCGATCGAATCGGACTTGTGTGTTGTGTCCTTAAGCAAGATGCCCCTCCCCCCCCCCTCCGATTGTCCACATGGGTGGACGATGGCACCATGTACTAAAGCATACTGCACATCGATGGTGTGCATGTCTTCAACCAATCTTACCACTATCTGTGCTGCAGTGCGGAGTTACATTGGGGAGCTGGCAGCTCCTCGGTTCTCTACGGGTATTCCGGCTTCCACTCGTAAAACTGTCACCGACACAATATGTCCTTGGCTGTTAAAGTGCCATTAAACCCTAATAAATAAATAAATAAATAAATAAACAACTATGGTCAGGTGTGCACCTCAGGCTCCATGGGGCCTCTTGTTACTTTTTGCGAGTAGAAAACAGCACGCCTCAGTTCCACCTAGCGAGCTGTTAACCCTTTCTGTCCGAAATGGCTTCACTAGTCGCATAATATACAAACTGTGCAGTAGAAAAAGCTCCACAAAACCATATTATGTGACCCCTCAGTGTTAAGTTCATTCAGCTGATGGGGGCACATGATATCGTTTTGTTGAAATGTTTTTTTAAGAATTGGGTGAAAAATTAAAATAAATTTTGATATCATGTTTTCAGTAAAGGATTAAAATATATTCATAGGAAATAGGCTAAATAATACAATACCTGCACAAAAATGTGAACAATACACCATGAATTATGAGCTTTAGCATTCAAAAACTTAAGACTAATCAAATTTCACTCTCTCTGAATTGGTACGTAAACAACATAATTTGACAAACAATGCCCATTAATGCATTGTTTGTAAACAGCATAATTTGACAAACAATGCCCATTAATGCTACTCACTGTCTTTTTGACCATGCATTCTGTGGGGGAATCATCTGATTGATTTACGATTGCTCTATTGAAGTTGCATTTCATGTTTTATACCGAAGTCAACTAAATTTAATTATTTCTGCGAAAAACCAATTGGAAAAATCATGTAATATTTTTGGAATCCCTACTTATTGTGCACTAGGTAACTGAATGGTGTGAAGATGTTCGTTGATGTTTTTCTTGAAACATTTTCCTTATCTGGGAAGTCACTCATCAATAACGTGCTTCACTTCAAATGATAGGGAGTAGTATACAGCATGCCTCCCATTTTCAAAATTGAAAGACTAATGGATATTTACACCCTGTCAAGAAGTGACACTTTTCTCTTTCTCTTTTGTCTTTATTTTAAATCAGTCATTGCTGTTGTGAGGCAGCCATTAATGGATTTGATTAAAAAAAATCTGCTGACACTGGTACTGAAGTATGCATAGGCTGAGTTTGTACTCATCCTCGTGTAGGTGTACACATCTATCTACACTTGCTTGGCCAGAATTACTTGAGAAACCACAAGCAGTTCTGTAGTTTATAATCTACCGGTAGACACTCTTATGGTTCATGAACTGCATGTTCATTTGGGTCCATCAAGTAAGAGTTTGGCTGATGATCATAAATTTTTCTACTGCAGCATTATTTTAAGTTGCAGAGTAAAAAAATAGGTGCAGGAGGCTATATTTCCATTCATATAATGAGGGCAAGGTGTTTGGCCTTTTCAGATTTTAAGTTATCAAATCCCTGGGCCTGATTTGAATGAAATTTGGAACCTGGTATACTTGTAAGTGGGTGACATTGATTACCCGACATGAACATTGGGAGCCACATAGGCTACAAATAGAACACAATATTTTTATACTATAAACCAATGGCCCAGACCAGCTGGTGCAAACTCAAAAGTTATCAAGGGCCAAACACCAATTTTGAACCCCACATTCCCCAAAATTTGGTTGCAAAACCGAAAATTAAAAGTCCTATCTGGTCCTCCATACTTTTACTCTCCGCGCATGCGCAGCCATCAGCAAGTGACCGGAATTGATGCAAACATGATTTTTTGTTTGGCCCTAAATTTAGTCAGCAACAATGAACTGACATCTATGCTTTTAAATCTCCTTTTTTGAGGATGCCAGACACAAATCAATGGTAAAATTGGTGGATCCAAGGATATAAATGGATGATGGAAGTGATCAATGGTGGTTAGAGATGTTCAAGGCTGTAACTGTATAATAATTATAAAAATTATTTCAGGTTTCCCAATGATTGATCCACTGTTTGTTAAGTATTCCTCCCCTATCCTTCCATGAACCCTTCCAGTTGAACTCTTAAGCTTTTTGGCTATTTTTTATTGAAATTTTTTATTAAATTTCTTGGGAGTTTAACGTGTATTACAGAATATTTATTCTGTTTATCCCCATGGTTACATCCTCACCCTAGGGGTGTTAGATCGTTTAGTCTTGCATCTTCTATCTGATGTATCATTTTTTAGCAGCGACGAGCAGCTCTATATGTGGCAATGTTGGTCTGTCTGTCGGTCGGTCTGTCTGTCGGTCAGTCTGTCACCAACGAGTTTAAAAAACACCATAACTCCTAAAATACTTGATGGAATGACACCATATTTGGTATGCAAGTGTATCTTCATGATGTCTACACCCTCTCAATAGTGCATGTCATTCGGATAATTCGGTCTGTCTGTCTGTCTGTCGGTTTGTCGGTCTGTCACCAATGAGTTTAAAAAACACCATAACTCTTAAAATACTTGGTGAAATGACGCTATACTTGGTATGCAAGTGTATCTTCATGATGCCTACACCCTCTCAATAGGGCATGTCATTCGGATAATTTCTGTCACATTTATGGACTTGTCACCAATGATATTCTTTGTCACCAACAAGTTTTAAAACATCATAATTCCTAAAATACTTGATAGAATGACACCATACTTGGTATGCAAGTGTATCTTCATGATGTCTACACCCTCTCAATAGTGCATGTCATTCGGATAATTTCTGTCACATTTATGGACTTGTCACTAACAAGTTTTTTTGTCACCAACAAGTTTTAAAACATCATTGGCGTTGCATGAATCGTCGCAGCTTTGGCACTGTGACAGTGCGCTCTAGTTCTAAGTATGAAGATCTAGCTTTGCATCTGGTAGCATTTAAAATGTAAAACTGAAATAAAACGCTCCCCCCCCCCCCCCCCACACACACACACACGTCCACAAAACGATTCCATACACACGCTTTGAAAGTATGCTATCCATATATGAGTTTAAAAAACACCATAACTCCTAAAATACTTGATGGAATGACACCATATTTGGTATGCAAGTGTATCTTCATGATGTCTACACCCTCTCAATAGTGCATGTCATTCGGATAATTCGGTCTGTCTGTCTGTCTGTCGGTTTGTCGGTCTGTCACCAATGAGTTTAAAAAACACCATAACTCTTAAAATACTTGGTGAAATGACGCTATACTTGGTATGCAAGTGTATCTTCATGATGCCTACACCCTCTCAATAGGGCATGTCATTCGGATAATTTCTGTCACATTTATGGACTTGTCACCAATGATATTCTTTGTCACCAACGAGTTTTAAAACATCATAATTCCTAAAATACTTGATAGAATGACACCATACTTGGTATGCAAGTGTATCTTCATGATGTCTACACCCTCTCAATAGTGCATGTCATTCGGATAATTTCTGTCACATTTATGGACTTGTCACTAACAAGTTTTTTTGTCACCAACAAGTTTTAAAACATCATTGGCGTTGCATGAATCGTCGCAGCTTTGGCACTGTGACAGTGCGCTCTAGTTCTAAGTATGAAGATCTAGCTTTGCATCTGGTAGCATTTAAATTGGTTACTGACTTTGGGCCTTTTTGTGTGCCTGATGTCTTGTTTCCGTTTTTTTTTATTGACGTTTACATTGACAACGTCTTCTTTTATATGTAGTATTTTATTTTATATTACTGTAGAATTACTGTAGGAT
The DNA here is from genome assembly GCA_031216915.1 of Pictodentalium vernedei. Classification (NCBI taxonomy): domain Eukaryota; kingdom Metazoa; phylum Mollusca; class Scaphopoda; order Dentaliida; family Dentaliidae; genus Pictodentalium; species Pictodentalium vernedei. The sequence continues at coordinate 185,224,137 of CM062293.1, forward strand.
ACATTGATTATTATTCCGGTAGTGTACCTCAAAAAATTTGGATTTTGTCCACACTTAGGCTCTATCGGGATGCCCTTAGGGACTTGAGCATTTTTTTTCGGAAAATATTTTGAATTTAATTTGGATTGCTGTTATTCATGTATCTTAATTATATATTTTATTGTGGAGTTTGTAGGAGTGATATCGACTTTAGTCGATGCACTCCTGTGGATTCTTGTCCTACTTCTGTTCACTGGGATGATTGACGTTGGAGACGGGTGTCACGGTACTTTGTTGGTGGTGAGGTTCATAGACCGGACCTTGCATCGCGTTTTTTAATGCATATTTTCAGTTTCTGTTTCAGAGAAACATGAACATGGTGATGATATTGTAACACCCATCCAAATGTGCTACCGTCATGCTCCTTTGAGCAAATAGAGCTAGCTGCAGTGCTCATGATAAGCAAGGGATAAGGCCTCTAGTTAGTGTTCTTAATCTCTTGCAAGCAGCTAGCTTGACCGGTGAAGCAGTTACTCCAACCGTGGGAGCCTTGACACCAGGTAAGTCTGTTGCGGTCGAAGGAAGTGTAGATGTGGGTAGAGCGAGCACTTAAAAATAAAAAAGCTCACCCAGCGACAACGGAAATAGGGAGGATATAGGGAGGAAGTCAGCAAGTTTCTTTTTGGGAGGCTCGGCGAGGTCTAATAGACGGCGAGTGGGAGAGGCCCCTCTCTAACCTAACAACATTTGGGGCCAAATGTTGTTATGAGAAACCTGCACGAGCCAGAGCATACATCCACTCGCTGCTCGGGACGCTCCGTCTAGTCTGTCTGCACCCGGGTCGGCTTCAGTCATGGCTTCCTCCACTACGTTTCACAAGCCAAAATCAAGTTTTCTTGTTGGGAGGCTCGGCGAGGTCCGATGAAACCACGAGCGGGAGAGGTCCCTCTCTAACCTAACAACATTTGGGGCCAAATGTTGTTATGAGAAACTTGCACGTGCCTGAGCATATGTCCACCCGCCGCGCAGGATGCTCTGTCTTATCTGCAGCTGGGATAGGCTTCAGTCATTCTTCCTCTGTTAAAGCACACGCGTCTGCAGGCTAGCTACCCGACTTCAGATATCCAGTCAGCTGTGTAAAGATGGAGCCATTCACACCGTGAAGTCGGACCATCCGGTAGCTAGTGATCCGAGGCATCGATCAACGGGACGTTCGGAGAAGAGATCTATCTCGGATCTTCGTCCCAGGAGCAGCAAGCGGCAAAAAAACCGAAGTCTGCTGCTCCTCAAGCCTCGGGAACGGACTTGCTGTCGCAGTTTGCACAGCTATTAGCAGCATTCCAGCAAATGCAAGAGCAGCCTCCCGCAGACTCCAGTGGTGAGCTGTCGGACGGTGCTGGGTTGGTCCTGTCAATTGTGCATGTAGAAGAAACCATAAGTTTCTCTACGGGACACTCGGCTAGATCTGGGGTCAGATCTCTGTTTGGAGAACCTTCTCCGTCCTGTTAACAGTCGGGGGTCGACTGTCCATTATGTGAAACCATATTGAGTTGGAACACGCATCAAAATGCTCCTTCCACACTGCAGCCGGGCTGACGACAGTTATGGCTTCTTCTACTTACATGGAAGTGCACGAAAGAGGATTAAGCCTAGAAGTTTTTAAGCGGGATACTCTGCGAGATCTGGGGACAGATCATGAGTGCAGAGTGTTTATCTTCCTGTTAACAGTCGGGTACAATTGTTTTGTGTTGGTAGAAACTTAAATGAGGAGGAGCATCTCCATCCTATGTGATGAGTCGGGATGCTTCTTCCACACTTCAGCTGGGGTCGGCTATGATTAGGCTTCCTCTTCTTCCATGGATATGTATGATAAGGGATAGATGCCTACAAGTTTCTAATGAACACTTGGCGAGGTCTGGAGCAGACTGCGAGCTAGAGATTCTTCTCCTTTCCGTCAGCAGTCTGGGTCAACTGTTTTTAGTTCGAGAAACTTTACTGAGTTGGGACGCCCGTTCATGCTTGCAGTTCGGGCACTCCTTCCACACTGCAGCCGGATCCGGTGGCAGCTATGGCATCTTCCCTTGCTTCATTAATGAAGCACGTTAACCGCAGACTAACTATCTGACTTCGTAGGTTCGGGTCGATAGCTAGTCGTCTGAGGCTTTTTTATATGGGACATGTGTCGAGGATCTGGGGCCAGATCTCAGTCTCATGAGCAGCTTATGGTAACAAGTGGATTATCATTGCTCTGCTAGCCACGGTCATGGACCGGCTGCCGCAGATTGCTCTGCATATCGCAGCATTCCCATAGTCACTGGTACTACCGTTTAACAGACTCCGAGGGTGAGCTGTCCGATGGTGCTGCGTTGGTCCAGTCATCCGTTCAGTCGGATGGAGTTGACCATATCTGCTGATGGAACATTTGGATGGTGAGAGGGCTATGGAGTGTGAGTCTCCATCCCTCACAGAAGGGCACTTTAAGACTATGAAATTTCAGTCTTAAGCTCTTAGAATATTGTTCCATCTGAATATAAGTCTGTGTTTAGATGAGCAGGCCGGGGATGAAGATTTGTCCCTACCTACATCATTTGATATATGCTCGGAAATAATGAAATGTGCTATTTCATTCAAAAGAGCTAATCTGGACGCAATGTCCTAAGCAGATCACCTTACCAGAACTATGGCGCAATGTCTCAATGGAAAGGAATATTAGGACGTGGGTCTTCGCTAATAGTTCTTTCGAGGGCAGTCATGTACAACTTCGCACAGACAGTGGAATTTGGAGTTGGTAAGACGTGATGCTGCCCTTGCGTCGTCATTACTTACAGATGACAAGGTGAAAAGCCCTCTCTGAGTTGCTCCAGTTACTGGAAATAGACTATTTGATGACAAGCTTACAATTGCTATATGAGCAGTCTACGATAAAGCTTCTAGTGCTCTGTTATTGAAGTCGGTGTCTCTTCATCACACTTCAGCAGACTGGGGTAAACGAGGCCATTCTGCTTCTAATGTCTCGTGAGGGTACAATAACCCTCTTATATTTACTTCGGAAGTTGTCATTATAGCTACTCGGAAAGGGGCATAGGTCTGATCAAGGCTATGGATCTGACGCCCCTAGGTCAATGATTAACAGAAGGTTATCATCTCCGAGAAACTGGATGTTAATCACGGAAGTTTCTTTCAAAGAGAGTCGCTGCTAGTGGAGGTAAAGGCTCTCTTATTGAAGGGAACAATTGAGATCAACGAGACAAGCTTCTTCTCAGGGAGGACTTAGTTTCTCCTCATCGTAAGTCATACAGGTGATGGACATGACCTCTATTGCTTGCCAGTTGACAGAACGATAATCTTGAGGTCGTCGAGAATAGATTTCGGTTGCTTCCACTTGGCGGTAGGTTAGCAGCCTCGCAATTAGGTGGAAGATCAGTGGATGAGAATGTAGTCTCGGCAGGCCTGTGGCTATCAGCCCGAGCAAGCTCCACTTACAAGTTTACTTGTTCGAAAAATCTTCCGAGAGAGGCTTTCCTTCTGGAGGTACAAGCTTTCTTATTGAAGAAAAGCATTAGTCATCATCAAAATTATTCTCCAGTTTTTTATTATCACCTGTTTCTCGTTCTGGATCCAGATGGATAGTACATAGATAGGCTGAGATATTCCTTGGCGTGAAGACAGTTTATGTCATTGTGGATGCCATAGTGGCCTTCTGTACGTTTACAGCGGTCTCTTGGGTTAGGCTCTGTCCGCTGTCTTTTGGGAATAAAACCGAAAAAAATACTGTGCTTTTCGGTTTGTTTTTCCTAGGTGTCATAGACTTGAGTCTTTTTGCTACACCATAGTAGCCTAGCTAAAATCTTGAGTGAGATTTTTTCAGTATTATGCAGTGGCATAACTGAATTTATTATCTCTTGGGACTGTGGTCTCTTTGGGAATTCAGGACTGTTTATATAGCGGCTCTTCATTCCCTACCTTGCGCGACGATAATTGCAAGTCTCCGTTAAGTGAGCCTTCAGGGTTGCAACTTACACCAATATATCTGTCTTCACGAAGATGAAGACTTATGAGCTATGGTAGGCGTTGTAAGTCTCCTTAGTGATCTTTTAGGGCCTCAGTTATCTTATAAGCTATGGCAGGCGTTGTAAGTCTCCTTAGTGAGCTTTTAGGGCCTCAGTTATCAGCTTTTAATGGTCTTCACGTACAGGAACACCTTTAGCTGCTTCAGCTAGGCTGAGTTCGTTGTCCTATCAGACATGATACCATTTGTTAGAGGAGGTTATTCTCATCAAACCAGTATGCTTTGGTGTGAGTTATGTAAATACGGTGTATTTGTTCATCATGTCCTGCTCTGCCCTTAGTGGCATTATGGAGTCGGTGAGACGTGAGGGAGCCTTGCTGTTCCTATACTATTTGATGACTAACACAAGAACGATTGAAGTTATGCGGTGAGGGGGGTTCGATATAATTTTGAATCCACCCCCTCCCCCATCGCCACTGTGTTAAGAGGTGATTACCGGCAAGACTTAGTTTTCTTCCCGTAAGCCTTGTATGCATTTAAGTATATATATGCCTTTCATGACTTCTCGATTGGCGGCTGGGTCGTTTTCTAAGGCGACCTCATGGGCACATACACTTTTTAGTTGGTTTGTTTCCTGTGGTTGTTCGTTTATATGTCATATACGAGCATATGATTCATCATCATTAAATTGCTAGCCTTTGTGTACCTATATGGCTGTCAAGTCAGTTAACTGGTATTCAGAGGATTACATGCAGGATTCAATGCTCGCGTGCATAATAAGTGTATTATTAGGCAGACGCATTATTGTATGTTATGGACCTTAGAAACAATGAATTATTTCGGGGGCGGCCCATGATGAGTCTGTTGATCATAGCTCGTTCCTTTTCTAAATCCAGGTTTCTATAAGTTAAAGTTTCGGTACCCAAATTGAATATAACTTTCTATGCATTCTTGTATATTCGCACACATGTCTGGGAGTGTTATTTATTGGAATATATTGTACACCTGATCGGGTTTGCCTGTGGGTTGCCTCGGAAGTGTGTTTACTCTCCAGAGATCGTTCATTGTGATTCTATTGGACAAGTGTATGTTGTACATATTATATTACCAGTTTTCGACCTATCTACGTATGCCGACTCCGGGATACGTTACAAGCAGGCCCTATTAATTACCGGGATCGCTGCGATGGCCTTAGCTTCTGAAGTGGTGTTAAACACCAATTTATTAATAATAATTAATATCTGGGTGCCTGTTCGGCGAATATATTGTTATTTGGTACCACTTTTATTGATTCCAGAGCACTCCACTCTTTGTTTTTGAAAAAGATTCCTTCAAAAAGGGGAGGGGGGATTTTTTAAATCTCCTCTGGCTTGATAAGTGTGTAACTATGAGTGAAGCTGTTTTGTCTGTAGATTATATCCTGGATACAGTTTGTTTATTATTGTATATGGCGTATGATTGTGGGGGTTAGTCTCTCACTCTCAAATACGCCATCCTAATTTATGGGGCTTAGTCTGGACTAGCTTTTAAAATTGGGGGCTCGATACACCCAATTAGCATAATCATTCATGCTAAGAATATGGAATTAATTGGATATGGCTCCTTATATATGATATGTCTTCTCTATTACTGTATAGAGAGACATACGTGTAATTCCTTTTAAATTTAATTTCCTTTCACCTTGGATTGAGGCTTGGGAACTATGTTGGTCTGCTAATTCTGAAGTCCTAGACCCTCTGCCTTTTTACAATTCAACTAGTCGGGGCCATTGGTTTATAGTATAAAAATATGATAAATTTTAAAGTAATTTGTATATTTTTTATACTAACCAATGGCCCTTACGGGTATGGCCTTCTCATGAGTGGGCACTCATACCTCCCTGCTGAGTTATTATGTAGTACTCTCTTCTACAAAGAATGATGTTGGCGACAATTCTGGTCACTTCCTGATGGCTGTGCATCCGCGGAGAGTAAAAGTATGGAGGACCAGATAGGACTTTTAATTTTCGGTTTTGCAAGCAAATTTTGGGGATTGGGGGGTTTAAAATTTGTGTTTGGCCCTTGATAACTTTGAGTTTGCACCAGTTAGTCTGGGCCATTGGTAGGTATAAAGATATACAAATTACTTTAAATTTATCATTTTCAACCTCCTGAACTGTGTTAACAATTTATATTTGATATGGTGCATCCTTAGGAGGAGTATAACCAAACTGGTTCAAACCCCAGCCCCCCCCCCCCCCCCCCTCCAACATTTAACAATTGAGGGCCTAGAGATTTGATTTTCAGACATTTTAACTACACTTTAACAGTCCACATTAAGTGGATTTGCTGTTGTTTCTAGACAAGTCGTGGCTGCCTATATAGGCAGCCAAGGTACTTGGAATGTAACTGGAAAGTTTATCCAGAGATTGCGTGTTGGGACACCTGTTTTGTTGCAGTAAAAGTGATCAAATTCAGAATTAGGCCTTTAAGAGTTAAAAATCTTCTTACAATCCACAAGTGCAAATTCTTCCTAGTTTAATGCACTGTTTGATGTGGAACATTTTGTAAGATTGATGCACAAATTTGTTCATGTCAGTCTTTGTGGTCATATTTAGGGATGTCATTTTGAGTGGGCTCTAACTTTTTAACACTGGGTAATGTGGAAAACATAAAAAATCTTCACCTTAACCAGTATGCCGAAAGCATCCATGTTTGACATATACAAGATTTGTATTTACAAGCAAGACATATAAAATCTTTGTAATTGACAAGTTTATAGATTTGAAGCCACTGGGGACAGTTTAAAGGGTTTTGCCCATGCCCTTCATCCACAAAGACCCCCCCCCCCCCCCCCAAATCCCCCACCCCCCAACACTCACCCCCGTCACCCTCCATTCCAACATGGTTGGCAATGGGGGAAACATTAAGAAAAATCTACCAGACCAGAGCTAATTGAAATCTCTTTGTGAGGAATCAATGGGCTTTTGTCAAGTGAGCTTTTTAGCATTTCAGCTCTCAATGTAGAAATATTACATCTCCCACAGAGTAAACTGTTTCTTTCAGTAGGAGCAGCTTGGGAGGTGGGGGAGGGGCAGGCACAGGCCACTGTGTACTATGGCATTCTGCACAATGATGGCACACTTGCCTTCAACCTCTGCTAACTATGCTTGTGCTGGATAAGAAATTTTGAGTCCGACAGCTGCTCTCCTCTCATTGATGGTTCTCTCTGGGTACTCTGGCTTCCTCCAACAGTAAAACTATCCCAACACAATATGACCCTGGCTGTTGACAGTGTCATTAAAACCCCCAAAAATAAAGAATAGGACCGGCTTTGAGGAAAAACAAGAGATACAACCCATTGCTTGTCGGGTCAGACTTGATATAGAAAAGATGAAATACCTAAATGTGCCTCCCAATACCTTTGAGATGTCTTGCAGCAACTTCTGTGCTCTTTGATTTGTTTCATTTGAATCAAATGGAATCTTGTTGTGTAAGATGTTTATGATATGAGTTTAATGTATGGGAATTGGGATTGGGTTTTTTTTGGAAGCGAGGATCTACTGTGGTCACTCAAAACCTGTCTAATGCAAACAAACTATACAATAATTCCAGGGACCCTAAAACATTAGTGGTGCCTGACAATCAATTGAGACCCATGAATTGGTAACTCATCCCAGATCAAATGCTGTTATAACATAATCCATGGTAGTTTACCGAGATTAGTTTACTTGTAATATGTTAAAAACTTGGTCTCACTGTCGTTCAGTGCTAATGTATTGGATCACTGGTGGATGTTAGGCCCGGGAAACATGGCTTAAAGTTCAAGTGGGAACTTTATAGCGTACATGTGTATTTCACAAAGGGAATAGTGCAGAAATTAGGCCCTAAAAAGACCTTAGATCAAATCCTGTTCTTTGTACATCGACTTCATTTTGGAAACTTTTTAATACTCCAGGCTATTGAATTAGTTCGGGCTTGGAATATTTTTGCTATTAGCAGCTGAATGAAATAATGTTATAATGCCCCCCCCCCCCCCCCAACAAGTTGTGGCGGTGGGGGAGGGGGGTATACTGGAATTATCTTGTCCTTCAATCTGTCTGTGCATCCATCCACGATCCATCCATCCATCCATAGACATAATTTTGTCTGGAGATTTTCTCAGGCGCTTATGGGCCAATATGCTCAAAACTTAGTATGGATATTCATCACCATGGGAACCTGTTTACCTGTGATTATAGATCCGGCCGGATTATTTTTAACAGAATTATGCCCCATTTCAACTTGAAATAGCAGCCGTATAGGCCTGAATTTTGTCCAGAGATTTTCTCAGATGTTTATGAGTCGGTTCTTTGAAACTTGGTTTGTATGTTCACTACCATGGGAACCTGTACACCTGCAATTATAGTTTTGATCGGACTTTTTTTGCCAGAGTTATCCCCCTTTTCATCTTAGAATAATCATGGCGAGGGGGTGGGGGGGGGGGGGTGGTGGTATGGATAGGCCCATCTGGGACAGTCACACCTTGAGTTTAGATTAATACAGTACGTCTGTTGTGGCCTGGTCCCTTTCCACAGGTGGGCAATATTTCCACGGATGCAAAGTTATTAGATTCCAAACATTGATTATAGGAATAATCATCAAAAATTTAATTAATGAAGCACTGTGTTGTACCTGGTACTTCATTACCTCTCTGCCCATGGGTTCATTACTACCAGTCCAAGGTGGCTGTACTGTAGCTGAGAGTCATATATCATTGTACTGCACCTTTTCTTGTTTGAGTTATCTACATGATTGTTTGGGAATGCATAGATATTCACTGCCATGTATTTATTTTTCGATGCAAAGAAAATGATGCTGAAAAGGTTCAAGTTTAAACTATTTCCACATGCACATGTTGACTTTATTCTCTGTGCATTTGAAGGTAATTGATGAATTGGAGGAAGAGATGGCCAAAGGTGGAAACATTGTTGACTATCATGGCTGTGATTTCTTTCCAGAGCGATGGTTTGATATAGTGTTTGTACTGCGTACAGATAACACCATTCTGTATGACAGACTGCAACAGAGGTAACCTTTCATTTCATATAGTTTGCAACACTTATTTTGATAGTGCTTAATCCTTAGGGAAATGAAAAAAAATTTGGTTTACGAGCCACGCCGCATTTTGAAATGTGAATGCAACAAGATTGGCTGCTGACAAAAAACTCCACTGACGCATCATACACCATACACATACACTCAAGTCAGATTTGTAAAAATACGTTATGTGGTACATTAAAACCTGCCTTGGGTGACCACTGTAGTTTGTAACTTTTTATTTTGGGTGCCCATATCAGATGTGACCAGCAACTGAAATATCTAGTCACAACCGTGCATGTTTAAAATAAACATATTTCTGGTTTTTATATGCCCATTTTGAAAAAACGGGTCGTATTATGGTATACCGCTGTCCGTCTGTCTGGTCACACGCGGTACGATAACTCAAAAATGCTTTGAGAGATTTTCGTGATTTTTGGGTGGGTGGTGTATATCGATGGAGGGAAGCTCCCTTTCATTTAGTGTCGCCGTTCGATTAGTCATTCCAGAGTTATGGGACTTTATTACTTAGAAAATTGTTGATATTTTTATACTGTACCAATGACCCAGACTTAGCTGGTGCTAACTCTAAAATATCTGGAGCCAAATGCAAATTTTACACCCCAATCCCCAAAATTTGCATCTAAAACTGAAAATTACATGTCCTATATGGTCATCCATACTTTTACTTCACTGCGCATGCGCAGTGTCAAGGAGGTCTCGAAATTGGCGCAATTATCATTCTTTGTTTGGCCCTCAATACAATTACACCTCACTGTTATTTGTGCTTGTAAATCTCATTTTTAAGGATGCCAGACACATAATTATGAGAGAAATGGTGGATATAAGGAGGAAATAGAAGGAGGAGAGGAAAAAACAGTGGAAACAAATGTTCAGGGCTGTAACTTATGATTATTTTACGAAATTATTCATGTTACCTATTTTCGAGGCATGACCTTGTTGTGGTCATTCTTGCTATGAATGTTCCATTGTTTAATCAGTGTTTCCTCTCTCCCTTTCCTTTATTCCCCCCTAGCTATTCTCCCATGCTTTTGGCTTATTTTTTGTAATGTTTATTACTAAAATTTCTTGGGAGTTTTGGCTTGATTATTTTCTGTTGTTTTCCCCATGTTTACGTCCTCACCCTTGGGTGGTTAGGCATTTTGGTCTGCATCTACCATCTGATGTTCTGCAGTTTCTTTTCTGAAAGTCTCTGTTTTGCATCAGATAGTGTTTAAATTGGTAACTGATTTCGGGCCAGGTTTATCAGTGCCTGGAGTCATGTTTCCGGTTTGTTTACACTTTTTTCTATGTTGACAACGGTTACTTCTTATAGTGATTACTTGTCCTCTGTTTAGTTTAGTTCAAAGCAAGATACATTAATATTGTCCGTAAGTGTTACATTAATTTTTTGAAATGATTTAAAAATTTTGTCCACACTTAGGCTTTTTGGGGATCCATTTGGGCTCATTGTTCCCATTGGGAACTTGGGCTTTTCTGAAAATTTTTTTTTTGGGAAATTATTTTCTTTTGAAATGTTATAATGGATTATAATATATTATGTATATTTATTTCAAGTTTAGTGCAAGTAATATGACTGTGTATATTTTTTCATGTTGAAAAAATATTCTTCAGTTGTAATGCAAGGATATCTTCCTCTAATTCACAGGTTCATTGTGTTTCTTATAGTCAATGTAGTCACACTGATTCTTGCTCTGTGTGTGTTGATTGATATGACAACGTTGGAGTCGTGTGTCACGGTATTTTGTTAGCGGTGAGGGGTCCATTATGGTCCTTTCTCTGTAGGGCCACTTTATATTATCAGTTTCTTTTTCAGAATTCAGTGATGTTTCTGTGATGTCTTCAACAAGTGTGTCTCCGTCGTTGCAATGTTAGGGCTAACGGAAAGTGCTCAAGGTATTACGACAATTGCCGAAGAGTTCCCTTGTAGGATCGAAGACATTGATTGTCCGCTAGTCCGCCCGGTGTCGAATGGATCGGCATGGGTTCGTTCGTGAAGGTCCAGGGAAGCAGATTGGGTGATGAGAGCACTATAAAACATCGAATGTGCACACCCAGCAATGTCGGATCCGAGGATAATACTGAGGAAGCCTGTCATTCCGGTAGCTAGCTCATCCAGGTCCACCCGGACCATGAGCGAGAGAGGCCCCCTCTCTCTTACATCAACATCTGCACTACGATGTTGTATATTTGTTCGTTAGTCGCAGCTTACGTCCACTCCTCCTGCTCTGGACGCTCCTTGGCATTGACAGTCCGACGTGGCTGTTATATTGGCTTCCTCATCCTCACGTCAACACACACGACCGCACCTTGGCTATGTGACCACAGATTTCCAGGGGACGTTCGCTTATTATATAAATGCAGGATTGAACGTCCCTGATGCTCCTGCTTCGCCGGCCACGGAATACACGTCGACCAGGTCACTCCATCTGCTAGCCAAGGACACGAGGCCTTTCCAGTTGGGACGTTTGCATATTATATAAACGCAGGAATGAACGTCCCTGGAGCTTCCAGCGGATAATTACGTAGGGCCACGGCTCCACAGGTCTCATTGAGTAACATGAACAAGGTGATGTTACCGTGATGTCTTCGTAAAGTCTGCTTCCGTCGTCACAGTGAAATGAAGAGCTAGCAGTAAAAGTGCTCATGCAGATACGTCAATTGCCTAAGAGGTCCCAAGTAGGATCGATGGCATTGGCGTCCCCTAGCTTGCCCGGTGTAGTGACCATTCATTGAATGGCTCAGCAGCCGGGTTCGTCCGTTGTGGTCCAGGAAGGAGATTTGTATATATCACGTATTAATCGGGCGTTAATATACAATCCTCGGACACTTCTATATGAGTATATAGAGTCTCATTTTGCGGGACTTCCTTATTTATTGGCTTTCCTTTAAAAATATTAGTATAAAGGGTTATACTGAATGTTAATAGAGATCATTGATGTTATTGCGCTCAATTACAGAATGGTGTTGTGTCTTTCTTTTTGATACAAATAAGAAAGATACATGTAAAGCCTATCTCTCATTTTCTCCTTCAGGGGATAGTTCTGTTATATGTAATTGAGTTTATTGGATTTTCATTTATGTCCTAGGCCCTCCAACCTTTTTACTATTCAGCTAAGTCTGGGTCATTGGTACAGTATAAAAATGTTAAAAAATTTATAGTAATTTATATATTTTTTATACTTACCAATAACCCAGACGGGGATGGCCCTCCCATGAGTTGGGAACTCATACCTCCCCGCTGAGTACATAACGCTTACCAGACACTGGTTGTAAGAATGATAATTGTGCCAATTTCGAGACCTCCTTGACACTGCGCATGCGCAGTGGAGTAAAAGTATGGAGGACCATATAGGACATGTAATTTTCGGTTTTAGATGCAAATTTTGGGGATTGGGGGGTAAAATTTGCGTTTGGCCCTAGATATTTTAGAGTTAGCACCAGCTTAGTCTGGGTCATTGGTAAGTATAAAAAATATATAAATTACTATAAATTTTTTAACTTTTTGAAAATTTGCTAATGAACCACCAGTAGGAGAGACTTGATATGTGGTATACAGAGTCCTTTTGAGGTTTAGAATCAAGTTTGTTCAAGAGAAGTTTGTCGGGCATTATTTGCCTACGTTATGGGAGGGGCAAGAATTTTTGCCACTGCCAAAATTTCTATTTTCCAAACCGAGAGGCAGATTTGAACCAAATTTGATATGAGGGCTTATTGGGTCATAAGTACTTAATTTATGCCAAAAATTCTTTTCCCGTCGCCCCATGGGGACCGCAGGAGCTAAAAATAGAAAAAGTTAAAACGCCCATATCTCCAAAACTACACGGCACTGAGAATTCTTATTTGTTGTGAACCTTCCTTAGGACCAACAGAATGGAATGGAAAAAAAAAATTGCTATCGGTTTTATCATGGGGTACTTTTTGGGGACTTTGAAAAAGTGCTGAGTCAGCATTTTTTAACACTGTGTGTAATGGGAAAAACATGTAAGACTACTTTTCTCCCAAACCACTGCTGCAAAAGCTTTCAAATTTCACATATAACATCTTTGGAAGATTGTTTCACATGTTTATTGAATTCAATTCCCTGGGTCCATATTTGGGCTCTCTATGAGAGCCCAAATGTTTAAATTAGTGCAGTATGAGGAATATTCTTTAAAAATCTTCTTCAGATCTACCAATAAGAATCTTTTGATATTTGGTATGCAGCATCCTTAGGGGGGTTGAGATTCAGGTTTGTTCAAGCCAAGTCCCTGGGTTCATATTTAGGCTGAAAATTTGGGGCCCGGTTCCGGACTTAGAAATTTTGGACCAAAATCAGGAATTTTTTTTTTTGTTTTTATATGTGTTTCGGTCAATTTTAAGACAAAAAATTTTGTTTTGGATCAAAATTCGGAAATTAGTTTTTTGTTTTTTTTATGCGTTTTAAGAAGAAAAAAAATTTTAGGATGAAAATATTTTGTTTGGGATAAAAATCTGTTATTTATGCATTTATCTCAATTTTGGGACGTAAAAATGCAGGAACTGAAAATAGAAGGAAAATCCTGTGTATTGTGTGGGCACAAGCGCTTCATCTAGTTGTTATATGCTTTTCTTAGGAGGGGCATATGCAGCTTATTCAAGTCAAGCCCCTGGTTTGATATTTAGGCTACCATGTCAGGTGAGTGCCCTCAGGCCCCCTGGGGCCTCTTGTTTATAAATGGTTGGGATGAGATTTTCGATGTTGACACCGAAAATCACACCGAGAAAACCGACATCGATCCATCTCTAGTACATATATTGAAGTCAGGCTTGTAACTATCTTCAGGTATTGAATTCTTTGTGAAGAATGCATAAAAAGATAAGGGTCAGGGTCGAAAATTAGAGTCCAGACCTTTAAATTAATTTATTTTGGGCCCACCGTTTTGCCCTAATTAGGGCACATTAAAACCTGAAATAACCGCTTTATACTGTTATGTTTTATTGCCGTGCCTTTCTTTGTGTTTCTATGACCATATTATGATGGAAGTTATTCTCAAATGCAGTCGAGGTACAGAGAATTTGTATATTTTTATTAGCTGCGACGAGCAGCGCTATATGTGGCAATGTTGGTCTGTCTTTCGGTCAGTCGGTCTGCCAGTCGGTCTGTCACCAACGAGTTTAAAAAACACCATAACTCCTAAAATACTTGATGGAATGACACCATACTTGGTTTGCAAGTGTATCTTCATGATGTCTTCACCCTCTCAATAGTGCATGTCATTCGGATAATTTCTGTCACATTTATGGACTTGTCACTAGCAAGTTTTTTTTGTCACCAACAAGTTTTATTGTCACCAACGAGTTTAAAAAACACCGTAACTCCTAAAATACTTGATGGAATGACACCATACTTGGTATGCAAGTGTATCTTCATGATGTCTTCACCCTCTCAATAGTGCATGTCATTCGGATAATTTCTGTCACATTTATGGACTTGTCACCAACAAGTTTTTTTTGTCACCAACAAGTTTTTTTGTCACCAACGTGTTTAAAAAACACCATAACTCCTAAAATACTTGATGGAATGGCACCATACTTGGTATGCAAGTGTACCTTCATGGTGTCTTCACCCTCTCAGTAGTGCATGTCATTCGGATAATTTCTGTCACATTTATGGACTTGTCACCAACGAGTTTTTTTGTCACCAACAAGTTTTTTTTGTCACCAACGTGTTTAAAAAACACCATAACACCTAAAATACTTGATGGAATGACACCATACTTGGTATGCAAGTGTACCTTCATGATGTCTACACCCTCTCAATAGTGCATGTCATTCGGATAATTTCTGTCACATTTATGGACTTGTCACCAACCAGTTTAAAAAACACCATAACTCCTAAAATACCTGTTGGAATGGCACCATATTTGGTATGCAAGTGTATCTTCATGATGTCTACACCCTCCCAATAGTGCATGTCATTCGGATAGTGCATGTCATTTGGATAATTTCTGTCACATTTATGGACTTGTCACCAACAAGTTTTATTGTAACCAACAAGTTTTAAAACATCCTTGGCGTTGCGCGCATCGTCACAGCTTAGGCACTGTGACAGTGTGCTCTAGTTCTTTTATGTATTCAAACCTTCTCTTAGTTGGGCACACCAGTAAAAGGTGTGAAATTGGGGTAATCTAAAGGCCTGGAGTCTGTGGAAACCAGAATCCTTTCATTTTTTTCTTCTGCTAACTCAGACATTTCCCAATATGCAGCACACTTTCAAAATTGAAAGACTGTCTTAGAGATGTAAGAAAAATTTTTTTTGGATACAGTGGAACCCACTCCATTATATATCTTTTCAGTGAATAACACTGTTAGTTGCATATAACCTGCAAACACCAAGCCATTTACTATACATTCAGTACAAAGTTGACCTGTTAACTGCATGTAGGTTATAGAGTAAACTCCTGTTAATTGAATAAAAAATCTTGTAATTTGTCAAAGAATTCCCCACTTTTATTGGTATTTTGGGCTCAGGACATCAAATAAAAGCATTTAATATATTACATGGGTTCTGTCAAACAAGATATAATAGAATAAATTTTCAGTTCATAAGTAGACTCTAGGAAAGTGACCCCAATTCCTGTTAATTGTATATTCCTGTCAACTGAATAGTTTTCTCTGGCAAAGTGGATATTCCATGAACAGGGTTTCACTGTATTAAAATGAAAAGAACAGCCTTAATATATGGACGTCTCTTGTAATATGAAGAAAAAATGAGTAGTTGCCCAAACTCCACTTTTCATTCGAAAGTTTGATACTTTTCTACCCATTTACTTACCTACCATTTTGAAAGCTCACATCCAGAAAAACGTCCTTTTTTGCACCACACAAACCCTGCGAAAAGTAACAATGATCAGACCATATACATTGTATTGTGATGGCTGCAGCTCATCTGCCAGTACTCACCTGAGCATCTTCAGAGATAGTGGGCATATAGACAAAAACATGATAATAATATCAACTGTTCTCAGTCTTCTGGATGAAGTATATGGTCCTACTTGTAATCACCCAGAGGTAGAAGTTTTTGTAACTGTACGTTGCCAACCAGATCTTGATAAATCTTCCCACACATATTGATGACAAGTGTGCCATACACCATTTTTATGTTTCTACCTTGCTCTTCTGTCTGCTCACATATCCTTCATTCAGCTTGTCTGTTCACCCCTATTGGTTCTTTATTTGTCCTGGAGATAAATAGTTTAGACATGTCTCCTGTAGAACCCTGGGAAGTGGAGTAGTGCTTGTTTACTATGGCGAATAAGCTCTGTTTTACCAGTAAAACAGGACCCAGTCACCAGTGCTGAGGATAAATAAATAAATAGTTTAGACATGTGCACTGAGATTTAACCGACTTACAGAGATATTTTAATATAATTACCTAAAAGGATGGGCTTAAAGTTCTCTGCTCTGTAATGTTCTTGTGTGTCTCAGATTCTTTTGTTTTCTGATGGGCTGGCACTTAAAAGTTAATCCTCAAAAGCTTCAAAATATATTCTGGAATAAGAAAAATACTTTTTTTTTGTAGAGGATATGCGGGAAAGAAACTCGAAGAAAATGTCCAGTGTGAAATATTTCAGACGATCCTGGAGGAGGCAAGAGAAGCCTACAAACATGAAATTGTACATGAAATACCAAGCAACACACCAGAAAATTTAGAAGACAATTTGGATAAAATTGTATCCTGGATTGAGCAGTGGAAATCAAGTCCTTAGCATAGGCTTTATTTACTCACCCAACCATCTCTTTATGTGAAGGCATTTGTAAAATCAATGCTTTACAAACCCCAAGACATCAGAGTCAGTCTGACAAAAGAAAGTGCTAAAGTTTATCTCCTACAGGCAGCAGGAGATTTTTTTCTGGTCTAAAAATGTTAGTATGTTAATAATGAATGTTGCTGTATTTTCAACTCGTATGAAAAATAAGAGTGAAGGAACCCTGTTCAGCAGTGTGTCATATAACCCTTTACAGAACATGATTAGCAGATGACACTTGCAAAATCATTTTCTTGAATATCTAAAACAGCCCTTGCATTTTGTTGAAGCTGAGTTGAAAGGCCCCAAGATCAGTGCTGAAGAGACTAAAGTAGGCCCAAGGTCCATTTTACAAGGCCTATTGGAAGACCCCAACAGTATATCAAAATACAAGACCTAAAAACTTTCATTTCTGGCCTAAAAACATAGCTTATGACACCTCATTGGAACGAGCTCGTCATTCCAATGAGGGGTCATAAGCTATGTTTTAGGGGCAAAAAATGAAAAATATAATAAAGTTTGGAAGACAAATTTTGTGAATAGTACTGGCTGGATATGACCATTACAATAGGAAGAGGTTTCATAGAAATTTGTCACTACGTGTGAAGACACACGAAGATGTTCCACTTTTTGTATGGATCATGACATTAAAACAGTATTGTAAAAATATGATTTTCATATTTTTACTTAGCACACTGGTAGAATTTTATCATCTGTAATGGTCTTTCAGAGAATATTTCAAGAGACGGCTAAAATTCTGTGTTTTATTGTGGGAGAAAATTGTTTCATGACAGATTTGCCCTCATGTTAAAGGACATTGCAAGACTTTTGTTTGATATGGCATGATTCACAAAAAAAACATAGTTAAAAGACAATTTATGAATTTTCAGAAATAAAGTATTATTTTGTTAACCCTTTACCTAACATGAAAAGCAGACGACACTTGCAAAAACAATTCTTGAATAACTAATTTTTTTCATTTTTTGTCTCAAAAACATAGGTTATGACCCCTCATTGGAACGAGCTCGACGAGCTCGTTCCAATGAGGGGTCATAACCTATGTTTTTGAGACAAAAAATGAAAATATAATGAAAATTAATTGGCGATTTTTGAGAATAGCGCTGGCCGGTTTTGGCCGTTACGTTGGGTAAAGGGTTAACATTCTGGGCTCTGACTTCAACAGACCTTGTGGCTTTGAAACAGGTCATCCAGTTTGAGAAGTCTTCCAGTGTAGAATAAAATTCTTCTGGAATTGTTTTTCTCTTGTCAAGTCTTGGCAGCCTGTACGAATGGCATATATACATGCACCTGATGTGTGTGGAATTTCCAGTGATTGCTTCAACAGATATGGCTTGTTAAAGATTTGTTTTGCTCAGTTTCTTTTACATTTATATCTTGCAATAGATTTGTTTGAAACTTGGTGAGAAATATAAGTATAAAGTGTACATTTGCACATTGGTAGGAATTGGGTTTTGTCAATTTTGTGTGGCATTTTTTTTAAAAGTTTATCTGCTTAACTGCTTCTTCATTTTCCAACAGATTTTATTAGGGATTAGTCAATTCACCAATACCATAATGTTTTGCGATACAATTGTCTGAATCAGTTCTTATAAGAATGGAAAATATTCAGATCCTTCAATATTTTATTTATGTTTTGTAAAACCCCTTGACTGAACAAGTGTGCGGAGTTACGATATTGGGGAGCTGGCAGCTGCTCGTTGTTGCTCGGTGGTTCTCTCTGGGTACTCCGGTTTCCTTCACCCATAAAACTGTCACGGTCATGATTAGCCATTGTGTATAAGTATGTGATCTTAAACACCAATAAATAAATACTGAATGAGTGATGAATATTGCATGAAATGACTTCCCCTCGTTTATGTCAAGTTCATAAATAGAAAATAGAATTCCCACCCAAACGCCCCTCCCCGTAGGAATCCCAGGAAGTGAAGCTGTACTTGTTTGCTGTGGTTACCAAGCTCTGTTTTATTTGGTAAAATAGGACCCAGTCACCAGTGCTTGGAGTGGAAGTCCTCTAAAATGGGCAACGTGGGTATAAACGATTGACTAAACTTGACTTTATCTCCATGATGATGTCATGATTGGCTGTTGTGCAGATATATGTGAACTTCTAACACCACCAATAAATAAATCCAGAAAATGTTCGTTCAAATTAAAAAATTAAATGTGACAATAATTGAGAATGTGATTTCTTTTCAACCGACTCACAATTGTTTACAATTGGCTGTAACGTAAGTGCAAGCCCTACTTCAGAACTAACTGAAGCTTTTAGAAACTTTTCCAAACAAGCTGGAAAAGTAATAGAGTGCAAAAGCACGAAAAAGATCGGAAAAGGGTCGAGCGAGACCAGCGCTCGAAATTACAGGTACTCTCTCTGCACACCTCTTACATTTACCGAGCGCATGCGCAACAACCGTGACGTCAATTCCTTTTATTTCCGCCACTTGTACATGGTCGGAAATTTTTGTGACTCGTGCTATTCTTAGCTGTTTTCTTCGTGAACAACTTATTGTATGTGCTATCTTCATTTGCTTGTGTACAAGTGGATTGTATCCTTTTTCAAGCTTTCAAAATTGTTATTAATTAATGCTATTTTTGATCATTTTTGCTTGTTTCTTCACACTTAGTCTTGTTTTTCCCTCACATGTGAACACGACCTTTGTTCTGTTTTCCGTCGACAGGAAGCTTGATTTCATCATTCACATTCATATTATGCCAAAGACTATTCCTTGTACCTCTTGCTTGCAAGTAAACATGTGGACGACTCTCATTCCACGTGTCACTTGCAACAATTGTACTCAAGCCCAATCTTGTGGTATTTGTGGGGGTTGGTCCTCAAAATTATGGGCTTCTATTAACAAGGTGGTTCTGTCCAGAGCTAGAACCCCTCGTTCTCGGGGTAAGGGTAGCCATGCCATTTCAGACATTTCTGTTAGTGCACGTGGTGACTCTGTCACACAGGATTCTGATCTGTCTTTTTCTGTGGCGAGTTCCTCTGCAACTGTAGACGGTGCTAGTTCAGTGATACCTGACGTGGAGACCGTGGTCTCTTTGTCTTCTGATGTCACTCTTGAGGCGTCTGTTTTCGTAGAGAGCTTCTCCGAGGTCAGCTTGGTGACCCTCTCCGATTTGCCTCCTACGCCGTTGACAGTTGCTGAGGAAGTTGTTACTACAGATCCTATTCTGTATGATGGTGGCTCTTCCATCTCCTCTGGGGATGGTTTACAGTCTCGGGGGACCGAGGCTGTATCTGCTGGTGTGTCTGTGAGCTCTCAGCCTCCCCTGGCTTCGCGGGTTTGCTGTCTGCTCTGTCTCATCTGGCCAAGTTTGCTCATAGTCGTTTGAGCCGTTCGGTCTCTTCAGCAGCGATTCCTCACCCCTCGAGCGAATCGTTTATTGTTCCTCCTTCCCCTGCTAGTGTGCTGACTAGCAAGATGGGGTTGGGACATTGGCATCCAGGGCCTGCTGTTCGGCAGAGGTCAGTGACAGCTCCGGTTAGCTGTCACTCTTGGAACCTTCCTCAGGTGATTCCTCACTGTGTTCCGAGTATGGATGTCGATCGATGCTTGTCGTCGGTCTCAGAGGATGGGCAGTTGGGGCCTTCTGCCGCGCAGACGCCAATGACAGGTTCCTGTCATTCTTGGGACTATCCTCTGGTGTCTTCTCACCGTGTCCCAGGTCCAGCTATCGACGTACGCCGTCGGTCTCTTTAGAGGATTTGCAGGCAGGACCTTCTGTTTCACAGAGGTCAGTGATTGCCCCTCCAGTGTCTTCTCACCGTCTCCCTATTCTCTCTGCCGATCGACGTTCGACGTCGGTCTCTTCTGAGGACTTGGGTTCTTCTACCACAAGGGTCCATTGGGAAGACACTCCGCCGGGCGATGCTGCTGCGACGGATTCTCAGGGTGACCTGCATCAGGCCATTTTAGCGCTCACCCCGGTTGCTTTCTGGCAACCCTCAAGTTGGCCTCCCTGTGCCTCCTGAGGCACAACCTCCTTTGGTCGGTCGCCGAGATGTCTCGCCTGGCCCCTTGGATACTGCACAGTATTCACAGGAG
Organism: Pictodentalium vernedei; assembly: GCA_031216915.1. Classification (NCBI taxonomy): domain Eukaryota; kingdom Metazoa; phylum Mollusca; class Scaphopoda; order Dentaliida; family Dentaliidae; genus Pictodentalium; species Pictodentalium vernedei. The sequence continues at coordinate 185,245,048 of CM062293.1, forward strand.
GTTTCTGCTGGTCAGCCCGAGTTGGGCTATGTCTCCTCTGCAACGGAGGATGACGATTTTCTTGAAGGTGATGGGCCTCCCTCGTCAGTCTTGGGGCAGGCTTTGGATTTCGTCTTTGGCTTATTGCTGGACATTCAACCTTCCGACCAGCCATCTGTGACCATCTGGCCGCGGACCTCTGTGGAGCACCGTAACCCTGTTGAGCCTTCTAGCTCCGGGGCTTTGCATCCTCTGCAATCGGCTCAGGTTGTTGAGTCCTTCCAGGGCTTAGATGCCAAAATGCATTCTAAGGCGCTCAAGGGTTCTTTCTTTTCTAGAGCTGATGCTTTTCTGCCTCCATCGTGGTTTCGTGTTTACAGTTCCGTCTGTCCACCAGTCTTCCAAGGGATGACTACTGTGGATGAGGATTCTTCTTCCCTCGGGTTAACTAAGCCTAAATCGGCAGTTCTCCCGATGTCGGTAGTTGAATCTATGGTGGGCCTGTCCCGAGAGATGCTGGGTATGTTATCTCTCGCGGACCATGTCGTCGCTGCCCTGGGTGAATATTTTCCACCAGGGGAGTTTGATGATGCTCAGGCGCCTTTTCGCGTTTTGTCACAGGCTCTCATGAACTTGACACACGCTCACTCCTGTAACCCGGCTAATTTGGAGCTGGCATGCCGGGATGAGGTGTTGGATTCTTCTCCTCCCCTTCCTTCTGAGCAGCATGCTGGTCTGAGGTCTGCCTCTTTGGTTGAACCTCAGTTGTTCCATGGTTCCATGGAAGCTGTCCGAGGCGAGGTTCTTTGTCATTCGAAGGACCAGCTTTTGCTACGACAGCTGGACCAACCTGCTGCTGCGGGTGGTGGTCGTTCCAGGCCTGCCAAGCATCCTGCTGCGTCTGCCTCGTCGGCAACGTTGGATACGCCTTCGGCTCCGTCTGCTCCTTCTACTCAGAAGAAGCACCGACGTGGCCAGACTCACTGGCAGCCTCAGGCAGGAAAGTCTTAAGACTCTGTCACTTCCCAAGGTGGTGGTTTCTCCTTTCGGGGGCCTCGTTGAGGCCGCAAGTGAAGGTTCTCACCTCGATTCGTCTCCAGTTGGGGGAAGGCTGTCGCAGTTTTACGATCGTTGGACAGAGATAACGTCGGACACTTGGGTCCTCGACGTCATACAATCCGGTCTGCGACTGTCCTTCCATCGGCACCCAAGTTTATCTCGGGTGCCCCTTCCGACTCAGGTCCCTTCAGATTCTCTGCGTCGGGACCTTCTGGTGCAGGAGATCGACAATCTCCTCTCCAAAGGGGCGATTGAGGTGGTCAGGAACACCCTTTTACCAGGGTTTTACTCAAGTCTTGGTGCCAAAGAAAAATGGCCAATTTCGTCCTGTCATCGATCTGAGTATCCTGAACGAGTACATTATAACACCTCGTTTCAGTATGGAGACTTTCCGGTCGGTTTGCCGTTCAGTTCATCAGGATGACTTTGCTGCCAATATCGACCTGAAGGATGCCTACTTCCATGTACCCATTCCTTTGGCGTCACGGAAATACCTTCGGTTCTCTTTTCGGGATCGAGTCTATCAATTCAGAGCTCTCCCGTTCGGTTTGAACTTGGCTCCTTGGGCCTTCACCCGACTGATGTCACATGTGCTTGCTTTCCACCGTACTCAGTCGGCTGTGACTTCGTCAGCCTACCTGGACGACATCCTCCAACGGCACCACGTTGCTGCTGTTCTGGAGTTAGATGTCAGGCAGTTTCTTTGCCTCCTAGAGTCGCTGGGTTTCAGAGTCAATCGCGAGAAGTCGGATCTCCTTCCTTCTCAGCGATTTCGTCATTTGGGGATGGATTTCGACTTATGCTGCAAAGTGGAAGGTTTTCTGCCGCTGGTGCACAGATCACAATGTGGATTACCGTGATCCGTCAATCGCTCAAATTGCGGATTTTCTGGTTTATCTTTTTGACTCCAAGGGCCTCCAGCCTATTACGATTAAGGGCTATCGGTCTATGCTGTCTGATACTTTCTCTTATGCGGGAAAGCGGTGCATCGGTCGTAATCTTTTTCTCTCCAAACTCATTCAGCACTTTTCTTTGAAGAGGCCTCGAGTTTTGCGTCTTACACCCAAGTGGAACTTGGCATGGGTGTTGCACTGTTTGGAGGGGGTGCCATTCGAGCCTTTATCTGAGACCGATATGCGTTTTCTCACCCAAAAGATGGCTTTTCTTCTAGCGTTCTAGCTTCTGCTCGACGAGTCGGTGAGCTTCATGCGCTATCTATTGATTCTGCCTTCTTCAGAAATGAGGCTAACAGTGTCACCTTCACTACTGATTGCTGTTTTCTTGCTAAGAATCAACTACCTGATTCGGTACCTTCTCCCATCTGCATTTGTGCTCTCCCCGCTGTCGATGGTCAGAGACCTCTTCGTTGTCCTGTTCGTGCGATCAAGACCTACATTAATCGCACTCAGTTCATTAGGAGGGGTCGGAAGAGATTCTTTCTGTCTCTCATTCCTAAGAGGCAGTCTATCTCTTCCCATTTTATTTCCAGGTGGATCTGTCTTGCAATCAAGCTGGCTTATTCCCACTTGTCTGCTTCGGATCTTGTTTCGAACTGGTTTAATGCTCATGAGGTTCGTGCCATTTCTACATACTGGGTGTTCTCCAATTCTGTTTCGCTCCGGGATGTTATGAATGCGGCTTACTGGAGGAATGCTTCGACCACCTTCTCCTTTTATCTCCGCCACCTACAGCAGCAATCTGAGGACCTTTATTCTTTAGGCCCTCTCGTTGCTGCTCAGGCTGTTGTGCACCCTCGTTAAATTGTTTTGCTCGAGGTTGTGCTTTGCTCAGCCTTGTTCTTTTCAGGTGCCTTCTCTCTATCTTCATTACAGGTTTCGCTATTGTTCTCTGCCCTCCTTGCTTTTCTTTCTGCTGCTCTTGTTGGTATTGGTTATGTGATTCATCTCCTCCTATTGTTTATTCAGCCAATTGTAAACAATTGTGAGTAGGTTGAAAAGAAATTAAAATTTTTTAATAAATTTTGTTTCTTAACATACCTACCACAATTGTTTACCGGAGGCCCACCCTCCTTGGGGATATCTTTGATATCGCTGCCTCACCGCTAAATCACAAACTTCTCGTTGGCGGAAATACGGAATTGACGTCACGGTTGTTGCGCATGCGCTCGGTAAACACAAGAGGTGTGCAGAGAGAGTACCTGTAATTTCGAGCGCTTGTCTCGCTCGACCCTTTTTTGTGCTTTTGAACTCTATTACTTTTCCAGCTTGTTTGGAAAAGTTTCTAAAAGCTTGAGTTAGTTCCAAAGTAGGGCTTGCACTTACGTTACAGCCAATTGTAAACAATTGTGGTAGGTATGTTAAGAAACAAAATTTACAAAAAATTTTAATTTCTATGGAATAAATGAATGAATGCATTAATTTGCCATTTCTAAGTACATTTTCATATATATGAAAGACATTAAGTGTTATAATGATAAAGACAGTCACTTCAGTTTAATAAGAATGTTGTTCGCACTTATGTATGTCTGTGAATAAGCCAAACCATACTGGCTGTCTTCCTGCAAATTCACAAGAAAGTATTCCTGTGGGAATCACAGGAAGTGTAGCAGTTCTTCTTTTTTGGTGGTATGCAAGTTCTGCTTTACTGGTATCATAGGACCAGGTAACCAATGCCTGGGGAGCGTGGTGGCTCAGTGGTAGTCTGTTGGACTTCAATGCTAGAGGTCCCAAGTTCGATCCTTGTCTGGGATGACCCACATTGTGTCCTTGGGCAAGGCACTTTATCCCAGTTGCCTACATGGGGGCAAGATGACGCTGTGTACTAAGGCGTTCTGCACTTCGATGGTGCACATGTCTTCAACTGCTGTAACCCAACTTGAGCAGAGCTTGACCAGAGTTAGAATGTTGAGTAGCTGGCAGTTGCTCGTCGATGGTCTGTGGTTCTCTCCAGGTACTGCGGCTTCTTCGACCCGTAAAACTGTCACAGTCACGATTAGCCATTGTGCATTAGTATGTGACCTTAAACATCAATGAATAAATAAATAACCAATACCTGAGGTGGAAGTCCTCAAAAGTAGGCAGCATGGGTATAAACAATTGGCTAAAGTTTACTTTATACCCATGGTTCGGTAAGTTATGATACATGTATAACCAAAGATACTGAAAATGACCTTAAATGCCAATAAATAAAAAAAAAGTATTCACGAGGAAGTAAAGTACATGGCAACAAGAATTGTTACATGTATGATCATGTATTTCGAGTTTTGAAGTTCATTACTTGACTTCATTCCTAAGTTTTGGCCATGAGGTAGCCATAGATGCTGACCTTAAACACTGATAAAATTTGACAAGTTTTATTGAACAACAAATTTGGTAAGAGTGTCAATAGTAAATTATTATCAGACCAAATTATTACAGCTCATTAGAAATCTGTTGCGAAGGACATGGAAAGTCCTTGAATATAGGAACTTTCCCAGACAACCCTTGAAAAAAGAGATTTATTTATTGATGTTTAAGGTCACATATTTCTGCACAATGGCTAATTATGACCTTGACAGTTTTACGAGTGGAGGAAGCCAGAGTACCCAGAGAGAACCACCAAGCAATGGTGAGCAGCTGTCAGCTCCCCAATGTGCTAACTCCACACAAGCAGGGTTAGCATTGGTTGAAGGCAGGTGCACCATCGACGTGCAGTACGCCTTAGTACACAACATCACCGTGTCCCCATGTGGGCAATGGGGGTGAAGTGTCTTGCCCATGGACACAACGCGTTGCCGCAGGTGGGATTTGAACCGAGCACCTCTTGGCTTGCAGCATGCACCTCAACCTACTGAGCCACTGTGCCTCGAAAAATGAGATATTAGACAGTCATCAGAGATTCAGTTCAGTAACACTTAGCTCGCTTAACCCTTTACCTAATGAATCGTCTGCATCTGTCCATGTAATATGCAAATTCAGCAGTTTTTTAATTTAATGAAAACCATGTGGCCTCTCATTGGAACGAGCTGGTTGAGCTCATTCCAATGAGGGGGTCGTGTATGGTTTTGTTGAAATGTTTTGAAAAATGTGAAAAAATAATATTTAGAATAATAAATTTTGCATTGGTTAAATAGGGAGCAGAGTATTATTGGAATGGGTCTTTTCTTTGGATATCCATGCATTACTGTGATATTAATTCAGGAAATATGGAGGAGGAATTCACTCATATTGTCTTGCCATACAAATATGTGTAGGTCTTTGAGGAGAGCACTTTAATTTTTACTCAACAAAGTCTTTGAAAAACCTTGAATTTTTGTTCTCAGGCTCCTTGAAAGCTCTTTAACCCTTTGAACCCTAATGGCATCTTCCATATTAGTTCAATGGCAGAGTCCATATTCTTTATTTGGGGGTAGACCAATTAATTTTTAGCTCAACTTTGACGAAGTCAAATTTGAGCTATTGTCATGGTCCGTCGTCCGTCTGTCCGTACGTCAACAATTGGCTATGGCTCGGGCTAGAGGTCGTATTTATGAACCGATCTTTACGAAACTTCTTGTGTACCTTTGTTATGACCCTGGGACGGGAACGAGTGTTTTTAGGTGTGGTCCGAAATTCAAGATGGCTGCCAGTGGCCATTTTGTACCGATGATGCAAAAATCAGTTTTTTGTACAGAACTTCTGTATGAAAGTTCTGATTTGAATAAAGTTTTGTATAAATGTTTAGTACCATGGGATACATCACATATAATACGGGTTTTTTTCTCGTGCGTAAATTATGCAAATTAGACTGACTTAGATTTATTTAGTGTTACTTTCAGAGCTGTAAGTGCCAAGCTGCTATGGCTCGGGCTAGAGGCCGTATTTATGAACCGATCTTTACGAAACTTCTTGGGTACCTTTGTTATGACCGTGGGACGAGAACGAGAGTTTTTGGGTGCGGTCCGAAATTCAAGATGGCTGCCAGCTGCCATTTTGTACCGACGATGCAGAAATCTGTTTTTTGTACAGAACTTCCATATGAAAGCTCTGATTTGAATAATTTTTTGTATGAATGTTTAGTACCATGGGATACATCACATATAATACGGGTTTTTTTCTCGAACGTAAATTGTGCAAATTAGACTAATTTTGATGTTTTTTGGGGTTACTTTCAGCACTGTAAGTGCAAATGCCAATACGGCTCGGGCTAGAGGCCGTATTTATGAACCGATCTTTACGAAACTTCTTGGGTACCTTTGGTATCACCGTGGGACGAGAACAAGTGTTTTTGGGTCCGGTCCGAAATTCAAGATGGCCGATGGCAGCCATTTTGTACAAAATTAGGTGCAATCAGATTTTTGCACAGAACTTTCATATGAAAGCCCTGATTTGAATAATTTTTTTGTGTGAATGTTTAGTACCATGGGATGCATCACATATAATACAGGTTTTTTTCTCGTGCAGAAATTATGCAAATTAGATGAACTTTGATTTTTTCAGTGCGACTTACACACAGTAAGTACACATGTCAATACGGCTCAGACTAGAGTCTGTATTTATGAACTGATCTTCACGAAATGTCTTGGGTACCTTTGTTATCACCTTGGGACGAGAACGAGTGTTTCTGGGTGCGGTCTAAAATTCAAGATGGCTGCCAGTGGCCATTTTGTACCGAAATTAGGTCTAATCAGTTTTTTGTACACAACTTCTATACAGCTCAGACTAGAGGCCATATTTATGAACCAGTCTTTACGAAACTTCTTGGGTACCTTTGTTATCACCGTGGGATGAGAGCGAGTGTTTTTGGGTGTGGTCCGAAATTCAAGATGGCCACCAGCAGCCATTTTGTACCAAAATTAGTGCAATCAGTCTTTTGTATAGAACTTCTGTATGAAAGTTCTGATTTTAATAAATTTTTGTATGAATGTTTAGTAACATGGAATACATCACATATTGTAAGGGGTTTTTTTTCGTGCCGAAATTATGCAAATTAGATGAACTTTGATTTATTCAGTGCAACTTACACAATGTAAGCACACATGTCAATACGGCTCAGGGTAGAGGCTGTATTTATGAACCGATCTTCACAAAACTTCTTGGGAACCTTTGTTATCTCCTTGAGATGAGAATGAGTGTTTCTGGGTACGGTCCAAAATTCAAGATGGCTGCCAGTGGCCATTTTGTACCGAAATTAGGTCCAATCAGTTTTTTGTCACAAGTTCTATACAGCTCGTATTTATGAACTGATCTTCACAAAACTTCTTGAGTACTTTTGTTTTCACCTTGGGACAGGAACGAGTGTGTTTTGGGGTGCCTTTGTTATCACTGTTCTATGAGAACAAATATTTTGGGGTTCAGTCAGACCCACTCTGGGACTCAAAGATTTTTTCTAGTTCAGCATCTGACTGTCACCCACCTTTACAATACTTTACCTATACATTTGTTACAGGCAACGGTCAGTATTTATGTACAGACCGTTACAATACTTTATATGTACCTTTGTTATCAGGTCATTACCTAGATGTTTGTCATTGCTGTGTCACATACTATACATGTACATGTCTTTGTCTTGACAAGTTGAGCTACAGTGTCATTGACACTTTCATTTCAAAGTGCAGCCCACGGCTGCACGTTGAAAATATTGATTGGTCTACACCACACTACCACTCAAAAGTCAACCTGCTTAATGAAATTATGAAGTATCATGTTACTGGACTGGAAAAGCGGCCTCTAGGGTTAAAAGGGTTAACATATTTTGAGTTTCTCCTGGAGACTCCAATAGATGATTACTTATTCAAGTGTCAAGTGCAAAAGAGCTCTGCCTTTAATGTAACAGATCTGCCCATTTGTAGTCGCCTGTTTCATGAAAAACAGTAAGCTTCCAACTATTCCATTCAGAAATTCAGTGTTGAAGGGGTTAAATGATTGTCTCTTTGCATTCAATAAATGTGTGACAAGCAGTCAAACTTTTCATCAAACTAGTTGTTAAACTGAATTGTCTTACAAAGTCGAAGTGATGATATTATGTCTTCTGTTGATGTATGTTGATTATCTGATCTAAGCTCTGAGAATAAAGTTATGCCATCCAGAATTTACATACAAAAATAAAAGTGAAATACTTTGATAATTCTTAAGTTTATTGTTTCATGTCTTTTAATGTGATAGTGGCGTGAATAGCTTTTTATATGGTGTTGGAAGTGAAGACAACAAAATTTTATCAGAAACAATTCGATGCATCACCATGTGCCACTTGCAGATTTTGGACATTTTATTGTCTTGAACCTCCACATTAAGATGAAATGTAATCCTTTCACCATAAAAAATTGGGTATTGTCTTGAACATCCACATTAAGATGAAATGTAATCCTTTCACCATAAAAATTAGGGAAAACTGTTTCTCCTTCACTATAACAATTCTTCTCAATTGGCTGATTGTGACAGTTTCTTACAGAATTATATCCTCTTGAACTTAGTTTGTTTTTTTTTATTGATTTTGAAACGAAATTGATGTATTGAATACACAGCCCCATTCTGAATCAAGTATATGGGTGATGTAGAGTTAAAACTCAGTCAATGTGATTTGAATGATATTTGCTGATAGTACCAAAGGGGAATTCACATCAAGAACATTCAGAATAAGTTCTTGTATCATTCCACCACAGTGCCACAGTTAATGAACTGAACATTGGCATTTTTTTCCAATACAAATCGTATCGATAGTAATTTTGAGACTTGTTCCAAACACACCTAAACCTTTTAAGTCCAATTTCAGGCTTTTGCGATTTCAGAGCATGTGCCCTTAACATGTCATCATTAGGAGTTCCAGTAGACAAATAACCTTGGCTGGCAGCCAAGACATGACTAGAAATCACTGCTAAGCAACTGGACATGTACAAGTTGTAGTCTGTTGAGAATTCAGGTCTCTTGACCAGCCACTTGAGGGTTAACAAAACTGAAAAGAAAAGCAGTCGCCTGTTTCATGAAAACTGCTATCAAACCTCAACAAGGCCTAAAACATAGTGATTATAGGAAAATTTGCAAACACAAATGGTTTTGATATTCAATGATTGATTTGGTTCATTGATTTGGATTCCTCATGATATTGATATCAGTTTGGTTTTTCTGTACACTGCCCATATCTACTATTGGTATCTTCTGTTGGGTATTACAACTTCTACAACTTCCCAGGGATGCAGTGGCCCATTGGTTGGTATGTCAGACTTCCACTTGAAGGTTTGTAAATTTGAGTTTGGATCAAGTCACATGGTTTACCGTATATGTCCGTGTATATGCCCCCCCCCCCCCCCCCCCATCCTCCCTTTTACCTAAAGCCCATGTATAAGTCGCACACCCATTTTCAAGTTTATGCAGTCAACAAGAATTAGTTGCAAGTTACGTTTTGTCAATTTGGGATGCAACGAAAATAGATAAGTTTTCACAAGTTATCACGTGTTGAATAAGATAAAATAATAAAGGAAAATTATTATTAAAGATTTAAAGAATACTCGCATTTATTTGTTTTTCATTCTTTGTTTAACAACTCAGTGTCTTCATCCCTGTCAAGAGAAAATCCAACACTCGTTTGTGACTGAAACTTCATAGTTTCAGAATCAGAGCACAATTTGCGCCATAACCTGCGCAGTTGTTGTTTATGTTGGTTTTTCCTGAACATTCTCACGTTCAGGAAAAACCAATATAAATACAACAACTGTGCAGGTTACAACTTAAATAATTCTCTCCAGGTATTGCTGGCATACATTTAATGTGTTTTTATTTATTTTTTCATTGTTATTTTGATGATTTTGTATTTTTTATGGTTTCATCCATATTGGCCCCACAAACCTGTTGATTTCCGGTACATGCACTGATGTAAACACATGGGCCGATTGAACAACAACGACTAAATAGAATACTTCTATATTATTATTTATGGATAAAAGTAACAAAAAACACACATAATATTTTATTGACAATTTATTTTCTAAAGAATTTAAACTGACATAAAATGAAAATAAAATAATTTTGGTGAATCTGCTCTCAGTCAAAACCACACAATTGTACTGTCATACAATTGACAAACAGCAGGAACAACGCTTATCCGAAGAAGTCAGTGCCCTGAAAATTCTCTGAAACAAGTTATACCAATGTATAAGACACACACCCAATTTTGACATCACTTCTCCAGGTAAAAAAGTGTGACTTATACACGGACATATACGGTATGTCCTCAAGAAAGACACTAAAACCCACTTGTATGTATAAAAGCCCAGTGATGTAACATATTAAGCCATGACACAATCATGGTACATGCTTCTAATCCATGCAAATCAAGATCAAACAAAGATAGTGGCTAATATAACTAGATCAAGTTATTTGGGTGCAAAGCACACAATGGTGTATCCCCCCATTTCCTTAGCAACACCTCAGCATAGTTTTAACGTTTGGAATTAAATAACCAAGGAGCCTTTCGATGAAAACTGATTTTCTAACGATAAAAGTGGTTCCACTGGAATCACTTGGGGCCAAATCAAAATTCCAAAACCTTCATGCACATCTAGCGATGCTACCTGAACACCTTAGCATAGGTTAAAAGTTTCGAATTAAATACCCTAGGAGCCTTTCGATGAAAACAGATTTTCTGACAATAAAAGTGGTTCCACTGGAACCACCTGGGGCCAAATCAAAATTCCGAAACATTCATGCACATCTAGAGATGCAAACTGAACATCTTAGCATAGTTTAAATGTTTCAAATTAAATACCCCAGGAGCCTTTCGATGAAAACTGATTTTCTAACGATAAAAGTGGTTCCACTGGAACCACCTGGGGCCAAATCAAAATTCCGAAACCTTCATGCACATCTAGTGATGTTACCTGAACACATTAGCATAGTTTATATGTTTCAAATTAAATACCCTAGGAGCCTTTCAATGAAAACTGATTTTCTAACGATAAAGTGGTTCCACTGGAACCACATGGGGCCGAATCAAAATTCCGAAACCTTCATGCACATCTAGAGATGCTACCTGAACACCTTAGCACAGTTTAAAAGTTTCAATTTAAATACCCAAGGATCCTTTTGATGAAAACAGATTTTCTAACGATAAAAGTGGTTCCACTGGAACCACCTGGGGGCCAAATTAAAATTCCGAAACCTTCATGCACATCTAGAGATGTTACCTGGACACATTAGCATAGTTTAAATGTTTCGAATTAAATACCCTAGGAGCCTTTTGATGAAATCTGATTTTCTAACGATAAAAGTGGAACCACCTGGGGCCAAATCAAAATTCCGAAACCTTCATGCACATCTAGAGATGTTACCTGAATACCTTAGCATAGTTTAAAAGTTGCGAATTAAATAACCTAGGAGCCTTTCAATGAAATCTGATTTTCTAACGATAAAAGTGGTTCCACTGGAACCACCTGGGGCCAAATCAAAATTCTGAAACCTTCATGCACATCTAGTGATGCTACCTGAATACCTTAGCATTGTTTAAAAGTTTCGAATTAAATACCCTTGGAGCCTTTCGATGAAAACTGATTTCCAAACAATAAAAGTGGTTCCACTAGAACCACCTGGGGCCAAATCAAAATTCTGAAAACTTTATGCACGTCTAGAGATGTTACCTGAACACATTAGCATAGTTTTAATGTTTCGAATTAAGTACCCTAGGAGCCTTTCGATGAAAACTGATTTTCTAATGATAAAAGTGGTTCCACTGGAACCACCTGCGGCCAGATCAAAATTTCGAAACCTTCGTGGATATCTAGAGATGTTACCTGAACACATTAACATAGTTTAAGCATTTCGAATTAAATACCCTAGAAGCCTTTCGATGAAAACTGATTTTCTAATGATAAAAGTGATTCCACTGGAACCACCTGGGGCCAAATCAAAATTCTGAAACCTTCATGCACATCTAGAGTTGCTACCTGAACACATTAGCATAGTTTAAACGTTTCAAATTAAATACCCTAGGAGTTTTTCAGGGTGTGACGTATGCACGGACGTACGTACGTACGGAGATCACGACTATATCCCCACATTTTTGAAAATGCGGGGATAATAATTTGATAAACAAATGCACTACTCACTACTGTGGAGCCCACTTAATTGGATATCTCTTAACTGAATAACCCTGTTAATTGAATATAATTTCCCAACACAAAACCATTTCCCATACCTCCAGTACAAATTTGACCTGTTAATTGAATATAGGTTATAAAGTAAACTCCTGTTAATTGAATAAAAAATCTTGTAACCTGTCGAGAAATTACCGACTATCCCCAGTCTTTCTTTCTTTATAGACGTATTAGTCCTCAATACATCCAATACAGGCAATTAATCTATTATAACTTGTTTGACTGAGCTCGTGGAGCTCTGTCAAACAAGATATAATAGAATAAATGCTGAGTTGATCTCTAGAATACAGGAAAGTGACACAATCCCTGTTAATTGAACACTCCTTTTAATTGAATAATTTCTATTGGCAAAGAGGCTATTCATTTAACAGGGTTTCTTTGTACTACTAATACTACCCCTAACTACTCATTCTAGTTATATCCCTGTAGCCCTCATGGATTTGCATGGAATTAGAGCTGTGCTTGTTTACAGAGGTAAAACAGACTTTTACTGGTATTGTAGGACCCCAAACCGATGTTTGAGGTGAAAGTTCTCTTTAACATAATTATAAATGACTGGCCAAACTTGATTTGATACTTGTGTTGTAGATGTTCTCTGATAGAGCCATAAATGCCGGGAGTGACCTCAAATACCAGTAGACATAAACAATAGCTCCTACTTCTACCACCTATTATGAATACTACTACTGCTGATTTCCTCTTACAATACATACCACTAACTGTAACAAAGGTTTCTTTGGGTGATGGGACTCTTTCGCAATGGCATTTAGGCATGATTTTTCCCAATTCCCAACCCCAAATTCCCCTGTCTTAGTACTAACTCAAACAATAATTTAATGCACAATTCGTGCCATGAACTGGGTAGTCATAAGGCCTCAGAAAACCAAATTGGCAGCCAAGACATGACTAGAAATCACTTCTAAGCAGCTGGACATGTACAAGTTGTAGTATTCTATTGAGAATTCAGGACTATTGACCAGCCACTTGAGGGTTAACAAAACTGAAAAGAAAAGCAGTCCCCTCTTTCATGAAAATGAACACATCAACTGCTATCAAGCCTCAATTTCGTGCCATGGACTGGGGAGTCATAGGGCCTCAAAAAACCAAATTGGCAGCCAAGATATGACTGGAAATCACTTCTAAGTGACTGGACATGTACAAGTTGTAGTTTATTGAGAATTCAGGACTATTGACCAGCCACTTGAGGGTTAACAAAACTGAAAAGAAAAGCAGTCACCTCTTTCATGAAAATGAACACATCAACTGCTATATCAAGCCTCAATTCGTGACATGAACTGGGTAGTCATAAGGCCTCAGAAAACCAAATTGGTTTCCTTGGACCTTATTACCACCCAGTTCAGGACACCAATTGTGCATTAAATTTAAATTGCTTACCAAACAAAGCTTAGAAAGTGTCTGAATTTAAAGGCAAATAACAATTTTTTTCTTTAAATTAATAGTACAAGTACAGTTTAATAGAGACCAAAGAGTCTGGGGTGAACATGAGTCCATATGATTGTTTGTTATAAAACTTACTTGTAGTATACATTCACTTGCTCAGGTCTAAATGTTCCTTGTTGAGTTTGAATGTGTAATTTCTTAGTCTTTGTATGTTTCTTCCCCTCCAAAGCAAATTCCCTACTTGAGACCCCATTACGTAAATTTACCCAATGGTTTGTATTCTGGGCGCTTTTTCAAGGATGGCGGAAGAATCTCTGCAACTAATGTGACCACATAACCACTTTTAGCTCACCTGATTGAAAGTCTGCTATTTTTGGAACAAAATATCTTGGGGTGGCCATTTTTTATGTCTGTAAGAACATAAAATGTGACATCCTGTTTGTCTCATCTGAACCATTGTGTCATATCTTTTTTACATTTAGTCGTATTGTTAATCCATCCAAAAATGTTTGTATGAGTGGAAGAACATCTGGACTGAAAGACAGATAGCTGCAAATATGGAAGATGGCTGCAAATATGGAAGCTTAAATTAAGAGCTTAGCTCATAATATGGACTTGGCCCAAAATCATTGGACAGATCAATTTTTAACTCCAAAGTCCCAAATGATAGCATGGATGTTCCTCCACACCGATGATCCGATCATTACTAAACTTGGCATATGGGTGTATGTTGATCTCCTAACTGCAACTGAGGAGTTAGTTTTTATGTTCCTTCTGTAAAACAAAGAAAATACCTGAAAATCCCCTCTCAAAATGTGACGTGTGTTTGTTCTTTATCTCCTCCCATGTGAATGGTCAGATCATCACCAGACATTCATTGCAGTTTTTTGTGCCACTGGAGAGAGGGGAAGCATGTTGAATTTTCCTTCTGGGAAAACAGACATTTCTTCCACATCTCACATGCAGCTGTTTGATTGTCAGAAACCTACAGTAACAGGTGTGCATGGAGCTTACGTTTGCTACTGGGTGTTGGATTTCCTCTCACTGCTGTAAAACAAAGATGGTAAACCCTTACCTTTTTGCTAAGTATTCAAAATATGTCCTTGGCAATATGGGAAGGGGTATATGCTATGCTTGCTGTTGCTCTTAAACTTTCAGGACTTTCGTGTAAATTTTTACCCCCCGAAATCTATATCTCGGGGAGGGGGGGGGGGGGGTGGGGGGGATGTAGCCGTGGTGCTGTCCATCCACCTGTCTGTCCATCTGCATGTAGGGTGAGTTGGTTTCCGCTCTCTCTAACTAAAATTCTACTTGGCCAACTGAAACCAAACTTGACCCGCAATTTTTATTGGTGTTGGTTTCTGCTCTGTAATCAAAAGTTCTGCTTGGCCAATTGAAACCCAACTTGGCATGTGAGTTTGGCATGATGAGAGAAAGAAACCTATTTATATTGAGGTCATTGTGCCAAAGGTCAAGGCCACAGTGACCTTGACCTTAAACATTTACCAGAGTTTTCTTCTCTAAATGAAATTTTGCTCGCCCTAGCGATACTAAACTTGGCCTATGGGTTGAGGATGATGAAAGGAAGAACCTTATTTATTTTTTAGGTTATAATGCTAAAGGTCAAGGTCACAGTGACCTTGAAAATGAAATTTTATTGATCGGAGCTGGTTTCATATCTCTTAATTATTAAAATTATGCATTCTTGATCGAAACTCAACTTGGCATGTGGGTTGAGCATGATGACATGAAGAACCATACATATTTTTAGATCATTGTGCCAAAGGTCAAGGTCATAGTGACCTTGAAGTTTTATCAGTCCCGATCGAAACCAAACTTGAAATGTCATCAAATACAAGTAATCTTATCTGTATTATTAGCTCGTCTGACTTTCAGTCAGGGGTGCTATAGTGATCACTCGCCGTCCGTCGTCTGTGAACATGGTGTTTGCATCTTCTCCTCCCAAACTGCTGAACCAATTATGAGATAATAGTTTGTTATGACATCGCATTTTGATTTTGTTCAAATGAAGTTGCCTCGCCCCTCGGTAGGGCCACGCCCAAAAAGTGTGTTTAAATCTTGAAAAATTTTCTTCTCATGAACCAGCAGTAGCAGAGACTTGATATTTGGTATGCAGCTTCCTTTTGAGGTGTAGACTCAGATTTGTTCAAGAGAAGTTCAAGGAGTTATGTTTGCCTTCGTTATGGGAGGGGCAAGAATTTTCGCCCCTCCCAAAATTTCTATTTTCCAAACCGAGTGGCAGATTTGAACCAATTTGACATGAGGGTTTATTTGGTCATAAGTACTTAATTTATGCCCCCCAAAATTTTCCTGTCGCCCCATGGGAACCGCAGGAGCTAAAAATAGAAAACAATTAAAACGCCCATATCTCCAAAACTACACGGCACTGACAATTCTTATGTGGTGTGAAATTTCCTTAGGTCCAACAGAATGGAATGGTCCAAAAAATTGCTATCGGTTTTATCATGGGGTATTTTTTGGGGACTTTTGAAAAAGTGCTGAGTCAGCATTTTTTAACACTGTGGGTAATGAGAAAAACATTTAAGACTACTTTTCTTCCAAACCACTGCTCCAAAAGCTTTCAAATTTCACATATAACATCTTTGGAAGATTGTTTCACATATTTATTGAAACCAAATCCCTGGGTCCATATTTGGGCTCTATGGGAGCCCAAATGTTTAAATTTTGCAGTATGAGGAATATTCTTTAAAAATCTTCTACTTCAGATCTAATATTCAGAATCTTTTGATATTTGGTATGCAGCATGCTTAGGGGGTTGAGATTCAAGTTTGTTCAAGCCAAGTCCCTGGGTTCATATTTGGGCTCATTGTGGGAGCCTGAATTATAACTTAGTGCAATATGAGGAATTTTTCTTTAAAAATCTTCTTCTTCAGATTCAGCAGTCGGAATGTTTTGATATTTGGCGTGCAGCATCCTTAGGGGGTTGAGATTCCAGTTTGTTCAAGCCAAGTCCCTGGGTTCGTATTTGGGCTTACTGTGGGAGCCTGAATTATAACTTAGTTCAAAATGAGGAATTTTCTTTAAAAATCTTCTTCTTCAGATCCAGCAGTCAGAATGCTTTGATATTTGGTATGCAGCATCCTTAGGGGGGTAAGATTCAAGTTGGTTCAAGCCAAGTCCCTGGGTTGATATTTGGGCTCCCTGTGGGAGCCCAAATTATAACTTATATATAACGTAGTTCAATATGAGGAATATTGTTCAAAAATCTTCTTCACATCCACCAGTCAGAATCTTTTGATATTTGGTTTACAGTATCCACTGGAGGTGAGATTGAAGTTTGTTCAAGCCAAGTCCCTGGGTTCATATTTATTTGGGCTCCCTGTGGGAGCCCGAATTATAAATTAGTTCAGTATGAGAAATATTCTTTAAAAATCTTCTTTTTTTTTAGATCCACTGGTCAGAATCATTGGATATTTGGTATAAGCCTTTCTTAGGAGGGGCAGATGCAACTTGTTGAAATCAATTCCATGGATTGATATTTATTCCACCATGTCAGGTGAGCGCCCTCAGGCCTCCTGGGGCCTCTTGTTTCAGTAAATAATACCAACAGTGGCTGTGTTAATTTAATGTAAAATATTACCAAGGTTACTATATCGGGGATTTTTCAGGGGGATTTGCCACTCTTGAAAAGAAAAAAAATTTCACTCATTGAAATCCTTCAAAAATGCAGTTTAAAGCAAAAAAAAAAAAAAAAACTAAAGAAAAGAAAAAAAATTTCACTAATTTAAATCCTTCAAAATGCATTTTAAAGCAAAAAAAAAAAAACAACTAAAGAAAAGAAAAACAATTTCACTTATTTTTAAAGCAAAAAAAAAAAAAAAACCTTTTTTTTTTTTTTTTTTTTTTTTTGCTTTAAAATGCATTTTTCAGTGAGTGAAATTGTTTTTCTTTTCCATTTTTTGTTGGCTTTACAATGAGTTTTTAATGATTTTGAGTGATATTATGAAAGTAAAACTTACTCTGGTTGGGGCATTAAGTGGATTGTTTTGCTTTAAAATGTGTTATGAAGGCTTTCAAGTGATTTAATGCAAAAATAATTTTTCCCCTTTGGTTGGGTGGTGGGGTGGGATCCTTTGAGTGGGAGATATTATTCATTCTGACAAGGCCCTATCCCTTGATTTGATACTGTTGGGGGTATGTCAGCACCTCTGGTGCAATACTGTAGATGACGAAGAAGTTACTGAACATATTGTGTACTTTCATCCCACCAGGAACTCTTTACTCTTTGTTTGATCAGTTGTGAGGGAAATAAGTGAAAGATATAGATAAACAAAATTTATGGCAAAAGGATCATATCAACAATCAAGAGTTTGCCAAATCCAATGGGACCATTTGTGATACTTGTTTTTGTTTGGGGTATGTTTGTTTTTTATGTCCCCAGAGGAGGCATTATGTTATCACCATGTCTGGCATCCGGTGTCCGTTGTCTGTCATCTTCTGTCTGTTAACTTTTCGCATTCTGTCAATGAACTAAAGTTCTGCCAACCGGATCTTTACCAAACTTCATATATGGATTAGGCATGATGAGTGGAAGAAGCCTATTTATTTTGACCATGATGTGCTAAAGGTCAAGGTCACAGTGACCTCCAATGTTAAATACACTTGAAATTGGTTTCTGCTCTATAACTAAAGTTTTACCAACTGGATCTTTACCAAACTTCATATGTGGGTTAGGTATGATGAGTGGAAGAAGCCACTTTATTTTGACCATGATGTGCCAAAGGTCAAGGTCACAGTGACCTCCAATGTTAAATGCACTTGAAATTGGTTTCCGCTCTATAACTAAAGTTCTACCAACCGGATCTGTACCAAACTTTATATGTGGGTTAGGTATGATGAGTGGAAGTGGTTTCTGCTCTATAACTAAAGTTCTGCAAGACTGATCTTGTTTTTTCTTGTAATTAGACTTTTCCCTCTGGAAAAGACTATTGTTTTTCTACGGATTACTATTAGGGTTTTTTTTCTGTAAAAGACTGTTGTTTTTCTACAGATTATTATTTATTATTTTTTTGGCGGGGGGTCCACACATTTTGTCCGTACGATTCAGAAGCCATTTTCAAACCGCTTTTCACACAATTTTGCACACGCATAGAGGGGCACAAAATCTAAAAATGTACCGAAGCAGAAGTTTCGGTTTAACACTTCTTTTGCCAGAATTGGAAAAAAACTGTCGAAATTAGGGTTTATAGGCACTTTCTCGAAATGCGGCTTGTAGATTTTTTTTAAACATTCATCATTGTTAGACCTGTCTGTGACACGACCATTCATATACAAGAGATATTAGGCAATGCATATGTTAACCCCCCACCCCCAACCCCCCCCCCCTCCCCCCACAGGCTGCCAAACATCGAATTTTTATGAAATGGGCCGTTTTGATGAAATGGGCTGTTAAAGCACCCAAACGATACACGAGAGATAAACATAACTTCATTTATTGGAAGTGAGATTCACCCTGGATCATTTTTGCAAGTAATAAGGGTATTCAAATGAAAGTGTCAATGACACTGTGGCTCAACTTGACAAACTTGAACTTGGTAAGTTATAAATGAAATGGCAAAATTGAAGATCATTGGTACCAATGTTATTTGATGAAATTTCAACATAACAGCATTGTGTGTGCACAACGTCAGAGTAATTCATGCATTTTTAAATGTAAACTGTAAGACGGGCTAAAGGAAGAATGTTGATACACAAATGCAGTATGTTCAGAGGTTATTGTAAATGGCAACTTTTTTCACATAAATGAATGCTAATCAACAGCTCTTATCTGGAGTTCTTGACTAATGAGCACACCAAGTTCAAAAACAATCCTATGATAAATGTGGCCTGTAGGCCATGTTAAAGAATGTTGATGCACAAATGCAATAAATTCAAAGATTGTTGCTAACAGCAACAGTTTTTGATGGAAATGAAAAGAAAATCAATAGCTCCTATCTTTGTCACCCTGCATAAGCATACAAAGTTTCAAAACAACCTGATAATGAATGTGCTCTCTGAGGCATGCCAAAGGAAGATGTTAATGCACAAATGCACTAAGTAGAAGGTCATTGCTTTGTGGCAATGGTTTTTGGGGGGTATTTTTTATGGAAATTCATAAATATACCCCACAGAGAGTGCAAAAGGGATAAGTTGATGCACAAATGCAGTAAGTTCAAAGGCTGGTGATAACGACAATATCTTTTTATGGAAATTAAAAAATAGCTCACATCTAGAGGTCACCCCAAACACACATACCAAGTTTCAAAGTGATCCGATCATAAATGTGCCCTGAAGGGTGTGTTAAAGGGAAATATTGAGGTCTGACTAAACTAAGTTCAAAGGTCAGCGGCAACATTTTTTGACAGAAATGGAAGAAAATCGACAGCTCCCATATAGATGTCACCCCACACAAGCACACCGAGTTTGCAAGCGATCCAATCTTAAATGTGCCCTGCAGGGTGTGTCAAATGGAAATATTGATGCTTTTTTACTAAGTTCGTCGGAGGTCATTGCCAGTGGCAACATTTTTTTGACAGAAATCGAAGAAAATCAATAGCTCCCATCCGGAGGTAATCCCAAACAAGCATACAAAGTTTCAAAGCGATCTGATCATAAATGTGCCCTGTAGGGCATGCCAAAGAAATATATTGATGCCTGACTAAACTTAGTTCAAAGATCGTTGCCAGTGGCAACATTTTTTGACGGACAGAATTGAAAGAAAATCGATAGCTCCAATCTAGAGGTCAGCCCAAACAAGCATGCCAGGTTTCAAAGCAATCCAAACATAAATGTGCCCTGTAGGGTGTGCCAAAGGGAAGTATTGAGGTCTGACTAAACTAAGTTCTAAGAATGTTGGCCGCGGCAACATTTTTCGACGGAAATGGAAGAAAATCGATAGCTCCCATCTAGAGGTATCCCCAAACAAGCATACCAGGTTTCAAAGCAATCCGATCATAATTGTGCCCTGTAGGGTGTGCCAAAGGGAAATATTGAGGTCTGACTAAACTAAGTTCTAAGAACGTTGGCCGCGGCAACATTTTTTGACGGAAATTGAAGAAAATCGATAGCTCTCATCTAGAGGAGAGATTATGTGTTGTGTGTGTCCGAAAACAGCCCATTTCAACAAAATTACTATGCTTGGCAGCCTGTAGAGGGTTAATAAACGCTCACCGGAATATTTTGTCCATGCAACTTGTAATGTCACACAAAGACCTGGGAGTAGTCAATTTTGAAAACCCCCAAGATGTTTTTAGAGAAATCCACAGAAAATGAAAATTTGAAGTTTTTAAGGGGTATCTCTCTTTATCCTGCCCAAAATGGGCTAAGACTTCGACTTTTGAGTATTTTGTCCATGCAACTTGTATTGTCGCACCAAGACCTGCACGTGGCCAATTTTTCTTGACAATCTACAAGACTCGTTTGGAGAAATCAACAGAAAACATGAATTTTTGAGGGGTATTGCAGTTTAACCAGCCCAAAACGGGTTAACGAGAGATAAACATAACTTCCTTTATTGGAATTGGGATTCACCGTGGATCATCTTTGCAAGTAATAAGGGTATTCAAAAAATCAAGTGTTAATCCGTTTTGGGCTGGTTAAACTGCAATAACCCTCAAAAGCTCAAAAATTCGTGTTTTCTGTGGATTTCTGTAAATAAGTCTTGTAGATTTTCACGAAAAATTGGCCGCGCGCAGGTCTTGGTGTGACAATACAAGCTGCATGGACAAAATACTCCAGTGAGCATTTGTTAACCCTCCACGGGCTGCTAAAAGTCAATATTGTGATAAAATGGGCTGTTTTGGGACACCAACAGCACCCAATGGGTACGTCACAAAGAAAAGTGCCTTCTTTTATCGAGTGCAAAATTTATTTGGAAACATTTTTGTAAGTAGTAAGGGTATTCAAAAATCGAAGTCTTAATCCATTTTGGGTAGGCTAAAGAGAGATGCCCCTTAAAAGCTTAAAATTCCCATTTTCTCTGGATTTCTCTGAAGGCAACATGTAGGTTTTCAAGAAAAATTGACTATTCCCATGTCTTTGTGTGACATTACAAGTTGCATGGACAAAATATTCCGTTGAGCGTTTATTAACCCTCCACAGGCTGACAAGCATCGTAATTTTGTTGAAATGGGTTGTTTTTGGACACTCACAGCACCCAAAGTATACCCGAGAGATAAACATAATCTCCTTTGTTGGAAGTGGAATTCACCGAGGACTATTTTTGTAAGTAATAAGGGTATTCAAAAAACCAAGCGTTAACCCCTTTTGTGGTGGTTAACAGCGATACCCATCAAAAGCTTAAAAAAAATCATGTTTACCGTGGATTTCTTTACAAACATCTTGTAGCTTTTCACGAGAAAATGGCAATCGATAGGTCTTCGTGTCACATTACCAGTTGCATGGATAAAAGATTCAGGTAAGCATTTGTTAACCCTCTATCCTCCTCCTCCTAAATGTCAAAATTTTGAAAAAATAGTCTGTTTTTGGACACTAACAACATCAAATGGAAATGCCACAGAGAAACGTAACTTCTTTTACTGGACACAAAACTGATAGGCAAAATTTTTTGTAAGTAGTAAGGGTATTCAAAAATCGAGGTCTTAACCCATTTTCGACTGGTTAAGGAGATATACCCCTTAAAAGCTTAAAATTCCCGCTTTCTGTGAATTTCTAAAAAAAAAATCGAGTAAGTTTTCAAGAAAAATTTACCATTCGCAGGTCTTGGAGTGACATTACAAGTTGCATGGACAAATATTCTGGTAAGCATTTACCCTCCAGAGGCTGCCAAGTATAGCCATTTTGAGAAAATGGGCTGTTCTTGGGCACCCATAACACCCAATGTGTACCTGCAAGATAAACATAACCTCCTTCATTGGATGGAATTTACCGAGGATCATTTTTGTAAGTAATGAAGGTATTCACAAAACCAAGCATTAAACCATTTAAGGCTGGTTACAGAGCGATACCCCTTCGAGGACTAACCGGGCTCGACGTTGCTTAACTTCGGTGATCTGACAAGAACCGGTTACCGCAATGTCACCTTGCCCCCCCCCCCCCATCCTCCCCCCCCCCCCCCTCAAAGGTTAAAAATTCATGTTATCCGAGGATTTCTCTAAAAACATCTCGTTGATTTTCAATAAAAATTGGCCATTCTCAGACCTTAGTGTGACATTACAAGTTGGATGTACAAAATATTCCAGTAAGCATTTGTTAACCCTATGCAGGCAATATTTTGGATATATTTAAGATAAAATGGACAATTTTCAAGTAGCCACAACACTTGGTGGGTATGTGTCAAACAAACATAACTCCTTTTGTCGGTCATTAACTTGTCGGACGACGATATTGATATTAACCCTCTCCACCATTAATGATGGTGTTTACCTTAACAATTTTTTTATCAAACTGTATCATTTGAGACTAATATACCCACATTTCTCATAACATCAATGAAAGAACTTCAGTGAGACAGTCAAAAAAAATTCATCAGACACTCTGGGGTCATGAAAAATCATGGAATCTCATCTGGAAAAGCCATGATTCTCCAGAATCATAAAGTTTAGTTCTATCCATGCTATTGCAGGAGGGGGCATGTGCCACGCTTCACATTGCTCTTGTTAAATACTCTGTTTGTGCTCACCTTGGTATGATTAGACGAGTAGGAAACTCATTAAACGTTACACCCGAAATCAAAATCTTAAAATTTTTGGTCGAGTTGTATTAACAACCGAAACCTATGGTTTGGCGATTGTCGGTGTGCATCCAGACGGGTGTCCGAACGGATGCACTGTTAGCGCAATAACTTGAATAAACGTTCTCCATTTTGACTAATATTTGGCATACAGGTCTTTTTCAATAATATCTCGAACAAGTTCGAAAACTGGCCCGGCCAAATTTTTCGTTACAGAGTTATGGACCTTAATTAGTCAGTTTTTACTAATTTTGTGCTTGTTGGTGCAATAACGTGAACAAACATTCTTTGATTTGACTAATATTTGGCATACAGTTCTTTTGCAATCATATCTCGAACAAGTTCAAGAACTGGCCCAGCCTGATTTTTTTGTTACAGAGTTACGGCCCTTAATTCATCACTTTTTACAAATTTTGAGCTCGTTAGCACAATAACTTGAACAAACGTTCTTCGATTTGACTAATATTTTCCATGCAGGTCCTTTGCAATAATATCTCAAGCGAGTTTGAAAACTGGCATGGCCCAGTTTTTCATTACAGAGTTATGGGCCTTAATTCGTCATTTTTTTTTATAAATTTTGAGCCCATTTGTGCAATAACTTGAACAAACATTCTCCAATTTGACTAATATTTACTACCAGTATACAGATCTTATGAAATAATATCTCAAGCGAGTTCGAAAACTGGGCTGGTCAGATTCTTCGTTATAGTATTATGGGCCTTAATTAGTCAATTTTTGCAAATTTTGTGCTCATTAGCACTATAACTTGAACAAACGTTCTCCGAATTGACTACTTTTTGCCATACAAGTCTTTTGTACAATTATCTCAGGCGAGTTCGAAAACTGGCCCGGTCCGCTCTCTCATTACAAAGTTATGAGCCTTAATTAGTCCATTTTTACGAATTTTGAGCTCGTCAATTTTTACCAGTTTTGAGCTCAATGCGATGTCATTTCTGATTTTCAACAGAAAGTGCATGAAGAAAGTAGCCACAACTCAATGCCTGCATCTCCGATGTGCACCTCTTGTTATTATGCATTTTTGTGGATGGGGGTGTGGGTGTCAGATTCAAATTTGTTCAAATCAAGTCCCTTGGATCATCTTTGGGCTTCTGATGGGAACATAAATGTCTGGTTGCAATGAGATATACTATTTCAAAATCTAAAGATCTGTCTCTCACAATCCTTTGGTATTTGGTACACAACAACATCCATATGGGCGCAGATTCAAGTTTGTTGAAATCAAGTTCCTGGGATCATAATTAAGCTTCCTTTGGGAGCCCAAATTTTAACTTAGTCCAATAATAGGATTATTCTTTAAAAATCTTTTTCAGATCCACCAGGCAGAATCCTCTGATATTTGGTATACAGCGTTCTTCTGGGAATCAGATTTTTAAGTTTGCTCAAATCAAATCCCTGGATTCATATTTGGTCTCCTTAACATATGGGAGCCCCAATTTTAACTTTGTTCAGTATGAGGAACATTTTTTAAAATTCTTATTCACATCCACCTGTCAGAATCTTGATATTTGGTATAGAGCATCCATATGGGGGTCAGATTCAAGTTTATTCAAAATCATATTCCTGTGATCATACATGAGCTCCCCATGGGAACCCAAATTTTTACTTTCAATATGAGTAAAATTCTTTTAAATTTGTTTTTATTTGGATCCCCTTTTCAGAATCTTACGATACTTGGTATTCAACATCCAGGGTTGGGTGTGGCTGAGGGGGTGTCATATTCAAGTTTTTTCAAAATAAATTTCTGGGTTCATACTTGAACTGTCTTTGAGACCCTGAATTTATCTTGTGCAAAATGAGGTAATTTAAAAAAAAATCTGCCTATTCAGATACACAAGTAAGAATCTTTACGCATTTAGTTTCAATATCCGAAGTTTGGGGGGGGGGGGGGGGAGGGGGTTTGATGGATGGGATTCAAGTTGGTTCAAATCGCATCCTTGGTTTAAACAATATTTTATTCTTTAAAAATGTCATATATAACAAAATGTTTACAAACAGTAAAGAAGTAGGATGAGATATCTTATATAACATTTGTTCAACAATGTAGAGTAACAGAATAATAGAGGGATTTGACAAAAAGCTGAAAGCTTATGTGCGTCATCTCCCTAAACCATGAAAGGTATCAATTATCTGAAGTGGTAAAAACACTACTTAAATTTGTCCAAAGCTACCTAAGATCATGACCCATATTCGAAATTATAATATAGTCTGGGCAGATGCCCAGCTAACTGGATGGGACCTCGCATCCACGAACACAACAGTGCATGGGTGCGATTCCCCAGCCAGAGCAAGGCTAATAGTCTGATCAAAGTTAGCTTGAAGCAAAGGAAATTAAGCGTGAGTTGTCAGAACATATTACGACTATACCTGATATTGCTTAAACCATGAATGTGAGAAAAGTAAGAAAGATGGAAAAAAAGAGTAAAGGGAAGTGAGACAAGAAAGGACAGAAAAACCAGCTTGAAGACAATGACTATTGCCTATATATTCGTAACAGCTATTATTACATGCAGCCTATGCAACTTACTTGGAAATGGGGTGGGGTAGATGTGTTTTACAGTGTGATCGACACTGAGAGCGACTTAAAAGAGATCAGAGAAAGATTCATCTTTGGAGAAATGCGATTTTCACAGTTAGCGAAAACGTTCACTTGATAAAATAAAGTCGTGAACCACTTCAAAAACAAGCTGGTTCTCCTGGTTATTCAAAAATTCAGATCCAAAAAGAAGCGTTGGTACGTCAATTGGGAATGGTAGTAGCTTAATGGAATTATCACGAACATTTGTGAAGACTGGGCAGTGGAGAAGATAGTGTTCCACGGTCTCACACACCCCACACTGACATAAAGAGGTAGGCGACAGGTGATTTGAATACAGATGGAAATTGAGGCTACTGCAACCCAGACGTAACCTGGTGTGGTAAATTTGAGCTTTGCGGGACTTTGCACCACTATAAAACTTAGAAGGCCTTTGGTTCCCACCACCTAAAAATATCTTGAAGTTGGGCAATGAAGAGTTTTCACGCACAGACATGGGCAGGCTATTCCTTTGCTTTGTAACGCTGGGGATGAAGGAAGACTGATATAATTGTGTCCGACAGAATGGAATTCTGTGGTTGTTACATGACCGGTGATTTTGCGATAAATTTGATGACGAGATGGTTGGAGGGACCTTATTGGCAAAATGCGGGGGCGACATTCGATGGTACATTTGGAATTATTGTAACAATTTGTGTTTACGACGTCTTTCTTGTAAAGAGTCCCAGCGTGTTTCAGTATTAAGTAGACGCTTACTGCAACTAACTGTTGCCCCTGTTATGATTCTCGCAGCTGCAATCTGTATTTTCTCTAATTTTTCAGCTTCGGTTGCAGAACAGTTGTCCCAGGCAACATCCGCATATTCGAGTAATGGCCCGATGAAGGCAAAGTAAATTTTTTCTAGGACGTCCCGATCGAGGTTAAATTTCTGCTTTCTTAATAAGTCTAAACGAACCCAAGCTTTGGAGCAGATGTGGTCAATGTGATCGTCCCACGTACAAGAACTGTTTAATATGACTCCTAAGTGTTTGTGTTTTTTTTACTTCAGACATCGGCGTTTTACTAAAGAATAGTGGTGGGTGGGCAACAGGGATGTTTTTGCGCGATATCAACATACTCTCTCTTTTATGGGGATTAAACTCTACCATCCATGTCTTGGCTCAGTGTTCAAGTCTTGGTTGATTAAAGTTGAGACTTGCACGGGATTCTCTACTATTAAATACAGGAAAGTATGGTCAGCAAATAGACGTATATTACTGAATAAGTTTTCAGTAATGTCGTTGATATAGATTAAAAACAGTATGGGACCGAGTATTAATAGGTCTCCATGTTGAGGCATCGGATCCTATAACTACCCGTTGTGACCTATCTGAAAGATATGATTTTAGGAACGACAGTAGTTCACCCTCGACACCGATTCTCTCTAGCTGGTGAATAAGACCAACGTGCCATACTTTGTCGAAAGCCTTACTGACGTCGCAGAAAACTACCCTAACCTCCTTGCCCTCATCAAGAGCTCGACAGAATTCGTCATATAGGTCGGTCAACTGGAGGACAGTCGAGTCGCCCGGCGTAAAACCTGATTGGAATTGACTAAGTACATTATTATCGACCAAAAACTGCCACAAGCGTTTAAAAACACATTTTTCAAATATTTTACCCACGCAGCTAAGCAATGATATCGGACGATAATTAGTAATTGAGTTTGAGGGTTGTTTTTTAAGATTGGGGATACATTTGTCTTTTTCCACAGTTGAGGAAAGTACGAGTTATTCAATAGCACATTGAACAAGATTGTGAGAGGCTCACATAAGGATGATTTGCACTCTTTGAGAAGACGAGGACTGACAAGATCGGAACCAGACGCCTTTGATACCCTTAATGATTTCATAGCTTCGTATATCTCACTAGATTGTAAAGTGATACTATCAATAACTTGTGGGGCGTTTGATGAAGAGCTGGGTAGGGAAGCGTTCTTGTCATCAACTATTGAGATTGAGCTGAAGTGCTCATTTAAGACCTCAGCTTTCTCAGTATTAGAGGAGTAAATTTTATTTAGGTGAAAAAGAGTTGGGACAGTTACTGCTTTATTTGTGCAAATGAGCGTTTTGAGTGTCTTCCACCACAGTGAAGATGACGTGTTGCTGCTTCTTAATGTAGTTTGGACTTTGGAAATATACGATGATTTTGCCTTCCTGACAGCTGATACGACTTCATTTCGTTTACGTCTGTATTTGTCCCATGCAGTCGGAAGGCCATTGCGTTTCGCTATTCGATATAATCGTTTTCTCTGTCTTATCAGAAGTCTGATTTCGTTGTGGTACCATTTCGGCTGGTCCGGTCGCGAAGTAATTATTTTGTTGGGGATATGTTTAGATGCGACGTCGAGTAATTTATTGGTGAAGTCAGATGTGATAGTATCTATTATCGAAAAGAGAATTCCAGTCAATGTCGGCGAGGGCAACATTAAGTGCTTCATAGTCACCCCGAGAGTACAGCCATATCCTTCTCCTAAATGACAAAGAGATAGGTTTAGAAAAATCAATCTCAATCGACACCGGACAGTGGTAGCGTATCACTTCCGGGATGATTGGTTCTAAGACCTCGCAATCTTTTACCCTGACCGAGTCGCTTACAACAAAGAGATCTACCAGAGAGGCTGACGACACCGTAAAGCAGGTTGGCTCACTCACAAGCTGTCTCAAGTTAAAAACATTTCTTATGTCAGCAAAACCTCCTTTTGAAGACATTAGTTGGTTATCATTAAAATCGCCGGTAACAATCAAATCGGCAATTGACGTGTCACGGGCTTTTTCGATCGATGCTGATATGGCATCTCATATTTCTGGGGGACTATTTGGTGGGCGGTAGAAGACCCCTAACAATAAGGACTTCTTGTGTTTATTGAATATTTCAGCCCATAGACACTCGGCGTTCTATACCTCGAGATCGGGCCGCCGTCGAAAGGAGATAGTGTTCTTTAAGTAGATGGCAACCTCGCCTCCCCTTGACGATCGGTCTTGTCTCAATGCTTCATGAAACTCGTGGAATAATATATCGGATGTGGGATCGTTGTTCTGCAGCCATGTTTCAGTAAACGCCAAAATAACATGTGATGATGCCTCGCTTTCGATAACATCTAACTTAAGCTTTACGCTTTGAATATTAAGGTGAAACACTTTCAAATTATTTTCATCAGTGAGTGACCTTGTGGAGCAAGGACCGGGATTTGGTTCAATATCACCAGATTGTAATAAAATTATTCTCAGATAAAGGGCTGCCAAAACAGTGACAACTAGATTTAATATTCTCACAACTGTTGAGATATTTATGGCGTGAATAACTTTTTTGGGGACACTTGTATTGTGCATCAATTTTGTTAACATGCATGATGATTGATTTTGTATAGTACCCAAAGAACAGTACTGTCATGGCAACAAAACTGTCATGACCTTTTGCACCACCGAGACGTAGGAACAGGTAATGTAATATACAATTAGACTGATCCTTTGATAGCTTGTGCCTTAGACTGCGAACATGAACTACGATGTTGAAGGTACCTATCCGGGCACGGTGTAGATCAATGTGGCCCGTTATGTGGCTGATGATATAATCTGAAACGTAGAACACAAGCTCACTGCTCGGATAACAATACCAATCAACATTACTGGTAACAAGGCAATATCTCTTCTTGGGCAAATTGTATTCAAGCTGGTGGGGAGAGTAAAAGTACAGTAAAGAGGAATAGGAGTAAATCGCATCCTTGTGATCATATTTGTTCTCCTTATGGGAACCTAGATTTTAACTTGGTGCAATATAAGATATATTCATCAAAGACTCATTTCATATTTGTTTATAGCATTTCTGTCTAAAGCACCTAGGTTAAAGTTAAACGTGTAGGGTACCGGATGGGTTTGAAATTTATCCTAGAACCGTATGAACAATTTACTCTCCATTTATTTGAATGAATTCCCCATGGGAACCCCGGGAAGTGAAGCATTGCTTGTTTACTGTGGTACTCAAGCTCGGTTTTACTGGTACAATAGGACCCTGTCACCAATGCCTGGGGTGGAAATCCTCTAAAATGGGCAACATGGGTATAAAGGATTGGCTGGACTTTATCTCCATGTTGCGGTCATGATTAGCCATTGTGACTAAGTATGTGACCTTAAACACCAAAAAATAATTAAATATTTTAATGAATTCTGCCCATGAGATATGGGACAGAGTGTGATCAAATTTAGTTTGATGTATATGTGGTAGATAACTAAGATAAGATTATTATTTGTTCACATGTTGCCATCAGAGCACTTTAGGCCCTGGATGGGAAGGGGTGAAAGTTTTTTTGATTTAAAATGAGGTTTGAAGGATTTCGAGTGTTTTTATGCCAAAATAAAAAAAAATCAGCCACTCGACCCTGGGGGTCCATTTTTACCTCACCTGACTGAAAGTCAGGGGGGAGCTTATTTGATCACTGCTTGCCTGTCTGCCTGCCTGCCCGCCCGCCCACCCAGGGTGAACTTTACAGTATCAACTTCTCATGAACCACTGGGCTGAATTGAGCCAAATTTGATATGCATGTTTCTTATCATATGTCAATTCAAGTTTGTTCGAATAAAGTTGCCATGCCAAAAGGGGCATAACTCTGTTAGCACCCCACAAATTTGTTTTCAAAATTAAAAAATCTTCTCCAGAATAACCAATCAGAATCTTTTGATACTATCCTTAGAGGGGGCAGATTCAGATTGTTTGATACAAGTCCATGGGTTCATATTTGGGCTCTGTACGGGAACCCAAATTTTAACTTGATGCAATATGAGGAAATTTATTTAAAAAATTTTTGCAGATCCATCAGTCAAAATCTCCTGATATTTGGTATACTGGAGCCACTGTGGAAGCCCAAGTTTTAACTTAGTTTAACCTAAGGAACATTGATTAAAAATCTTCTTTTCAGATCCATCAGTCAGAATATTTTGCTATTTGGTATGCAGCATCCTTAGTGGGGTGAGATTCAAATCTGTTTGAAATCAAGTCCCTGGATTCATATTTAGGCTCCCTATGGGAACCTCAACTTTGACTTGGTGCAATATGAAGAGATTTATCTAAAAATCTTCTTAAGATCTACCAGTCAAAATCTCTTGATATTTGATATAGTGCATTTTAAGGGGGATCAGCTTAGTTTGCACAAATTTAATCCCTGAAGTCATATTTTATCAGACAAATCTGACTGTGTAGGTTACATATAGGCAGTATAGGTCCATTGGGCTGAGTGCTATTTTATGTATAATTATTTATCAAACCTTACTCATGTAAAGCACTTGTCATAATAATAAAGATATTACTACTACTACTACTACTACTACTACTACTACTACTACTACTACTACTACTATTTGTATTTGAGCTCACTTTGGGAGCCCAAATTGTAACTTAGTGTAACAGGAGGAATATTTTTTAAAAATCTTCTTCAGATTCAGCAGTCAGAATCTTTTGATATTTGATATGTAGCATCATGAGTGGGTTGAGGTTTAAATTTGTTCAAACCAAGTCCCTGAGTTCATATTTAGGCTCCTATGGGAATCTGAATTTTAACTTGGTGCAATATGAGGAATATTCTTTAAAAATCTTCTTCAGATCTATCAGTCAGAATCTTTTGATATTTGACATGCAGTATCCTTAGAAGGTTTAGATTAAAGTTTGTTTAGATCAAATCCCTATGGTCATGTTTGGGCACCAACGCTCCAACGCTTCCCATTTTACTATATTACCTCTTTGTAAGTATGATTTACAGATTTATTTGGGAACCCCGGGAAGTGAAGCAGTGCTTGTTTACTGTGGTAAACGAGCGCTGTTTCACTGGTAAAATAGGACCCAGTCACTAATGCTTGGGGTGCGAGTCCTCTAAAATAGGCAACATGGGGTATAAACAATTGACTGACCTTGACTTTATCTCCATGTTGTGGTCATGATTAGCCATTCTGCAGAAGTATGTGACCTTAAACACCAATAAATAAATACAGATTTATTCATTTCTGCCCCCTGGGGTAATATTTAGTTTATCATATGGGGCTTCCAATTCGAACACTCGGATGATAAAAAAAAAACATTTAAAAAATCTCCCAATCCACCGTTTCAGATGCTTTATTAGCTCACCTAACTGAAAATCCAGATGAGCTATAGTGATCACTCATCGTTCGTCGTCTGTCATCCGGCATCCATTGTCTTTCGTCCGTGAACATGGTGTTTGCACCTGCCCCTCCTGAACTGCTGAACCAATTTTAGTTATATTTGAGGTGATTGCTTGTTCTGAAATCACTTTTCTTTTTTTTTTTCAAATCAACTTGCCCAGCCTCATAGGGAGGGGTGGGGGAAAATCCACCAAACACCTTCTCATGAACCAGTGGATACAATGACTTGATATTTGGTATGGGGCTTCCTTTTGAGGTGTAGACTCAAGTTTGTTCAAACGAAGTTCGTAGATCAATATTTGCCTTTGCAATGAGAGGGCCAAGATTTTTGGCCCTGCTCAAAATGTCTATTTTCTGAACTGATGGTCTGATTTGAAACAAATTTGATATGTGGTATTATTGAGTCACAAGTACTTGATTCGTGCCCCATTATTGAGTCACAAGTACTTGATTCGTGCCCCAAAAAATTTCCTGTGTCCCCGTGGGAAAACCAGAAGCTAAAATTAGAAATATTTTCAAATGCCCATCTTTCCCAAAACACACGGAACAGAGAACTGTTATTTGGTATGATGCATCCTTAGTAGAATTGAATGGTAAAAAAAAAATGCCAACGGTTATGCTAGGGTGTTTTATGGTGGTGGGATGGGGTGGGGGGGGGGGGGTGGATGTGGCATCGCAAAATGCTCAGTCAGAATATTTGCAAAAATTAAAAACAATTTTTTCTCCACATGCGCTGATCAGAATCTTTTGATATTTGGTATACAGCATCCATAGGGGGCGGGGGGAGGGTGTCAGATACAAGCGTGTTAAAATGAAACTCCTTGTTTCGTATTTGGGCAATGATCTTTAAAAATCTTCTTCTTCAGACCCACCAGTCAGAATGCTTTGATATTTGGTATGCAACATATTTAAGGGGGTTGGATTCAAGTTTGTTCAAATTGAGTGCCTGGGTTAATATTTGGGAGCCCGAATTTTAACTTAGTACAATATGAGAGAATTTCGTTAAAAATCTTCTTCTTCGGATCCACCAGTCATAATGCTTTCATATTTGGTATACAACATCTCTAGGCTGGGGGTGGGGGAAGGGCGGTTCAAGTTTGTTCAAATCGGGTCACCAGGTTAATATTTGGGCTCCCTGTGGTAGCCCAAATTTCAACTTAGTGCAATATGAAGAAATGTATTTAAAAATCATCTTCTTCAGATCCACCAGTCAGATTGCTTTCATATTTGGTATACAACATCTTTGGGGGAGGGGGGGGGGGGGGGGGGGTCACGTTCTGATTTGTTAAAATCGAGTCTCTGGGTTTATATTTGGGCTTCCTATGTGAGCCCAAATTTAACTTTGTGCAATATGAGGGACTTTCTTTAAAAATATTCTTCTTCAGATTCGGCAGTTAGAATCCTTTCATATTTGGTACACACATCTCTCTGTGGGTAAGATTCAAGTTTGTTCAAATCGGAGCCCTGTGTTAATATTTGTGCAATATAAGGAAATTTCTTTAAAAGTCTTCTTCTTCAGAACCATCTCTTAGAATGTTTTGATATTTGGTATACAACATCTCTATGGGGGTCAGATTCAAGTTTGTTCAAATTGAGTCCCTGAGTTAATATTTGGGCTTTTTATGGGTGTCTGAATTATAACTTAGTGCAATATGAGGGAATTTCTTTAAAATCATCTTCTCCATATCCACTACTCAGAATGCTTTTGTATTTTGTATACAACTTCTCTAAGGGGTGAGATTCAAGTTTGTTCAAATAGAGTCCCTGGGTTAATATTTGGGCCCCCTATGGTAGCCCAAATTTCAACTTAGTGCAATATGAGGAAATTTCTTTAAAAATCTCCTTTAGAGCCCCCAGTCAGACTGCTTTCACATTTGGTATACAGCATCCTGGTGGTGGAAGGGAAGGGCTCAGACTCAAGTTTGTTCAAGTTAAGTTCCTAGGTTGATATTTGGACTCCCAAGTTTTGCATCACTGGAAATCGGGGCATTATTTCGGTGGTTGCATCCCAGTACTAGAGAAAAATCATCTGGCATGGACAACAGAGTTATAAATAATTAAATAACTTCTTCATTTCTGTGTAGTTTTAACTTGCTATAGATGTTAATTAAATCCTTCTTTAAACAACTATTGTCAGGCGAGCACCTGAGTCCCCATGGGGCCTCTTGTTATTTGATATATAACATGTCTGAAATGACGATTTATAAGGGTTCATTCAGGCCCCTCGAGCCATATGTAGTAATAATAATAACTCTTTGGCCAGCCGCTGATTTGTCGCGGTCCTCATAAGAGAAGGCCATCATTCCTCCTACACCCCACCCCCTCTTCCCCTCCTCTCCTCCCAGCATTCAGATATAAACTGCTTAATAGTGTCCCTCACTTCCTCTTTTTCAATTTCTTCAATAAGCATTCCTACCCTCTCCCTCGTGTCCCCCTTCAGCCATCTATCCTTTGTTTCTACACCCCACTTCTGCATTATTCTTCCAGTAAATTTTATTCTATGAGGCATATACTGTGAGCATTCCAAGAGAAAATGTTCCAGGGTCTCCACTACTCCAGAGTGGCACATTTGGCATCCTTTTTCCCCATCTCTCCCAATTTTTCCCCGAAGCTCCAGTGATCTTGATCTCAGTTTGAACAGCAGTGACCCTCCAAAGGTGCCATCTAGGTACTTC
The DNA here is from genome assembly GCA_031216915.1 of Pictodentalium vernedei. Classification (NCBI taxonomy): domain Eukaryota; kingdom Metazoa; phylum Mollusca; class Scaphopoda; order Dentaliida; family Dentaliidae; genus Pictodentalium; species Pictodentalium vernedei. The sequence continues at coordinate 185,279,678 of CM062293.1, forward strand.
TCAAAAGCTGGCTTTTCTTTATATTGTAACCCCTGCTTTATATTGTAACCCCTGTAATGTCGGTATATGGACGATTCGGACCATGTACGATTCGGACCAAATTTCTTTGGACGATTCGGATCAGATTTCTGAACGATTCGGACCAGATTTCTGGACGATTCGGACCATGCTTATGGACGATTCGGACCATGTTTATGGGCGTTTCGGACCAAGTTTTTGGCGGTTGGATCAAGTTTTGGGGCGATATAGAGCATGTTTCTAAGCCATTTGGACCAAATTATCAGACGGTTGCATGATTCGGGCTCGGAATCGGTTTTTTGGTTGATGTTCTTTAGAAATTCTAAAACAATCAATAAATAAAAAATGAACTGACAAGATACGACACTGAATAAAAACTATAATGACTCTCGGGTAGTTGAATGGAAAAATGTTTATACAGCACTTAACACATTGGCGCCAGGTACCCTGGTACTGCAACAACATATACGCTGAATTTGTTTGTACCTCTTGCGAAGTACACATGTTTATTTATCAACAATACTCTCTATAAACACACTTTATGTGGCTTGATCTCATTGCATTCATTCGTTTATACATGTCGAAAATGGTCTTGGGGGAGCTTGGGTGCATGAAAATCAAGGACAGGGTAGATTTGGGAAAACTGTGTTACTTTAACTACTTGAGAAACCTGCCTGACAACCGGTGGTGCAAATTGATGCTCGATACCATTTGGAATTCTAATATAGAAACGGGGTGGTCAAAACATGTGAGGGAACTAATGGACGATTACTCTATAGAGGTCACAAACATAGAAGTAGGAATGAAAGAAGGCAAAAGGCTTGTCAAAGAGAGAGTCATGGCAGATTGCAATCGAAACTGGCGAGCAGGGGTTAGCATGAAAAGATCACTGCAGGGGTTACAATATAAAGAAAAGCCAGCCTTTGAGAAGTACCTAGATGGCACCTTTGGAGGGTCACTGCTGTTCAAACTGAGATCAAGATCACTGGAGCTTCGGGGAAAAATTGGGAGAGATGGGGAAAAGGGATGCCAAATGTGCCACTCTGGAGTAGTGGAGACCCTGGAACATTTTCTCTTGGAATGCCCACAGTATATACCTCATAGAATAAAATTTACTGGAAGAATAATGCAGAAGTGGGGTGAAGAAACAAAGGATAGATGGCTGAAGGGGGACACGAGAGAGAGGGTAGGAATGCTTATTGAAGAAATTGAAAAAGAGGAAGTGAGGGACACTATTAAGCAGTTTATATCTGAATGCTGGGAGGAGAGGAGGGGAAGAGGGGGTGGGGTGCAGGGGAATGATGGCCTTCTCTTATGAGGACCGCGACAAATCAGCGGCTGGCCAAAGAGTTATTATTATAAAAGAACTATGTCCGAATCGTCCATAAACATGGTCCGAATCGTCCATGAACATGGTCCGAATCGTCCATAAGCATGGTCCGAATCGTCCAGAAATCTGAAACCGAATCGTCCAAAAAAAAAAATCTGGTCCGAATCGTACATGGTCCGAATCGTCCATAATCCGTAATGTCATGGTGCCCACGGATTTTAACACTGGGTAATGGAGAAACATTAAAAATCTCCCAATCCACAGCTCCAAACGCAAATATTGGATTTTTAATATCTTTGTAAGGGTGATTTACAAATTTGTTAAAATCAAGCCACTGGGGTCCTATTTTAAGGGATCACGGGGCGCCACAGATTTTAACAATAAGGTGTAAATGTAATGGATAAAAAGATTCGTAATCCACAGCACTGCTCGGAATGCTTTATTTTCTCATGATAATGAAAGTTAGGGTGAGTGCGGTGATTCTCCAAAACACTGGCTCGATCCAATAAAATTTCATGTGAATAAAACTGAACTGGGGTGGGGCTTTTCAATTTTGTTAAAGATCAGTGTACTATCCCACGTAGGGATGGGCTGAGGGAAAACATTCCAGTTTTTATAAAATGATCTCAATGACGTGACTTGAAGCTTCCTTTGGAGGTGCAGAATGATTTCAGGCAACATTTTCCCATTTAATGAGAGGAGATGGATTTATGACGCGATCCAAATTTAACACTCTCGAACCTTCTGAACTGATTTAATCCAAATTTGACGCCCGTTTTTAGTTGTGACATAGTTCTAAATCGATCAAATTGAGTCAATAGCCACGTGGGAACCTACACAGGCTAAAATAGAACCTCACTCTTTCCCGAACTACACGACAAGAAATTGTTATTTAGTGTGGAGTATACTGTTGGGGTGTATTTCAAACCGGTCAAACAATATCTCGATAGCTTTATTGTGTGGCCCCATATAAGGGGTCTCTCATTTACTGGCGTCCCACGGGAATACTGGGTGATTTCTACTTTACGGGTAGAATAGGACCCAGAACTGACGCCCACACTGGATTTAATGGAGAGAATATTTTAAAAATCTTCTCCCAAACCTCTTCTTAAAGTGCTTCTATATTTGATATATAATACTATTGTTGCGAAGATTGTTTTACACATTTGTTCAAACCAAAGGCACGGTATCATTTTAGTTAGGGGTGTCATCGAGCTCTAGATTGTAACCGCTGAGTAATGGGGAAGACAGAATCTTCTCCACACAAAGTATTGGGTCAGATGCCTTCATATATTGAACAGAGTATCTTTGTAATGAAGATTTATTAATTTGTTAACCCTTTACCCAACGTAACCGCTAAAACCAACCAGCGCTATTCATTTAATTCGCACGGTTTTAAATTAATGTTTGAGTTTTTAGAAAATGAATTTTAAGAAGCAAAAATTCCTGGGGTTTTCCAGATAAGTAGTTTTTTATGTAGTCCGTTACAACTGACAGAATCAAAACTGAACGGGTATTGTTGCGCGGGAATTGTCAGCATTATTGGGACGAACAGGCCTGAACAGGCCGAGTTTTCCTTGGAGAGGACGAAGATCTTCGGAAAGCTGGTGTGGAGATACAGGGCTGCATTGGGTGGCGACCCCCCCCCCCCGTCCTCCAAACATTTTGTTGGAACCTTTGTGATTTGTTGGACATTTTTTTTATGCCTTTTTGACCTAAATAAAATGTTGCAAGATGGGCAGTAAAGAATTTGCAGACACGAAGGCTAGAGGTTTTTTTGGTACCCATCCACCCTTTCCTGCATTTTTTTTCGGGAGAATATGGACACCTACCCCAACACCCACTCAAAAATTCAGCTAAATGAAACGAAGTCATCGGGGTATAATGTACCTGAGGTGCCTCTAAACATAGAGACAGGCCTCAAAAAGTGATAGATATACAACTGATTACCAGTCGAGTACATCCCGTTACACCTGTAAACTTTTGGAAGAAACTGAACCTGATAAAACTGTAAAAAAGCATATATAGTGATGAAATTCTGATTTAATGACAATGATATGAACAGAGAATAAAAATTAACCCAAATCAACTGGGTTGAGTGAATATGAACCCAACTGAGTCAATATTCACTCAGCCCAGTTGATGTGGGTAGATTTTCAACCCAACGGATTTTAGAGAAGACCCCTTCGTATCTGGTACGCCAGGAATTTTCATTTTTTAAGAAGTATTTTCTAAATGTCTGTTCTTGGAGCTGGTATCGCGCCGAGTTATATGGATGTACTGAGAAGTGTAATTAAAGGTACATATCGAGCATGGGGAAGGGGATCCACGAAAGACCCCTGCTTACCTGAAGGCGACAGAAAAATTGGTTTCTTAAGTTATGTTTTTGTGATGAGTGAACATTAGAGAATGTTCAAACCGAAAACTGTGGACGTTTTTTTTTCGGGGGGGGGGGGAGGGGGGGGGGGTGGCGCGCCACCAGCTCGCATATAAACGGTAAGAATGGACAACCAAAGAAATTGCTTTTCTTCAATAGTTTAAGGGAACTAACAACTCGAGGGCATTAAGCCTTCCGTACGCGATAGTGTGTATAAAACCCTCTGACTAATTCTTTTAAATACTCTTGTTATTCACAAACTAGATTATTTTGGCCAACTTTCGTTGTAATATAAAGTTGGACTGTACAAGGGCAGGCTATTTCGACTCCAAAATGTATGTAATTATAGATATAAACCTACGGTGGCGATCGATTTATACTACTGGGCCGTTCGTAAAATATGTAATGAGATCAAATCTCGAGAGAAACTCCATTTCTGAACTCTTCCACACGGAAATATTATAACGGACTTTCCCGAGAGAAAAGTCGGAAAGACACCAACTTCAATCTGATTTTCACGAAGTCGTCTGCGTTTGTTTTTGAGCTTTTGTGTGTCAATGGTGATACCGGGAAAGCGATCACTTACCGTATCAAATTGCTTGGTTTAACTTGATGGAAAACTTAAAACGGTACTTCTTGGTCGGTTATCATTTGGACAGACTGCGTCAAATATAAAATAATCATGTGCGATACTAACACCGAAATAAACGCGTCAGAGAGGAAATTGACAACACTAACAAACTGTCAAAGGTTTGTGTTAAGAGAAAAGTCGCATTCTTTCGGCAATTAAAGCAGAAAATCCGAAGAAAACGATTCAATTCGAGAAGCTGTTTCTGATGGTAAGTACCTGAAGTATCTATTTTAAGCGCTATGGGTGTCTGTTAATTCGTCATTTATCAACATGTAAAGAGTTAAGGCCTTTCTTCACACAATGTAGAAGCGATGCGAGACAATGTTTTTGTTCAGAATTTTTTATTTGCTTCAGAACAAAGACAGAAAGCAGCTGAGCTTAGATAAATGTTGGAAATGGAACAAAAAATCACTGAATTTAATTTTGACGTACGGTTGAAGCAATCACTTTTGTTACCACAACCACTTTTGTTACAGCTCACCACTTTTGTTACAACACTTGCCCACTTTTGTTACAGCTCACCACTTTTGTTACAAAATCAACCATTTTTGTTATAAAATGAGCTCACCACTTTTGTTACAAACATCGCCGGGATCGCCCATTTTGTAACAAAAAAACCTCGCTCACCACTTTTGTTACAGCAATCGCCCATAATTGTTACAATTTTTGTCAGTGTGAAAAATGAAGTAGTAATCTGCAAGTAATGCGAGACGTGACGCTCAGTCATGATTATCGGGAGCGCGGTTGCTCAATGGTTAGAGCGTTGGTCTTGAGATCGGAAGGTTGTGAGTTTGATGCCTGGCCGGGGTAACTTGCGTTATGTTCTTGTGTTGAGGCGTATCGCCCGTTGATAGCAAGCACACATGCCTTCAGCCAATGCTGACCCTGCTCCTGCGGGGTTAGGGCATTGAAGAGTTGACAGTTACTCACCGCTGCTCGGTGGTACTCTCCGCGTACTCCGGCTTCCTCCACATGTAAAACTATCTTTGACACAATATGACCTCAGCTATTAAAATATCATAAAACACCAAAAATCCTAATTATCAAACGAAACCAATGCCACACCCTTATTATTGGGTCATATAGTAACCTGCTACCTTGCGACATCATTGACGTGATGATATGTAGTGCATCGTGCCCATGCACACACGTATATCTGAAATAACACGTGTCTATCGGTGCCAATTATATGAGATTCCAACTCCTTGAGCCTTGGACCTTAGTAGTATGTGATGTTAACTCCTTGTCCTTATAGCAGGTTCTCATGCAGGTTCTCATCTGACGTCATCAGCCACGTGACCGGAAGGCGGTGTGAGGTTGCCGTGGTAGCACGCGTGAACAGCCGTCTAGTGACGTCATTCCCATGGTGACACGTGATTTCACTGCGTATGCGCAGCACGCTTCTAGGCTGCCGCACTCTTCCGCCAGCCATTTTGACTATGGGCGTCGCCATCTTGGTTGTTAGGGGTAGCATGTGGTTGCTATGGAGTCCAATGACCTTCTTGTTGGACAGGGGCGTGTTCTGAGGGTCTGTTCGATTCAGTGGGAGTACAACGAATCACCACAAACAACCCAACCATAACCCAAATCTGCCCCAACGGACCTTTTATTGGACCAAATCCCTACCGGAACTAACCGTAACGGACCTTTGTGAGCTTCGCCCCACACGAGAACAAGATGCCTATGGGCCCTAACGCACAGCTCTCATGGCCTCCCCTGCCCTCTTAACCCCTCTCATGGCTTTCCCTGACTCCTAGCCCCCACCTTATGGCCTCATCTTGCCCTATAACCTCTAGTGAGCATCTCCCGTATGAGGATAAGCGGCCTATGAGGAAAAGCATCCTCATCTTAGTTCGAGTGATCATTAGTGATCACCTATGGTAATCATTAGTGATCGGCTGTGGTGATCACTAGTGATCATCTTCCCATATGAAGATAAGGGGTGTGTGAGATGAGGCCCAGGTCACTGGGTGGAGGAGGATGGGGCTTCTGGAAAGAGGGGGGGGGGTCGACTGTGTCGCTCTAAACCAGAGTGTCTGGTGCAGGGTCATTTGGAATGGTCCCGAGGACAGGTCCCCATGAATGACAGGGGAAGCTAGGAATAGGATCGCTGGAGTGTCTCACTGGGTCACACATGGATGGGATGGTGGGTCACGTGGGGAGGTCTTCTGGTCGAAGTTTCTCCGCTGGGTTTAGGTTGCTGGGGAACTGTGTCGCTCGTGGTCGGGATATGGGAGTAGGGGCCCAGGGCCACCTCATGGCCTTCCCTGACTCACCGCCCTCACCTATTGCCCCATGACCCTCTGATGAACATCTCCCGTATGAGAATAAGAGGTCCATGAGGTGAGGTCTTAGTGAGGCCTCACCTCACAAACCTCTTATCCTCATCTCGCTTCAAGTGATCACTAGTGATCACCTGTCGTGATCATTAGTGGTCGCATGTCGCGATCTCTAATGATCATTCTCCTCGTATGAGGATAGAGGGGTGTGTGATGAGGACTCTGTCATGAGGTATTGGCAGTAGTAGCAGCGGGTGGCCCCCGGGGATATAACGTTTCGGGGGTCCCGTAGGTGTCCACTCGTGTGCCACCGGGTATAACCAAGCCTGGGTGATCTGACCTGCGTCCGCTGGCCCTGCCAGTGGAATCCGCTGCAGTTTCTTTTTACCTTGGTTGACCAACTACCCTCCTGGCCCTCCGCAGGCTTACGTGTGCCTCCCTACGAGATCTTGAAACTATATATCCCCAGGGAGCCACCCGCTGCTACTACTTCCTCTACCCCATAACAGAGGCCTCACCTCACACCCCTCTTATCCTCATACGCGGAGAATGATCACTAGAGATCACGACAGGCGATCACTAATGATCACGACAGGTGATCACTAGTGATCACTTGAAGCGAGATGAGGAAAATAGGTTTGTGAGGTGAGGCCTCACCTCATAGACCTCTTATCCTCGTACGGGACATGTTCACTAGAGGGTTATGAGGGCAATATGAGGCCAAGAGATGAGGGCTGTGAGTCAGGGAAGGCCATGAGGTGGGGGCTAAGAGGGCACAGGAGGCCGTGAGAGCTATGAGTTAGGGTCTCTTTGAGGTCTCTCCTTATAGGCTTTTTGTACTCGTGTGGGCGAAGCTCACAAAGGTCCGTTTGGGTAAGTTTCGTTGGGGATTCGGTTCCATAAGAGGTCCTTTGGGGTAGGTTTGGATCATTGTTGGGTTGTTTGTGGTGGTCCGCTGAATCGAACACACCCTCAGAACACCCCCCCCCCCCTGTCCAGCAAGAATTTATTCCGCACCACACGGTATAAGGAAATGAGCTGGAAGCACCCCCCCCCCCCCCCCCAAAAGCTTTCAAATCAGGGTATTCTGCTCTACTGGAGGTATCCCAGAATTTCCAGGACATACTCCCACAGAATCAAACACACCCTCAGGACACGGCCCTACCAACAACGAGACCATTGGGCTCCATAGCAACAATGTGCAACCCTGACAGCAAAGATGGCGGCGCCCTTAGACAAAATGGCTGTCGGAAGAGTGCGTCACATTAGAAACACGCGCTGCGCCTGCGCAGTGGGACCACGTGTCACCATGGGAATGACGCCACAAGATGGTCGCTCACGTGGGTTCCATGGCACGTGATTGATGACGTCAGATGAGAACCTCCAATAAGTCAACATCACATACTACTGACCTTGGCCCCAGCATTTATTTTTGTTTCTTCACCACTTATTCTTTAAAGAGGTATCTTTTTACCCAGTGAGATGATCTCCCTAAATTTCAAGCCATTTTGCAGTTTTTTCTATTCAGAAAATCGGCGAATTAAGCAGTTTTCTGCTATAATCCCTATTTGACACTATTCTTATTACTACGTTACACCACACCCCTTAGAAACAACACCGCAACGATATTATACAAACGGTGACATAGCTATATTCCGAAGATCCATTACTCCGAAAGTCCGTTTTTTCGACGACCTATTACTCCGAAGGTCCGTTTTTTCCGACGGCTAATAACTGCGAAAGCTCATTACACCGAAGGCCCCTAACACCGAAGGCTTTTTACTCCGAAAGACTATTACTCAGAAGGCCCATAACTCCGAAGCCCCGTTACTACATAGGCCCTTACACTACAAGAGAATACAGTCATATAGATGTATTACTGGTCACCGGATGTCTTGAAACTGTACCAGAGTACCCCCTCCCCCTTTGCGTTCCGCCCGTGGAGTAAACCCTGAATATGACCCCTCCCATGAGAGAGAGTATCGCCGGGTATAGTACCCAGCAGATAACCAAATATTAATAATAATAATAAATCCAGCATTACCTGGAATAGATTTGAATTTCTTATCCAAAATCACACAAATATGATTGACACTGCAACCTGCTCCATGAAAGGGTTTGAAAGACTTCCAAAATTTTGTTATTATATTTGAAGGAAAGTGAGACTTACTCCAATATAGGATTTTTTAAACAGAAAACCATTATGTATGGGGGGGGGGGGAGGGGTAAAGAAAATCGCTATATTGTACCGGAGTATAATCGGTGTCCCTCCCAACCACCCAACCCACCCCACTCCCGCGCTGACCACTCGATATCGGCCCACTAGATCTTTATCCGTAAACGTGTATCTAACATAAAGGCAAGAAAAGTCAAATAATTACCCACAATAAGACTAAGACCGTAAAAACAAACGTTACAATTTGTCAAAATAACAATACAAGTCTGAGTCTCATTGGAACAGGCTCAGTGATCTCATTCCAATGACATTCATAGTTTTATTATGTTAATGATTTCTATATAGATTTTTCAAACTTTTACTTTATTTCTAAAAACTGTTATTTATTTATTTATTTATTTATTGGGGTTTACCGACACTTTAGACAGCTAGGGTTATCTCGTGTCAGACAGTTTTACTGGTGGAGGAAGCCGGAGTCCACGGAGAGAACCACCGATCAGCGGCGAGTGACTGTGAGACTTTCCAACTTACTAACCCGGCAGAAGAAGGCGTGTGTACCATCGACGTGCTATACGCCTTAGCGCATTATGCCACCGTGATCCCACTCGAGCAAGTGAGGTTAAGTATCTTGCTCAAGGTCACAACACGCTTGACTCTAGCGAGATTCGAACTTATTACATCTCGATCACAAGTCCGACAAGTTATCCAATGGGCCACCGCGCCCTTCTAAAATATTGCGGTGCCTGGTTAAAGAGTATTGATAAAATGCCCTACTCAACTAAGTCAATTCTTTCGATAAAAAAGAAGAGAAATGGCGAGACATTCAGGAGATTACTGTATAAAATAAAAAGACACCTCATCCAAGAAGACTGTGTCCAAAAGCTCGGGAAAGAAACAGTAGTCCCATTGCCCTAAAGGTTAGAATTTTCCGAAAATAGTCAACTTTAGACCTCCTGCACACAAAGTGTATATGATGTTGGTACCGGACATTCGCAACAGGTTTCGGTTTTGATAATCATGACTGAACGTCACGTCCAAGTTCTTGCAGATTATTACTTCATTTTTCACACTGACAAAAATGAGTGCTTGTTGTAACAAAAGTTGTGAGCGAGGTTTTTTTGTTACAAAAACGGGCTATGTTTGTAACAAAAGTGGTGAGCTCATTTTGTAACAAAAGTGGTTGCTTTTGTAACAAAAGTGGGCAAATATTGTAACAAAAGTGGTGAGCTGTAACAAAAGTGGTTGTTGTAACAAAAGAAGTGGTTGCCACATACGGTAACGATTCGTCGCATCAAAATTACATTCAGTGATATTCGATTCCAGTCGGCACATTGGTCCCAGGGGGCGTAACTATGGGAGGGGGTGCACGCGCAATAATAATCCAGTCGGGCATTTTCGTCAGGTTTTAAGATATCAATTCTCTCTTGCTGGTGATAATAAACTTTCTAAAAAGACTGGATTTGATACTTAAACTTGTGTCACACACACAGTCGGTCATATAAATGGAGATATGTAGTACCCGAGTCGGTATGTTGGGGGGCGGCACGACACCAATTTGTAGTATCGGTGTCGTATGTGTTAGCTGAATAAAAAGTTACGTCACGACTACTATATTTTACTTATTCACTAATAAATATTTTTTTTTAACTATAATGCCGACTGATTAATATTCCGACTACATCATCAAGGCATGCCTTCGTCGAAGGCATGCCTTGATAATGTAGATGGAATATTAGTCAGTTGGGACTAGAGCCATCCTCACACTGCCCAATCGGTCCTCGGATTCTCGAATTCTATGAGCCGTCAGAGGATTCTCTGTTGCAGGTTCGTAAGTTTCTATGTTGAAATAGGGTCGCAAGGCAAATTTCTAGTCACTGGAGTATAAAACCCTTTGCATTAATCAAGTAGCGGGGTTATCGACTGAGGATCAGTTCATCTGAGGGAGATGTAAGGAACCCTGGGGTACTCTCGACTGAACTAGAGTAGTTTTTTTGGTTCGGATTCCCCCAGAATCTCTTTTTATGACATCTTTGTTCTATTTATTCTAACTTCCCTAAACATGTTTATGTTCTATTGTACACATTACAGGTGAGCACATAGGCACACATTGTGCACTATCACATAGGCACATACGGGTATTTGAGGATACCTATGGCCGGGTATTGTATTATTTGGGGATACCTATCTAGGATACCTACTGGAGAATCCCTTTTTTGTAGCATGTGCTTATGTGAAAATGCACAATGTGACAGAATGTGCCCTAGCACATAGGCACGTGCTGGATGTGCCGATATGCGCTTGTGTAAAAAGTCACAATGTGACACAATGTGCCATAGCACATATGGGTATTTGAGGATACCTATGGTCTGGTATTGTTTTATTTGAGGATACCTATCGAGGATACCTTCTGGAGAAGCCCTTTTTATCGTATGAGGCCATGAGGGCCATGAGAAAAGCCCTCAATGAGGCCTAATTTACTATTCCTCTTAGCCTCATTTCGGTATTTAACAGCCATATCCCCAGGCACCCCAATTTCGGCACCCCTTTTTGAAAACATATGTCCTTCGGCACCCCGTTTTTGTTGGATGAGGCCATGAGGGCTATGTGAAAAGCCCTCAGTGAGGCCTAATTTACTATCCTTCATAGCCTCATTTCTCTTGGGGGCATGAGGGCCATGAGTAAAGCCCTCAATGAGGTATAATTTACTATCCCTCTTGGCCTCATCTCGGTATTTAAGAGCCATATCCCAGGCACCCCCAATTTCGACACCTCTTTTTGGAAGACATGGCCTTCGGCACCCATTTTATGTCGTATGAGGCCATGAGAGCTATGTGAAAAGCCCCCAATGAGGCCTAATTTACTATCTCTCATAGCCTCATTTCTTTTGAGGGCATGAGAAAAGCGCTCAATGAGGTATAATTTACTATTCTTCTTAGCCTCATATCGGTATTTAACAGCCATATCCCATGGCACCCCCCAATTTCAGGCACCCCTTTTTGGAAAACATGGCCTTCGGCAACCCTTTTTTGTCGTATGAGGCCATGAGGGCTATGTGAAAACCCCCAATGAGGTCTAATTTACTATCCCTCTTAGCCTAATTTCGGTATTTAAGGATACCTATGGTCCAGCTCCTATACAGGTCGTCTTACCAACGGTTTCCATCTTATTTCCAAAGCTCCAACTACGTGTCTGTGGTCTATCTGTCCTATCATTAGCTTCTACATCAGTCTTGTACCAGTACTATTGGCTACTGTTATTCTGTCGGATAAGAATCTCAATTACGGAATGCCTTATATAGCCCGTCTGTATGCATACAGGGGAAATGAAGCAATCTGATTGAACATTTTGAAGGCCTGAGCAAAGGTATAGCTAGGAAGTAGTGCTACAAATCAATATTAATAGTTGAGACATGGGGCAGAATAACAGTAATGGCCCTCATGCCCACAAAGAAATGAAGCTATGAGGGATAGTAAATTAGGCCTCATACGACAAAAAGGGGTGCCGAAGGCCATATGATTTCCAAAAAGGGGTGCCGAAATTGGGGTGCCTGGGGATATGGCTGTTAAATACCGAGATGAGACCAAGAGGGATAGTAAATTATACCTCAATGAGGGCTTTTCTCATGGCCCTCACGCCCTCAAAAGAAATGAGGCTATGACGGATAGTAAATGAGGTCTCATTGAGGGCTTTCACACAGCCCTTATGGCCTCATACGACAAAAAAGGGGTGCCGAAGGCCATATGTCTTCCAAAAAGGGGCGCCGAAATTGGGGTGCCTGGGGATATGGCTGTTAAATACCGAGATGAGGCTGAGAGGGATAGTAAATTATACCTTATTCAGGGCTTTTCTCATGGCCCTCATGCCCTCAAAAGAAATGAGGCTATGGGGGATAGTAAATTAGGCCTCACTGAAGGCTTTTCACATAGCCGTCATGGCCTCATACAACAAAAAAGGGGTGCCGAATGCCATATGTTTTCCAAAAAGGGGTGCCGAAATTGGGGTGCCTGGGGATATGGTTGTTAAATACTGAAATGAGGCTAGGAGGGATAATAAATTAGGCCTCATTAGGCATTTTCACATAAGCACATATTGGCACATCCAGCATGTGCCTATGTGGTGCTACCTGTAATGTGTACAATAGAACATAAACATGTTTAGGGAAGTCGGAATAAATAGAACAAAGAAGTCATAAAAAGGGATTCTGAGGGAATCCGAACCAGAAAAAACTACTCTATTTCAATCGAACTTACCCCTGGGAGCCTTCTCTGTCCTACAGCACTACGTGCTACTATTAAAATCTACGTTATGGTGGCCCTAAAAAGGATTCTGTGGGAAATCCGTAGTAAATAAAGTCAATTTCGGTGATTTGGAGGGATTGTCGGGTTGTTTGTGGCAATTAGATTTACTCCACTTTAATCGAACTCATCCTCCGAACATACCCCTGTCCTATAAGAAGGTTTTAGGCCACATAATAACCACGTGTTACCATAGAAACCAAGATGGTGGCCTCCAGTATATAAAATGGACGACGGAAAACACGTATCACCCTAACAACACCACAACATGGCGCCCCTGGGTCACGTGACTATGACGTCACATGAGATCATCCATGATATCATCCAAATGATACCTGTCCGGGTACATGACATACTACTCTTATTAAAAAGGTTGATTTATTTGAGAAGCGAGAGAATCTGGTGATAGGTGATTGATCAAAATAAATTTGTCGGAGACGGTACACTATAAAATAGCCGTCTGATGGGAGGGGGGGGGGGGGGGGGTGAACATAGGTGGAAATTTTCTCATACATTTTATATACAAACCTCTTGCACTCGAACACCAACTCGAAACGCGTATTTTCAGTGCACACTGATTCAATGCATATTTTTATATGTCCAAACACGTTTCCATTTACTCTATCAGATGCATTTTTCAAGACATACCAGATTCACATCAGTGCACAAAGACATATTACTGTATAGCTTAAACCCCATGTGGATCCGGGTATAATAGGTCCACATTTGGTAGCCAGGTTGTTAACGCATAGCAGCGATGGCCTGGCTGTTCAGACATAGATTTTAATACTATATTGATGTAGCAAATTCTAAGGTATTTGTTTTATCCTTATATTGAGGTGTCTGTGTGGATGAGCTTGTTAGTTCATCCAGTGGTTGGTGAATTCCTTAGGCCATCCAGTGGATCTGTTTGAATAATTCTACCTTCATCTTGGGAACTAACAACGTTGTGATATAGGCATCGTATAGCCATAGTTGTTGAAAGTGATATAAAACCGCAATCAAATCAGATCAGTCAATTGAGATCAAACTAAATGTGTAGCTTAATATTCTTACAAATCTAGTTTCTCGGTGTTTACCTTGCAAATGAAACGCAATTATTCTCTTTCACAGAAACCTTTGATTCAAACCAACTTTAAATAAGCTTTTCCTAATTTTATCTGATATGCAGTGATATGCACTTCGAACAGTCTAGTTTCTGTAAATCATGGCATATGCAGGCATATGTGAGCACTGTGCCTGTTGTGCCCATAATTAATTTGCTAGTGCTTATACTGTAACCGAGTATATGTTGCAAATATTGGTTGAGTAAATGGGAACTTTGGGGAGCTGGCAGCTGCTCGTCCATGCTCGGTGGTTCTCTCCAGGTACTCCGGCTTCCTCCACCCGTAAAGCTGTCACGGTCCTGATTAGCCATTGTGCATAAGTATGTTACCTTAAACACCAATAAATAAATAAATAAATAAATAAATAAATAAATAAATAAATAAATAAATAAATAAATAAATAAATAAATAAATAAATAAATAAATAAATAAATAAATGGGAACTTGTTTTTGTTCTGGCTTAAGAAAGGCAAACCTTATGTTTTTGTTTTTGTTATCGCATCTGCATACCAGCATAGTGATCAAAAAGACTTTTTTTTTGTTGTTAAATCATACTTTTGAGTTTCTGTTGAAATAAAAATTAATATTTTTAATTTTTTCATTTTGAAAAATCAGTCCCATCTAGCTATTATGACTCATTAGATAAGATTATATATACTATGCTTTATTTTAAAGAATGTTCTATTAAAAAAACTTAATATGAATGAATTATGTTGTGAATGGATATTTTTGTTGACTTCAATATTTTTTATATTAAGGGGGTTAGTTTTGTTAATAATGCTTCTAAATAGGCGTTTATGATCAATTGGTGATATTTTGTTACAGTTTGGGACTCAAAAGATACCATAACAGCCAAAAAGGAAAAAAAAAATGCTTTAACTGTTTTCGCACATTTTTTTTTTACAACTTGACCACCCATCCACCCCACCAATGTTTATGCAACCCCCCTCGGGTCTGATGTCTTTAAAATCAGTACAGTCTAATAGAATGTGTTCGATTGTCAACGGACATTGACAGAGAATACATTCTGGTCGCGAATTACTCTCTAATAAAAATGAATGTGTAAGTTTTGTATGGCCAATATGACATCGTGTCAGAATGACATGATCTTTTCTACAAAGATTACTAGTAGTATAGCATGTATCCGAACGTCTCCTATCAGCCGGATCTCATGCCGGATCTCATGTGACGTCATAGTCACGTGACTCAGTGGCGCAATGTTGTGTTGTCATGGTAACCCGCGTGAGCGGCCATCTTGTGACGTCATCCTCATAATGATATGTGGTTGGTGTTAGTGCGCATGCGCAGCGGGTATTGTTAGGGTGATACGTGTTTCCGTCGTCCATTTTGTATACTGGGGGCCGCCATCTTGGTTTCTATGGTAGCCCGTGGTTGCTATGTGACCTAAAACCTTATAGGACAGGGGTATGTTCGGAGGGTATGTTCGATTGAGTCGTAGTATCAAGAATTACCACAAACAACCCGACAATCCCTCCAAATCACCAAAAACGACTTTATTTACTACGGATTCCCCATTTTATCGGCTTAGCACGGAGTGCTATAGTACCGAGGGGCACGGGGGGGGGGGGGGGGGGGGTGGGTGAGCTCGATTGAATGGGAGTATTTTTCTGGCTTGGATTTTGCCCCAGAATCCTCGTTTAATTCGTAGAATTACCACAAATAACCCGACAAGTTGTACTATTTCAGAATCCTTTCAGAATTCTCTGCTTCTATCTATCTATGCAATAGTTTTTGTTTACTTGGGCATGTTCCTTTGTCCCGGAGTATACGCCAGTAGAGTAGAAGGGCCTATCAGCTGGAACAGCTTTGCTTATTATTACTATATTTAGCTTTTCTGGTCTGTTCTTGTTAGTTCTGACCCTGTTCCGAGTACTCTTATTGTTTCATTTATCTAGATCACCCAATCAGTTCACTTTACTGGCGCTAACTAACCAATCAGATTACTTGACTCCCCGTAATCTATGCAGAGTTACCTCCCCTTATTACAACGAAGTCCTATCCAATTCTTATCACCTCTATATCCCCAGGCACCCCAATTTCGGCACCCCATTTTGGAAAACGTGGCCTTCGGCACCCCTTTTTGTCGTTTGAGGCCATGAGGACTATGTGAAAAGCCCTCAATGAGGCCTCATTTACTATCCCTTATAGCCTCATTTCTTTTGAGGGCATTGAGGGCCATGAGAAAATCCCTCAATGAGGTATAATTTACTATCCCTCTTAGCCTCATCTCGGTATTTAACAGCCATATCCCTAGGCACCCCAGTTTCGGCACCCCTTTTTGGAAAACATGTGGCGTTCGGCACCCCTTTTTTGTCGTATGAGGCCATGGGGACTATGTGAAAAGCCCTCAATGAGGCCTCATTTACTATCCCTCATAGCCTCATTTCTTTTGAGGACATGAGTGCCATGAGAAAAACCCTCAGTGAGGTATAATTTACTATCCCTCTTAGCCTCATCTCGGTATTTAATAGCCATATTCCCAGACACCTCAGTTTAGGCACCCTTTTTTGGAAAACGTGCGGCCTTCGGCACCCCTTTTTGTCGTATGAGGCCATGAGGGCTATGTGAAATGCGCTCAATGAGGCCTCATTTCTTTTGAGGGCATGAGGGCCATGAAAAAATCCCTCAATGGGGCCTCATTTACTATCCCTCATTTCGGTATTTGAGGATACCTTTGGCCTGGTATTGTATTATTTGAGGATACTTATCGAGGATACCCTTTGGAGAATCCTTTTTTTGTCGTATGAGGCCATGAGGGTCATGAGGGCCATAAGAAATCCCTCAATGAGGTCTAATGTAGTCTTACCATGTGATAGGGGACGTTCGGGTACGTGCTATACTACTATTACTAGACGGACACTTACCAGTAATAGCAGTTCGAAAGTGATGGAGCTTGTTATTTCTCGCTCCATCCCATTCTGCCTGCCGCTCAGCTTTGATGTACTTATTGATATATGGTTTAAAATCACTGAAACGAATTTTAATACCAGTGAGAGGCTTGTTCAAAGCCTGCCTTGCTGCACTGTCTGCCCTGGCGTTACCGGAGACACCAACATACCCAGGCAACGAGCAAAACACGATATCATATAGGTGAGATATGAGAGGGTTCTTCAACCCAAATTGAGAGGGTTCTTCAACTTGAGGTTGAGTAAAGCTGGTAAAGAGGAAAGAGAGTCGGAAAAGATAATCGACTTCCTTTCCTGTACATCCTCAATGTGCCCAAGCGCCAGGTGTAAAGCTCTGACCTCAGCCATGAAAATAGAACTTTTATTTGGTATACTGATTGAGGTGACGTGATCACCAGTAACAACAGCTGATGATACGTTGTCACCATCTTTATATCCCTCTTTATAGATATGTTTATATGCACTATATTTAGACTTTATTTCGGCATATTTTTGTTTAAATTGCAGAGAGTTTGTCTCAGACCTTTTGGAGGAAGCAAGGTCCAAAATTACAGTAGGTTTCCTTATATGACAAGGAGGAATGTGTGGTTCACGGTTCTCTATTATCGAATCAGATTCAACTTTCAAGCGTTGTAGACTCCATATGGGGTGTAATTCTAATGCCCAATGGAGGAATATGTTTCTGGTGTCTGTTAAACAATTCAACATTTTCAGGGTTAGAAACACAATTATATTTATTTGTGCTTAACGCCACATCAGCAGCTGAGGCTATATCGTGGCGAGAAAACGATAGAAAGTAAACATGTCACTTATGAAGTAAAAAAGATTGAATAAAAATATGAAATAATTACAATAAAAATGCCAAAGACAGGAGTGGTTTGAATAGTAAAAAGTGATGATACGAGAAAAGAGAATAGCTTATAAATCAACCTGTTGAATCTAGTTTAAAAGAATAAAAACAGTTTTAAAATTTATTAAAAAGGTTGATTACTTTAAGAAATGAGAGAATCTTGTGCGGGCTCGCATGATAAAAAAGATCTCTTAGAGACTCTGCAGGGAAATACTATCTTCTGGCACGATTAGAATCTGTGCAGTGTAAAAGAATATGTTCCACTGTCAACCCCTGCTGACAAGGAACACACTCGGGTCGCGTTCTACTCTCAAACAAAAAGGAATGTGTAAGTCTTGTGTGACCAGTATGACATCGTTTCAGAATTACACGATCTTTCCTGCAAAGGTTACTGGACGAGTAGTAATCTAAAATATTTGATCGGAAGCAATGGAGCTTGTTATTTGTGGCTTCATCCCATTCCGCCTGCCACACAGATTTCAAGCGCATGTTGCAAGGCTTTAACTTGAGCTGTGAAAATATAACTTTTACTTGGTATTCTGATAGAGTCGATGTGATCACCAGCAACAACAGCCGATGATACTTTGTCACCGTCATTAGATCCATCTGTATAGATCCTTTCTTATCCCTTTTTATTATACGCTAAACGATAGATAATCGAAAAAGTTGCGGAAAGAGAGAAATCGTATCCCCCCACTGTGAAGATATAGAAATTTTCACCTTCACGGTATCAATCAAAATGGCGGCTTTCAAAGCATCACTTCAATGTGAATACCGGCCGGAGTCAAATTATCACTGGAAATGATCAATTTGTTCTAAAAACGTATAATGAAAAGAAAATGTAGTGTGTTTTGAGTGGATTATTTCCAGCAATAATTCAACAGGTATTCACCTAGAATTGATGCATGAAACACACCAGTTGAATCCGATCGCAAGACGCGGCCTGTTTCGAGTATCGATCAAATCACTTCCGCGTATCAATGCGCACCAGCTGTTTACTTTCATGCATCTATTCAAGGTTGAAACAAGTGGAATTATCGATAGAAATCATGAGATTCTTATAAAAAGCGTATAATAAAAAGAAAATCTAGTGTTTTTGAGTTTCGTGACCGAGACAAATGGTTATTTTCGCTCGAGCAAGCGACGCGAAAAATAAACATTTGTCTCAGTCACTCATGAATTAATTTTCTGTATCCACTCAAAAACACTAGATATCCTCTATATATCCACTGTACATAGATTTAACTTCGGTGTATTGAACTGCAAAGAGTTTGTTACAGATTTTATCGAGGCAGTACGGTCCAAAATAACAGTAGGTTTTCTAAGATGTCAGGGAGGAATATGTGGTTCACGGTTCTCTTTTATCGAAGCAGAGTCAAGTGTGGCAGATTCCATCTGGGGTTTAATTCCTATTCACAATGGAGGAATATGTTTCTGGTGTATGTTTAAAACTCAGCACTTGGATCGAGGCACTGAGACACAATTATAGGCAATGTTTGATGGGTTAGCCAATAATTTGGAAACATATTGGAGAGACAATTTAATCCTGCGCTTCTCAAGAGATGGCACTCCTTCCTCAATAAGCATTGAATAAGTTGGTGACTTTCTAAATGCACCCAAGCTAACTCTAATGCCACTATTATGAATTGTATCAAGTGGTTTGAGGTAGGATTTTCGCACAGAATCGTAAACCGCACACCCGTAATCCAAATGTAATCGAACAGGGTCTGTACAAATGGAGTAACGTTTTTTGGTCAGCTCCCCAATCGGTGCTACCAACTACCTTCAGAAGGTTCAGTACTCTTTTACATTCGACATTTACTTGTTTTTATGTGAGAAGTGAAATTCAGTTTATTGTCAAACAATAAACCTAGGAATTCACTTCCTTAACAACTTTAACGGTACTGCCATCGATTTTCAATTTCGGATCAAGGTGGCGCTTCCGGATCTTGCTGAAATGAACACAATTCGATTTTGTCTTCGAATACGTGACACCGTTTTCTGTCGCTCATTTCTGAGTTGTGTTTAAACACAGCTGAAGTTTACGCTCGATGGAATTCATGTTTTAATGCCATAGCAAATTAAAAAGTCATCAACATTCAACGAAGAATCTCCATATTCCCAATTGTGTCACTGATGTTACTGATTTTTACCGAAAAATATGGTAACAGATAAAATATGACCCTGAGGAACCCCCAATTCCTGATTATGGGGATTAGATAAAGCCAACACGAACCTGGAATTGGCGGTCTTTTAAAAAAGAATTCTATAAAAAGAGTCGTACTTCCTCTCACCCACATATTAAAAAGATCTCTTAAAATCCCATACTTCCACGTTGTATCATATACATTTTCCAGATCAAAGAAGATCGCGACCACATGTTCTTTTCTGGCGAAGGCATTTCTTATATATATTTCAAATCTAACCAAATGATTCACAGTACTTGGCACCTGCAACCACATTGAACATTGGCAAGTAGATCGTTCGATTCCAGAAACCAGACAAGTCGATCAGTGATCATCCTCTCCATGGTTTTACAAAGAAAACTTGTCAATGCAATAGGTCTGCAATTACTTGGGTTGCTGTGATCTTTATCAGGTTTTGGAATGGGAATTATTGTAGCTTTTCGCCAGGAATTCGGAAACTAGTCAGTGTCATTGAAACATTTGGTCTTTTTGTTTTTCCTGTTGTTTTTTTTATGTTTAACGAATTCTGGACTACAATTTTCAGACCACAAATGCTTAGAAAAAGTTGAGGCCAATTTCTTTGACATTTCATTCTTCGATGCAATTAATGTGTTGTTGCCGTTGATGCGTTGTACATTGGATTTTGTTTCCCAACCTTTATTTTTTTAAATCATTTTCCAAATTTTATTGATGAGTGTGGGCTGGTTAAGTTTGGAACCATTGTTTCCCAATAACTTCTCCTTTTTTATTTTATAAGTCGTCTTGTTTTTGCCCGAGTTATACGTACTTTGTCCAAATTATTTGTAATTGGTGACTTATTAAATTCACGTTCTGTTTTCTTGCGATCTTTTTTTGTAGCCTGTTTACAATCATCATCAAAACATGGTTTGGTGAAACGTTTTGGATTTGTCGAGGTTTTAGGATTGGCTGTGTGCGCAATATCAAGCAACACCTCAGTAAAATATTCTAGTTGGTTGGCACTTTCTTGAAATGTTTCCTGTCTGAGTGGATGAGAAAGTGTTCCGGGGTGTTTTCTCATCATACACCGGAACCAGTCTTTCCAACACAGCCGGAAAGTGGTCACTCCCGCACAAGAAATCTTCAATCTTCCAAGAGAAATCAAGGAGGATTGAAGGACATGCAATTGTGAAGTCGAAAAACCAGATGCGGGGTGCAAAACGCGTCTAAACGAACAATGAACTGGCACAAAACATATTTTGAATTAAGCTCTGCCACCGTTTTCCCTTTGATGTCTTCTTTGCTGCAGGAGTTATGTGCATTAAATCTCCCAACAAAATGTATGGGGGTTGGAAGTGGGTGAAGCAGTTGCTCAACGTCATTCAGATGACGTGTTTTGTTTGGTGAAATGTAAATAGAACATAATGTAACTGCCTTGTCTAAAGTTAGGCGTACCGCTTCAGCCTGTAAATTTGTTTGTAAAGAAACAGGACTGTGAAAAATGTCGTTTCTGACTAAGACTGACGTTTCACAAACATGAAGATCATTTTCGTCATCCCAGGCACCATACGGAGCATAATGCTTAAAAGCTGAATTATCTTGAGTGTCAGGTTTCTTTAAGAGTGTTTCCTGCAAGCAAAAAGCAGCAGGTTTAAAGTTTTGGCTTAGAAGGCACAGTTCATTAAAATTTGCTCTAAAACCTCAAAAATTCCATTGTATTTGGTTTTATTATCCGTATATGGTTGGTGATTTAGAGGGTGGGCGTATGGGCGAAGTAGCCCCGGTAGATTTCTTCGGTGATTTATTTCTCGGGGACATATGTTGAGAGGAGTTCGAACGAAGTTGTCTGAACGTTTCGTCGATGCACCCATCGATTGCCACATCTTCAAAGGCTTCAAACCTGTTGCAGGTAACAGGCTCTTGAAGGGCTCTGAGAACTGTTTTTATTTTTCTATTTTCTTTTTGTTTTTGTTTTCTTGATTCCTTCTCTGACTCTGACTAAGTTTTGGGGACTCTGGTGTCAAGTGGGGCTTAGTTTTGTCATTTTTCGGTTCTGATTTTGATTCCTTTACTTTTCTCTCTTCTGATTTAGGTTTGTGTTGTTCTTTCTTCGAATTCGTTTTCAATGTTTTTTCTGTTTGTATCTGAGTGGTTGGAGGTAGTTGATCGCTACGCTCCATTGTGAAGGCCTGTAGTAAGGATGGTATTTTGCATTTGAGCCATGTGTATTGTGTCTGGCCCACCACCTACTTTGTTGGTAACTGTTGTGATTATATCGAAGCGTATGACGGAACTGATGGAACTGATGTAGTCATGTCAGGCATTGAGGACACAGTATCTCCGGCCTCTTTGAAATTGATATTTTTCACATTTATGTTTTGTATTGTCTTTTCTTTTTTCCAAACAGGGTAATCTCGTGACGATGACACGTGATTGCCCTGGCAGTTGGAACATTTAACAATATTGCTTGTACGTTGCCCTCCATGTTGTTGACGGCATCTGTGGCAGATCTCTTGGCCTCGGCATTCATCTTTACTGTGTCCAAAGTTTGATACTTGAAACATCGAAGTGGATTTGACATTCAAATAACCAATGTTTGTAGATTTGGGTGGCGTGGCAGAATTGGATGTGGAAATATATGTATTAGTCGATAATAACCTGCCTTCTTTTTATTGTTATAAGTTTTACAGCTAAAAGACCCTGTGATTCCATTTCTTTCTGAATTTCGAGTTCATCTATTTGTGATAATTCACCGGTTCGAGTAACACCTCTGCTTTTACTAAGAGTCATGTGAGCACATACATTTACTTTTAAGTCCAAAACTTGTGTTGTTCTTAGCAGAGCCAAGGACTGAATTTCGCTATCAACTTCGATTATTAGTCCACCTTTTCTTAATTTTTTTTATATCTTTCACCGTCCCACCAATGCTGTTAATTGTTTTGTGAATGACAAAGGGGTTGAGTTTATTTATCAGTGTTTCTGGATCTACGGAAAAGATACTGAGGAATCAGGGACGTTCATTATTTGTGTTTGTGTTGTCAGAGTCAAAGTCGATATCTAAATTAACCAATTCATACCGCCTTTTTGTTTTTGTGTTTTGGTTAGCCATGCTTATTCATTTATTTATTTATTTATTTCATCAATCCATGACTCTCGCCCTTACTCCGAGCCCAACCTATGAGTTACGTTGCGGATATCCAGCAAACAGCACCAGGAGTACATGGAAAGCATACTCTGCCAGGGTAATACATACGCATACCACTGCCCGATTGACCCGTCGAGTATGGGTAGTGCCAGGTCTTCAAAAGTTGGTCATTCAACCAGTTATTTTGAGATACTAGTGAAATGCCAAGTACCACTCACAACTAACTCAGACAGTCCAATAAAAAGGAAAATGTTAAAAAATACTAAATTCGTTAAAAGTCAGTACACGCTGGCAATGACAAAAGTGTGTTGAAAGAAATAACCGATTGAATGACCTCCTATGCCCCCCCCCCCCCCCCGAGTGACACCATTTTTGGGTTCCCGATTGATTGAGAGTATGCCTATTTGCCACCAACAACTCGACAACTACCTAAATTGCCCAAAATGACTCGGCAGTTGTTTCATCTGACTGAGAGTCTTTCTGAATCTCGATTTCTGCCTATCCTGGGCCATGTTTCTGACTACTAAAGATCTATCTTGTCAAACTACTCTTTGGTATCTCTGATCCTGGCCTTTACTCCATTCTAGGATTGAATATGCCATTCACAGTACCAGGTATCAGTCTATACATTCTCTTGCCCAAGTGGAAGAGCCCGATTTTTGAGATGTACGTATGTGATAGTTACCAATGTGTTCACACCACATGCATCGCATAGACACACACTAGAAGTAATGAGGTGTGCTTATCTGATAGTTCTCACTGTACAATAGCACACAGGTACATGTTAGATGTGCCGCTTATGTGATGGTGCATAATGTGTCTCAAAACACATAGTTCTCGCGCGCATATAAGTGCTGAGGATACTTATGACAAGGTAATGTACCATTGGGGAGATATGTTGGAGGATAGCCATCTGTGGATAGCCGTCTCGCGACAACAGGTGACACCATTTTCCAGGGTATTCCCCTTCCCTGTCAAAAAATAAAACATTTGTCACAGTACCAAAAATTATTGAGTTTTCTGTAGAAAAATTAACAACGTGTTAAAGTTAAAGGTTTGTTATAGAGTTCACTTGTAACAGTCCAGACTTTGTTCACTTCTTTCTTCTCTTCGATCTTCGTTCTGCTTAGTTATCTTAAAATTTCGTTCTTTTTCGAGTTATGGGTTTATTATAGAAGGCCATGTATCTCTATAAGATCTAGTTTTACTGAGGCATCTTTTCACGTTCATTTATGATTCGCCACCCTATAATCTCTTTCATTTATCTGCCCAGATTCTAGGCAGCATACCCGTTCGAGTCGCTGTTGACTGCGTGTTCATGTTTGTATTTCAAGGGTTTAAGTTCCGGTGAGACGTACGTCTTCTCTTCTTGTTCCTTCGTTGCTGGAATATGGTGGTACGATGGTATGACTACAAGATGCTTTGGTGTCCTCGAATTTCTCATTCATCGAGCATTTTAATATAGCGGCTCCATCAGTTCCATTGGGGGCACCTTCGGTTCTTGTCTTTGAGCCATACGTGTCCAAGGGTGGTTTCTCTTTGGTGTGGAAGTTCCATTGATTGATCTATTGTGAGCTTTCTCCTGTCTTCTCGGGTTGTCATTTCTGTTGAATGGTTTTTAAAATCCAGCGCATTGGTAGATTCCGGATCTGTGGACAGTGTTCTGAAGGCGAGAAAGATTGCACTTCTTTATGAACATCTTCTGGCATTCTTTATAGGGGTGTAGTGAGCAATTTTTGGCCAGACGTGAAATGAGGCAACCCCTTTTCGACCCTTTTTGGCTGTTGGTTTGGCTGACCGTCGTCATGCATGTTTCTTCCTCTTTTGAAGAGGAGGCTTGGCTGTGTTCTGGATGAAGCTGCTTCATTTCCCTCTCGTGGCATTCTCCCTGGTAGTTCTACTTTTCTCATGCCAGTGGCTACGGATTCGCTGATGCATGCGTCGATGTTTCTGATGACGGTTGGAGAGTCCTCAGTAGGGCTCTGACCCGGAAAAGGGGAGAATTTGGAGGTGAGGACCTCTCACTAAACGTTCTACCTATCCCCGAAGGAGGTGGTTGCTGATTCTCTGTCACAAACTACATTGTTAGGTGAACGCTCTCACCTTTCACTTGGAGATTCCAAGTAAGAGGGGGACAGGCGTTCAGAGTTAACGGCTCTCTTACTGTTTTCCGGTATGTCCATGGTTGTAATCCGATTGTTTTGATTAGTCTGTCTCGATGCTTTGGCGCCCAACGTGCAATGTTTAATGTAAAGAAAGTCTAAAGTTATGAGATATCCTCCATTTTATACTCCGGTGTCACCTGTTATCGTGAGATAGCTCTCCTCCAACAGAATACCACCATGCCGTAAGTATCTGTACCCGTATGTACCCGTATGTGCGCTTTTTTGTTTTAGAGGCACATTGTGCACTATCACATAGGACATTTTGACTCATCCAACATATACACGTGCGTCATTGTACAATGTGGCCTTCCACATATGAACGGCTCAGCACTTGTGGTATGTGTCTACGGGCGGAACGCATTGTGTTGTCTTCACGGTAGATTAACTCGCGTTAACTTTTTCAAGGAACGGTATTAATGGTTGATACGGGCTTAGACGAATGGTGCGATTTGATTGAGTCTACTCAGACATCGGCCTAAGACTGAAGTCGACATCGGAGGATCTAGTGTCGCTTACCTAATCGTGCCAATTTTTCCTGTGCTGATATGTGCATACTTTTCTTCCACGACCTTATCAGATAAAAGTCAATCAGTCTGACAATAGTGACAGACACATGGTTCCTTGCTGTACGGGAGATGTGGCCTTAATTAATTCGTTAAATTCATTGAGCCCCGTCTTATATTTCTGGAATTGTAGGTGGCTGTGCTTACTGGTAGAACAACCTGATAACGTAAACGTAATTTTCCCCTTGCTCCACTTGATGAGGGCAAGGAGGCGGTCGCCCTATCTTCCTTTCATTGTTATGGTTTACACGAGAGTGTGGCGTCACATAAAGCCTTCAGTTCAAATGAGACTTATTGGCTCTAAGCTATGATGTGCTTCTCAACTGTTCGCTTCAGTCCTTGAAGCTGCTGTTTTACCGGGTGTATAATGCCCCTAATGCAATTCAGTGCCCCAGTGTAAAAATATTTCTTTTAAGAACTGACTTCCTTCCATAAAATCTGGCGTGGGAGCTGGGATGGAAGCCAGTTCTGTTAATAGCTTTAAAAAGCTTTTTTTGGACTGGAAAGGTGACAATAGTTTGAATGTGCCAACATATAGGATGTGTCTCTAGTAGGAGCAGGGGCATATTATTTGTCTCTGTATGTAGGGGTGATAATAAGCATTTGTAGGTGGGCATAAGGTAGGGGCACAACTTTAATTCACCCACCTCAAACCATACAGATGTGTAAATGTTTAATGTTTTGTAACTTTTTTTTATTGAAATAATTTAGAAAACCACATTTTCGGTTCACACAGAAGTCTTCTTTACTCTGTCTCCGTACTATTAGATGGTTGAACTTAAAACCGGTTTCTGAGCCACCAGAAAATGCACTACACCAAACGAATGTTTTCCATAAAAATCACCATCTTCTAATTCTTCTATTTATTGTTTTTTAAACGCCAGTGATGCATTACAGTAATTTTGCTTTTCAAAACTGTTATAGGAAATGGTAGGATTAGCCCTTCCGCCCCTCAAAAGGGTAAGGATTCCAATAGCCTAACGTTTACTTGGAACAGGTGGAAATATGTCTCTTTTCAGAAAATGTAACAAACTTTCCTTTTTATATAATCTCAGACTATCGTTTTCAAAGAGTTGATGAAATGATGAAGATTATAAAGACAGTGTTGGTATATTCCACCAAAAACAATGTATTTTGAATACATTTGTAATGTAAATAGTATAGGTTGTGGTTTGGATTGTGAACGTATTCCCACATGTGCATATACTACCCAACGCACGGGGAGTTGATTATTATGACATTATGCATGACTCAAGTATCACTCTGTGATTTCTCCCTGGTGCAGCTTTTGTGGAGGCAGTGAATGGGCGGAATCTATCGCGGAGAAGGGTTCGATGAGTCTCAACATTCCACAGGTCGTGTATATGTCCAAGCATGACCTAACATAAAAGTTTGGCTGTTGTGGTGGCAGTGGATGGACGATAGCTGTCGACAAGTCTGCACACGTCCAAGCATGACCCAACAAATAATATTCTGCAGGAATGACGAAAATCGATGATGTCATTCATGTCTTGTTCTTGTTCCCTTGGATCAATGCCATGGTGGACTTTGACGCTTCCACTTTGCTGGTATCTGTTCAGGAGCCTCTGTATGGTAAAAAGTTGACAAATAAAAGTGGTTGCTATAGCCCCGGTTGTCATGTTAACCTCAAACATGGTTAAGGCACGAAATAGTTTATCATTACGTAACATAGACAACAGGTTACGTTCACATTGCAACCTCGTTCAGTAAACTTTGAACGTTTTCTGATCAACGAGTGTTAAAAATACAAGATGTACTCATCCTATTACTGTGTTCAAAATCAGGAGGCACATGCTCGATAAACTGTTTAACGTATTCAGCAGACCCGACTTATTCTCGATTGATTTCATAGTTTCAGACGTTTGAGTTCTACATGGCTTGTGCCCATAGAGATGTGCATTAATGTCAAAACCATAGACTATACAGTTATGATTATGAATATAAAAAAATACAGTCACGCGTTTCTTTTGATGGTCAGAATATACAGTGACTCGCAGGTAAATTTTACAGGAAGAAAGAAGCTTGTACCTTGGAATGTTTATATAAAGTAAAAAATGCCCGTGTCAGCAGCTAACGTTTTCTAACCGATCCAGTTAGATGATCCAATACTTTGATTGTGTGTGTTCAGACGTGGAAAACACTATTTTCAAACCAAAACAAGACTGAGAGTTCATTGTGACTCATATAAGGGGAAACATTAGAAATCAGCACTAGCTGCTGTTATGAAAACCGTGTTGACCAAAAATATGTCGAACCTTTTGTTCGCAACGATCACATTTAGGAACTTATAATTATGATTCTGCTTCCAAAGGTCTGAGAGAAAGACCTATGGCCATTTAACTATGCAGTGTGTATCAACCAATGGGGCAGAGAACTGATTCTACTGAAGGATGGGTGAAAGTGAAGAAAGTTATAAACACTGATCGCATTTAAGAGCTGAATGGGGGTGGGGGTGTTGAAGATTAAAGTTTGATGTTTACACGAGTAACGCTATAGCTACTGACGGTTCGAAGCCCATTTAGATGTTTTTGGTATCGTTATCATCTCCTAGAATTATGACAACAGCGGTTGACCCTGTTTACGAGTTACTTGCAGAAATCCCGAGCCATCCAAGATGTACAGTCTATTAACCTAAACACCTAGGATCATGCCCCGGTGCAGCTGTTGGTTCAGTAGTGGTTTGATATTCTTAACGGCGCCAAAGAACATACGTTGCCGAGCCAGCAAGGGTACTAAGGCTAAAGTTTCTTCCGATGGAGTGGCCAGAATGAATGGACACATGAAAGGAGAGTTAGAAATTCTCAGATTCTCGATTCATCATCTAGGCTGCAATCTGCACACTATAATAGCCCATCCTGGAGCCCTTCCTAGACTTGTTGGACTAAACCGGATCTGAGTATTATGTTGCGGTGACCAGGAGCAGCCACCATCTACAGCATGAGAAATGCTACACACTTGGCTCAAACAGCGCTGCCTCCAATGACCAAACTACAGCGAAGTAATTGAGATGGGCGAAAGGGCGAAAGATAATGCTAACCAAAACCTCAAAGGGGCCTTCGCCTCAAATCAAAATAAACCCAGTTCCAAGAGATGTAAAAAGCCCCCCCCCCCCCCCCCCCCCCCACCTGCATTGCTGGGACTATATTGTGTCAGTTTGGTGACCTTTTCCTCACTATGAGGAATAGATCCCAGAGTCACCGTTGTTACAAGGGCACAAGAAGCATTTCCGAGACGCCCCATTTCCATTCTCTCTCACTGAAGCACAAGAGAAAAAATATTCTGGTTACGATCTCCGAGACACAAGACGGGGAAGAACTTGCCCTCAGAGACCTTCGTGTCACCAATGAGGTTGTAAAGCGGGCCATTTGGACTGACAATCGACATCTTATCTATGTCGCCACTGCCAATTCTTACTAGGGTCTCACTATCAAGAACCCTCGGAAGGGCTGGATGATTGGCAACAAGAGGCCTGCATCGCAAAGCGCTGCTAATGCACCCGACCGCAAAAAAAAAAAAAAAATTCCAAGTCGAAAGAGTGAAAAAGGACCATAACTCTGGAACAAATGTTTGGAAGAAACTCATGCTAGGCAGGTATCGTTCCCCCATGATGCTCTATCACAACACCAAATATCATTCAAATCGGAGAGCAGTAGCTGAGATACAATGGAGAAAACGTTGGTACGGACGGACGGACGGACGGACGGACGGACGGACGGACGGACGGACGGACGGACGGACGGACGGACGGACCGGACGGACGGACGGACGGACGGGCGGACGGACGGAGGGAGGGAGGGACGTCTCCACTAGATACCCTTTAACTTTTTAAGCCGGGGGCATAATAAACTTACAATAACATGGGCATTTCAAATTTTCAAAGTAAAAAAAGGGCCATAACTTTGGAGAAAAGGTGTGGACGAAACATTCATCATTTCCCCATGCTGCTCTATCACCATACCAATTATCATTCTAATCGGAGTGGCGGTAGCTGAGCTGCGATGTAAACCGTTCGGATGGAAGGAAATTAAAAATTTCCTAGGTCGATAAAGTGCCATAACACTAGAGAAAATGTGTGGGAGAAACTCACGCTAGGCAGATATCTTTCCCCCGTGCTGCTCTATCACTGTACCAAATATGATTCAAAACGGAGCAGCTGTAGCTGAGTTACAAGGGAAAACGTTTAGACGGAAGAGAATTTTGAAGTTTCCAAGTCAAAAACTACCATAACTCTGCAGAAATGTGTAGAAGAAATTCGCCCCATACAGGTATTGTAACCACATGCTGCTCTAGTACCACACCAAATACCATTCAAATCAGAGTAGCATTGGCTGAGGTACAAGGGAAATGTTTGTACGGACAAGAATTTCGAAATTTCCTAGTCGAAAAAGGGTCATAACTGTGGAGAACATGCGTGGAAGAAACTCACTCTACGCAAGTAACGTTACCCCAATGTTACTCTATCACTGTACCAAATATAATTGAAAACGGAGTAGCTGCAGCTGAGCAACATGGGGAAATGTTCGGACGAAAGGAATTTTGAATTTTCTTTGTCGAAAAAAGACCATAACTCTGGAAAAAATATGTGGAAGAAACTCGCGCTGTACAGGTGTCGTTCCCCATGATGTTCTATCACATCGCCAAAAACGATTCAATTCGGAGTAGCAGTGGCTGTGAATCAAGGTAAATGTTGGTACGGACGGACGGACGGACGGACGGATGAATGGACGGACGAACAGACAGACAGAGGTCTCCACTAGGTACTCCTTTGAATTTTCAAGTCGGGGGCATAATCATCTCAGTGGTCCAACCTCGCGTACATCGTTATCTCTAATGGTTCAGTTTCAGTTGGTTACCTGTCCAAATCCCCGTCAAAGTTTCTGAGAAAACATTTAAATGTAAACACATCTTCATCTAAACAAGTGGTAAAAGACTGTAAATGTGAAAAAAATTATAGTATCGTACTGCATATGCAACCTTCACTAAAATCTCATTCCGGTATGTGTATCAGTAAAATAAATACAACCATTTGTGTTTTGTTTCTTCGTTGTGCACGAACAGATATATAAAGCCAATACACACGTTTTCAAAGGATTCTTTTGGTAATTCTATGCGCCCCACCTCCATCAACCTCAGCGTTAATTTTTGAATATTCCACCAAGTGGCGGAGCAAGGATTCTGTGTTTTGTTGTTTTTTCTTGGGGGTGGGGTGGGGGACTATTCACTCATGGTTCATGATGCGAAGCATCCTCCGACGGGCGTAGGATCGAATTCGAGAGGGGTGTCCCAGTTCGTTGCGGTATCTCGGAGAAAAATTTTGGAAAATGGAAGGTCAGCGTGATTCTCTAGTGTCTTCGCAGGAACAATGTCTGTATGGGGTGTGGAAATGTATTATCCGTGATAACACATGGATACCCAATATTTTATTCAGTGGAGGTCCATGTGTTATTGCGGATAATACTGTGCCCACGGATGATGGTTCTGGTTAAAAAAAATGATTTTCGAAAATATGGGGCGCGTACCGGGTGCGCCTCCTGCCTCCGCCCATTCTACTGCATCAGGAACCGCTTTGGCTGCTTTACACTTGGATATGTGGCAATAAAATTCGAATTAAATGCTTTTAGCGTCGTTCTGTTTCAATATATGGCCTCAAATAAGACATACACATTTTTTTCTAACTTTACTGATATGGTAATGTGTACAGTGACACCACCTAGCTTAGGTACTCTCATTTCTTTTTTACTACCATCCTCTCAAGTTACCTGACGTTGCACATAACATGTTTCTATTATCAAACGTGTGTTTGCTCCCTTTCCTTGCCAACGAACTCATTCGAACCAGCTCCCGAACTAATATGCTGATCGTGCAATCTTGATGGTGAATAAAAAATAGATGTCATGAAACAGCGATAACCTGGGGACTAATGTCAGCGTTGTCCGGTTGGCATATGTCCGGATGGCAGAATTCTGAGTGGACACATTTCCTGGTCCCTTAACATCTGCATTCTATTGGATTTACATTCTTTAGTCACTTCTGCTGTGGCATTTTAATTTTACATCTCCAATATTCAGGTTGGTGTTGTAATGACTGTGATCTGAAGATGGAGATAGAATATCACAAAAACACACAATAACGTTGTCGAACCATTTGAAATAAATTGTAGAATAACCACAAAATAATTCTCGGCGATTTCTCTTTGTCAACACCTGACGTACTCTCCCAGATAGATTCCCCATAAATGATGTTAAAGGACGAAATTGTCAGTTAAGGAAAGTTTGTCAGGGCGAAGAAGAGCCTTGACGACATCTAGATTTTTAAATACCTAAATGTGATTTTGCATATGGAAAATATAAGAAGATAAATAAAAGTGAACAAACGGAAAAAGATAAAACTAAATATATGAGTTTCTAAATCGTTGAATTGCAAGATGCTAAGGTTAGATATGTCATTCATTAAAATGTAAATCTAATCTCCTTATCATCTTCCACTTCCACTTATTTAGAAACGTTATTGTTTAGTTTTATCTTCTATTTGTTCGCTTTTATTTATTTCCCTTATATTTTTCAATATTCACTCGTTCCCAAATGTATAAGAATTGAATGAACTGTCTATCGCTTTTTGGACTATGAAGATTCAGACTCCGCGAAAGTGACAGGAAATTCATTTCAATCGTTATGATTTAACCCAGAGTGTTTGATTGTATTATAATGTGCCCTAACACGCCCGCTGACGTCTCCGTCATGCATACTAAACTAACGGTCCACCTGCAGAAATTACAGTTTAACTGCACCGCTGTACAATCCCACAATTTTATTTTTATTTGACAAATGGGTGGGTGAAAGCAAAAACATTCATACGATAGGAAAATCATTCATCGTGTTACGAAAAACTCACCTCGTCCAACCATATGGAAGCAAACCTGATATCATTAATGAAAATTAAATTGTAAAGAAATAGCAAAATTAAGATTTAAAAATAAGGAGAATCCGTTGAGGCTCTTCTTAACTCTAACGAAAGTTAAACAAAATTTTTTTAGTGTTTATCCTTCAACTTAATTCGGCTGATAATGTAAGCTTCACTTCTCATTTGATTAAGTTATTTTCACTTCAAAGATTCTTTAAAATACCACAATTCTTATCGCTTATGATTCCCACAGACGTTTCTTATAATTTATACACTCTGGAGCTTTCATCCTAAATATGGCTGCCGTATGGGACATTAATTTTGTTCTATTGGAAGTTTTTGTTGGGTAGGGCCTTGACACATGTGCCTTTTGTTCTATGCGGCTTTTATCCTATTGGACTTTAATTCAAATTGAAAAATCGCGTTTTTCCGTTCGAAATCCTAAGATCACGTTTCTTGTTGTTCGACTCTGAGGAGAGAAACAAATTACGCGAAAGACACATTCTTTTTATTTCGTATTCATTCAATAACTCCAGTCACGAAATGCGGGAGTACTGGAAATTTATAAATCATTGCCTTTAATCAACTGAACATATTCTTAACATGTAAAACTAAGAAGGAAATCTGTCGACTGTACGCAGCTTATAAACTGAATGGCTCAGAAAGAAATACAACAAGAAGGGTGTGTTTTAAACTGCCAGATCTGCAAAGGATTATACACCGTTTCGTTTCTGCACTAAAAGGAAAAACACAATGGTTGGTGAAGGGTGTACTAAATTTGGCACTATTTTAAACGGGAGCTTGGGGGACAACTTCAAAACCGTTTTTGAGCTTCCTATTCTCACAAAATTTGCGAGGGGAACCCATGTTACTATTTCGTCCCCTAGGTCCCAATGTGTTCTATGTGCCACTGGCACACAGAACACATTAGAACTCAGGGACAATTTTAAGCTATCGCCATGGATTCAAATTGTAATTACGGTACACGATTTGTAGAAAAAACCCAGTGAAATTTCGCTTTTATTAGAAATATGTCTTTTCCGCACATATGTGCGGAACGGAGTTTCATTTTCCGCATGGTGTAATGTTGCTGTAAATTATGATTTCATAGAATAGGCGTGTAACAAAAATTAATTTCATTTGATTGTTACATCAGAGGGTAAAAGCAATATCAGAGAAAAAGGAAGGAAAAAAAACCCCGAAAAATAATACTGTTATTTCTGCGGAAAGTAACGCCTATAGGAAATTTGAATGGCTTTCATGTTATACACGTATCCATAAAAATGAAGCTGAGAACGTCACTTCACCCAAAACATCAATGCGGTTGTGGATGCCTGCACAAATTAATGAGATTTTCACTTAATCGGTTTTGTTTGCAGACGAAAAAAATATTGTATTCTATTTACACGAATGACCTTTCTTCTACTTTGTCTATATTTATGTGGGTTATGGTAAAGCAGATAGATGATTCAATTTATCTTAAGTTGTAATAAATAGAAACCGATAGCGTTAGTTTGCGTGATGGAAACAACTGCCATTTTGCGTGCTATTGTCATAGTTCCCGACGGGGATATTTTATTATTCATTAGTGCTGCTCGTGATAGGATATTTTCCTGCAATAATGTCTAATTATAAAATGACAAAGAACTTGATTTCCCCACATATGACAGCTGTTCGTATATTTATGGCATTTTACCCCCTTCAATCTGTAGAAATTCACAAATACCCGCCATCAAAGTCGAGCTGATATGTTTTGGTTTGAGATCCACATTAACATTCAGTACTCCCCGTGAAACATGTGATGGTATCTCCCATGTCAGTTGGGTGGTCTACAGTGAGAAATGTCCATATTAATTATTAGGGATGAACGTATTAATATTTCAACCGTCAGACATGGGGCAACACATTGTAAATATAGATTGGCGTATTCCACATATTCACCTAACGTACATTTATTTTTGTGACACTGGAACATATCAAGACCCTCTTCTGGTAAAGCGGTCTTTCGAATTCAAAGGGTTAAGCAAGTATGCTATCTGGTGTAAGATATACACTTCCAGAAGAAACGTTAACTAGCCTTCACTCAACCTCGAATTCTAATCACTTTTTTATTATTTGTGAAGCAGACATATTGTCTGTACTCTTTACTTGGATTCATCATTTTCCAAAAATAGAAGAAGGTACCAGTATAAGCGAAAATCAGGACACAAACTTGAGAGTTGTTAGACGGAATTATTATTGATCCTCACTACAGCGCAAAAAAGGCATGGAATGATTTTAAAAGTGATGCGCTAGAAATGTTGAGCTTGGCATCACAAGGACCTTAAAACCTACAGCGGATGTCTCAACTGTTGTCAAAACCACTATCCTCGAGTGAAAAATAAGGAGTTTTACTGGCTAAAACTGATTTTTGTCTCGAAAAGGCCATGTTTCAGAATCT
This sequence comes from Pictodentalium vernedei, assembly GCA_031216915.1. Lineage (NCBI taxonomy): Eukaryota > Metazoa > Mollusca > Scaphopoda > Dentaliida > Dentaliidae > Pictodentalium > Pictodentalium vernedei. The sequence goes on from CM062293.1 coordinate 185,315,045, forward strand.
TTACTATAGCAGCCATGGTAGAAATGTACACACGTATCGTAATATAGACAAGTGCCTCACACGAAATGGATGAGCTAACAGAACCCCAAAAAGAAAAACCCTCTTTGGGAGGTATTGACATGCAAACACATCTCAGAAAGTGTTTCTGGAAATGTATACTACTCAAAGTTTGCTAAGCACCACATATTTGACACATCATTGTGAAATTTTCTTGTGACACATTTGCGATATTTTTGGTGGATATGATTGAGGACTGTATTGAGATGGTCCCCAGTGTTTACATTAGCTCTCTTGACAGGCAGACTTTTCGTGACAGTCATGGAAAGCATGTACCCCTCGATTTTCATGATGTTTTCGTGTATTGTCTACATGTACATGACATGTGTAGGGTATTCAATCTTCATTTTAACACAAACCCTTGTGATTTAATGATTGAATATGGCGAATGCAAATGTAAGAAGACATTTGTCTGAAGCAGAAATGTGGTGGGCTGTAGGGATGGTGGAACAAGGGGCTACCCATCATCAGGTTGGTGAAGCCCTTGGTGTGCACCATACGGTGATCACCAAAGCCTGGGCAATATTTCAGCAGTATGGTACATCAGTCAGACGACATGGTGGTGGCAGAGACAAGGCAACAGCTACAACTGAAGACCGGTTTTTGATCATTCAGGTCCGTAGGAACCGCTTTGACACAGCAACCCAGCTTCGCAGTGACCTTCAGAATGCATCCGGGGTAAATGTTTCGACACAGACTATCCGGTCAAGGTTACACGATGGCGGTCTCCGATCGACAAGACCATGTATTCGCATCCAGCTGTACCAGAACCACCTCCGGGCACGATATGAATGGACCATGGATCACGTTGGATGGACCAGAGAAGATTGACGACCTGTCTTTTTTTACACATGAGTCAAGGTTCTGCCTAGACAACACAACAGATAGGCGTTCTAGGGTATGGAGAAGACCAGGAGAGCGATTCCAATGAGTCAACATTGCTGAGCATGACCGCTATGGTGGAGGGTCAATAATGGTCTGTGGCGGCATCAGCTGGGATGGACGTACAGAGCTCTGTGTCCTTCACCGTGGTACATTGACCGCACAGCGGTACATTGATGAGATCCTGGATGTCCACGTCAGATTGTATGCAGGTGCAGTGGGTGATAGATTCATTCTGATGGACGACAATGCCCATCCTCATGTTGCCCATGCTGTCCGGGAGTACCGACAGAGGGAGGGGATTGAGCGTATGGACTGGCCAGTAAGATCCCCTGACCTCAATCCAATCGAACATGTCTGGAATGTGTTGCAGAATGAATGCAGAATGGAACAACATCCCACCAAGGACCACCAGGAACCACATTGGGAACATGAGAAGGCGTTGTCAAGCTGTAATTAACAGTAATGGGTCTCATACTCGATATTGAAGTCATACCAGTTCGCTCCGTCAACTTTTTGGTATGTTGAAAAATTTCCTCTTTTACCAGTAATATCCATTTTCCATGGTTATCGTATTCAAAAGCTAAAAAATAATGTCAAACACAAATAAAATCTTAATTTATGTACTTAAATCATTAAAGATATAATTAAATAACAAATATATACACTTTTCATTACAATATTTCAACTAAAACGTAAAACAGGTAGTTGGATGTACTTGGTGCTTAGTAAACTTTGAGTAGTATATCTGCGTTTGTCATTTTTCCGTTGTTCTTTTTGTTAAAAAATATGGCATCACGTAAATTGTTTGGATTGATCAAAATATAACCAAAATAATGTGTACTAAAATACCCAATCATAACATGTATTTGTAAATCTTTATTTTTTACAAGCTGATTGTGGGGTGAGAGGTGGGTGGATGGCGAGTAGGTATAATTGGTACAGTATGCATTTTTATTGAATAACGTTGACGGGGTCCGTTAGATGTCTTAAGAGAGTTTGTGATTTCTATTGACAAAGAAGCCCTGGAATGTTGAATAGAATATCAACACAAACCATTATCACCTAGTCCAACCACAGACATAGTGAGCTGCCCAATATCTCACTCTATGCAATCGGTGAACTAAATTCCACATTAATCTGTCTCGATTTAGTTTCTCTCGGTTGAATGGTGGGTGGGAATGTCATGGTTATCCAAGAAGTTACACTGTGCAATCTCATTTCTCATTCATGCCTCGTGCGATTAATATTGTGATCGGGGAATGTTCAATGGATAATGCATAAAATGAAAGACAGACACGCGGAGGAGCAACATCATTTGTTATGAATTACTGTCTAAGCAACAGGGGTTATCTGTAGTTGATGCAGACAACTGATTTGATAACGTTCTTCTCTTGGCACATTTAAATTCACAAATCGCGTTGGAAGAATACCCTTCATATGGTAATATTTGTTGACTGAATTTCAAGAATGGATTATGCACGTGAGTTAATTTTCGATGATTTCTATTTCAATTTTTTCAGTATCATCGATTCTTATAACTGACAGCACCGCTCATTACCCTCTTCCATCCTAACACAGTTTGCACAGCTCTGAAGTGAACTTCCCCCATGAACAAAGATTTTTCCGAAAATACCAAGAATACCCCTACACACCGACCCCCCACCCCCCCCCAAAAAAAAAACCCTCCGCAACAAAACAAAACAAAAGCAGAAAAGAAACCAAAACTAACACTCAAATTCAAACGCAGGACTTCGTAGTAAATATCAATGTTTATTTTGCAACAATGTTCAAATTTATTGTATCGTCGGCTGAATGCTAGAATGTTCTATGTCCCATAGGGGGCATAGAACATTCTAGCACTCAGGCGACGATATTACAGACATCATGTCATTCCGTTCGATTATCTGTAAGTGAAAGCTAACTGGGCTTGGCAACACACCGATGCGCAATATCAGTGTTTTGGGTTTTCGATTGGACAATGAGCATACATGTTCCATTAATTTTCTGGTAAATGTCAAATGGTAACTTGGACAAATGACAATTCGAGAAAAGAATGGTGAGTATAACTTTATATCGTCGCCCACATTCCGTCCAGTGTGTAATTGCCTTCATGCACATGTCGGTCCCAGGATATTAACTTGACAGTGGAGCTGACTTCATGTTGTGGTTCAGCTATAACAGACATATTTTCTACTGTCTTTTGAAGTACCTTTTTGTCTGGATCTTACCTGTGACCACAGGAACGAACAATTGGACACGTTTTGGGGAATTTAATTACATCACAAGAGTAAACGTTATACTTTGACGAAAAAAGATTCCTCGACTAAGAACAAACGCCTGGTCACTTTACATTCAGTGGCAACTTGGCATTGTAAAAACTAACTTTTATCCAGGTGAGTAAATGCACTCACCTTCAAACAAATCTCCTTTAAGAAAGGAAACGATAAATCATAGTTCTTTGCATCTCGATGGAAATGGTAAGACAGTTCAAGTAATGTACTCGACAAGTAGAAGTTTTTGTTTTTTCACTTAACCCTTTACTAACATGAAAAGCAGACGACACTTGCAAACAGAATTATTGAATAACTAATTTTATAACATGAAAAGCAGACGACACTTGCAAACAAAATTATTGAATAACTAATTTTATTCATTTTTGGCATCAAAAACATAGCTTATGGCCCCTCATTGGAACGAGCTCATAAGCTAATGAAGGGTCATAAGCTATATTTTTGAGGCAAAAAATGAAAAAAATAATGAAAATTGAATTGCAGTTTTTGTGAATAGCGCCGGTCAGTTTTTGCAGTTAAGTTGGTTAATGGGTTAATAAGTTATGTGTAGTCGCGTGAAGGTTCTTTGCGTTATGCAAAATGTTTGTAGATTGACACTCAACGAACGTGTAAACAGCATTTAACCTTTTTATCTGACTTATTCGCACCTTTTGCAGCCCCCAGATCTGGAAAACATGCAAATCGGTTGCATAACCACACATGACGACTTCGGTTCTCAGTTATTTTCATAGGTGGTATACAAGTCACACAAGACTCTCTAAGAAATTGGAGCTTACAGTCTAAACGCGAGTAAAGTAGACAACAGGACGAAACTAATTTTACGGTTTCATCTTATTCCTGTAGATGATGTTCAATTTGTATGAAAACCGGATAATTGTTACCGGAATAATTGCTTCCTTCCACCTAGAGGTAGAGAAACTGCCTTTTAAATTTAAAAGGCCAATTGTTCTTTAGGTCGCCCAACGCTCACAACAGAGAGAAAACAAGAGATAACAAGTTATATCGTGTGCTGTCGACCGATTGACCGACAGTTCATTGTACCGTATATATAGAATAGAAACAATAGCAGAAAAGTTACAAATGAACTGCAAGGAATGAAATAACCTGCCGTCCTGCCCTTCCGAACATAATCAAGTCAGCAAACAAAATTTTAATAGTTACAAAAATGTGTGATTTCTTCAGCACCAAAAAGATGACCACTCTACTATTTTCACGCTACATAACAGCCAGAGTTTGCCAACTAACACACCCACGGTCCACCTTTTATATTTGAAGTGACGGCCCTGTGGGGTGGTAGGTTTACCAATAAATACTTCCATTCTATATGTACGCCTCCAGCTTGAAAGTATTCTTGAGCAACTGCACAAATTAAACTAGGATTCCCCCAATTCAAATCAGTGCAGTAAATAGGTGTATACACGTATGTAAACGTAGAACTGAGATGGTTAACAAGGATGAGTAATTTCATAAAAGAGGCATCCAGAGTGTTTTCGCTGATACTGACCATTATCTCATGAATGTGCACAAGAAATACAATGTCGAAATATCAAATTTCTTATGCCTACGAACAACATAATCGTCAGTGTCCTAGAACCCCCCCCCCCCCCCACACACACACACACTAAATTATATTTTTATTATATACGCCTTCAGAAAAGATTCCGATATTTTACAGAGCTGCCGTCGAACCATTCAACATTTCGTAAATAAGTCTTGACTGAGCGTATAAGTTGGAAGATAGCTACCTTTTTGTGAGTGGATACCGAAATCCTTTCAAGAGTAAGGACAGAAAATAACACATTTTAACGTGTTTTGGAATATAGTATTGGAGATATAGTAAATATTCGGTCGATATGTACCATGGATAATATATACTCCCTGTCCGTTGATATGCATCATCCAGAAAATTGGTAGAAACAAGACCTTTCATTTATTTTATTCTTTTCTTCAAGATTACGAGTCGTACATTTTTTTTCATGGACAGTATCACGTGAACAAGGTTTCAACACAAGTATTGTTAAACATTTTAGCGGATCGGTAGTAATTGAGGAAACACAGCAAATATACAGAAGATAGTAGTAGAAGATGTAGAAAACAGGGCCGATTGGGGGGATGTCATGGGGGATCTCATATGTGACGTCATAGTCACGCGACCTGGTGGCGCCATGTTGTGTTGCCATGGTAATCCGCGTGAGCGGCCATCTTGTGACGTCATCCCCATAGTGATACGTGATGTGAGTGCGCATGCCCAGCGCGTGTTGTTATGGTGATACGTGTTTTCGTCGTCCATTTTGTATACTGGAGGCCGCCATCTTGGTTTTTATGGTAGCACGCGGTTGCTATGTTACCCAATGCCTTATAATAGGACAGGGATATGTTCGGAGGGTATGTTCCTTTGCACAAGAGTAATTTCTCGATTCGCAGAATTACCACAAACAACCCGACAAGTTGTACTATTTCGATTTTTTTCAGAATTCTCTGCTTCTATCTATTTGTACAATAGTTTTCGTCTACCCGACCATGTTCCATTGTCCTGGAGTATACTCCAGTAGAGTTGAAGAGCCTATCAGCTGGAACAGCTTTGCTTATTATGACCTATCCCAAATTCCCATATAAGCCATCGAGCAATGACTTTTCAGTAACTGCTCGATAATAATAATACAATACCAGGCTCTTGTGCAAAGGAACATACCCCCCCCCCCCCCCTCGGTGCCCCCTCGGTACTATAGCACTACGTGCTACTATTAAAATCTACAGTATGGCGGTCTTAAAAAGGATTTTTGAAGAATTCGTAGTAAATAAAAAGTGTTTTTTGGTGATTTGAGGACTGGTTGGAACAAGTGTGGTCTAAGGGGGTCTATTTGGGACTGGTGGGGACTAGGAGGCTAATTGTCGTAAAAACCCATGGTTTCTACAACCGGATATCCACATCTCCCACTACTCCCCTTCCTAGGTCCTCTGCGGGGTCCTACCATTCAGCCCCGTTTACCTCATCTCATGCTACTGAGGATGCTCACTGCATTTTGTGAAGGTAACAGAATTATCTCATGACTGACTGCAGGGAAATAAAAGTTTTCACGAGTAACAGAAACTTAAAAACAGTTTGAATTCTTTTTATTTTTCACGTAGCGATGTTTTAATGCAATTAAAACATCCAAATGACGAACACGCAAAGTGATATCGATCTAAACTTCTGGAGAGATATTCGATTTTATTATGTGCTATTATCGCAAATTATCTAAAAGGTATTTTCTAGATATCCATGATGGATAATAAGGAATATCCCTCAGTAGCTTCCTAAATGACGTCCCGCTTCGGCGCATCACTTCGCCATCGGTACTGTTACAAGCGATTCAGTGCTGGCTTTACCAGTTGTACTAGAAGTTCATGCTATTCCAAGCCGTTCTGGTGATTCTATGGCTGAAAGATTAGATGTAGAATAATAATAAAATAATAAAATAAGATAATTGGATGTATAGAAAGTGACTCCGAGAGTGATATTGAGCCTTGAACTGGGTAACTTTTCCGAAATACCTTGTTGATCGATTCGCCCAGGATGTTTTTTTTTTGGATGAGTCGGCGCACTCAATTCTAAATTCCTTGTTGTAAATTGACATTTAAAATGTTCTAAAAGTAATTAACATTAAGAGAAATCTTTGAATATTCTCATTTGTTGTATTATAATTATTAAATTTCATCTGTCAATTGAACAACTAGTTAGTTAAATTATCTTTGGAGAGTGGGACTATTTTTTATATTTGAGTGATTTGGCTAGTACAGACTGGAAAGAACGATCAGCTGATCTTTGTTATTGGTTTACAACGTACGTGTTTGCAGTCGAATTGGGTTGAATATCGCGCAGTAAAATGTCACGCAGCATATAATAAAAAGAAAATCCACGCTATTTTAGTGAATATCGGGAATTATCTCATTTGCAAGCGCTCGGGAAAAATAAAACTTTCAGGTCTACACTCATGAGATAATTCCTGATATTCACTAAAATAGTGTACATATACTCCATATATCGAAACGCATTTGTCAGATGCTCCCAACTATCTTATAAGGTAGCGTATAATGAAAATCAGTTTTGTTACACCCAAGATTCTTACCACTGATGCAAAATCAAACATCAAGAAGAAACGTTTAATCCAGTTGTGACGAATTCATACTCGACTAATAGTTTGATGACGTCAGTGGTTTGGTGTCCGGGCGTCCGAGCGGCGTAAACAAGTGTTTTCAATAACTTTAGTTATGTACAACGCAGTTCCTCTAAATGTATGTGGCTGGTATGCTGGTATGTAGAAAGGGGAGAAAGCCGTGGATTGCCAGGCTTGTCAACCAAAGGTCAAATTCACTATTAATAAAAATATCACTTTTTTGTTTCCGGGCGATAGCTTTAGTTTAATTCCCCACCGATCAATTAAACTTGCAAAAAATAAACCTTTACGGATAGAGAAGAACTCTGCAGATTGTTAGACCTGGTAGCCGCGAAGTCAAAGGTCACGGGGCAGTTACTAGAAAGAGAACTTTGTAGTAAAACTGCTTTGGGGGCAGTAACTTCTAGATTATATGTGATTATACGTCACAAGTTCATCAGATTTACACGTTTGGTACCCCTATGAGAAGGAAAGAATCCTATAAATTTTGAAGCGACCAAAGGTCAAGGTCACTGTTTCTAAAATATAACTTTTTGGATTCCTGGTGATAACTTTAGTTCTCCTTATTACAGCTCAATCAAACTTGCAGAAAGTAATAGTATGTGGACAGTGAAAGATTTTACTGATTTTGAACATGGTAGCCGCAATGGCGAAGTTCGCAGGACTGTTAATTTTTGTATATTGGTTTAGGTAGTAACATTTGTTTTATATGTCACATGCTTCCCAGATTTACAGATTAGGTGTCCAGTATGGGAGATGGGAGAGAAAGAATCTTATACACTTTGCCGTCTGCAACAAAAATGCTAGAGATCACTGAACCGTTACTAGAACAGAACTTTTGTAAAATAATGGTTTCTGACTAACAACTTTGTTCTCCGCAATGCAGAACCACCTATTTTTCAGGGTTGGTACCCTCATGGAAGAAGAAGAGCACTGATTTTTAGATTCATTGATCAAAGGTCAAGGTCACTGTTACTAAAATAGCATTTTTACTCTCCAGGCAGGGGCATGGTACTGTTAATATAAATGTAACTTTTTCAAAAGTAGGTTTCCAGGCAATATCACAACTCGTCTTGTGAATCTGTGACTCTCCCATTGGAGAATCACAATTTTGTGGATGAGATATTGAAATTGTTTGTACCACGACAATAAACCACCACTTTTCTGGGTTAATCTTCAATGATTTATTGCTGCGACACATATCAGTAGTTAATAATAAAAAATATTACAAGGGCTTTCCTGTACAGAAGCCAGTGCTTTAAGTTCTTTATTTTTGTGTTTTCTAAAATCATATTTTCTTCGGTGAAAATAAATCGTCGAACTGAATCATTAGCATTTTAAATGACATGTCAAATTTCTTGTCGGTAAATTGCGTAGTGTTTTAAAACACTAGCGGTAGGCCTACTCCCCAACCTTCAATAGTAGTAGATAAAAATTACAATTCTGAAAAATACAGTTGTAAATAGTTTAGCATTTTTAAAGCATATGCTCTGAAACAATGACCTGGAAGCTTTACACAAATATTCTGACAATAAATTTAAAACAAGCTGAAGTGTACACACGAGAAGGTACTATCCTAGGGGTGATTATTGTTTTTACAACTCTTAGCCCCTCTATATATTATCTTGGTCCTCTCTTGGGCGAAATATTCGTTCTTAACCTTTGGGTTTGGCACGGTCTGACCGGTCAGGCTGTGCTTTAACACCCCACTTAAAATTATGACACACTATCCAAGCCTGGATTGCTATTAACTATATTATTTTTCAGAATTGTTTAGCATGGGTCTAATTTACTCGGTGACATGATACAATTGACAGAAATCGTCACAGAGCTCACTTGGGGGGACATGATGTAGTTTCAAAATGATGCAGTTTGGTATTTAGTCTGATTTTTTTTGAACGACCACAGCTGACGGTAATACGGCACAGAGGCACATTGCACAATAACATTGCGAATTTTCGCTGTCATCATCTGCAGCAGATTATGTATTAATCGGGTGTTTTGTGTATTTAGATTCCAGTTTATCAGACGACTTACTGAGAGGAAATTCCCAGGGACGCCCCGTAAAAAATCATTCTGCCACTCAAAAAATGCTGATTTTTATATTTCACATTTATACTCCTCACTATATCAAACTAAACAACATCGCGGAATGAATGCGTGTTACTGAAAATATGTTTGGAAATAAAACCCCTGAAATCGACATTTCAATCGAAGTTTACCAAATTCTCTGAACAAGGCATAAGGATTTTTTCTCTGGTTTCCACTGTGATCAACACACGAGAGTGATTTTCAATATTTTGAAAAACCAAAAAGTAAAAACATCATATCGCTTAATTTCAGTCGCACGTATTTATTTCCCCTCCCCAAATAATAATAATAATAATAATAATAATAATAATAATAATAATAATAATAATAATACTAAACATATGCATCAAAGTCGTTAAAAGAAAACGCTATCTCCAGTTTCAATTTTGTACTTGTTTCAGTGATTTTGGACGTGGAAAGTACAAACAAATTCATTTCCGTACCTTGACGTCATTTTCATGCCTTGGAAAGCGTTTAAACATATCCAAGGTGAATTTGAAAAAAAGACTCAGCCTCGTCTGTAATAGCCTAGACAACAGGTGTAACAGAAATGCAATTACTTTCGCATGAAAGTGCCTTTACAAGCCTGTGGAGATGCAGTCACTTTGCTCGAAAAAATATTCATTAAAGTCATATTTTGTGATTTTTTTTATTTTGGGTATGTTGTACTAACTGAACAAAAAAAGTTGCTAATGCCTGCCAATATTTTATTATCAGATGGTAAAATTCTTTGTTGTACTTGGGAAATTCTACTGATCAAGACACTTTAGTATCCAATTATTTTGTCAAAGCAATATGTTTTGCCTTGATGCCCGTGAACGGCTTTTAAGCAATAACAAATGTTCATCACTTGCGCGGTACCTTCGAGTTGCAATTCGAAGAACCTGTAGAAAATTGCACCTTCGGTATTTTAACACCACTTTTCCTTGTGCGATTTATTAATGATTCCAAAACATTTGGAGTATTTTTGTTGTGAATTCCATCATTTCCGTTATTGTGTTGGACGTTAAAACGAGATATTGAATAATATAACCACGGGCTTGTTGCATAGGGTTTGTGGGCATCATACCACTTGTTCATTATTTACTACTCCCAATTCAAATTCATCATGATGTGTTATGTCTGAAACAGATATATTTCGAGATTATGTTTCATGATAAAGTAGGGGAAAAGTTTCGTTTATCCGACGGCGGGGTGGAGGGGGAGGGGGGGGGGGGGGCGTTGGGGCACAAACAATTTGTGAGACGTTATGTGTGGGGTGGATGGGCCTCATGGGTGCGCTAAAAACGTGTGTTCTCAAATTATACAATTTTTCATAAATTTCTGCAGTATATCATTATTTATGTTCCAAACCGCTGAGATAATGCTGTAAATCAACCCTAATAGGTTAACTGCAACACGGAGCCTTAAAAAGTGTTAATATGAGGTGAAATGTGTGCAAATGTCACAGATAATACATGTTGGTGGAGGGGTGGGTGTCTTGTTCTCAGTGTAGAAAATATGCTGGACAATTGTTTTGGAAAAATGATGTATAATGCACCAGATACAACATAAATTAATGTAAAAATGTGCGAGCATCAACTAATATTCTATTCACTTCAAGGGCTTCACTTATTCACTCAAATGTTAAAAGGATATTTGAGAATATTTTCTGTTGCTTACTCATTGTCATTGCTTTAGTATTGTGACGGAGAATGAGTGCTAGTGAACTAATTGTGCCAACTGTCCTGTTTCAACTTGGTTAACAGTTCCAACATGCTTTCAAATTCCAAATATTGTTGCAGCACCTAGTCACAATATAATATTCAATATAGTTTAACTTACTATTATTGTGCATTAAGACTTTACCACATGTGTCATTGGTAACTTGAGATTTTGAAAAGTTGACAAATTTAATTTTCAACTGATTTTTAATTAAGAATTAGGCAAAAATAAACAAAAAATAAATAAACTAACAAGGTTTGGAGTCACTTATGCAATCAATCATGCAGACTCCTGCCAGAATCAAGTAAAAATAAATAAATGGATCAGAATAGACTGAATGTTTTTGGTCATTTTAGCTTTCTCCTATGGTTCAAATCAGGGGAATAATTTGAACATATTTTATTTACGTCAAATCAGGGGAATGGGGTTGGACATATCTTAGGCCACCATTATAAACTGACCTTTCTGGGTAACAAAAAGTTGTAACAAGTACCTGGAATCACTGCTAGAATCAAACTAATGAGCGAACTATACTTCTTTCCATACCAATTATGATGTTTGTCAAAGAAATTCGTAATTTTAATGGGAAAGCAGAGGTGGGTGTCTGAAAATGGCAGGAGAAAAAATGCACAAGGTGGTGGGTGGATGTAAAAAAGGACTAAACCGAAAAATGGGACATGACGCCTGTAAATTTTCCACTGCCCTCCGGTTTATAAAGTGAATTTCAGATTGATAGTGTCAATGTTTTTTTCAGAAATCTGAGTTTAGTATTTTGAGCCTACGGCAAAACTGCGTCATGTAGTATGAACACCATACAATTCATTTTTTTATGCTCACGTTTGTCTCTTTATATCTATGTTTTAGCATTAGGAATACTATAGAATACTATAGAATTGTATTTGTCATCCAATTTTCAGGAATCATTTTTGACTCTTTTCCAAGTGCACTTCCTGGTACATTTGTACACAATGCGGCTTGGAACTAAAAGTTTGTTATTTTAAATCGGACAGCCAGCTTCTACTAATACCTATTTCGGGGGTTAAGACTTTAATGTGAACCGACAAAGATTCATCACACACATAATTGAACACACGCATAATTTTCTCTCTGTCATTATCTGCAATTAGACTTCATTTTCCAAAAATCCCTCCATCGTCATCCCAAACGGTCCAATCAAAACACTAGATGCTGATGCAAAGGTTTTCTAATGGCTGCAACATAAAGACCTCTGTTGCGGTACTATTGATCGGTATTAACTGTTATCGTCCTGGATCGTTTTCTCCCCAAAAAGCCATGGCATTTAACAGGGATCTGCACAAGCAATGTTTCCTTATTGATTGCATAAGGAATTCCGTCATGCCAATCAATCGTTCCAAACAAACCAATGCTTAAGCTATAAATCTGGAAGTTAGTAAATTCCATGCCAATAATTTGTGGTTCCCATTTGTATTTAAATTGCTCTCATTCGTAGCACAGTTCCGCTGTCATGTTTTTGTGTATAAAAACACTGATTTTATGGGATCGATACCCAATTGGGTGAAACTCCTACGTGGAACAATCTGTCTATATCATCCTATCGGGTGGTGACACACAAATGATATCTCTTGAATAGAATTAGAGAGCGTTGCGCAGGCTAAAGTTCATATCTACATCTTGGAGTTAGTGGAAGTTTCTCGGTAATCCTTAATTATTGGAAATGAATCCTCGATCTCATCAAAGCACTGTTTGATAAAATACGACCCATTTTAAGACAAATGTATTGAAATGTTACCTACATCACTCGCATGATTCAACAACTCATTCATGATCTACTTATTGCCTTTAGTTTTTAACACTTAGACAGCAACTGCTACATCGTTTTCAATATGCACTAAGCAGATTGCATTGCTTGACTTTGTAATTTCATTAATGTTTTGATATATGGTGGTGGAAGTATTTTTGGAAAATGCTAAACATTTTGAGTAATTATACGACGGGCCATTTCAGCTATCTGTTAGGAATGCGGTTTCTATAATTAAGTCGAATGGCAGGGGGATATAAAGAATGGTGTAATATTTTTCAAGTTCTCTGACAGAAAAAGCTGATGAATATATCACTTAACCTCTGAGACAAAAAGGTCAGGCCTTTAGCTCTTGAGTGAATATATCAGAAGGAAACATCTAAACAGTATTAATATTAAAAGAGCTGGTACATCTCCTTGAAAGTGCACAAAGTGCTTTAATTTAACAAATGAAATTCCGAAGCACTGAAAGTGCTTGTAAATCGAACCTTCTTTGAGGAGATCATGGAAACTTCAGGGAAATATGTTTAGATAGAAGATTGTCTCCTTTTGGTTGATATATGTACTTATAAACTGTGGTATTTGTCGTATTGAAATAAATCCTGCACAAGAGACTCTTCCCAGGAATTTCTCTGAGACAGCCTGTCAAGAACGGCCAGTGTTAGGTGCATGTATTATTGGTTTGCAATACAGGTCAACAAATTGTTAAAGGGAATATACAAACACCAGAGATAATTGAAATCATTTTAGGTTTATGTCATAGAAAATACTTGAAAAAACCCAAGAAAAGTCCTGGAAAGTCCTTTTTATTTTCTCTCAGGAATGTACAAACCCATTATTAATACTTCAAATCTAGCATATATGGGGAAAATTGTATTTATCAAATGGCCTGTTATAAAAATATCGCCCAAAATACGTTTCATTTACACGTTATATCAGAAATTAAAGTGATGTCATAACATTCTGCGTGTGTAATGTAATGTAATAACTTTATTTGCAAAAGACATTATAATACATGCTTATAACATAATTGCCCAAGAAACAACAAATAGTAATAATAATATATCACATTTAGGATTTATGAAGCTACATATTTGTCTTCTGCAGGGAGGTGACATAGCCAGCTGGCTGTATTACTGTCACCCACCTCAGGGAAAGGTGTTGGTTTCGAAAGCAGATTTGATTTAAGTTGATCTGTTTTTGACGTCATTATGTGACAAATCTCACATTATGAGATGAAAAACAATCTCAGTTCATACTGATTTGATATGAAATTTCCGAAATTTCACTTAAATTAATCTGACCCTCCTCGATGAATCTGTGCTCTTTTTGATTTCAGTGAACTAGGTTCCAAAATATAAAATCGTGACCACTTTGAGATCCTCTCTGTATGTAAAATGATATGCTGTTCTAAAAATCATAAAAAAGCAATGCAATTGGAGTATAATTCTTATTCAGATGCCTCCCATGATATTCGTTCATCATCTGAAATGATACATTTCAAGACAAAACAATACCTTTAATCTAAAAATTAAGAAGAAAGCCTTCCAAATATACTATCCATTTATATATTCATGCTATGTTATATATTCGTGACTGCAAGGAACTCTTAGTTTTAATTTGAAGCTTTCAGCCGCTCTCTCGGAAAACTTATATTTCCTTACAATCACTCACGAGATAAATTGTGATACATATTTAAAAACAGTAAGTTTTCCAAGAGATGGCTGGGAGGGGGGGGGGGGGGGGGGAGCAGGAAAAGATTTGGTAACATTAGTACTAGATTTTTGTTTTTGCCTCTTTTGGTATCCACCGCCTTTATCTGCACTATTTATTCGGGGTGGTTTTAGTATTGGTTGAAGACAGGTGCACCATCGACGTGCAGTACGCCTTAGAACACCACGTCACAGTGCCCCCACGAGGGCAATGGGATTGAATTGGATGAATTTTGAAATTGCCCAAAGAAAAGAGATAACACTCAGTAAATCGCTATGGAGAGTGCTACTGATCTTATAGTGATTTTCCGTGAGCAGAGTAAAAAGGACAGTACAAGCACAGAAACACTGGGCTAGAAATTTAGGTAATTTCTCGTAATTTTGTTTATTTTCTCGAGAAATCGAAGCTAGTATGCCGTGAGATGACACGCAACATTTTCCAGTCAGAAATCGGATGACAAATCGAATCGCTGACAGAGAGACTATGAGGATTTGTCTGGTGTTGTCAATCGAATCTCGGAGATTGAGCGTCCATTCGAGCACAGTCGCAGAATTCATCGCATTTGTTCGTGAGATGACGGTGCATATATGCGAAAACTTCCGAAGCCGAGATGAAAATGACAGATGTTTTACAAAAAATCAACTTTGGGTTGAAATGCCATGTGTCGTCTCGTGACATGTTTGTCCACTTTGGTGACAAATCTAAAGTGGATGAAGTGAATGTCACACTCATAAAAATATGAAAACAAATAATTTTTTGTTGGGTTTTTTAACTGTCTCTTCAACGGATTTCGTCGATTCGGCGATGAACTCTCGTGTGTGAAAAATTCCAAACTGTCAGATCAAGCAAAACATATATTTTTCCATCGATGTTTTGCTGTGTCTCTTCGATGGATGTGATCGATTCGCATGAAAGAGATTAGCAACTGCGTGACATCTTGTTTTTTCAACCCCCTCTTAACTTTTTCTCTGGTCGATAAAACATATAGAGAGATATTTGCATAAGTAGATTTAAACGCCACTATAAAAGTTTCAGTTATTTGATATAAAACGAATAATATTACTCTTTCTCACAACAGGTGTGAAATCTTTTCTCTGCTTTAGAAATAACATGAAAAGTAGTTCACACACAGCTGGAAATAATCAAAGTACATACAGGAGTCTAAAGATTTCTTTTTAAAAACTTCCTTAATTCAGAGTGAGAGAGACATAATAATTGAAAGTATTTTACAAGTTAAAAACTTATTTAGTGTTTGACTAGAGAGTCTCTGAACGTGTTTTTAGCAAAGATACCAATTGCAATATTTAACCCTGTTCAAATGTGAAATGTTAAAATAAAAGGTGTATTTAGATTAGTTGTTTTCTTTTAAATTATTCTTGGGTTGCTGTTATATATATTAAATAAAATAGGAAAAATAAATCAAAATGAATATTTAATAATTAAAACAAAACAAAAAATCTCTAAAATATTAAAAGCATGTCATTTTTAAGGACCAGTGATCCCAAGGAGAAAGTGGAAAATATAATGAGAGATCTTCTGTATGAGAAGTTTCTCGGAGATATCTTGGACAGGGTGTGTGCCCGTCTCGTGGATTTAAATATTCCTAGAGCGATGAATGGATGATGTCCGGGTTGCATGTCACAGGGATTGATCTAAGTGCACATCTGCTACACTGCAGAACACAAAGATGTCATCGCCCTGTGTTTTGCGTCGGTGTTGGAAAAGCTCGACGAGGATGAGGTGATAGATTGGTGGAAGAAAATGATCGAGTGTTGAGGGCAACAGGCCTTTGAAGTTCAAATTTGAACGATTTTGGAAAATGTCAAGAGATCTTGCGTACTGCGATCAAAGAAGTATTTTGCATTTATTACTGGATAGAGAATATCAGACCCAGATCTTGTGAAGGAGAAAAAATGAAAATAATTATTAAATAGGAAAACAAAAAACAAATATTATATATTAATTTACAAAAAAATGGATAGATTCATAGACGAAATGAGAACAAATCAATGAGGAGAAGATCATCACGAATTTCTCCAAGATGTGTTTTATGGAACGTTTGCCATCTCGTGAGAGAAAACATTCCCAGAGCATTGAAGGAGAGATACTCCAGTTGCGAGTTTGGATGGGACTATTGGACTATGGTCATGACTGTCAAGACATGGGATATGAAGATGCGATCATCCTGTGTTTCATTCCTGCATTAAATATGGTCAGTGAGTCTGACGTGATCAGAATTTGTATGGAGATGGTCTTGCACATGGGAGAACCATGTCCTGCTGAATTAGAATGTCCGACTTTTCAATTGCGAGCGACTGAATGCCGAGGGTGTATTTTGTAATTACTGTTGTGAATTCTGCGACAACATCCAAATTCATTGAAAAAAATTCTTCGTGGCCAAAATTTTTTATTAGTTAATAATTATGATGAAAGAAGAGAGAGACTGCAAATTGTTTTTTTCTTCCAAATTTGGGAGTGTTCAAAGAAGACAGAAAGAGAGAAAATATTTAAAAAATAAGAAAAAAATTATTTCTAAAATAAAAAAAAAATATTTTATTTACAAAAAAACAATTGAACATTTCTCTCTATTTATTTTTGTTTTTTAACCTTTTTTTAAAAAGTCTTATCTTTCATTAATATGTGAGCTGTCAGTTTCCCCTCTTAATTGTTAGGTAGCTGCTTGATGACCATGTCTACTTTCGTTAATTTTTCCACATTTTTGAGAGCTTCTTCTCTGAGTCATTCTATGACACCTTTATCAATTTTCAGATATATCTTGTTTTTGCTATAGATCAGAGTAAACTCCTTCAAATTTTTCTCTTCTTCGTTCAGGAGCTTGTGACACAATTTTCCAAAATCTGAAATTAAATCCAATTGATTTTTGTTCAGTATTAATCCCAGGCTATGATTCCTGTATTCATATTCAAACTTTGTGACCTTGACATTTTTCAATTTAAAATAAAAAGATTTACTACCATATATCTTGTATGGAACAATTCTTTTCAATTCGAGTATTCTTCCCATTGCCATTTCTTTTTTTTGTGTGTGTGATTAATTTTAAATGTTATCAATTATTTTTTTTTATTTCCTATTATATGTATGAAAAAAATTGTTTTTAAATTTTCAATTTCTCAAAAAAAAGTTTTTAACTTAAAATTTCAATTTTGTTTTGTAGGCTTAATCCATTTTTTATATTTCTTATAATATGAAGTTCATTTTTAAATATTTTGTTTATATATATATAAGATATAAAAAGAAAAAAATGGAAAGTTTGCAGATCATTTTTGAAAGTTTGAAAAGAAAATTGATTTTTTTTTATAAATTTGAAAGTTTTGCAAAAAAATACATTTCTTTTATAAAATTTGAAAGTTTTTTGAAAGTTTTGAAAAAAAAATTAATTTTTTTTTTATAAAATTTGATAGTTATATATTATATTGAGAAATAAAAAAAGAAGTTTTTTGAAAATTTGTAAAATATTTTTTTAAAGTTTATAAAAAATGTCATTTTCATTAAAAGCATGCAATTTAGCTCAATTGAAAACTTATCGTTGAGTTTTCGCACCAAATCACAAATGATCAGAGTCATAAGGGCTGAGATCAGTGAGAAAATGCTGCCAGAATTGAGATCTAAAGGGCTTCAATTGGATTTTAAATGTGCATGGTCACAAAATAAAAAAAAATGAGCTGACAGAATCGATGCTTGGAGGAGGTGTCAAGATGGGAAAAAACAACAATTCAAATGGGTGGAAAGAGGAAACAAAGACAAAAAAATTCTGATTCAGTCGGTGACAGCGGAAATAAAAAAAGAAAAAAATGGATCAAATAGTGAATATCAAAAGCAGCAATGGTCGAACTACAAAAATGGTGATGATGGTGACCTAGAAGAAATCCTAGCTAAAGTCATATGCAAATAATTATTGTCCACTCACGTAGAATGAGATCAAGCCATCAAGGGATTTTTCAAAACGTTTGACGTCCAGGGTATGGAAAAGTTTCATACCAAAAATTTCTTGAATGAGATAAAACCTAGTGTGTTGTATTTATTTATGTCGATGGGTATCAAAACAAAAATGGTATTGAACACCTTATTTTCAATCTCGCATGAAGACCATAACTGAAAGTTCTTCAATGTCCAATATTTTTGATGACATAAAAGAAATGATAATACAATCTTTGGCACACAATCAAAATGAAGGTAGCAGTTGGAGATTTGGAGAAGTTTTGAATCTAGAGATTCACATCAACAAGTATGATCCATTGCAAATGTCTTCATATGTTAAATTGTCCTTTTTCATAGAAAACAAAAAAAAAAAAACTATGAAGAGGACAGCCAACGCTTCAAATGGGCCATCACATCTGTCTTATATCCCAGAGAAAAGCATGCACAGAGACTGTTGACGTACGTTGATCCTTCAAAGCATTTAGATTGGTCGGGAATTAATTTTCCAAGGTGGCTACATGTCATCGATCAATTCGAAAATCGAATCCCATGATCGCTGTAAGCATTTTGGGATATGCTGATTCAATAAAAACTATTTCCTCTGGAGATAAGTTCTAAAAAAATCGTGAGAAGAACATGGGTCGATGATTGTCAGCAGAGACTACCAGGCACGATGGAGAGAGATTTTTCTGTTTCAACTGTCTGAATTCTTTCAAATGCAAAGAAACACTGGCATGTCATGAGGAATATTACAACTCAAATCAATGCCTTGCCATCAACATGCCCAAACCTCACACTCACATCAAATTCATACATCACAAATGAAAACTAAAACTGCCTTTTGTGGTGTATTCAATTTCGAATGTTTAACGATGAAAATGAGTTTGTGTCAGCCCCGACAATCGTCAGAGTTACAAAAAATATCAGAAGCACATACCGTTGGGATATAGTTTCTACATAAAATGTTCTTTTGACAATCAACATTCTTCAGGTCAATACTAATGCACGAAACAGTTGGACGACGACGTGGCTCAAAAGTTTGTGGAAGATTTGGAATCTCAAAGCAAACAAAAAGTTATATGAGCACTTCAAAACTCGCACGAAGGTGATCATCACATACAAACAAATGGAAAACTATAAGAGAGCCACTGAATGTCACATTTATAGACTACCATTCACCGAAAATTCGCCACCCAAATAAATACAAGAAGGTGAGAGATCACAATCACAACATGGGTAAATTTTGAGGTGCTGCACACAGCGATTCCCAAATAAAATATTGAGATGCTTAGTTCTTTCCAGTGATATTTCAAAATCTGTTAGGTTTCAAGTCATATATTGATGAAGAATCTTGGTAGTGTCAGCGAAGGATATATAAACTACATCACGAAGAGTGAAGAACAACACATTTCTTTCCCAAAATAGATAGTCATAGACAAAAAGAAAAAAATAGATGGAGAAACATCGCTAGTCAATATCAAGGGAGAAATATGTCTCATAGATAGTTTTAAATCCATGTTGACGAGTCTTGAGAAA
Source organism: Pictodentalium vernedei (assembly GCA_031216915.1). Taxonomy (NCBI): domain Eukaryota; kingdom Metazoa; phylum Mollusca; class Scaphopoda; order Dentaliida; family Dentaliidae; genus Pictodentalium; species Pictodentalium vernedei. Next base: position 185,335,198 of record CM062293.1, read on the forward strand.
CTAGCCATCAATTTAGGGAAGGAGAAATTCATTATCGCAACTCAACACTTTTGAGATGAATGCCAACTGGAGAATAAATTGAGGAAAGGAGTCTATCCCTATGATTACATGGATGGTTTGCATAGATTCGATGAGTCAAAGCTGTCTTCCAAAGATCATTTTTATTCAAAATTATATGATGCTGACATTTCTGATGACGACTATGAGCATGCTGAAAAAGTATGGAAAATATTCGATATGAATTCCATGATAGATTTATCACAATCTGTATCTGAAAACCAACGTGCTTTTCTTGGCAGACATGTTAAAAATTTTTCTAGATGTCTTTTGGAGACATTATGATCTAGATCCGGCTTAATATTACATGGGTCCCAGTCTGGCTTGGGACACTCTGCTGAAGATGACCAAAATCCACTTGGAATTATTATCTGACATGGACATGTTGCTCATGTTTGAAAAGGGTGTGAGAGGCAGTGTGTTGACAATATCTTACAGATATATGAAAGCAAACAATTGCTACATGGAAAAAGGATTCAACATGCAATAACTGAGTAAATGCATAACATTTCTAAATGCTAATAATTAATACAGTTGGGCTATTTGGGAAATGGGAAATTTCAAATGTGTAAAGAAATGCGAGGAGATGGGTAAATGGAGACTATTCCTGTCTTCTGGAGTTGGATCTAGAATATCCAGAAACATTACATGATTGACACTATTATCCATTGGCACTTGGACAATTGAAAGTAAACAAAGTTGACAGACTCCTTCCAAATTTAAAAGACAAATGTAAATACATAGTCTACTGTAAAAATCTGAAACTCTACGTAGATTACGGCATGACATTAGTCAACATACATCACATCATCAAGGAGTCTTAGATGAAGAAGTACATAGATCTCAACACGAATTTGAGTACAAAGATCACGACCGAATTCGAGAAAGAATTTTTCAAACACATGAACAATTTCATGTATGCAAAATTGATGGAAAATACAAGGAAAAGGACTGACATTTGTCTCATCACGTTGGAGAAGTGGGCTAGAAAATACGTTTCAAAACCAAACTACAAACAATGAACCATCTTTGTCAATAATCTAGTGGACCTGCACATGAAGCAGATGCATCTGACATTCGACAAAACATTTTATTGGGAAAGTGCATCTTAGACATCAGCAAGCAGCTGATGTATTGATTTCATTACGAATACATCAAGAGGAAATACAATTCGAAAGCCAAACTGTTGTTCACTGACACAGATAGTCTAGCTTATGAGATAGAGGCCGAATATTTTTACTGAGACATATTTCCAGATGTTGACACATGTTTCTACATGAGCAACTATCCCAGAGATCACAAATCTAACATTCCAACGAATGTGAATAAGAAGGTGGTGAGGAAATTCAAAGACGAGATGAGAGAAAGACAGGTCACGGAATTTGTGGGTTTGCAGTCGAAACTATATGCTAACCACTTAGCTAGGAAGACTATGAAGAAATGTAAAGGTATCAAAAGAAATGTTGTGAATAATGATATCACTTTTGAAGAGTATAAAGAGTGTATTCAAACATCAAGGTGTGTACAAATCAATGAATATGATTCAAAGCAACAAGTATATGGAAGAATCAATAAAATTGCTTTATTGGCTGACAATGATAAGAGAATCATGTAATTGGATAGAATAAAACATTAGCTCATGGTCATTATTCTATGAAGTCGATGATTCCTCAAAACCAAGAAGGGTTACACGAGTACATGACGCTGAAAATTGATAAGGACTTAGAAAATCTAGGAGATAATTAATAGTAAAGAAAAAAAACAATTTTTTTAAAATTAAAAAAAAATGGCAAAAAAAATGTACAGTTCATTTTGATGAAACGAAAAATAAAATATTTCCAATATTCATTTGGGATTTTGCGTACAGAGTAGTAAAAAAAATTGGGGATTGCATGAGATTTAAGAGACGATGTGAAGAGATGAATGAAATGTTGAAGGAAATAATAAAGAAACAATGCTTATTTTCAATAAAAAATGACAAACAGATGGAACTATGATGAAACAAAAAAAAAAATTTTTTTTAGAGAAATAAAATTCACACAACACATAAAAAATAAAAATAGAATAAAAAAGTAAATAAATAAATTCAAAATAAATAAAAAACGGAAAATATGAACATATTGGTAGAAGGTGTCATCTTACCTAACAAACCTCTGTCTAACATCGATCTGTTGGATTGGTCAAAGCATTGAAGATGAAACATTTTCTTTTCGATAGATGCATTGCCTAGAAAATCGTGAGATGGCAACAAATGCAGAATCTTGAATCTAGATGATTTCTCGGGTGATAGTACTCATTGCGTGGCATGGTTCAAGAATGCAAGAAGAAATTATTATTTCAACAGTTACAGAATCTCACCACCTGAAGAATTGATGGATTATTTAAAATCGTTGATTTATTACAATACTGAACATATTCAGCCTCGTGATCAAGTGTTTTATGGACACTTGTGTCTCTATGTTCTCAAGAGATGGTCTTCGGGACATCATTTTCAAGATATCCTCAACAATTTACATTGAGAGAAAACAAAATTTTTGTCACATACATATAGAAAATGATAGATATAATGTCTAGAAGATAGACATTCAATATTGTAATATGAGCAAATTCAGAACACCTTTGAGAGAAGAAAAGGGAGATAGAATTAATTTCAAGATGAAGATGACTAATCTCAAAGCTACCTCTTCTATAGTGTCTGTGTTGATTGAATGCAATCCTTTGAATGTATAAAAAAATAGATAAACTTTTAATCAAATTCAGCACGTAAAGTACTTGCAGAAAAAAATAAGGAAGTTTGATAAACATTAGAATTATTTAATAATAATGTTTCTCAAACTTCCTTTTTTATGTTTAAGGTTTTTTAAACTTTTTTATGTTTTAAAAAGTTTTTTTTTATGTTTTTTAAGTTTTTAAAAAGTTTTTTTTAGTTTTATTATGTTTTTTCAGTTATTGAATGACAGACATTTTGCTTCCATCTGATTGAAACGTCAACACTCTGTTGGGAATGACAACTGCAAAAGCTTCGGTTCACCTAGGTACGTTCCTGTTGATTTGCACCTTGATCATAATGTCCAGAATGGTGTTCTTGACTTTCTAGCTCTGTTTGCAGATGTCAAACATGAACAGGAGACAGAGTGTCTTGTATTCGGTGGGTGTTCTGTTCAGATTGCTTATCAATTCATCCACGTTATGATATTCAATCTGAAGTCTGCAGCACTACCATACATCCTAGAAAAAGTCGTCCTTCTCGAACAAGGTGTTGTAATCCATGGCCAAAGATCTCGTGGAATTGAGAAACACCTGTATGTTTCTCAAGTTGAAATGATCGATTAGAGATGGATTCTTTTCTTGAGATCTGATCCTATCCATCTGAATTCTCACTATGATGAAGCACGGTCTTTCCAAAAAAGTTTTCATCTACAATGCTGAATCGAACTGAGTCAGTGTTGGAATATTTCCAGTGTCGCACTGTCTCATTCTGAATCCCACCAGTAATCTGGTTTTTGATTTGATGATCTTGAAGAGTTTCATGCCTTCCCCATTGTTCAGTAGCATATGTGGCATGAACCACAGCAACTTACTCAGATGCATCTTTCCAGCATCCATAATGGCAGCTCTCATGATGGCATCATCATCATTTTTATGAACTAGCATGAGGCTGTGTATTAATCGGTAGATGATTTTGTGATAATCTTTGTCAAATCCCAAAATGTGTTTCAGAGTAATCCTGAACGAAAAACGTTCCTCTAGGCATCGATGCTTGAATGATGTGTTTAAATCTTGTTGCCGGCCCCACTTTGCCAGCAGTCATGCCTGATCTGGTGTTTTTCATCCACATTTGATTGAGTCCTTTAGATTGAAAAAAATCGTCAGGATATTTCAAGAGTCCAAACATCATGGTAGCCTGACCAGGGTGAATTTGGCTTTTATCTCTTGACCTGAGAGTTTATACAATATACTGCTGAAAAGATACATGATGCCATTATGAGCTAAAGTGATGATGTCATCAGAAGCATAGTCACTAACATCATTTTTTGTCAAATGTCCTTCTATCTGGAGATACATTTCACTGGGATGGAGAAGATCTTCCATTTCGATATTGAGTCTTATCTCTCCCTCATTATTGAGGCTAGTTCCTGCCATGGGTAAATATTTGTGCACTTTGTACTCTTGAATACTTTCGTCTCGTATTATAACTTCCGTTATATCTAACATGTTCCTCATAATTATTTCACTCTAATTTTAATTGTTTTTTTTTAATTTTTATTTAGTTTTGTTTCTTATTTATTATATATATGTGAAGAAAAAAATGTTCTCAACCTTGTTTTTTTAAAATCGATCTTTTGTAATTGCTGTTCATGAAACTTTCCCGTGATTTCTTTGCTGTCTAATGCTTCTATCTCACAAGTGATGGGATTGGTGTAGAACACTCAAACCACAATGAAGATTTCTTCCATTCATCCAGGCATGTAACCTTTTTCAAAATGTTTTTTCCATTTGTAAATTCTCCCTTGATCACCCAGGGCAAATTTTGTTCATTTCGCCGTCGCCGCCGCCATCTTCAATGGGTAGGGGTTCACATAGACATTATTTTCATTTTGTGGATCGGTAGCTTCCACAGGTGTCATCTGAATGGAATTGTGATACATGTTGTTATAGTCTCAACTAAATCGTCTAAGACGTTCAGGCATTTTTTAGTCGAGTTGACTGTCAAATATCTGTGAATTCTTTCTTTCATGGTTCTATTCCATCGTTCGACCACGCCCAGCTTCTTGTTTTCTGTGGAATAGATGTCAATGAGTCGACGGACGCGAACGTTGTAAAATTCTCGACCTTTGTACACCCACAATTTCTCAGGTTTTCATGAAAGAACTCTAAGAAGATATTTTCCAAAGCTTTGGCCACACTCGTTCCTCATTTATCTTTCAACGCCCTCCTCCAACAGTATTTCAAAAACACGTATATGACATCAATAGACATTTCACTCCTCTGTTGTGTCTCGACAATCATTGCATGTCATTCAGATCTGCTACTTACACATGATCCAATCCTTTGACAAATACTCTTCTCTTTTGAAATCTGTGAATTATGGGCGGGTGCAGTTTGTTCCCTAATGCATTAGTAAATTTCTTTTTTATTTCCCATTCCAAATCAGCTTTCATACCAATCAGCTTACTGACTAGCGAACATTCGAATTTCTTTTGCTGGCTGGGATTGACTATATTTTTTAAATCTCTCAACATGTTCTTGTCACAGATGTCGTTTGACTCTTCATGTCCAGATGCCTCACATAACAGAGATAGTGACTGTAGACCGCTCGATGCACTCTTTAGATGGGTTTGTTCCACGATTTTGGCATCAGATCTTCATTCAATCTCTTGTTCAATTTCGTGCCTGGTCCGTGTATTGATGTCCTGGCAGATGCATTTTAAAGGGAAGATTATTGATGAGTCTGTTGACTGCTCCTCCACGTCTTTTGATGAATTGATATTTCATTGAAATGCACACTTAGAAGTGCGCCGAAGCACCTGCCTATTATTTTATTTTTAGTTTGCACTCTTTTCACGTTATCAGTGTCTGTATATTTCTTATACTTTTGGCAATAAATTTTTTTTTAATTTAATTTTTTTTTCATTTTAATTTAAATTTTAAAAAAAAATTATTTTTCTTATATTATATAATATTATTTTTGTTTTAAATCTGTCACTATTTCTGGATCTTTTTTTTTTTCCAAGAGTTTACAAAAGGATTGTCTCTTTTTCTATACCTTTTTCTTTCAGATTGTGTTTCATCACCTCTTTAAGAATCTGACAATATTTTATTCTTATACCTTCTTTCAACACATCAAATTTATCATTTTCATTGAGAATGTAGTGATACTTCTGATCGGAAATCCTTCAATCCTTCAGAAAAGCTGATATCATGTCACAAATGAAATTGATTTTCACGTCAGCCAACACTTGATTTTTTTTTGTTTCCAGGCCTTCACCGATAATTTTTTACTCACGAATTTTCCAACCATGTTCAAGAATCTGGTCACGAGAGAAACGCCATCTATCGCCAGCACGGCTGGAATGGCTGGAATGGTGGCCACGATCTATCAGAGACCCATTCTAGAAGCACCCAAACCCATGGATATGGTGATGAAAGACAGATTCAGTCCGTTGACCAATTTAGTCATTTGTGCATACTTCTTGTTGAGAAAAGATGTCTATCTCTTTCCATCATTAATAATGTTGATTTTTATTGATCTGATCGATGTGGAACATGTTGTCTTTCAAAGGAGGTACCGTCAGTAGTACAGTCAGTAAGCCGTGGATATACATTATTTCTCATTTCCATTTTTATTGTAATTTATTTATTTTTCTTTTCTTTTTGAATTAAACAAAAACAAATTTGTTGATTTTTCGTTTTATTGACTATTGTTTTTGTATGGTTTCCTTTTTTTTTCTTCTTCTTATTCCTCTCCTTCTTCTTCTTATTTTTCTTATTCTCCTGTCTTCTAAGCACTTCCTTGACCACAGGTTAATTCGACCATCTCATTGATTTTTGGCATACTGACAGATAGTCACATGTTCTTGGCACCCTATGTTTTTCAGATTCATGGGTATTAGGGGTGTCTGTAGAAGTCTTTTGAAAGTGGGTCACTCCCATATTTCATGCATGGTATGACCTATGGACTTGGCACCAAACCAAATGAGTCGACACTCGATGGAGGTTCAAAATATGGGCCAAGGTCACATGGGGTCATTGAGTACATTTTTCAGAATTGCTGGAAATCACATTTTTGGACCCCTTAAAGCATTCCCGAAGTTCGTAAATGCATTTTTACACTAAAAAAGTGGGCGTGGCCGAACATTTTGAAAATGGGTCACGCTCATATCTCAAGCATGATATGACGCATGGAGCTGGGACCAACACCAAACGAGTTGAAACTTGATGAAGGTTCAAATTATGGGTAATGCTCACTGAAGTCACTGAGGTGCATTGTTCAGAATTGCTGGATATCACATTTTTGGACCCCATAATTCAGTCCCTTGATCAAACCCTTTGAATGATGTGCACATATATGCCTTTTCTGGTTTCTTACAAAAAGCTATCTGATTCCTGAATGAATATCTTTAAATATTGTTAACGAAAAAAACCCTGTTTCTGATTTCTTTTAAACTATTTTATCCCCGGAAATAAGCCTCAAAAGTGATCCAATTACATTCATAGAGGTCCTTGGTTCGAATCCCACCTGTGGCAACCATGTTGTGTCCTTGGGCAAGACACTTCACCCCCATTGACAACGTGGGGGCACGGTGGCCTCGTGTACTAAGGCTTTCTGCACGTCGATGGTGCACTTGTCTTCAACCAGTGCTAGCCCAGCCTGTGTGGAGTTAGTACGTTGGGCAGCCTGGCAGTTGCTTGCCATTGCTCGGTGGTTCTCTCCTGGTACTCAGGCTTCCTCCACCCCCCAAAATGTCCAACATGAGGTGACCTGGCTGTCGAAAGTGCCATTAAACCCCAGTAAATAAATAACATTCATAGAAGGCATGCCTTGATGGTGTAGTTGGAATATTTCTGTCTTCTATGCACTATTTGTCAACACGATACCCGAATACAATCAATCCTATCTCAATGTTTTTTTGTTATACTGATAGACTGCCACTAGTAACTAGTACTCGATCATGTGGGACCTTGGGTATAAAGTGATGAAATAGAATATTTGAATGGTCTGTTTTTAACCCTCTTAATACTTCATTGTGAGTACAAACACCTTTCATATAACTCGTGGCTACAGAATGTTTTTATGCTTTCTTTTCTGTAACATTTAATTTTATGTGGAATGGGACACCTTTTAGTGTTTCTTCCAAAGTAAGGCATTCTTAACCCTTTACCCAACATAATGGCAAACACGGCCCGCATTATTCACAGAAAACACTCTTCTGTTTTCATTATTTTTTCATTTTTGCTTGAAAAACATAGCTTATGACCCCTCATTAGAACGAGCTCGTTTTAAAGGGTTAAAATGGGGTATTTAAAGGGAGTATTTTAACCCTCTCAAGATCTTAATATGGGTCCCAAAAGTTTTGTTTTATGAAATTTGAGAATAATGAAAACCCTTTCCATTCTCAAAATGTTGGTCTTAACACACATGGGCATCAATGGAACCTCAGTATTTTACCAATGCCAATAAGTCTTCAAATAGGCTCTTGGTGGCCTTTAAGAACTTTTTAGGTCTATATTCCAACATTACTAAATTCTTTTACTTACAATATATTTTCCACATGTACCATGTACCTTAACATTTTCTAGCTAATATGAATATTTGCTATCATCTACAAATATGGCAGATCTGAAGTTGGTGGAGACAGTATTTTTAAAGTGGCTTATGCTCATAGTTCAGGCTTGGTATGACTATAGACATGGGACCTACACAAAATGAGTTGAAACTTGCTCAAAATGTAGTCCACCTCAATGTGGTCAACAGAGGTCATTAAGTGCACATTTTTCAGAACTATTAGGAATTGCATTTTATAACAGCTAATGCAGTTCTGAAGATTATACATGTATCTCATCATTCAAATAAGTGTCAGAACCAGTAATGTCACTTTCTGATTCCTTGATCGAACCCTTTAAATGTTGTGCACATATATGCCGTTTCTGGTTTCTTAGAAAAATTGTTCTGATTCCTGTATGAGTATATGTGAATACTGTTAACGGAAATCCATTTCTGATTTGCTTAAAAATATTTTACCCCTGAAAATAAGCCTCCATAAATTCTCTTTCTATATATAGTTTTTACCTGATACTTCAATCCTTTTCCTACATACTTGAATTTACTGGATGCAGTAAACTCTGTTTAATTTGGTTTTATGCAAAATATTGTTTTTTATTTTATTATTTAATAAAATATAAACACAGATATTTTGTTTTAACTTCTCTTATGTGAAATCGCATCATTGCACGTTTGCTGCAAAGATAAGACTATGTCATAACTCACCATTAGGAATGTGAATCATGGACCAATCCATTCTGTCGGAATACCTGAACATATTATTTTTCTCCATGATGTTGGGAAACGAATAGTATGATTCCAAATTCACTTGTGCCATCTTGTATCTCTTATCCCTTTTCAATTCGATTGGCATATTGAATTTCATTATGAATCTAGTCTTGTTGTTGCTCACCACGATCGCAAAAGAATGTATTTCAGTCCTGTTTTCGACTATCTTTTCTAATAATTGAGTTTTGTATTGTTGTGCCATTTTTTTATAAATTTATTAATTATTTTTTTAGTTTTAATTTTTTTACTTCTTCTATTTAATATTATTAGTATTATTTTTTTCTTCTCTTTATTCATTATTAATCACATTGCGTGGAATATAAAAATCGTCAAATCCGTTCCTATATTTTTCGTGATATTTGCAACTCATCAGATCGATGGCCAAGAAATTAAAGTCCACAATACCAGACCGCCCAGACAATATCTCCCGAATTCTTCTTTGCTCTTGTCTTTGGCCACGTGATCTTCATAAATGTGATTGAGATTCCTGAGATCTTGATGAAACAGACACAAACAATCTGGGCAATCTGAAATAATTTTGAGACAGATAGAAACAATCCACGCTGCTGTGATGTCCTGGGACATACTAAGATACGCATCGATTCTGTTTCTCCAACAGCAGGTCATCGAAGATCATGAGAATTTAAGTAACAAGGATTGGGCACGTCGTCTGCATTTTCGTAAAACTGACAAATTCATGTTCAGTGTTTTATTATTTCCAAGTTCTCTTGATGTCTCTTGCAAGATCGTTGTAAGCGATGCATTGCATTTTTCGAACTCATCCCGGTGATTGAAGAATCTCATTATCACATCCTTTGATAATTTTGCACTCAGGGTTTTTTGCAATAATTCGTATTCGGATTGAAAGAGACTCTTGCCAAACACGAACAATCTCTCTGCACAATCCAACCACTCGGGGCTCAACAACAGATTCATCAACAGATTTGTCTTTCTGCAATTCGAGTTTCCCACTATTAATCCTCTTATGGGAAAGAGTCTGTGATTCAATCTCTTGGACTTTGTTTCGTTCATGATAGATCTTTGATTTCCATTCTCGTTTTTCAAAAAAAGTTTTGGAAGTTTTTTAGCTAAGTTTTTTTTTTAACTATTTTTTTTTACTTTAAACTATTTTCAATCCTAATTCGCTGCTGTCCACCTCCTGCATTGGTACAACGCCAGAACCCTTTAAATTTCCAAGTTTCATCTTCGCTAGAATCTCTTCTGATTTCGACGACATTTTCGGTTGTTTAGTCGCCAGTATTATCAACTTCTGAATTAAATCGACATTCCTCTTGCCAGCTTCTGAAGCGATTCTAGTTCTCACTTCCATCACGACTTTCTTATCCACGTCCATTGCAGTCTTCTTTCTGACCTTCGCGGTGGCGAAGCAATCTGTTTCACCACATTGCTGGTAAAGGCATGTAATAGAACTCCCATCATGGAATCCAGCAAACCCGATCCTCCATAAACGTAAGATCTCGTAAATCCTGTTCTTCATCATTAACATATTTTTTTCTTTCTTTCATTTTATTTTTTTCTAATTATTATTATTTTTTATTTTTATTTTTTTTATTTACTATTTTACTTACTATTAATTTTCTTCTTCTTTCAATGCGTTCATGATTGATTTATAAGTATCTCTATCCGAAATCTTCTGTCACAACAATTCGTCACATACTCATCAGAGAACCTTCTCTTATGGATTTCAGTTCACCCCTACCTCTCTCTTCACTTGCTCCTGAGTGTCTATCGCGGGTTTGAACAACTTAGTCGTCTCTCATTTCATCTCGATGTCACCTATTCATTTCACCATATTGCTCTCTTGAATATTCCTTTTCAATTCTAGAAATCAACGACCCGTCTTGTCTTTCAACTTGGGATCGTTTATCTTTAATTGACATGCTCGATAGTTTAAAGTTCTTTTTTATAAATTTTTATTTTATTTTCTTTTTATTTATTTTTTTTCCTAATATATCTTTCTTCATTATATGCTAGCCTGGAATTATCGCAAATTATCTAAAAGATATTTCTCGATATCTATCGACTCGATAGATATCGAGAAATATTCCTCAGTAACTTCCTAAATGATGTCACGCTTCGGCACATGACATCGCCTTGAAGGAACAATCAGCTGATATTTGTTATTGTTTTGAAATGTGCGCATTTGGGGTCAAATTAGGCCGAATATTGTGCAATAATATGTCTTGTAGCATATAATAAAAAAAGAAAATCTACTCTATTTTAGTCAGTGTCGGGAATTATCTCATGAGTGTGGACCTGACAGTTTTATTTTTCATGAGCGCTTGCCCGAATGAAATATAATACTTTCAGGTCCATGCTATGAATTTTTTCAGTAGCTTCCTAAATGACATTACGCTTGGGCGCATGACGTCACCTTGAATGTCGCCTTGAAGGAACTATCAGCAGTTTTTCGTTATTGTTTTGAAACTGTTTGCAGTCGAACTAGGCTGAATATTGCGCATTAAAATGTCATGTAGAATTAAAACTTTCAGGTCCACACCCATGAGATAATTCCAGATATTCACTAACACAGCTTAGATATCCTCTATTTATTTGAGACCCCCCCCCCCCCCCCCCCCCCCCACTGCCCCAACATATATATATATTTCTCCGTCAGACAGACAGACTGATTGAAAAAAGATGTCACGTGGTTGCAAATCTCTCTCATTCGAGAGATCTCCGCCCCATCGATCAAATCCATCGAAGAAACACTGCAAAATACCGACGGAAAAATATGTGTTTGCATTTTCTAACGATTTGGAATTTTCACATACGAGAGATCACCGCCGAATAGAGGAAATCCGTCGAAGAGACACTTAAAAGAACCGACAAAAAATTACATGTTTTCACATTTTGACGAGTATGATGTTCGCATTACCCACTTTCGATTTCTCGCTAAAGTGGACTAACATGTCATGAGACGACATGCGATATTTCAACCTAAAGTTGATTTTTGTAAAACATCTGTCATTTTCATCTCGGCTTTGGAAACTTTCGCATATATCCACCGCCATACCGTGAAAAATGCGATGAATTCTCCGACTAGGCTCGAACCGGACGATCCCAGGATTTTCTAAGACTTTATTTTCGCTCAATCTCCGAGATTCGATCGACAAGATGGGACAAATCCTTGTAGTCTCTTTATCGGTGAATTCGATTTCCCATCCGATTTCTGACTCGAATATGTTGTGTGTCGTCTCGTGGCATACTAGCCCACTTTAGCAAGAAATCTAGGGATGGGCTAGTATCAGAGGTTTTTTTATTTAGAGTCTATTTTTCAAGAAAATAAAGTTTAAAATCACCTAAATTTCTAGCCCAGTGTTTCTGGGCTAGAATTGTCCTTTTTACTCTATTTCCATATGGTCAGAGAAATTGTTTTCTTTATTAAGCAGCCATAAATATGTGCAATTTACAGCAAGACAGTCGTGTATTTTCAGGTAACTAATTTGCTTTAATAAATCATCCTCGATGCACTGAAAAACCATGTTAATGCCACAAAGCTCCATGAAACATATTCCACGAGAATGACCTCACAAAGATATAACGGTGTTTTTTAACAATATTCGGTAATAAGGAAAATATTTGATGTGTGACACTTCCGAATCAGTTCGAACGTGTCATCTTTCATTATTCAACAAATTTGAGTATTTGGCATAATTATTCTTTTTTTGTTTCCATCCTTATCATTTGGATTACTTTTAGTTCAAAATCTACTTTTGAAATGGACAATTTATAAGAAGTCTTTGTGCGACATTTCAAAAAAAAGTTTTAGTAACAAATTGTATTATTTATCTGATTTTTGGCAGCCTGATACATAGATGTGATTCCGCGCAGGCATATATTTTTATCTTTTTGTCTGATTCAGTCATCCAAGTTGGAGAAACATTCCCACATGTGTTGAAAAAATGAATGTCTTTGTTTTTTAGTTGAAAAATCTCCATACAGTAAATCGCATTTTTAAAAAAATGGCATAGATATTGCTCTCATTGAATGCTGAACATACATATTTTTATCATGCCTTATTTATGTACCTGGAATTATCTTGACATTTTACAGAAAGGTTTTGTACAACTCTCATTCTGAACTGGAACAAATAGCACCAAAACCTCACCAGCATTGAAAAGGCCCGTGGAGGTCATTTTCAGTCCAAGATCTTTGAAAGTTGGCGCATAGGTCTATATCAGTTCAATGCCATGTGCTTAACGATGTGATCTAATTCAAATGTGAAATGTCCAGTGAATTATGTTTGTTTGGAACATCATTTAAGGAATGAGTCGACAGGCATTACAAGCTTAACCTCTGTCAAATTCACTTGGATTTTATGAAAAGTTGATGTGCTGATACGTTCCGAGGCACATTGAGCATTGGTGGCTGATTTTGTTTGAAAAATACACAACATTCATATGGATATGGTCTGTGGGCTTCTTATTTATCTGATACATACTTACTCTTTAATACGTATGGTTCTATTCAGTGTAATATTTGCAGCTTACTCGATATTTTGAATCTGCCATCAGCGAAGGCCATGAAAAGTCCCTCCCGTTCCGAGTGTGCGTATTTTCGCTTTAGGCAAGTGCGTCATCACAGAAAATGAATGAGTTTGGTATTAAGACCTATGGGAATAATTACAAACCGCTCGTTTTCAGTTCAAATCCAAAACTTCTGCACGGAAATAATCAAAATGCGCTGGAGTAGAATGGAATAATAATGATAAACAGACTTTGATTTCATACTGTGAAAGGAATAGATTAGTATATTATATTCCCATTTGGGCAACAAGAAAGGATGAAAATAATTTTCAAGTCGACATTATTCGTAGAAAGTCTTTGTTTTTTCTGCTTTTAATTTTCCATTTTTCCATAAAAAGAGCAGATAGCTATCTCTGTTTTTTCGATGTATCCCCATTTTCAACGTTTTAACGTCAATTTTCCGTTTATTGAGAGGCACGAGTCGAGGCACACCCGCTGCCATAACTGTAAAACGGAGGCACTACATTTCGTATACAGACGCAATGATAACTGGTGGAGTAAAATGGTCTGGCCTCGCTATACCCAAAACGCCCGAAGTTACAACCATAACAACATACAAATGGCTCAGAATTAAATTTCACTGGATAAAGTTGAATCAAGTGACATGCTAATCTATTTTAGTGCAGGTGGCATTTCAGGACATATTATTCTAAATACAGAGCTGAAAACGTGTAAAAGTCACACTCGAAGTTTCGGAGATCTTGAAAAAATACCGTCGGACGTATTACTTCATATTTTTGGCCATTTTGGACACCTTTCATTAAAAACGTCTAATTTTATTACTGACAGACCTCCGTTGTTATAAGTGGCAAAACTTTGAAACTTCGCTTTTTAGTCATTTGAAATTATCAACAATGTCTTTACTTCTTTCTTTTTCGATTCACGAGTTTTACGTTTTCTTCTTAATCATTCGTTTCTAGCCCAATTTTAGGTTCATCGTTCTTCGAGTTTCAAACGACAAGAAATTCGCATTTCGTATCTTACATACACCTAATTCAATACTTGAATTTATTCAACATCAAGTTCATATTCACGTTAATATAATTTATTCAATATTATCATGTTAAACAATTTATACAGTTTCATTGTATAATGTTGAAAACGAGTGACACACCATCTCGACACCTTCTCCTTGAAGTGACAAAAATCGGCGTTGGTCGTGCTTCGTTGGATGGTATATGGAGATTCGATGGCGATCGTAAGTAGACCTCTAGTTTTCCTTGTTCTTGGAAGCATAGATTCCTTATCGCTGTTACAAGCTGGGTTGGACTGTATCTCGTAAACAGCTATTCTACTCGAGAGAATATTACGTGTATTAGATATAAATAACATTACCATGTGACCTGTGGTAAAACGCGCGGAAATCCCCTCGATCTTAAAAACAATAATCTGACAATATGAATCGCGAATTTCGATACACGTCCACAAACCACCGAATACACCTTTCAACCTTTGGCTTGCCCGAAATTGTATCTTGTCATTTTGTGTGTCTCAGCTGATGCTACCTACTGGATATTTCAACTAATTCGTCGCGAAATACTAAATTCCTCGTTTTGGTGAGAACTTGTATATTTTACGACAGTAGAATACGTGTCTTTTTTATCAGAAATGCTTGTGAATTCTAAAATATGATGAAGGGCACAGTGCAGTAGAGACGTGGTAGTGTTTGCACAAAGATAACAACTATTAAAAATGGCAGTTGTAAACATAATTTTCGAATTAGGAAAATGCGTTCATTAACCTTTACTGACCAAGTTTCTTTTTGTGACGGTGAATATAAAATTTTAGTCAACATTTTCGCCAAGAAAGCGAACATAGTCAATTGGCCACACCAAATTTTGATCCTTACTATCTTCACTTTTTACACCCAGTCCAATTGCCCATCCAAAGGAAGTTTTCTGATAGGTCCTCCTCGATATATCGTTGACATTCGACATTTGTAAATGCCAGTAGAAGGGAGTTGTCCTGTTCAATTCGTTATGTTCGCCCTCTTTCATGTAGCCCTGTATTAAAAAAATATTGAGAGATTCAAATTGAGAAAAGTCGTAAAAATTATTGGTACTATCCATTTATGCAGAACAGAAAATTCTCACATACTTCACCCAAATACATTCCTTTGCACAGGAGGAAGAATACTTTCAGCTGTATCTAAAGTCTTGAACGTACTGACATTATTTTTAAATATTCGTACATAATGTGCTGTTACAACAGGTAGATTTAATCTATTTATCGTGTTTCGTCGATCTTTTAATTAAAGGCTTGTAGTCAATTCACATCAGCAAAAATTATTTTTTGACATGTATACGTTTATCAATCTATATCTAGCCATGCACTCACGTAGCAATGTTATATGTACACGATAGAACGCACCATGATTTACTTGTCTAGAGAAAACTATTCTCTTGTGGTTTGCCACAGTTTATCATGTATTATACAAATGCTGCTGAATAAAGTATCTATCTATCTATCCTTTTTTCTTGTAGGCTACATGTAATCATATCCAATACAATATTCATGTAATTAAATTGATAACTAACTGGCGACTTTCGTACTGAACGTTTTGGAATCTTACTTACATAACGCCTGAGACCGAACTTCGAATTGCTTGTAATATATCTCTTATCCAACATTATCCCTCACTGGAAGTTCAGTAATATATGTTATAGCTGGAGAGAGAGAGAGAGAGAGAGAGAGAGAGAGAGAGAGAGAGAGAGAGAGAGAGAGAGAGTTATGACAATACTTCGTGGCAACTGCAGTGTTTTGTTATTGTATCATATTGTCCGACACTTTGTATTCTCATTTCCATATTTATCAGTTTCCTAAAGATGGTAGATAAAAAGAAGGTCGACTTTTCAATGTGGATTTCAGTTGAAAGATCGCTTGAAAGTATCTTAGAAACACACACCACCTTCACGAAAAAGAGAAACAGAAAGCACTCTAAGACATGCACAGCTTGAACAGTGGAAAAAGTAAAATTTTCAGAGTCCGTGGCTCCTTGTCATCTCATGGATACCATTAAAACCACAGTTCACGATGAGCAGTCATCGGACTTCCTTCCCTCTTTATAAACAACTCCTCAAAGCAGAAACTTAAAACAATGTAGCCTCAAAACATTTATTGGAATGGCGTAACATTCATCAGTTCCCCTAGGGTTTCTTGATAATATATAATTATAGAGCCCCAGAAGATATTTAGTATAACATGTATTATTTACCAATCGAAATTTCGTAGTTCGTGTTTTACCTCTTCATAAACTTTGGGAAAATATATTGTGAAATTTTCAAAAAGTAAATGCTGCATCAAACATATTATGTCAGATAACCATAAGTGCTCGGAAGAAGCTGATAAAATGAAAAATTATGTTTGATAACGTTTTAAGGGAATAGATCCAAAATTGTTACCAAATATAACTTTATAACGTTTTGGCTTGTTCAAGAATTTGTAACAACATGAATAGGTTTCGGTTGTTTTGTAAATAACAATGCTTTAACCCATGTAAAAGATCACGAAAACAGGTTTTCAAAATTTAAATCAAGCTTATTTGTACACCCTCAAATTATCACAAATGACCTTGTGTTTAGAACCAATATTCCACCAACACGATATTGAAGGGTGTTAAAGTTTATGAACAGTCTGAGAGGAGTGGTTAACAATCCGACATCTTACAAGCGGTCCGAGGAGTTGAAAACCCCTAATAAGATGAAGGGTTGTTAATCATTCATCGAGGAACATTAATAAATAGAAACGCTCGACCAAATAAGATTATTAGTATTATTACCTCTCCCGTCCAGTCAGTTAGTTCCTTTCAGTACGCGAGATCAGGTGAGCAATTTTACAGGCACTCCCACCCCGCCAAAAACAAAACAAAAAAAACCCCCTGAAAAATAACGATTCGCGATATTACTGTCAAACAGATGGCGTGATGCGCGCCATATCTGGAGAGGTATTCTTTTATAGCTTTCATTAATATAGATATCCAAACATATTTGCTAGACAATTAACTATCTTATATTTTAGTATATAATAATG
The DNA here is from genome assembly GCA_031216915.1 of Pictodentalium vernedei. NCBI lineage: Eukaryota > Metazoa > Mollusca > Scaphopoda > Dentaliida > Dentaliidae > Pictodentalium > Pictodentalium vernedei. Next base: position 185,352,886 of record CM062293.1, read on the forward strand.
AATGCTATTTCATGATCCATGATTACAGAGACTGCACTTCAAGCATTGTCATTTTTTATCCTCAGTTTACTCTGGCAACTAGAATACATTATCATTAGAATACGTTATCAACAGATCTTTGTCAATGACATCTTTCAGTGTAATATATTGTTCACATACCTTGCTTGGTTTTTTTTTTCTTTCCTTGTAATATTATTTTTGTGAGTGCTCACATTTTCCCACACCATAAAGCCAAGGAAAGGGATACTACGTCATGTTAGAATTATGCCTTTTTGAGTCCATTGTGTTCGATTGAAGTATCTTACCATGGCAGAATGGTATGGGCTGTCAGTGGGTTGCAAATAATGCTGGGTCACATAGTGTTGAATGAACGCTTGAATACTTGGCTTTGTAATACAGTAAAATTTGTTCTGTCTGTTTCCACGTTGGCCCATCTTTAGCCTTGGCCCCCTTAAACTATACCAGACCACCCTATGAAAAATGTTATGTCATAGTGTGGTTTATATGGTTATATTTGAATAAATTGTAGCATTGTAATGTAATATGCATGATATGTATCCCTTCGGTCTATTTTCAGCTTTCCCATCGGTGGGATGCCTAAAACCCTATAATATACATACTATTGGTGATGTGTTCTACCATGGGGTCTATGTATGTTTGATTGTATGGTTGTACATTATGGTTTGTGTATATCCTTTTTTGTTCTTTTTAAAACTTTATCATTCGGCCGATCCGATAATATCAATGGCGTCGCCGATGACGCCATTGGCCACGAGACAGATACTTTTACTGGTCACTTATGGCGTCATTCCCAAGGTCATACCCTTGATCCTGCTGAATTTGCAAGATACACACGAAAAACTACTATATCTTAAATGTGCATACTTTGCTATTTCCTTTTTTCTGTTTATTTCAGTTGTATTCATTTTCTGTATGTAACCTATACCATGTATGTAACCGATGCTTATTTCATTCTGTAGAAAATTCTTATTTCTGCTAGTATACATGTAAGGTTTGAATTACTGCTTCGAATTTTACCCCTCCTGTGGGCGTTTTGGGTGTATTTCGGTTATATATCATTTTCCATGAGGTTTCTCTGCTATCCCCATGAAAAGAATTCGGGTCATATAGCCGTGGCGCTTTTGACCATCTATCCGTCTGCAGACGGAGTTGTTTCCGCTTTCTGATTGAAGTTCCGACTGACCGATCTAAACCAAACCTGCCAATTTGACTCCAGTATATCGAAGGTCAAGGTCACACCGACCTTCAACTTGAAAAAATGCCAGAATGTAGTTTCCGCTCTCTAATTAAAATTTGACTTTGTTGATTAAAACTAAACTTTATATGTGGGTTGAGTGTGATAAGAGTAAGAATCTTATTTATCCGTGGGTCATTCCACCGAAAGATCAATGTCACAGAGACCTGCAACGTGAAATTTGTCCGGAGTTTTCTTTTTGTCCTTTTCTGCTCTATTAATTAAAATCGATCAAAATGAAACTTAACGTGTGCTGGGCATGATGAGAGAAGAACCCTACTTATTTTGGAGTCAGTGTGCCAAAGGTCAAAGTCGTAGTTACCATAACTTGAAATTGGTTTCTGTTTCTAAGCTTTGGATATTGGCGAGGTTGCTGTATGGGGTGGGGTTTTTTGGGAGGGGGGGGGGGGTATTGGCCACCCCTGACAGCCATCTCTAGTTTTAAAACATTGACCATCTTCCCCTTCATCAATGTCAATACTGGAGACATTCTACATATCACCATTCACTTTTCATTATTTTCTCATTTTTGTCTCAAAATGTAGCCTATGACCCTCATTGGAACGACCTCGTTGATGTCGATCCAATGAGGAACATCTCCTATGGTTTGATATGGTTTGATACAAAAAATGAAAAAAATAGGTTTTCAAGAATTTTGCTTGCAAGTGTCGTCTGCTTCCCGTGTTAGTTAAAGAGTTAAATATTGTTTTCATAGAAATCGTTCACATTTTAGAAGTCAAAAACTTTTTAATATTATTGGAAGTAGTGTATAAAAGCCGATTCTAGTTCACTAGGCCCTGGGGTAATTTATCGCGATTTTCAAGCTTATTTTTCTCGAGAAATCACCTATGTTCGGTACTGGCTCACTTTGGAGTTCTCGCCAAAGTGAGATAGTATACTTCGAGACGACACGCGACGCGACATTTTCGAGTCAGAAATGGGATGAGAAATCGAATCGCCGAGAGGGAGTACGAGGATTTGTCCCATCTTGTCGATCGAATCTCGGAGATTGAGCGGTATAAAAATCTTAGAAAATCTTAGAAAGTTTCTGGGATCGTCCAGTTCTTGCCCAGTTGGAGAATTCGTCGCATTTTTTCATGGGATGGCAATGGAGATACGGGAAAAGCTTCCGAGGCCGAGATGAAATCCCAAGTCGATGACAGGTTTTTGTGAAAATCGACTTTTGGGTCGAACGAGTCGTGTGTCGTCTCGTGGTTATCAAACCCCACTTTGGCGAGAAATCTAAAGTGGGTGACGTGGACGTCACACTCGTCAAGATACGAAAACAGGTAATTTTTTGTAGGTTTTTTCAAGTGTCCCATCGACGGATTTCGTCGATTCGGTGTGGATTTCGCTTTTGTTTTTTTTATAGTGTCTCATCGATGGATGTGGGTGATTCAGCGGAGATCTGTCGGATGAGACATTTGCAACCACGTGACACTTTTTTTCAATCAGTCTGTCCGTGACAGAGGAATACAGTTTTTTGTAGTGTCTCTTCGACGGATGTGATCGATTCGGTGAAGATCTCTCGGATGAGAGAGCTTTTCAACCGCATGGCATGCAGTATGGCGAAGAGAGAGAGAGAGAGAGAGAGAGAGAGGAGAGAGAGAGAGAGAGAGAGAGAGAGAGAGAGAGAGAGAGAGAGAGAGAGAGAGAATCCAAATGGAATGAGTAAAGGATTATGACACCTTAGGCTGTCTGCTGTATTCTCTCGGAAAAATAACAAAACACCAACACAACTACTTCATGAATACCTTTTGAGGAAGCTATACATAAAAAACAAACGCACACAGCTATTTTACTCGTTGACCAGAAGTTCAACACTCCTCGCGGAACACATTAATTTTTGAATGTAATATTAGGTTTACGAGTCGATTAAAGAGAGATGTCTTTAGCGAGAGAGAGTAATATTGAAATGAAATTCTTACTTCGAATCGTTTTCGTGATGATAATAAAGTAGATATATATAAGAGATTCGTGAACGTACAGTGACAGAACAGAGCTTTGACTAGTACTTCTACAACATTTCCGGAGAGTGGAACCTGACAACCAACAGGACTGAACGCGATGGATATATACGTTTCTGAGCGGATGACAGAGAGATACTTTTCGAGCAAGAGATTTGTGAACGTACTATGACAGAGCAGAGATCCAACTACTACCACCAAGAAATTTCGGAAGACTGGAACAGTACAACCAAGAAGACTGTGGTCGCGATTGATATATACGTTTCTAGGCGGATTACAGAGATATTTTTGGTAAGAGATTCGTGAATATACTGAGACAGAGATCCATGGCAAACTTTCGGCAGGAGATTCGTGAACGGACTATGACAGAACAGAGATCTGACTACCACCACCACGACATTTCGGGAGAGTGGAACATGACAACCAACAAGGACTCTGAACGCGACGGATGGTAAAAACAAAATGAAACAAATTCCAACTCTGAGAAAATAAATACGTGGAACAACTCCTATGAGAGTTCTGTGAGAAGATATGAAAAACCGTGCTCGAAATTTGACAAAATTGTGATCTTCATCCATGTTAATCCTATAGGATTTCTGATGTGAAATCGTCAAGCATTGCTGCAGGGTCTGGTTAGTGAAGGATATATAGGGAACAAAATCTCGGGTTATAAAGTAAGCAGTTAATCGATGCAAGGACTTGATCGCTGTAACGGATGGTAAAACAAAACAAATTCCAAGTCTGTAGAGGGTAATAGCTCTGAGAAAAAATAAACAGAACGACACCGGCATAGACATCGGTGACGGATACACTTGCACACAAAATGTGATGCCATTCCACCACGTATTTTAAAAGTTATCGCCTAAAAACAAAAACATTTGCGAAAAGTGCCAAGTCCATAAAGGGCAATAATTCTGATAAGAAAACGGCGAATAACACCGGCGGCATTATACATGAGGCTAGGCAACGACAAGAAGCACTTGCATACCAAATACGATGTCATTTCACCAAGTATTTTAAAAGTTATCTAGTTTAGAAAACTCGTTAGTCAACGGCCGACAGACAGACATTTGGCACGGAGCTGCACGTTCGTAGCTTAAAAACTTCACAAGTATCGCCGAATCGATCACGTCGAAGAGACACTACAAAAATTGTATTCCTCTGTCACAGACAGACTGATTGAAAAGAAATGTCACACGGTTGCAAATACTTCTCACCCGAGAGATCTTCGCCGAATCGACCACATCCGTCGATAAGGCACTCAAAAAAAACCGACGGAAAAATACATGGTTTTTGCATGGTTTGATGATTTGGATTTTTTCACATACGAGAGTTCCTCGCCGAATCGACGAAATCCGTCGAAGAGAAACTTGAAAAAACGACAAAAATTACATGTTTTCACATTTGACGAGTGTGAAATCCGCGTCACCCACATTAGCTTTCTCGCTAAAGTGGGGACTGATAACCACGAGACGAAACGCGACTCTTTCGACCCAAAAGTCGATTTTTACAGAAATCTGTCATCAACTTAGGATTTCATCTCAGCTTCGCAAGCTTTTATCGTATCTCCATTGCCTACCTATGAGAAAATGCGATGAATTCCCCATCTGGGCCAGAACCGGACAATCCCGGAAATTTTCTATCATTTTCTAAGATTGTTATATCGCTCAATCTCCGAGATACAATCGACAAGACGGGACAAAGCCTCGTACTCTCTCCCGGCTATTCGATTTCCCATCCGATTTCTGAATCAAAAATGTCGATCATCGTCTCGAGGCACACTATCTCACTTTAGCGAGCAGTCTAAAGTGAGCCAGTATCGGACTTATGTGATTTCTCGAGAAAATAAGCTTGAAAATCGCGAGAAATTACCTCAGGACTTAGTGAGCTAGAATCGGCTTTTATATTCTTCTACTGGACGAGTATCTTTCATTTGAATCTGCCTTGTTGACATGATTCGGCATTGAAGCCACTAGAGGTGTTATGAAAGTACAGACGATAGATATCCTTGTTAACATTAACAAAACGACTGCTATTGGATATCATCAGACTATTTTTCAAGAAGCTTTGGCGCTCGACGAGATAAATCGATCTTAGCACCTCCTCGTCCATTTAATACGTTGTATGCGCATAATCCATAAAGCATGACAGAAGAAACGTTGCTATAAAGTTTCGCAATCTCGCTTGGGGGACAGTCGCTTTAATGCCAAGTCATTAGTCGACATTTATTGGAAATTACAACTCGTCTTGCTGAGTGAGAAAAATCCACAACGTACAGCTAATGGGCCCACTGAGACAATATTGTCGTAGAAAGTACATGTTTTACAACTGAAATCAAACTGAAGCATTCCATTTCAGGTCGAAAAATATATATGAGCACTTTGTCTGTAGATAAACTTTCGTACTGAAACATTGAACGAAATTCACATCTCTTCGCTCAGCACTTGCAGTCCCCCCCCCCCCCCCCCCCAGCCAAGGTAATAATAAATCTGAAATGATATTATTGTTTCATGTTCCCCACTTAGAATTTATTTGAAAATCGATAATGTTTTGTCATAATAAAAAATAATAACAACAAAGGTTAGTCATCTGCCGTGTGAATCGACATTTTGCATGCGCTATCCTTACAATAGTACTAATCTATATTCAACCAAATTGCTAAAACGCTCATTGTCTCGTCTGTCGTACTTCTTTTTTTTTGGGGGGGGGGGTGGGGGGGGTGGGGTGGGGTGGGGGCAATTGTGGCTTGTGACTGTAAATAGACAATGCTCAACGACATTTTTTTTACCAAAGTTTCCAATTTTCCTTCGCTTCGCTACACCGATCCCGTTTTATAGGATACACTTTGATGTCTGGTTAAAATGACCATGTTGATGATTTGCTCATTTTTCGCGGCAAAGCAAATTGACTTTTAACAACTTATCTTGGTTCTTATTTACAGCATAACACCTTTCACGTCATCAATCGTCGTTCCGAGTTGATTGTGCTGACGCCAACTTTAGAGGATAGAATTTTGCAAAAGTTCCAGGAATACAGCCGAGCTCTCAAGCCATTTGTCAAATTATGTAAGAATTCGACGCTGTTATGGCCTTGAACTAGTCTAGCCTTTGAACTGTCCACCAAATGTTTTAGATTCAGTTGTCTAGACTATTACAGTTGGTCGGAAAAGCGAATCTGCGGACTTATTTTTCGGATGATTGAATCTAAAAGTACCATAAACATTCATTTCATTTGAACCAGCGTAAGAGATGTTTCTCATTCGAGAATTGATTTGACCGAATCTTTAATGACATTACAATACCGTTAGACATGTTTATAAACTAAATTCTAATAAATGGATACTCACCATGGCTCTAGTATTATGATTACGTCTCGTAGTTACACGAATTATGTTAGTGCCATAATGTTTTCAATGGGAAATGAATATTCATTGACGAAATATCTATAACTGGAGTGCGAAAGAATATAGCTATGTAAATAAATGAGCATGATGTTAAATCAACTACAGTATACGCGCAAATTCCACGAAAAGTTGGAAAGCAAACAATCCATAAAAGCATCGGGTTCAATGCGGAATTAGACTGATGGCCTGGAAGCTTACAATAAATTGTGTACGTTTTTGTAAGCTTCGAAAACATCACCTCGACCCGCAGTTGAAAATAGATGTTGTTAAAGAAGTGAAATTCTTCAGCTTATTGTTTGACAATAAACTGAATTTCACTTCTCAAATAAAACAACTAATAAGATGTAAATAAGGCAGTTTTCCTCCTCAAGTTAGTTGGTATCACTGATCAACTCCATCCGTATAAATAACATGTTAGATCAAAGTTACATTATGGCTGTGTGGTTAAGGTTTTGCGAGAAAATCTTACCCCAACCCACTTGATGTCATTCACAATGGTGGGGGAAGGGTGGGGGATTAATCTGACCGCCTTTAAGACAGAGCCCTTTGATGCAATGCTCGTTAAAGCAGGGTAGGCTTCTTCTGAGAAAAAACGTAGAATTAAACTGTCATTCAATATGCTTATGAACTATTTGCCAACCCATTAAACCCTGTTTATAATTGTGTCTCAGGTCCTCAAAATGTAGATTTTTTCTATAGACACCAGAAACATATTCCTCTGTTGGGAATAAGAATTAAACTCCATGCGGACTTCGCCACGCTTGAGTTTGATTCGATAAAATAGAACCGTAAAGCACACATTCCACCTTGGCATCATAGAAAACCTACTGTTATTTTGGTCCTTGCTTCTTCCAAAAAGTCTGTGACAAATTCCTTGCAGTTAAGACAAAAATATGCCGAAATTAAAACTAAGTAGAGTGCATATAAAACGATATATTATGATGAATCTAAAGACGGTGACAAAGTATCATAGGCTCTTGTTGCTGGTGATCATATCACCTCAAGCAGAATACCAAACAAAAGTTTTTTTTCGCAGCTGAAGTTAAAGCTTTGCAACTTGCGCTTGAACACATCGAGAATGTACAGAAAAGGAAGTCATCGTATTTTCCGGTCCCCTTTCCTCTTTGAAAGCTTTACTCATCCTCAAGTTGAAGAACCCTCTCATAATTGAATAACCTCATGTCTAACCAACATGAAACAGTTCATCTCAGAGTGTTGGGAGGAGAGGAGAGGCATGGGAATAGGGAGGCAGTTGGGAGCACAGGGGTAACCAAGGTCTTCTTACGTGAGAACTGCGACAAATTAGCGGCCGCCCAAAGAGTTATTATCATTATTATTATTATTATGTCGTGTGTTTGCTAGTTACTTGGACATGTTGGCATCTCCTGTAACACCAAGGCAGACAGTGCAGCGAAACAGGCTTTAAACAAGCCAATCGCTGATTTTAAAATTCCTTTCGGTGATTGTAAACCACATATCAATAAGTACATCAAAACTGTTCGGCAGGCGGAATGGGATGGGGCAACAAATCCATAGATACCGACCTAAAATTAGTGATAATATTTACTCATCTAGTAATTTTTATTGTTTCGTCTCTATAATTTTGACACGATGTCACATTGGTCACACGAGACATAAACATTCCTTTTTGTTAGAGGTAATATGCGACCGGAATGTGTTCCTTGTAACAACTGTTGACAGTGGAACACATTTTTTTGCACTGTACAGATTTTAGTCTTGTCAGGCGGCAGTACTTAGTATAGAGACCTATTTTACAACACTAACTCCCATAAAATTCTATCATTTTTCAAGGAAATTAACTTTTAATAAATTTGAAACTGTTTTTTTTTCTTTTAAACTTTCACATATTCATATGATTTACACAGTTTTCTGTAAAAAACCTGGCCTCATTTTCTCATTACTGTTTTCATTACTTATTTTTATTCATCATATTCTTTCCAGATTTCATCATCGACTCCTTTTATTTCATGGAAGATAATGACCCATTTTATAATGCATACTTTTCATCGCCACGATAAAGCCCTAGATACTGATGTGACATAAAGCACATAAATGTTGAAACATGCCACATGGTTCAACATGTTGAATTCTAAATCGTCCAAGTGTTAATACGGAACGCACACTTTGCTTGGAACAGGGTTAAGTTTTTTTTCCAATGGCGAGGCGTAAGATGCGTTGACTTTTGAATCTTTTCTCTAAAATACACGCAACACTGAACATTTTGTTCTTGAATTTATGAGATTTTCGTTCCTCGCGAAAAGCATCTCAAGTAAATGATTCTTCTGATCAGTCTCTGCGTTTTAGTTTTGCTTTAATTTAATATCCTTAACTGACTGAGTGATAAAAGACACTATAAGGGCTTTCAAAAAATTAGGGTACCAGGGCAAAAGCCAACACTTTACTTGATCATGTTTCTTATTCAGTCAAACGCAGATAATATTTTGTTTAGGTAAATTTGGTTTATTCAAACGGGCTCTCTCCCATAATTTGTAATAAACAAATTTTCGCGACCAAATTCAGACCACCAAAAATAATCTAACCCTTAATCAGTTAATAACGAAAACATGTTTTATTTTTCAACCCAATAACCCAAGAAATATAGAAACCCAATGATGAATTGAAATACCAAAGGAAGAAAGTGAAATCCAGTTCGCTGACTCTAGTCATACTTTCTAAAAATATATATGAAATTTCATACCACAACAAAACAGCTAAAAACAAAAATCTCAGACTTTTGCTATACGTATAGTTTTCGATTTCCCACTCAAAAAATACAGAGAATTAATATTGAGTTCACACCACAGTGACATGCCATCGCATATTACGAACTAAAAATGGATTATCTTTGTTTTAGAACGTGGATCGTTTTGTAGAACGTCTACGATTTTAATGTGACTCGTCCTGCACCGCAAGTGGATTTTTAAAAAAATACCAAAAAAGTCTGGCGAATGGTATCATTGTGTGGCTGAGCATGTGGGTTATGCAGACTGTCATTCATACTTGGGAGTCATAGTTTATCAAAGTCAACTCTGCAGGAACATAAAATTTAGTTTCATAAGCGAAGTTTGTTAATGGTCATCTATGTGTGTAAGGATGTCAGGGTTCATTTTGTTATTAGGTGGTTGTGGTGGTAGTTGTGGTGTTGGTGGTGGTGGGAGCCCCACGCTCTTGGGCTACACAATTCCTAACTGGTGCAGCTACCAACCTATCAACCAACCAGAAGCTCGTTCACTTTTTTGTTAACAATTCTCTGATGACTAGAGGTGGCTGGCATCGCCCCCATCAAAAATCCCTCCTTCTACCATAATTTTCTGCGAAAACTGAAAAATTAGTCAAACTTATGATAATATTGTACACTCTATTAAATACGTCACTCGCTGGTTAAAACACGGATATGAAAGATATATGTCCATACGACCATAGCCTTACATTTACTTTCGATGTTCCCCATTTCATTTGTGATATAGTGATATTGATGAATTTTTAGTGTAGTTCTGGTAATAGTCTGGGGTCAACACTATGGAACTTTTACAATTGTATTTTCTAAAATTGTATTTTCTGGTTATGCATTTTTAATGATGTGGCAATTTGCCTGTTTTAGTCAGTTATATTAATAGGTAGCAAATACAATTCTAGAAAATACAATTGTGAACGTTTTATAGTATTGGCTCCTGTATGGATGACTAAAGAATAGACTAATAAAACAATGATATTCAGTGTGTAATATTCCCTTGCACCCTGGTATGTGGCTCAGTACTTGTTTATTAAATATTGTGGTGTTATAAACTAGGTCAGGTTTACTCGTAAAATTGGACCCGATAACCAACGTAATGAAGTGGTAAGCCGGAGTACAAAAACTGGCTAAATGGAGATAGGTCGCGTGTGGATATTCTTCCAATGCTGATTTTATCTGGAAAGCAAGGTGGGATTCAGTTCGAGCTTTCAAAATTAATCATTTAAATATTTGAAACGTAGATAATTTGTCTTAGAACGGGTACAATATAAAACGACGAAGAATGACAACGACACGAGAATCAGAATGTGCAAAATGTATTCGCATCTGTTCTGCAATGGTAAAAGATAAATTTCAGACAGAGTACACAAGTGTATAAAATCATGTTAAAAGTATTATATATTTATTTATTTATTTATTTATTTATTTATTTATTTGTGTTTAAGGTCACATATTTCTGCACAATGTCCAATCATGACCACGACAGTTTTACGGGTGGAGGAAGCCGGAGTACCCGGATAGAACCACCGAGCAAGGACGAGCAACTGTAAGCTCCCCAACATACCAACTCCAAACAAGCAGGGTTAGCATTGGTTGAAGACAAGTGCACCAACTACGTGCAGTACGTCGTAGTAAACAACGCCACCGTGCCCCCACGTGGACAATGGGGCGAAGTGTCTTGCCCAATGACACAACGCGGTTGCCGCAGGTGGGTTTCGAATCGAGGACCTCTCGGCTTTCAGCCTGCACCTCTACCTACTGAGCCACCGCGCCCCCGTTAAACGTATTAACTGTCGACAGAAAAATATTAATCGCCTTCAATAGACTTCGTATTGGACACGACGAAAAGTAGCCTCTTGCATATCAAAGAAAATAATCAAAACTGGAATTTCGAGCTGGACGGATTTATGTGACGGAATTACAGAATTCCCATCAAAATAATAAACAGCAATACCACGTTGGGATTTGTTCATTTTTTCGTCAATATGATGGCTGTCACTATCTAATATTCACTTCATGCCATCGTCTGTGCGTTTTCGAACCGACACTGATTTTCCTATTTGACTGAGGTATGTCTAACTTTCGACAAAGATATGTATTGTCTACACATAGTGAATAAAATTGAATAGAGTTCTCCAGCTGGTGCCATTGTCGACTACACCAGTTACTCGATGCTTCTTGACTGATATGTGATTAGTGAAAGGGGTGATGGGATGGGGTCTCTATAAGCCACTTGTACGATCATGTGTTAAATAACCAAATTAACTCGGAATTGTCGCTGAAACATAGTTTTAATAAATAAATAAATAAATAAATAAATAAATAAATAAATAAATAAATAAATAAATAAATAAATAAATAAATAAATAATGTTGCAGATAGCATTTGTCGTTCCTTTCCTACATCAATATGTAATTACAATCTGATGATGATCTCGAAGAATACAGCTCCGTGACAGATTTAGCAGAACAGTGTATTTTTCCAAAATTAATGGCACATTTTGTTTTGATAAAAATGAGAACAAAAACCTGAAAACAGTTTGTTTTCAAGATAGACCCAGAAAAACATATATTAAACACCACTTACTCAAATATTTATTTTCACCGTGTTTATTTCTCGGATGAGACGATTATCTTCCAGGCACATTTTGAAAAGTACTCTTTCATCCCATGGCAGACGTTTTTGCTTTCTGTCTTTTCCTTCTCAAATTATTGAATTTTCCGTGCTTCTGTACTTATTCTAATTGTTCATAATCGTATATATGTGAAATATTGTGTATAGCTCTTCCATTTCTGTGCTATGTTTTTTTCATATTCTTTCAGACTAGTGTTTTCCAGCTCATGCAGTGCGTTAAGAGTTTGTTTAAAGGGTTCAAACATCTCCTGTATTGTTTCAAAAACATAAAGTCATTTTGAAATGAAATTCTTAATCATGTTTATCAGTAGGAATTCTCAATCTGGTCTGACGTTATAGTGTATTGTCAAAAGTCTATAATACATGAGAATATTTTTGTGAAAATAATCTTCCAAACATGTGTCATTTATTTTGGAACAAACAATGTCATATTAATTTTGTCGTGAAGCTGTCCTATGAAACCAGCCACATTGACAGGAAAGGAGAAATCAGAACCCTGACTGGATTGTTTACCATGTATTTCCAGAAAACAGTTCAAATAAAATTTGGAGTAATGAGAAAAACTGAATGCGATAAGCACGGAGATCATACATGTCAATGATAGACTGCTCTGAAACTCGATATATGGTATTGACATGTGAAATTACGTTAAAGGTAACATTTTATTAAGTTACTCCAGCCGATGCCAGTTTACCAACAATCATTGCTTGATGTATGAGTAGAAGTAATACCAGCATCGACCGGCAACCTGCCATAAGACCCAAACACGTATTTTTCATACTAGACTATACAGGAAAAAGGTGATCAATAAGTTCATACAGTCGCTGTTACTATTCCTATTTTGAACATGACACTAATTGCACAGTTCTACGAAATATACATTGATATATCATGGTTATCCTGCGGTGATGTCTTTTCACAAGTTGTAATGATTTGTTGACACCCCATGGTCATATTAGTTTTACCTTGACATGGAGATCCAGCACATTTTATGGATATTAAAACGCATTCAAGTTAACATAAGCGCGGCTACATCGACTAAAATGATGTGGAAATAAAAAAAATACAATTGACTGAAGACTTGACAACTAGATTTCTGTTTCATGCTCGACATACAAATAATACAAAAATTACATTTCCATAAAGGATGACACCCAGTTGGCTTCAAAATCTGTCCTTTAACCCAAAACAGGTTTAACTAGAGGTTATTTGATACTGCAGAATATATATCCAGATATCACTTAACAAAACACGGCCATCGACGTATCGGCTACCTCATCGAAGGTTATGTTGACGTTTTCTTTCAGTTTCAGATCTATGCTTTTCATAAAAAGGAAAGAGTTACTACCCAATCTGTATTACTGTCATATCTCAGGAAGTAAGAGTTGGATTTTTTCATCTCCTTATTTAAGACTTTAAATTCTTTTAGATTGCTAATTTTTAGGGCGGGTGGTAATATTTAGATTCGACGTTTTCTGCACCTTTCGCCAGAATGCTAAAGTTTGGCTACGTTTTGCAATAATCAAATCAATGTGGTACATCCTGTTAGACACTACGACTTTCTGTGAAGTGTTGTCCCTGCAACGCCCAGCTATTAACGTAAATGTATACCACAAAGAGATGGGTGCCGGTGTATATTCTTGACAACAATTACGTCATATCTCCGAAAGTTAGAGTGGGATTTTGAAAATGTTTCAGTTCCTCATTTGGGACCTCAAATGCAATTAAGTACCAATTTTCAACGTGGTGGAATAATATTTCATTTTGACGTTATTTGCGCATTGACTATTTCTGATACCACAGCGTTAATGTTTCGTTAAGTATTTTACTCACAACAACGTGGTGAACCCCTTTGGACACTACAGCAACTGTGTGTGGAGTTTTGTCCATGGACAATTCATCGTTTTAAAGGACGGTGTGTTCCATGAGGCGGGAATACCTCCTTGACGGTAATGACGGTAATAACGTCATATCTCCGGAAGTTGGGTGTAATTGCTCTCAACTGCCTATTTGGGACTTCAGTTGCTATCATGGTGCCAATTTGCAGCTTTGTTAGATAATATTTGTATCCTGACGGAAAAAAGAAATCCAAGTTCAGTTTTGGTAATATAATTTTTTATCCGTAGACCAAATGTAGTAAAATTTGACACATAACTACCTCAGTGCACTGTCTAAAGATTCTTTTAAAATTCAGTTAACCATGACCGCGTACGACGCTGCAAGCGTTCAACAGCTTTTTCGACAAAGCGTGCATCCGGGTCACTCCAACGTGCTAAGGGCTTGAAAGCCATACCAAATCGAAGTTTTGAACAGTATAAATCGATTGCATAACATCTCATTTCAACTCAATTGAATAGCAAAATGCCTCGAATGTCCGAAGTTGATAGGGTATGGCTATTGCTCTAATTGTGCAGGGCCAATCGCCCAGCAATTTGAGGCCCATGAGTCCACGATAGCTCGTTTAGTTGGGCGTCTCAGAGCCACAAGAAGGCTAACTGACCGTCCCAGGAGCGGGCGTTCGCGCGTTACGTCGCCACGTCAAGATAGAGGCATACATCTCTCACATCTCCGTAACCAATTTCAGACGGCGACGGAGACGGCGAGTTAAGTTGTAGGCACTCATGGTCGTCGAGTGTGTGCAAAAACAGTTCGGAATCGATTGCGGGAGTTCAGCTTAAGGCCACGACTCTCTACGCTGGTCCGCAACTTACACCCAGGCAACGTCAACGTCGATTGCAATGGCTGCGGGCACATGCACTAAATTGGTTTCGCTTGGCCCGCTGGAGACGTGTGTTATTCATTAACGAGTCTCGGTTCACGCTTTACGGGTCAGATGGACGACAACGTTGCTATCGACGTCGAAGTGAGCAATATTCTGAAACGTGCGTTAAGGAAAACGACAGATTGGGGGGTGGGGGTCTGTTATGGTTTTGGGGTGGATTTCCCATGGCGTGAAAACACCTCTCGTGGGCATCCAGGACAATCTTACAGTCGTAAGATATCGGGATCAGGTCCTCATGCCTCACGTCCTTCCACTTATCCATGCGCGTAACCTTACGTTGCAGCAGGATAATGCGAGGCCGCACTTTGATAGGGTTTGTCGTGACTTTCTCAACCAAAACAATGTCCCAGTTCTCGATTGGCCACCCTACAGTCCAGATTTGTCTCCGATCGAGCATTTCTGGGACGAGCTGGATAGGAGGGTCAGGAAGCGCGTCAACGTCACAAACAACGTCGCTTAGCTCACGCAGGCCCTTCTTCGGGAGAGGATAACATCCCACAAAGGACCATAAACAACTTGATAGGGTCAATGGTAAGGAGAGTTAGAGCAGCGACTGAAGCCCAGGGTGGGCACCGCTATTGATTTTGATCAGGAAGTGGCGTAGGGTACCCACGTTTGGACGTTATCTTTTTCCGCTAGTATATTTTAATGTTAAACCTTGGTTACGTTTTTCAATCAAAACAGTGTGGTTGAACACTGCAACAGTATGTGAAGTTATACCTGGAGAATCCAATTCAACGTTTAAAGGGAGGCGTTTTTGAAAAGTTTTGTAACATCTTGTTTTGAATCTCAAATGCGGTTGGGTTGCCACTTTTCAACTTCGTGTCGAAAAATTTAATTTTGACCTTCCAAAGAGGAAAATGAACTTAATTTCAATTCCCGATTTAAATCGATAAAGATTATATTAGGTTGTAACCTTTTTTAATGCGGCGTGCATATATAATTTTCGGCCATAGCCTCAATATACTTTTGATAAATATGAAATGAATAGCAGTCGGATTTTTACTGAGTTTGAAGGGAAATCTACAATAATAAAATAAAAATGTACAATTTTGCTTTTACACTTTTTACCACATTGAGAAGGAAGTGGTTAAACAGTTCATGTGTAGCACACATCGACATTTAACCTTTCCGTTTTAACCCCATTTGAACGCACAACAGTAATAGCATTATCCATTATTTATTTTGAAAACTTCAGCACATAATTTATGGCTTTTGTTGATTGGAGCTTCATTGACTGATTGAATGAATATATGTTCAGAAACATGAACACAATAGTGTACTTTAACACAAATGCGTGGCTCACAATTCTTTTTATTATTGAGGTTCAACGACACTTTCGACAGCCAGGATCTTCTCGATCGGACAGTTTTACGAGTTGAGAAGAAGTACCTGGCGATAACCACCGTGCAGCGGCGAACAACTGTCAGACTCCCCAGCGTTCTAACTCTATATAAGCAGTGCTAGCTTGGTTGAAGAGAAGTGCACCATCGGTGAACAGAACGCCTTAGTGACAACGTCACCGTGCCCCCACGTGGCAATTGAATTTAAGTGCCTTTCCAAAGGAAACAACGCAGTTACCCCTTGTGCGGATCGAACCGTGATGGCTCCCAAAAATATGGAAAGGGGGAACAAAAACTACAGGGAGAAAAACAGGCTGCCTTCCTACCGACTCTCACAAATTCATTCGATAAAGTTTGTAGATTGCAAATGCTTGAATAATTGAAAGTTTCTTTATTTGGCTCTCGATAATTAACCTTAATGGTGTTGAAATATGTCTATCCATTAAAGGGCTAATTTCGACTGTGCCCAAACATGCAGTCTTTGGATAAACTTGGAAGTTACATTTTAAGTGCCTTGGTACTTGTTTCTAGGTAAGTCCTAGCTGCCCACATTAGCAGTCAAGACTTATTTAGAAACAACTTCTAAACCAGATGATGTAGACCAGAGAGTAGCAAAATACATTCAAATCTCCTGATCTTTAAGAGTTAACCAAGTCCAAACATATTACATACCAGCGCATGGATTGAGTACTGGGTTATGAAATCCAGGACTCACTGAAACAGTCTTTACACAACTATTCATTGGAACGGGATATCGCATTGGGAATGTTTAATCACCATTTAACTAACACCTTTAACTAACAAAAAGAAGAGACAAATTTGAATCGTAATATTACCGTTCTAGTTTTAGGTGGAAGTCCTGATACATTTTGGATCCAACTTAGCTGGTATGTCGGAAAAGATTCGTGAACTACAGTCTTTAAAATTAAAGATAATCACGGAGAATTTGGAATACTCGTGTGTTTATCATTTATTTCCTTTCAATGAGCCCCATCCTGTTTTTATGCATTCATTCTTCAAGTTCTATGCAGTTTAGGGAATACATTTAACTGAAGAAGTTGGGTGGAAATCGTCCGTAGCTCTACACATAGTCTGATATACTTGAAAATAGATTGCTGTTTACCATGTTCTTGATAAAATCGAGAAATGGATTCTATATTTGTTTTAGGTAGCGCATTGTGTAGTTTATTCGGCGAAGGCTCTAATTCCGCTCTTGCACCAGAAGTGACTTAATGTCATTATTTCTGGAAGCCAAATCATTAAGAACTAGTTTTTCAATAAAGGAAGTTTCTCAACATTTCTGTCACAAACCTAACTCTTGTTTTCAGCACACACGCTACGAAAAGAATGTAACGCCATTGTGCGAATGAAGCATTACTGAATGTAATATATTCTTTTCCAATAAAATATAACACAGCACTTTATTAAAATGCTTTTAACCAAGGAAATTGGGAAGGAATGGCCTTTTCAGAACATGGATTGTCTATAGGGTCATTAAAACTTGTCCTAGTTCGAGCGATCTACGGTATAATTCAGGGACTCCAAAACACAGTTGTGACTGACAATTTGACAGGAACCCCAGATCTATTAAGGTTGCCGGAAGTGAGATTCGTAAAGCAGCCCTGGCAACTCGCCCTATATTAAACCTCGTAAAACACAATCCATAGTAGTTTTGTACATACAGGTGTCCATGTATGCATGCACTATGTTTAAAACAAGGTCTCCTTGCTGATTGGATTGGATTACTGGTAGATAGTAGGTCACGGAAAACATGGTCAATTGAATTGGGCATTTTACAGCCTATTTCGCCTTGGGGATAGGGTAGATATTCGGACCCGAAAGGCCTTGTAGTAAACCCTGATTACAACAATAGATAGATGAGGTCGTCGGAGTTTCTGAAACAAGAGGCAAGCAAAACATGTACCCGAGGTCATTTCTTGCTTTTTGATGTATCGGGTTATTGTGGAAGAGACTAATGCCCTTTTGGTATACCCAACGCTGAAATGAGCATTTTACATTAGTTTCTATCCGACCAAAGTTGGAAGGCTTCCATTCGCGTCTCTTTCATCACACACCATTTACTCAAGTTTCCTTTCATCATTTGGGGAATTTGTAACCAACCAACCAACCAACCAACCAACCAAACAACCAACCAACAGTGATATTAAATCTGAAATGGTCAGGTTAGCGTCAAAACACACATCGGTGGGCTATACTGCGAAAAAAGTGTCGTTCTCAGGTACATAGCTTTATCAGACACAGAATACAAATCAATCAGCAACAGTCATTTTCACATGTTGAATTTTATGTTCCATCGATTTTAGGACACACCACCCAAAACTTGTTCTGTTTCGTTCGGTCGATTTCCAGACAGTCACTCCATTTTGCGCTTACGGTATAATTTAGTGATCTTATAGTCCGTGTTGACCCCCCTGTATAATATGGGGCGCGATGTCACATTATCCTTAAAGATTAAATTTGGAGACAACGGACAACAATTGGAGAAAGTTTGAATTAAAAGATGAATATTACTTATTTGCTGAGCAGGCGTAATGTTCCATTTTGTGCTCTATTCGTCTGCCAACTTGGCCATTGATCTCGAACACAGACATGAGTAATCATACAAGACTGATTTTGTATCTTCCATGTCATTGTGTGGCTTTGCACCTAAACTGACACAAATACACCGAGGAAATCACGTCCTCAGTACTAAACGCAATTAACAACGTGTTTCAACTTCTTGTATACGTGTAGGGAGGGGGCGCGAAAGCGTTGCGGTAACCGGTTCTCGTCAGATCTCCGAAGTTAAGCAACGTCGAGCCCGGTTTGTCCTAGGATGGGTGACCGTCTGAACGATCGATTCGGACTCCCACGTTGTGTCCTTGGGCAAGGCACTTAATCCCGATTGTCCACATGGGGGCATGATGACGCCGTATACTAAGGCATACTACACGTCGATGGTGCGCATGTCTTCAACCCGCCTAACCCTGCCTGTGCCGCAGTGCGGAGTTACGATGTTGGGGAGCTGGCAGCTGCTCGTCGTTGCTCGGTGGTTTTCTCCGGGTTCTCCACCCGTAAAACTGTCACCGACACGATAAGACCTTGGCTGTTAAAGTGTCGTTAAGCCTTAATAAATAAATAAATAAATAAATAAATAAATAAAATAAATAAATGAATAAATAAATAAATAAATAAAAAAATAAGTAAATAAATAAATAAATAACGTGTAGGGAGTGGCTGGAAGAATAGGTCCCCAGTAATCATCGCCTTAAGTAAAGGTCCCCTAAAGTGGTACAGAGCATGACATGGCCAACACTGTCTGAATGTTACCCATTGTTATTTCACATTAAGAACTCTGGGGTTAGTCAGTTCGATTTAAATTGTGTAGGTTTGTTCCGTTTCCTCGAGAAGATTCATTCATACAGCTGATAAATAACCTAAAATGTCCTTGAACCACTCAACCTTAAATAAGGCTTAAATGAATATTTAAGTGGACCACCCCCACTCCAGCCATTTGCAAGAAATTTTGAGTATGGTCCCTCCCCATTATGAAGCTCAGCCAGATTATCAAATTAGCTCGTAAAGTTTTAAGAACAATCAGTTTTAATTTTTAAAGTTATCTAAATTTCAGTATATTCATCATTTGATGGGTGTCATTTGTAAAAATAGACCCGCTAATACAAATCGCAGGGTACTTTAATGCAAGACGACAGCTGCATGCGAGACTGGCGAGACTGGCGTCTGCTTCAATAACGACACTGTGCTCAAGCGTCACGTGAAAAACTACAGATCAGAAGAAATTCTTGCGATGTTCTTTCATCTGCGAGAAAGTGATTATCAGAAGGAGTTTCAATCAAAATGATTGTCGACACTTCACATCGGGGAAGAAGTTGGCGTAATAAATGAGAAAATACTTTCGTCGCATTAAAGTTAATCAGTTAAATTAAAATGAAACGGCAGGATGCTTTTAATATATGAAACTTTCTTTTTCGTGTTGCAGGCAGAAAACACGAGATCAAATCGTTCGTCCAAGAAATATTACCTTCACTGTCACCCGATTGCTGCTGTAACAATGATTCCTGTTGTTTGTTTACTAAGCATTATGGGGGCCAACACTTCAAACAGATCCGAGAACATCGAATCGAACTTACTGCACTGACCTGATTTGGGTAAAGTGCAAACATACAAATCCATGGTGAAGATTAAAAACCGGCCCATGAGTGAATTCCACTTATCAGTAATCCGAGGCCGATTCCTTTTTCATTACTGTTTGGCTATACCGATTTAAGAACTTGCACACAATATTCTCCACTCTGCGTGCCCTAAATACCACATAGCATAATATGGTAACTCGTGCCTGATATGTACAATGATTATAAGAATCAGCCACGATATCCATTTGATAGGCTTCACTAAACATGCGTGGGCAGAATACTACTGAACACTTCCCCGAACCAATGCTGGTCCTTGCACGATTTAAGGTCTTTGTGAAATGCTGTGAACCACTATATCTTAATAACTAAGAAAAGCTCCAGAAGGAAAATTATTTCTTTATTTTATTACTATATTTTTCTATCAATGATTTCTATCTCACTTTTAGCCATTCTCGACAGCAGACCTCTTTTTATTCATATAGGCCTCAACACTAACCACCTTCTCCCGACAGTTAAATATAAAATAACTACCAAATTTTTGTCCATGGATCCAGCAGAAATCAAAACAGATAAAGTTAACCTATTCGACCATGGCTAATTCAGTTAGTCTTGATGAGGTTCAGAGTGAATTATTTATTATTTATTTATTGGTGTTTTTAAGGTCACATATTTCTGCACAATGGCCAATCATGACCATGACAGTTTTACGGGTGGAGGAAGCCGGAGCACCCGGAGAGAACCACCGGGGCAACGGCGAGCAACTGTCAGCTCCCAACATACTAACTCCACACAAGCAGGGTTAGCATTGGTTGAAGACAAGTGCACCATCGACGTGCAGTACGCCTAAGTACACAGCGCAACCGTGCCCCCACGTGGGCGATGGGGGTGAAGTGTCTTGCCCAAGGGCACAACGCGGTTGCCGCAGGTGGGATTCGAACCGAGGACCTCTCGGCTTGCAGACCGCACCTCTACCTACTGAGCCACCGCGCCTCCATACAGAGTGAAGATATGTATGATTTTATTGCACCTTACAACGACACTATCAGTAACAATAACGATGATTTGTCAAACTCACCCTTCCTGATTGAAACCCAGAGTTGCAATTATTACTCCACAGAAAGTTTCAAGGAACGCATGCCATTAAAGAACAATAAGTTAGCCTTGTTGAATTTAAATTGTAGAAGCATAAATGCCAACTAGGGGAAACTACAAACTTGCTCTGTGATTTACAGGACACTGATAACCTTTTTTTTATTTTATTGGCCTAACGGAAACGTTTTTTGTTCATGACAGTGTCGCTTATGAGCTCGATGGTTATCATCCTTTAATGACTCTGTGCCGTTCCGCCGATGACGATGGTAGGGGTGGAGTTGGCTTATTTGTTAAAAATAACGTCCACTTCCAAATTAGGGAAGACTTGTCAGTTGTTGTCCCACATGTATTTAAATCCTTTTTTATAAAAACAACCTCCAAAACCAAAAATATAATTGGGATTATCTATCGCCCTAACACTGCACACAAAGCAGATCTTGACTTGTTTTTATCCACTCTATTAAATCTGGCTGAAAAACTAAGCCAGAAAAATAAAAGCGTATATGTTATGGGATACTTCAACATCAACCTTTTAAACTTTGCAAGCCATAACAAACTAACCAAAATGTAGACCTTATGTTTTGTTCCGGTTTTATGCCCGTTATTACTAGGACGACTAGAATGACAGAAACATCCGCGACTTTAATAGATCATATCTTCAGTAACAATGTTAAGGGTTTTTTTGCTGGTATTTTAATCACGGACTAAGTGTTCACTTTGCCACTTTTTACATTGAAAATTCACCCAAACTAGAAAAACAAAACGTACAAAGCCTTAAACGTTCATTTAAAAAGGAAAATGTAGATTATTTCAAGACACACTTTTACAGGACTGTGACTTTGGAGATGTCTTCGGTTGCGACTGTCCAAAAACTGCATAAGATGCATTTCTTTCTCACTTCGACAATTGTTTTAACAGAGCATTTCCCTTGAAACTGACCGTGATTCCCAAAAGATATGTCAAACGAGAGCCTTGGATGACCTCGGGACTAATCCAATCCTCTATCAGTAAATGGCGTCTATATGTTAAAAAACTTAAATCCCCCACAACAGCGAACATAGAACAATACAAAATATATTGTTAACTTTATAACCGATTAATACGTAAGGCAAGGGCCAGCTACTTCGAGAGGATTCTAGCCCACAATAAGAACAACATCAAAAAGTCTTGGGATATAATACGAAGGCCTATTAATAAGTCTCAACACGATCGTGCATAACCCATCGTGCAGTATCGTGGATAACGATATTCAAGTTGACGATCCAAATGCCATTGCCAACAAATTTAATTCTTTTTTGTTGATATCGGAAAAAAAGTTAATTAACCAAGTGCATCCAACTTGTCGGCAGCACTCGGAATATCTGAAAGAAACCAACAACAATGACTCTCCATTTCACCCACAAACAAACAAGAAGTAATCCTAACCGTTAGTTCATTCCTACCCAAAACAAGTTAAGTTTGTAATAATGTTACTTCACGAATATTAAAAGACATAATATATCAAGTAGCTTATCCAATAGCCCATATTATCAATCTCTCTTTTTCGACTGGCACTGTTCCTAATGTTCCTAATAAAATGAAGATAGCTAAAATCATACCTATTTCTAAATCTGGTGATAAACATACTTTCAATAATTATAGACCTGTCAGTATTCTTCTCGCTTTTTCAAAAATCTTAGAAAAGATAATGTATATTCGACTTTCAAGTTGCCTTAACCCCATAAAATCTTGTACCAGTCCCAATTCGGGTTCACTCAACTTTTAATCCGATTCTTCACCTTCTCATATATGTAGCTAAAATAAACGACCAAAGACCGAACAATGCCTTTATTTCTCGACTTTTCGAAAGTCTTTGATACAATAGATCACGCGATATTAGTAAGTAAATTAAATCATTATGGAATCAGGGGCCTAGCAAACTCCTGGTGTAAGGACCATCTCTCTGAAAGAAGTCAATATGTACAATTTCAAGGTATCGTTTTGAGAGTCGCAACCAATTTCGACTGGCGTCCCACAAGGGTCCATCCTGGGACATATTTTATTCCTTAACTACATCAACGACTTACCAGACCGCACAGCCCTTGATATTTTATCATTTGCTGATGGTACAGCAGCATTTAAATCCGACAATAACCTAGATACACTTTTTAATAATACGAATTTCGAGCTCATAAAAATTCAGGAATGGTGTGCTGCGAATAAATTAGCTATCAACGCATCCAAAACTAAATATATGATGCTTCACCCTCCCAACGATTTATGGCAAATTGGTGATAGGGCGTTAAAGTTAGATGATTCGCAACTGGAACTTATTGGCAACCATTGTAATGAAAAAAAACAGCAGCCTTTCTTGGTATCCACGTAGATGAACATTTATCCTTCAAACATCTTATTTCAATTGTTTGTTCCAAGGTTGCTATAGCCATATACGTCATCAATAGGGCTAAGAATATATTGTCATTGAATGCATTGAAAACCTTGTACTTTTCTTTAACCCACAGCCACTTCCTATACGGAACTGAAATTTGGGGACATTCACCGTCAACAAATAAAACTTCAAGTTGCAAAAAAACGCTATACGCACTATAAGCATGAAAAAAGAACATCACATATCGATCCTCTGTTTAAGTCCCTCAGAATTCTCAAATTTGATGACCTTTATAAACTCCAAGTTTTTTCTGTTTATGCACGACAGACATAACAACAGATTACCTATATCATTTAAGAATACGTTTCAGCAATATGTAAATACAACAGGCATGACAAGCAGGCAGACAGGAAAATTGCAACTTTCTAAACCGAGGACAAAATTTTTAACAGATCTGTCTCTCCATACGTTCCCTAGGTTGTGAAATACAATCGACCAGAATACACAGAACTTAACTAGGTCACAATTTAAAACGAAAATGAAGGACCTATCTCTCAGCACATATTCAGAGAATGTTTATTGTAACTTCCGAAACGGCACCGACTTTGCTAAGTGAACGGGGGCCGCTAGAGGACTAGAGGTGGGAAAACCAACCAACCTCAGCTTTTCTATAACGCACCTACCCCCCCCCCCCCCCCCCACACACACTTCAGTTCAGTTCGGTTATGAGGTTATGAAACTAAAGTATTATTCATTCACTCTCAATCATCATACCCTTCTGCGTGCAGCCAAGTGACTTGATTTCATATCATGACGAGGCCTGCTCACTTACTTTATCCTGATTCGATTATCATCTGCTACATGATGTACCTAGACATCCATTAAGTGCAGTTACACCGAGGTGCGTTAACCTGTGCCCGGAGCCCGAGACCTTTTCTAAAAGAGTTCTCGGCCACAGGGCCTGGCTTTATTATTATAAGATGGAGACCTTGTTTCTATATGTCACTCTCCAACTCCGAATTTTGTACCATATGATACCAATCAAGTCACTTTTGTCTGGTACTCTAGTACGTATTGAATTCTCAATACCTATGATTCTTTTTCCATATTGCCAAGGTGATAGCATTCCCCCCCCCCCCCCACAACCCCCTCCCCCCTCGCCTCCCAAAGAAGTAGGTCTGCTGTCGGAAAATTTTGCTTTTTCTAAGGAGCGACAGGACAGCTAACTTTGCTATGTCGCTTCCTTGCAGTATATCAAAATAAGTTTAAAGGATTTTTATTTCAATTATTATTGTATTTTCAATGTAATTGATATATTGCGAATAAAAAGATTTCATTTCATTTCATTCCAAACCTTTTGCAATTGTTTATTCCAGAGTCGTATTTTTACCTGATAATATATAAGAACTGAAATGAATCATCTGTCGCTTTATCAGAGCATGAGTGTGGAATGTTTGCTTGTATTATATTGCTCCCTTACGCGGTCGAAGTCTCCATAATTTATATCATTGTAGTCACATCATCTTTTGTGCAGACGAAGGTTTTTATTATTTTCAACATAGGCTAACATACGCGGTCTCGAATACACAGGAGATAAACCATGTGAACAACCAACTTTAATACCAAATAAGAGCCCACTTTCAGCAATTACAGATCAATTGCACCGTGCCCACATCTTTATTTGACAAATGGGTGGGACAAAGCAAAAACAAACATACGATAGGAAAGTTATTCATCGAGTTATGAAAAGTTCAGCCCGAGCAATCAAATACAAGCATGTCGGATATCAGCCACAGCGTAACAGCTTTCACGTCATCAAATATCATCGACTGGGAAGCGTTATTGGGTTGATCGGCCTGACGGGGTGACGTTTTTCGCTGATGTTCAAGAAAAATCCAGTTGTTTATAGATCAATGGGTGGAATACATCCTGTAGAGAACTGGTTGAGCTCACTAACACAAGTTCAACATTACCTTCCTGTTTCTCTTTTAGGGGTTTATCAATGTATTATGTTAAATGTTTGACGATCCGACGTGTTCATTGCTATAACATCGTCACTATTTTGGATTCAAATGATTCTGTTTCTGAAAATGAGGGTTAAAAAAAGATATGTTCATTGTAATGTCCGATCTCACCATGCAGTGCTCTATATCTCTGCCTCTAGTTCTGCCGATGTTGTAACTAATCTTGGTGAAAAAGATTATATGATAGATTCGATGTACTCATTTCGTATTTCTCAGTGATTTTACCTGACCTGCGGGTCTATAAACTTGAACCTAATTAAACTTTTTCTTTGAATATCTTGAAAATAGTTCCATATGACAGATCACGGGTTGTATTATGTTATAGCAATATACCTACCATTTTGCACCATGCATCGTCAATATGTACAGTGAGCTTTTTAGGAATATTCACTTAGGAACGAAAATGCAACGAAAGTTGCATAAAAAGGTAAAAATTCAGATCTCCGGATAAGAGGTGTTTGGTCGTCAACACTTTCCTGCCACAGGATGTTTTTCTGCACAGAACAATAATACTGTGTTACCAGTGGAAGTATTTTCCAGGCTTTTATAAACTAAATATATTCCTCTTAACAAGAGTAGTCATCTTATCAATGATCAACTATCTTGGACGTACACCCTTCAGGGTAGTGACCAATGTATCTTACAATATCTCCTCTAACTAGACTTAATGATTCTGGAGAATCATTGGCTTTTCCAGACGAAATTCCATGATTTTTCATGCCTCAGGGTGTTTGAGAATGTTTTTTAATTGTATCACTGAAGACCCTTTATTGGTGTCCTGAGAAAGATGGGTATAGAAGCCTCAGTATTGTTGGAGGGGGTTAATATCAATATCGTCGTCCGGCAAGTCTACGTCATACAAAAGGAGTTATGTTTGTTTGGCACGTACCCATTCAGTGATGTGGCTATTTGAAAACAGCCCATTTTATCTCAAATTTATCTAAAATTTTGATGTTTGGCAGGTTGTTGAGGGTTAATGAACGCTTGCCAGAATAATTCTTCTCAAGAGTCTATTTTGTCTTGAAACTCTGTAAGAACCACTTAAAGAAAGACACCGAAAATGTGAATTTTAAGTTCTAAACCCTTCGAACCGCCGCTTTTCCGACCGAGGAAAGTAGTACTTGATCATTTCATCAAGTATGACAGCTGCTTAGTTAATATGCGCAGTAGACCAATCTTAAAGCTGCTCGTTGATAATATTAATTGGCCTACCCCCAAATAATGATTATCAACTCTTCCAGTTGCGGCCATTGTACTGACGTGGAAGATACCATCAGTGTTTAAAGGGTTAAGGGCTGTCTTTCTTTAATCTGTCAAAACATTGTTATGGCTTGGTTTTTGAATACCCTTATTAATTACAAAAGTGATAGACAATTTTATTAAAATCTTGACGTTTGGTAGTCTATGGAGGGTTAACGAATGCTTATCGGAATACTTCCTCCATGCAGTATATATTGTCTAGGCAAGATCTGCAAATAATCATTTTTTCTTGAAAGTCTGCAAAAGGCGTTTGGAGAAATTCACAGAAAACGTGAATTTTAAGCCTTTAAGTGGTCTCTCTCTTTACCTCTCAAAAGAGCATTGAATCTTGTTTTTTTTAATACTCATACTACTTACAAAATTGATCCGACATGAATTCTGAATCCGACAAAAGAAGTTATGTTTATCTGCTGCATATCTATTGGGTGCATTGGCTTCTTGAAAACAGACCATTTTATCAAAATTTCGAAGTAAGCAATCTGTGGAGGGTTAACGAACACTTGCTGGAATAGTTCTTCCATGCAGCATGTATTGTCTAACCAGGACCTGCCAATGCCATTTTTTCTTGAAAATCTGCACGCAGCATTTGGAAAAATCCACAGAAAACGTGGATTTTTAAGATATCTAGGGATGTATTTATTTAACCTCCCCAAAATAGGTTAACTCTTGGTGGTTTTTTGATTACCATTATTATTTGCAAAATTGCTCCCAATGCATTCCGCGTCCGATAAGAGAGGTTATGTTTTTCAGTCGCATACCCATTGGGTGCTGTGTGTGCCTGGAAACAGCCCAATTTAACCAAAAGTTGACGTTTCCAAGACCTTCCAATGGCCAATATTTCTTGAGAATCTGCAAGAGGCGTTTGTAGAAATCCACAGAAAATGTGAATTTTAAGCTTTTAAGGGGTAACCCTCTTTAACCGGCCTAAAATGGGTCAAGGCTTGTTTTTTTGAATACCCCTACTACTAACAAATATAATCCCACATGATTTCTGCGTCTGGAAAAATACGATAATTTAGCTATGACATCCCCGTTGGGTGCTGTTGGTGCCCGAAAAGAGCCAGTTTTTCCTAACTTGAGATGTTTAGCAGCAGTCTGAGGAGGATTAAAAAACTCTTACCGGAATATTTTGTCCATGCAAAATATAATGGCACACCAAGACCTGCTAATGACCAATATTTTTCTGGAAAATCTGCAAGAGGGGTTCAGAGATATCCACGGAAAAACGTGAATTCTAAGCTTTCAAGGGAGTATTTCTCCTTAACCAGGCCAAAATGGGTTAAGACGTGTTTTTTTCTAATACCCTTACTCTTACAAAACGATCCCACGGGAATTCTACGTGCGGTAAAAGAATTTCTGTTTATCTGTCACATACCCATTGGGTGCTGTTGGTCTCTCTTTATCAATCCAAAACGGGTTAATGCTTCGTTTTTTGAATACCCTTACTACTTACAAAAATTATCCTCGATGAATTCCACTTCCAACAAAGGAAGTTATGTTTATCTCTCAGGTACCCGCTGTGTGCTGTGGGTGCACGAAAACAGCCAATTTTATCAAAATTTCGATGGGTGGCAACCTGTGAAGGGTTAACAAACGCTTATCCCAATATCTCTTGTATATCAATTATAGTGTTACATACATGTCTAACAGTGATGAATGTTTAAAAAAATAATCTGCAAGAGGCGTTTTGAGAAAGTGTCGAAAAACCCTAATTTTGCCAGTTTTTGGTGAAAAACGGGTTAAATCGAATATTCCGCTTCGGTACATTTTTAGATTTTGTGCAATTCTATGCATGTACAGAATTCTATGAAAATCGGTTCGAAAATGGGTTCAGAATCGGACGGAGAAAAATGTGTGGACAATTTTTATTTTATTGTACGCAAACCAACACCCGGCGTTATTGTCATGAGTTGTTCTCCTCATTAAAAACAACAGCACTGTCAACGAAGTTTTCGTTTCAGTTGAACGTAAAACATTTTATTTCCGAGTGTGCTTAACGTTGTTATGCATATTAAATCAACTAGCTTTATTGACTTAATGAATATTTTCAAAAACAGCGACCTCAGCATATACACATTGAAGTAGTTGATTACCTTTGTGAGCGGATGCACTTTTCGAAAATTTGGCTTTTGTTATATCGCAACTGCATGGAGTGGAGTGTAAGTACCCTCAGTAGACAGTTGTATTGATCCCAGACGTTTTTAATTATACTGGGGAAATTATAGGCTTGTTATAATTTTTCGGTTTCATAACTTGTGTTGAGAGCTTTTGGTAAAATCATCTGACATCACGTTGCCGCATTAGAAATGTTCAATTACCATAAATACTTTTATTACACATCATGCAAAAGTTTCCAACGGGTAAAATTCGCATTGCACCCCCCCCCCCCCCCTCGCCTCATTAAAAAAAATCTTATCTTGATCTTTGTGAGATGTGAAAGTATCAGGGTTTCACTGTTCTTGCTGGTATTGAAGTTTTCTTGGTATGCAGAAAAGTCCATTGTCGGCAAGAAATGTTGAAGCTCATAATTCCATCTCTTTACGCCACCGATCACGACTAATATTGCGTAATTTATTATTTTGTTCTGCACGTTCTGGCACGCGCAGATTACCGCTATCATCTGATTATCTGCTGGGAAGAACCTAGATAACTCTCTCCAACAATTAATCAGTTTATAAAGTCATAAGTGTGTTGTAAAATTAATTAAATTACTTCATATATATAGACCCTCCATATATGGTAAAAGTGGGCGTGATAGGATAAACGTTAATCACGCCTCAGGACTTCCTAAAAAAAATGAGCAAATCTTCTGAACATATAAGAAAGAGATCGATTATTCACGACGATCGACCTTGATGTATGCGTCAGTTAAGAAATGACTGGACTGTTAAATAGACCCGACAGTATATTCACACGAGGCAACAAATTTATAGACTTTCACAGACGTCGGAACATATGTTATATATTATGAAATAACACTATCGATTTTCTTTCTTCGTATCCAAACCATGCAAGGAAAATATCTTTTGTACAGTTGACCTTTTCAGTACAGTAAGACTGTCATTTGTAAACTGTACATTGCAGTAATGAAGGAAGAGTGTCTTCAGTGGAGAAAGGGTCAAGATGGGTATATTAACCATTCTAGTAAGGGTAGGTTGCATACTAATCGCAAATAGTGTATCCTAGTTTTGTACGGACACTGTCAACCCATGACTTTCATTTCTCATGAATACTTCCAATGCGTTTAAAATAATTTATGGACAAACCACAGACTGTAAAAAGCGGCATGAGAAACAGCTTTGTGTCGCCCCACTTGCGTATTATGTTAGTAGCTGACAGAAATAGGAAAGATTTGACCCATTTTGTGGTTGTGCCGTGTTGAGGGGAGACAATGGAAGATTAATGTTCTTTCTGGGCCAGTTTTGTTTAACACAATAAGATGTTTCAAGCGATAACATTAAATCTTTAAATTTATTTTGCAAGTTTTATCTAATTTCTATCATTTTTAGTTGATCAGAAAAAATAGATATGTTTATATGGCCTACTGTCTGCCGTCCTTCGACTACAACATTGTAAAAAATCATAACCAAATTCAATGTCAAAGTTTTCCTGTATCCCCGTCAATGCTCATTTATTTGTATTCAGGGGAATCGAACTATTCTATTTCTATGTGGTTTGACGAAGAAGATGTATAACTATTACTACCCTCTGCTCGATAGCACAGGTACCATAGATTAAACTGTTTCACTCAAATAAAAGCCGACGGGATCAAGTAGCGTACTCAAATCACTGCCAAACGCTGACACCAAAGTAAAATAGAACTAAGTTATTTTAGGTTCTCTTATCTGGCGATCCAGCAATTCTGAACATTGTATTAATCTCTTATTGGCAACGAATAATATACATGGCGATGCGCAAACCGTTCACATGCTCGTCGAAGTATGTTATATTTTATGCTAATCACGAAGAAAAACAAACTCTTGTTCCCCAATAATACGTCGACGTCAGGCCGAAATAATTTTGAGAACTTCCTATTTTAATTGAAGTAGCCTTGGTGCTTTTAGAACATGCCGAATAGATTCATTGCTCGTTGAGGCAGAGGGCATGTTTCTAAACTGTTGGGTAATCCATCATACACTGCTTATAATTGTGTATTACACCCTCAAAATGTTGAATTTTTAAAACAGTCTCTAGAAACATACTCCTCCATTGAGAATTAGAATTACACCCCATATGAGTCCGCCACACTTGAATCTGATTCGATAAAAGGTAATCGTGAACGACATATTCTTCCTTGACATCCTAGAAAACCTACTGATATTTTGGTTCTTGCTACTTCCAAAAAAACCTAGCCAAATTCTTTGCAGTTTAAACAGAAATATATCAAAATAAAGTCAAAGTACAGTGCATATAAAAGGATCTATACAGGTGGATCTGAAGATGATGACAAAGTATCATCGCCTATTGTTATTGGTGATCAGATCATAACATCAGAATACCAAATAAAAGTTCTATTTTCACAGGTGAAGTTAAAACTTTACAATTAGAGCTTGAACACATCGAGAATGTACAGGAAAGGAGGTCGATTACATTTTCTAACTCTCTTTCCTCTTTGAAAGCTTTAGTAAGCCCCAAGTTGAAGACCCCCACCTCCCTCCCACCCCCTCCCGCCCGTTTGGGGACTTCGTGAGAAGTTGAATACTCTCATGTCTGACCAATATGATGTCGTGTTTTGCTGGTTACCTGGGCATGCTGGTATCTCATGTAACACCAGATCCGACAGTGCAGCAAAACAGGCTTTAAGGGGACGTCCAACCTAACTTTGGTCAAATTTCATGTAATTTTCTTTTAAGTCTAAAAAAGGCCCAAAATGAATAACCCCAATAAATTATATACCAAAATGCTTGGAATGAAACATAGAACATGTGGAAACTGAAATTTGCCATGGAACTGCTGCCATGTGTAAATAGCACCACCTGAAAGTCTGCTATGGCATAAGTAAGAGAACAAAATTTTTACAATAAAATACCTCAAAATAAAATAACAGCTGTATTCTATAAACATTTAAGTACATACTCGAAGAAATTTTTTCCTAATTCATGAAAGTAATGAAGATTGAGACCAAATGTTATAAGTGGAGTGCTCACTGATTGAAGGCAGACATTTTCTTTTGTTTATGTTTTGATTTGGGGAGTTCAACAAAGGTCAACTTGAAGGAGTCCAGCAGAAGAAGTATGGAAGGACAAAAGAGTGTCTCCCAATATCAAGATGTATGTGTTACTGTAATGGTTTGGAAAGAAAATATGATATTCTCCTATGTAGAATGCACTGCAAAGTCATACATTGTAGTTGAATAAATATATTTACAAACCCCTTGCACTGTAACCCCTTTTATCCCATGCATCAATTTGATAGTGATTAAATTGTTAAATTTGTCTGGTTTATCAATAAGTACATTAGCTTTGTTTAACTCTTGGACACCAATACACTCATGATATCTGTTGGAGAAGAAATAAGGGTAACTGTAACCTGTCACTGCAATAAACCATCTAATGTACTTAAAAGTACATTGTTATTCAAAACACATCAAATCAACCTTACATAACCATTATTGCATGTACTTTCCCCAAGGAGGCTTACTGACATATTGAGATCAGAAGGGCACATCCAGAGGGTCTGACATATTTTTTTCAAGAACACAGTACACAAAGCAATCCCCAAAAGATGACAAGTGAGCTCCATTTGACACAGAAAATTTGGGGGGGGGGGGTGGGGCTCTCTTCCCTGTATGACTCTACCTCCGGCACTCAAGGCATATGCCTTTTTTCTCAAAGTTTAACTCTTTTTTCTTTTTGAAGATCCTGGCCACACATGTTCCAAACACTATCAGACAGGTAAACCTCCAAATAAGTGTATCTGCAAAAATCATGTTACATTGCAAAACATTCTTTTTAGAGTTTTAGTTCTGGACCTTTCATGCTTCTTACTTCCAACTATAACACTTAATTTATTGATTCATGGGTGAATAGAAAAGTCCTGCCATAATCAACATTTTGAGTTCCATAAGCCTTCAAAACAGCACCAATAAAAGTGTCAAACATCAGATAGGTGGCTTTATACAGAATATTCATTAGGTTGTTGCTTGATAAGTAATAGGAACAAAATCTTCACAAGAAAATTCTGCAGCAATACAATTGAGGGTATTAGCAGGCACTCTGCAACAAATTGTAACAAATCAACTAGTTATAAACAAAATTTTCTAACTCAAAAGAGTGAAAAAGTACCACAACTCTGAAAAAATGTGGGAAGAAACACATGCTACAGCAGCTACCAGGCATTGTTTCTCCATGATGCTCGATCACAAAACCAAATATCCTTCAAATTGGAGTAGCAATGGTTGAGATACAAGGGGGAATGTTGGTACATGCAATGATGAATGGGTAAGACTAAGATTAAGAGGACAGGGGGTCACCACTGCACGACCCTAGATGCACCTTTGATTTTCCAACTTCCACTAAGTTCCAGGTCTGGGGCATAATAATCGCAACACACCCAACTTATCAGTTCATAATTTCAGTTAAATAAAAGAAATTATCAATTTGAATTAAATAATAGATGATGTAAAAATATTTGGCTTCCTTCGCCTTCTCGTACTATTTAATTACCACAAACAATATCAGTTTGATACCGACAAACGAAACTGAACGCATGTGGTTTGATTAAAAAGTAACTCGGCATGAATAATGAAGAAATTGCGAATATTTCGTGTATTTCATTTATTTAAAAGCCAATTGCAGCTAATATTGACCGTGCATTCGATAATTCGTTTCGGTTTTGACCACACGGCCACGCTGACACTCCGTGACAGCGGTTATGTTTATTGTGATATGCAAATTGGGGGATGGTTTCCGGTGAAGGAGATTTGTCACATTTGTCAGTGTAAAACGATAAAAAAAACCACTGATCGACATTGTATTACTATGGTTGGTTGGAAGAAAAAACTAAATTCTCAGCATCGTCCAAGCGCACCTTATTTAAAAGCACGAATGCATCATTTTCAACCCATCTTCAATCGGTCCTTTGCAGACATCAAACATACCCGTCTTCAAATTCCATGGTTACTTGGACGTAAATAACTTCGCAGCGACATGGGGAAATTAACACACTCAATATAGTTCCAGGTCACTTGGAATATACTTCGTGAAAAAGTGATTTCTGAAGCATTCTGCTTACTTTGTTATGAATATTGCCTTATTTTATGTGTATCGTCCCGATTTTATACACTCGGTTATTTTTTTTACAAGTGGTTCATGTTGTCTTTCTAGTGCGCAATAATTCAGATTTTTTGTCAACAAAAAAGTTCAGACGGCCTGTAAACACGAGAGGGAATTTCGAACCATATTTTGCAGTTATGACATTAACAGCTCAAGTACTTGCTGTCACCTGTTTGCAAATCCGCTCATACATTGTCTCGAACAAATAAAGGGCGTGATCACGTCCTTGCATTCTTACGATTGCCCAAATTGAGTATTTCTGCAAGAACCACATCGTAATCACATGACCGGAAAAACATCGTTGAAACATGGCCACATCCGGAACATCAAAAATTTGTGTTGATGTTATTACATTCAAACGTCAAAACCCACCAGAGTGTGTGTCAAAAAAATGCTTTCTCCGAGTCTGTAGTATGTTATCATTATATTGAGGACAAGGCTTTCGAATTACCGATTATTTTGTGGTTTTACCGGTTCGTTACTTATGCCATTTGCAAATTAATCTTCTTCAAAATCATAAAATTCACTTTTTTTCCTGAAAAAAAATATATGTACCTTTTCTATGCACTTTACTCATTATTTTGATATATAATTTGCCTTTCCTTACTTCTCTTATCTGTTTCTCAGGCATTGGGAAAAATGTCAAAAAATTGACCAAAGTTAGGTTGGACGACCCCTTAAACAAGCCTCTCACTGATTTTAAAATTCCTTTCAGTGATTTTAAACGACATATCAATAAGTACATCAAATCTGTGATGCAGGCGGAATAGGATACGGAAAAAATAACAAGCTTCATACCTTTCAACCTAATATTAGTGATATTAATTACTTGTCTAGTAGCCGCTGCAGAAAAAGACATGATATCATATTGGTCATACGTGAGTTACGCATTCTTTTTTGTTGGAAGATAATATGCGAGCAGAATGTGTTCCTTGTCAGCCAGTGTTGACAATGGGGCGCATTCTTTTGCACTCTTTTGTCAGGCGGCAGTACTTTACTGCAGTGTCTCTTAGAAGTTTGTTTTACAAGACAAATTTTCATTAAATTCTATCGTTTCACAATGAAACCGAAATTTTTAATAAATTTTAATTTGTTTTCATGCTTTTAAACTCTCGTATATTCAAATGTATTCAAGGATGATTTTTCAGTATTCTTTATACAATTGGTCTCATTTTCTCATAGCTGTTTTAGTGACTTAATTTTATTCCTCATGTTCTTTCCAGATTTCATCGACTCATTTTATTTCATGAAAGGTGATGACCTATTTTATAATACCCACTTTTCATCGCCACGATATAGCCTTAGATGTTGATGTGGCGTTAGTGCTAATAAATAATTAAATTTACGTGCCAAGAATATCCGTATAGCTTTCCAATTCCAATAATAGTTCTTATATTATACTGCTGATCAAAATATGAAAGTTAGCCATTCTTACCTGGAATCAATATGCACAATCTTAAGTATTATTCATCACCAGTTTTGGGGAAATCACGATTATTCCGATCTGTGTAATATAATATTAACATTTAATTGAATATCATGAACAGTTACAAAACCTACATTTGGTGATCAAGTTCACCTACAGCCTAATTATTTTGTAACAGTTAGGGGTCGGGTCTCGACAAAGACTGGGGGCGAAAGAGCAATTTGTCCGACAAATCTAATGACAGTTAGAACATAGTACAAACTTGAACCGCAAGATCGCAAGTCATTTTTGGGTATATGCCACCCTAAAAATTAAATTACGATCTAACCGTCCTCCTTTTGATACTTCCGGACTGGTGAACATTGCAGAAATGAACAATGGAACTAGAAATACTTAATTTATGAAATAGTAGATCGGCCGGGATTAGAACCCTTGTTAAGAGAGTGAATTCCTACGGCACCCAGTGGTCTAGCGAAAATGGCCAGTTCTCGCATATCAGACTCGGGACGAGTTTCGAATGTGAAACCAAATACTGGCTGAGTTAATTTCATCCTTTTTGGAGGCTATGCGTTAGCGCAGTCGGTATCGTGGCGTATCATTCAAGGCAACGATACGGATTTCGTCGTCCCATGTTCGAACCCCATCGGTGTTGACTTCAGAAAATTTCCGATTGTTCAGGCCAGTTTAGGTAAGAACACAAACACCAGATGGGATATTTTCTTGATATAGACGATACACAGTGAAGTTCGACCAAGTGCATCATCCATCGCAGACATCCGAATAATTGTATTTTTTTTTATAAAAGTTGGAACAACAGACCTAGATATACACCAATTCATAATCACCCAGAACCTTCACAATCTGCCTGATTTTGGCCCGAAGTTATGCCAGAGTTAACCAAAATTTGTTTTTAGGAAGACAAAAACCCACTTGACCCCTCCCCAGCGCCAACGCTCTGAGCTGTAAGAGATTTATCTTTTAGTTTTTTCTCTGGTTGCAGATCAGAAGGGGTTGCGCACTTCTCAAAACCTTTGTCTTCTGACACGGTAAATTCTAAAAAAATCGAGATGAGCATTATACAATGAAACCACATTGTTGGATTTCGGTACCCAGTAAAAAGTTGATATTGAAGGATGTTGATTTTGCGACTAACATAGTCTGTTCATACGTTACGTAGACACGAAAAGAGAGCGAGAGGAATTTCGGATCTGGGGATAAATTTGGTTACAGAATAGGAGTTCTTTGATAGTCACCAGCTCATAGTTTCGAACATATGGTTCGGGCCTAAAGGCGCCGAGAGGGAGAGTATGAGAGGAGGAGGCAAGTGGGAACAATACGTGCATTATTTTCCAAATTTAAATCGAAAAAGCCGGCAGTTCCTCGTTTCCCTAGCGTGAAATGAATTGCATTTTAGTGGTACAGATTGTGCGTCTCCATGAGATCACACCCTCTCACTGGCCCTGTGCGTGGAGAGATCCCTAACGCCTTATTACATCCGATGTGATAAACTTTGAATAAGATAATGATAAATCTCGCCTACTGTACAAACAAGTCAATCTGCAGATAATGAAAAGACGCCAAGGCAGATAACAATCGCGGTCTGCCATCACATATTCATATCTTGTGAGGTATGAATTCAGAGAAAATAAAGGCAAGCGGAAAATAACCAAAGTGATATTTAGCTCGTATTTTTCTCATTACGCGGATTTCTATTCACTTGTTTTTTATATCCTTGAGGGTATTTTTCTTACTTTGGTCCAGTCGTGACCAGACCTATGGGCTGATGCAACCTGTGTACAAATATTTCTATGCAGAACCTGAGTTTCAAAATAATCCACTAGCGTATATGTTCTGTGACATGATTAATCTCAATAAAAGGAAAACATTTCTTTTAACCCTTTACCCAACGTAACGCCCAAAATCGGCCAGCGCTATTCTCAAAAATCGCCAGTTAATTTTCATTATTTTTTCATTTTTTTGTCTCAAAAACATAGGTTACGAGCTCGTTCCAATGAGGGGTCATAACCTATGTTTTTGAGACAAAAAATGAAAACAAATAGTTGTTCAAGATTTTTTTTTGGAAGTGTCGTCTGCTTTTCATGTTAGGTAAAGGGTTAAGGCGGACTGATCTCGTCCTCTTGAGTAGTACAGACAGGAATAAATAAATAGGATAATAATTTCACAGTTTAATTTCTCAGACCTGCACTGTACCTTGGGTAGTTTTCTGAATTTTAGGTCTCCAGAGACAGTTTTTGACCTCATTATCTCTGTGAAGGATTATAAATCCAAAAAGGATAATTTTGAAAGACACGATTGCAGCTGACTGAGAAAGGATGTTATACCAAACTTCGTCAAAAGGCTTCTGCCTTTCAAACTGAGAGACTTAATCTTATTCAGAGTAGTTGGGTAATGGATTTAATCGATACGTTCTTTGAGAACATTTCCAGTGTTTCTTGTCTGGTCCAGTTTGCTCTGTATTTTCGGCATGCCGGAATATTATTTCTGAGAGAGGAATAATCTCAGTTTATCGTCAGCTATATTAATGTCACCCATGTTTTATCAGAAAATTGGATTTGAGGCACATAAAAGAAGTAGCTTTTATTACATAAAAAGCTTGTACCAGTATGCTGCCTCTCGTCCTTCAATAATACCTAGTTTGCTGTCCAGGGCCAGACATTGCAATCATAGTAAGGATGAGTGAAGTTTGTGAGCATGTTCCGGATACTGATTTTTCCATTAGGCAAAAAAGCAAAAAATTAAAAATTAAAAATAAATAAATAATTTTAAAAAAAAAATAAAGAAGAAAAAAAAATTACCCTAACTGAAATAACTCGTTTGGTATCCCTTATTTTCATCACATTTGGAGGTAACGCAATAATACTTGTAAACTGGTCATGCATATCGCGAAATGGTGTAAGAATAGAGTGGATGAGGGGCACATTTATGTTTGCTGTGTCTCTAACATAAAGACAATTTTTGAAGGAAAAACGTTTGAGTGGCGCAGTACTTTTTTCCAGGTGTATATATTTGACAGGACTCAATCAGAGGAATACGCCAAGACGCGCGTAGGGTTAAAAGAAAATCGATGTAAAATAATTATATCTAGGACGTTGTAAAGCACATATTGCGGAGAAAAGTCGAGTCTTAACGAAAGTAAAGAGAGATGTTTTACCTTTCAACAATTTCTGGAGAGAAGCTGTGTCTGTTCTTAGAATTTTCACGAAGGATAGATTTAAAAGGTACAGGTCAGTGACTGATTTGCAGAACAGAAATATCCATCGGAGTTTGATGTGAAAGGATTTACACTTGGTGTGAAGATGATACAATAAGATGTTCTTGGATCTACTTGGATCGTGACTTTTACAGAGAAAGCGTGAATTAGAGTAAGTTCACAAGTATCATTATGACGATGCTGATGGTATAAATGAGAGTGGTGGCGGAGTGAGTGAATGCGCTGATCTCATTCCCGGGATCTATAAATTCTTGAGGTGTTTGAAATTCTCCGGCAGTTTCAGTTGTAGTATATGGCTTTCCCATATACGGCAAAAATATTACCCCTTCGCAGTATGAGAGAGAGAGAGAGAGAGAGAGAGAGAGAGAGAGAGAGAGAGAGAGAGAGAGAGAATTTATTTTCCAAGATAATTAAGTTGTTGTGGCCATATTCGCTTGCTCGAAACAACATATCATATACAGAGGGGTGGGCGAGTTCGGATTTATAGAATCAGTGGATAGCCACATGATATTTTCTGCTTGATGGGGATGGTTTGGATGGTCTGGAGTTAGAGTATGAGCACTTCTAGAATAAACGAATCTTAGCCATTTCTCTTTCACAGTACTATCTTTTTACGAAATACAAAGCAGTCATCCGCTCATTGGCCGTGATTTTCAACACATGAGAGCCCTCATCACTTCTTAAATCTATGTGTAGTGCAATAAAAGTAGTCAGATTATTGTCGACTTGAGTGCATGTTCAGTCTCGAAGGAAGCAACAGTGGTTGCCAAAACATTATTTCCATATCTTATTTTAAAAACTTGGATCGTCCACATGTACTCAACTTGGTGCGTCCCTTTCGAAAGATAAATTATTTCTCATTTTGTTCTTACAATAGTCCTCGACTTTCCTTTGTCAGGGCGGGGAGAACAAAACACCCGGTATACGTCTGTATCACTACAAGCACGGACCTTCTAAAGCGAGGAGTCTGGTAGAGGGAATGGTCCCCACCAAAAAATAATAAAAAAACCCAATAGAACATGGAGTCTCTTGATGACACTTGGGGAACCGCATCTAAACGTTTCCACCTACAGCAGCTTTCCTATGTTAAATAGTAAGACCGCAAATTTGTGTCTCAGTAGTCTTCAACTGGAAATAACCAATGACTCTTGGTAATTTTGGTAATTTTCGATGGTATTTCGTGTTGAGATTATAGCGCAAATTTTCGGTAACTGACGTTCTTGAATGAGTAACATATTAGAGCGAGTTGAAACAGCTGACATTCACGTGACGTAACTTTTGAAATTATTGGGGTGAGGATTGTGTGTGTGTGCGTGTGTGGGGGTGGGGGGGGGGGGTGGGAGTGGGGGATGGGGTGGGGGAAGTAATTCTCGAGTGGTGTGGGGTGTTGTGTGTATCTGTGCCAGATGTCAGGTGAAACCCAGTGTGACCCCATGCTTATTTACAAAATGCAGACGTTGATGAAATAGATAATTAAATATTCCAATAAGGATGGCCACGTGGGTGTGTAAGATAGATCTGTCTCACCCAAGTATCTCACTGGAGAAACGCGTATCTCAATAGCCAGTGATGTGAGAAAGACGGCCACCGTACATTTTACCAACAAAAACCCGAACCATTGGAATAGTACACGTTTTAGCGTATTATTATTGGACTGTTGACGAAGCAAAGATAAGATAATTCAGCATAATCTGTTTTCCAGGGAAATATTATTTGCGAGACTGAGAGACGGTGTTGCGTCCAGCTAGCATTACCTATACTTGTTTATACAGCATTTCATTTCTGCAATGTTCATTTTCTTTTTGGAGTCATGTGGTTGCAACAGTATCATCCTGGGAGCATCATAAAAACCACAGAGAGTTTGAATACGAAGGATAAGAAAAAAGAAATAGATGATTGACAAATGATTTTCACGTTTAATAGACAGCAAATGATTATCAGAAGTTCCCAGTGGACATGATCTTCCGCTCTCGCAATACGAAGTGCCGATAAAACGTCCAACAGCGATAATATTTTAAACTCATTATCTTCACTTTAAATGTTGTGTTATCATATGCCTATTCTAAACCGCCATATGATAGCCAACAAACTTTCGTTATCGATTTTTGAGCTTTAACTGTTTCTTGACTCAGACCTGGAATATGGAATATCTGTACTCTTCGCATATACGGCAAATCCATATCTCATGTATATCAACTTCAGAGTTTATACAGATGAGATAAAGCATCTTTCGTCTTCTCAGTTTGAAGGTTTCAGTGTGCTGGAGATTCGAATTATAGAGTTGTTTGTTTACTACCCACTTTTTGTAGAGTTTGGACACAGACTACCGTCGATGTAATGTGATGTTATTTCACTCATAAC
Source organism: Pictodentalium vernedei (assembly GCA_031216915.1). Classification (NCBI taxonomy): domain Eukaryota; kingdom Metazoa; phylum Mollusca; class Scaphopoda; order Dentaliida; family Dentaliidae; genus Pictodentalium; species Pictodentalium vernedei. Next base: position 185,394,216 of record CM062293.1, read on the forward strand.
AATATAGATATTATTTTATGCACAAGTTATAGATATTCCAATCAATAAGTATTTAATTCATCCTGAAAGCATCAATATATTAACATAATTAGTGGAACTACGCGTCGAATTCATAAAACTAGAGCTGCATGAGTCTTCATTCATATTTAGTAACCAAACTTGTCTGTTAGTAATGGTAATGAAATGCAAGATTCCATCAAATCAAGTATCCATTAAGAAACATTTCTTGCGTTGATTCAAAAAAGAAAATTAATGTTTATGATACTATAAAATTCAATCAGATGGGAAAATTCAGTTGGTCAAAAAAGCGACTCATTCTGGTTCGCTTTTTCGACCAACCGAAATATTCCATCCGCTTGAATCGAAAAATATACGATGGACTATTTAAGTGCTAAACATGTTTCATGCCATAACAGCGTCAGACTCGTTAAATAATTTGACAGGTGGCTTAACGCGTGTTTTACTGACAGTAAAATGTTTAAGACAAATCAAACAATACAGCGACAATGTACAGTGCAGAGCTGGATGTAAAGCTGTGACTCCATAACATGTTCAACATTGGCATTTTCCGTTTCTGTCCCGCGTACGTATGTACAGTTAAACACTCAAATTTTTTGTTTAGCAATATCTTTTGAAGTTTCGATAATGACATATGAAAGGTACAGAACCATTAAATGATATGTCAAAAAGGTGCATCGAACAAAGAATCTAGTTTCTGCAGATATGTTTTATCGAAGAAATCTATAATGATTTTTGAAACATTACGTGCAGAATTCACGTTATATAAACATAAGTACCGCTGCCATTTTTAAATGAACAAGCGTTATGCAGTTACACTGATTGTGTCAATACTCGATGAAAACTCAATTGAGGGAATTTACCCGTAATGAATAATTCATTGCTGTTAGAATGTATGTCAAAAAGAGAGCGTAGTTGCAGTATTGTCTTAACCAAAAATATTTTCCATGTAACCATGACTAAATTATCTTACCAAATAAACAAAATCAGAAGTTTCTTATTCCCATTTAAGAAACAAGTGAATTAAATTTATCTGACAGTAGTAGTAGGATATGAGGTAACCGGGGCCCATTGGCAGGATCTCATGCAGGATCTCATGTGACGTCATAGTCACGTGACCCAGTGGAGCCGTGTTTGGTTGTCATGGTAGCCCGCGAAAGCGACCATCTTGTGACGTCATCCCCATAGTGATGCGTGGTGTTAGTGTGCATGTGCATTGTCCGATTTACGGAATCGGCTAGGAATACCAATTACGGAATTCCTTATATAGCCTGTCTATATGTATACTCTGGAAATGAAGCAATCAGATTCAACCTTGATCGATGTTATAGTCGAGACTGAGATAGGTATAACTAGGAAGTAGTGTTACAAGTCAATATTAATTGATGATAGAGCAGCCAATATTGTCGGTAGAGGGCCTCAATGGCACAAGACTGCTGTAGAAGCTAATGACAGGACAGATAGACCATAGACATGTAGTGGCCTTGGAGCTGTGGAGATAAGATGGAAGCCGTTGATAAGACTACCTGTGTAGGAACTGTATAGGAGCCATGTAGGAGATAGGAGCTGTATAGGAGCTGGATCATAGGTATCCTTAAATACCGAAATGAGGCTAAGAGGGTTGGTAAATTAGACCTCATTGAGGGATTTTTTCATGTCCCTCATGTCCTCAAAAGAAATGAGGCTAAGAGGGATAGTAGAATAGACCTCATTGAGGGATTTCTCATGGCCCTAATGGCCTCATACGACAAAAATGGGTTGTCCAGAAAGTATCCTCGATAGGTATCCTCAAATAATACAATACCAGGCCATAGGTATCCTCAAATACCGAAATGAGGCTAAGACGGATAGTAAATTAGGCCTCATTGAGGGATTTTTATGGCCCTCATGGCCTCAAATGAAATGAGGTTACGAGGGATAGTAAATTAGACCTCATTGAGGGATTTTCTAATGGACCTCATGGTCTCATACGACAAAAAAGGGATTCTCCAGAAGATATCCTAGATAAGTATCCTCAAATAATACAATACCAGGCCATAGGTATCCTCAAATACTGAAATGAGGCTAAGAGTCGTATGTGCGAGTCACTCGTTCGAGTAAATACTCTATGGCTTATTTACTCAGTGGGATTCGAGCCGTTGGAGCAATGACTTATCAGTAACTACTCGATAGATTCTTGGCATTAGGAATGATATATGCTTCCATGAAGGTTTATCTATCAGTTGGTTATAACCCAAATGGTCCTCTCAGCACTACCTGCTACTATTATAAGCCATGGTATGGCGGTCCTAAAAAGGATTCTGGGGGGAAATCCGAAACAGAACATTACTCCTATTGGTTACCGCAACGCCTCCGGGCCCCCAAGTGCTACTATTAAAATCTACGGTATGGCGGTCCTAAAAGAATTCTGAAAGAATCCAGAATAGTACAACTTGTCGGGTTGTTTGTGGTAATTCTACGAAATATCCAAGCCGGAAAAATACTCCTATTCAATCGAACTTACCCCGTGTGCCCCTCGGTACTATAGCACTACATGCTAAGCCGATAAAATGGGGAATCCGTGGTAAATAAAGTCGTTTTTGGTGATTTGGAGGGATTGTCGGGCTGTTTGTGGTAATTCTACGAATCGGGAAATTACTCTTGTACAAAGGAACATACCCTCCGAACATACCCCTGTCCTATAAGACGGTTTTAGGTCACATAGCAACCACGAGCTACCGTAGAAACCAAGATAGCCGCCTCCAGTAAATAAAATGGCCGACGGAAATACGTATCACCCTAACAACACGCGCTGCGCATGCACACTAACACCACGCATCACTATGGGGATGACGTCACAAGCTGGCCGCTCACGCGGGCTACCATGACAACCAAACATGGCGCCACTGGGTATCACGTGACTATGACGTCACATGAGATCCTGCTAATGGGCCGCGGTTACCTCATCTCCTACTACTGACAGTATATAACAATTTCGAAGACAGTTAACACGCAAATACAACTAACAAATTGCAGCCTGTTCGGGGTCGGCGGGGTAACCATGTCCGTCCGCCCGTTGGCTTCCCGACAAGGAGAGTAAACCAAAACAAGAGCAACGCGAAGCGTGGCATATGCCCCCGACATAAAGGGGTAGGTAAGTCTCTTTGGGGCATAACCAAAATCGAAAGGAAGCTTCCTCTAGACACCAACAATGCATCACAAAAAAAACCAAGCATAGCAAAACATTATCCCAATCCAATTATTGATACATCATAGGTAATCCGTGTGTGAAGTTATTGCATTGTACGTAGAAGGAAAGTAAAGTTATTGTATGGAAAACAAAAATCTATTTATAGTAACAGTGACTTTGACATTTGATCTATTGACCCCAAATACAATCCCAACCATCGATACCTCATATGCAATCAAAATATGATGTTATAGCATAATACGCAAAAAGGAAACTAAAGTTATTGCACAGAAACCAAAAATCTATTTATAGCAACAGTGACCTTGACCTTTAACCTACAGATTCCAAAATCAATGCAAAACATTGTCCCATTATGGGCAACCTATTTGTGAAGTATCAGCACTGTGCAATCAGCAGTACAAAAGTTATTGCCCGGAAATGAGAGTGAAGACATTTTTTAATCATCCCCTAAGTTAAACAAGGGAGAATAACTCTATAAATGTTTATACGAAGATATTAATTCTGATGTAGGGTCCGTTCCCCCATGTTGAGGTACAAGCATGACAAAAATGATTTAAATCGAAATATGATGACAGAACTAGAGCAGCAAATATGCTGGACGGACACATTTTTCAATCATCCCATTAGTTAACAAGGGCAAATAACTTTGCAAATCTTTATGCGGAGATGTTAATTCTGTTGTAGGATCCGTTCTCCCATATTGAGGAATAAGCATGGCAAAAGTTATTTGAATCCAACAAATAATGACAATGCTACAGCAGCAAATATGTTAGACGGATACATTTTTCAATAATAATCCCTTAAGTTAAACAAGGGCAAATAACTTTATAAATGTTTACGGAAAAATGTTAATTCTGCTGTAGGATCTATTCCTCCATATTGAGGTACAAGCATAGCAGACATTATTTGAATCCACCAAATAATGACAGTAGTAGTATGTCTCATATGTTTCGGGCATAGTTTGGGAGATCTCATCGGGGGATCCCATGTGACGTCATAGTCACGTGGCCTAGTGCACCATGTTGTGTTGTCATGGTAACCCGCGTGAGCGGCCATGTTGTGACGTCATCCCCATAGTGATACGTGGTGTTAGTGCGCAGGCATCGTCCATTTTGTATACTGGAGGCCGCCATCTTGGTTTCTATGGTAGCACGTGGTTGCTATGTGACCCAGAGGCTTCTTACAGGATAGGGGTATGTTCAGAGGGTGTGTTCGATTGAATAGGAGTAAATCTAATTACCACCAACAACCCGAAAATCCCTCCAAATCACCAAAATCCACCCCAAACTACCGAAATTGACTTTATTTACTACGGATTTCCTCCAGAATCCTTTTTAGGACCGCCATACCACGGTGCCGAGAGACCCCCCGGGGGGGGGGGGGGGTTAAGTACGATTGAATTAGAGTAGTTTTTCTGGTTCGAATTTCGCCCAGAATCCTTTTTAGGACCGCCATACCATGGCTTATAATAGTAGCACGTAGTACTATAGTACTGAGAGGGCCCCTTTGGATTATAGCCAACTGATAGCCAACCTCCATGAAAGCTTATATCATTCTTAATGTCAAGAATCTATCGTGTAGTTACAGATAAGTGATTGCTCGAATGACTCGAAGCCCATCGAGCAAATGAGTTATAGAGCAATTGCTCGATCGGGTGACTCGCACATACGACTCTTAGCCTGATTTCAGAAAAAAGGGAGTGCCAAAGACGATATGTTTTCGAAAAAGGGATTCCACAAATGGGATTCCACAGAAGGGATTCCATAAGTGGGATTCCGTCTTGCCTCGAGTGACTCGAACATACTGCTTGAACGACTCGATTCCCATCGAGCAAATGTGCTTTAGAGGAATTGCTCGTTCGAGTGACTCGCACATACGACTGGAATCCCTTTTTCGAAAACATATGGTCATCGGCACCCCCTTTTTCAGATTCAGATTCTTTATTCACGTTATACATATATGTAAGATGTAAACAGAAATAAATATTATAAATGAGTAACAAATAGCATACCGTGGTAAGTGGCATAGCCAGATTGGCTGTCTACCTACCTGCCACCCTTAAAGGAAACAGAACTCGTGAACAGACTGACTAGACTGGTAAACATGGAGCGATCCATCCCGTCTATGATAGGGATGCCGGTTTTCCGTTCCTTGGGTCGAAACTATGTTCATGTGTGAGAAGCTAGGATAAAAAGCCAGCGGGAAGGTGGTGTTTCTGTTTAGGCAGAGAGCAACCTGCTTGCTAAATTACCATCATTGCTCCGCGTAAAGTTCAAGAGCCACAATCAGTCAAATCGAGTGGATGATATCGTTCCAACTAGAGAAGATCATGATCTTTATAATTGGACGAGGGGTCTATATCGGTGGGCGCGGCATGGTGGGCGAATGCCGTAAACTAGCTGACAGCATTTAGGTGTCGGTCAGTTCACCGCATGCGACTCCCCATGATTAGCCGACCGACTTGACCAAGCACTTGCTTAAATACGTGTTCCCGAACGCAAATTTGTTCCTCAAGAGTATTGTTTACAGCTTCTGAACCGTATGTGACTCTACGCGAGGTTAGTGAGGCAACTAGATGGAAAATTCTGCAGGTTGCATTGGACGAGGATGCAAGATTAGGACTTATCGCACGACTAGTATGTTTCTATTGCGGATTTGTTTAATTTGCTAATGGGCCACTATGATCAATATTTACTAAGCACAGTCTGGGCAGTTGGGATTATCGCAACGGATATAAGTCGAATATGACGAAAGGAATGTTGAAGTCAATGTTTTCTTAAGTGTAGCCCTGTTACTGATATTTCGAACTGTGTCGTCTAAAGCGTTCCATAGTATCGGGATGGCGTATAGATGAAGTTTATCTAGGGTTCGTGTACGTGTTTTTTCTATGTATAAATGTCCCGACTGCCGGGTTGTTCTACCGAGAGGGTGGTCAGTAACCTTGAATGTATCGTTAAAAGAAGCCGGTAATCTGCCATTTTGCCAGTCATGCGCGAACAGTAATGCATGCAATTTGAACAAATCATCTACTTTGAGTATTTTATTTTCCTTAAATAAAGGGTCTGTATGGGAATTGTATTTTTTGTTATTTTTTATTCTTAATGAGCGCTTTTGCATGATAACTAGTTTATTAATAGCTCTTGAACTGCCCCATGCTAAAATCCCGTATACCAGATGGGTATGAACCTGGGCGTAGTACAATGTTTTCAATACTTTGCGTGGGAGAATATGTTTACTTTGTTCAGGTTATAATTTGCGTGAGCTATTTTCGAGCATAGCCTAGATATATGAGCTTTGTAGGTTAAGTGTTCATCAATGCTTATTCCAAGAAATTTTAGAGATTTTTCTGTCTCGCTTCCCCCGACTTTGCTTATCTTTTGATTATTTATTTTTCTCTCTTGACGGAAATTAATATTCTTACTTTTATTTGGGTTAAGTATAATATAAGTGGTTTCTTTTAGCATTCAACAGCAGTTGGTTCTCCGAGCACCTTTCAAATTTTTTGAACTTCGTTGTTGAAACAGTGTGTTATGGCATTTCCGTCTGAACCGGAGCAGTGTACCGTGGTATCATCCGCAAACGACAATAGATCGAGTGATGCTGATTTACTAATATCGTTGATATATAAAAGGAAGAGTACAGGGCCCAGAAGTGAGCCCTGTGGAACACCACAGCTTTGTTTCGCTGAATCTCTGATTTGTGTTCTTCGTACATAACATACTGAAGCCTGTCAGACAGGTATCTTCTGAACCAATTATTCGCGAGGCCTCGGATATCATACTTTTCGAGTTTACATAATAGAATTTCGTGATTTATTATGTCGAAGGCTTTTGACAAATCCAAGAACAGTGCTAAAGTGCTGTTCTTTTCCTGTCTATTCTTTTCTATTGTGGTGCTTTTTAGAAGTTGGAGGATTGGGTGAATGTTGCTATGGCGTTTTCTAAATCCGTACTGGTGGGAGTATAAAATATTGAATCTATTTAGAAAATTTGTAAGTCTCGTTTCCATAACTTTTCCAGTACTTTTGAAAACGCAGGAAGTATACTTACAGGTCTGTAATTGGTAAATCTATGCTCGTCGCCTGTTTTGAATATAGGTATCACTTTTGCAATCTTCATCCTATCAGGTACTTTGCCATTAATAAAAGAATTATTAATAACATGTGTGAGGGGATCCAGTACTTCGTTTATTGTTTGTTTAAGAAGACTGCAAGTTATACCATCGTAGTCTTTTGATAATTTGGGCTTCATTTTATTTACTATTCGGCTGACTTCTGTGGGATCTGTGGGTAACAGATGAAAGTTGTTGGAGAATTTAGTGTTCATGTAGTCTAAATAGGACTTGTTTGGTTGCTGAATCTGGTCGGCTACAGCTTTTCCAATGCTGATAAAAAAATTGTTGAATTCGTTTGCTATGTTATTTGCTTCTTTTATTTCTATATCATCCTGTATAAAAAACGATGGCAACCCTCTTTCGCGTTTTCCCTTATTTATAGCTTCGTTCAAGATATGCCATGTTCTTCGCATATTGTTTCTATTTTCGTTTAAGATGTCTCTATAATAAATGGTTTTGCACTGCCATTTGACCTTGTTAAAGATTCTACAATAGTTTTTTTGTAATTTAATACGTTCTATTCGTTGGGGGCCTTAAGTTTTTTGTTGTAAAATTTTTCTTTATTGATAGAGGATATGATAAGCCCCCTTGTCATCCAAGGCAGCTTCTTAATAAATTTCTTATTCTGACGAACACGTTTGTATGGAAAAGCTTTATCGTAGGCTTTCATATAGATGCTAAGAAAGGTTTCGTATGATTCGTTGGGACAATTCGACTCCATTACCTGGTTAAAATCACTCTCTGAGAGAAGTGTTTTGAATTCGGCGATTCCTTCCGCGTTTATAATTTGTTTCAGAGTAAATAGTGGCGCATTACATGTTTTGGGTGTAACTTCAATGTAAAAAAACCCAAAATGGTCTGATACATCCGATAAAATTATTCCCAGTAGTGCTGTTTGTGAAGTATTGTTTGTAAAGATATGGTCTATCAGACTAGCAGAATGTCTAGAAACTCTCGTCGGCTTAGTAATATAAGGTAAAAATCCCTGGCTAAACATGAGATCAATAAATTCTTCTTTCTTGGAGTGTGTGGATGCCTTTAAAATGTCGAGGTTCAGATCTCCCATAATATAAACTTTTTTATTTTCGGAATTCAAAACATCCGTTATTTCAGTTAATTTTGATAAGAAGAGGTTGATGTCGGCTTTAGATGGGGTGTTGGGTCGATATATGATGCCAATAATTTTGGAGTTATGTTTATCTTTTATTTCTATAAATAGGGATTCGAAAACATGAGGAATGAAGACTGAGATGTCTCTTCTGACTTTATATGTTATCCCTTCTTTAATGTGTAGCCCAACTCCTCCCCGGCCATCATCATCATCGGGTCTCATACATTTTATAATCGGGTCATAACCCTCAAGTTTAAACGAAGTGTCTGGAGGAATACAGAATATTTCGGTAAGTCCTATTATGTCGAAAGAATTTTTTTTCTGTCTACAAATTGCATAACATGTGTTGAAAGGAATCCCAGTGAGCTTTTAGACTTTGGCAGTTGATGTGAAATAGTGAGAATCCGGCGTCTTAATTGCTAGCCTTAGACCGAAAGTCACTAGGCGAAAAGTATTTACAATCGTTTATGTGATTTTTGAATGGGGATTCGTCATTTTCTGGTAGGGAACATATTTCTTCATTGTGCAGTCGGATAAAGTCGTACTCCGCTTCCATCCGCAATGCTACCCGCCATTACGCGTCGACATGTCACCGTACCCTCCCACTGGAAAAGAATACCGTATTTTCTTTGGGTGCTTTAATTCAAGAATTAATCCAAGGTGAATATAGTAGGAGTTCAAGATCCGGACACTGTGGCAATGTTTAATGGGGGTTGAATTGGTAGACGAAAACTTTCTTATTTTTGTAGTCACAGTCTGTTGCAGTTTTAGCATATGATTTGGTGTCAGATTGGGAACACAATAATTCTGCACAAATATGGTAAAAACACAAAAATATGTACATAAATTTGCTGGGTTCAGCATCACATCATTTGGTATCTTGGATGGGTATGAAGCTTAACTGGTGAACTTAGTGGATAATGTGAGGATAGGAGGAAAGAACTAAATTTTAAATGGAAGCCTTACAATTCACCCTGACTAGGTGAATGGGTGAGCGCAGAACGCGGGTCGTTAGATGCCAAGTCGGTGAATGATTGATACATTACTGGAGAAATCAAAGTATGTGATCTCGCTAATGAGTTAACATGATAGCAGAACTATATTTATAATGCAAAACTGAGTGTGTGTGTGTGTGTGTGGGGGGGGGGGGGGGGGGGGGGGGTGTCAATGGATTATCGGACTCGGAAAACTTCGTGTACTTTTGGTGTCAACGTGGTAGCAAAACTATAGCAAGCATTATATAACAGTTGATGTTACAGGTGCTATCTTAACGGGGGGGGGGGGGGGGGGGGGGGGGGGAGAGTAGGGCTACGTGGTATTTCAATTTCAATGCCGTTGTTGGGGAGGAGAAGACAAGTTCAGCAACAGAAGGAGGGCGAGTGAAAGTCTCTTATTGACAAGTACATATAACTTAATAAATTTTTTCACACTTGAACAAATTCCAATGAGGAAATTTTTCAACAACTTTTATTGATTTATTGAGTTTTCGCACACGACATTCTACCACGGTTCTTGCTAGTACCGTATTTAAATATCATGCATGAAAACTCGAGATAAATGTGTTCGTACGCGATGCACAGTGAATACAAATAACGAATTCTTTGGTACTCTCTGAGGCCTTGTTAAGTGTTTTTTTTTCGTTGGAAGCACTGATGATTGATTGACAGCAATTCGCACCACATCAATAGTTGTAAGTTTGGGCAAAGTTTGGACTACAGTGATGCAGTATTGAGGATGGGGGGGGGGGGGGGGGGGGGGGAGTCAATGGATTATTAGGTCAGGGAAAATTGCGATTAGTGGATTGGTGAATAGAAACTTGAAGGAATCTAAAAATGGGTTGTAGAATGATTGGTTGGTAAAGATCAGATATACTACTGGTTAAATATAATTGTGTGATGTCAATAGTAATAATGTGTGATACACAACAACTCATAACAATAGTTGTGAACTCAGCGGAGTTTGGACTACGACAAATCATTCTGTTCCTTAACTGACTGGCACTTCAGCAGACGAGTTTAGAATTTAAACGGAATTATCAGAACCCGTGACCACTGAGAGTCTCTGATTACCACATGTATTTCACTCACAATAGCTTAGTGAAAACTAGGGTGGAATTTGGACTATGGGGAATCAATATGTTTTTTGACTAACCGACACTTCAACAGTCTAGCTCACAATCTGAGCGAAATTATTAGTACCCGTGGCCGATAGTCTTTGATTAACACGATAATTTATTAACCTTTGAACAAAATTTGTTAACTGAAGGCCGTTTAATCGAGTCATCGTACTAGATATTTTAATACGATCCTCATGAGCTCTGCACTGAAATATTTTGCACGAAGACACGAAATAAATGTATTTGTACTCGAGTGAGTACGAATTCCGTGTTTCATCGCACTATCAGGAACTTGGTTTCGTGATGTTTAAATTAAAAACTGTAACGAATTATCAACAGACAATATTGATCAAATATCAATATGATAATAGTGTGAGAATAGACGAAATTCAAACAACGATGATGCAATATTGAGGAGGGGGGATTTGGGTGGAGGTACTGTCTCAATGGTTTAATGGCCTTGAAAAACTACGGGTATTCTTAGAAACATTTCTGTGTTTCATGACTTTTAGCTGTTGGTCTTCGAAAACTACGGGTATTCTTAGAAACATTTCTGTATTTCATGACTTTTGGTTTCCACTTTACCGTTAGTTAATAGTGACGAACGTGATAGTGGAAGGATCTGACTTGAATTGGCGGACTTCTGGAATATTTAGCGAATTTGATAAGGTAAATTTAAGAATCAACTTCCCAATTCACTCCTTCGAGTGACTGAACATGAGAATGAGTGAATGTGTGAGTGGATAAGTAGCGGTTGAATGGATGAATAAGAGAATTTTGGTTCGCGGTGCAACAATTAATTGTTGAAAAGGTGAATTTAAGAATCAACTTCTCAATTCACTCCTTCTAGTGACTGAACTTCAGAATGAGTGAATGTGCAAGTGGATAAGTAGCGGGTGAATACATTAGTAGGAGAATTTTGGTTCGCGGTGCAACACTAAATTGTTGATGGATGGGGTCCGATTTAGTATAAGGTACCTAACAATATGACAATAGTTGTGAAAATGGACGAAATCCAAACGACAATGATGCAATATTGAGGGGGGTGGGGGGTGGGGGTGGGGGGGCGGATTTGGATAGAGGTAATGGCTCAATGGGTTATTCGTCTTCGAAAATTTCAGATTTTCTTAGAAACAATTCCGTAGTTCATGACTTTTGGTTTCACTTTACCTTTAGTTAATAGTACGGAATCCCACTTATGGAATCCCTTTTGTGGAATCCCATTTGTGGAATCCCTTTTTCGAAAAAATATAGCCTTCGGCACCCCTTTTTCTGAAATGAGGCTAAGAGTCGTATGTGCGAGTCCCTCGAACGAGCAATTGCTCTAAAGCACATTTGCTCGATGGGATTCGAGTCGTTCGAGCAGTATGTTCGAGTCACTCGAGGTAAGACGGAGTCCCACTTATGGAATCCCTTTTGTGGAATCCCATTCGTGGAATCCCTTTTTCGAAAACATATGGTCATCGGCACCTCCTTTTTTCTGAAATGCGGCTGAATTAAAATTTTGAACTACAACCCTTTAAACTGAATTCTTCCAATAGGGAAAGGGGGGTACCCTCGAGTGTTTATGTCAAATTACGGAATCCCATGTCATGGAATCGGTTAAGAATCCCACTTACGGAATCCCTTTTTAAGAATCCCTTTTTGGAAAACGTCTGTGACTACGGTTTTTCCTGAAATGAGGCTAAGAGTCGTATGTACGAGTCATTCGATCGAGCAATTGCTCAAAAGCTCATTTGCTCGATGGGTTTCGAGTCATTCGAGCAATGTCTTATCAGTAACTACTCAATAGATTCTTGGCATTAGGAATGATATAGGCTTTCATGGAGGTTGTCTATCAGTTGGCTATAATCCAAAGGAGCCCCTCAGTACTATAGCACTACGTGCTACTATTATAAGCCATGGTATGGCGGTCTTAAAAAGGATTCTGATGGAAATCCGAACCAGAAAAACTACTCTAGTTTAATCGAACTTACCTCCGGGGCCCCCCTCGGTGTCTCTCGGTACCATGTTATGGCGGTCCTAAAAAGGATTCTGGGGGAAATCCGTAGTAAACAAAGTCAATTTCGGTAGTTTGGGTGGATTTTGGTGATTTGGAGGGATTGTCGGATTGTTTGTGGTCATAGATTTACTCCTATTCAATCGAACACACCCTCAGAACATACCCCTATCCTATAAGAAGCCTTTGGGTCACAGAGCAACCACGTGCTACCATAGAAACCAAGATGGCGGTCTCCAGTATACAAAATGGACGACGGAAACACGTATCAACCTAACAACATGCGCTGCGCATGAACACTAACACCACGTATCACTATGGGGATGATGTCACAACATGGCCGCTCACGAACGTACGAACGTACGGACGGACGCAGCTCTCTACTAGACACCCCCTCCGGTCGGGAGCATAATAAGTCGTATTATTGAGGTTTCTGTTTTCAGATTAATTGCGACATCATGTTTTCTTTTGATATATGTATTAAAACTTTTTCGTCAGCTGACGTTGTAATTGGATGTATTATTACACGAGTTATAAATAATCTGACTCACTCGAAAAATTTATTGTGCTGTCGCTGATATATTGTGTAAGCGATGTGGTTTGTTTCAGTAGTTTGAGGAGTACCTCTATCAAAAAATAATCTTGCACTTCGCTGGCTGGAAGCTTCTATTATATAGTGTAAATAATTTATTATCCATATTGAATTTTTAATTAACATTGAAACTTACCACCTAACATAGCCCTCTTTATGTATTTATTACCTAATTGTATTATATCACATTTGAAACACATTATACCGAAGTGGGGAAACGGTGTTCGTTTTTTTGATCTGTTCAACCAACCAATCGAAACACGTTAAATTCTTATGATGTAAAACGGTTCGGCGATGCAGTCACTTTAGAATTATTTATTAAATGTTTCTTTTTCTATTTTTGCTATCACAACTGAAACAGAACGCCACTTTGTACATCTTAGATCATGATAAGACGACTTCAATACTTGTCCCCAAGTGTCACACTCGGTGCGATCTGAAACAACGGTGTAGGCAGAATGTAAAATACAGGTATGGAAGGCACCTTACTGATGAGAACAAAACTGAAACATGACATATTATCATAGCGAGGTTTCTGACTTTAAAGAAAATATTGCAAAAAATTCCCATTGACAGTCTCCGTGCAGAGTTGACTTTCGAATATAAAAACCTGCTGGTACTGTGAATCATATCCCTTTGTTCAACTCTGATTATTATGTTAGAACAAAAGGCGAACATGTTAAAGAGGTGTGTGTTTTTCGTCGTTATTCCTGGGACGTATGTTCTCCACTCTTCCCTTTACCACCTCAAGAAATTGCCACCTGTACTAATGTAAAAACATCTTTCGAATTTTAATGCAAATCAGTCTGTCTAGCCATCTTCTTTTCCTATTTTGTGAGCATATATCAGTGGATAACTAACATATTAGCGCCATAAATTTATTGTACATACTCCACAGGTAGAAAAAAACATAAAGAAATAACTCTAGTCGATTCCATATATTCCTGCAAAAGGTAAAGATAGGCCAGTCGAAATCTTTTCATAGCCATTGCTTTATAGGTTTTGGAAGTTCAATGTTCTGATAGAGTCACATTCCGTGCGATCTGAAACCGTGTCGAAGGCATAATTAACCCTTTACCCAACGTAACGGCCAAAACCGGCCAGCACTGTTCTCAAACATCGTCAATTAATTTTCATTATTTTTTCATTTTTTGTCTCTAAAACATAGGTTATGACCCCTTGTTGGAACGAGCTCGTCGTTCCAAGGAGGGGTCATAACCTATGTGTTTTTGAGACAAAAAATGAAAAACATTAGTTATTCAAGAATTCTTTTTACAAGTGTCGTCTGCTTCTTTTCATGTTAGGTAAAGGGTTAAAAGGTGTGTGGAATGCATATGGATAATGTACTAACTGTACACTTCTCCCGTCGGAACGCCCAAAAGTGAAAAAGTACTTGTTTACTGTGGTAAACAAGCTCTGTTTTGGTGGTAAAATAGGACCCGGTAACCAACGCCTGGGGTGGAAGTCCTCTGAAATAGGCAACATGGGTATAAACGATCAGCTGGACTTGACTTTATATCCAAGTCATTGGTAACGATTAGTCATTGTGCAGAAGAAAAATGTGACCGTAAACACAAATAAATAAATAACTGTAAAATTTCTTTTCTGGAATTGTAAACACAGTCGCGTTTTACTTAGCATCCTTCACAGTATACGTGTGACATGTAGTACTTCAAAACGTGTTTCATGTTCTCGCTTTTTTATGTAAGTAAACTAAACACATACCGCTGGCAATGTCTGAATCCCGTATATTTTCATGTAAGAGATTCTGAATAACACGACACAAGCAGTTCCAATAAGTATATTCAACAAAGAGATTGCCGAAAAAACAGGAAACGCTAACTAACAGCAAAACGTAAGCTGGGACAGGGTTACTGGTGTTCCAACATGAATGAAAGTTCACCTGTTGGAATTATCATGAAATCCTGCGTGATCAACTAATCTTTGAATAAAATCACAGAGTAGTTAAAGCAGATGTGCAGTGGGAACCTGCTTGAGAGGCTTCTCTAAAGAGCGACAAGGAAAGACATTTCACAGAAAAACGTGACATAAATGGTCTGTAAGAATTTGTTTGAAAGTTGTTATGATTGTCGTAAAACCGTGTAAAACCAGTAAAACGAGATTTAAGTACGTTTCATAGACAAATGTTTATGTTGATCACATTGTTCTGTCATGCAACAGTTTTAAGTGGAATATAAACTCAGTAGATTCACATATACACTAATCCGCTGACATGCGATCATTTGTATGGCCCAGTTGAATTTCAGAGTTGCGTTTCGAAAGCGTTAAGCTCTATTTACAAACGCACGACATCTCACTAACACAACCAAGCCTAAAATGTGTTGTTTAAGTAAACTATTGAAGATCAAAATAATTTTCAATTATTTAAAAAGCAACTTATCAGTCGTTCGAGACGACACTTAATCGATGAACTAATTCGAAGGTATTTCTTCACGCCTGTTCTTTGTGGAAGCATCGATTTATACCACAGGTAAACCAAAACTAATTATAAGTTAAGTGACCTTCCCACCTTTGATATTTTCCAATAAATGCAAATCATTAATTTTGAACGTAATGAAGTCACAGATGGTGTAACACGTGTCAGATGTTTTGCTTCGCAAGGAATCAGCTCAGTTGGTTCATATAGTTACTGATCGCTTGATGCACATAAATATTTAGAGTCGTAGATATCGGAAAGACCAGGCGATTTCGGCAGTCCCAATTATCGGAGATAGCGAAACACTGTGTATATATTTACATGTGAAAGTCGACCATCATTACATAATTCTATATCATTCACTTCTATATATTTATTTGTATACCGAGGTCAATGAAAGATTAAACAATTCCGCAATCTTTCGGCCACACGCGCGTGCATATATGCACGCTATCCCCGCCAATCTCACGACGCCGGACGTACAGAATGTAGCACATTTTCATTTTATGGCGGTCTTTGAATACACATTTGGACTATAGTCATCGCCAGCGCCACATCTACCAACAGTGCCTGTCATCCGATTTTGTATTGAACAGTTACGATAAGATGTATTCATGGAGTTTTCAGGAGTTGAATAAAGCTCGTCTCTCAGTAGAATGCACTGCAATTGGCCATTTAGGAAGTAAATTGAACAGTTTGTTCCAATATAGAGACCAGGTGCGCCCCGCCTCTTCCAACCAAATATTTGGGTGGATCAACGGAAAAATGTTACTCGGTGGACTAAAGCACCAAATTTGGCATGCAGACTCGTTTCATGGTATCATTTAACATTAGTCAAGGGCTATCTTTAGTTTTTTTTCTATTTTTAGAGATGGCCGCCGGAAGTTCGAGATAACCTCCAAAAATAAAAAAGGAACATTATTTAAATGTGGAAATGCACAAATATTTGGGGTAATTAAAAAGTCGCTAATTAAAAATATGAAAACAAAAAAAAATGAAATAAAAAAAGTTTCCCTCCGTGTTTTAAAATATTTTTTTGAATGGTTAAAATTTATGTTCTAGTTGTAACAAATAGATTTGAAAGTCAAAATCTACTTCATTCACTGTTTCCACGTGATACATATTTATTTTAGTCGTTAAGCTTAGTTCTTTTGAACACCATTAACGCACATAACACGAAGAGCTATATGGGGTGGGAATAAGGGCTACAGGATTCTCCTAAATGCTTCTGGCTTAGTAATCTTGTAGGAAACATGCAAGTATGATGTTGGCAACTCGTTGTCCTATCCTGGATTATACAGAGGACGATAGTTCCTGGTTGCTGGGAGCGACGTAGGGAAACCCAGTAAAGTCCGACGTGGTGTATGTGTGCTGGTTTTTGATAAGTCAAAAACGCATTAATGTCCAATCTTGAATCAAGAGAGTTCGTAGAAGTCATGCAGGAAGTATCTTCACTTGTGTCTGCAGTTGATTAGGTGTATTATGAATTCATGATATCTGGCCAGAATTCAGCGGTACTGATGTTGGGGACTTGTGGTCAAGGTAACAGGTCTGTCACCAGGTTACTGTTATTTATGGTGTGTTGAAGGTCACGCAGACATGGGGTCGTTCGCGGGTTTAGTGTGCTTGTAGTTGGTTAGAGGAACCTAGAGTGATTATAGATCGGTACTGTGAATAGCCATATATTTGGATAGAAAGGCAGTTATTGTCCACAAACACATTGAACCACTCAGAGGATTTGCAGTCAGCTGTGCACCAATTAATGATAAGGTAGGCAGTAGAGGGCTGTAGGGACTCAGAACGCAAGCCCGATCCGCGTTGGGGATGACATTAGACATCCTTAATTTCCTCTCTTTTAGAAGTCTAGGAGGTGGATCAAATTACTTTTGTTGAGTAGGCCCTGCTCCGACTGTATGGTTAGATTTGACCAGAGGCTTCCCTTGTAGGCTTGAGGTATGACACTTGGCAAGTGGTGAGTGTCTCGTGGGGACTCAAAGTGCGTACAGGAAAGGTAGTCGCAGTCGTGAGACCATGATCAGTTGCTCGCATAGTATCAGGATTAGCGATGATCACCTTCGGATTTCGACCTTCTAGGCAAAAGAAAACTTCCTGCTTGCACTTTATGTGGCATACCTTGACGAAGATGTTTTGAAGAAACTCCTGGTGGGAACCAGGGGAAGTGAAGTAGTGCCTGTTGTAAACAAGCTCTGTTTTACTGGTAAAATAGGACGCGGTCACCAATGCCTGGGTGGAAATCCCCTAAAATGGGCAACATGGGTATATAAGATTGGCTGAACTTGACTTTATATCCATGTTGTGGTCACGACTAGCCATTGTGCAGAAATATGTGACCTTAAACACCAAAATCAAATTTTTCGGATTTTTCAAAAGTATCTGAGGCTGTGGTGTTAAAATGCATTAACTCTTCGCCAAACAAATCTAACGCTCTGGACCCAATTCCTACATCACTTGTAAAATCTATGGCGTCCACTATTGTGCCCATCATCACTAAAATTGTTCAGGCTTCACTTATGGAAGGAAATGTCCCGGATGTGATGAAAGACGCTCTGGTATCACCTCTAATTAAAAAACCATCATTAGACCCAAATAATTTGAAGAATTATAGGCCAGTCTCAAACCTATCTTTTATATCTAAAATCACTGAAAAGATTGTAGTCGATCAATTGAATAATCATCTTAACCTGAATAACCTTTTGGAGCCATTTCAGTCAGCTTACAAACCAAGACATAGTACAGAGACTGCTCTTCTACGCGTACACAATGACATAATCTGCGCATTAGCAAATGGTAAAGCCGTTCTTCTCGTACTTTTGGACCTCTCCGCCGCATTCGACACGGTCGATCACGACTTTTTGCTGGCAATTAGAAACAACATGGTGTCACTGGGACTGTTCTTAAATGGTTTCACAGCTATTTGTCACATCGTTCACAACAAATCTCCATTGATAACACTAGGTCTGACAGAAAATATTTAAAATGTGGTGTACCCCAGGGTTCAGTTCTTGGCCCTGTACTTTTCACACTATACACTGCATCGCTGGGCCGAATGCTAAGAGACCTCGGTGTGCCATATCATCTCTATGCTGATGACACACAGCTATACTTGGTATTCGATCCAGCCGATGTCTCTGACACGGTTGCTAGCGTGTCCGAAATGGAAACATGCGTCAACTCTGTCAGACAATGGATGTGCAGTCATAAACTGAAAATGAATGATTCTAAGACAGAGGTTTTAGTTATTTCTAAAAAGCGAACCTCATTTTCTCATCCCGTTAGATCAATAAGCGTTGGTGACTCTGTCGCTAAGGTAAGCGACAGTGCGAGAAACATCGGCGTCATATTCGACTCCAATATCACATTGGAATCGAATATCAAAAAGATTTCTAAATAATGTTTTTGGCAACTTCGAAATTTGAGTAAACTGCGTGCTTTTCTCAGTCAGAAAGCATTGAAACAGCTAGTTCACTCTTTCATAACATCCCAGTTGGATTATTGCAATTCTCTATTCCTTGGCCTGCCACTTAACTTGTTACAGCAGTTGCAAGGAATTCAGAATATTGCTGCCAGAATTGTAACTGGCGCCAAACGGTCTGACCACATCACCCCTGTCTTAAAGGAGCTCCATTGGCTTCCAATACAGAGCAGAGTACATTTTAAAATTCTCATGTTGGTATTCAAATGTGTCCATGGCCTCGCTCCTGCATACTTGAGCGAGCTGGTCTCCCGCCACATTCCGAAACGATGTCTACGTTCCTCAAACAGTCTTTTACTGAACGTACCATTCACTAGGTCTGGCCTGGCGAGGGAGAGAGCTTTCTCAATTGCTGGCCCACGCCTATGGAATATGCTTCCTCCTGAAATACAACTACAAACAAATTTAAATGTATTTAAGAAACAATTGAAAACGTATCTGTTCCAGTCGAGTTTTGCATAATCTGTTTGTAAAGTGTTTTAGAGCACCTCTGGTGGTTTTACGCTATAGAAAATTTATTATTATTATTATTAATATATCAATCAATCAATTTGGTATTTCCTTTTTCTTTCGGTAACATTTTGAGTATAATGTGGCCGACTCTTTAATTTGCTGAACGTGACCAAAAACACAATGTGGATTTAACTGCTGAAATGCTAAAAATATTCCAGTAATTATCAGCAGAACGTTTTAAAAAACAAGTCTTGTTGAAAAAACCGTCTTTTACTCATAAGTTTCTGTCGTGTAGCGGTTGTACACTCTAGTGTGGGTTATATTCAGTTTGGACACTCCTTCTTGAGAGATCATTCTTCGACTTGCACTGGCATGAAAACTAACACCAGCGTAACTTCTGAAACACTGAAACTCAAACTGATTCAAATCGATCATTATTTTATGCGCCACATTTCATGCTTTCACCATAAAGTCTCTATTCATTATTTGGCCAAGAACAACGACACGTCTTGTCTCCAATCTAGAAATATGTTGTTAACACTGAATAAAATATTGTAATCCCATACCTATTGTCATTTACTAGACTATACGCTGTCATTATCACATTTCGTGATTTCATCCCCAGAATCCCTTTCCCAGGCCTGGAAATAACTCGCGAACAACCGTTTAGGTTACGAGTGGGTTACGTCAATTGTAAACTACGCCAACCAACTACAGGTTGCGGCAGGCTGCGACAGGTTAAGACAAAATAATACAACATAAGTTTATTAAATTACCATCATAAAAGAATTTCTAAAATATACTCTCCCAAAAAAGAAAGTGTGCATGCTAAAAAATAACACTAAAAAAAGATATATATCATTTTCTTTCATGGAAATTTTATTCAATCACAGATGAATCAGATTGTGATCAACACGAGAAATTTCATTACGCTACGACGAATACTCTTGGTGCCATGGAGAGTCAAAGACACTAAGGGTCAAACACAAAAGTCACACACTCAATATCTGGTATGACCTCCGTCTGCATCGACTACTGCTGTGCATCTACGCCTCATGAAAGCGAACAAGTTAGCATGGAAGTGTTGTGGGATGTTGTTCCATATTCTGATAATCTGTCTTTGGAGTTCCACAAGCGTTGACGGTGCATGGGGAAGCCGGCGTAGCTGACGTTTCATTTCGTCCCATACGTGCTCAATGGGTGAGATATCGGGCGAATTTGCGGACCAGGGAAGAACATCCACTTGTTGCTGCAGATACTGTTGAACAACACGAGCTGCGTGCTGTAGAATGACGCCGGGGCCGTGGCGTTGCAGAAATGGGACAACAACAGGTGTAAGCACTTCATCACGGTATCTGGCTGCATTGAGATTGCCATCAATAATGACCAGCTCATTTCTGTTACGGGCAGTGATGCCACCCCACACCATGAGAGACCATCCCCCATAACGGTTTCGCTCCACGACACATGGATCTGCGTAGCGTTCGTTTCGACGTCTGTACACTCTCTGGCGGCCATCTGATGACGAAAGATGGAAACGACATTCATCTGTGAATAAAACACGTCGCCACCAGTGTAATGGATGCCTGAGATGTTGTCTACACCACTGCAGTCGAACACGACGATGACGTAACGTCAAAATCGGACGAATTGCAGGTCTTCGAGGACGTAAGCCGTATTCTCTCAGCCGGTTGATTACTGTTTGAGGATGTATCCGTCTCAGGATAGGGATGTTCCTGGCTGTCGTCGTTGCCGTTTATTGCCGGTTCCGGAGATGGACGACACGGATATACCGATCTTGTGCAGGGGTGGTAATTCGGGGTCTCCCGGAGCGGGGTCGGTCTCGAACGTCATCATGTTGTGCATGTCGATGGACTAGCCTGTCTACAGTGTTACGGTGGCAGTTCAAATGCTGGGCAACCTCTCTGTGTGTTCTGCCAGCTCTAATCATACCTAGGCAAGGAGACGTTGATTCATTGTCAATCTTGGCATGCTAATGTGGAGTCGTTTTAACAGCAGCGCAAGTTTGAATGTGAACGATAGGAAGGCCTTACTTTAGTGTTTAAATACCCAAGGATTCACACTGCTGCATGAATTTTCAGACTCTCCACGTGCAAAACATGCCTTTTCACAAACGTGCAGCACGTCATTTAACGTTAATGCAATTTTAACGGGGAAAGCTGTTTTTGTGTTCAATATAACTTATTCATGAACAGGTTAACACTCTTTACACCTACGAAATTATTTTTTTGGAGTTTGATCAATTTCTGCAATGCACACTTTCTTTTTTGGGCGAGTATAAATAGCACAACAACTAACGCGCGATCTCGCTTCGGCGAGATCGCACGTTAGTTGCTGATATTTATATAGGCCGGAATCCCAATTGAGGCGTTAAAAAAGACTGGCATAGTAAAAAACGAGAAGACAGAGAAGCACCTCGACATCCCTTTTCTGTGGGTTGTGAGCATGCTATGTGGAGTAACCTGCCAACGGGTTACAATATAGGCGCATTATTTCCAGGTCTGCTTTCCTACACAAGTTACAGTTTTGCTGGCCCCAGAACCTCGCGCAATAGCAATATCAGAAAGATGTTTTGAATGTGCTACACAAAAATTACTCGTGAAATTTAATGAAAACCTAAGATTTCCCTGACCGAACCATGTTTTCACCAAACACTTGACTGTGCACTTCACTTGTTTTAAACGAATATCAATAATATAAACTTGGGAGGTCCAATTGTTATTTTTGCTTTATTTGGGTTGAACGACACCTTCAACTGTCAGGGTAACACCGTGTCGGTTACGGGCGAAGGAAGCCGGAGTACGATGTGCGATGCGCCACAGAATGCAGCATCACCGTGCCCCCATATGAGCAAATCGAGATTAAATGTCTTGTTCAAGGACACGACGCAGTTACCGATGGTCAGAATCGAACTGTCGACCTTTCGGTTTGAAGTTCAGTGCTCTAACCCATGAGGGAGTCACCACTAATATCAACCATAAAGAGGGCAACTTCTGATGGAGATGTTGTCGTGGTTATGTTTTTGTATAATACTTAATTACCTACCGATTTCTTCAAGTCTAACTGTCATCTTCCGAAGGGGAAATGAAAAGTTTAAAACATAGGCTTGTATGGTGGTAATCAAACACGATGAATCAACGTGATGAGGATAATATTCAAACTAACCAGTCCTTCAACAAATACAAACGGTGTGTAAATGTGATGAAGCCCCAGTCACACAGACAATGCGACCGCGATACAACCTCTTGGGGACCAACAAATGACAGTCGCAAAGAGGTTTCAGAGGTCCCCGAAAGGTTTCGTTGAGGTCGCTACGAGGTTTCAGAGCGGTCGTAAACCCCATTCGGTCGCAACCAGTCTTTTGAGCATGCACCGATTTGGTCGCTCAGAGGTTTCATTGTTTCATTGATCTCCTGGAGGTCTCCAAGAGGTGTTATTTTAATAGCAGATTGGTTTCAACTATGCGGCGATCGGTTTCGTCCAGACAAGGGTGTTGACTCTTTGCAACCTCGTGGCGACCTATCTGTGACTGATCAGTGATGAGGTGGTGATCGACCGGCGCTTCATCGACGACTGGTTGCCGATCGGTTGCAAAGTGGTTTCAAGCGTGCACCGATCATTCGCCGTTGGGTTTGCAATATGTCACCGTCGATAAAAAGACCAGTCTGCGCATTACAGCATCATTTTGTCACAAGTATTCACAGACTTCACATCAACGATTTTTTATTATTTCAGTTATTTCCAGTCATCACTATGGTCCTTTAATATCTTGACAACTTGCAGAGAAATGATTTGATTCTGAAAAACACCCTTTTTATATGCATTATGCTTTGCTTGGTGATTGATCGACTTCTAGTCACCGACCAGTCCCCGTTCAGTTGCAACCAGTCACCGAAGATTCGCTGACCAGTCACCGATCGGTCTCAATCAGTTGCAAGCTCATCGCCGTCTCTGCGGTGAACACTTGCCGATAAGTTGCAAATCCATCACTGACAAGGTGCAAAACCTATCGCTGATTGATCGGCGATCATACCCTAATTCCAGATATGGACAGAAGTGGTTGCACCGGTCTCAGCGATCACCAGTCTCTCGCAAATGAAATCAGTCGCCAAGATGTTGCATCGCGGTCGCATTGACTGTGTGACTGGGGCTTTACGTGTGTAAAATGCATACTTTAACTACAAAATGATTCTACGAGGAAAGCAATCAACTGCATCGTAACGAAGCCGCTAGTTATCATAACATGCTTATCGACGACACGTTGTTGTGTTAGTGAGAATATCCTGATAAAAAAAACATGAGGACTGAGTACACAACAGCTTGTAATTATTGACGAAAGTGCATCATACGCGATTCGCAAACCCTCAATATAAACGTGGTTGTTTCACTGAGCAAGGGGCACTGATCGCCACACAACTGGATTGCTGGAAAGTCAGCGAGAAACCTCGCCACTCAAACTGCGCATTGCCCACGATAGCGTAAAGTCAAACAACGCGATAACTACTCCGTTTGCTGACATGGAAGCTGTCATGCTGCAGTCAGCATATTCATTTTCAGGTATATTCTATGAAAAGTGATCGGAGATTGCGAGGCGTCGGGAAATTGAAAATATTCGAGAAAAATATTTGTTGTTCATCACTGTTTATTTATAGCAACTTCCGCACCCCCCCCCCCCAAGTTGGCGGCGGTAGAGACACTTTTCTTTTTGTGGTCAGTGAGCATTCCAGTAATCCAATTATACAGAGATCAGTGGTAAGATCCCATCGTCGATACTTCCGAGGCAGAAATTTTGCAAATAGCACTAACCTTCTAAGAGGCAACTGCCGCACATACCTACGGTTTATTTTCGTGCAGAATCTTTTTCCAAATCATAGTCACAGAATAAAACATTCTGAAGAGATATGCAATATGTAAAATATCAAACTTTTTGCATGGTGAATTAACTGCATAAACATTCAGTAGTCTGCGCAAGGCAGCGTCTGAAAAAGTTAAATGCCGTTTTTTTATTTTCTTTATTTTTATATATCCTATTAAACATTCTGCTAAAACATAGCACAGTTCGCGTAACATCGAATATCTGAACACACTATGCGAAATTATTTCTCTTTTAATTGCAAAATACTCTCTTGAACGTGAATTTTGAAAATAAGAACTTTTTATGCCCACGCTATAAAATGGCCGGGGGCATATAGTGTTATCCCTGTCCGTCCGTCCGTCATTCCGTTTTCCGACATTCCGAAATAACAATTTTCCGGACTTTTTTTTTCACTTTTCATTGAAATAATGGGCTGATTTCTGGTATGTGGCTTTGCCATGGGTACCTACAAATCGAGTTCGAGTTTGATCCCGAACGGATGATTTTTCGTGGGGTTAATGACTTTGCACTTCCAAAATAACAGTTTTCCGAACAGTTTTCACCATCCATTGAGATTTATTTATTTATTTATTGGGATTTAACGACACTTTCGACAGCCAGGGTCACCTCGTGTCGGAAGTTTTACGGGTGAGGGAAGCTGGGGTACTTGGAACGGCAAGCAACTGTCAGACTCCCCAACGTACTAACTCCACACAAGCCGGGTTAGCATTGGTTGAAGACAAGTGCACCATCGACGTGCCTTACGCCTTAGTACATAGCGCCACCGTGCCTCCCCACGCGGGCAATCGGGATGAAGTGTCTTGCCAAATGACACAACGCAGTTACTCCTGGCGGGGATCGAACCGTGGACCTTTCGTTTTGAAGTTCAATGCCGTAACCACTGAGTTACTGCGCTCCCATCCATTGAGATAATTGGGTGATTTCTGGCATGTGACTTTGTTATGGGTACCTACAAATCGAGTTCGAGTTTGATCTTGGTCGAGTGATTTTCGCGGAGCTATCGACACTGAACTTAGTTTATGATGTGAAAACTCAGAGAATCAATTTTCCGGAATTGTTTTGCTCGCGTGGGCATATGTGTCGTACTGACACATCTACTTTTCTTTTTCTTTTCTTTTATTTCACATAAATATACTTGCCTATACGGTCGGCAGCCAGCACGATATGAAACAATAGAACATCTCCGAAGGCAGAAAGCCTCAAACCCAGTTACATCGGTTTACCCTAGTATGTATGGAACAGGGCAATCAAGCACTGATGTAAACAATAGTGCACAGAAGGGGCAGGGCTTTCCATCACTTCGTTAGCTCCGATATTCCACAGTAAACAACATTGCCAACCAGGAGAGATTGTTCAGAAGCCACGTCTGTGATAGCTTGTTTCTTCGAAGGCCATAAGCTACTAGTACCAGTTATCAGTTTGTTTGTTACTGTGTGCGTTCGAAATCAAACGTTTGCTTGTGATCAAACGTTCACGAAGATCAATGAACCATTTATCAAGTATGAATATTTTTTTTCATTAGTTTCCACCAAAAGTTCAGTCCCTCAAGAAATATCAAAACGATTAGGTACTTCTTTATTCAGTACGATGTTCTTCTTCCGATCAGATGTTTGATTGTGACAAAACGTTCAGTCGCTCTTGTGTTTATGGTACGGGCAACATGAGAAAGATATATGGGTTGTTAAGCTGCTCAGGGACTTCATGCACTTTTCAAACGATCCCTCATAGTAGAATTTCAATTTCAATTGGTAAGGTATAGAAAAGTGTCTCCCTGTCGCCACCTTGCGGAGGGGGGTGGGGGGGGGGGATTTGTTGCCATAAATAGACGATGTTCAACAATTATCTCGAACATTTTAAATTTTTTGACGCCTCGCAATTGCTGATCGCTTTTTAAAAATATTCTTTCATGTCTGCGAAAAATGACTATGTTCATGATTGCTCATTTTTCTCGACAATGAACATTGAATATTATAACATATTTTAGTTATTATTGACAAAAACAAGTGCTGAGATTGGAAAGTTGATACCGTGTTACTAGTTTTCGTTTGATGTTTGATGATGTGAAAGCTGTTACGCCGTGACTATAGATTTCGTATCATCAAACATCATCTATGAGAGGAGTTAGCGCGTTGATTGCCCCAACGTCAATAAGTGGGGGGAGACTGAGTTGCGACGTTTTTCGCTGACTTTCCCGCAATCCAGCTGTATAGTGATCAGTGGTTGTATACGACAAAATATTTGCTTGTGAAATAAATGTCAAGATCATAATATGATTATGCTGTTTACTGAAAAAAAACAGCCAAAATACTTGATTATGCCCACAAAATGGGCTTTTTTAAAGTGGATGTTTATTGTTCTTCAGACCTTTTTCGCAAGAAAACTCCAAACAATGAAATAAATATGCTTTCAACCGTATATCAAGAAGCGTTCAACTCGGTATAGGTCTCAGATCTACGCCTTCGTGCTAATCCAGTGGCTTATATGGCTCGTTATATGATGAAACTTAGCAAAAAGTGCATGTCCCAATTTCCGACTTTCAGGAGAAAAGTCATCCCACTATCACATATTTCACAAAGTTTCGATTGTTTTCGACTGCTGTGCATCAAGTGTGGGGTCTCTGGTCCGCAAACGTGAAATCCTCAGCAAATTTACAGGTAGGTGGCTTTGGTGGGCTCAAAACTTTTGCCCTTCTGGGAAGTGTCCATACTATTGCCGAAAGAGTAAACCGTGAAATACACTGGGTTTGACTTTGACGAATAAGCAAGTGTAATTGGTAACCGATTCCACTTAATAAAAAACATGACTGAAAGCATAGCATATTATTAAACATATTTTATTTGTTATAACAAAATGGATTGGATAACAAGTGCCGAGCACTTAGATAATATCCTTTCCTTAATATACATTTGAAAATTTCAAATTATGTTTACAAATATTTACAGAAAGTTACCTAAATGTGCATGCAATGGCAAAGCAAACGTACGAATAATTAAAATAATATTGTGTATGTACACTCTTCAAGACGAATGTTGATAAGTATTCGACTTTACAAGAATCAGAACAGATAGGTGAGAGAAGAAAGGTGAAAGGTGAACTGCCACATCGCAAAACTGCTGGCCTTGGTCAACTAGCCAACGTGTCATATTATGGCACATTCGCGATTCCAGCGGAACCGCGATTTAGGCGGAGCCCCGTTACCACTGCTATTGCCAGGGCATACATGACAAACGTGCGGAATGCACAAAGCCATGAGTGAAGGATATGGAAGTGGAAGTGGAAATGGACACTCATGTTATAGGACATTTGGCTGGGAAGATGTTGTGAGACTAGTCTGCCTGATTACTGCCCAGTCTTAAAACCTCTTCGTGGCCTTAATGGAATTTTGTACGCTTCGAAAAAGGTGGATGTTGACGGATTCTGGTAGGTTGGGAATACCATAAAGAAGATTGTTGATCGATCTTATTGTAAGATGCGCAAGATTTCTCTGTAGGTCTAGTCTTTCGTTTGAATAGTTATTACAGTCTAAAAAGTAATGGTTCGCATCTTCAGTCTCGTAGCCACACGAACAAGTAGGTGTATCATGGATGTAGTTGGCGTATTTATCATAATTTAGGTCGCTACAGGAATTCCGCAACTTGCAGTGTATAATATTGACGGCTCTATCGCCATTGTTGAAGTACTCAGGTGGTCTACATGTGCCACTATTAAAATGTGTGACAAAGTTATTCAGTGAACTCGACTGTCTTATTTCTTGGGGTAATGCATTCCATTCCGAGATACAAGAGGGGATAAATGAGCGCTTAAATGTTGCCGTGTGTGTTAGTGGTAATTGAAAATTAGTGTGCGACCGGGTGCTATACGTGGAAATTTCCTCGAAGGTCCGTGGCAAAAAGTTAGAGAGATATGTGGGGGGCCTGATTATTTACGATTTAAAAAAAACGTTTTCATTTTGTGGAGATGACGTCTCTGCGCAAGAGTTTCCCTACCAAGTTCTGCAAATAGAGCAGATACCGGGGTTGATCTCGTTAGACCGGATATTATTCTCGCTGCATCCGCGTGGATTCTATCCAATTTGGTAAGTTGGTAATCGGGAGCACCGGCCCACACCACATCGGCGTATTCTAAGATAGGGAGTATGAATGATTTGTATAACGTTTCCAGGCTTTTTCTACCTAGAATATACTTTAATTTTCGTAACTGAGACAGCCTGGAGTTAGCCTTTTGGCATAATCTATTAATTTGGACATTCCAGTTTAAGTCCCCCTGTAAAGATAGGCCGAGGTGGATGTGAGACTTTTTCCATTTCGAGTGGCGTGTCAGCAAACATTACCACACTGCTTACAATAACACGTTTTTTGGTGAATAAAACAGTTTCAGTTTTTGAAGGGTTAAATGTAACAAGCCATGCATTTGCCCATTCGGAAACGGCCGCAAGGTTTTCATTACACTTTGAAACAATATCGTCCAGTTCAAATCCAGTTTCTGTTATACTTGTATCATCCGCAAATAGTCTACAAGCATCCGGTGCATTTAAATTTCCAGAAATGTCACTTATTTATATAAGGAAGAGGAAGGGTCCTAAGATGGATCCCTGGGGAACACAGTAATTAACAGGTAAGTACTCAGAGGGAGTTGAGTTAACAGTTACCCTTTGTTTACGATCAGACAAATAGCTTTTCGAGGAGTGGGCCAGATATACCGTTTTGTCTCAGTTTGTAAATAACCCTTTGTGCCAAACCCTATCAAATGCTTTTGGTATGTCGCAGAATACTCCAAGTGAAAACTGGTTCCTATCAAAGACGGTGCTATTTTTGGGGTAGAAAGCCAGACTGGTATTTAAAAAGTAAATTGTTGACACAACAATATTCGTACATTTGGTTAAAAACAATCCTCCCCATAACTTTACTGACACAGCTTAGTAGAGAAATGGGTCTATAATTATTAGGGTCGTGTGTGTCTCCCTTTTTAAATATAGGTACGACAATTGCCAGCTCCCATTCCAATGGGTAGACACGTGAAGAAAAAGAAAGCCTAAATAACTGAACCAAAGGCTTGCATATTGTGGCTTTTGTTAAGCATGCGATTAATAATACCATCATGTCCAGTTGCTTTTTGGTATCTAGTGTGCCTAGGATTCGAGTCACTTCATCTTCAGAGAAGTCTATCTCAGCGAGACTCTCTGAACACTTGCTTCTGAAAACAGGTAAACTATGTCCGTCGTCATTTATCTTACTATTTGACAAAAATGTTTTGTTGAGCAAGTCAGCTTTTTCTTTGTCATCTGTTACCATGACTGGAAGACCCGCATTGTCTTTATGGTTAAGAAAAGGGAGAGAGGGCTTACTTTCAAAATTATTCAGTAACTGTTTAACAGTGTGCCAGAAGTCTTTGGGGTTTCTACTTACTGAAAGTGAAGTATCTAGTTTTGAAAAATAGATGGATTTAGCCTTCTTTTTCATGTTATTTACTTTGTTTCGGGCATGTTTGTATTTTTCAGTTATTCGTGGGTTTGGATTTTTCAGAATTCGTTTCCGTAAACGGTCTCTATGGCGAATTTCCCGGCGAAGAGCCGAGTCAAACCAGGGTTTATCATGGGGACGGATAACTACGTTATAAGATGGAATACATTCTCTAGCAATATTTAAAATTTGGATGCAAATTTATGGTATGACATATCAGGGGTAGTCATGTCTGAGATGAAAGACCAGTCTGTTTCGGAAATCAGATTATTCATTTTTGGGATTTTCGTTTCGTGCTGTGCGGTTCCAGTCTCTATGACTGCTGATACAGCTTTGTGGTCGGAAACACCAAGTTCGTGAACTTCTGAGTTCAAAATCACAACATTATCACTAACTATTATTGGGTCTAATAAAGTACTTGAGGTTGGCGTTACACGAGTCGGCTGTTCAATAACGTTTTGTAGGTTGTAAAAGTTTATAATTTCGTTTAATCGACTAGAAGGGTTAAGAAGATCACTATTTAAATCTCTGGTAATTATCGGGGACGGATTTATGCTGATTGACTCTTCAATGGCTCCTTCGAGCTTCTCCCAGAAGTCATTGGTAGAGAACTGAACCGATCGGTATGCCAGGCAGAGCAAAAACTTGCATTTTGAGGTAATCTCAAACCATAAGACCGACTGGTCAAATTGTAGTTCAGGTAAACGTTTGGCATAGAAATAAACCGCGACACTGCCACCATGTTGGTTCCTATCCTTTCTAACCGGTGGGGGGTAATTGGTGATCAACACGTTGTCAGAATTGAAGCTGGGATCGAGGTGCGTTTCGATAGAACAGATAATGTCGAAATCATCAATGTCGTCTGTAATATGATCAAGCTTATTCCTGATGCTTCTGATGTTATAATTAAGTACAGTAATACTACATACGTCTGCTGCCCCAGTTTGGGATGTCGCCAGACAGAAGAATGATGCCAAGAACAACGCACGCACAGAACCAGCGTGAAACGAACATTTACGATACGAATCGTCACACGATGCTGAGGTCCACCTGGTTTACTCGTCACACGGTACCTGCACACAAGGAGATTGTTGTGCAAACCGACTGCCGTCCTGTGTTGCTCGATGCTAATACCCATGGTTCAAGCCTGGATAACAGGTGGAAAAAGGGCCCGCCGAGGTGCCGTGGAATGCAGTGAGTATTTTTGATACAGGTTGGTTGCGCTACAGTGAGAGCGAGTGGCAGTATTTGAAGAGGATGAGAGGAAAAACAGAAGTAACTGTTATGAAATAACAAGTATATACAGTTTGTAATAAGATTAGATATGATATACACATATTCTGGGTGGGTTGGGCGGTGATATCGGCTTGTAGTTTGTTTTTTGATTAGCTGGAATATCCTCAGAGAAGAAGTTGATTTTCCAGTATTTCTTAACATTACCCGCTAAGCAAGTCAGTATATTTCCAACTAACCCCTACCATTACCATGGCTACAGGTTTTGAGGGTTATTATTTAACCAAATGTCCCACCCCCACCCCCTCCCC
This sequence comes from Pictodentalium vernedei, assembly GCA_031216915.1. Lineage (NCBI taxonomy): Eukaryota > Metazoa > Mollusca > Scaphopoda > Dentaliida > Dentaliidae > Pictodentalium > Pictodentalium vernedei. The sequence goes on from CM062293.1 coordinate 185,425,638, forward strand.
GAACGTTTTGTTCACGGTGACCTGTAGAGGGCAAAATGTACATTTTGATGCACCTGAAAGCACGTTTTGGCGAATCAGCATCACAAACCCTCCAAATGTCACTTGTGTTACTGTCCTTGTTGTTACCTTGCAAATATTAAGTGTAGCGAACAGTTCAAACAGGAGAACGAAAATTCCAAAAAACAGAAATTATTATCAATATGTGACTTATGTCAGTTATGGTGTATTCTTGATTTAATCATTTACTTGTTACCCAAATGGCTTCGGTGTTGTTGCGCTGCATCCCGTTCGTATCCATGTAATGAGAAAAGTAGTAAAAGAAGGATGACATTTTGTTAACAGGAATGACGGTCTGTTACACATGGGCTAAATTTGTTATTTACTGACAAATTCATATTTCAAAACTAAAAGAAACACCCCATTCGATAGTATACATGACATTATGCATTGCTTCTAATCGTTTAGTAGTTTTGATGATCACCTAACTATTATTACATTATTTTGCTGGTAACAAGAGTGGCCTATCATTTTATTGTGGGTAAAAAATGTTGACTGTCCCAGTGTTCTGTCCATCGAAAAACAATTTATCAGCATTAACTGCTTGCCTTCTCCTACTATTTTGAGTAGAAATTATGCACTGTGTCATAGAGAATGCGTTTTTGGTTGAGAGATAACTTCAACCAGAACCCGAATGTCCCCACTGTTGCCGACCACTTTTTCCGTCCTGCTATAAATAACTTCAGTTGGAGTCCCTCAACTGACAGAAGGGATGTGATTCTGAGGTAATCACCACGCCATTCAGCATACTTGCATTTTGGTTCATTTGGAAGTATGAATTTTCCCAGGCTGAGAAAACTTTGTCACCAAAGCAGGAAAATTCGTGATTTGTCTAGGATACTGGCACAGTTCACTAATTCAGTTGCATAATTGGACAAATTTCCACAGGTGGAATGGCAGGGTGGATTCGTTTTGGAAATATCGGTTTCGACATAAAAATCGCGAAAAATCATACATGCAGACAGGAAAAGTTACTGATTTGGTGATATCTGGAAGATATTAAGGTGGGATTTTAGTTTTTGCTATTCTATCACATACCATTGGTCAAAATAACCACACAAAGACCCTCTCAATTGAAAATTAGTTTTGAGATTTCAGAGTATCCAAATATCCACTTTTTATGAAAAAGGTCCATGTGCACAGTTCTCTCCCCCCCCCCCCGCCCCCCCCCCCCCCACACACACACACTCAACCACATCGCCTGAAACCACCAATGAAAAGGAAGAACCATTCTATAATGAATAGTGTGGATTAGGATTTGCAGGATGAATATGCAATTGATCCATTCGTACAGTTGTTTGAGTGCATTGACCCGTTTTGCAGGTGGAATGGAAAATCAGGTTATATTGTTGTACAGTTAATTTATTGAAGATTCTGAATGTTAAAACTTTTTTATTAGCAGATTCCTCTCACTAATTAATTATCGACCTGAGGTATATCATTAAACATTGGAATGGATGAGTAACTGATAAACAAAAAATCTTATGCGTGTTAGACATTGTAGTTTTGAAAGAAAATCCCAATTTTATCATTGAACAGAAAATCATATACCAGATGAATTGTAATATGAAGATTAACTTTTATAAAACTGAACAACGCACGTGTCTTGGAAACGAAAAACAGAACTTCATTTATTGTTCGCTAAAATAAAAAGTTTAGAGACATCACCACTGACCTCAAAACAGGTGCTTTACTGAAACGCTCATTAGTCACACATAGAAAATTGTCCTGCCTAATACCAACTTGAGAGGAGGGGGTGCAGTTGTTGCTATAAATAGACAATGCTCAACACAAAGAGTTTTGTAGATAGTTTTCAATTTTCCGACACCTCTCAATCGCCGATTGGTTTTTGAAAAACGAATGTGTTGATAATTTTCAGTTTCCATGGCCAAGCCTGGAAATGCAGAAAGAGAATGCTATCCCATACAGTGGGCCAATTTGTTCTCTGGGTACCTCTTTCTATTTAGGCTTGAAACCATGATCCAGATTCAGGTCTCCAGAGGCCAAATGTAGTGATGCTACCCTGCTGTGCAGGGTAGCATCACCGAATTCACCCTCTGGACACCTAATTTTGCAGATGACAGTCTGCGTATTTCCAGCCTTGTCCATGCCAGGATAAACTGAATAATTACGAAAAATTGACTCATTATTGCCACCCCCGCCTCCTCCAGAAAACCAAGAAAATAAGTGCCATTTTGAAAAGTTTATACCGTGTTAATAGTTTTCATTTTAGGCTTTCGTTTGATATTTAACCCTTTGAACTCTAGTGGTATCTTCCATGCCAGTTCAATGGCAGCAATTAGAAGACTCCATACTCATTATTTGAGGTATTCCAATCAATATTTTCAACGTGAAGCCTCGAGGCTGCGCGTTGAGAATGTTGATTGGTCTACCCCACACATTTACTGAACAGCCATCCTATTTAATGGCGTTATGACCTATGGTGCTCCTGGTCGGAAAAGCAGCCACTAAGGTTCAAGGGTTAATGATGTGAAATCTGCTTCGCTGTGATTGCACTCATCGCGAATCAGGTTTCACGTCGTCACAAATCACCGACGGGATGAGTAGAACAATCATCTCTGGGAGGAGTAGAACAATCATCTCTGGGAGGGGTGGGTGGGGATAGAGTGGCGGCATTTTCCCCTGACTTTCCGACAATCCAGTTGTATATATATCAATAGGAATTTTTAAATCTCATTGGATTGAAGCTGAATTGCTTATAGATTTATAACGTTTTTTTCAAAAAACTGATATGCGAAGATGGATTCACGTTTGGTGTGAGGATTTCATTCCCCCCAAAATGACTTTGTTGTTTATGCAGTTAATGAAAACAGATGAACTTAATGAAACTGATTGATAAACTGATTAATGATTTGGGGGGTCATCATATTAAATAGAACAGGTGAATAAGTAAGAATTCCCCTATCACTCATCCGTATCGAAAATCCTTTCTTCCTGTAGAGGAGTAGCCTATCTGAAACCCAAATTTTAATTGATGATATATGTAAAAACAGAATGTCAATCGGATTTCTAATTATCATTTCCTTCACGTTTAGATCACAACTCAACCACACCTAAGTGGTAATTATTTCTCCATTTTACAACAAACAAAGGCACGGAATAAGCACTCTATTGGAATGTCCATGGCGTCGGACGTATAAAATGCAAATAAGTGAGCTTTTATTTACCCATAGCACAGGCACGCACATATATATGTACCCTGCTCACAAACGGAACAACACAAATCTGAGTTGACCATATTACACTGCGAATCAGGAGGTTTTATCACATATTTGAAGATAGCCAAAGTTCGAAAAGTGTCCATAACCTGATCATTTACAGAACTTTGAGTGTGTTCAAATGTCGTAAACAATGACGTACTGGGCGATGTACACTTTATAAAAGAGAGCGTTGAAATAAGTTGAAGTTAGTTAGTGACGCATGGCACAAGAACTCACATAATCAGCAAACACCTAAAATAACAAAGTTAAAAAACAAAAACAGGTACAGGGTGGTCTTACTTTATAAGGTTTAACACATTTTAGAGTGTTTTGCAAGAGCAGCAGCAACAGCGGCGGCAACAACAGCAGCAACAACCGCACCAATTATTCCGCCACATTAAAGTATGCATACCTTACATTACTTAGATTTTCGCCGTTATAATTTTAATGCAAAATGGACAATTAAGAACCAGGAGGATCTGTAGATGTCGTTTCAATCGACCTCAGTGTAAGGTTGTAATTAAACATGTATAATATTATTTACCCACTAACATTTGTCCATCTGTGTTTTTGTTTTCTGAAATAACGGGACAAAATGGCATGCCAGCTGTGGAATTTCTCTTAGTGCCAAAAAAGGAAGAAATTTACTTTACTTTGTTTTTTTTCGGAATATAAAGGCTGGTTTGTAACCTAGATGAATAAGTTGAAAAGTTTCTCTACTCCTGACGACGAGAAATGAGTTTGGATATTTACATCATTGCAAACATATACACTCAGTTGTCAGTATGAACTAACGACCTTTAACCCTTTATCTAACATGAAAAGCAAACACCACTTGCAAATAAAATTCTTGAATAACTAATTTTTTTCATTTTTTCCTCACAAAATAGGTTATGACCCTTCATTGGAACGAGCTCGACGAGCTCGTTCCAAAGAGGGGTCATAACCTATGTTTTTGAGACAAAAAAAAATGAAAAAAATAATAAACATAAATTGGCGATTTTTACAGGCCCGTTTTGGCCGTTACGTTATGTGAAGGGTTAAACAGCCGAAATTGGTTGCTAATCGGACATTAGATCTTCTCGCAATATAGTCAAAAATGCTGAATGTGACTATGAGCATCAATAAACCATCCCAAATTGAATGCTCGCATAAACATCTTCTAATCTTACATCTTGTTTAAATATAAAAGAATTTTAAACTTAAAATTTCATACCTGATATATTTTATCTAAAGGACTCGGAGAAAGGAAACCTTCCACGGAAAAATAAATGTGTGTACCTGTGCGAGCGCGTGTTTTTTGAAAATGCAGGAATAAATGTGTCTGTTATGAATGCACCGTGTGACTGTTTACGCGTGTAATTAGTTTATTACAGTTTTTCAGGGACCGGTTTCATATATATATATATATATATATATATATATGTTCAATAAACCACTGGAGATAAAACGAAAAATCCAGAAAACTGGTTCTGTTCAAATGTCAAGTTGTTCGTTTCAATTTCAAATGTTCCACGTAGGTCTCTGTTCGGCGGGTAATTATGATTCTATTTGTGAATTTTCTCACCATGTTACACACTAGTTGACTAAACTCTTACATGCATCGCTGATAAATACTTCATCAATATGTTCTTTTCTAGTATGCGGAAATATTTATAAATTGTGATGACTTAATTAATCAGGAGAATATATTTCAGTATGCATTTCAGATTCCATTAAAGAAGATATTCACGTTGCAACTAAAATAACATTTATTGATCAACCGAACAGACTATCCGGTATTCAATTTTGCTTCTAAAATCGCGAAAACTATCAGCTGTCGTAGTTGAGGATGAAGAGAGTGGAGTCGTAAATATTGTTTTGTGAATTCTGTGTATCCACCATTTTAAAGTGGTAGAGGAACATTCTTTTAGCCATTGCTCTGCGTCAGTTTTTGAATACACTTAACAAATCGGATAGTTATTGCTTTTGATGAGCGAGAAGAACGACATATTTGGCACAACTCAGGCACTGGTGGATTCTTGTTGAATATCAGGTAACTTCATATTTTCAAATCTTTGTTTTTTCTCTTTTGTATGCGTTTATCTTCTTTAACCGAACCGACGTGACTTGAGTCCCTTAAAACCGTTTACCAGCTGAAGTACGCCATCATGACGTTCAGTCCATTGGCTTCGGAAGTCGCTATGTGGCACTCGTGATAAAGCCTAGAAATATGTTTAGCTGTAAGCAGTCTGCTCAGACAGGTTGATACACCTTTCCGACAAGTTGTGGTGCTAATTCGTTTCATCGTGTTGAAAGATAGCTACCGACAGGGTGCCTTCAGCTGTCCTTACTGGTGACACGTCACACCAGTCGGAATACCAAAGAAAAGTTCCATTTTCACGACTATGGCCAAAGCTTTACACCTAACGCCTGAACCTATCGCGAATGTAAGGAACGGAAATCGATTATATTTTCCGACTCTCTTTCCTGTTTGCTAGCTTTTCTCAACCCCAAGCTGAAGAACCGTCTCATTTGGAACTTCGTGAGAAATTGAATAATCACATGTCTGACCAACATGATAACATGTTTTGCTGGTTAACTGGATATGTTGGTATCTCCGGCACCACAAGGACAGACAGTGTAGCAAAGCATGTCTTAAACAAACCTCTCACCTATTTTAAAATTCCTTTCAATGATGCAGTACATAAAATTTGTATGACAAGTGGAACTGGACGGCAACAAGTAACAAGCTCCATAGCTTCAGACCGAATATTACTGAAAATAATTACCCCTCTAAAGACTGTTATTTTGACACGATGTCATATTGGCCATACGAGACTAACGCATTCCTTTTTGTTAGAAGGTAATATGCGACTAGAATGTGTTAATTGCCACCAAGTGTTGCCAATGGAGCACATTGTTTTGTATTGTACAGATTTTAATCTTGTCAAACGGAATACTATGATGCAGTGTCTCTTAAAGATTTATTTTACAACACAAAGTTTCATCAAATTCGATCGTTTCTCAGGGAAATCAGTCAGTCAGTCAGTCAGTCAGGTCAGTCAGTCAGTCCTGTTACCACCTGTATCTCAGAGCCGCATTGACGCTTCAGTTTCAAATTTTCAGCATTAATCAGACATTATGCACAAATGATGCACGCCAATTTGTTTCGAAAAAAAATTCAAGATGACCGACTAGTAGCGCCATTTTTGTTGGAAATTGCCTGTAATTAGTTTTCTTCCGAGTACTCTTACGACATTTCCGATTAAGATAATTTTTAGTTTGGAGGTGCAGCAGATAAATAACATATACGTTTGTATTTGTTTTCTCGTGCACAAATTATGCAAATTAGACGAACTTAAGCTTTCAGCAATGATAAGACATTATGTAAAACTGAAGCGAGTCAATTTTGTTTGAAAAAAAATTCATGATGGCCTATTGGCGACCATTTTTGTTGGAAATTGTGTGTAAATACCAACATATATCATCGTCTCAACTCTATTGCCAAGCATTCGATCCGAAGTGGATCTTCATTAGGACACTCGAATTAGGAAGAACTACATGTCAACAGTACGAAAAACAATTGCAAAATGAACCAGTTCCGTTACACGTAATGACGTCGTCCACACATCGCCGAGACGTCCTAGGGAATGCCTGCAATCACGGCTCCGAATTGGCTGTTCCTAAAATATAGGTGTGGTATGGCTGGTCTTTGTATTAAAGCCATTCCCTTCCCGCGTCCCCAACTTTCTCATCCACATGTCCTCTCGTATTAGTCGCTCCCGCTTACCACCACTCACAAACTCTAATACCACCACCTTGAGATCATATGCACCATGATGTCCCACTGAATTGAAATGGCCGAAAATCGATTTATCATCATGTAGTCTGATGTCTCTGTCGTGCTCCTCTAATCTGTCCATCAGACGACGTTCTGTTTCCCCGACATAAACAGCAACACCACATACCTCGCAGACCAATGCATACACTAAGTTCCTTGAACGGCAATTTATGTTCTGTCGCACCCTAAATTCAGTAGAACCGCTCTCGTTCTTAATACCAGTCACAATGATTTTGTCACAGAATTTACAGTCACTGCTGCATAATTGGGCGGGGCAATTCACAGCCTTCGCGGTTTTGCGATGGACGAGAATGTCGCATAAGTTACTGTCACGTCTATATGCCACAAGGGGAGGGTCACTGAATATTTTCTTCATCCTATCGGAATCATGTAAAACGGGCATATACTTCCTAGTGATTCCACCTACATCCGGAAGTACTGCTGAGTACGTTGTTACAATGGGAACCCTTTCACTATTCCTTGTTGTCTTATCCTTCCTTCGTGTTAGGAGAGCATTGCGGTCCACCTCGTCTACTTAAATGAGCTGTCGTTCAATAAACTTACCACTATACCCTCTTCTCCTGAGTTGTAGTTTTAAAAGTCTCCGGTTCCTGTTGTAATCATCCTCCTTTTCACATATTCGCCTTATCCGAATGCCCAGTCCATAAACTACTGATCGTTTAATGTGCGGCGGGTGGTCAGACTTGCTGTTCAGGTAGAGCATTTTGTCAGTTGGTTTCACATATAAATCTGTGTATAGGTCCCCATTTGCACCGACTTTGACATAAGTATCCAGGAACTCGATACATTCCGAACTGAACCTCAGGTCGACCTGGATATTCGGGTGGATCGAATTAGCATATTCCACAAATTTGTGTAGGCTTTGTACCCCGTGTGTCCAAACACCAAAACCATCGTCAATAAACCGTTTGTAAAAAATATGTGTCCGGTCACTCTTCATTAACTCCTCGTCCCACTTACGCATGTAACAACAAGCAAAATTTCGGCCTAACCGCGATCCTATAGCTACACCGTTCTTCTGGATGAAGTGTCTTTCACCAAAACTAAAATTATTATTGTCCAAGACTGTTTTGATCATTTTGATCACGTGATTAGTGGGAATCAGCTGTTCGGTTCTGGACTCCAGAGCCTCTCTACACGCTTCAGTTCCTTCATCCCTTGGCACCGATGGGTACAATTTTCGAACATCAAAACAGAATAACAATGCACCAGAAGGTATTGTCCCTTTCGTTTCTGTAAGTTTGTTAATAAAATCGGTTGTGTCGCGTATGTAGCTTGGTGTACTGAGAACAAATTGTTGCAACTCATATTCCGCGACGTCGGCAATCTTTTCGGCAGGTGTGTTGGTCCCGCTGACGATCGTTCTGTATGGAGCATTTTCCTTGTGTAGCTTCGGGTTTCCCTTCAACTTACCACACGTGGGATATCTGGGTGTCATGAATTTCTTTACTTGGGGGGTGGGGGTGACCATCAGAAAATCAAAAGTTTCAAGAAGGCAGTCATGTGACCTATCAAGTCGCTGTGTGTAAATAGTTTTATGCCTAGAACTTCTAAATGACATTCCCGATTTAAATAATTTTTGGTATGGAAGTGTAGCAGCATAAGATAACATATCATGCGTTTTTTTCTTGCACATAAATTATGCAAATTAGACGAACTTAAGCTTTTTTCAGTCATATTTGTATATATTTATGTTGGCGTGTCCTGTTTCCACCTGTATCTCAGATACTTTGACGCTTTTGTTTTAAATTTTCAGTAATGATCATACATTCTGTAAAACTGATGCGTCAATTTAAAAAAAAACCCAAGATGACCAACTGGCGGCCATTTTTGCTGGAAATTGCGTGTAATTAGTTTTGTGCCTAGAACTTCTAAACGACATTACAATCTCAATAAATTTTGGTATGGAGGTGCAGCGTAGAAAGATAAATACCATGTCATACGAGTTTTTTTCTCGTGCATAAATTATGCAAATTAGTCGGGCTTAAGCATTTTACAGTAATATTTGTATATATTATGTTGGTGTGTCCTGTTACCACCTTTTTCGCCGAGACGTTTTGACGCTTTTGTTTCAAATTTTCAGCAATGATCAGACATTATGCAAAATTGATGCACGCCAATTTGTTTTCGAAAAGAAATTTAAGATGGCCGACTTGCAGCCATTTTTGTTGGAAATTGCGTGTAATTAGTTTTCTGCTTAGAACTTCTAAACGATATTTCCTATTTCAATAATGTTTGGTGTGGAGGTGTAGCAGCATAAGATAAATAACATATACAGGTTTTTCAGTCATATTTGTACATATTATGTTTGTGCGTTATGTTACAACCTTATCTCAGAGACACTTCCAAGATGTTGTTTCTATTTTTTACCAGTGATCAGACATTATACAAAGTTGATGCCTGCAATTTTTGATTTTGGTAAAAACATTCAAAGCAATATTCCAAAATTTTGTGACACCGCCTACCATGGGGGACTATTGTCTGATCTCTTGCGATCTGTTCGCCGTTGCACTTGTTATTTGTAATAACATAATAATTATTGTAATAATGACCTTTTTTAGTGGGGTAGCCAGTGTGGACGGGGGAAACCTGCCCTCAACTCTAGGCTGTGCTTCCCTCCCACCAAAAACATTTTCTAATCATGACCTCGCTGAAAGCCCCATTCTACACAGAATTTCACGTGCCATTTTTATCACGAGTACCGCGTATTTTTCACTCCAAGTGCTGTTCAAGAATCAAACAATTTTCCTGGTCGGACCGGTTGCGGTTTTTCTTCAATCCTGTTCACACGATAGTGAATCGATCTGTTCAACGAAAAGTGGCTCACCAGGGACAATTATTTACCGTATCATTGGGCACTGGTGTGGATGAGTCCAAAGGCGCAAGTGAAAAAAGTAATAAAAGAACAAACAAATTTTCCTTGAGAAAATGTTTACACAAATCTGACCAAAACGGTGATGTCGGTCTGATTCGATATTAAAAGGATAGGGTCTTCAAAATGTTCATGGCCTTTGGGTATTCAGTCATGTACAGGTGGTATATTCCTCGTTGGTAAAGCGCGATAGTCAGGAAAAACTCGTCGCTTATGAGAAAAAAATTCCTCTCTTATAAATTAACTCAATTGGAGTGCGCAGAAGGCCTCAGCTTGAAGCTCAGTGGTTTCATTTTTCAAACATTTTCCCAGGGAGTCCCCAAACGCTCAGAGGGACTACCCCTTCTCAAACTCTCCCCCCTTTTCGGGACTACGGCCCTTGGGACACGCCTACGGGATGTCATTCTGGGATCCCAAGTGAGACGTGTGCCTCTAGATTGAAAATTCAGTCTGTGACCCTGCCTCTTTTATAATTCATAGTTTTCGTCATCATGATATAGCCCTATATACTGATGTGGCATTCCCTGCATTCTTTTCAACAAGCTGTGTTGTGTAAATATTTTCAAACTGAGAAGTGCTATAACGACACAGACGACTCTCTAGTATGCCCATTCAGTTTAATGCCCTATTTTCTCCTGACAGGTGTGAATGAAATGAATCAATGAAACTTTAGTTTTCAGCATACATAAGTACAATAACAATTTACAAGTAACAAATAACAAGTGTACACTGCGTGGAAATGGCATTGCCAGATAGGCTGTCTTTCTACCATTCCCATAAGTAGTTGATATGTGCGGGTTCTGGGGCACTTCAATCGTGTTGTGCCAGAATCTTAGGTGCGCCAGAAAAGTTGAGTTATTTTTGGAAAAACACAATTTTTTGGGGAAAAAACTAATTTTTTTTGGAAAAACCCAAATTTTTCTGGTAAAAAAGTTGATTTTTTCCAAAAATAACTAAATTTTTCTCCGAAAACCCTCGGTTTTTCCCGGAAAATGTTTAAATTCAAGAATTTGTCGAAAATGTCTGACAAATTCCCGGTTTGACAAATTCACTTTTTTGGATAAATTTAACACTGATTTTCCCATTGGGTGAATTTTTTTCAAATTTTCTTATGAATAGAGTTGCACGATTGTGACCAGCGACAGATTAGCACTGAGATTTCCATTGAGAAAAAATCCGAAAAGACTGGTTTTTTTTTTAAATTTCGAGCTGGAAAAATACGCGATCGAACGTCGATTCCCACATGAAAGGACCACGGTTTGATCGTGCTGAATGCGAAAATTGCGCCAGTAAAAAACTCGATCCGGTACGCGGATTTCCCATGGTAAAAGACGACGATTCGATCGAGGTGAATTCGTAGATTGAGCCGGTAAACTCGACCGTTTGAGATCGAGTGCGCGAGTCCGAGAATCGTTAGGTTAGATGGACAACGATCTGGGGGATTGGGGGAGGAGGATCGCAATTGAAAAAAACACAATGTATGTAATATATTATTATTATTATGAGTTAAAAGATGAATAATGATCGATCGGAGGCAAAATTATTCCTGCATATTTTTTTGTAAAATTTAAAAAAATCAAAATCGACTTAGCATTTACAGGTTTTTACATGTTCCCCGACAGACATAGTTTAAAAGGTATGCGAATCTTATACGTATTGAGAAAATTTCATTTGTAAAAAGTTTACGTGCTTTTTGTAAAAAAAAAAAAGAAGATTTTTTTTTGGTTTTTGTGAATTTACACGTCTTCGAGATGTAAGAGGGAAAAGGGTTAGGGCATCGATGGGAGGGATCGCAAAACAATCAAAAGATTTGTTAAGTTGTTCAGAAAAACACTCTCTGGTGAATCAGTTTTCTGTGGGGGTGGGGTCACGACTAGAACCGAAAAACATCAAAAGTTTCAAGAAGGTAGTCATGTGACCTATCAAATTAAAGGTATCGACGAATAGATTACGAAAATTATATTTTCAATCCTCGCTATGGGGGTGGGGTCACGACTAAAACTGAAAAACATCAAAAGTTTCAAGAAGGTAGTCATGTGACCTATCAAATTAAAGGTATCGACGAGTAGATTACGAAAATTATATTTTCAATCCTCGCTGTGGGGGTGGGGTCACGACTAGAACCGAAAAACATTGAAAGTTTCAAGAAGGTAGTCATGTGACCTATCAAATTAAAGGTATCGACGAGTAGATTACGAAAATAATATTTTCAATCCTCGCTATGGGGGTGGGGTCACGACCAGAGCCGAAAAACGTCTTCCTTTTTATAAAGCCAGGCATGTGATGTATCATTTTGAAGGATTATTCAAGGATATTACTACCTTCTTGATACTTTCGATTTTAAGATAGCCTCAACCTCACCACCAGAGGAAAGAAAAAAAAAAAAGATTTTCGTAATCTCCTCGACGAGTCCTTCAAAATGATACTTCACATGCCTAGCTGTATAAAAAGGAAGATGTTTTCAGCTCTAGTCGTGACCTCACCCCACCACGAGGATTGAATATATAATCTTCGTAATCTACTCGTCGATACCTTTAATTTGATAGGGCACATGACTGCCTTCTTGAAACTTTTGATTTTCTGATGGTCACCCCCACCCCCAAGTAAAATGGAAAAAATATAATTTTCGTAATCTCCTTGAATAATCCTTCAAAATGATAATCACATGCCTGGCTTTATAAAAAGGAAGATGTTTTTCAGCTTTGGTTGTGACCCCACCCCACGGCGAGGATTGAAAATATAATTTTCGTAATCTACTCATCGATACTTTTAATTTGACAGGTCACATGACTACCTTCTTGAAAATTTTGATTTTCTGATGGTCACACCCCCACCCCCAAATAAAATGGAAAAAATATAATATAATCTCCTTGAATAAGACTTCAAAATGATACATCACATGCCTGGCTTTATAAAAAAGGAAGACGTTTTTCGGCTCTGGTCGTGACCCCACCCCCATAGCGAGGATTGAAAATATTATTTTCGTAATCTACTCGTCGATACCTTTAATTTGATAGGTCACATGACTACTTTCTTGAAACTTTTGATGTTTTTCGGTTCTAGTCGTGACCCCCACCCCACAGCGAGGATTGAAAATATAATTTTCGTAATCTATTCGTCGATACCTTTAATCTGATAGGTCACATGACTACCTTCTTGAAACTTTTGATGTTTTCGGTTCTAGTCGTGACCCTACCACCACAGAAAATTGACATGTTGCATTCATTTTTTCTGATTCACCCGAGAGTGTCTTTCTGAACAACTTAACAAATCTTTTAATTGTTTTGTGATCCCTGCCATCGATTCCCTAACCTTTTTCCCCGTTACATCTCGAGGACGTGCAAATTCTCAAAAACCCCAAAAATCATTTTTCTTTTACAAAAAACACGTAAACTTTTTACAAATAAAATTTTCTCGATACGTATAAGATTCGCATACCTTTTAAACTATGTCTGGGGGGCGTGGTGGCTCAGTTGGTAGAGGTGCAGGCTGCAAGCCGAGAGGTCCTCGGTTCGAATCCCACCTGCGGCAACTACGTTGTGTCCTTGGGCAAGACACTTCACCCCCATTGCCCATGAGGGGGCAAGGTGACGCTGTGTACTAAGGCGTACTGCACGTCGATGGTGCACCTGTCTTCAACCAATGCTAACCCTGCTCGTGTGGAGTCCGTATGTTGGAGAGCTCACAGTTGCTCGCCGTTGCTCGGTGGTTCTCTCCGGGTACTCCAGCTTCCTCCACCCGTAAAACTGTCATGGTCATGATTAGCCATTGTGCAGAAATATGTGACCTTAAACACCAATAAATAATAATAATAAATAAACTATGTCTGTTGAGGAACATGTAAAAACCTGTAAATGCTAAGTCGATTTTGATTTTTTAAAATTTTACAAAAAAAATATGCGGAAATAATTTTGCCTCCGATCGATCATTATTCATCTTTTAACTCATAATAATAATAATATATTACATACATTGCGTTGTTTTCAATCCCGATCCTCCTCCCCCAATCCCTCCGATCGGTGTCCAGCTAACCTAATGATTCTCGGGCTCGAGCGCTCGATCTCAAACGGTTGAGTTTACCAGCTCAATCTACAAATTCACCTCGATCGAACCGTCGTCTTTTACCGTAAGAAATCCGTGTACCGGATCAAGTTTTTTACTGGAGCAATTTTCGCATTCAGCACGATCGAACAGTGGTCTTTTACATTAGATTGCATATTTTTCCAGCTCGAAATAAAAAAAAACCCAGTTTTTTCGGAATTTTCCCAATGGAAATCTCAATGCTAATCTGTCGCCGGTCACAATCATGCAACTCTATTCATAAGAAAATTTGAAAAAAATTCGCCCAATGAGAAAATCAGTATTAAATTTATCAAAAAATGTGACTTTGTCAAACCGGGAATTTGTTAGACATTTTCGACAAATTCCGTCGAAAGTGCGCCAGAAATGTTCGAATTTAAAAATTTTCCGGTAAAAACCGACGGTTTTCGGAGAAAAAGTGAGTTATTTTTGGAAAAAAATCAACTTTTTTACCTGAAAAATTTGGGTTTTTCCCCCCAAATTTGTTTTTTTCCAAAAAAATTTGGGTTTTTCCAAAATAACTCAACTTTTCTGGCGCACCTAAGTTTCTGGCGCAACACGATTGAAGTGCGCCAGAACCCGCACATATCAACTATTCCCATACATCGGTGTCAAGAGTTGCGCTAGCTTTCGCATTTACCTTGGCAGTTTTGTCTCGGGTAGCAGTAATTTTGGTCACCACTTCAGGTGAATTGCCAGTAACAAATGTACTTTCAGCAGTCCAGAAGGGAACTCGTCAAACATCGTCTCTTTCCTCACTGTACGCTGTGAAGAATTTGAAATTAATGTCACCGACAGAAATACTGTCGTGCCCAAAGATATTTTTGCCTGACTCCAGACCGCCCATTTGGGCAAAAATCCAATACAGTTCTTTCCACGAATCCTGTTCCAAAACTATTCAGTGAATATTTGAAACAAAATCTCTCATTTCATCATGTTGAGGTGCTAATTATGTTTTTCTTTTCTCGGCTTCAGTCGATTCAATTGTTGAAAGAGTAAAGGATAATGAAAAACTCTCCTTCTTTTTCCGGAACCCATGGTAGATTATCCAGAAGGTTATCATCTCAGAAACTGTTCTTACTTATCTTTCATTTATGTACCTGTGGTGAACGTTTCCTATCAGTGAAAACTCCTCGGTAATTTAAAGTTTAAATGCTCCTCTAAACTTAAGTGAATTGACAAAAATACGATTTTATCATTTATCCGCATGGTTACGACGGTCGCGGAATACTCGAAACAAGCAGAAGTTCGGTGAATTGGGCTTTGCGCGACAGATGCATTCACACGGAAGTGATTTGTAAACGAGTTTTGCAAAGATTGTGAGGGCCCATCAACAATCTGCGCACAGTATGTCGACGTTATGAAAAGTAATATATAACATGGTGCCCTCGTGATGACTCACGTCATTTTTTAAAAGCAGTTTTTATGTATTTTAGTAACAAAATTAGCCTTGATTCTATTATATCTTCTCCCAGAGAGCTTTTCAAAACAGAATATAACAGACTGAATTCCTACATTAGTGTACCGAGACCAAATAGGCCTACAGATATGGGAAATTTGCTGGTTGTCAAAGTAATTTTTCAAAAACTTACAAGATTTTTTTCATACCGGAATTGGCTAAATATTCAGACTGCAACTAAGAGGTCAAATTTGTAATAAATGTTATGATAAATGGTTTGGTGTTTGTGAGGTATATGGACATAACAGGGTTATTTAATTAGATGGTACCAAATTAGTACGAAATGAAGGTAGCAAATGTTTGAGAGTTCCACATATTTCTTCTCTCATTCACGTTACCGTACATTAGTATCAGAAATAATTTACATACTTGTTTTATCACATTAAGTGCATATAGCATTCCCCGACAAAATAACATGCTCAAACTGGGCATAAAACCCCCCTTTTTTCAAAACATTTCAACAAAATCATATCATTTGGAACCCCTCATTGGAACGAGCTCTTCAAGGTTGTTCCAATGAAGGGTCAAGTGATATGGTTTTGTTGACAGTCTTTTTTAAATTTGGAAAAAAACTAGAGGTCTGACTGTTCCAGATGGGCCTGTCCATACCCCCGCCGCCATGATTATCCTAAGACTAAAAGTGGCACAACTCTGGTAAAAAAAAGTCTGATCGAAACTATAATCGCATGTGGACAGGTTCCCATGGTAGTGAACATCCTTACCAAGTTTAAAAGGAATCGACCTATACACATCTGAGAAAATGTCCGGACAAAATTAAGGTATTCTAAGAAGAAAAGGGGCATAACCCTGACCAGAAAAGTCCAATCGAAACTATAATCACAGGTGCACAGGTTTCCATAGTAATGAACATCTAAACCAAAGTTCACTTAAATCAACTCATAAATATTTGATAAAATCACCGGACAAAATTCAGGCATTCTAAGAAGAAAAGGGTCATAACTCTGGCAAGAAAAGTCCGATCGAAACTATAATTGCAGGTACACAGGTTCCCATGGTAGTGAACATTCTTACCAAGTTTCAAAGGAATCGACCGATAAACGTCGGAAAAAATCTGTTTCCGGACAAAATTCAGGCATTCTAAGATGAAAAGGAGCACAACTCTGGGAAAAAAAGTCCGATCAAAACTATAATCGCAGGTGCACAGGTTCCCATGATACTGAACAACCTTACCAAGTTTCAACGAAATCGATCCATAAGCATCTGAGAAAAGCTCCAGACAAAATTCTAGGCAATTCAGGCATTCTAAGACAAAAAGGGGCATAACTCTGTCCAAAAACGTCGGATCAAAACTATGATCTCAGGTACACAGGATCACATGATAGTAAATATTCAAACCAAGTTTCAAAGGAATCGACCCATAAACATCTTGAGAAAATCTCCGGACAAAATTCATACATTCTAAGATGAAAAGGGGCATAACTCTGGCAAAAAAAAAAAATCCGATCGAAACTATAATCGCAGGTGCACAGATTCCCATAGTAGTAAACATACATACCAAGTTTCAAAGGAATCACCCCACAAACACCTGAGAAAATCTTCGGACACCATTAAAGGCCTGCTTTTTCAAGTTAAAAAGGGGCATAATTCTGGCAAAAATAATCCGATCGGAACTATAATCGCAGGTGCACAGGTTCCCACGATGGTGAACATTCATACCAAGTTTTGAGCAGATTGGTCCATAAACGTCTGAGAAAATGTCTGTACAACATTATGTCTACGGACGGACGGACGGACGGACGGACGGACGGACGGACGGACGGACGGAAAATATCCGTCCAGACAAAATTCAGGCATTCTAAGATGAAAAGGAGCACAACTCTGGGAAAAAAGTTCGATCAAAACTATAATCGCAGGTGCACAGGTTCCCACGGTAGTGAACATTCATACCAAATTACGAAAGAATTGATCATTTTAATTCGTTCGGTCAACGGTTAAAACCTCGTTTTTTTTTTAAACATTTCGGGAGGGGGGGGGAAGGTATAGACATGGCTACATCCACCAACCTAATACTAAAGAGAAACTAACGCTAACCCCAACTCTGAACTGACCCTAACCCTTAATATAAACCCCGAAAATTCGCAGTTTGCCTCATAAGTCTCATATCTTTGTAATTAAGCTCATAATATATCAAATAAGCTCATAATATTTCGGCAAGCTCATAATGCCTGACCGGACAAAAAAACCCTCGTAACTCCCGTATTATAGAGCGCACAGACGGACGGACGAACGGACATTCCAACTATTTGGGTTTAAGGGCTACGAAAAAAACATTTTATATGTCCATCACCTTTTTTTAGCCAGTACCCCACCCCCTCCACCCTAGAACTTATATTTAACCCTAACCCTACCCCATCCACTCAAAAACCACACCCTAACCCTAACCCTAACCTACCCTGACCCTAAAACCCCACCCCTGACCCTAACCCCCACCCCTGGGACCTAACCCTTCCCAACCTTAAGATCTACTCTGGGGCTACCCTTAACCCTAACCCAACCCCACCTCTGACCCTAACCCCACACTAGGCAGACCAAAAGGATTTGGGGCTATTTTTTAGTTTAGGGGCTATAAAAATTAAAACCCCACCTCTGACCCCAACCCCCACCCCCTGGGTCCTAACCCTCTCCAACCTTTAGCCCTGCCCCGGGGCTACCCCTAACCCTAACCCCACCCCTCTCCTAACCCTAATACTACCCTAATTTCGAGTAACCTCCTAAAAATAATAGCTCCTAAATAGGTTTAGTTGGCCCGGACGGACGAACGGACGGCGAACGAGGAGATTCCAGTATACCCCCCCCCCCCCTCCCCCACAACTCGTTGCGGGGTTATAAAAACGTTTAAACTTACTTTGTTTCGGATAAAAGTTGAAATTTGAAAATATTAAAATGGCGTTCTCCAAATCCTAGATCCTCCAACCACAAATAACGTTATGAAGTTTCATAGCTGTGAGTACAGTAATGAGAGAGTTATTCGAGTCGTTTTAGATTTTAAAAGCTAAAAGGTGAGAAAATTTCAATTGACGTAAACCGTCAAAAATTGGGATAAATCAAGAAACTTAAAAAAACAGCTATCCTCTAATTATTTGAGTTCTACAGCATACTAACATTTCATGTGAATCCGACGTCATTTACTTTTTTATGACTTGACGTCAGCAACACCACCTTTAAATTCGATGATAATCATGATGTATGTAAATTTTGAACTGGATAGACTTCATATATGCGTTTATTACACTCATTAAACTTTAAACCCTTGTATTTAACGGAATCGCTGTGACATAAATGTTTCTGTATTCAACAGGTGATATACAAGCCGGGACTTTTTTCCAGCACTGTTTATACTAGTTCCTTTGCCGTGGAGTCATTAGTTACGCTTCGAAAAGTTTCCAAATTTCGTTGTACAATTATCAATCGTCTGTTGCGTAGTGTGAAAATGAAAACGTACAAAGCAAAATAACACATAAAAATTAGTTAACTAAAAATGAGATAATATTAAAAAAAACAATCATTTCCAACCACAATATTAACCCAGCCCCGTGGCCGTCTCGTCTTGTCTGCAGAAGCCGTAAAATCTAAATTGGTCAACTTTATTTCGGTAAATTTTCGGACATCTTGACACGCTTCGAACTTCTTTTAAAAAAGCTTCGCCCAGCTGTTTTGCAAATCTGCCCATATTTGTACTTATATTTTTCCTAACAGTAATAGCCACCAAACGAGTAGGCGTGAATGGAACCAGCCAAAGAGAAACAACGATACGAATTTCAACAAAGACGTCTAATAGAAAAGATAACGAATGTAATTTAAACTGATTCCCAAAAGGTTGTTTTGATTTTTTATCGATCCATTTGATCAGTACAGCTTCAAACAAAACAAACGGACTCTTCACCTTTGGGTTTAAACATCGGAATTAAAATTTGTTGATTTAAATGAATTTTAATGCATGGGATGTGTAATAAACACAGAACGCGATGTGTCTTTGAATCGATGGGTGTTTTACATAACTCGTTGGAATGGCGCAGTCATATTTCGCGAAAGCCGTAGGCTCGAGCGAAATATGACTACTCCAATCCATCTCGTTAAGTAAAACACCCACTGATTCAAACACACAATCGCGTTCTGTCTATTGATATTAAAATTAAAAGAGTAAGAAAAAGAGTTAAAACTGACGTTGTTTTGGATAAGGGTTGAAATTTGAAAATACACAAAAATAGCATGTACTAGATCTCCCAAACATGAACTAGGTTTCGATGTTTCATAGCTGTAGATATAGCAATGAAGAAGTTATGTGTGTAGATTTTTTGACATTTTAGGTTTTAAAAGCTAAAAAGTGATGGAACTTCAGTTGGCATAAAAATGTCAAAAAGGGAATAATTCGAAATAAATAAAACCAGCGATGACTATAGATTAAAGGGAATTACTTTAAAAATCGGGTCTTACAAAAATCCCCAAAACAAAACAAAGAAAAAAAACACGTCGATTTTTGTCTCTTCAGCGAGGTGTCGAGATCTTTTTTGTGTCACTTAATTTCAACGTTATAAAATGAAACTTCGTTTTGAAGTTTTCCGACACTCGATCGGGTTTAACATCACATCATTGAATATTTTATGTCAATGTGAATAAGAATGTGATGTTGAAGAAATTCAAGTATTTCTTTAGGTGTTTGTGAGATATGAAGGCCGAATCGCATGCAGTTTGTTAAGTCGGAGTGTGTCAACAACATGGAGGACTATGCAAGGTAACATGTGAAAACATGAAATGGCGTAAAAACGTCAAAAATAACATTATATAGAACAATAAAAAACGCATATTCTTTCATTTTTGAGCTCTACAACATACTAAAAGTTCACCCAAATCGGATAAACTTTAAGTTTTTCGACGTAGATGTCATAACATCAAAATTTCTCGACTGGTGATTTTTTTCTCCAGTCCGATGAATACTGAATGCAGTTTTTGGACATGGTTTCATGGGAGATTTTATTTTCCAAATTTCAGAAGCAAAAACCTTTTATATATTTAAGAAATCAAAATTGTTTTGAAATGACGCTTTTACGTCACTAACAACGAAATTATAACTATTTCCTGGAAGGGACAGATATCATAGAAAGAAGAGGTGTGTAAATTTTCATAGATGCGTGTCTTATCAAAACGGAAGTATGTATTATTGAAAATTGGCATTTTAATTAAAGACTTACAAAACGTCCATAAAATTTCTGTATTTGCGTCATATATCCGGTATTTGAAGTGCTATGGTACAATCATAGTCTCGTATCTGATAGCATACTCATGAAGTCCACACCTACCTGCAAGCAGGACACTTTTCCGTCTTCCCTCATTTGTCCTTATGAAGTCTCGCAGACCTCTATTTGGATGACTGACAATAAAATACAATATTTTATTGCTTGCATTGGGTGTGGCGTTGGGAAAGAGACCAATCTACCTCACAGAACACAGTAGGATACTACTCACAGGTGAACAAAGTATAAAATATATCACTACTGGCGCTTTTTTCCCCTTTCAAATACATGTCTATTCTTGAGAATAGTGTACACACTTGTGGACACAGCACTTCACACATTGAACATATAGCGTATAACTTTCTGATTTCCCACAAGTAAGGACAACCAACAATCCTCCAGAGATTGTGTAGGGATCCACGGGAGGCTCACACGTTAATTGTACAGTGGCCCATGAAACGTGTCAAGGGACTATCAAACTCCCGATTACTGCAAACATTGACTCCCATAACTGCAAACACACCCATGTTTCAAGCTCCACCTTCTCTCTGCAATAATACACGCTTGATAGAAGTTGTGAGGGTGGAGGTAGACAAACAACAGAATCACAATAAAATATATATAATATACAATGCTGATGACAGTTGTTTGAAGGTTGAACATTACCATACGATACTAGGGGAGACCATCTCCTACTAGGCGGGTCCTCAGGTGGCGGAGAGAGGACGGCCTGCTCAATTGGGCAGGTTTGCTGATTTAAAATTAACAGGTTTGTTCAACTGAGCAGGTGTGCTGTGGAATATCCAAATACGCAGCCCCGGTCCAAAATGGTATGTCCAGTTATGTTATTGCATCCTGCAGGGACCTTGTTTTCCCATAAGGTGCGTTCCGAAGGCCCCGGAGGAAGGAATCCTGGCAGTTGAGGATAAAGAGTGTTCCAGTTAGGTCAGTCTCCATTTTGGAGTTGCCTGTCCAATACACTGATTTAGCCCTAACTTCGGATGCAGGCGGATGATCAGATAGATCCTGGTTGGCCAATCGGGAGCCCCAAAAAGGGTGTCACATCGGGGGGCATTGGGTGGTCGTTGAATCAGTTATTTCTTTCAGCTCAGTTTTATCATTGCTACCCAATACTGACTTTTAATGATTTTCGAACTTTTTAAACATATTCCGTTTTATTGCGCTTTCTGCGTCGGCTATCAGTGGTAATTTTCATTGTATTAGTTTCGAAAAATAATTGGTTGGATGACCGCCTTCTGAAGACTTGGCACTACCCACACT
The DNA here is from genome assembly GCA_031216915.1 of Pictodentalium vernedei. NCBI lineage: Eukaryota > Metazoa > Mollusca > Scaphopoda > Dentaliida > Dentaliidae > Pictodentalium > Pictodentalium vernedei. Next base: position 185,447,704 of record CM062293.1, read on the forward strand.
CAACAGGTCAATCGGTCAACATTATGCTTGTGTATCGCCCTTGTCAAGTATGCTGCTTATGTTTTCTTCGTTGTTTATCCGCGACATTACCCCCGCATTGGGCTCAGAGTAAGGGTGGGACTCACGAGCAGAAAAATTCATAATCTTTTACAATATGGCTACTGACATCAAACAACAAAAACGTCTTTGGTCATGAACAGAACTCTGACTCAGATAATAACGCCGACACACCATTATCACAAAACTGGCCAAAACTCATAATAATCTATTCCGCAGAAGAAGACAAGCCGGTAAGAAATATCAATCCGTTTGCCTTGGAAAAAGCAATAAAGGGTATAAGAGCCAGTGTCGTCAAAAATGTTAGAAAATTGAAACCAGGTGCATTATTTGTAGAATGTAAAAGGGAAATGCAAGCAAAAAATCTATTAAAAATTGACAAATTAGTTGACATCGATGTAAATGCATAAAACTCTAAATTTTAGTAAGGGCGTTGTCCGAACAAATGAATTGACAGGTATGGATGAATTAGAAATTGCAAAAGAATTAAAACCACAAGGAGTAACGGAAGTTAAACGAACTGAAATTAAAAAGAACAATAAAACAATCAAAATAAATGCATATATTTTTACGTTTGAGTCATCACAGCCACGTCACGATCAATTAAAATAGGTTACATAAACACCCAAGAGGACTTGTATATCCCAAACCCACTTTTGTTTTCAAGTGTCAAAAATATGGCCTTAGTCAGAACAATTGCAGAGGACAAGCTATATATATATATATATATATTTATTTAGTTTATTTAACGGTATAAATCAAATACAGTTACAATGTAATAACAATACTATAAATTTACAATTGATTTACACCGTTGGGAGATGACATAGCCAGGTTGGCTGTCTACCTGTCATCTCCCACCACTTTTAAACTCTAAACTCCAACACTGCCAACAATTACCCCGTAAGCCTCTAGACTTGTTGATTTACGGACCAGGTGACTCCTTATACATTTAAGGGTGGACGAGTTATCCAGGAGCAATTATTCAGAAGCAAGTAATAACAAGGGTAATTATACGGACACTGGGAAGAATAAATAATGTGTAGATATTTCAAGTCAAGACAACAGAATAACTGCACAACGTTCTGAAGAAGAGTGAAAGCTTCAAACTTTTTGTCTAATACCAGCGGAGAAGAAAGCAAATAGCTGATCACATCCCGCCCTTCTCCAGATCGGTCAAGAAACTATTTGTGATGAGACTAATTAGTCTAGGTACACATTTCGAAAGGGGGGGGGGGATAACCAGGGTCTTTCAGGATACACTACTCCTGTTTTTACTTTCCAGCATGGCCTGAACAATCGGTATGATAACTTATTGTCCAGGCTGACACTCGAGGCAGTTGGGGTTGTCGCACAGAAAGCTTTTCTGATACGAAGAGAGAAGTCTCTCTTTTAATTTCTTTTTGAATTCATTTCTATTACCTGTTCCTCGCAGGGTTGGATCCAGTTCATTCCAGAGTCTGGGAAAGGCATATACCGCTAGTCTATCCAGTGCTTTTGTTCGAGTTTTCGTAATTTGGACTTGACCCGACGGTCTTGTATTTGTGTCGGAAATACTGAAAAATGTTCCGAATGAGCCTGGGAGCTTGCCGTTTTTCCAGTCAAACATGGAAGACAAGCATGTAATTTAAATAGATCATTGACTTTTAGTATCTTATCCTTTGCGAACAATGGATCTGTATGGGAGTCGAACCTTTTGTTATTTACTATTCTGATCGAGCGCTTTTGTATTTTCAATACGTCCCTAATTGCCCTACAATAGCCCCATATGTGAATACCGTATATTAAATGGCATTGTAGAAGGGAAAAATAAAGTATTTTCATGATCTTTTGAGGTAATATTTTTTTTTGCTTTATTTAAAGTAAAATTAGCCCATCTTATCTTTGCGCAGAGTTTTGATATGTGGGCTTGATATGATAGGGTTTCATCAATATTTATACCCAGGAAACTCACTGATTTTTCTTCCTCGTTTAATCCAACCCGCATTATCTTTTGGTTATTTATATAAATGTTAGGATATCTCCGATTTTGTGTTGTTTGATTTGGGTTTATAACAATATACTTTGTTTTGCCGGTGTTTAATGCAAGTTGGTTTGTACATCACCATTCATGAATTTTGGTGAGTTCGAGATTGAAATTTGTGTCCACTGAATCGGTTTCGGTTTGTGGGATAGAGTCATGAACAGTAGTATCATCAGCAAAAGACAGAAGTTCCAGGGATATCGACCGACTAATATCGTTTATATACAATAGAAACAGAACAGGTCCAAGGACAGAACCCTGTGGAACACTGCATTGAATTTCAGTTAAGTTTGATTCATGTTCGCCATATTTGACATATTGTGCCCTGTTTGAAAGATAGCTTCTGAACCAATTGTAACTGGTGCCTCTGAAGCCATACCTCTCCATTTTCTTTAATAAAAAGCCATGGTTAATTGTATCGAGTGCTTTTGAAAGGTCTAGAAATACCGCTAATGTACTATTTTTACTTTCCTTGTTGTTTTCTGTTCCTATTACTTTTCGTAATTGCATAATCGGATAAATAGTGGAGTGATTTTTCCTAAACCCATATTGATGGTGATATAAAATATCGTACTTTCCCAGATAAGATGTAATTCTATTGCACATTAATTTTTCCAGTAATTTAGAAAAGACTGGTAGAATACTTATAGGCCTGTAGTTATTGAATTTACACTAATTTCCATTTTTAAAAATTGGAATCACTTTAGCGACTTTCATTCTGTCTGGAACAATGCCGCTGTTGAAGGAGATATTGATAATATGAGTTAAAGCAGGGGCTGTAGCATTAATTGTATACTTGATATATACCATCACAATCTTCGGTTTTCTTCGACTTCAGTGATTTGGCAACAGCAACAACCTCATATTCAGTTGTTGAAGTGGTAAAAAAACTTTTTGGTAGGTCGTTGCCCATAAAGTCTAGGAAGTGTTTATTGGGTCTGCTAATCTGTTCACTGGTGCGTTTTCCAACTTGGGCAAAGTAGTTATTAAATTGGTGTGCAATTTCGCTCGCGTCGTTTATTTCTTTGTTATTTTCTGTTATAAAGAATGTTGGAAGAGCAGCGTCATTCTTTGACTTATCGAAGGCATTATTTATTATTTGCCAAGTTCTGTGTAGGGTTTGCCAAGTTCTGCGTAGGATTTGCCAAGTTCTGCGTAGGATTTGCCAAGTTCTGCGTAGGATTTTCCAAGTTCTGCGTATGTTTTAAATGTGGTCAACAGCATCAGGACCGATGTACAAATGTTTTAAAATGTTGTAACTGCCAGACAATCACGTTGCGTCATCAAAAGATTAGAACGTCTAATTCAAAAAAGAAAATGTGAAAAAACATTTGTTTCAAAGAGGCATGAATGTATCACTTCCGTCTTATATAACAGTATTGAAACAGAAACGCCGACATCAACCGAATGTCAGACGAAATTTACTTGGCTCGACGGCATTCTATCAATGTTGGTAGACCTGTTTACAATCAGTTCCGTCGAAACAAACTCTACACCAACCCAGTCTACTCCACCAGAAATAAAGAAAACAGAAGAGAAAAAGGAATGGATCATCTCAGCGTAGGTCCCCAGGTAGAAAGTCACCAAAGAAAAATGCTAGTGCAATTTCAACTATACGCCCACCCTCTAAATCTCCAACCTAATATGGATAGTACAACCAAACACAAAAAATTCCAATGGAATTATCAAGGGTTTAGAGCGAATTTCAATGAACGGGGTCCTCTTAGTCAAAAATATAAACCGGCTGCATTTTTATTGCAGGAAGCACTCTAAAAGAAACCTGACACTCACGATCATTCAGCCTTTAAGCATTATACTTCGTGTGATGCCTGGGCTGACGAAAATGATGTTCATGTTCGCAGAACGTCTGTCTTAGTTAGAAAGGACATTATTCACAGTCCTGTGTCTTTACAAAGAAATTTACGTGCTGTAACGGCACGCCTAACTTTAGACAAGACAGTTATATTATGTTCTATTTACATTTCACCAAATAAGACCCTTCAACTGAATGACCTTGAGCAACTGGTTCATCAACTTCCAACCCCATACATTTTGTTGGGAGACTTTAATACACATAGCTTTCGTCGGGGTGATTCCTGTAGCAAAGAAGACATCAAAGGGAACACTGTAGAAGAGCTTATTTCAAAGTATGACTTGTGCTTCTTCAATGGTGGTGTAGACACTTATTTTCACCCCGCAACTGGTTCCTACACATCAATCGATCTTACAAATGCATGTCCTTTTCTCTTCCTTGATATTTCTTGGAATATTGAAGATGACTTATGCGGGAGTGACCCCTTTCCAATTGTGTCGGGAAGCGTTGTTCCGGCAGACGATGAGAGGGTGCCGCAGTGGAACTTTAAAAAGGCAAACTGGGACAGCTTTGCAGCGCTTTGTTCCGATGGGCTCACACAGGAAACATTTCAAGGAATTGCCGACCAACTAGAACATTTTACTGAGGTATTGCTTGATATTGTACACTCGGCCATTCCTAAACCCTCGACAAATCCAAAACGTTTCACCAAACCATGGTTAGATGATGATTGCAAACAGTCTATAAAAGATCGCAAGAAAACAGAACGGGAATTTAATAAGTCACCAACTACAAATAATTTGGACGAACTACGTATAAATCGGGCAAAAATAAGTCGACTTATAAAACAAAAAAAGAAATGTTCTTGAGAAACTTATGTTTCCAAAGTCAACCAACACGCACCCATCAATAAAATTTGGAAAATGAATAAAACAATTAAAGGTGGAGAAACAATATCCAATGAACAACATCTCACAGACAACGACACACTAATTACATCGAAGAATGAAATATCGAACAAATTGTCCTCAACATTTTCAAACATTCTTTGTCTGAAAATTGTAATCCAAAATGCGTTAAACTTAAAAAACACCAGGAAAAACAAAAGATCAAACTTACTTCTGACAATTTAGAAGATTACGATGAATCTCTCTCTATGGACGAGTTGAATAACTCTTTGCATAAAGCAAAGGATACTTTCACTGGACCCGATGAATACATTAACAAATTTTAAAACGGCCCCCACCTTCATCACTTGAACTTTTAATATCGATTTTCAATGACATATCGGTGACTGGCCTGTTTCCATCTTCCTGGCGAAAAGCTATAATAATTCTCAATCCAAAGCCTGATAAAGATCACAGCAATCCAAGTAATTACAGACCTATTGGATTGACAAGATGTCTGTGTAAAACCATGGAAAGGATGGAATCGAACAATCTACTTGCGAATGTTCAGTGTGGTTTCAGGAACCAGAGAAGCCCTGTGGATCATTAGACTTGAAGCGTTTATAAGAAATGCCTTCGCCAGAAAAGAACATGTGGCCGCGATATTCTTTGATCTGGAAAAAGCATATGATACAAAGTGGAAGTATGGGATTTTAAAATACCTTTTTAACATGGGGTTGAGAGGGCGTATGCCTCTTTTTATAGATTTTTGTTTTAAAGGATCGCCAATTCCAGGTTCGTGTTTGGCCTACTTTATCCGACCCACGTGATCAGGAATTGGGGTTCCTCGGGGTAGTGTTTTATCTGTTACCCTTTTCTCGGTAAAAATATATAGCATCATTGACGCAATTGAGAATATGGTAGACTCTTCATTGTATGTTGATGACCTTGTAATCTACTATAGCAGTAAAAATATGAATGCCATCGAGCGCAAACTTCCGTTGTGTTTGAACAGAATTAAAAATGGGCTACAGAAAACGGTTTTCATTTGTGTAAGCCCCAGAAGCTCCAAACAACTAAGAGTGAGATGTAAAAAGGCACTTAGCCTCCTAAATGTAGTTGGTAGCACTGATTCGGGTGCTGACCAAAAAACATCACTCCGTCTGTATAGATCACTTGTTAGATCGAAATTAGACTGCGGTTATGTGGTGTACGGTTCTGCGAGAAAATCGTTACTCAAACCACTTAAATTCAATTCATAATAGTGTTATTAGAATTAATCTAGGCGCGTTCAGAATGTCTACAATAGATTCAATGCTTATTGAGGCAGGGGAGCCTTCTCATGGGAAGCACAGAACTAAACTGTTCCTCCAATATGTTTCCAAACTTTGGCTAACCGTCAAACCTCGCTTATCATCATGTCTCAGATCCTTAAAATATAGAATTTTTTAACAGACACCAGTAACATAATCCTCCATTGGGAATTAGAATTAAACCCCATAGGAAGTCCGCCACGCTTAAATCTGTTTGTATAAAAGAGAACAGTGAGCCACACATTCCTCATTGGCATCTTGGGAAACCAGTTGTCATTTTGGACCTAGCTTCCTCCAAAAAATCCGAGACAAGCTCTCTGCAATTCAAAGAGAAATATGCAGAAATAAAATTTAAATATAGTGCTTATACATTGATCTCGACAAATAGACTTAAAGCTGGTGACAAAGTAGCACCACCCGTTGTTACTGGTGATCAGATCACCTCATTCAGAATACCAAATAAAAGTTCTATTTTCACAGCTGAACTGGTATCGCTGACATTACTAAAATTTGTTACCAATGTGTTGAATGCTTATAATACAATATTTCACGCACACTATCATTTTCTCACATATTCGAGTCCATAAAATCAATTCTACAGAAAGCAGCTTTGAAATCGACATAAACGCCAATTTTCAGAATCCTAATATAAAATTTGTTACTTTCTGTAACGTACAATTGATAATGTACGTTACACAAAAAATTACTTTTTTGAAAGCAGCAAATTGACGTCTTCTTCTTAGTTTGACATTCAGTTAAAATCGAATCTCCCTTGTCAGTACGCTGCCTCATCCTATACTTTCCACCATGACATAATCATTCCGAAGCTCTGGAATATTTGATTTCGATATTTTCAAAAATGTGCAGAGCCAATATCTTTCCAAGTTTCCATAATACTTTAAACTTCTTGCTTGTTGCACTTTTGTTTATGACCTTGGCTGTTATAAAGATGTAAACATCATATAATTGTCAGATACCTTTATCATCTTTCTATGTCTATAGCCACCCCCACGTGTCTTTGTAGGTACTTGTGCAATCAAATCACTTATTAGTGCCTCTCGCGTATCTCCCCAATCATTGTACCCTAACAACTCATTCCACATTTAAACTCCGAAGACCTAGTTCCTCCTCTTGTTCTACAAAGTAAACACGGCATAGGTCTTATTTCCAATGATTGTTGTATTCTACTGATTAATAAAAGAATTCTGTATCAGCAGGCGTGCGAAATTATAGTATGCGGAGCTCTTCCGAGATTATGAAACCATCTTGATGAAACTGTTCATTCACGATTACTAGCAAGTGAACATCAGTCATTTTCAGTTTTCGTTAATTATATAACATTATATTCTCTTAAATTACTGGTAGATTTAAAATGGTTTTCTGTGTGCATTTGTTTGCATGCGCAAATCCTCACTGATCAAAAGCCCAATTTAGATGAAATATCGCTTATATGATCACAAGCAAGAGTAATGTAAATACTCCTAAATTTCGAAATTGCGACAAATCTAACCACGTTATCGTCCTTTGAACGTGTATTTAAAATCGATTTCTAGAGGAATTTCTTCTGCGCTTCTCTACATCTCCTTCGTTTATGAAGCGTGCCTTATGAAACTTGTCATATTTGATCAAATTCTCGCACACATATTCGAGTTCCGAAAGTTTCAACTTATGACAATTCTAACAAGTTTCCAGAGACTTTGATTAAATATTTGTTTTCAATTGAAATTCTTGCGCGAGAAACAGGACACACACATACTCCCAAACGTGCAAACTATGGCATTTTTTTTTATCTTCCCTTGTACCAAGATTCAAGCTTGATGTCCATGTCCCATGCCTATTGTGCGCAGCCCTCTCTACGTTTGTGGATCTATTTTGAGAAAATGTCTAACACACGATAACCAACAAGAAAACATGCCCATACCCCATATTGTTTGAGTCAAGTTATCTCATCTTGAGCTGATTTTTAAATACGAATATTGATATCTCTGTTAAATTCCAGAGTGCTAAAATTCTTCTTGGTTTTGAATTGATTTCGATGAAACGTACATGATCACCGTTACACTAAGACATGCGCATTCTCATACTTCATGTTATCGGAATTCATAAGCAAATTACATGCATCATCATTTTGAACTTAGATTAGTCACGAGTATTGATATCAATATGGATACTGAGTGTGCGCAACCCCTCGTAGGTTATGAATCAATTTTCATAAACCTTTTCAGATACGATCACCACTTAGTAGATATGTGCATACTGTCAATTTTTTAAGTTGATTATCACCTCATGAAAATTGGTTTTCAATACAAGTATTGCATGTCCATACTAATTTATGCTATTCCTCCTGAACATGCGGACCGATTCCATTGAAACTTTAAAAAACATCATTGAAACAAAGTAAACAAAAGGAAGCATGTGATGCAAAAGTTTAAGGGTTTGATAATTTTCAGCCAAATTGTCTATTTTGATCAAAACATGCGTCCCAATCGCCAGTTGTAATTCCCGTATTGGCAGCACATCGTGATATTTGCCTCTGCATTTAGATATGTGTATTCACAAAATGGACTGTAATGATATCTGTCATTTTAAGTGATACTTCTAGTAATACATTCATCAGTAGATGCTATATCGTGAAAATACCCAACGTACATTATCACCAGTGACCACGTTTTGCAACCAAAGTAGTTGTTTAAATGGAAGATGATTAGAACTTGCAAATAATGAAAATGCCAAAAAATATTTCAATCGAACAAAGCACACATTCAGCATTTCTCCACATGTCTAAGATAAACCTTACGCATGCCTCTTTTATGATTCCTAAGACATTCCGATGCGATGAATGGCAGATTACTGACAACCTACACTGCAACAAGATATCCCAAGATATCGGGAGAATAAGCTGGGAAGGCGATGACGGTGTATTCTTGTAATATAAGATCAAGTCAATATATGCTTGGACACAATAAGTTCCTCAAGTAGTGAACCTATCAAGTTTTCCACTTAGAGCAGTCCGGTGAATGCTCTGGAATTTGACCCAGTCCACTCTTTTGACAGTATCGATTTAGGTACAATATGCCCAAAGAAAAAAATGCATATTGAAGGTTTTAGCATTTAAACATTTTCCCATTCCATCACAGTCCAATATCACACTCGCGAGTTTGTATATTACAAGGTTATATAGGTAGGCGGATGAGGCATTTGTTGCGCTAAAATTAAATCAGATGGATAAAAGTCGCCCCACGATTCTAAAAAGTAATCCAAGTCATTCCCAGAACACAAACATGTTCAACTATAGACTAATAATACACATACCAACCACACTCTACCTGTCAGCATGAACGTTCCGAAGTATATTACCCTGATAATGAGTGTTTCACAAGAGCCCCGCCTACGTTGTTACTAAGCTGACGTCTGTGACCATATACACTGCGACCACCTGGCGCCAACGTCCAGCAAATAGAGCATGTTTGGATCTTCCCATTCCACTGTCAAGAAATGTATCCAGTTAGTTGTTCATTATTTCCCAACGACAATAGATGTACTATGCAGCACGGAAAATGGCGTAATAGTTGTTTTTGCTGTTGGGAGGAACTGAGAAGGGATCGTTTATGAGTAGGAAACCGAGAAGTGGAACAGTGTTTTATTTTACATGTAAAGTGGAACTCGGTAACGAACCTCTGGGATGGAAGTTCTCTGATGTGGGTGGCATAAGAATAAATTATTGGCTAAATCTTAATTTTATACTTGTCTTGCGGTGGTAATATACTATTCAAAAAAGTAGTGGATATCCAAACTGATGTTGATATTTTCTGAAAATGGTATTGGATACGCGTGATTGGAGACATCAAAGTAGGTAATAAAGGCCGATCTACGACCACTTGTACATGTACGTGTACAACATACGCACACGATGCGTTCACCAACGTGGAATTCAGTGTTAAATCACATGCTTGTTCACAAAAACTGTACATGGTCTTGAATCGGCTCCTGTACAGTCAGTGACTCCTAGATCGCGCTTTTAGCGTTCAAATACTCGTGGTGAATGCATCATGTGCGTATGTTGTACATCTTCAGTTGTATCTTGTACGTAATTTTTGGTCTACGTTCGCATCGCAGATCAGACCCATCGATCCATCGTCGGCGAACGCGATCGAAAGCAAAAGATTCTGGGTCATCATCAAAAAACAGTTTTTGCAACTCTAGACCAGCGGTCCAGAATCGGCAATTGCGTTGGTACAGATGGTTTAGAACTCTCCCTTGTTTTTGAGGCGGTCACGTTTTTGATTGATATAAATATAGAGGAGAAAAAAAATAATATAAATAAAAATATAAATAAATAGTTATTTAGAAAAATAAATATATCAAATCGAATAGATAATAAAAAAAAAAATACGTAAATCATGAGCGCTTCCCAGATGATTAGAGCGAGGTTTCTTTTAAACATGCTGATGAGAGCATATGCAATCTGCGTGAACGAACAACTACGTCCCATCTTGTTAGAACGATGCGTCGGATGTCGGGATCATCTAGACTTCGATCACGAGGATCATTCGTGTCTGACGATGGAAAGGGAAGATATGGTCGTCATGTATTTCGAACAGGCGTTCAAATGCGTTAAACTGAACGATGTGATCACGTTTTGGAAGAGATTAGTCTTCTGTAAGAATCGAGACAGGCCCACAGATTCGGAAGAACTGAAATTGGCGCGTAGAAGTTTGACTTTAGAAGACAAGGGAAATTATTGCTGAATGAAGCATACGTCTAAGTTTTGTTTTTCGTTGATATAAAAATAAGGGAGAGTAGAAAATAAAAAAAAAAAAAATAAATACACACATAAATTTTTTTTATCTAATATTAGAAAGAAAAAAACCACAAAAATGAGAACCAGAAATAAATTGTATCCGACGTTAGTGGACGACAAGGACGAGAAGCCGAACGGCGTCTTGCCAACGGCGCCATCGCTAGAAGAAAGAGAAAGAGGAGAGAGGTATCGCATCGATCAAATCAGTAGAATCCAATCGTATCTGACTCGAGAGAGAGATTCTCGTCGTTCCCTCAAGAAGAAGTATTCGTGTTTCGTGAAATTCATCAATGCGACACTCATCACGATTTCCATGGGTTTACACGTGGCCGGCATTGGATTGTTGTCGACCGCAGTCGGCATTCCGATCGTGTTGACCGTGGAAGGAGTGGCTCTCGCCGCCGGATTGTTTAGCACGGTCGGAAACTTTTTGAGTAGGAAATTATATCTGAAGGCTAGGAAACACGACAAGATTCGCGTCTTGGCCGACTCCAAGATTGACACGATATCCGAAATGATCTCTATGGCATTGAAAGACGGTAGGATTTCGGACGGAGAATACTTCTCGATATTGAGCGAGAAAACGAAATACGATGCCATGAAAGAAGCCGTGAGAATCAAGACTCATCAGATCATCAAGGAAGAGTTGAAGGATTCTCTCGTGGAAAAGGGGAGGAAAGAGGCCAGGGAGGAATTCAGTAAGATGATAGAACTCAAGGGCAGCGATTGAAAAAAAAAAAAATATATATATATATAATAAGAACAGAAATTTTAAAAGAAAATATTAAATTCATATATAAAATAAAAAAAAACGAAATTAATTTAAATAACTCTTAAAAAAAAATGTATTGCGTAAAGTGTAAGAGAGTTACCGATACGAGTAATTCTAGAGAAGTGCGAACTAAAAACGACAGACGGATGCTTCGCGGAATTTGCGCCGTGTGTGGTTCTATCAAGACTAGATTCATCAAACAAAAGAACGTGAGCAAAGGTAAAGGCATCGTGAATAAAATGATCAACAATCTACCTTTCGAAATGCATCTGCCCGGTCACAGTTTCACGGGACCCGGAACGAAATTGAACAAGAGACTCAATGCCGATCTGACTCCCAAATCTTGGAGCAAACCCGTGAATAGGGTGGATGCCGGACATTCCGACACCAAGACTCGCAACGACGTCTGCGACAAAAACATGTTGGCGAGATTGAGAGGCATATCGAATCCGACCAGGAGAGAGAAGATGGAACGTTCACTGGTCGGGAATCTGATCGGTGCGAAACGTCGATTTGGATGGGACGTTCAAAAAAAAAAAACGCGTCTGAAAAAGAGAAGAAGAAGAAACGATTATTGACGAGCAAATTGGCTGAGGAGTTACACAAACCCATAGTGCGTAAATTTCGAAAGAGAAGGGTGTTCGTGAAGGGTCTGGACGACATTTGGTCCGCCGACTTGGTCAACATGAGATCGTTTTCGAAGTGGAACGAGGGCATCCAATATCTATTGACGGTCATCGACGTGTTTTCCAAATATGGTTGGATCAGAGCTTTGAAGAATAAATCGGGACCGTGCGTCGCCGAGGCTCTGAAGAGCGTGTTCGACTCGTCTTCTCGAAAATAGAGTAAATTGTGGGTGGACAAGGGAAAGGAATTCTACAACAAGGACGTTCGTCGATTGGTAGACCTCTACTCGATCGAAAACGAAGAGAAAGCCAGCGTGGTGGAACGTTGGAATCGAACGATGAAGGAGAAGATGCACAGATACTTCACGGCGAATTCGACCAAGAAATACATATACGCTCTGAACGGTCTGGTGAAAGATTACAACGACACGCGACACAGATCGATCAAGATGACTCCCGCAGAAGCTAGCGATCCTCGAAACGAAAAACGGGTCTACGCGAATCTATATCCCGAGAGATCTAAGATCGGGAAGAAGTCTAGAACGCCGAAATTTGCGGTCGGCGATCGAGTGAGAATCTACGCTTATAAGAAGCACTTCGAAAGGGGTTATACTCCTCGATGGACCTCAGAAATCTTCGTGATCATCAAAATATTTCACACCGATCCGGTGACTTATGAAATCGAAGCTTTGGATGGAGAAGAGATCATCGGAAAGTTTTACGAACAACAATTACAGAAGACGAAGTTTTGATGAAGAACACAAAAAAATTTTTTTTTTTATTTACTCTCTTTGACATTTTCTTGTTTACACACACATATATATATATAAGAGAGAAAAATAATAAATAATAATAAAAAATAATTAAAAACTATTTTTTTTAGATAAAGAAAAGCAAGTGAATTAATAAACAAAAAAAACAAACTAAAAATCCTTTAAAATGACAAATATACTAGATATAGCACAAAGCATAGTAAAAGATGTAAGTATTCAAGAATATGAGGTTCACGAATATGAACCGGTAACCGGAACTAGTTTGAACAATGCGGGAGAGATAAGAATCAACGTCGAAACTCAAGATCTATTCGTACATCCTAGCGAGAGTTACATAGTGGTGCAGGGACGTCTCACCAAGGAAGATGGGAGCGACTACGCCGACGACGACACGGTCACTCTTGCCAATAATGGCATCATGCATCTATTCAGTAACATAAAATACATGCTATCCGGACAAGAGATAGAATCTGTTTTTCATCCCGGTCAGGCCACCACGATGTTCGGACTCTTGACGTATCCTGATGATTTTTCGAAATCCAGAGGACTTAATCAGTTGTGGGTGAAAGACACCGTAGGTCCTGCTAGTGCAGGCACCGCCGCGATATTCAACTACGTCGTCAAGACGTCCAGACCTAAAGGAACGTTTTCATTCAGGATACCTTTGAAACACATCTTCGGATACGCGGACGATTACAACAAGATCATGTACGGATTCAAACACAATCTGACGTTGATTCGAAAAGGAAACGACGACGCAATAGTGAGACTCACCACGACTGATGCGGGTAAGATAACTCTACACAAGATATCGTGGTTCGTTCTGCACGTGGAGCCTTCGGTCGATGAGAAAACGCATCTCTACAAGATCATACAATCCAAGAGTAAATTACCCGTGGGATTTAGAATGAGACAGTGTGACACGGCTAGCATTCCTCCCTCCACGAATCACTTCGATTAGAGATTGACGGTGAAATCTGCTTCCGAGAGACCGCGTTCCATCATTGTCGCGTTTCAGACCGATAGGGACGGGTCTCAGGAAAAGAATGCGTCGCTGTTCGATCACTGCAATTTGAGAAACATGCAAGTGTTTCTGAACGCCACAAGATATCCGGCAATCGATTACAATGCATCGTTCGACCAGAACGATTTCTGCAGACTGTATGGCGACGCCGCTGATTTTAGAAAGAAGTATCACGGTCTAGACGAATTGATGAGCAATCCCAACATATCTCCCAGCGAATACAAGTCGATGTATCCCATGTTCGTGTTCGACGTCAGTAAACCGAGTGAACGACTCAAGAGTAGCGTGTTAGACATTCAGATCAAGATGCAATTCGATAGGAACGTGCTGAGAAAAACCGAAGCCTTTGCCCTGGTCCTGTCGGACAGAGAATTACAATTCGAATCGGACGGAAATAAGATGTCGATCATTCGATGAGAGACGATTGTGTGAAAAAAAAAAAATAAAAAACAAAAAAAAATGAAAAGTTATGTGTGATTATTAAAAACAAAACAAAAAAAAAAAATAAATAAAGTAATGTGATCTAGAGAGATTGAACATCTCTCTATATCTCATTACTTTTTTTTTGTTTTTAATAATCACACATTATTTTTTTTTTTTAATTCATTATTTTCCACGCATTCACTGTTTGTTCAAAGGATCCAGTTCGATCAGTAGACTCACCACGGAAGTGGCGGCTTTGGGATTATTGGTTTTCGCGACGAAATTAATTCTGTCTCCGGCGTTCACTTTGAGAGGCGTGCCAAACGTGCTTCGCGTGTTGATTCTCAGTCTTTTCGACGCTGTATCTCTTATCGCTCTCCACACCATTCACCATGAGATTGACGACCGCTCTGTTATTCAAATCCGAGGAAGCCAGACTCATTCGAAGGATTTCACCTCCCAGCGGCATGGGATATCCCACCTGACAGTGTTTCGATCCGCTACCTCCATTTCCGAAAGACCACTCGACTTTTCCCTCCTCTAAGGCGCCAGCCTCTTCGGCCCACACGGTGATCAATTGTCTGGCATATTTGACTTTCTCCACCACCGAAATCAGGGTGCAGGTGTCCGTCATGTGCACGGGTTCCGGGAGATTCGTGAGCGCATGTCCACCCATGTCTAGTTTACCTTCCATGATGTCGCCCTTTCTCCAGACCGAGTTGTCGTCCACGTACTTCCTGCTTACCGCGCTGAAATCGAATTCGGGATCGTGATTGAGACTGAATAAATTGTGACCGTTCATGTTGATGCCACCCTCCATGGTTCTGCCAGATTCTTTGTTCAGGTAGAGATCGTCCACTTGCGATTCTAGGTATTCTTGCGATTGTAACACGGAAGAATCCACGTAGCCCTTGTTGACCACGGTTGAGTCTGCATCCATGTTGTCGATCTTCGACAGATTCAATATCTTGTGGAATCCCGCATTCAGATCCGATTTCATTTCACATCCGTCAGACTTTCTCCATTCCAGATCTACGTAGTGTTTGGTTGCCACGTCCTTGGGATTCGTGGGAGCAGCCATGTTCGTTAT
The DNA here is from genome assembly GCA_031216915.1 of Pictodentalium vernedei. NCBI lineage: Eukaryota > Metazoa > Mollusca > Scaphopoda > Dentaliida > Dentaliidae > Pictodentalium > Pictodentalium vernedei. The sequence goes on from CM062293.1 coordinate 185,463,306, forward strand.
CTTGTAAGAATTGGCGTTCAATTCCGAGTGCATCGTTTTCATGACGTATCTATTTCTCAGGTGTTCGCTGAATCTCGCGTGAGAGTCGTCCACGTATCTCTTGGTGGTGGCATCGGTGGGATCTACGGGATTTGCGACGTTCACCAAACATTTGGATTTCAGATCGAGATCGTCGGTCAGGGTTTTATCCACATAATTATCCAGCAGGATTCATTCGAAATCGGCGTTCCCCCTGTTGACGTATTTTTTAGTCGCAGCATCTGCAAGATCTATCAGCTCGGGAAGATTGTAGAGCTTCTTATCGTTCATGTTCAAAGGTTCTTCTCGAGGTTCGTATCTCCGAACGTAACACTCGTCCAAGTTGGCAACGTCGTAACCATCATCGACTTCGAACGTCTTCCTCTTCTTTCTCGGGTTGACTTTTTAGTCATCACTTCTACCAAATTTATCGATTGTCATGTTGTTGTGGGATTTTTTTTTGTTGTTGTTTAGAAAAAATGTGTTCAAAACGCAGTTTATTAAAAAAATGAACTATGTTATTTTATTTTTCGTTTTTTATTCGATTAAAATTTTTTTAAAATAATTTTTTATCTTTATATATATACTATAAAAAAAAATCTCTCTCTAATGTAAGTCATCGAGAATGTCTTGAAATTCATCTCCTTCAGGCCATCTCTTGAGAACGTAGAGACACAGGTGACCGCAAAACACTTGATCTGGTGATTGCACTTGATCCGTGTTGTAAAGAACCATCGATTTGTTGAAATAGTTCTTTATTTCTTTCGGCGGCGAGATTCCGTAGCTGTCAAAATAATAATTCTTCTTCTTCCCATTCTTGAACCACGCCACCCAGTGAGTGCCTTCACCCGATGAATCGTCTAGATTTAAAATTCCGCATTCCGATTGTCGAGGTCTTCTCTTCGGCAAGGCATCTCTGGAAAACACACCTAGAAAATCTTCGATTTTCAAACCTTTTGCTGCATTCAACAGATCGATGTTGGATAGGGGTTCGTTGGGTAAGACAACACCTTCTATGGATATCTTTATTTTCTTATTCATAAATAAGTATATATTTTTTTTATTTATTTTATTATAATTCACTAAAAGTGACGTTATTTTTTTTTCTATTTTTTTCTTTTTCTTTTTAAACTAACTCTATCGACTTCCACAATCTTGAATCCGTCGAATTCCTTGACTTTTATAATCTTGGATTCATCTAATTCTTCTTGATTTTCTGGAATCCTACTAACTTTCTCGATGTCACTATCGATTTCCATAATTTTGTGTTCATCTAATTCCTCTTGATTTTCTGGAATCCTATCATCCACAATCGTATCTGGAATCTTATCATCCGCAAGCGCATCTAGAATCCAATCATCCTCATTCATATCGTCTAAAATTAGATGCAAACTCCAATGTCCGAGTGCCAAAGTGCTTATTTTATCGTCTAATATGAATCTCTTGTTGTCGTCGGCCGTTAGCGAAATCTTGTTGACTATTTCGGTATACAAGTCGTGATTTTCGCTTCAAATCGATTTCATAGTCTTATACACCGGACCACTTCCTAACAGACAATCTTTATACTCTTTGAAAGAGATGTTTTTCTTCACCACGCATGCTTTAACTCCTTTGCACTTCTTGATCTCTTCATCATCTTCTAGATGATAAGCATAGAGTTTGGGTCTCAAACCCACAAATTCGATGATCTCTTTACCGCCGCTCTCGTCCTTAAATTTACCCAACACCTTCTTGTTGTCGTTCGATTGAATGTTGGACGGGTGATCGACGGGATAATTGCTCATGTCGAACCACTCGGCCACGTCCGGAGATATGTCTCGGTAGACGTCTTTCATCTCTATCTCGTAAACTAAACTGTCAGTGTCGGTGAACAGTAGTTTGGCTTTGTCACCAAATTTTCGTTTGACGTAATCGTAGTGAAACTCGTACATCAATCACTTGCTGACATCTAAGATGATCGGTCCAAGATAATATGGTTTGTCAAACTTCAGGTGCGTCTTTTGCATGAGAACGGCCACTAGATTTTCGCCGAATATGGTTTGGTGTTTGTAATTGGGTTTCGCCACTAATTTTTTAGCTCTTTTCTCAGACGTGACGAGTCGAACGTCGGTTCTCTTCCTGATGTTTTCCATCGATTTACCATACACGCAGTTGTTCATGAGTTTGAAGAAATCTTTTTTGAAATCGTTCTCAGCTCGGGTTCTGAGATTTGTGTTGAGATTGATGTATTTTTCCATCCAAGGCTCTTCTTCGATCCGAATGATGTGATGTATGTCGACTAATTTCATCCCGTAATCGACGTACTGTTTCAAATTCTCGCTGTAGACAACGTAGTTATGTTTGTTAAATAAATTGGGAATGAGTTTTTCCTCGTCTCCTTCGTTCGGTTCCATTCGTTCGGGAGCCAGCGGATAATCGTTGTGTGCATTGTGTAATTCTTCCGGATAGTTCAAATCGACTTCTAAAATGCAAGGATAGTCTCTCCATTTTTGCATCTCTTCCGGTTCCTTCACCCATTCGAAATTTCCAATCGGTAAAGGATGACTCATAGCCCAACCGTACAGATTATTGGCGTCCCAATACTGTATGTATTTAGTCGACCGTTTCGAATCGAAACCTTCTTTCATGTAGGGATTGTTAGCCTCAGAATGTCTGTGAGAGATCATCGAGATGCCACCTCTCGCAGCCCTTTCGAACATGTCCACGTCGGATAATAATTCCAATTGAACTTCGGTGGTCTTCAACAGAGCGTCCCACGCCAGACCGGGTGCGGTGAAATACCAAGCGAGATCCAGATCGTAATTTCGACGACAGACGTCTCGAAAATTTTCGAACACGTCTGCCAAGAGCAGAACGTCGGTCTTCAGATAGAGATCGTGATAATCTCTCATGGTTTTCATATCGAATCTCTTTAGATCGTTCATGTAATCATAAGGATAGACTCCTTTCCTCAACATGACATCTACTCGTTCTCCGAAATGTTCGCTCGTGATTTTAAATTTATCCTTGCTCATGTTATCGACTAATTTTTCCAGAGCGGTCGACATGAATTTAAAAGTGTCGATGAAACGTATGCATCTACGAATGGATTTCGTTTTTTCTTTCAATGTATTTCCGTCGATTACTCTTTTCCTCTCCATGAGCTTCCATTTCGTGAAGGAAATGTATCTTTCTTCACTGTTCGCGATGGAATTTAATTCTTCGTGCGAGGTGCCGAGATTTTTCACGAACAGATGACTGTCGTAACCCGAGAGATTGTGAAACATCACCGGATAGAAAGCGGCGTATCGATATTTTAAATTACACTTGCTGTGAGCCGGACCGCAATACAGACCCGTATAATGATCATGGTCTCTGACCTTCTTATTTTCCTCTGAATTCTCATCGAACGATTGTCTGCATATGTGACATTTGGTGGCTCTGTTATTTTCGTCCTGCTGCTCTCGCGTGATGATCATTTTCGCCGGAGTTTTGAATTTGTCGTATAACATTTGAATTTTCGATTCTAACTCTTCCACGAACCTTTGAGCCACGTCGTCGTCTTCGCGCTGTTTCGTGTAGGTGAAGGGACCCATGTCGTGTTGCGAGTCGAAAGCACATTTCACGTAAATGCAATAGCCCGAAGGTATGTGTTTTTGATATCTTTCAACGTAACTTTGAAGAGCGTTGGGTTGACAGGAACTCATTTTCGTGGTGAAACATTCGAAATTGGCGTACATGACGAATGGTACTTTTAACCTTCTGTTGTGATTTTCAGACTTCACGATGGTGTTGGGTTTGGGCATTTCGATGGCGACACCTTGATTTTCGTTGCAATATTCCTGATGTTTCGCTAATGATTTTTCGGTCTTAAACATGTTCATGCAGTTGCAACATAAAGATATCTTATGTCCATGATTATTATTTTGTCTCGACAGTAATCGGCTCGGATGTTTAACCCAACAATAATGACGATTGTCACCATTCGAAATCGATAATAAAATAATCGTCTTTTCTCTTCCGCAATACGAAGTCCGTCTGAGAGGATAGATCTTTTGATTTTCGTCGTCGTATCCCAGGACGTTCACCGCTACGGTGGGATTTTGAACCTCGAAATGTTCGATGTGTTTTAACTCTGTTGGAAAAGTCACTCCGGTCCAATCAAGATTTTTAGAAGTTTCCTCGTAACGAGAAACTCTATCGGTGTGTATTTCGACAGGGTATAAAGTGGAGGTGACTGCCCATTTAAAACACTGATCATCTTTATTTCTCACGTTGACCACGGCGTGTTTCTTAGTCAAGAAATACGGTAATTCCAAGTAGGAAGATCCCTTCAACGGTTCGTTTTTAGTCATGTGAATTTCGAGTTTCAACACCTCACCGAACGTCCAATTACTACCTTCATTTTGATAATTCGCGAGAGACGTCAACATCTTGTCTTTCATCTTTTCGAAAACGTCCGATAGATCTGAACCTCGAAATACGGGTTCAATGTTAGATCTGAAATATGCATTTTTCACGATGCTCTCGCCGGACTTCACATCGATTTTATTCATTATGCAATGGAGTATCATCTTAATTTTTAATCCCAAGTTCGTGTATTCGCGAAACAAATCCAATACTTTTTTCTTCACCCGTTCCATGAACAATTTCGGATCGACTTTCTTCGACGAGGGAAGCATGTCGAAAGTTTTAAAAATGTCTTTGATCGCCCTCTCCCATTCTATGGGTTTCGATTGGAATAGTTCCGCAACGAGTCGTCTTACATATTCTTCTCCTTTCTCTTCGTTGATTGCTCGTTGAATTTCGCTCGATATATCTCGTTTGTCTTGAATCTGAAGTGCATCACTCATTTTCGTTTTAGTTTTTCTTTTCTTTTCTTTGGAAACTTGATGTTTTTCAACGTCTTTTCGTTTAGTCGTCTTCTTATTTTTCACAACCGGTGCATCTTTTGACATCATTGCTATCGACATTTTGTTTGCCTTTCTAGTGTTTCACAAATATTCTTGTATGACTTCAATTTTTTTTGATTTAGTTCTATGCTTTCTGAAATCTGAAATTTGTAATAGATTACAAATCTCGTTTAACTGAGGTATGGTTTTCTCATTTAAATTTACCATTGTTTTATCTGTTTGCTTCATTTGTAAGAATATTTTTTTTTTTGAATTTTGTATTAAATAATTTGTTAAAAAAGTTTTGCTTTTTTACTCTATATATATAATAGAAAAAAAAAAGTTAAATTTTAAAATTCAATTTTTTTTAATACAAAATTTAAAATAAACATTTTTTAAATCATAAAAAAACCAAATAATCGATCATGACAACAACACCTAAAAGATGCGGATTGAAATTGAAACCAGACGAAAAGTATGAGAAATCCAGTTTTAATATCTATACATTACAACCACACAATCCCATCGAATTGAATGAGGTCGAGATGGTGGACTTAGAGCGCTACTACCACAAATATCGAATGTGTTTGAAAGTGGATGAAGCCATGCTCGATTTGTTTTACGAGTACCAAAGCGAACTGTTGATTAATATCATCGTCGCCAAAGACAGAGAATTCGACAGGGGTGATTTATTGTTGTCCTATGGAGGTTACATATATCCAATAATCTCACCCGAACTCATGAAGAAATCAGGTGGTGAGAGCGCATTCGCCTATGAAAAAAACCTCAAAACAGTAAAGATGAACATTCACACCATTTTCGTGTGTGGAAAAATGACGAATGTCAACTTGCTAATAACGGACTTGGAAATATAAACAATAGAGAGATTGAAATTAAAAAAATTAACTTTTTATATATATAAAGAGAAAAAAAAACTTTTACTAAAAAATATTTTACATTAAAGAAAATTAAAAATTAAAAAAAACAACTTTTTTATATATATATAAACAGCAAAAAAAAAAATAACAAACTTTTTTTTAACAAATTATTATTTAAATACAAAATTTAAAATATACATTATTGCAAGAATTCGTAAAAAACAAAAAAAAAAACAAATAATAGATCATGAAGACAACAACACCTAAAAGATGCGAATTGAAATTGAAACGAGTCGAAACATATAAGAAATTCGGTCATAAAATCTATAGATTACAACGACACGATCCCATCGAATTGAACGATGTCGAGATGAAGGGCTTAGAGCACAAATACGAGAAATATAAGATGCCTCTGAAATTGAATGAAGCCGCGCTCGATTTGATTTACGAGTACCAAAGCGATCTGCAGAACATCATCATCGCCGAAGATAGAGAATTCGACAAGGACGATTTGTCGTTGCCCTATGGAAATTACATATTTCCAAACATCTCATTCGAACTCGTGAAGAAATTGGGCGGTGAGAGCGAGTTGACCGATGTAAAAAAACTCAAAAGAGTAAAGATAAACATTCAACACGTTTTCGAAAAAGGAGTAGACACGAGCGTCAACATGCTAATAACGGACTTGGAAATATAAACAATAGAGTGATTGATTTTTAGCGAAGAAAAAAATGAAAAAAAAAAAGTAATGAGATCTCATTTAGTTTTTTTTTTTTTTTGTTTTCCTTCTTCTTCACTATCATCATGATATATTATAATAACGTTTCCTTTTCTCTCAAATTTCTGCGTTGATTCTTCTTCTTTTTCTTTTTTTCTTTTTCTCTGTGATGTGATACGTTCATGGTAACATTTTTGTTTATCCGAATCATAATTATGAACGAATGTTGTGCATCTCTTGGTAACACTCGCTTCAGAAGGTAGTGGTGACTGTGGAAAGCATTGTCTCATTCTCAACCGTATATCCCGCGCTTTATCTATCTCTTTCCTTAGATATTCATCATTAGCGTCTAACCATTTTTTTATTTCTTCGCTCTCTGGCTCGCGATGTTCGTCATTATCATCAAATTCATCCAGGTGATAAATTTGTTTCTCCACCTTTTCACCCATTTTAAATATATTATTTTATACTTTCTATGATTTTATATATTTTTATATAATTTTATATTTATAATAACATATTCAAAATTGGTATGTTCTTAAATGGTGAATTCTCACTGAGCAACAAACCCTTGCCGTATCGCTTGACGTTCCGTCCACTCTTCAGAAAGAGACCGTTTCCTCTCAGAGAGTTGCCACCTCTAACAGGTTCTAGATACAATCCTTTACCGCTGTCGTCCACCTGAACGCGACACACGGCTCCTCCCTTCTTCAAAAACAGTCCGTCGCCACCCATTAATTTCTCAACTCCCGAACTAGCGAGTCCTGTGAGAGCTCCCACGCCGAGAGTCTTTCCGAGAAAGGGTAGCACCTTTGCGGTGAAGGGTAATGCTTTTGCGGCGATTCCTGCCAATAGCGGTAGGAAACCGCCTTTCATTCTCAAATTGTATCTCAATTGAGCGGGACTCAATCTCACCGCCAACCCTTTTCCATCGCAAATCGCTTTCTCCATCCTTTTGATTTGACTTCTGGTCCAGGCGATCGAATCATGTCTGCCTCTCGTCAGATCTTCGTGAGTGAATTTGAATCTCACCGCCTCGCCTCGAGTTGTTAAAGCTCTCTTAAGTTTCTTCCTCTGTCCTGCGGATATGTTCACGTTTTTAACCACGTATTGTGTCATAATTCTGTTTGTTTTTTTAAAAATATATTTACTTCAATTGTTTCTTGTTTAATAATTATATTAAAATAATTTTGTAAAAATTAATATTACCGTTTATTTTATTTTTGTTATCTATATATATAATATTTTTTTTTTTTTTTTTTTTTTTTATATTTCTCTTATGTGAAATCGTATCATCACTCTCTCTCCGCGAAGATCTAACAGTTCACCATTTTGATCCGTCAACGTGGTTTTGAGACTATACAACATGTCTAAAATCACTGGTAGATAAACTAAATTTCGAGGTCGCTCCACAATCTTATAACCCGGCGACACGTTTGGAAAGAAGGAATAGATCGTCGGCTGAGCGCTACCATTCACGTAGCTTCCGGCAATCACGTCCACGTTCACCAGAATGCTATTGACAGCGAGAATGTCGACCATATTTTCAGATGCCGCGTGGCCTCGATCTTTCGATCGAATCCTAACATCTTGCCTATAGAATCGTCCGTGTTGAAATCCACACGAAAATTATCTTCCAAATCCAACATCGTCTGTAAGGTATTAGGATTGGGAGTGAGTCTGATCTTGTTGCTTCCCTTTCCATCCGTCTTCATTCGCGTCTGAATGTAATGGTTCAAATCGTCTATGTCGTAACTCCCTTTGGGAATTCGAATCTCCAACCAATCCACTCCGTCGGAATACTTGAACGAGTTATTCTTTTCGGTGACGTTGGGAAAGGAATAATAAGTCTCCAGATTCACCAACGCCATCTCGTAACTTTTCTCTCTGTTCAATTCGATGGAAGGTTCGAATTTCATAGCGAATCGAGCCGAATCGCCACTCACCACGATTTGAATGGATTGTTTCGCAGCCGTATTCTCGGCTATCCGTTCTAACAATTCTCCATGTTCGAACATTATATCTTAATTTTATTTTTTTTTTTTTTTTATTCAAAACTAATTATTTGAAGATTTATTATTTTTCTAATTTTTTATTTTCACGCTCTATCTTATTATTATCACCATCGGGAACATAAAACTTGTCGAATCCGCACCGATATTTTCCGCGATTAAATTCGCTCGTCAAATCGATCACGACGAAATTGTAAAGTCCACCATCCCAAACCCTCTTGCAGAATCTCCTGAATTCGACAGCGCTCATGTCGTTTGCGATGTGATCGCCGTAGATGTGATTGAGATTCTTGAGATCTTGGCAAAAGAGACATAGAAAATTAGCGTTCTCCCTTATCGTCTGTCTGGGCAATTGAAAATAATTCTGCGACAGGTAGAAACAGTCCACGTTGCTGTGTGGACCCCTAACGTAATACGATTCACATCGGTTCTGTCTCTCCAAAAGCAGATCGTCGAAAATCATGAGATTCTTATCTTTTGATTTCAGTTCCCTAGGATCCGGAACGTCGCTAGCGTTCTCATAAAATCGACACTCGACGTTCGAAGATGCATTTCTATTCGTCAGCTCCATCGCCGCACCGTCCAAAATGGTCGAGAGCGGAGCTCCGCACTTGTCGAATTCCTCCCTACTGTCAAAGATTCTGGCTATGACGTCCTTGGGCAATCTGCGATCCATGCACTCTCGAAGCAATCTGTATTCGGGTTGAAACAAGCTCTTGCCAAACACGAACAATCTGTCGTAATCCAACCAGTCGGGTCGGGACCACAGATTCATCAACAGATTGGTCTTTCCACAATTCGATTTTCCCACTATCAAACCTCTTATGCTCTTGGGAAAGTACTCGTTATTCGACCTCTTGGTTGCGGCGTTGTTCCAAGACATATCTTTAATGTTCATCTTTTGTTTTATTTTTTTTTTTGTCTGTTATTTTAGATTCTTTTCAGACACAAACTTTTTATGTTTTTTCAAACTCTGTTTTTAATGTTGTTATTATTATTATTTTGTTTATATCGCACCGTCGCGAGTTCTCCGGATCCACTCGTCATTTTGGCTAAATCTTGTATGGGCACCACGGCATCCCTAAAATCTTTCCAACTTTTCGACGTTCGCTCTAATGCAGCTCGCTTCACCGGCGGACTGATCAACTTGTCGATCAACGCGTCAGCTGCCCTCTTGCCAGCCACAGAAGCTATCCTACCACTGGCTTCGGAAGCGGCTTTCTTACCAGCATCCAAAGCCGTCTTCTTACCGACCTCAAATGCGGTCGATGCAAGTTTTCTACCCGTATTGCTCGTGAACGCTCGCATTATAGAATCGACGATGCCAGAACCGCCTTGAACGTAAGTCCTGACGCATCCCCTGTTCTTTATCACGAACATATTTTATTTTTATGATATATTTTTGTTTTTTTCACTGGTAAATCATTTTGTCGTTTTTAAATACTTTTATTATTCTAGTGTAAGAATTTACTGTTTTATTTTTTGTTTGTTTGTTTGTTTCTCTCTCTCTACTTATTATTATATTCACATCAATCCTTCAATTCGTTCATCAGCCTTTTATACTGGTTTCTATTCAAAACCTTCTGTCTCAACAATTCGTCAGATATGACAACTATCTGATTATCTAATCCCGTGTTACCAGCCCGTCTGCTCCCCATCAACAAACTCAATCTCTGAGACAGAGCGTCGGGATCGCTCGGAAGAAAAGTAGTGGTTTTCACCCCTTTGCTGGTCATCGATTCGACGAACTTCTTGTTCGCATTCCATATGGGCTTCACTATTTTCGTCCACTTGTAACCTCTGTTGGCTTTGGGTCTCGTCTCTCTGGCATCGTTATTTCTATTCATGGCGTGAGTTTGAACTAGAATGTCTCCGTAATTGTCGAAATCCTGATCCGTGTAATCTCCGGGCTTGTCGAAAAGGAGCAATCTCTGCAGACCATCGGTTACTTTATATTTATTCGAACCCACGATCAATTCGTCATCATCCATTTCCACTTCAGTGTCTCCCACGAATTTTCTACCGCTCGAATCCTCGCGAATTCCATACAACAGATCTCTCTTACCGCCACCATCATCATCGGACGATGCGATGCTATCAGTGGTGATAGTCGAAGCCGTATCATCAGACTCGCTCATATCTGTTTGAATTCCCATGGGAACGTAATCCGGTGTAGATTGAACGGAATACTGATTTCCAAAACTAGGAGGCAACGAACCCATTCTCAAAGAACTCTCCTTTATGGGTCTCAATTCTTCGACTATCTCCTTCCTGCTTCGCTCTTGACCCTCCGTCACGGGTTTAAATATTTTTGTGGCTTCGCATGTGAGTTCCATCTCACCGAGACGTCTGCTCCTATCAGCTGCCTGAATCGCCTTCTTAGCACTTAAATACTCGGCTAAAATTCGATCTCGGCGTCTAGGATCCATCTGGAAAAACATCTTTCGTTTTAATTGTTTTTATTTATTTTTCAAAAATAAATGTTTAATTATATATTTTATGTTTTAAGTATTAAAATCTCTTTCCGTCTTAATATAATATATATAATAATCTGAAAAAAAATCACATCTCAAACTGACTGTGTTAATTGATGTTTAAAAATACGTTTAAACAGTACATGACAAACCGGTTTCTGATTTAACGCATTTTTTTTGACAGCGGTGTTTACATTTTGTCAAAAGATCTTCATTCATTCACACATCAATTCATCGAGTGTCGAATTAAGAGAGAATCCTTTTTTTGATGACTGTTAGACAGTTTTAACACACAATGGAAAACTGATTTTAACAAATCTCTCTCTCCGATTGCTATCGTGAATATATTAAAAATTTTACCACTCGAAACCTAACTGAGCGGAAAATGCGTTTTAAACATTCCGATAAGTGTTTCTTGACTTTATTCAATGAACGCTTAACAGGGTTTGCAAATTTCCAACACACAGACACTCTTCGTTCAGATCGAGTTTTATTACGAGAATCGAGCGATCCGATCGCTCGATCAGCTGAGTGGTTTTTTTGAGAATTTTCTCATAGTGGAGGAATTCTAAAAAAAAACCCAAAACTCAATTTTTATCCATCCCATCAACAGAAAACATCAATGTCTATAATACAGACTATATATTCACAATCGACTCTTTTTGAACAAAACACCTCAATTACGATAACGTGTGTTAGTTGCTTACTTCAGGAAGACGTGACTGGGTTTGCAAATTTCCAACACACAGACACTCTTCGTTCAGATCGAGTTTTATTACGAGAATCGAGCGATCCGATCGCTCGATCAGCTGAGTGGTTTTTTTAAAAAAAATTTCTCATAGTGGAGGAATTCTAAAAAAAACCCCAAAACTTAATTTTTATCCATCCCATCAACAGAAAACATCAATGTCTATAATACAGACTATATATTCACAATCGACTCTTTTTGAACAAAACACCTCAATTACGATAACGTGTGTTAGTTGCTTACTTCAGGAAGACGTGACTGGGTTCGCAAATTTCCAACACACAGACACTCTTCGTTCAGATCGAGTTTTATTACGAGAATCGAGCGATCCGATCGCTCGATCAGCTGAGTGTTTTTTTTGTTGAGAATTTTCTCATAGTGGAGGAATTCTAAAAAAAACCCCAAAACTCAATTTTTATCCATCCCATCAACAGAAAACATCAATGTCTATAATACAGACTATATATTCACAATCGACTCTTTTTGAACAAAAAAAACCTCACCACAGCCTCAAAACAATTGCAGGTTCTAAACCATCTGTACCAAAGCAATTGCCGATTCTAGACCGCTGGTCTAGAGTTGCAAAAACTGTTTTTTGATGACGACCCAGAATCTTTTGCTTTCGATCGCGTTCGCCGACGATGGATCGATGGGTCTGATCTGCGATGCGAACGTAGACCAAAAATTACGTACAACATACGCACATGATGCGTTCACCACGAGTATTTGAACGCTAAAAGCGCGATCTAGGAGTCACTGACTGTACATGAGCCGATTCAAGACCATGTACAGTTTTTGTGAACAAGTGTGTGATTTAACACTGAATTCCACGTTGGTGAACGCATCGTGTGCGTATGTTGTACACGTACATGTACAAGTGGTCGTAGATCGGCCTTTATTACCTACTCATCAATATGTTACCAAGTTTAGTGTGTATCATGAATGTCACCGGCCCACGAACACTTCGTGCAGGTTTGTCGCACGAGCGCCGCGTTAATGTCTGTGGGGTACGTTTTGAAATTTTCATTTGTACTGGACGGGCTTTTTCGGAGGTCTCATCGTTCTTCTCTTGGTATAAACTCGTTCATCAATAGTTTCTGGACGAAACGTAACTTTTGCGGTATGCGAAGACTGGCACGTGACGAACGTTTACGTGCCGTTGACATGTTGGAAACTGGCAACAGACAGACTGCAGTGGCTCAAATTCTCAACGTTACTCAATCGGCGATTAGCAGGTTGTGGTCACGCTACCGTCAGACAGGCAATGTTGATGACAGACGTCGGTCAGGTCGACCAAGGGCGCAACTGCTAACCAGGATCGTTTCATGCGAACCACATCATAACGTAACCGCCATCAAAGTGCCTCAGAAATTGGACAGCAGCTGCACCGAGTGACATGAGTCAGCGGTCAGACTATCAGAAATCGCCTACACAGCTGGAATTTGTACGCTCGGCGACCTCGAATAATTCCACGTTTGACTGAGCGCACATCGCAGCAAGGCATAATTGGTGTGGAGCACGACAGCACTGGGGCAATCGTCGGTGGAGCAAGGTCATGTTTTCCGATGAATCGAGGTTCACTCTCGACTTCCACGACAGGCGAAACAGTGTGTGGCGGCGGCAGAACAAACGATACCATGGCGTAACCGTTAGGCAGTACGATCGTTTTGGTGGTGGCTCGGTTATGGTATGGGGAGGTATAACTATGACAAGCAGAACAGCATTACATGTGATCCAAGGGCGTGTCAGAGGGCAGTACTACCATGACATGTTAGCAGCCCATGTGGTGCCATTTGCGCGACGTCACGGCGTCGATGCATTTTCCAAGATGACAAGGCAAGAGCACACAGGGCCCGTGTCGCTACAGAGTTCCTCTAGGAGCAGAACATCACTACACTGTCTTGGCCAATACTAAGTGCAGACCTTTCACCAATCGAGCACGTCTGGGATATGCTTGGCAGGCGCCTTCGACAATGCCAACAGCCCCCCTATCAATGTCCAGGAACTCGCCACTGCACTGCAGGAAGAATTGAATAACATCAGTCAAGCTGATATTGGACGTCTGGTGAGGAGTATGCCACGTCGGATCCGCGCTTGTCTCGCGAACCGAGGAGGATTTACAAGGTACTGAGGTCTTGGACTGAATGTGGTAAATTCTCTGACTGACCGTCCATGTCTTCTACAGCTCAGTGCGTGGAATGTGTGCTTGTCAGACACCCTGCTATCGCTGAAATCATTCACCGGATGTCACAGTGCAATGCCTCAACTGTCTTTTTGATAAAAATATAAATATATTTCTTCATTTTTCTCACTTTTATCAAATATCCCCTACTTTTTTATAATAATAATAATAATAATAATAATAATAATAATAATAATAATAATAATAATAATAATAATAATAATGATGCAATGTTAACGCCCATAATCCACCGGAGTGCTCTCTGACTTACATTATTTACCTGTATCATAAGCGTACACATCAATATAGCCATAGATGCTAAAATCATAATGGTAGTACATGTTAGAAGTACGAACTTGACAGAATGCATATCCGATTCGTTATAAAGTTACGGATAAAATTAAAGCAGAAACATCTTAATAGGCCGCTTTCTCATGTCAAAACAACCGATACCGAAGATAACAATTTTATCTAATTTGTTAGAGAACCTCCTCAAATGAGCTAATAATGCAACGAAAAGTACTTATAAAGAATAAATATATTCTTAATAGTTTCAATACATTTTCACAGTTTTAACAATTTTCCCATTTCAAGTTTTATATTGGTAATGTGTTCGCGTGGTCTTTAATCTTTCGTTTTAATCACGGCCAGCAGACGGCAGATAAATAACTAAGTATTTCGTAAATAAAAACATAGCTTATTACCTAATATTGGAACGAACACAGCGAGCGAACTCGTTCCAATGAGGTGTCATATAGGTATCACAGAACTAAATATTTTCCCATAGGCGACCATCATAACGTTCAGGTGGAAAAAAATATGATCGCATCACTTTAATTTTGGCATTCAAATATCTCTGTCAAGTATAGCCCTTCAGACAACTTTTTCTGATCTGAAAACAGGGGGTCATGCAACAAATACGAGAGAAAAACTGACACAAAGGGAAATACCGTTCACGTGCACATATTTTTCATGGAATTCCCTACAAAACACACAAAAAGTAAATTGTATTTTTTAGGTCCAAAAGTCATCAAATCACCCTCTTTTTTATCAGGAATATTCAACAATAATGCAAGATGTCAATAGAATGCTTCAAACGTTTATTAAAACAATGGATTTTCCCAAGGCTGTTTATTTTTAGAGATTGCGTCATTTGCAACATTTTAAGGCGGTTCACTCTAATTTCAATATTTAGTTTATTGCTGACTGTGACAAAAATGTAACTTCTCAAAACAATAAAATGGTTTGGTAAGGTGTATGGTCCCCAAATAAATATTTAAATGTGAAATAATCCCCCAAAATAATAACTGAATCTGGTCTGGAAGCCAAAAAACATATTTCCTATAATCATCCCCAACCCCACCAAAGAGACATTTTACCACTTCCATGAGATAAAAGAGTCATTTCTGCATTAGAATCCAACTTTTGGCTTTGGCTGAGTCAAAAACATGGAAAATTTGCTCTTTTAAGGAAAAATGTCCAAACTTTGTCAAGTGGGCTTGAAAACTGGTATTGCCTCCAAAAGATTTTTCTATCCTGTTACTTTATAAATTAACTGAGAAGGATGAGAATTTACAGCTTTCTTTAAAAAACTACCCTGATCCCAAAATAAAACTAACATCTGCATCAGCACAAAATATTTTAGAAAAAATCTGTCTCATTTAACCATACTGCAAGCAAAACAGTGTCCCAACCCCCATGGAACAATATGGATGTCAATTTTGTTTCCAAAATTGGGGATGCAGCTATATATTTCACCAATATGAAAGGACTCTACCAGTTTATCCTAACAACTGACGTCAAATTTTATTCCACCATCTGATGTAGTAAAATTTTACCCTGAATAGGACCCCCCGGTATGCCCCTTTTCATCACAATATGTGTTATAATTCATAATTTAATTGATATTGACCCAAAACAAACCTACTGTGATATGAACTTTCCCATCTGTAATAGTTTTTAAATCACAGTCTGGCTTCTGAAGACATTTTACATTGTATTTGATGAATATTTTGCAATTTTTGTAAAGGAAAAGCCTCAGTTTTCTCAGTAAAGGTACATAGAGTCACTGGTATGGTACTGACAAAACATAAAACAGTGTTTTTTTCCAAAAGAATGACCAGTACCTGCTACTGTGATATCTCATAACACTGGTAAGATGCCTAAAACCATCAAATAATGATTCTATAGTGCTATGCTTATGCTGCAAGTTCCCAATAAGTGCACTTTCATAACCTTTGTTTTAATCCCCACAGACCCCCATTCTGGCAAAAAGACTGAAATTGTTGAAAACATGTTTCCAAAAATGATGAATCAGACATTTGCTTCAAGAATATAGTGGTATTTGATGTTTAATATACTTGTGTGTGTGTGTGGGGGGGGGGGGGGGGGGGGGGGTGAAAGTTAGTCAGCTGCCAATTATTGAAAATGTAGATCCACGCAAGTGAAAAGCAAAGAAACACCATGTCTGATGAAGAGACAGACACACAGACAGACAGACAGATAGGCTTGCAGTCACGCATGTAGGAGGTCTACATGAGAGTACTGAATGGCATACAATGAAAAATATAGTGGAAGAGCCAGGGCAAGGTTGTTAAATTGAAAAATAACTCAGTGGACCATGAGTGCTGAAGCCTCAAAGTAAATCATAAGAAACTGAAAGTGTATGATACTAACTTCAGTCTCTAAAAACATGCTGTTCAGTCTTTCCAAATGTTTATCATCAGCAGAAGGGTTAAATATGTGTGGGAGAGAGGACTTGGTTCAGGGAAAGAGCAATATTTCACAACTGTCACTGTAAATTTATGCTGTATCAGGGGAACCATGACAGCACTAGTACTAGACAACTATATTGGTAGCTATGCACAAATGCCATTCACTCACATTTGTAATTTTATTATGTTGTTTTCCACTGTAGCCCAACCCCCTCCTCAAATTTGTGTTCCAGGATACTCTTTCAATGAAGGAATTGTTTTCCAACATTTTGAAGAGCATAATATAGAAGAGAAAAACTTCTAAATAATAGTGAATAGAAGGGCAGTTTAGGTTTTCTGTCTGTGTTTGAATGGTGATTTGGGAGGGGGTTGGAAGATTTGGAATCCTCCCTGCCCCTAGTAATATGAGGAGAAACCATGGTTTAAATAAATATATTAATAGGGTAAGATAGGCTGTTTGTTAGCAGCTACCAGAGGTTATAGTGTGCTCCTGGGGAATACACTTGCTCAAGATGTGAATTTTCTTGCATGAACAGCCTTAGTTTTGGAAATATATAGCTTTTATTGCTGACTGTGACAAAAATGTAACTTCTCAAAACAATAAAATGGTTTGGTAAGGTGTATGGTCCCCAAATAAATATTTAAATGTGAATAATCCCCCAAAATAATAATTGAATCTGGTCTGGAAGCCAAAAAACATATTTCCTATAGGTATCACAGAACTAAATATGTTCCAACAGGCGACCATTATAACGTTCAGGTGGAAAAAAAATATGATCGCATCACTTTAATTTTGGCATTCAAATATCTCTGTCAAGTATAGCCCTTCAGACAACTTTTTTCTGATCTGAAAACAGGGCTCATGCAACAAATAAGAGAGAAAACTGACACAAAGGGAAGTACCGGTCACGTGCACATATTTTTCAGGGAATTCCCTACAAACACACACAGAAAGTAAATTCGTATTTTTTAGGTCCACAAGTCATCAAATCACCCTCTTTTTTATCAGGAATATTCAACAATAATGCAAGATGTCAATAGAATGTTTCAAACGTTTATTGAAACAATGGATTTTCCCAAGGTTGTTTATTTTTTAGAGATTGCGTCATTTCCGACATGCAACATTTTAAGGCGGTTCACTCTAATTTCAATATTTAGTTCCGCGATACCATAACCTATGTTTTGAAGGCGAAAATTGAAATAATAATGAAACCTGACGATTTTTGCTTATAGAGCTGTGGTATATCCCATGTCGTTTAGATAAAGGGTTAAGATAAAACAATTTGAAGTCAAGAGTCAAAATCTTGCTCGAAACTGTTTACAGAATAAAAATACTCAATAATCTTTGCCCGTATACAAAATAGTGAGCTTTATTTACATTATAATTAGATTTCATTGCATTAGTAATTCAACAAAGAAAGAGGTTTGGTTTGAAATCCGTCGAAATTTGATAATGAACTCAGAAAGGACAAGGTACATAACTTTTTGTTAAACATAAACACTTTAGCGCAGCATTTATTCAAAAAAGAAATCCACACGACATGTAAATAATGTAATTTCAGTTTATCTACGCTGGTCGATATTTGTGTTCAGGAGGATTAGAAATGGCCTGAATAATTACTGAATAACTGTTATACTTTGTCACAGAACATTGGAATGTACGCTGTGATGAATGACATAGGGCCAATATTCTCTTTACGTACGTGGTGAACTTTATTATTGAATTATATATATAAACTAATTATGAATCGTCAAGGGAACTGGAAACAATAATTGCTTTTTATCCATAACGAACGTAACTATCAAACAAAAATTAGACAGAACGGAATAGCAAAGATTTGTATTTATTTTCATTGATTTTTTTGTGAAAGGAGGTTGAGAGAATAAAAAAGACCCTATCTGGGGCTTCGAGAGCAAAACTCGCGCCTGATATAGAACCTGATGCAGTTTTATATACCATATGGGGTCACTGACAAATTGTGCACCGAATATATCTTACTGGCTACTTGTCCATGTACTGACTTCGCTCTTGTACTGAGTAATAAATGAAAGGATTGTTACTTGTTCACAACACTTTTTACCACTCGAACGAACAAAGCCATGTATAGATTTCAACCCACTTGTATGATAAACACAGGATGTATACGACGTGTAAACCAACGAAGTTCTCAGACATATCGGATACATATGACTTCATGTTTGTTCAAATGAAGTTCAAAGGTCGTATGTGGGTAAGCTGTTGAGTGAAACCGTTTTCAGTGCGGTGTTGAAAAATGTATTTCTTTTGAACGACCAGATCCAATGCTTATAACATATGTATATTATGCTTAGTCGACCAATTACAGTTTTGTTGAAAGCAAGTCCTTATATCACATTCACGGAAAAGTGAAGCACCGTAATATGACCCATGAGTAATTTGCAAACCACTGAGACTTTCGTTTCGTGAACTTCTCGTTCCGTTTCCTCATCAACACCTTCTCTGTCCTGATGAATTAAATGCTTGCTGAAATTAACATTTTTCACGGTGCCGGGTTTCAGATGTGCTTACTAGCGATATACAAGAAGATATAATAAATCACTGACCAAATTACTTTCATTTGTGACACCCAATGACGTGAATAATTCCATGCTAATTTGGTCATTTGTGAGATTTGTCGGCAGCCATTTCTGTTAAAACTACAGTAAAAATGGAAACAGAACAAAATGTGGGATATATGACTTTTTATGTTCTGCGGGTTTGACATTTACCACAACTGTCGAAATTAGTCCAAGTGTTGATCCCACAATTCAACTAATACTGATTTTCCAGTTGTTTTGGATTCGGATTTGAATGTTTGGTTTGAAGTATATTTTTTAGAACTTTATATGCTCATACTTGAAGGATAACGTGCCGCGAAGGCTTCTTTAAATATAACCTAATGACAATTTCTACCGTACCAAGGGCAAACAAGGCGCAATCTCCAACATTCTAGAATTGCAAATTCCGCCTTGTTGCACTCAGAGGCGGCGAAAGTTCATTGAAGGTGGAAGGGCATAAGTGACCAAGACCCACTGGACCACTATGGTTCGTCACGGGTAAAACGGAATAATCGACCCACAGAAATGCCATTGAATGAGACTATTATCACGTCTTGGCGAATATGAAAGGAGGTATTAAATATGTTTGTGTACTGGAGTTGGAAGACAGTTGCAGTGAAAGAAACATACCGAACTGGCAGGAGGTGGAATTCTGTATCCAACTGCAACTAAATTGTGTTTACAATTGCAGATAAAATATAAGATGGTTTTGAAATTTCATGGCTATTATATCTCTAGGCCATCAAACGAAGCACGATCAACGACGGTTCGCCTCAGATTGATAGGAAGGTGTCTGACGCTTTCTAACGTACCAAGCCATCCGTTAACCCTACCACCGCGGCTTCCAACTGCTTTTAACATGTGCGTATGTCGCACTTGCAATACAGTACCGTCCATTTAGAATAGACTGTGACCAAAGTACTTGGAGCAGCCACTCCAAATTTACAGTGTTTATTCTGTGAACTCTGCCGGACCAAGTCATACTATTTGGAACTCCATGCAACGCCGGTACCCCACGCGCATGCGCAGACTCCATTTCCTATTCGACATGATAAAATGCTTGATTCATGTTGAAAAAGTGTTGACATATTTCGAGCATTCCTCTAGGAATATGCAAGATAATATAGCGGTATGTGTTGGAGTTCTTGGGATAGAGGGTGCTAACAAAATGGAAAGATATAGCCCCGACGCTGTTTACTTTATATCTCCGGTATCCGACATCTGATTGACTAAAGTATTTCAACTTTATATTTGGGATCACGAGTATTATTTTGAGATAGAGCTACAACTTCGTGCCGTAAAATTTAATTTTGACTTTTTCCGGCCGTCGGTGGGAATTTCGTCGTGGCATTAAATATTAATAGACAATTTGAAATTAAATGTGACCTGACATCACTCCAACTATTCCTTTAGGAGTATGCAAAATGTTTAGGTGGTATGTGTTTTGTGTCACAAAATGGGAGGGTGTACCCCTACCTTGTTTGCATCATATCTTCAGTATCTGACGCCGGATTTTCCATATTTTTCATCTTAATATTTGGGACCACGAGTACTATTATAGCCTGGAATTTCAACTTCGTGTCGTAAAATTTAATTTTGACCTTTTCCGGCCGTCGGTGGAAATTGTGTAGTAGCGTTAAATACTGACCGATAATGTGAATTCAAAGGTGGCAAGACATCACTTCAACTCTTCCTCTAGAGTATAGAAAATATTATGGGGTGTCAGTTGCGGCTTTTGCTGAAGTGTGCTAACAAAATGGGAGGGGGACCACAAACATAAAATGGCGTAGAAATGTCGAGTCAGAGAGCAGTGGTGTAAGTTGTTATTTCTGGTTGGGATTAAGATAAAAAAATGTTCCGACAGAATTTATCAATGCAAGAAGAGATATAACTTTCTGAACTCGTACAATCATAACTCATTATTTCCTTCTACAATAACATTAATGGACTATCGTGTAAGTAAAGAAAACGACAACACTCTCAACTTCCGACAAAATTCGGGGGGGGGGGGGGGGAGGGATCCACCACCCTCTACAGAAACGCTACTGCCAAAGAGCTGTCCATGCATAGAACAGTAACTTGTCGGGTTCACACAAGATTAATAAACTTACGCGCAAATGCCAAGATAACAAAATTTGGTTATTTTTTCTGCTTGGAAATCAATTTAGAATAACTGACCAATCCATTCCCATGGCTGTATTTGAGACATGGACAATTCAGTGTGGTTACACAATGGCAGATACTGACGAGGATGGGGACGGTGAAGCGAACGCCCCTCCTTTGCCAATAGGTTAGAGTTTTTTTTATCCGAGCCACAATAACTCTCTATATCAAGGGGTTCGTCCTTCAAATAGATTGTGTCCGTCTCATATTTCTCTTGTGGCGTGATTGGTCTTTTGTGAGCGCGATTAGGGTGTCCATCCTAACTCAAATTTTGATCTGCCTATCTCTGGAGAATTTTGTATTCGTCACTATAGTTACAAACTTTGTCTTCGCACGATTTCACCGGATTTTGTGGAAGCTCTAAGATCGAGGTGCTGATCAATAATTAATCCTTACTCAAAATGATTATCTGGAAGAGTGTAGAAAAAAAGTCCGGAAAAGTGTAATTTTAATGCATTTTTCAGAGTCCAAGGGTTTCATTTCCTCCTATAACACAAAGCTTATCTCAATGAGTTTATTCTAATTTATTCTAATCATGCTTCTGGGACATGGAGATAAAATTAAAAAAACAACAGGAATAAAATAGCGATCTTTGTGAGTAAAGAGATCCATATGTTACTTTATTGCACGCCTATGCATTTATTTTCATAAAATACACGTTTTTTTTCTGCAAAAACCGAAGCGAACAATAAAATATTTTGCATTGTCCTTGAACAATACGGCTCACGTGTGCGGACTATTTAACTATTTCCTATTTCTTTTTTTACGTTTGGGTTATTTTTGGCAATAATTTGTGTTTTTAATATTTTTTAGTAAACTTAGGCGTGCAATAAATACAGAACAGCATACTCATTCGAACAGTCATTTTTTTTACCGCACTCGATCGATTTCGGTGAGGGATAATATTGAACAAGAAGCCGAAGACTTCGAGTTCAATATTACCCTCCGCCAAAATCGATTAATAATTTTTCAGTAAACTGTAGGCGTGCAATAAATACAGAACAGCATATGCATTCGAACCGTCATTTTTTACCACACTCGATCGAGCCTTCGGCTTCTTCTTCAATATTATCCCTCCGCCCAAATCGTTCTCGTGCGATAAAAAATGACTGTTCGAACGAGTATGCCGTTCTGTCTATGTATCTCTCTGTCGTATCTCTTCCATCATTGACTTTATTTATCACAGAATACTGAATTTTACAAAGGACCCGTTTATTCCTAAAATGACTCTCTTGTATTTACTTTGTTGTTTGTAGTGGCACAGTTTATAAAGACGAAAACCGAAAATATTTATCGGATTAGGACTTGGTCATCAGTCTGTTATTGCCAGGAAAGCATTTCCTTGGTAACAATCAGCTTTTGGTTAGGTTTGTGTTTTTTTTTGATGCAAATGAAAATTGTAGATTCTCATCACCTTCCAGCGATTTGTTAGAACATTCCAACTTTTCAATCCGCACACGATTGTAACAATAGATAATTACCAGATGGAGTGTATGAACGAAAAGGACAGTACATACATATTATCAATGCATGTTTTTGGCCTTCTTTAGACATCGGTCAGTTCATCAGAACTGGACTTAGGTCAACTGAGAAACCTTTGATTTGCCGTATAATCAAATTCAGACTATACAAACAAACCCAAGAATGAAGTAATGCTTTGAGTGCTGTGACAAAATAGAGCCTACGCTGATGGTAGAAATGCCGTTTTATCTACCATTTACCAAAAAAAAACCAAACCGCAATCGCAAACAGCAATATCAGTATCGATAGAAATTCGGCGATAAAAGATCTTGTATCACTATTGCATTAGCGATAAAAGTCACATGACACCGCGAGAAAAGAACGCAAGCACTCCTGACGAACTATTTCAGTGGTACTGGCAATCACAAGTCATTTCCTTCAAAAACTTATAATGCTGCAATGAACGATGCATCAAGGTTGCCTCGGCATTCTTTCCACGTTGCAGAGAATTGCACGACCCATGACATAAACAATCCACCAAAACACGAAAACAAAAAAGATGGAGGTGAATCACACAAATTGAAAGTTAAAGCGAGAAAATTCTGAAACGTAACGTCAGTCTCATTGTGATTTTTTAAAATTATGAATGAAGTGACGTCATGTATTTAAAGCGATTCTTGCGCACTACAAAAATAATTCCCTAGTTCTTTTCGCAAACCAGCCATCAGTGCCTTGGCTGACCTCATGAAAAGAATTGAATTTGGTTCGAAATATCACTGCTCGTCGGGAAAAACATGCTTGGGCTGAGTTTTATTATTTTGTTTCACAATGTACAATTTCATCCATGCCGAAGGAATTTCTTCAGGTGCCGTCGGGTTGAGAGATTTGAAACTGGAGTTCTATTATTTTGATCAGCTGCAGGCCCGTCGGAACGAAATTTATATTGGGGGGGGGGGGGGGGGCTGATATTGCTAATTTGGGTGAACTGGCTGATACTAAATGGGTATGCGGTATCCAGATGCCGAAGGCATCTGGCGCGAGTGCTGAAGGCACGAGCTTTTTGAGGGGGGAGGGGGAGGGGAGGGGGGTTACTCCACCAGAAATTTTTTTGAACAGGACAATCAAAGGAAGCATTCTGGTAGCTTTTGAATTGCTCAAAACGTTTGCACATCAACATATGCAGGTGCATGTTATACATTCAGTGATACGTTCATAATTCTAATCAAGGGGCATAGTAAGCTAATTTTATTTGGGGGGGGGGAGGGGGGTAAGACCTATATTCCCATGACGTGACGCGTCATCCGAGCAGTGAGTGGGGTGAACACGAGAGGGGGGTATCCTCCATCTCGTTGGTGGGGGGTTCGGGGGCCTCCCCCGGGAAAATTTTCGAATTTAAGATGTAAAAACATGCATTCTGGTTGATTCTGAGCAAATAAATCGTATATTCCTATGACGCGAAGCGTCATCCGAAACCGCGAAGAGGCAAGTGGGAGTGAGAACGAGAGGGGGTACCTCCCCGTCTCGTTGGTGGGGGTCCGGGAATTTTTTTAATTTAAGATGTATAAATATGCATTCTGAGTGATTCTGAGCAAATACATCGTCAATAAGGAAATACGTCAGCTCTCTGATCAATTCAGCGTGATTTCCGAGCAGAATGACAGGAATAGTGAAAATGCAATGAATTACCCTGGTTGGTTGGGGTTTAACATCGCTTTCCACAATTAGGCGAAAACACGACTGTCAGTTTTATTCGTAGAAGAAAGCCCACATGGAACCCACTCAATCCGTAATCATTAACAGCAATGTCGGAATATGGTAAGCAGTGGGCATCCCGTGTGGAGAAACCACCAACCCAGCCCCCCCCCCCCCCTCTTTCCAGGTTCCTACGCCACTGTTCTAATATGAGTTAAATAATGTAATGTCCAGTTATACTCAGATTACATCGGTTTCTACCATCGTGGATAACCTAACGACGAAATATGAGCAAATTATTGGGGGGGGGGGGGGCTGCAGCCCCCCCCCCCAGCCCCCCGGTTCCGACGGGCCTGAGCTGAGTGTGCCTTTTTGTTTGTTAGCAATTTTATTTTTGAAAAGTCATGGTTATCGGTTTCCTTGACTGAAGGGTAGATAAAGATGTTATGCGTCATTGTGCTTGTATTAAATCTTTTATCGCGACTCGACTCGTTTTTTGGAGGGATACCTACTCATCGCGCAAGCTACACGTCCCCAAAAGCGAGTCTCATCGCGATAAAAGATTCTGTACAAGCACAATGTGATCATGATACATATGTATCTGAACCTAAAACAAGGGATACAGGCATGTTAAAAGCGACACCACATTGGAATAACCACCTACTAAACTTACCACAGTTTTTTCCTGCTACTCAAATGTTGCAAGTGGCATCCCATATACTTGCATTTGCGTACATGTGAAGATAAACTAAGAAATGGCCCACTCGTAGCTACAATATTTCTGAATTATGAAAGAACTGGTAAGTAAGTAAATAACTTTATTCGCAGAATACATGCACGAAAACAGGTTATACATGTATTTGGTACACAATTTGCATGTAAACAGCGGGTAATGACATAGCCCCAGTGGCTGTCTTCCTGTCATCCCCTAGAATAGAAAATTATAGAGACAGCAGAGTTCACATTATTATTTTCAAATTGGGTACTTCAAAGGTTTGAAGTTTACTTGAACAACATGTTTGTTTAGAGCCATACCGTATAAACAGAAGAAGGGGCAAATGATTAGGTATGATTATCCATGATAGGATCCACCTCTTTACAGGATTATATATCCCAGCAACAAGAAAGCAAGGAACCACTGCGCCTGACTCAGAGAGTCCTCCCACCCCACGTGGCAAGCATAACACTTGCATAATCTCAAGCATAACAAATGGTGGCCGCTCAGTAAATTGCCCCAGCCAATCACCGTTGTCAACACGATGTAACCTAGCATACCCGCAAATGAGACGATGGCAGTTATATTGAATATATTGTTCGTTAGCGTCAACCATGAGCATTCTGGACAGAAGGGACTGGTACACTCTACTTAGAATTATAGAAATGTAGAAGTCTGTTAGTTATTGTGGTTTTGAACTGTGGTCTAGAGTAATTTTGAACGGCTCATTCAATCTCCTTCCACCGTCTTTGAAAAGTATGAAAGTATGCAAGGAAAGATCAGAGGAAAATTTAGTTCTTGGTTTCAAAGTCTGTATTCTACAGGACTGTCGTGTATCCATGCCCTGGGGATTAGAGTATATCTTGAAACTGTTTTGGAAGGACATTGGTAGTTTATCATTAGACCAATCATGCATGAATAAAAGCACGTGGAGGCGGAAGAGATTAGGAAATTTTAATATACCATGCTCTTTGAAAATGGGATCTGTCTGAGAGTTACACCTTTTCCTACACATTACGCGCATAGACTTTTTCTGAAGAGTGACAATCCTGCGGGTGGCGAGTTGGTGGCCCCAGGTGCGTATCCCATATAGCAAATGGCTATGGACTAGTGAGAAATACAATGTTTTCAAGGCTTTCTGTGGAAGAATATTTCTAGCTTTATTTATAGCATAAATTGCTTTCCTGACGTTTGAGCACACTGAAGAAATGTGATGTTTGAAATTAAGATTTTAGTCCATATAAATTCTCAAGAAATTTACCAAAATTATATGAGTCATTGTTTGGGTGGAGTATAATAAATTTGGATTTACTGGAATTTTGGACAAGTTTGTTTGCAGAACACCAATCGTTGATGCTTACCAATTCATTGTTAACCTCTTCAGTGAGGGTGTCAAGATCATTACTGGAAGTATGGGCAGTTGTGTCGTCCGGTAATGATATAAGTTTAAGAGTAGTTGAGTTTGAAATGCCGTTTATATATATCAGGAACAGGATAGGGCAGAGAATAGAACCCTTTGGGGCTCCGTTGGAGATTTCCATTAAATCTGATTCGGTGTTCGTAAACTGGACGTATTGATTTCTCCTCGACAAATAACTTCTGAACCAGCAATTTGCCAGACCCCTAATTCCTTAGTGTTCCAACTTACGTATTAGGATTGGGTGATCAGTGGTGTCAAAAGCTTTGTAAAAGCTTTCTCAAAACAGTGATAAGGTACAATCTTTTGTAGGCTTGCCATTCATTTCCGCAACACAATTTATAAGATGCAAAACAGGGTGTATTGTTGAATGTCCTTTCCGGAACCCGAATTGATAGGGGTATATAATTTTATGAATTCCGAGGTAACTGGTCAGCCGCGCATACATTATTTTTTTCTAATACCTTCGAAAAGGCTGACAAAATACTGATGGGTCTATAGTTAGAAAATATATTGTTGTCCCCAGATTTGAAAATGGGTATAACCTTTGCTATTTTCATTCCTTGTGGTACCACCCCCCTGTTGAAAAAGAAAGGTTAATTATATGCGCTAATGAATCTGCTACCTCATATATAATATTTTTAAGAAATTTTGTGGAAACATTCAAATGATTTTTACTTGACTTCGTGGCTAGTTTATTAGCACACATGATTACTTCTTGAGTATTAATGGGTGACATGAAGAAGGAATCTGCAGTACCACTATTTTCGAGATATTTTGTGAAATGACGTGCAGTTAGAGGGACTTGATTATTCAGGCTTCTTCTGATGTTAGTGAAGAAAGTGTTGAATTTATCAGCGATTTCCTTAGGGTTGTTAATCTCAATGCCTCCGTCTAAAAATTCTGATGTCATTGACTGGGTGCGGTTGGATTTTTAAATGGCCTTACGTAATATTTCCCAAGTCTTCTTCATGTTGTGTTTATTTTCTTATACACTTTTATTATATTAATCTGTTTTACATGTACGCATCAGTCAATTGAAAATGATACAGTATGTTTTATATCTTAAAATGTTGGCATTGGAGGGTGATTTAAGTTTCTTAACATCTACTTTTCGCTTGTTTTGTGAGAATTGCAGAAGACCCAATGTCATCCATGGTTCGTGCTTAGCATATTTGTAAGACGATTGTATGATTTTCAAGGGTAATGCTTGCTCAAATGCATTTTGGAAACTACTGAGAAAAGAACTATAGGCATCGTCTGGACATTCACTGTTCACTACGTTGGTAAAGTCCGTAGCAGCTAGGGGTCTTTTAAAATAGTCGATATTTTCCCGTTTAAAAGATCGAAACTGGGACATCTGTGTGCTGTGCTGACTTCTAAATGAACAGTCAATGTAAAAAGTGGCAAAATGATCGTTGACATCTGCAATGATGATTCCTGAAGTGTGCTTGTTGGGGTTGTTGGAAATGCTTTTTTTATCTATTATAGTTGCTGTGTATTCAGTAACTCTGGTGGATAGAGTAATGGCCGGCATAAAGCCTGCGCTGAACACTGAATCGACGAGAACGCTAGTTTTAGTGTGGCTTCCAAACTTCGGCAAATCTATGTTGAAGTCACCCATCAGATAGCAATCTTTATGTTCCGAGTAAATCTTATCAGGCAGATGTGAGATGGTCGATAAAAAAACATCGATGTCAGCTTTGGGGGCAATGTTAGGTCGATAAACGATGCCAATGATATGTTTCGTAGTGGTTGTAATTTCAATAAACACAGATTCGAAAACGTGAGGAATGAAAACAGTTAGGTCGTTTCTGAGTTTGAATGAAAGATTTTCCTTAACAAATTAGCCCACTCCTCCCCTACCGTCATTATGAGTCGGTCGAGTACGAAAGGTCAGAGGGTGATAGCCTTCGAGTTCGTAAGCACTGTTATCACTGACGCTAAACATTTCAGTCAAGTCAACAACATCGAAAATATTGCAATCTTCCTGTACGTCACAGACAAGATTGTGAAGTTTTTCCCAATTCGCGTTAAGGCTCGGACAGTTAAGATTTAGAAGGGAAATATTTTTGTAGCTGATTGATAATTGGTTATTGAAATCTGTGGATGTATAGTACTTACATTCATTGTTTTGAAAGGGCAGTGGCGAACTGGAATCATCTTCGGGATTATCGCTAGTCGCGGCATTGAAAGGCCATATGAAATGTTACCAATTTTCAGACTGGATACTATCAAAAGTAGTAGTGCTCGCACGTTTCGGGCCTAGGTTGGGGATCTCATCGGGGGATCTCATGTGACGTCATAGTCACGTGACCCAGTGGTGCCATGTTGTGTTGTTATGGTAACCCGCGTGAGCGGCCATGTTGTGACGTTATCTCCATAGTGATACGTGGTGTTAGTGCGCATGCGCAGCGCGTGTTGTTAGGGTGATACGTGTTTCCGTCGTCCATTTTGTATACTGGAAGCCGCCATCTTGGTTTCTATGGTAGCACGTGATTGCTATGTTACCTAAGGCCGACAATAGGACAGGGGTATGTTTTGGGGGTATGTTCGATTGAATCGGAGTATTTTCTGGAACGACTTCCCTGGATAATTATCACAAACAACCCGACAACTTGTATTATTTCGAATTCTTTCAGAAGTCTCTGCTTCTATCTATATATGCAATAGTTATCGTTCATCTGGCCATGTTCCTTTATTCTAGAGTATACTCCAGTAGTGTAGAAGAGCCTATTAACTGGAACAGTTTACCTTATTATTGCTATATTTAGCAATTTCTGGTCTATTCTTGTTAGTTCTGACCCTATTCCAAGTACTCTTGTTGTTTCATTTATATAACTAACCAATCAGATTGCTTGATTTCCCATAATCTGTATGCAGGGTTATCTCCCTTGTGTATAACAAAATCCTATATCCAATGGCACCCCAATTTTAGTACCCCTTTTTTGAAAACACCTGTGGCTATGGAATCCCTTTTTTGTCATATGTGCTTATGTGAAAAGGCACAATGTGACACAATATGCCCTAACACATAGGCACATGCTTTATGTGCCGATATGTGCTTATGTGACAAGGCACAATGTGACACAAAATGCCCTATCACATAGGCACATACGGGTATCTGAGGATACCTATGGCCTGGTTTTGTATTATCTGAGGATACCTATCGAGGATACCTTCTGGAGAATCCCTTTTTGTCATACGTGCTTATGTGAAAAGTCACAATGTGACACAATATGCCCTATCACATAGACACATACGGGTATTTGAGGATACCTATGGCCTGGTATTGTATTATTTGAGGATACCTATCGAGGATACCTACTGGAGAATCCCTTTTTGTTATATGTGCTTATGTGAAAAGTCACAGTGTGACACAATATGCCCTATCACATAGACACATACGGGTATTTGAGGATACCTATGGCCTGGTATTGTATTATTTGAGGATACCTATCGAGGATACCTACTGGAGAATCCCTTTTTGTCATATGTGCTTATGTGAAAAGTCACAATGTGACACAATGTGCCCTATCACATAGACACATACGGGTATTTGAGGATACCTATGGCCTGGTATTGTATTATTTGAGGATACCTATTGAGGATACCTATCGAGGATACCTTTATGGGATACTTATCTGAGGATACTACATAGGCTGTACATATCCCTATAGGTCTCTTGCTGGCCCTTAGTACTATTAATCCACCTGATGCATTATGTTATCCTATGACTGGTATAGGTAGTATGCAATGTTAGGCATAGGGGTATTGTGGGTAGGGATACTGCCTGGTAGTTTAGAACGGTACTATAGTATGGCGGTATATACACCTATAGGCCCCTGTTAGTGCTTGGTACTATTAACCAACCGATTGCTTTGTTTTATTATATGGCTGGTATATGTAGTACGTTATGGTAGACCTAGTGATTTTGTGGGGGTGGGGTAATGCTTGGTAGTTTAAAACGGTAGTATAGCATAGGCTGTACATATCCCTGTAGGCCTCTTGCTGGCTCTTGGTACTACTGATCCACCAGGTGCTTCATATTATTGAGCGGTATTCTGGGTGGGGGTCAATGCCTGGTAATACAGAACAGCAGCAGAGTATGGTTGGTATATTCCCCTATAGATCCCATCCTAACCGTTGATAGTATTAACCTCCCAAATGCTTTGTATCATCCTGTTACTGGTAAGGTGGTACGTAATACCAGTAGTTCCTACCTTATTCCGAGTACTTTTGTTGTTTCATTTATCTAGATCATTTATATAAATTATAATTAACCAATTAGATTGCTTGATTTCTCATAACCTGTACTTAATCGTACAGAGTTATCTCCCTTCTGTATAAAAAAAACCTATATCAATAGCAATATTCCCGGCACCCCAATTTCGGCACCCCTTTTTTGAAAAGCATATGGCCTTCGGCACCCCTTTTTTCTGAAATAAGGATAAGAGTCGTAGTAAATTAGACCTCAATGAGGGATTTTTAATACGACTCTTATCCTCATTGGCCTTGTCTGGGGTGCCCCTTGGCTACTAGCCTGCGTGTTCCACGGACGGGACCAAGGAGTCTTGCATACACTATTTGATTAGTACATTTAACAATGATTGATTAATTTCATTAGCTCTGAAAACAGGTTATGTAGGCTACGTGCATACACTTTTGCAAGACTTATCTTCAGGTTATGCAAATCTTCATTTTGGCAAGCCTGCTTGAAATTTTGCTTTTCTTCTGTATGAGGTTCAGTTATCTCAGCTATAGCTACATGTAATGTTACAGTTATTGGCAAAGAATGGGCCGAGGGGAATGATACTCCTGTTTACTCTTGTTCATCTAGGGGACACAGTATGTGAATTAAAAGAATGAGGCCTAATCAATACATTATCATGTCTAATTTTATTCATAAATATTGCCTAACTTGAGCTACACAATTTATGATTATCCCCACCCAGTACTTTATTCCCCTTTCAACATAACTCCTTTGAAGGTCTCCAGTGCCGAAACGTTGAATGAGTTTTAAATGATTGGGGGGGGGGGGGGGGGGGGGGGAGAGATATTTTCCCCCACAATACCTTACATTTATATTATGCAATTTATGCTATGTATATACTTCTTAAATCTTGACAGCAGAGTTCTAATACCTCTAACTACAGAAATGATTATCTTTTTTACTGCACTGAACATATTGTTTTGGTGGGTTAATGAGCCGGATCCTTGCCAATATCTACATTAGTGATTATGGCTAATGTTCTTTAATTTGATAGTAGTAGTGCTCGCACGTTTCGGGCCTAGGTTGGGGGATCTCATCGGGGGATCTCATGTGACGTCATAGTCACGGACAGGCAATACCAACTATTCATGCAAAAAGTCGAAGAAACCGAAAAACTAATAGACACCAGAAATCTACAACAACAAAAGACTCAGCAATCACCCACAGCACTCCAGACTCGGCTAGGACCAGACCCTACAAAACTCAGCAACCACCATCAGGCAGCCCACCAACCACTCCTGATGTTTACACCCCGCGACCTGTGACCTTGCATAGATTAAAAGCCAAGATGGCAGTTTCGAAAAAGGCTTATTGGATGCATTGAGGCCAACTGAATTGCCATTTTGCCAGTACAGATTATTAAATTAACAAGTGTTCGATTAACAGGGATTTCGTTATTTTCCTGTTTTCTCGAGATAAACTAGAGCATTTATTCTATCATATCTTGTCCGTCAGAGCTCACAGAGCTCTATCAAACAAGATATAACAAATCAAATGCATGTATTGGATGTACTGAGACCAACTGAATTGACATTTTGCCAGAACAAATTATTCAGTTAACAAGTGTTCGATTAACAGGGATTTGGTTATTTTCCTGTTTTCTCGAGATAAACTAGAGCATTTATTCTATAATTATCTTGTCCGTCAGAGCTCACAGAGCTCTGTCAAACAAGATATAATAAATCAAATGCACGTATTGGATGTACTGAGTCCAAATAGGTCTATAAGAAAGGCAAATTTGGAGGTTGTCAAGATGATTTCTTTACATATTACAATTTTTTTTATTCAATTGACAGGAGTTTAGTTTATAACCTATATTCAATCAAATTTGTACTAAAAGTATAGTAAATGGTTTTATGTTTGGAAATTATACTCATTTAACAGGGTCATTCAATTAAAGGGTATCCAGTAAAACCTAACTCAAATAGTGATACCTCAGTGCATGTGGGACTCACAGGTCCCGTCCCTAGTACACCCGGACTAGTAACCCAGGGGCACCTGGGACAGGGCCAATAAGTCCCATGTAATACTGAAATTCATTAGATATTGCTAAACATACTACTCAGATAGTGAATGTGTATAAGACTCATTGGTCCCGTCCCTGGCACACTCGGGCTGATAGCGCAGGGGTATCTGGGACAAGGCCAATGAGCCCCACCGGCACCAATGATACCTTGAATAGTATTGATGTGTTAATATTTCATTTAATTGAAATTTGCGCCAAAACAAGTTAAAAATTGCTTAACCGGAAAACATGTCATGCACAAATGTTATTGCATAACGCCTTTCATCCTGTGTAACCAATTTTCTTTTATAATACAATTCATCAACTATAGTTATTATATAAAATTGTTACGTGTACTACTCAAAAGGTGTTGCCCTAGTGGCCTGGTACCCCATTTTCCCAGTACAAACAAGAGGGGGCCATGCCCCGGGCATACCCCCACGGTCCATACCACCAAGCAATTACAAGAGAAGAAATAATCCATGATAACGTGAAAGCAATTCCCACAAACAATCTTCATTCCAAATTTCATTGAGAGCTGCGAACCCCAAACCAGAGATATGAGGCGAACAGACAAGGAATTGGCTATTTTACGAGACAAACAGCAAAATTATTGTCTTTGTTATACAGCAAGGTAATTGTGAAGGCCAGAAACACCTGTTACTGAAGTCTAGTGCAGATCGGACCATTCACATAAGAAATGTAGAACAAAGACATAATACCACATGTGGGAAGGTGATTTGCATGTATTTTCTTTATTTTACTGCAGGGACCTGACTCACTTTTTAAAGGCCTTTCCCATAAACAATCTTCATTCCAAATTTCAGTGAAATCTGATAACCCAAACCTGAAATATGTGGCGAACAGAAATTTTTTGGGCTATTTTACGAGACAAACAGAGATTTTTCAAAGTTAAAAGGTTGGGGTGTGTGTGTGGGGGTGGGGGGGGGGGGTGGGGGGTGGGTAGGTAGGAGGTTAGGATAATTTTAAAAAGTGAAAAGTACAAAATATTGTTATAGACTCATTTGAAAGCTTACCCATAAACAATTTTCATTCCAGATTTCATTGAGATCCAATGACCCAAACCTGAGATACGACGCGAACAGACAAAAATAGCCTATTTTTGTATATTCAAAGGGCCATAACTCACCGAATAAATATTTCAACAGCAAAACGGCTAATGCTGCTTCAAGGTCTCATAATAGTGAACATCTCTATGAAATTTCATCTCAGTAGGTAGAGGTGCAGGCTGCCAGCCGAGAGGTCCCCGGTTCGAATCTCACCTGGGCAACCGCGTTGTGTCCTTTGGCAAGACACTTCATCTCCATTGCCCGCGTGGGGGCACGATGCTGCCGTGTACTAAGGCGTACTGCACGTCGATGGTGCGCATGTCTTCAACCAATCTAATCCTGCCTGTGCTGCAGTGCGGAGTTACGATGATGGGGAGCTGGCAGCTGCTCGTCGTTGCTCGGTGGTTCTCTCCGGGTACTCCGGCTTCCTCCACCCGTAAAACTGTCACGATTATGATTAGCCATTGTGCATAAATATGTGACCTTTAACACCAGTAAATAAATAAATAAATAAATATGAAATTTCATTGAAATCTGAGCAGTAATGTTGAAGTTATAACCCAAAGCTTATAAAACAAAGGTAAACTGATCATTCATTCTATCATATCCTGTCCGAAAGAGCTCGCAGAGCTCTGTCAAACAAGATATAAAAAAATTAATGCATGTATTAGAAGCACCGATGCCATACAGGTCCATGAGAGAGGCGAATTTGGAGGTTGTCAATGTGATTTCCCGACATATTGCAATACTTTTTTTTATTCAATTAACTGGTTAAAAGCGAGTTGAGTGGAAACGTGTTGTAAGCAACGAGTTAAGTAACACTTCGTTTTATATAGAACTGAAATGTACGATTAATTTTAACAAAAAGGTTCTTGACTTCAGGCCTGGGGATCAGCACATTCTCTCTCACATTTGTCCTTCAGCTGTTCTGATCTCTCATCAAAGAAAAAAATGTCGACACTCTGCTTTGCTGCGCTCTGATTCTGGCATTAGTAATCAACTGTCATTCTTGAAATTTAGCTGCCGAACGTGACATGGCTACTGCGTAAACAATCCAGCAGAATAAATAATCTCAATATGTTTGTCTTAGTTAAGTCATTTAGTGTTCAAAGCGAGTTCATTGGAAACTGCTTGTTTTTAGAAACATTTTACAGTTACAGAACGGGTCACTCTGATTCTTAGGCTGGACTGACGTCATACATCTGATATGTTCACTGAAAGGTGCTTGTTTGCATTCATCTGACGCAGATAAGCAAAAAGCAAATACGTTAATCACACATGCCGCCTTTGTACTTCGCTGAAAATATTTATAATACACTGCGCTTGATGTGATGCCTTTCACAAGAAGAATGTTTGAAAAATAAAATACGATATATAACGAAAGTATTTTCACCTTGAAACCAAGTGTGTGGCTTGCTGAGATACTTAGGTTAGGTTATTCAAACATGTCATACACGTTGTCTCACCCTTAATACCCTTTCATGGAAAGAAAATTTGTTCTAGGAGATTCTGGAACCTTACTCTCTCCACAGATGGGTAAAAAGACATTTCGTCAACATTTATTCACTAACCTAGTCCTCGAATATTCTGTAGTTTTTTTTCAGTAAAGGAGAACATCGCATTAAAATTTTCTACCGGCACTCAGCTCATGAATGTGTAATGCATTCAGTGTAAAATAAAGGGAATTACAACATAAAGGGATCAGGTAACCAATTTCTTAACCTGTTTGTAGAACACTTACTAATTACTTGACAGTAGTCAATCGTTCGTTATTTCATTCGCCTGCCAGTGCGACATTTCATCGATATTGTAAGGTAAACACGGGCATATTTCACATCAGTAAAAGCCTTATAGACAAAACAGATCTAGCAATATTCTTTAATGATGTAATTATAGCGAGTTTTCCACTGTAGATGGTTCCACCGTGCTTGTGATTAATTAAAATCGTCTCTCGTGAGTTTAGACAAAACCTTCACAAACTTTTAGAACCCATTGAGAGCAGTGGGGAATACAATTTTTTTCATAGAGGGGAAAATCAAACATTTTGGGAAAGATGGATAATACCCCCCCCCCCCCCCCGCCCCCCATCGCGTTTACACTCAAGCCATAAGCTGCCTCTCACCAAGGCGAAGATGAGTTGCGCTTGAGTGCAAAAATATATTGCAGCATCGGGGGCGAACGGTGAATCTATATGAAACGAAAAGAGAGAGAATACAATCATTTCCAGATTCTCTTTTACGTGTTCAAAGTGTCCGTCACCGAGCCCCTGGTGATTATTGGGCTCCACGACATGCAAAACCGTCGCAAGCTGAATACGATGCCGGAATCATTACCCCTAGACTGGCGAATGCCACGCGGAGAAGCCAGCCCCCAATTAAAAGAAAAACGTCGTAACTGAACCTGACCCTCCCCTCCAAACCAAGATAGCTTCAAGCCAGTTACCGCTGTAAATTCTTATTGGTGACGTGCAATCTGTTAAGCTGTGACTACAGTTACAACGTAACATCTTTCGCATCATCAAACATCAAACGAAAGCCTTACACGAAAACCAGTAATATAGTACTTTCCAATATCAGAGCTTATGGTTGCCAATAATAACTAAAAGATGCTATAAATATTCAATTTGCATTGCCGTGAACGAAAGCCTTACACGAAAACCAGTAATATAGTACTTTCCAATATCAGAGCTTATGGTTGCCAATAATAACTAAAAGATGCTACAAATATTCAGTTTGCATTGCCGTGAAAATATGCATATCGTCAGCATATTTGTCTTGCACAGACAATTAATTGAAAAAGCAGTCAGCGATTGTGAGGCGTCGGAAATTTGAAAACTGTTGAGAAAAATGATCTGTTTGCATTGTCTCTTTGCAGCAACAATTGCGCCCCCAAGCCACACTTCATGATGGCAGCAGGTGGGACAATTTATGAAAATTACCAAAGAGCGTTCCAGCAATCCAGCTGAATACAGAGAGATCAGTGGTCGGCGAGGGAAAGCATTCAGAATTTTAAAAACTCGTAGTCGAATCAACACGAAGTTCCATTTGTAAACTGAAAAACTAGACAGCTCCTTATCATACCGTCTTGGTGTTCAGTGATATTTTCATTTGAACATAACGGCACATCAGTGAGAACAATTCGTCTCCTTCGAGTTTTTATTTAATGGAAGTGTGAGATTTGGCATAGACACACAACTAATAAAGTATTTCGTTCGGAGACAGATTGAAAACATTAACAATCAAACCGCCCTTTTCGGCGCTGCTATGTCGGTGGCCCCAAAAAGATTAACAGATTGTCTATTCGAGCGGTTAGTCGATTCCATAGATTGGCAGATTGGGTGTGCGCTAGCGAAAATGCCTGTTATTATGCCGATTCAATTCATTCATTGTTACTATTTTTGGTTCACGTGTATCATTGGAAATCAACGAGTCAATCTGAAGAAATTACACAAACCTCCCCATGAGTATATAATATCATCACTGCCATCAGTGGCCATCAGAAGTCAATTTCATTTAAAAAAGTCGTAGCCTCTCTGGAAAGTCTTGACGCGGTCTGTCAAACTTTCTACGAATATTTTGTATGTATATGCTCATATTTTCTCTAAAAGAATATGTGGAACTGTTTGTTCAAATATACAAACTCATTGTGGGAGCCTTTCTGCAGGATCACAGTAATCTTGCTTTTTCCAGAACCAACCCGATCACAAATTCCTTCGCATCGATCATAGGAATTATCACATTGAATCAAAACATTGCCCCACAGAAGACACACTTTCTGTTCCGAAAGTATTCGTGTGGTTTGCCGATATATACCGAAAGACCTGACAATTTCGCTACAAAATCCTTGCACTAACAATGAGCAGGAGCGAGTTGTAACAGAACGTCGAGGTATCGACATCATATGTCATATGTGCGATCAAACATCACATTGAAAACACCTATTGGTTCAATCTTAGCTGATTGTATTGGGACAATCCTGCCAACGTTATGTAGGTATCGGTTGTGTGAATCCAAACCTATGGGTTGTAAACGTCTCTCGATGGACAATAAATACGTTATCTCCGCACTTTCACAATTTAGCAGTTTTGTGGAAACAATTTACCAACTTCATATGTTAAAACGAAAAGTTCAACATTCAGTCTGAATTTTGTAATATGAGTTGTTTTTTTGAAGTGATGAACACAATACCGAAGTTTAAAATGTAAGCCAAGAAATCTTGTGATACACCCAACTGTAGAACGAACCAATTTTGAAGCCCGTGATATAGTTGCCCCAATTTCAGCAAATACAACGGTTGCAGATAGCAGCCAAAATAAAAGGGTCTATTCAATTTCCTATACCTCCTTGGATGTGTACAAGCATTAGTCCAAGAATTTGACAACATCACCTTTCAAAGCTAATATAGCAGTTTTGTTGTCACGTCTAATCAGTTTATTAGTCTGTGTGAAACACACAGAATATTGTTTCTGTATGGTTTCTTTTTTTCTTCTTATTCTCCTGTCTTCTCTCTTCTATGCGCTTCCTTATCCGCATGTTAACTTGAAAATGAATTGTCCTATCTCGCTAATTTTTAGCATACTGATCGAAGGACACAAGTTCTCGGCCACCTATGTTTTTCAGATTCCTCGGACATTAGTGGGTGTCCATGAGAGTGTTTTGAATGTGGGTTATGCCTGTTTCTTGGGCTTGCTATGACCTATGAACCTGGGGCTATCACCACTTGAGTGGGCACTCGATGGAGAATCAAAATATGGGTCAAGATCGCTGAGGTCACCCAGGGTTATTGAGTGCATTTTTCAGAATTACAGGAAACCACATTTTTTTGACCCTCTAATGCATTCCTGAAATTCATACATTGCATTTTTACACTCAAAAAGCGGGTGTGGCCAAAATTTCGAAAGTGGGTCATGCTCATATCCCAAGCATAGCATGACGTATGGACCTGGGAATAACACCAAATAAGTCGTAACTCAATGGAGCTTCAAAATATGGGTCAAGATCACTGAGGTCATCCAGAGGTCACTGAGTGCATTTTTCAGAATTGCTGGAAATTACATTTTATGACCCTAATGCATTGCCACAGTTCATACATGTATTTATATTCTGAAAAACTTTGATTGTGGGGGGGGGGGGGGGGGGGGTGGACGAGGGGACAAAAAGTTTGAAAACTGGTCACACTCATATCTCAAGCATTATATTACGTATGGATCTGGGACCAACACCAAATGAGTCGAAACACCATGGAAGTTAATAAGTTGGGTCCAGTTCACTGGGGTCAACAGGGCTCATTAAGTGCAGTTTTCAGAATTGCTTGAAATTGCATTTTATTGCCCTTGTGCATTTTTGAAGTTCATGCATATATTTCTTCTCTCAAAAAGTGGGCGGAGTAAAAATATCCATTGCTGATTCCTTTGTAGAACACATTTAATGCTATGAACAGAAGTTATTTCCGGTCTCTTGAAAATGCTTTATCTGAATCCTGTATGAAAATCTTTGAACACTGTTTACCAAAACCTATTTTTGAATTCTTT
This sequence comes from Pictodentalium vernedei, assembly GCA_031216915.1. Taxonomy (NCBI): domain Eukaryota; kingdom Metazoa; phylum Mollusca; class Scaphopoda; order Dentaliida; family Dentaliidae; genus Pictodentalium; species Pictodentalium vernedei. The sequence goes on from CM062293.1 coordinate 185,502,824, forward strand.
AACGTGTGCAGTAAATTCTGTTTTTCTAGTTAACCCTGCATTCACAACAAATCATCAACTGTTGAATTGCAAGTTTCACCTGTTTTGATATTACTGTGTCATCGCGAAGTGGACCGCTTGTATATAATGTATTCTAACGGTAAGGCCTGCTGGCTCTTATTTTGCTGCAAGCTCTGTTCTCGTTGCTCGTTCCGATTCAAGATTCTTATTGTAAGTTTCGGGTTGTTACGATTGCGTTAAATTTACCATTGTCCTGCTCTCCAAAACAATATTCTTTTGCAGCTCAGTCAACTTGCCATACCTTTTCTACATACCTTCTAATCACGTGTAGTCACCAAAGTGATTCCGGACTCTGCACTTTCATAACTACGCGCCGTAATCATGTTGAGAAGTAAGGTGTCACAAGTAGATAAGGTATGTTCATCTTCTGCATATCTCTCCCACAGTCTCTTGAAGCACATCACCGTTCTGCACCACAACACTTGAAGATGTCTCTCAGTCGAAGCACGTGGTGTTTTTTAGTCGCCCCTTGAAGTGTTTTTATTGTTTTATGCAATGTGGCTATCTTTCTGCCGTTTAAAGTCGCTCAGCCATTTTATATGATGTAGTTTAGGATCCGTTCTAAGTGGGCTGCATCAATTTATTTTGTTCTTGCGCCGAGTTTAAATACTCTCCTGGGATTTTATTCCCTTGCGTGTCTATTCCTAAGCATTTATTTATTTGATCAAAACTGCGTTTTACATGATTTAAATGTTTTTTTTTTAAATCATTCTGTCAGGCTGACAGTAACATCAATTTACTTTGTTCACTGCAGTTGCAAACTCAGGGCTTGGCTTGAACAGCGAATGCAGTCTGTACTACTCATCGACTGGAATAACGTCATTTTCATAATCATCTTTAATTAGTCTATGTGAAACACATAAACTATTGTTTTTGTATGGTTTATTTTCTTCTCTTCTTCTTCTTCTTCTTCTTCTTCTTCTTCTTTTATGCGCTTCCTCGTCCGCACGGTAACTCGAAAACGAGTTTTTTTTCTGATTTCTGAGGCATTGGGGTGTCCATATGGGTGCTTGAAAGGGGGTCACGCTCATATCTCAAGCATGATATGACATATGGACCTGGGACCAACACCAAATGAGTCGAAACTGAATGGACGTTCAAAATTGGAATCAACGTCACTGAGGCCACCCATGGGTCATTGAGTGCATTTTTCAGAATTGTTGTAAATCACACTTTTTGATCTTCTAGTGCATCATCGCAGTTCATACATGCATTTTTCTTCTCAAAACATTTGGCGGGGAGGGGGCACACATTTTGAGAGTTAGGACCTCGGACCTACACCAAATGAGTCAGCCACGGAAGTTAATAATTTGGGTTCAGTTCACTAGGGTCACACAGGTCTCATTAAGTGCAGCTTTCAGAATTGCTTGAAATTGCATTTTATAACCCCATTGCATTTCTAGAGTTCATACATGTATTTTTTCTCTCAAAAAGTGGACTGATTCAAAAATATCCATTGCTGTGTCCTTTATAGAACACATTTGATGCTATGTACAGATGTTATTTCCGGTTTCTTGAGATCCTGAATCTCTCTCTGTTTACGAAAACCTATTTCTAATTTCTTGAAAGATCTTGTACTCCCGAAAATATATCTCCATATTTTATTAAATTCTTTCTTTTTCTATACAATTTAGTTCTGAAGGTTTCGCCATTTTCACACAGACGAACAGACAAACACATATCAATGAAATACAACGCTCCAAGTATGGCATTCACTAACTCAAACTACTAGGTATCAAAGTCGCCCCTCAACCCCCCCCACCCGCCCCCCCCCCCAAAAAAACCCCCAAAACAAACAAAAAAACCCAAAAAAAACCCAAATACCCCCCCCCCCCAAAAAAAAAACAAACAAAAAAACAAAAAAAAAAAAAAACAACAAACGTACAAACAAACTAAAAAAACCGTTGTCTAAAATAATTCCAGCAGAGATCACCATATTATTTACGTAACGTTGGTGTGAAATATGTCACTTGACCCAGCTTTGTTGGGTTATTTATTGACACCATAGTCACTAGCACCGCAACAAGACTTATGCGAATGACGTTGATGTGCATATTGTTGATATCAATTAATGATACCTGTGTAATGCATTGTTTTAACATTGTATGGCTTTTGGGCGAAACGTCTGTTACATCTATCACCTGTCGGGGAATTTGATATTGAGAAACAACTGCCCAAAAATGCATGCTATGGAAGCGACTTTCCAAAGTATTTAACTTGAAGTTTGTATGGGAATTGTTTCTGACAACCATTAAACTTTCATGTGTTTATTATTACAAACTTCTGTTCCACAATCGTCTGGTGGTCGCTTGTGAGGCACTGGCGTTTAGCGATAACACTTTGTGTACAAATTCTGATATTTTGTTCAAGTTCAAATTCAAGAGTTAGAGGAGCCAATGCCGGTCCAACAAAAAAGTTCAATCAGTGGCGCGCAACTGTACAAACAAACAGGTAGGCAGACATGGCACGCTGGATTCTACTTCCAAATACTCAACTCGGACCGCCAGTAACCTAGAATTATGAAAGCTATTTCGGTACTGCTCAAAGGAACAATTAGCCCTGGGTACTCTTACAAACTTGAAATAATCAGGATCTAAAAAAGCAAACGCTTCGAGTTTTCAGATATGAAGGGATGAGGTGTGTGTGTGTGTGGGGGGGGGGGGGGGGGTGGAGGGGGGGGGGGGTAACTAGGCCATTGTGAGGCGCTACATTAACTATTATTTTTAAATGGGAAGTCTGTAAGAGCGTCCAGCTAGACATTCCAACTTTGATAATCTCCTTTGATATTCAATGGGCTACTTTTCCGACCTTGCACCGGCGTCAGTAGATAAGCAGAGGAAGCAGTTACGTTCCCTGGTGAGACGTTGAATCTGCTGGAAACATTGTTGATAACATTTTAAATAACTTAAAAATTATACGGGGTAGCTAGCTGGATGCATTTTTATTTAGGACTCAAACAATTGTTGGTAGAGCCCTACTTCATTTATATTCTTGTTTAACTTTCGAAACATGCGACGCACCTTATGCAGTTATTTATTGTCAATCTATCTGCTTGCGGTGGATTATTGTTTATTCTCAGATTGTCGGGTCAGATTCCAGACCTAACTCAGTGAATTTGTACCTTAAAGAAACCATTAGGTATCGATGGAAAGCACCAAAAGGCTTTGTCTAAAACAATTCTAAGTATATTGTTCATACCATATTGGTACCAGATCAATATTGGGCTCTCTAACGACAGTATTCACTCCATCTCCAAATGTCTACACCACAACCCAGAATAGACTGAGCATAACATCCACAACACTGGAGTGTTTATTAAGGATTTATCTCAGATGTTCAGTGATAAAAAATGAAAATGATAATGGGTGCCGATGCTATCCTCTCGTTGCAGAATTTTGTTTTGATGACACGTCGCCTGGTTTATCAATAATGCTGACGCGTTCTTCATGATACATTTTTAATTCATCGGCCAAATTATGACGTCGGTGAACATAACACTGGCTAGAGTAATTACGTAGAAAGGTTATTTCAATTTAAAATGGATTACCAAACCCCAAAAGCCACATACATTTGACAAAAATGAAAGTGATAAAGCGTTCTAATAAAATGTAATAAAAAGTAATATATTTAATGGACCTAGGAAGATCGTATCACTGTTCGCCTTATCAAGTCTCTCCAAAGCTCCGTGGGAAACGCGCTTTTTCTGCTGATGGAATCTTTCATCTTTTCACATAAACATTCATTGAAACAAGTATGACAAACAATCGATAACAAAAGTCATCCTCCAGAAAACCTTTTGGGAATTTAACTGTTTCAGTACCAGGTGTAATATTTAAAAGAATCGATGAGAATTTGTTTGTCATTTACAGTTACTTTTTGGGCTCTTTAGTGATATCATGACTGAAAGTGCTCAACGCTTCCGCGTTTGCTTGCATAATTACACAACGGCAACAATGCCTTGGCTTGGAGTTAACTGCCACAAAAACAGTCTCCAGTGCGTTAAACTGAAAATATATGAACCAATTTGAAAGGTAGGACTGCCATCAAAGCGATTGCCCATTGAATGAATTCACTTGCATATTTAGAGACAATGGAAATACCAGGAACTTCCCGTTATTGCAATTAAAACCATCAATATTCAAACTAACGCATTGAATCGTAGGTGCTAAAAAGATAAGTTAAAGTTGATTTTCAATTTACTTTGAGTTCAGCACGGATATGTAGTAACCATCTTGGAACGTTCTGCGTGAGCACGATATGATCGAAAGTTTGGCTGTTGTTTTCTGCAATGCGTCCTTTTTAGTGTAGAGATGAACAGTGGCATAAACAGATTTTTCTGAAATGGATGCGCGGCCACAAACTTTTCGACAAAATCTGTGGATGCAAAGCATTGCTGCGAGCCGCATGTTACAAACGGGAACGAGTTGTATCGCTAATTTCGGTCCAACATTTCATATTCTCAATCACACCCAAATGAAGAGGTAAAGCCCCCTCTAACTTGGATAATAATTAAAAAAATGGATAACTTAAAAGCAAAAAAAATATAAAAATTATCGAAGAATAGATTCGAGAGAGTTACCATATTGCGTAAGGCACTCTGAGGATTTTGATGTTGAACAATGTTTTAGGATCTTCTGTTACTGCTTTTGTTAATCTGACTGGTTTCGTTCTATTCGCAAACTCATCCGAGGTGTGAAAAGACCCTGTTTCGGTCCCTATATATACATGTACACCCCGGTTGTCAATTGTTTAGCGGTTTCGATATTTTTAGAATTTTCAATTATACCTTGAAAAGTATTTTCCTCCACTCTGCTTGACATTGAGCAAACATTTCTGGCGTGAATAAACTATCGTTTTAGTGAAAACACGCTGATATCAATTAAAGTTTCCTTGGACAGGGAGGAAAGACGGACACTGGAAATGAAAATAAGATGATAAACGCACCTAACGAAGAAGAAGAAAAAGAAGAAAAAAAAACAAGCAGAAAAAATCCAAAAGAAGTGTACTGTCAAAAAAAGTAGGGGATATCCAAACTGATGTTGATATTTTCGGAAAATGGAATTGGATACGCGTGATTGGACACATCAATATGTTACCAAGTTTAGTGTGGATCATGAATGTCACCGGCCCACGAAAACTTCATGCAGTTTTTTCGCACGAGCACCACATTAATGTCTGTGGGGTATGTTTTGAAATTTTCATTTGTACTGGACGGGCTTTTCGGGGGGGTCTCATCATTCTTTTCTTGGTGTAAAATCGTTCATCAATAGTTTCTGGTAGAAACGTAACTTTTGAGGTATGTGAAGATTGCAATGTGACTAACGTTTACGTACCGTTGGCAAGTTGGAAGCTGGCAACAGACAGACTGCAGTGGCTCAAATTCTCAACGTTACTTAATCGGTGATTAACAGGTTGTGGTCACGCTACCATCAGGCAGGCAGTCTTGATGACAGACATCGGTCAAGTCGTCCAAGGGCGACAACTGATAACCAGGATCGTTTCATCCGAACCACAGCATTACGTAACCGCCATCAGAGTGCCTCCGAAATTGGACAGCAGCTGCATCGAACGACAGATGTGCGAGTCAGTGGTCAGACTATCCGAAATCGCCTGCACAGCTGGAATTTGTACGCTCGACGACCTCGAATAATTAATTCCACGTTTGACCGAACGTCACATCGGAGCAAGGCGTAATTGGTGTGGAGCACAACAGCGCTGGGACAATCGTCGGTGGAACAACGTCATGTTTTCCGATGAATCAAGGTTTCTTCTCGACTTCTACGACAGGCGAAACAGAGTGTGGCAGTGGCGGAACGAACGATACCATGACGTAACCGTTAGACAGCACGATCGTTTTGGTGGTGGATCGATTATGGTGTGGAGAGGCATAACCATGGCAAGCAGAACAGCATCACATGTCATCCAAGAGCGTGTCACAGGGCAGTACTACCGTGGCAACATGTTAGCAGCTCATGTGGTGCCATTTGCGCAACATCACGGCCCTCGATTCATTTTCCAAGATAACAATGCAAGAGCACACAGGGCCCGTGTCGGTACAGAGTTCCTCCAGGAGGAGAACATCACTACACTGCCTTGGCAGCACCTATACAATGCCAACAGCCCCCTACCAATGTCCAGGAACTAGCTGCCGCACTGCAGGAAGAATTGAATAACATCAGTCAAGCTGATATTGGACGCTTGGTGAGGAGTATGCCACGTCGAATCCGGGCTTGTCTCGCGAATCGAGGAGGATTTATAAGGTATTGGGGTGTTGGACTGAATGTAGTAAATTCTCTTGACTGACTGTCCGTCCATGTGTTCTACAGCTCAGTGCGTGGAATGTGTGCTTGTCAGATACCCAACTATCGCTGAAATCATTCACCGGATGTCACAGTGCAATTCCTCAGCTGTCTTTTTGATAATTGTAACAACACATTGTCGGGTCAACGACCGACAATACGTAATCGACGAGGAGTGATGTCGGCGGTGTCCGACAAAATCGTTAAGAAATTGGCTTGATAAGTGATAACACCAACAGCGCAGTAATTGCACGGACACCGTTGCATCGGCGATATTACCGTTAAAGTACGCCATCGGCAAACCTTCTTACCATCTCCATTCTTTAGAACAACATCAACTGCAATAAGCATGTATATTGTGTCCTATTACATTTGATAAGCTACCCAGTCCAACAGAAATTTCGCCAGAACGGCCAGGTCCGATAGAGGCGTGATAATACTGTAGGAAAACTAACAAAAATTAATTCTAGGCTAAGCTCACAAACATTCGTATTCTATTTTATGCTCCTAACAAAAGTCCGTGATATGTTTTCGTCGAAGAGATGTAAAGACCTTCTGTAAAACACACAAGAAAAGTGCAAAAGAACCGTTTTCACTTTCGTCAAACCACTTACTTAACCCTTATTAAAGTAAGGATCAGAGCAGACCAGCGCCATATTGTCATTCAAAGTTTATTGTTTTTTCAATTTTTTCGCCCCAAAACATAACTTATGACCCTTCGTTGTGATTAGCTCATCGTTCCAATGAGGATTCATAAGCTTTGAAATATTTAGTTATTCAAAAAAATGTTCTGCAAGATTCACCCTTATCCAGATTAGGCACAGGAGTTTTAAATGGGTCACAAATTTTATTGTAAAAATTATAGACTACTATCAAAATTGTGTTGCATAGGGAAGGTTATTGAAAGAGAAGTTCTTAACAAGTTCATAAATATTTCATTATCAATAGCTTTTTTATTAACCTCAGTCGGGGTTTCTTCCCGAAAGAGACCGATTTTTAGCATCCAGAGATGTATCACAGCTTATGTCTTGTTGTAGATTACGATATGCGGACATGCAGTGTGTTCTGTGACATCTAGGAAGCCTGTGATATGGCGTTGAATGCAAGGATTATTTAAAAATAAAAGGTGTTTGATATATATGACCCTTTGATAGTTTAAAAGTTATCTCACTGACAGGAAGCAACGAATAAGACTGAATGGTTGTAACTCAGAATACTGTCCAATAGAGTCTGGAGTTCGACAGGGATCTGCCTTGTGTCCGTTCCTTTTTCTTATTTACATGAATGATATTGCACAGCAATTGAGTCTCTTTCGTTTATTCCCATAAGATTCTTGTCTCACAGATACTGGAAATGAACTTTCCCGTATAGCTTTAAAAGTCAATAGTGAACCCACCTAACTTAATAGACTGACAACAGATTGAAAGCTTGTTACCATTATCGCAAGAAAGACATTTTTTCAACGAAATAGTGACTCGCCCAACATTGTGTTCACCTGAGTGTCCCCTGTGTTCAACGGGCACCAGAAACATCTAGAAATAGTCTGACAGTAGAATCTCTTGTGGCAGATACAAACTGATAATTATTATATGTAAGAAGATATGCTCTCAACTATCTCAGTAGAGAAAACTTCTCTCATGCGCATTGAGTAGAGAGATACTCGAAAGAAAGTACATTTCATTCCTTTTACCTATGTTGGAGTATGAAAGTCCTCTTTTGTCTGGTGAACCTCAATATCCACTTGAACGCGCGCCCTGAAGGTTTTTACTTTGTATTTGGAATAATACATACTAATATGTCTATTAAACTAAAATGAAATGAAAAATCATTTGGTTTGAACCTCATTCAGTGAAATTTAATTTTGTTCATTTTCCCACTTCTTAACGTTTTTATTGCTATGACTTCGGGCGTTGCGAAAGAACGAAGACCAGACCAAGACGATGCACACCTACGGTTATCTATGCGTCTGTATTCGAAATTTGGGGCGCCTATGTTTTTATAGTTGTGGTTGCAGGTTTGCCACAAACTAGTACGGGGTCGAAAAAACTAAAATTGTCGAAAATGGCCGAACTTTGAAAAAACAAGAAATATGGATATTTTTTTTATTTTATGAGCTCTAAAACATACTAAAATTTCATCCAAATCGGACAAACGTTGATTTTTCCATTGTTGAGGTCAAAATTTCGGAACGAAGGACCTTTTTTCGTCGGATGGAAATTGAGGGTTTTTTTGGCTATTGTTTCTAAGGAGGATTATATTTCCAAAATTTCAGGAGAAAAAACCTTTTCTATACATGAGAAATCGAAAACGTTTTAAAAAGATGTTTTTAGGTCAACAGCGTTAAAATGATGACGCGATCAACAACCACTTTATAGAGCATTTATGTAATAAATAGTGTATGAAGTTTTGTAGCTCAAGAGAAGTAAAAAGTTATTCGTGTTATAAATTTCGCGTTTTTTAGCCTCGATATTGGACATAATTTGGAAATAGGGTTTAAATGTAAATTGCGGTAAAACATCAGAAATGGCGATAAATCGAACAACGAAAAAGCATCTGTTCGCTTAATTTGGACACTGTACAACATACTAAAATTTCATATAAATCAGAGGAACTTTGATTTTTTGGACTATGGCTTTCTGTGATGTTACCGGCTAGTTCGGCCTTAACCGTTTATACGTCAGGTAGTCAAGTTTACATTTTTGGAATTATTTTTTTGGGAAATTATATTTCATAAATTTCAACAGCATACGCGTAAAAATGAGCTTTCAATTTATTAAAATATTTAGAAGGAAACGCGAAATTCGGCTCATTCCAACCATAGGTTGAAATTCGAGCTTTATATGTTCACCCTGCAAGGATAACTTATCAGCGTGCCAAAGTTCGGGATTGTCGGACAAGGTGAAGAGGTAGGTGACATGGCAAGAAGAAAATAAAAAGGCTTCGTTGAATGGTATAACTAGATCAATTTGAAATCGCAAAGCAAATATCCGAAGTCGTTCAACTAAATACGGCCAACGTCAGTTTGTTCCACGGCGAGGACCCCGTGTATGGATCTGGAGTACAAAACTTTCACTTACTCCCATCTTCATGCACCACTATAAGCAGTGGCATTTAATGTTTACGTTTTCCGGCTGTCTGTGAGAATTTATGTCGCAGTCTTAAATCATTTCCCACATTGTATACAAATACAAATTCGACTAGACATCACTTCAGTTATTCAAGCTGGTGTATGTGAATTATTTTTCTCACAATAAGTATGTATTGAATCAGTGGTTACCGAAATAGGTCGCGTACCAGGGGCTCCAGATACAAAATCTGTATGTTGTAACTGCATAATACAAGCGCGTGCATGATTACAAATTGCTTACATTGCAACTTATAGCACACGCATTCGAACGGCGTTTGTGGGAGACTATAAACGTTTCTATATATGAAAGGGAAACAAACTTTTCTCAGAAGTATAATTATTAAATTAAGTCGCATTACTGTTCTGTTTCTGTATCTGCATCGTTTGAAGCATTCAAGTTGAAACAACGTGTCGTTTGCTGCGCTCAGTCTTTTCGAAATGTTGAACAATCGCGCTCATTAAGTTTATCATGGGATCGGGAAAGTTCAAGGCAGCCGTATCCATAGCAGTTTCTGGCGAAACAACCTGCATTTTATGAGTGTGAAAATGAAACCTGAAACTAAAAGCCCAGTTAATCAAGATATTGGCACCACAGTTGTGAATTTTACGATAAATCTATTATCACAATTTTATAGATAAATGTAATGGTTATAATAAATATATGGCGGTATCTGTTGTGGTTTGTTGGTATGGTGTTCACAAAATGGGAAGGTGCATTCCCGACGTTGTTTACATCATATATTGACATCTGATTTTCAAACTGTTTTCAACTTTGTTTTGGGGACCACGAGTACTAACACGTCCCTTTGATTTTAATGTCGAGCAGAGAAGTTACTTTTGACGTTTTGCGCCCGGATTTTCATTTTTTTTCCCAACTTTGTATTTGGGACCAAAGTACTAATCCTTTGATTTCAACTTCGTGCAGTGGAATTTAATTTTGACGTTTTCCGACCATCGGTGGAAATTTACGTCGTACCGTTAAATGTTTGCCGACATGGTGAACAGAAATGCACCGAGACATCACTTTGCTATTCATTTAATAGAAATGCACCGAGACATCACTTTGCTATTCATTTACTTGTATGTGAAATATTGTAGCAGTATCTGTTGCTGTTTGTATTATAGGAATGGGTTGTTCACAAAAAGCGAAGGTGTATTCCCGACGTTATCTACGTCATATTTCCAGTATTTTACGTCGAATTTTCATTTTTTTGTCACTTGATTTCAAGTTCGTAGCATGGAATTTAATTTGGCGTTTAGAGGCCCCGGTCACTTTTACGTCATAGCGTTAAATATGTTCTGCGGAATTAAATTGCATGGAGACATCACTGTATGTAAACATTATAGTGTTATCTGTAGCAGTTGGAGGGGTTGAGGTGTTCACAAAATGGGAGAGGGTGTAAAAAACATAAATTGACGTACAAACGTCGAAAATGAAGTTAAATATAAAATTAAATATACCCGGTTTCTATATTTTGGAGCTCAAAAGCATACTAAATTTCAAGGAAATCCGGCACACATTAATGTTTCAGACGTTGACTGCCAATGATGTCACCACCTAGTTCGACCATTATCATTGAGAAATCATTAGGTCGGCAACACATTTTTCAGTTGCAGTTTTAATGGAGAATATATTTCCAAACTTTTGAGGAGGGACATTCAATATATATTAACTGTTCATGAAAAAGATGTAAATTTGACATTGCTTTGGATAAAGGCTAAAATTTGATATTGTAGCAATTCGTTCAATAGAGCCGTCACCAAATTATAGTGTTTAAACTTCACTGCTATATGTGTTATTAATACGGAGATGTGCGTATCAGAAAATCAACACCTTTCATGAAAAACGGTCATCATATAGAACTAACTTAAAAACGTAAAAAATGGCGATAAATTGAAAAGCAAATATATTCATGTCTTCTAATTTTTTTCATCTGTTCAACACACTGAAATTTCATGAAAGTCTGAAGCAATGTAATTTCTTGACGTTGACTTGAATAACGTCATCCGAAAATTCGGCCGTAATGACGGTTAAGACTTGTGCCAAATTTGGGAGTTATAGTTGTGGCCGTGAAGTGCTTTACACGAAAAACGGATAACGATCTCTACAAGTCATGTCAACTTCCTTGAATGACTTAATAAGTCATTTTAACCTCGTTAAATGGCTCACTAATACTGTCATTTTCATTGTTGCGGTGATGGGCGGGAGCAAAATGGGGACAAGTGAAAATTCAATCACCTCACATTAAATTTGCCAGAGTAAAACGGTGAGGTTAGTGATTTCAGTTCAATGTGTTGTCAGTGTGTTAACTGTAATTTTGCATTTGTTATAATACGATAGGATTGAACATACGTGCAGAATATAAGCTGTGGTACTCAATTCTAATCAATGTATGTTTCAGAATGAAACCTCAATAATGTCTCGATTCTAATTATTACCTGTTTTATTATATAATATAGGCGAATTGTTCGTTTCTCTCCTGGTAAAAAATTTAGGAAAGTGATAACGAGTCTGATTGATCACTCTATTTCACATCTGTCATTGTTGTGGTGTAGATGAACTTGATCCACAGCACCAAAAGACTTGATGGCGGAGAATATGGTCAATATGGTTAATAGAGAGCACAGCCTTTAAAGACTGCTTCGTTTCTTTTTCGTGTTTTTCTTCTAACTACTCATTGTATATATTTTCAAACGCTTGTTGTGTGCCCCCTGCATACCATGTATTTTATTTATTGTAATAGGAGTGTAGGGTTTACCAAATGGAAAGTACTTATCCACCAGTTATTGTTTGTACCATGAATGGCAGATAACCAATGTTTAAACTAGGAGGAACTACGTACCACATCTGCATAAAACACCACAACGTCATATTGTATGTATCAGTACATGCCTGGGTACAATTAAATACGTTTGATTAAACAAAAGTTGCATTAATTTTGTTAGACAATTTACTCGCACAGTTTCTTGATATTCTACATATTTGTTTTCGGGATGCCCTGTGTCACGAGGCATATGGTAAGTAACGTTGAAAGCAAATCATGTATTGAATTTGGTCTATCTTAAGAATCCATATTTTCCTCAAATCAAGTCATGTTACCACAATCAGTTGATTGCCCATCAATACTGTAACGATTAACTCGTACCCCTCCCCAAAACACAAACGAACATGCAAACAGCAACCTCCACAACAAAACCGAGAATCCCCCGCCCCCCCGCAAAAAAAAAAAACCAAAAAATAAATAAATACATAAAAAACAACTAAAAAAAAAAAAAAAACCTCGAAAAACAACAAACAAACAAACAACAAAAACAAAACAAAACCTTGTTATCGACATGTCTGTCGCTCACAGTATGTTTACACAGTAATTACATATGTTGAGGTGACTTTTTTAACATTTTCAGCGAACATTCCCATGCCAATTTGAACACGCATGTTCCCTGAACTGTTGAGAACAAACCATTAAATACTAATTTACACAGTCATGGTGACGGTTCTGACATCTAGTTAGGTTCTCCACCAATTTTCAAGGATATTCGGCTTCCGCAGACGAAACCATTGCCACGACACAACCGGATCCCTTCTTCGATGATGTGTGTAGCATATTTGGTCGATGGTTCATTTTAATACAAACTACATTTTTTTAAAAATTTAGACAAGAATCTCTTCCCACCATCGTCCTTATTTTTTATTCCTTGTTGATCATTTATACCTCACCACGGCGTTTCTTCTACACTATAACATTCCAAAGAACTCAAAAAGAAAACACTGTTACAGTTGTGTTTGATTAGAGACGTGATCTTCCTTCAGAATATCAAATATGTTCCCTTTGTATGCGTCGTCTATAAAATTGGAAAACAGACGTGAACAGAGTAATAAAAATTCTGATAATGCTGTGATGGAAAACACATTGTTTCATCTGCAGCGTGATTGTTGTTAGTTTTGGGTTGATGAATTGCAAAAAATTATGACATTCCGCTTTAGTCGTTGCATTGTCGCTTACTTAATTTAGAAGGAATTACCTGTCAGTAAATACAGATAGTGATCGATTTGAAGAAAGTTTATAGCTTGAGAATTTTAAATAATTACTTACGCTCTCACTCTGGGCTTGTTATTATTTCTTTCAGTGCTGGATAATTCTAGGATATGTAAGGATTTTTGTTGGTGACGTAATAATTGTCTTCGTCGATTAGCACTATTTACAGTTCAGATGTGTATACATTCAACAAACGATCGGTTAGTTCACCTGTTGTTTGCGTCAAAGAAAATAAGTCAACCGATTTTCTGTTCGCCTACATAACATATGTTAACTATTCCAGAACCATGATCTACTTTATAACTATGATGAATAGATATAATCACCATTATATTTATGTCCCAAATGTTGTATCAGAGTTGGGATGTTGTTTCGAAATAGCCTTAGAAAGAAGAGCGGGACTCTGATACAACATTTTTTACGTAAACCTAATGGTGGTGAAAGATTTATCTTATAATTATAAACTGTAAGAACTTGATTAACTAGCATTTTAATTTTCGGTTTTCATTTTCAGACACATAAAAATTCGTGTCGTTTTGGTCGAAACCGTATGCGCTGTCTTGAACTTATGCGATTCTGAGAGGGAGCGCGGTGGCTCAGTAGGTAGAGGTGCAGGCTGCAAGCCGAGAGGTCCTCGGTTCGAATCCCACCTGCGGCAACCGCGTTGTGTCCTTGGGCAAGACACTTCATCTCCATTGCCCGCGTGGGGGCACGATGACGCCGTGCACGTCGATGGTACGCATGTCTTCAACCAATCTAACCCTGCCTGTGCTGCAGTGCGGAGTTACGATGTTGGGGAGCTGACAGCTGCTCGTCGTTGCTAGGTGGTTCTCTCCGGGTACTCCGGCTTCCTCCACCCGTAAAACTGTCACGGTCATGATTAGCCATTGTGCATAAATATGGGACCTTAAACATCAATAAATAAATAAATATGCAATTCTGAGATAAACTTATACATGCTCAACATTGTGAGGAGAGTGAGCACTGTAAAGGTATAACTGAGTGTGTTCCAGCTTGAATGCTTCCAGTGATTCAGATACAAAGCATAAAAGCAATGTGGTTTCATAATTTAATAACTATACGTTTGTGAAGTGTATTTCTCTTTCTGAATTTTGAAACACACAAGGTTCAACAGACGTGTTTCTAAAGCTTGTAATATTCTATATATAGTAACGTAAACGAATCGTGACCAAGTACGCGCTTGACTTGTGCAGTTGGAAGGCACAGATTTTGTATAAGGGGCCTCTTGTCACACTCTATCCGGGTAAGTACGGGCGCAATACGTATTGTAAGATAAAACTAAGTGTTCTTTGACTTTGGAGATGGAGTACTGTGATCTAAAACACTCTTGGAAAGGACGCTATGGACCCCATCAGCTCAATGAAAGCATTTCATGAAATAAGTTGTAGCTTTCTAGGTTGCCCCCCCCCCCTCCCCCCCCCCCCCCAAGATTTGCACAAGCTGGTAAACATACAGTTTTGCCGTCACCCTTATTTTGCTCAATGATTTACTTCGGTATGCCTAAATTTCTGATTGGTAAGGCAGCGAAAATAGAGAAAACGAGAGGATTTGGTCAGCTCGATGTAGAATGAGATATTAATTCAGATAGTTTGTAAAATACATATAATACAAACGACAATCTTTCAACGATGTGCATTCTGGTAATGTTTGTTTGTTTGTAGATTGGGGTTTAACGACACTTCCAACAGCCTGTGGCATAACAGTTTGACGGGTGAAGGAAGCCGGGGTACCCGGAGAGAATCACCGAGCAACGACGACTTATAGTGAGACTCTTCAGGCGTGAGCAGGTTAGCATCGGTTGAAGACAAGTCTACCGTGGCCACGCCTTACGCCTCAGTACACAGCACCATCGTTCTTCCATATAAACAGTTGGGTTGAATTGTCTTGCCAAAGAACACAACTCATATGACGCGGGTCAGGGTCGCACTGCCGATCTCTCGATATCAAGTTCAAAGCTCTAACCAATGAACATCCACGTTTACAAAATTTACTGAAGAAGATGTGATGAAAGTTACACCATAGTGTCGCATAGTTGAATTGGTAGATCCCACATTGCCGAATGATTGTTTTTTGTTTTTTTTTCTTTTTTTTTGGGGGGGGGGGGGGAGGGGAGGGGGAGGTAATTTGATTTCTACGAAGGTTCTATGATTAATAATAAATCTTAACATCATAATTAATTCTACAGACGTTAAATAACATAAATATTAATATATATGACTACATAATACACATTCCAATAGCTCACCTGTATTGCCGAAGTTTACTCAAAACATCTTAATTAACTCTGCAGACGTTAAAATGACACAATATTAATATATATGACAACAAAATACACATTCCAATAGCTCATCTGTATGGCCGTAGTTTACTCAAATCTGGTTGAGCAGAAATGAGTTTTTCCAAATCCTTATCATTCCTGTCTCATACAAGGATGAAATGACATCACTGACGTGCGAACGTTTCCGACTTGACAATTTCTAAATGCGAAGCGAAACCCCAAGAGACCATTGCGTTGAACATTCTGGACAAACATTCCAAAATTTCATTTTTTACCCTAGGGGAGTAGTGGATCATTTGGATCTTTGACCATACCTTGCTAGGGGGATCCCCAGGTGTCTTATAGGGAACGGCCTACTAACATGGACAGGTTGGCTGTGATATATTTATGAATAAGCAGACCCGAACCAAAATGGTACGAACCTGTTTTATCCAGGTTCCTTGTTCTCCCGTGAGGTACCACCCGAAGGCCCCCGCAGGAAAGAATCCTGGCATTTGATGACAAAAGGTGCCCCAGTTGGGATAATGTCCATTTGGAGATACCTCTCCAATATACTGCTTTGGCATAACTTCGGCAATAGATGGATGGTCGGATGGCCTGCTCTGGTCAGTCTGATGCCCAAGAAAGGGTGTCACGTCGGGGGGTGGGGGGGGGGGGGGGTTCATTCGATCAATCATGTCTTTTAATACAATTCGATTATTGCCATTATGTACTTTTAACTAAATCATCAAATTTTAAAATAGTTTTGGTTTTCTTGCTCTGCCTACTGTGTTATTTACACAGTGGCAAATTCAATTGCAGTGTATTGTGTGAGTAACGGGCCAGCCCGTCAGTGCAATGATTTGGGATCAACACTGGTTGAGTATAGGGCTCGGTGGGGGTCACAGCTTAGCAGTAACTCTATCGCTTTTTGGACTCCGTAGTGGTTGGAGCCGGGACAATGAACCATTTCAATTTCTTTTACACTGTGGAAAAACAATCGACCAAAATCAAGACCTTTTCAGTTTTTTACCTAAAGGTTTCTGACTCTGGCGACGACTTAATAGCATCCTTAATACCACCACAGGATAGCACCCCAAAATGTATTTTATTACACTCAACAGATGAAAATAAGAAATTGCGCACCATTAACCCATTTGCCCTTGAAAAAGCCACCAGAGCTATTGCGGGAACTGTTAAGGATAATTTATCTGGAGATATATTTACACAATGTTTGAAACACGTTCAGGTACTTTACCTTATGTGCACTACCACAATTATTGATTTTAATGTTAAAGCAAGTTTCCACAAAACTCTAAATTCTAGTAAAGGTGTCATAAGAACTCGAGAATTGGCAAATATGAAAGAAAATGATATCACTCTGGATCTGAAACCTCACGGAATAATAGCTGTGAAACGTGTTGAAATTAAAAAAGAATGTACATTCATACAAAATGACACCAACACATGCACCTTTGAATGCACCATACCATCAAAAGCTATTAAAATTGGTTACTTGAGCGTCCAAGTGGATTTGTACATTCCAAATCCATTTCGATGTTTCAAATGCCTAAAGTTTGGTCAAGGGCAGAATACTTGTTAATGCAAACAAACATGTTATAAGTGCAGCATAAGTCATGAAGAACCACATATAAATGTATTAACTTCCAGGGCAATTACATGTCATCTTCAAAAGATTATCCTGTCTGGAAAAAGAAAAAAAAAGAAAAAAAATCAAATGTGAAAAACAAATCAGCTTTAAAGAGGTCAGAGGCATTGTGTCACCCATGCCTGACATGAATATATCAATGCCGCGATATGACACAACAGTGAAACAAAAATTATCAACACAATCGGTGGAATGCCAGACATAATGGACGCGACTCAACGGCACCATCCATCATTATCACAGGCCTTCAGTACAGAGCTCTCCGATCAAGTGGAACCAATATCAACAGAAACACCATCAACCACTCAAATAATACAGTAGAAAAATCGAAAACAAATCCGAAGATATAAGAAGCCAAAGTGTGAAGACAAAAAAGTAAAGGAAGCAAAATCGGAACAAAAGAATGACCAAGCTAAACCGAAACCAGAATCTCAAAATCTTAGAGCCAGAGACAAAAACAAAATAGAAAACGAAAAACAGTTACCAGACAGTGCACCTTAGCCTTTTCAAAACCCTGTTTCCCGCAACAGGTTTGATGGTCTTGAACTGATGGAAGTCGGTGAATGCATCTACGAAGCGTTCGAAAACGTACTTTCGAACTCTTCTAAGAATAGATACCGGAGAAAAAATCACCTAAGAAAGCCACGGGGGCTATTTCGCCCATAGGTCTATCAACGTAACCTCTAATCCAATATGGATAATACAAACAAAAACAATACAATACAGTGTAATTGTCGAGGTTTTAAATCGAATGTTAATGAACTGGGACTTCTTTGCCAAAAATATAAACCTACAGCTTTTTTGCTTGCAGGAAACACTCTTAAAGAAACGTGATGCTCAGGAAAACTCTGCTTTAAAACATTATACTTTGTATAATGCCTGGGCGGACGAAATGATTTTCATGTTCTGTCTTAGTCAGAAACGACATTATGCACAATCCTGTTTCTTCACATACATCACACTAATTACATCAACAAACGAAATATCAAAAAATTTACCTCAACATTTTCTAAACACTGGTCGTCTGAAAAATGTAATCCAGAATGCGTTAAAAATAAAAAAAAGAACAACAGGAAAAACAAAAAAATCAAATTTATCTTGGACAAATTAGAGGATTACAATGAACTTTTCTCTTTGGAAGAGTTACGTAACTCTTTGCATAAAGCAAACCCTACTGCCACTAGACCCGATAGAATATACTATCAACTTTTAAAACATCTGCCTCAAACTTCACTTGATCTTTGTTTATCAATTTTAAATGACATATGGTTGATTGGCCAATTTCCACCTTCCTGTTAAAAAGCAAAAATAATTCCTATTCCGAAGGCCGATAAAGACCTCGGCAATCCAATTAATTACAGACCTATTGTATTAACAAGTTTTCTCTGCAAAACTATGGAAGGGATGATCAATGATCGACTTGTCTGGTTTCTGGAATCGAACAATCTACTTGCAACTATTTTCTGATATGTACGAGAAGTCTTTGCTTCTGAAAAATCATATCCAAGAAAGTAATCAGTATTCAACTGACGGAAAAATTTCAATGGTTCCGCAATTTTGAAATTATGACATGAACGTCGCAAAAATTAAAGTTTGTCCGATTTGGATGAAAGTTTCGTATGTTGTGGAGTTAAGAAAATTAGCGGATACGAATTTTTTCCAATTTACTGCCATTTTAGCTCAATTTCCGTTTTTGACGGGTGTTAGTTTGAGACCTACATGTAGCCACACAGAGGCATCCAAAATCGCGTATGGTTGCAATGATAACTGAGGGTTTGGACAGGGGTAATTCCATCTAGATACATCTAAAACTACCAAAGCTAAAGCCATAATAACGTCACGCACGCACGCACGCACGCACGCACGCACGCACGCACGCACGCACGCACGCACGCACGCACGCACGCACGCACGCACGCACGCACGCACGCACGCACGCACGCACGCACGCACGCACGCACGCACGCACGCACTTGTAATGTGTAAATACCGGGCTCATTTGTCTCAAAACACACAGCCGGGTTCTCCACTTTCTACTTTCGCCACACGAATAAAACTTCATAAATTACGAAAGCAAGGGAAGCCGAATCAGTTTCTGTAAAAATGAAATGTCCAGCACTAACAGAAAGAAATGAGTTTTTTACATTATGATTGGGCTCGCCTTCTTCACACATGTGTGTGACAACTGGGAACAGATGCGTGTGGCCAATGGGGGTACGTACACAAGACGCAACCGGGGAGAGATGTATGTATTTAATGTGTCCCCTACACACAGGATACCCGATGCGTCCTTAAGGGTAACAACAGAAGGTTTCTTGGCAGAGCTCGCCGCTCTCATTCCAAAGGGGGGGGGGGGGGGCAAGTTTATCCAACGGCAAAACGATGACATAACTGTCAAAGGTTTGTCTCAAATACATCAGGAAAGAAAAAAATTAGAAACACTATGAGCACAGCTCACTAAATGATACCTATCGAACACTCTTATCATCCACTTTTTACGAGACATGTGCCTTCGATAAACCGTCTGAATTTTTTTTGTTACCCAACCAACACAAAAATAAATACAAATGAACTGACAGACATAGCATCATCTTGTGACACTTACTTTTATAGTATACAAGTTACAATTTGGGAAGTAAACTTTAGGTAAGTGCCAATAGGTATGCTGCGACCTGTGTACTCACGCCAAAACATGGGACAGATGCTAAAATGTTTCTCTGTTTGGGAGAATGGACAAATTGACTGGTACATACAATTAAGTCAACCATCATTGCCAAGAGTATCAGGACTTGAAGTTGGGTGTAACACAAACCAAAGTAAGTGTTAGCTTAGAACCCAGTCCTCAATCATGTTCAGGTTTCATTAAACTGCATATATCAGGAATAGATTGTTTGAAAGCAGTTAGGACCATTGTCAATACAGATACTGGTACATGTACATACAATTAAGTCAACCGCTCATTGCCATGAGCATCGGGATTTGAAGCTGGGTGTACAAGGTACTTACCGGCTTCTACTTGTCTTTGGGATCGTCTTACTCGCCTTGTCAACACCATGTTTCCATTACTAACATCATCAACTAGGAAGCGTCTGCCCACGCACCATGCATTGCCACGCATGCGCATAAATTATAAAGGGGCACACATTCAATCGAGCCCAGTTGATCCACACAATTCCCGTTTTTTAAGAGATAAACAGGCTCACGACACACAACCTTATGTACATGTATAATGTTACTAAACATATATAATACTATAAAGTTACTAAAAATAGACTTCAGCACCCAAAGTCGGAAAAATGTCCTACAGGGGTCTTTCTGTAATTTTGATTTTTTCTATAACAATTCGACCCAAGGATCCCCGTTCTGCATGTCTCTACAAACGGGGTCACCCTGTTTGTCACAGCGAGCCCGGTTAGTGGGTTAAAAATCTAAAAATGAGCCCCATCGTCGGTGTTTACAAACACGCACGCACGCACGCACGCACGCACGCACGCACGCACGCACGCACGCACGCACGCACGCACGCACGCACGCACGCACGCACGCACGCACGGAAATGGTTCAAAATTAAATTGCGCTGGATAAAGTTGAAATCAAGTGATATTTTAGTTCATGTTAGTTTAGATGACATTTTAGTATGTAGTTCTACTATATATAAAATGCCGATGACATAAATTTTAGCTTTACACGTCAACCGTGGTGAACACGCCAGCAATGGGATTTCAGTAGTTAAAATTTAGGCCGACAGTGGAACTACATCCAAGTTGACCTTTGGTGACCTCGACCTGAATGAAAACCTGTCTAAATTTATCGGTCGTCGCCTCGCGAAGAGTGAAATGAAAGCGTCAATTATTTATCTCGCTTTTAAATGAGTTTACCTCATAAGATACCCCAAATTAACAAACATGCGTTATCTCATGTTAATAAAGCATATCTAACTTGAAATAGTATGTTATTATATTATTAAAATGAAAAAGGCTCCGTGATTTGCGCGGTTCTTTCTCCATTTCGTTTCGGTGATAACATTGACAGAGGAGGTACCGCCCACTGGTGCTCATGTAAACAAAAACAGATTCGCACGACGAGGTGACGAGCGATAAATTTAGATGTTGTTTTCATTCAGGTTCATTCTCGTTCTCCTGCCTCTAGTGTGGTTCAATCAGGTATATCGTACTCAGAGAAAGACAAATCACCGAGCCGCAACTCGGGCCGCTCATTTGATTATAAATTCTCCCAGTTTCGGCATAAAAGCGGAGTTAATTTTGATAAAAGGAATTGGCGCCTCCCCGATGTTTGTAAAAACATCCTTATGATTGGTAGTTCAAATTTAGGACGCATTGATCGAAATCCCCGTCCGGACATCCAGGTGGAGTGTTACCCCGGCGCCAAATTCAATCATTTTCGCTCTATGTTTAAAGGGCACAGGGGCCAGTCCAGTCCCCAAAAATATTATTAAATATTGGCGTGAATTCTCGAAATGATAATTCTGATTTCGTAGTTAAGCAGTTGCGGAATATGCTTAGCGATATGAGGGTCAAGTTTAGATCAGCAAAAATTTATTTCGCTGAACTAAACTTTTCGCAAAAACTCCCTCAGGCTGGAAGGAGAACCTTGAGCACCAACAACGAAACCATTCGGAAAGTGAAGGACGTTAACGTGATACCAAAAATTGATGACGCGAAGTTCGATGTTGCTCAGGATTTAATCCACTGGACCACGAGACCCTCCAATATTATGTACGATCACTGGTTGAACCATCTAGATATAAACTTAGTAAAGGCAAATGTAACAATCGCCTATTAGACGTGGGATTAGGAACTAATGTGGTTAACCTGTCTGGCACCAATGACCTAACAACCCAAGAGAAGTCTCTTTTAGATCTCGGTTTAACCTTTGTACCAGCACCTAAGCCTAAAACTGGTAATCAAACAAATATACCATCATATAACTGTAATTTTCTTAGGCAAATGAAATAAGCAGACCGCTTTAGAACCTCCAGCGGTCGGAAACTTCCTTTTATAGAATCATCTAGTTGGTCATCTCCAGATAGTGAAGTAGATCCCGAAATTATTGAGGCCAGCAAACGAATCCTCCAAAAGGTGTTCAGCATGAACATACTCTCCGATAAAGACAATTTAACAGTTGGTGAACGGAGAGCCCTCACGAAAAATAAGAAATTAGTAATTAAACCAGCCGACAAAGGTGGGTCGGTAGTCGTTCTATCTTGGGATAATTATATAAAGGAAGCCATGAGACAACTCAGCAATACTAAACATTATAAGAAAATAGATTCACTTATTTGGCCTAGTAATGTCGAAAAATTCAATAAGATCTTAAAATTTCTCCTCGACAAAGATCACATAAGCAAAAAACAATTGAAATATTTAACAGCTGAGCTCAGTGCTCAAACAAGACAATTTTACATCCGACCAAAGATCTACTGACGTAACTCCACCCGGGAGGCCAATTGTATCAGATTGTAATTCGGAATCTTATGCGATCTCGGAACTAATTGATTATCGTCTTAAACCTATAGCAAATAGACATCCGAGCTCTCTAAAACAATACACAGGATTTCCTGTCAAAAATTTCGAAAAATGCAATTCTGGCTACTTTGGATATCGACAGTATGTATACGAACATTGATATTGATAAAGGTGTTAAATCGGTTAAAAATGCATTTGAAAAATATCCGGATGTAACGCTCGGATGAACAAATTTTGGATCTTTCAGTGCTGAGCTTAAAAGGTAATGACTTTCAGTTCAATGGAGAATACTTTCTACAAATAATGGGTTGTCCTATGGGCAAAAGATTCAGGCCTAATTTTGCAAGCATTTATGTAGCGGAATGGGAGGAAAATGCCTTAAGCAAATGTGCAGAGCATCCTCTCTTATATCTCAGATATTTGGATGACATTTTTCTTATTTGGGAACATTCAAAAGAAGATTTTGATGAAATTTTAGAAATTTTGAACAATCATGATCCAAACATTAAATTAAAAGCTACTATCGGTGAAAGTTCTGTTGATTTTCTCGTTGTGACCGTGTATAAAGGCAAGCAATTTCAGGCGTCCGGTCATTTAGATTATAAAGTATATTTTAAACCAACTGATTCACATCAATTGTTGCACACAAATTATTTCATCCTCAACATACATTTAAAGGTATCATCAAATCACAGCTCATTCGTTTCCCCCGCAATTCAAGTGATAAGGTAAATTTCAGTGAGGCTTGTTCTACTCTATTTGGGGACCTCAGATCGAGGGGGGTACTCATTGCGCTTTTTGCGTAGACTGAAATCTCAAACTCTGAAAACGCTCGAAAGTCCAGCTAAAACTATTGATTTCGAACCACTGAAAACTGAACACAACTGACTATTGCAGAATGATAGTGGCGCGGTATTTAATTACAAAAAGACTCGTTGTAGATTGTATACTTTTATGCCTGATCAGGAAGAGGAATTTTCCTCCGAACAAACGAAAAATCATTATCAGATCCGTAACCCCCTCCATTATGATTCACCAAATATTATTTACCTTATCACGTGTAAGCGCTATGTTGGTCAAAGTCAAAATCCTTTCCGAGTACGTGCAACTAGACACAAACAGGATATAAAACATAATGCTGAAGCCCCAGCAGAACAACATTTTAACCTTTTGGCCATTCTTTGGACGATTTCGAAATCCATCATATTGAACAACCACCAATTAAAGACACATTAGAAGAAACTGATGAATTTAGAAAAAAATGTGAAGCTTTTTGGATCAATACGCTTCAAACTCTCTGGCCATTTGGTATGAACATATCAGAGGGAGAATGTGAAAGGAGGTCCATCATTCCTTTCACTTTAACATACAACAGAATGAATATCGAAGTAGCAAAAATGTTAAAAGATGAATTCAATTTAACCAATGTTAAATTAAATGAACCTTTGAATCTTCGACCTGTCATCGCCTATAAGAAAAACCACAGCTTGCGTAACATCCTTGTAAGAACTACATTAGAGCCCATCAATGAATAACATCAATTATTGCCAGTCAGTTTAACCAATTCCTGAGCTCATCACTTAGTTTAAATCAATTTTATGTATTTTTTGTCATGTTTGAAACTCATCAGGGTTCAGTAAATGAAAACAATTTTTCGGCGGCATATTAAAAGAAAAAAACGTTTCAGTAGGAAATGTCTGTGCCAGTGCGAATTTTTAACCTCAAACACACACAAATGGAAATGGTTCAAAATTAAATTGCGCTGGATAAGGTTGAAATCAAGTGATATTTTAGTTCATGTTAGTTCAGATGACATTTTAGTATGTATAAGTCCACATTTATACCATGATTACCTATTCTACTATATATAAAATGCCGATGACATAAATTTTAGCTTTGCACATCAACCGTGGCGAACAGCAATGGGATTTCAGTAGTTAAATTTATGCCTACAGTGAAACTACATCCAAGTTGACCTTTGGTGACCTCGACCTGAATGAAAACCTGTCTAAATTTATCGCTCGTTGCCTCGCGAAGAGTGAAATGGAAGCGGCAATTATTTATCTCGTTTTTAAATGAGTTTACCTCATAAAATACCAAAAATTAACAAACATGCGTTATCTCATGTTAATAAAGCATCTATAACTCGAAATAGTATGTTATTATATTATTAAAATGAAAAAGGCCTCGTGATTTGTTCGATTCTTTTTCCATTTCGTTTCGGCGATAACATTGACAGCGGAGGTACCGCCCACTGGTGCTTATGTAAACAAAAACAAATTCGCACGTATGTACGACTGCTGCTCAGTAAAATCTAGAAGAAATAATAGCGACTCTTAATAATCTGACGATCATGGTATAAATAAAATATACGCAAAGTAGATTGGTGTTCCAAATGTTCACAACGTGTGGTGAAGTGGTGTTAACACCACTTCACCACTCGTTGTGGACATTGTACACCAAGCTAGTATTGGTATATTCTATACACCTGGAATTTAATTAAGCACCCCCTGTTTTTATCGAAGTGGTGTTAATAGAAACTGTCATTACTTTCATGCTATCTTTCAGATGACCAAAAGTGATTGTTTGTGGAAAGGATGGTCTATTGACAAATGAAAGACAACACATTGATGAAAATATGCAGTATTTGAATGGCAAAAATTACACATATCTGTCACTATTGTTTTTGATAGAAAATGTTCTCTCGACAAAATGTAACTTGTGATCTCCTGAACACAACAGCAGTGCCTGACGTCAGTAACGAGTGTAACCAACACGTGCCCGAATGACAGCCTTAACACTCCCCCTAATGCTACCAGTGAGCCTTCTGATACCGCCCAGAGACAACTGCTGCCACTTCTCATGCAATGCAGCTTCCAAATCGGCCAAATTCTGTAGTGGCGGATCCCCTGCTTGCACACGACGTCCAAAAAAGTCACAGATGTGTTCTAAGGGATTCAAATCGGGGCTCATTGCAGGCGAAAGTAGTGTTGTAATAGCGTTGTTCTGAAGGAATGCTCTCACAGCATGGGAACGATGTGGCCTTGTATTGTCATCCATGAATACAGGACGAGTAGCCAACGAGTGTTTGTCAAAATGAGGAACGGCAGCCGGATTGAGAATGTCCCGGATGTACAGATGACCACTGAGAGTCCCACGAACAGTCACCATATCAAGTTTACAATCACGAGAGTGACATCCCCAGATCATTACTGATCCTTCACCATAAGGAACAGTAGGTTTGATGTTCGTTGGCACGAAAGCAATATTTCTGTGTTTCCACACTCCCATGCAACCATCTGTGACGTGAAGCATGAACCCTACTCTCGTCTGACCAATGGACGCTCCTCCACGTCCTGAGATTCCAATGTTGTCTTGCCATACACCACTCCAAACGTCGTCTTTGATGCTGATCGGGCAGAGCTGGACGCTTGATGACCCTTCTGGACCTCATACCCAGTACTTTGAGATGGTTTCGGACACACGAAGGCGTTTCAAAACCTCACTAGTAGCAAAGGGTTCACGTCTAACGAGGCGTTCCAGACTCCGATCTTCCGGAGGAGAGGTCTTTGGGGTTGTCCAGGCCTTGGTCGGTCTTTAATATCGTTGGTTTGTTGATGTTTTCGGACAAGTCTGCTGAGGACAGAATGTCTATATCCAAGTGGCCTTCCAATAGCTTTGAATGAAATGCGTGTTGCATGCATGCCAACGATTTGCCATCTTAGTGCCTCTGACAGTCTCCTCTTTGCCATGTCTGCGTTTATTGATAAAAGAAGTGACAAATTGTCTTGTTTTATACCCAGATATTGCATGTGGATGATAGTGTTTTTTGAGACATTCGTGGGAATCATGCTTCACGTGGACTAGGGGATTTGTTTGGAATACGCTATCAACCAGGAATGTCATGTTTCACTAGATGAAATGTGCTGCAAGACATAGCAATCATTAAAACATAACAATCAGTAACAGCAGCTTCACTGACATGAAACATTTCAGGGGGTGCTTAAATAAGTTCCAGGTGTATATATACTATTAAAAAAATGTAGGGGATATTTGATATAAGTGAGATATCTGAAGAAATATATTTATATTTTCATCAAAACGACAGTTGAGGCATTGCACTGTGACATCTGGTGAATGACTTCAGCGATAGTTGGGTGTCTGACAACATTCCACGCACTGAGCTGTAGAAGACATGGACGGTCAGTCAGAGAATTTACCACATTAAGTCCAAGATCTCACTACCTTGCAAATCCTCCTCGGTTCGTGAGACAAGCGCGGATACGACGTGGCATACTCCTCACCAAACGTCCAATATCAGCTTGACTGATGTTATTCAATTCTTCCTGTAGTGCAGCGGCTAGTTCCTGGACATTGGTAGGGGGCTGCTGGCGTTATCGTAGGCGCCTGCCAAGCATATCCTAGACGTGCTCGATTGGTGTGGTGAAAGGTCTGGACTTCGTGCTGGCCAAGGCAGTGTTGTGGTGTTCTGCTCCTGGAGGAACTCTGTAGCGAATCGGGCCCTGTGTGCTCTTGCATTGTCGTCTTGGAAAATGAATCGACGGCCGTGACGTCGCGCAAATGGCACCACATGGGCTGCTAACATGTTGTCACCGCAGTACTGCCCGTGACACGCCATTGGATGACATATAATGCTGTTCTGCTTGTCATGATTATGCCTCCTCACACAATAACCCATCCACCACCAAATCGACCGTGCTGCCTAACGGTTACGCCATGGCATCGTTCGTTCCGCCGCCGCAACACTCTGTTTCGCCCATCGTGAAAGTTGAGAGTGAACCTCGATTCATTGGAAAACATGACGTTGCTCCACCGACGATTGTCCCAGCGCTGTTGTGCTCCACACCAATTACGCCTTGCTGCGATGTGACGTTCAGTCAAACGTGGAATTATTCGAGGTCGTCGAGCGTACAAATTCCAGCTATGTAGGCGATTTCGGATAGTCGCACATCTGTCGCTCGGTGCAGCTCCTGTCCATTTTCTGAGGCACTTTGATGGCGGTTACGTAATGCTGTGTTCGGATGAAACGATGCTGGTTTGCAGTTGTCGCCCTTGGGCGACCTGACCGACGTCTGTCATCAACATTGCCTGTCTGACGGTAGCGTGACCACAACCTGCTAATCACCGATTGAGTAACTTTGAGAATTTGAGCCACTGAAGTCTGTCTGTTGCCACCTTCCAACATGCCAACGGCACGTAAACGTTCGTCACGTGTCAGTCTTCGTATACCTCAAAAGTTACGTTTCGACCAGAAACTATTAATGAACGGGTTGATACCAAGAAAAGAACGATGGGATCTCAGAAAAAGCCTGTCTAGTACAAATGAAAATTTCAAAACGTACCCCAGACATTAACGCGGCGCTCGTGCGAAAAGCCTGCACGACGTTTTCGTAGGTCGGTGACATTCATGATCCACACTAAACTTGGTAACATACTGATGTGTCCAATCATGCGTATCCAATACCATTTTCCGTTTGGATATCCCCTACATTTTTGAATAGTATATATAAAACTGAAAATAATCTCACTTCAAATGCTGGAGATATGACGTAAATACCGTCGGACGTATTACTTCACGTTTTTGTCCGTATTGTGCAGTTTGCATTAAAAAAGCTGATTTTATAACACGCACACTTATTTATTGGGGGTTTAACGACACTTTCGTCAGCCAGAGTCGGTTCATATCAGACAGTTTTACGGATGGAGGAAGCCGGATCAACCGATAAGAACCCCTGAGCAGCGGCGAGCAGATGTCAGGCTCACGAATGGACTAACGCCTCACAAGCAGGCAAATGCACCAGCAACGTGCAGTACGCCGTAGTACACAACACCACTATGCCACCACGTGGGTAATCGGGATGAAGTAACACACCCAAGGACACAACGCAATTACAGCTGGTCAGGATGAAACTGTGGAATTTTCGGTTTGAAGTCCAGTGCTCTAACCACTGAGCCACCGGGCCACTATAACACGCACAGCTCCATCGTCGTTAAAAGAGACACACCTTTGAAATTTCACGTATAGTTTTCAGACCATTTGAAATTGTCAACAGTATCTTTACTTTTTGACTTTCAAACCGCGATTCGAGTGATGCGTGTTTTACGTTTTTTCCCCGATCTTTCATTTTCAGCCCATTGGATGCTCATCCTTCGAAAATTTTGTGAATATAATCTTCAATAAAAACATATCTAAAACGTGTTTCCATCCTGAGAACTTGAAATTCTCAGCGGTTAAGTCCGAACTGACGGAGATAAATGTCCGAAAACTTTAAATGCGTTTGATTTTCAGGACATTTTGTTAGTTTGATGACCTAAAATTAAAAAAAACGGCGTGTTTATTTAACGTCATTTTTTTACGTTTTTACGTCATTTCGTATTTTAACATGTTACCCTGCCTACTTCCCATTTAGTGACAGTTCAACCTCAACAATTGCAAGTGTTTTACATACCCACTTTAAAGTAAATTTTTAAAGTAAAATTTCATTATGTGAAGTTGAAATTAAATGACATTTTTGTCTGCATGATCTTGACACCATTTCATGAAGTGACAAAAATCGGCGTTGGGCTCCGCTTCGTTGAATTATATCTTAAGTTTCGCTTTGCGTTCTTACCCTCTGCACTCTGATGTCAAAATTCTGAAATTTCAAAATAGCATTTTCCACAAAATGTAATTGGGAATTTAACCAATTCAATCTTGTTTAGCAGAGCTCAATGATTGTTGCATTGTGGTAAAAAACTCAAGGTTAAAATTTTGATATTTTGACAGGAGAGTGCAGAGGGTTAAGTGGACCTTCAGTAATGACCGAGCATCACTTCAAATATCAAATGCAGTTGCTCGTTTTCTATAGACAGTATCGTATAAGACGATTCCATCCATCCAGCAGAGGGCTATGTTGATAGATACTGAGTTGATGGTGTTTAGGACTTGGTTACACATTGATTCCACTGGGGACGGTTGAGAACATTTTACAAAAGGGATAGAAAGGTTCTAACGAGTTTTACTTACCTTTAAGACATGGTAAAATAACATGCTTCTGGGATTTCTTCACACCAACCTATCAAGGCGATCGGTGTTTTTGTATAATACATATTATTCTACCAGCATGCTTCTTTAACCAATCATCGTGCGGCATTGGTCATTGAAAAGTTAGCCATACATGTATACTGTCACCCCGCACTTGAAGTCTCCTCCACATGGCTCCACATAGGGTGAGAAGATGTCATTTTGGATTCCCAGTAAATATCCTCGCCTCTACTCCATTAAATACACGTCGCCGAGAGTGCTACACCAAAAATATATCACTGCTTAATGCATTATTGGGTTATTTATAATCCGATCGATACTGTATAACTGAAGCGAAAAATTGGTTAGCGCCCTTGCATCACCCGGATTAGGCGTTTTGTTTATGAACAAAACACTTGTATGAAAATCGGTGAATATTTCGGTCTTTTTCTCCACCTTCGGCCATCTTTCATCCCGAAGGCAATTCTTCGTATTCAAGGATGATTGAAAAAGAAACAAGAGAGAGATGTGCGCATCGGAGATGCAAGCGTCGAGTTGTGGCAACCTTCTTCATGCTCTCTCGATTGAAAATCAGAAATGTCATCGCATTAAGCTCAAAACTCGTAGAAATTGACAAGCACAAAATTCGTAAAAATGGATTAATTAAGGCCCATAGCTCTGTAATGAGAAATTAGATCAGGCCAGTTTTCGAACTCGCTTGAGATATTATTGCATACGAACTGTATAGCAAATATTAGTCAAATCGGAGAACGTGTGTTCAAGTTATTGCGCCAGTCAGCTCAAAATTAAAAAAAATGACGCATTAAGGCCCATAACTCCGTAAAGAAAAATTAGGCCGAGCCAGTTTTCGAACTCGCTTGAGATATTATTGTAAAGGACCAGTATGGCAAATAGTAGTGAAATCGAAGAACGTTTGTTCAAGTTATTGCGCTAACAAGCTCAAAATTTGTAAAACTTGACGAATTAAGGGTCATAACTCTGTAATGAAAATCAGCCCGGGCTAGTTTTCCAACTTGTTCGAACTATTATTGCATAAAACCTGTATGGAAAGTATTAGACAAATCGGAGAACGTTTGTTCAAGTTATTGCGCTAACGAGCATAAAATTTGAAAATATTGATTAAATAAGGGCCATAATAACAAAAAATCGAACCGGGTCAGTTTTCGAACTTGTTCGAGATATTATTCACAAAAGAACTGTATGACAAATATTAGTCAAAACGGAGAACGTTAGTTATTGCGCTAAAAGTGCGAGGACGCCCCGATACCCGCCCACCCGGACGCACGCCGACCGTCGCCAAACCATAGGTCTCGGTTGTTAACACAACTCAACCAAAAATAGATGAGACCATGACCAACCCATAACATACTCAACAAACAAGACAAGCATTCTTTTCGAAATTTCGACTCTGCTATGAGCCGTTTGTTTACCCACCTTTTGTGGAAATTTGAGCGCAGCCGACGATTGATGTAATGTAATGTGTGTTTACTTACTTTTTCCGCCTCAGTTATAGATATTCCAATCAATAAGTATTTAATTCCCCTTGAAAACATCAAGATTTTAACATAATTTGTGAAACTACCCGTCGTAATCATAAAACTACGGCTGTGTTCATTCTCTGTTTCTGATTGTAGTGTCATCGAAATGTCTATCAAGTCAAGTCCTCGATTGAGCAACATTTCTAGCTTTGATTCGCCGAAAATGAATCTTTGTGGAATTTTTCAATTGTCCGGAATATATGAGTTGGTCGGAAAGCGAACCTCCTTTTTTCAAGCAACTGAAATATTCCAGACGAGTGAATCTAAACACAGGTGGTGACCCCTATTTGTGGGCTAGCCTAGTTCTAGGTGATAGCAACATCGAATATCTTACGGAATTATTCTGGTGGCCTGGAAGCGTGCAAACAAGAGTAGCTAGTGGACATTTGTACATTTAGGGGTGTGACATTGATACCTGTGGCTTGACAAAAATGACGTTATCGATGTTTCGATAGTATAGTACACTAATCATTCCACCCCTGCATATGACGAACACTTTAAACACCTTCCGTCGCATTCATCAAGACCCGATAATCAAGAAGATCACCTTTTCAATTTTTCTCCTACCAGGCAGATGCATAATGTAGCTCGCCAGTACATTTTGAACGTATGTGCACCCATCCTTCCCATCGCACACACTTCCATAGACCTATCGTGGCCTCTCTCTATACCACATCTACTTGACACTGCGGTGGCGGTGCTTATACTATTTGTTTTCGTACACAGTCGTCATAATTTCCCAAATGTTGCCTCTACCGTTCAAGCTGTTAGAGCATTGGACTTGATTATTGGAATTTGTTTGTTTTTTTATTACAGTGCGGTTATCTCCCATAGATTGTATAAAGCCGTTCTTCTGACAATCTGACGTGTTTGAGTGGAATTCCCAATGTACGCCATTTTCAGTTTTTTTCTTCAAAGCTTGCAGATAAGTTGCATTTCACCAGAATTAGACTCTATGGCAAAATAATGAAACGCAGTTTTTTCTCCATAGATATATTCCAAATGCTCTTTACTTAGTCCGAGAACTGCGAGAAGAACCTGCGCCTTGGACGTTCTCATTCTCTCCGCTATTTAACTCACAATGGCTGAAGTTAGAATCCCTTAACTTTGTTACCTCAAGGGTTGGTTGAAGAGATCAGCTACATAAAAAGTTGTTTCATATCATTAATGGACGCTGTAAGCAAACTGAAAGTGGATCTCTTATCACCGATAGAAAAAGTATGTAAGCGAGGGATACATTATCTGATAACATCACATTTGTGCGTAGTGGCAAGACTGGAAGTCAATTTTATATTCTGTTGCGGTTTTCCATGAAGATTTCAAAAATCCAACGACACTTCAGCAACAGAATTATTCCCCACCAAACTCACAGTAACCTACGAACCCCATATCCTGATGTCCATATCCTAATGTATCTTTTTCTGGGAGCGATCACTGAAGGCACATCCGTATGCACAGAACTTGCTCACATATGCAAATTTGCAAGCAAGAAAAAATTCTTTGGGAAGTAAATGTAATTTAGATTATCTGAATATTTAGATGGATACCACGTCAGGAAGAATTTGCCATACAGAGTTGCACAAAACCCGTGAAAAGAATGATACGAACATATATTTTAACTACAGAACACAATTTCACTCACCATTAAATAAATATGTTTTTACATCACATCTGGACTGGGTACAAATTTCCTTTCCGAGTAATTTTACCCGAGTAAGCAAATCCACTCAAATGACAAACCCAAATAACCGTTACTCCACGTATGCAGAATTTACCCACGTAACCAATTTTGTTATATGAACGTAATTACACACCCGTGTAAAATGATATCTGGAGTAAATTTGCACCATGTCGATATATATGTTTTATAATATGTGAACGCGAAGTTGATTTGGTCACAGAAGGATTATCTGGGAATTTAAGTTTTTTATTGTGTAATGGTTATAATTAATCTATATATGTACTTATTTTAACTGATGACAGTAAGTCTATTAATCGGCATCGTGTCGTGGTGATGGAAATGGACGAAAACGCGAGGTTTGACCTGGTCAGCAGTTTTGCCTCTCTTTGTATCTAGCGAAAGTTGCAGTATTAATTAGTCCATGCTTCCCAAGGCAATATTATGAAATCTATCTTTACCACATAAGCATAAAGACTACCCCTGGCCTACTCTATGGTGATCAAGTGTGCATGTAGACAGTCTTATGATGTAGACCAACTTCAAAATTAACCGTTTCTTGAGACACTGTTGGGATTCATGTCTTTAATTTCATAATTATTCGACCAAATATACTTTCGAGAGAAAAAAAACATTTTGTGTAATATATAACAAATAGTATAAATATTAGACAGGGAATGTTTGAATGCGGGACATATTTCATGTGGTGTGCAGGTTTTAAATCCACCCACTCAAAAATATTTTCAATATTACCGTATTTTAAATACCGTCTGATATATTAGATACATGTTTTTTTCATTTAATTTAATTTTCAAACATAATTCAAACTATTCTGCAATGAAACTCTTCCGAAGAAACTTTTCTACTCTTC
This sequence comes from Pictodentalium vernedei, assembly GCA_031216915.1. Classification (NCBI taxonomy): domain Eukaryota; kingdom Metazoa; phylum Mollusca; class Scaphopoda; order Dentaliida; family Dentaliidae; genus Pictodentalium; species Pictodentalium vernedei. The sequence continues at coordinate 185,536,912 of CM062293.1, forward strand.
TGAAATTTGGTAATGTATAGTGCCGGAACTGTTATACCAGAAACTTCACACACCCAATTTGACCTAAACAACACTATATAAGAACAACCCGCTATGGAGATGTTCATAATAAACTAAGTACCATCTCATGTATTTTTTATCAAGAATATTATCTTTAGGAAATACTACAGAATTAATGTGTTTCCCATAAACTCCCACCATGAAACTTTATCGAAAGTAAATACAACACATGTCAAACTCCAGGACACTGTTTGATTAGGCATAGAGGTTATGTTAAATAGAGTATCTCTCGGATCTAGACAACCGGAACATTAAGACTAACGGTTGGACTATGCTCATGTGACACCGTTCCCCGAGGGCTTAATAACAGTGGTTTATCACCTAGGTATTTTCACTTAAAAGTTCCTCTGATGGTTACATGTGATCTCAAAATGAACATTTCCACATTGAGAATATTTCCTTCACTCTCCTTTTCAATAAACTTATAAATCTTTGCTGGAAACAGTGGCTTTGACTGGGAAGGCTTGCGATTAGAAAAAGCTGTATCCTACTTTATTCTACGCTGAATGATAGATTATCGAAATAATTGCGGAAAGACAGAAATCGTATCCGCCAGTGTGAATATATTGAAATTTTCACTTTCACGATTTCAATCAAAATGGACTTCTTTCAAAGCGTCACTTCAAGGTGAATACGAGTCAAATTATCACTGGAAATGATCAATTTGTTCTAAAAACGTATAATGAAAAGAAAATCTAGTGTTTTTGAGTGGATAAGGATCATTTCCAGCAATAATCCAAGGCATATTCACCTTAACTTGATGCAAGAAACGCATCAGCTGAATCAGATCGCAAGACGCTCTTTGTACCGAGTATCGATCAAATCACTTCCGCGTATCAATGCGCAGCAGCTGTTTACTTTCTTGCATCAATTAAAGATTGAAACGAGTGAAATTATCAATAGGAATGATCAGATTGTTATAAAAATTGTATAATAAAAAGAAAATGTAGTGTTTTTAAGTGGACACCGAAAATTATCTCACTCGTGACCGAGACAAAAATGGTGAATTTAAACTAAAATAAACATTTGTCTCGGTCACTCTTGAGATAATTTTCGGTATCCACTCAAAAACTCGTATTCTTCGAGGTTGTCCCTTCTCCTTTATACTTTACGTCTCTTTCTATCCGAAGGAAGGGTTTATAAGTATGGAAAAAGGGTCAATAAATACAATGATTGATTGTGTCGGGATTCAATAATTTTGTCAGTGGTGAGTGAATAGGATAAAAAGCACTTCGCAGCAGTCTTTATTATAACACTTCATAAAAGAATATAATCTGCATATCTGACAAATCTCTCACACATGTGTTTTCACCAAACCAGGAGCTATAATTTCATTTAGACAGTACGTGTGGAATGGGCGGTGCATGCGTTGCGACATTACGAGAACGATTTTGGCGTGATATTTGTCCACACTCTAAAATCAGTTGGGATAAAAATTAACCCAAATCAACTGGGTTGAGAGAATATCAACCCAATTGATTTTATATTCACTCAACCCAGTTGATTTGAGTTCATTTTCAACCCAACTGATTTTAGAGTATACAGGTCAGATGCGCAATTTAAAATAAATCTAAACGAAAAATAACGAGTGAAAACAGAGGAAAAAGAAATTTATTTACACATGTCATCTTAAGGTCGCCTTGGCAACTACCATGACAACGAACAATGATAGCGGCGGTATTAATTGGTATCAAAATAGAGAGAATGCTGTTACCTTTACTGGTATTCGTTTATCTCCAGAACGACATTATAAAATTGAGCCATTTTAGAAGAATGCTCCATCAGTACAAATATTGTTTGTTACGATATCGGTTGGAATCAGATACAGTTCATTAACCGATATTCTGGAAGTGTCACCTAAACTCGATTTGAAACGTGTCACACCACCACGGAGGTTTTGGGGACATCAGTAATAATGACCAGTCTGATCATAGTTTGGTTTCACATTCGATGATATTCGACGTTATTAAGTCTGATTTCTTAACATCATGTTGTATGAATGATTAACATCCTGCCAGTTGCACTGCCTTCTAATGGCGAATTAGAGCGTCGCATTAATCACCGAGTGCTTGACCTTTCTCATGTTTATTGGTCTATTCAGTATGATTTGTAAAAGTTAAGATCTTTGTTTTCTAGAAGTGATGTTCTGTAGTCGAGGTTGCTTTGAGGTTTCCGATGTTGAGGAAAGATCAAAATATCGTTGAAACCCCGGACACTTTTTATGTGCAGCTAATCAGTTCTCAGTACACCAATACAACGTCTTCTCTTTGTCCCCACTATCGTTTTTCTCTGAAGGTTGGTAGTTCCACATCTCTTGTTTTACAAATCGGGTTTACACGGAAAGTAGTTTGTAAGCGAAGCGAATGAAGATGGACGCAGACGAAACAATGTCAAGGATAACATATTAATATCTTAAAAGAAATGATCTCTTTTAAGCACAAAAATGTGAATATGTGGAGACATTGACATATGACGCCCCGCAATCCCCGATTGCTTTTTCAAAATATACTCTGATGTCTGCGAAAAATGAATGTGTTGATGATGCCCACATTTTACATGGCAATACAAATTGAATATCTTCAACATATTTTAGTTTTTATTGGCCATAAAACAAATGTCGAAATTGGAAAGTTGATACAGCGTTATTAGTTTTCGTCCAAGGTAATAGTCCAGTAGAATTAGCATAAACCCGGAACAAATTGCAATAGTTTTTTTTATTGCTGGATCTTGTTCTGGGGGTCACTCTTAGTCCCTCAATATAAAATAGGACAAAATTGGACCACCGGAAGTACCCTAATTTGCATAAATTCAAAATGGCCGCCCATGAGCACCTAGGGGAACGATATCTCCTAAACGGTGCGTTTTAGGCCTCATAAATGTATCATAAGCAGATAGGAAAGTGACCCCAAAGAATCCAAATATGTCATCAGAATTTGCATATGATGTCACATATGCAGGAAATGACGTCATAGTACCTAGATATGACGTCATAGGCATCTACCATGCCATAACTGAGAATGGAATCAAGAGTTTTGAAAAATGTCGTTTATTATGTGCCGACTTCAAACAATGACAGACATGCTGGTAACTCCTTGGGTAATCCAAGGTCTGTATGGAATTAGTCCTAACCAGTTTACCAACAAAATCTAAAAAAGGCTCTAATGTCACACACAGTTCACTGCATATACAGCTGGTCTAAAATCTGCTTCTAAGATCATACTCCTAACTAATTACCTGGCCAGGAGCTGTAACCAGATAAATTTGTATGTACTTTCTAGACCTATATAGGCCCCATGGAATCCAAATACACCGACAGAATTTGCATATGGTGTCAGTTATGTCCGGAATGATGTCATCGATGACGTCATTTATACAATCTGTAAGGTATTTGCTTACATACAGTTTGAGGTTTTACTTAATCTGAATCGATATCGATATCGATATCTGCGGCAACGTCCCCCGTATTAGTGCACGATGTGCCTTTGCATCCTGTGCATGATGGTGAACACTCTAAGCCATTTTTCCGACAGCTGCAGCGTTGGGTGTCACAATCACCCTTGCATTGACACCGGATTACTTTTAACAGATATTCCGGTGCAGGAAGCAAGTCCATCTTCTTTGGCAGCATATGGCCATCTGACAGGTACCAGCCCCAATCCGTGGGATTCAGTTCTTCCCCCATCCAAACTTGGGCTTGATAGTAAACCCTCTGTGAGTGATATCTTGCTGCGTTGGATGTTGGAGGTAGTGTCTGCACTTGGACGCTGCGATTACTGGTAGCTACCTTTTCCGAGAACTTTCTGGCTCTGAGGTCATCAAGGCTTTCTTCTTTCTTTCCACCGCATAAAAAGCCAAGAGCGCATTCCCCTGCTTTTTCTGCGTCATGTACCCCTAACCCCATTTGAGCCAACTTTTGGACATGTGACTTGAACTCAGGGTGATTTTGGGCTTTCTTCGCGGGCGCTCCTTTCCCTATCCCAAATATCCTCGATGTTGTATCGCATCCAGCAATGGCATGGATCACTGGTAAGAGACTACACAATTCTTTCCCCAGCTGCTTCCTGAGGCAATCAATGTCCCAGACTCTCCTCTTCACCTCCTTCTCTCCACACTTGCGTTCTGACCTGAAGATGAGCCCTTTGCAGTCATCACTGCAATAGAAACACAACAGTACAAGAAGATCTGTGTCCTCTCCTATTAGATGGGTACAAGCAGATGTTGAACATTTCACAGCAGTTTTTACAATCAAGACATCGGCATCACCGTCTGCACCTAGGGTCTTGATGCCATTTTTACCTATCTTTTCCATCAGTAACTGTATGAAGCACTGCTTGTTCTCAGCATTTGCTAGAAAGTGTTCCTTTTTCGTAGTCAGTGGCATATTTGGGGAAAAAGAAACTCGTGGGCCAACAATTCCCTCCGTTCTCCTCTGATGGGTGACGTCTTTGGTAGTTGGGCCATGGGCGTATCCGTCAAATACTACAATGGCGTTCTTGTAGTGCTCTTTGACATGGTTGACATAATGATCACAGATTTCCTCGTAGGTGTCGTCTTTCTTCCATGGTATTCTGTGAAGGAGAGACCCACCGTCTAATACATAGTAATCAGGAATGTGCTGCGGTGCGTCACCTCTAACTGCTGTTGGTGCACAGTTTTCCAGTGCGTCGGCAAGTAGTGGCTTATTTGCTTCTCGCATCACTCCATTGGCATCGAATAAGGACGCAGGCTAGCTAGCGAGTTCGTGTTTGAACAGGCCCTTCAAGTCTCTGTTTGGTTCACTCTTGGCCACAAGGAGTAGGCGCTGGAACAGCAGTTGTGGATCAACTGGTACAGCAATGTTTTCATTGCCTGCAGATACCACTTTCTGACCCATTATTTTGACAGTGTCAGCTTTCTTAAATGAATACTCGAACAAATTCTGGCCGGACATCTTCTGTAGAATGGTTGAACCAACCTCTTCCGCTGTATGTGGGTTTGCTGAACTGTGTGCTACGACTCCAGTTGCAATGTTCCTTAGGTTGTCTGACTGGACAAATGGATTTCGGTCTTGAAGGAATTTTGAGATTGTGTCAGTGTCTTTGCAGTCCCGGGCTTTTCTTGACTCTGACATCTCCTTGTGCTGCTCGCTGGTGCAATAGTGGATCCCCGTTAGATTTTGCATGCCCTCATTTACAGATGCACAGGCCGGCATAGCTAACAACCAACGCGTCCTCTGGGTTTCCTCCATGCCACGACCACGGGTTAGTCCACCAGTTGACTTCAGAGACCGCATTAAGACCTGTTCAACAACAAGGTCGGTAGAGAGACCTGCCCAGAACCCGTCAGTTCTTCGAATGACGAATTTCCCAGAGCGAAACTGATGGAGAACATCCGGGTTAGACTCCTCCAAGTTGAGCATGTCTGTCAGGTAAACATGGCCGGACTTTGTGTAGTGTGAATGTCCTGCAGCAGCTAGATATGGCAACATCTTCCGCAGTGAGGACAAATGGAGGTCAAAATCGCCTGTTCGTTCTGCCTTCAGAAACAGGAGAAGTAGTTCGACCATAGACATGTACTGTAGCCACAGTTGACCCATCGGAAACTCAGCATTCCTTGACGTCTGCCTCTGCAGGACCTGGCTTATTCTCTTGAAGACATCGTGGTTGCATGCTTCTTTTACTTGAATATCATCCGCAAGTAGACCATCGTATATCCTGCCCGCCTCTTTGAGATCTGGGTGCACATGATCTCTTTCACTCGCTGTCATCAAATCTGACTCTTTATATCCCCGTGGCAAGACATCATACGCTTCGCACAGAATCATTTGATTCAGAACTGCATAAATCAGTGTATGTCCCCGAATAGCCCTGGCATAGGCCTTTCCATTCAGGATGTAGTCGACTGCATTTTCCTAGGTTTCCTTGTACCCTTACCCTTTCTATGCTTCCTTTCAATCTCTGGAATTATGAGTGACTTTGTTGCTGTTGTTTTTTTTCAGATTTTTGGTAACCGAATAACACTAATAGCAGCATAGCACATGGTACAGTCAATGTGATATACTAACGTTTGTAAACTGTACCCTATAGTCTGTAAATTATGCAAAGGTCATGCATGGATGCTTCAGGAATTCTCTTTCATTTAGTTTAAAAATTGGCCGAAATAGGTCTATAATGGTTTGTCAAAGTATAGACAAATGTGTCTGGTTACAGCTCCGGTCAGTTAATCTGGTCGGAATAGCATCTTGGAGGCAGATTTTGAGACCAGCTGTATTAAGTGAAATGTACTTGACATTGGCATGTTTTTTTTTTAGTTTTAGTTTTTTGTAAACTCGTTGGGACTAATTCCATACGAGCCTTGGATTGCCAAAGGAGTTACCAGCATATCTGTCATTGTTTGTTGTTAGCACAAAATAAACAATAGACATTTTCTATGGCTGTTGACTCCATGCTCAGTGATGGCATGGTCGAGGCCTACGACGTCATATCTAGGTACTATGACGTCATTTCCTGCATATGTGACATATGCAAATTCCGATGACATATTTGGATTCATTGGGGTCACTTTCCTATCTGCTGATAATACATTTATGAGGCCTAAAACGCACCGTTTAGGAGAAATCGGTCCCCCATCTGCTCAATGGCGGCCATTTTGAATTTATGCAAATTAGGGCATTTCCGGTGGCCCGATTTTGTCCTATTTTATATTGGGGGACTCAGAATGATCCCCTGAGCAAGATCCAGCAATAAAAAAAACTATTGCAATTTGTTCCAGGTTCAGCCATTTTGGGGCTAATTCTACTGGACTATAAGCGCAATGACGTTTGATGAAGTGAAAGCTGTTACGCTGTGGAGTAAAAGTTTTTAGTCATCAAACGTCATGGATTGGGATTCGTTACCTCGATCTCAGGGGTGGGGTGGGGTTGGGTGATTGAAGACAATTTTCACTTTCGTTCCAGCAATTCAGTTGTATAGAGATTAGTGATTACGTCACTGATGCTGATTATAATCTGTCCGTGAACAATTACCACTCGTTGCCAATGATCGATTGCAAGGTATAACTCAAGTGTCTGAAAATGCATATAAGCTATTTATGGCAGGACTTGAACGCTATTTCAAAACCAATAAAAACGACTATGTATCAATGGCCATCTGCGATATCTTAACGTGAGGAGTCCAAAGAGAGGCTATGAAGTTGTTTTGTAGTCGAGTATCGATTCGATCCTAATTTATAGTGTTTTCATTTTAATTGACTTGTAATTTTTACGAGGCCAGTTCTAATACGAATGTGAAAAACCAGTATTATTAAGCTGAGCGTGAACAGACAAGCTGCTCCTCACTTGTCACGATGCGAGAGTTTCGAGCGTTCCAATGCATTATTAGTTAACGATTTTTCTGCGCTGAGTGATGGCTACAATTTGAGCCTTACAGTCGAACAAAGAAAAACTTTGACTGTCCTGTAACCAATGGGCGAAAGAAACATAACATCGTTACGTCAAAATTATATTCCGTGACTAAATATACCACTTTGGGCACTGGACTCATATTAGGTAATTAAGAAGTCTTCAGTTTTGTCGAAAGTTGAAAGTATGCAGAGCACTCGTCGATTATTGTTTACCGCAACACCCGCGAAACATTCCAACGATACTTATGAGTTGAGTAATTTTACATTTTAGTTTATACAAATAAATATGCTACAGTTAAACCTGACAATGCAGTCAAAAGTAATTAGTAAGTGCTTAAGAAGCCTTTACCTAAATCATACAGGCATTTATCAGTCCGATTGAACAACACAACAGTTATTACCTTTAATTTAACCACCATAATGAAACTGGGTTGAACCTGTAGGCCTTTAAACGGAAACGTTGCTTTGTAAAATAATTTTACAAAAACTGTAGATTATAAAGCCATAACACCCGTAAATGAAGAGCCTAGACGTAGCGACAGGGTGAATCATTGTTGTGATAATCAACAGACGTTTTAATGCTTCCAAGGCATAGGGCCCTGTAACCTCAAATTTCGAGTCGCATCGAACCCCGAATCGAATCAGGTAGAAAATTTCGAATCTAATCTCGAATCGAATTGCACCGCTTTTGCAGATGTAGATATTCCACCTTCTTACAACCTTGAATGTTGTTCAGGATTTCCAAGAATTCGTTGAAGTCATCACGGCCATGGGGCCATATGATGAAAATGTCGTCTTGGAACCTGTGATAACATAATGGCTGTTTCCTTGCTTTAGCAAGAGCACCTCTTTCCCATTCTGCAACAAAAATATTAGCAAAATTTGGACTGAATTTTTTACCCATACTACATCCACTTATTTGTAGGTAAAATTTATTGTTAAATTCAAAGTCGTTACCTTTCAATGATAATTCTAACAATTGCAGGATTTCGTCCGATGGTCTGTTTGGGTCATCGTACCTTTTGAATGATTTTTTTATTGCCTCTACACCAGCGTCAATAACAATGTTAGTGTGCATACTTTCAATGTCTAGGGTAATGAAGAGACTGTCGGAAGGAACCTGCAATTTACTAATGTTCATTAAAAAGTCCTCAGTGTCTTTGAGGAAGCTCGGATGGCGGCAAGCAATTGGTTTTAAATAAAAATCAATATACTGTGAAATGTGGTAAGATTCCGAGCCACAGTCGCTGACAATCTGTCGACCAGGAGGGGTAAATTCGTCACTCCAACTGCTGAGTGGTTTATGTATTTTAAGCAAGAGTTAAAAATTACGATTGTTTGAATCCCTCTCTGCAATTAAATACTCGACATGTTTTTTCTCAGTGAAGTCGTTGTCCAGCAAGCTTTTTAGAATTCCGTTAAATTTTGAACAATTTTCTTGCCAAATCGGTGCTTCCAAAGGTTTGTAATATTTTGGGTTATTTAATTGGCGTTCAGCTTCTTTAATATAATTATCTTTAGACATCAGAACAGTAGCAGATCCTTTGTCACAAGGCTTGATGATAATTTGTTCGTTGTTTTTCAGCGTCTTCAGGGCGTTTCTTTCGATTTGGTTCAAATTTTGTTTGTCTTTCAAAAATGATTCCGGGATTTGGCTAACTTGTTCTTTAACTTTTTGAGAAATCTCATTAATTTCAGGTTTAACTTTCCGAGGTGATGGACACCACCCGGTTAGATTGGCAAAGAGGTCTTTTGAGCCTGTTGAATTTCGAAATTTATCTGCCAATGCTGTTGCCCTAAAACATTGTTGGCTTGCTGGACCACCGTTCATTTCGTTAATGTAACTGTAATCATCCATGACCACTGCACCTCTCCCAAAATCTAAGATTTGGGCTTAGGTTTTTATGGGGCTCTGGCGGGAACGAAAGTTAAACCATACCTGAGTAGATCTTCCTCACCTTCAGTTAATTTTAGATCAGGAACCAAGTTTGCAATTTCGGTTCCTAGTCCTACTTTCTCTCCATGGCTGATGCCTTCTTCTGTATTTAGTTTAAAGGCTGCTCTTTGATGTAGGGTTCTAGCAAATCGAATCATCGTGCCAATGTTAAATCGAACCGAATTTCGAATCTTTGCATAGCCCTACTAAAGTCCACCGACAATAATATTTTCTTGGTGGGTATACCCGCGGAGCTCTGTAAGAACCACATATTCATTGCAACAAAACAATTACTCCATAGAATTTTATTGAATTCAACACAAAACGCTAGTTTGATGCAAGTATTGTAATTTTAAAAAAAATCGGCATTTGGTGTAAACAGTATTTATTTCAAATCAAAGCATAAGGTATTAACAATATATATAGATGTGGATTCGACAGTAAGTCGTCGAACTGTTGATGGCGTCGTTTCCATGGTCAAGTATTTCCAAATAAGCTTTCGTCAGTAACAACGTAATAATGATAATATTACTAATAATAAATCTTCGGCCTTCCGCTGATTTGTCTTGGTCCTCTAACCCAGTGCTCAATCGGTGTATCCTTCCTCCACTTTCCTTCCTAATCGCTCGGCATTCGGTCAAAACTTTTCATAATCCCCCCCCCCCCCACTGGCGCCTTCTAGATCGCCCCAACTAAAAAAATGACCCCTTCCCTCATGTCATTCCTCATCCTCGTTCATGTTTCCATCCAGTTCTTAGTTTTGAGTCAGTCTTGTTCTACTAGGCAAATCTTTGGGGCATTCTAAAATGAAATGTTCCAGGGTCTCCGATACACCTAAGTTACACATTTGGCACATTCTTTTCTCGCCTTTCCCGATTCTCCCCCTCAATGCAAGTGACTTGGATCTCACTTTGAACAACAATGACCCCCAAAAGATCCATTCAGGTACTCCTCAAAAGCTGGTGCATCATTTTTATATAACCCGTTTAAGGAACTCTTGTCCTAATTCCAACAGTTTCTATTACAATCCTCAGGCACCCTTTCTCTTACAAAGCTCCTCCCCGACTGTAGTCCCCCTTCTAGATCTTCAGTCTCGATAGATAGATAGATAGATAGATAGATAGATAGATAGATAGATAGATAGATAGATAGATAGATAGATAGATAGATAGATAGATAGATAGATAGATAGATAGATAGATATTTTTCAAAACAAAGGAGCACGGGCGCAGGTCGGGAAATCGATTTCTGTTGTAAATTATTTCTATGGAATTCAATGTTGTTTTAATATTTTTGAAGTTATATGACTTTATGACAAAATGATGAACTCATCTCAAAAGTGCTTTCACAAGAATGTTTCGAAGACTGGGATTTTTTTTAAAAGCTATGATGCATCGTTTGTTAATGGCTTCTGGCAGTTTTGTGTTTAATTCTGTGAAGTTGTTTTTGAAAATTTTTGCAATTTCGACATTGCGTCGATTATAAACCAAAGGAAAACAAATAATTTTATTTGGCAACCCAGAGTATTCTCTATTGAGTCCGTATGGGAGATAGGTCCTGAGCTTACCAATCCAATAGTTTTCACGCTCAAGTCGTTTGTCTGTTGTGGTTTCATCATCGTCCAAAAACGGAATTTGCTCAATGGGTTGAAAACTGAAATGTGACTTAATGTCATGACCCGGGAGGTTAAAGTGGTCTGAGACTGCCTTTCCTGAATCTAAACGGATATTTGATAAATGGTTTTGCATTCTGACGCGCAGAGGGTTTTTCGTCTGACCGACATATTGGATATGGCATAATTTACATGTGATTAAATAAATAATGTTTTCAGAATCACAGTTGAAGCTGTTTCTAACTTGGTAAAACATACGAGTTTGTTCGCTAAAAAATGTTTTACCGGTATTTATGTAGTTCATACGATGTATGTAACAAATTTTGCGTTGACATAGATTTACTGATCCATTTCCCAGAACTGAGCGGTTATGCCGAATTTTCGTGGGGTGCGTTGGCTCAGAATCCCGAATGGGTGTCTCTATCTCACGGATTGTATCAGATTTAATTTTTCGCAAAAGTCGTTTTGAGTAACCGCGTTTAACAAGTGTTTTGAAAAGAATTGAACATGCGTGATTGAGGTCGCTTCTGTTCATACAATTTCTATGGAATCGAATGATTTGAGATTTTACCAACCCATTGAATAGTTTGGGTGGGTGGTAAGAAGCTCTATGGAGAAGTTGGTGAGAATCGGTCGGTTTAAAAAAGACTTTTGTGTCTAGTACGTTGCTATGCCGGAACTGAGGGCCCTTGAATACAGTCACATCCAGAAAATCAATGGTATTTTCTGAAATGCAGGGCTGTAATTTAATGGATTCATCGTGGTTGTTCAGGATTTCCAAGAATTCGTTGAAGTCATCACGGCCATGGGGCCATATGATGAAAATGTCGTCTTGGAACCTGTGATAACATAATGGCTGTTTTCTTGCTTTAGCAAGAGCACCTCTCTCCCATTCTGCAACAAAAATATTAGCAAAATTTGGACTGAATTTTTTACCCATACTGCATCCACTTATTTGGAGGTAAAATTTATTGTTAAATTCAAAGTCGTTACCTTTCAATGATAATTCTAACAATTGCAGGATTTCTTCCGATGGCCTGTTTGGGTCATCGTACCTTTTGAATGATTTTTTTATTGCCTCTAGACCAGCGTCAATACCAATGTTAGTATACATACTTTCAATGTCTAGGGTAATGAGAAGACTGTCGGAAGGAACCTGCAATTTGTTAATTTTCATTAAAAAGTCCTCAGTGTCTTTGAGGAAGCTCGGATGGCGGCAAGCAATTGGTTTTAAATAAAAATCAATATACTGTGAAATGTGGTAAGATTCCGAGCCACAGTCGCTGACAATAGGCCGACCAGGAGGGGTAAATTCGTCACTCCAACTGCTGAGTGGTTTATGTATTTTAGGCAAGAGGTAAAACTTACGATTCTTTGAATCCCTCTCTGCAATTAAATACTCGACATGTTTTTTCTCAATGAAGTCGTGGTCCAGCAAGCTTTTTAGAATTCCATTAAATTTTGAACAATTTTCTTGCCAAATTGGTGCTTCTAAAGGTTTGTAATATTTTGGGTTATTTAATTGGCGTTCAGCTTCTTTAATATAATTATCTTTTGACATCAAAACTGTAGCAGATCCTTTGTCACAAGGCTTGATGATAATTTGTTTGTTGTTTTTCAGCGTCTTCAGGGCGTTTCTTTCGATTTGGTTCAAATTTTGTTTGTCTTTCAAAAATGATTCCGGGATTTGGCTTACTTGTTCTTTAACTTTTTGAGAAATCTCATTAATTTCAGGTTTAACTTTCCGAGGTGATGGGCACCACCCGGTTGGATTGGCAAAGAGGTCTTTTGAGCCTGTTGAATTTCGAAATTTATCTGCCAATGCTGTTGCCCTAAAAAATTGTTGGCTTGCTAGACCACCGTTCATTTCGTTAATGTAACTGTAATCATCCATGACAACTGCACCTGTCCCAAAATGTACGGTTTTGGGCTTAGGTTTTAATGGGGCTGGGGCGGGAACGAAAGTTAAACCATACCTGAGTAGATCTTTCTCACCTTCAGTTAATTTTAGATCAGGAACCAAGTTAACTATTTCGGTTCCTAGTCCTACTTTCTCTCCATGGCTGATGCCTTCTTCTGTAATTAGTTTAAAGGCTGCTCTTTGATGTAGGGTTCTATGCGTGGCAGCCATCCTTGGTAGATTTTATTCGCTGTTTCCGTCGACCAGTGGATGGGATCACCTGGGCAACATTTAAACTGGCTTGCTGGAATTGCCGGGATTATCTCCAAATTCTTTGTTGACTTCGCAGCCTCGTTGATGACCGTCAAATTTTGTTGGTCCCTAGAACATAAACTAGAAGAAAAATTATGTTCCTGAAAAAGAAGTTTTGTATTAGGGTAACATTTGCGGAAATTGCTTACCATATTACCTAGTCTACCTGTTGATGTGTGACCAATCTTTTTTCTGTTCTGCACGTCTATGCGCCAGTCTTCTCTATTGTTGACCCCAACGTTAAATAAAATTGCTTTGGGATGTTGTCGATCTTTCTCTTTTTCCATGTTCTTAGCCATCTGCCGAATGTGGTTTAAGGTTCCACCAGAGTATGATGCGATGAAGGTGTTGGGTGGAGGGTTGGCATCAATCCTCGAGATGTTTGATGATCCGATGATCCAAACAGATTTGTTTGGCTTGACTGGCAGGGTCCAGCTGTTCTTGTTTTCACCAGATTTCCAGAATCGGTTGAATGACGACTTGCCGTTTGTAGATGGTTTCTTTTGAGGTGGTGTCTTGACTATGCTGGCGTACGATGGCGATTCTGGTGTTGTGGAGCAACGTGCTGCAAATGATGGTTTTTTGGTCGCTGGTTCTGTAGGAGAGATGGTTTCTCGTCTTTTTCTTTTCGATGGCGTTTCTCTGGAAGTAGAAAATGAAATTTGCTGGCGGGCCACCGGCGATTTAGAACGAGCACGTTGATTGAAAGAGGTCTGGCTAATGACCGCTGGTTTTTTGAACTGGGACAGAAGTTGATCCGAAAGAGAATAAAATTTGTCAATAGTACTTTCTTGTAGTCGATTACCAAAATTCTTCTGTCCCCATTTAACTGCCGTATTCTGTGCTCGTGGAAAGTCCTGGGGTTTTAGAAAAGGAGCCGAAAGAACCAGGTCTTGTTTTTCTTTTAGAGTTTTTTTGTAATAATCTACCAAAGTTTGTATAACTTCAAAAGCCCATTTTTTTGTAAGATTATTGAGCGCGTCCGAAATCTGAATGGTTGGCAAAGCCGGCCGAAAGGTTTTGTTGCGCTCGTCCACTGTTTTTTGGAATGTTTTTGGGAGGACTTTCTGTGCCAAACAGTCCTCGAGAAAAGCCAAATGGTGAAAAAGTTGAAGAATTTGGTAAAGGGATTTTACCAATTTTGCATGTGCCGAATATGCCGGGTCTTTTTGCCGCTCTTGGCGGTTAACAAATTTGGATTTTGTGGAATTATTATTAGCCATTTTTCCCGGTCTTAATTTAGGCTGAAATAAATTATTATTAATACAAGCAAAAATGATGAAAAAGTAATGAAAGAATGATGCAAAAATGAAAATGGATGAATAAATAAAATGTGAATACCTAATGAAAATGTTGATGAAATAAATAGAGCGCACTGTCGTTGCCTCGACGTTTCGGGTTAAATGCCCTTCTTCAGGAAGCAGGTGAATTCGATTTTCCGAATGAATGAATGAATGAAAGGTTTTAGCGCGCCGAAGGCGCGCAGGGACGATGTGGGATTTACAAATCCCTTGCGACCCGGTTAACCTTATTTTTTTTCCCTTGGATCACACAGGCCTAGCTTTCGTATTGCCCAAAATGGAGTCTGAGGGGGTTATGCACGCGGTTAGAATACCCGGAAGTTTACGTTGGAGTGTTAGATGGTCAATACTCAATCCCTCAACGCATTTAAAACTATTAGAGAGCGAGCTCTATTCGGTTCCAGTTCGGCGATGGTAGGGGTTTAGATTTTCCAATTATCCCAAAGCATTTAAATACCTTTACTTCATCTGTTGATGAGGCCAAACTGGCCAATCACTGTGTGTGAGATGGATTCACTCAGTGATTAGTGGAAAACAACCTTTCAAATGTCATCAAACTTTAGCGGTATTTCTACTGTCAATGTTTGATGGCATTTGAATGACTTGTGATCACTGGCTGAAGACCGTTGGAAATCAAACTCATGACAATGCGCAAAACAAATCGACAGATAATTAATGTTTTTATAATAGAAATAATTCAAATAGTCTGGCACTGGCGGATAGATATTTTTCAAAACAAAGGAGCACGGGCGCAGGTCGGGAAATCGATTTCTGTTGTAAATTATTTCTATGGAATTCAATGTTGTTTTAATATTTTTGAAGTTATATGACTTTATGACAAAATGATGAACTCATCTCAAAAGTGCTTTCACAAGAATGTTTCGAAGACTGGGATTTTTTTAAAAGCTATGATGCATCGTTTGTTAATGGCTTCTGGCAGTTTTGTGTTTAATTCTGTGAAGTTGTTTTTGAAAATTTTTGCAATTTCGACATTGCGTCGATTATAAACCAAAGGAAAACAAATAATTTTATTTGGCAACCCAGAGTATTCTCTATTGAGTCCGTATGGGAGATAGGTCCTGAGCTTACCAATCCAATAGTTTTCACGCTCAAGTCGTTTGTCTGTTGTGGTTTCATCATCGTCCAAAAACGGAATTTGCTCAATGGGTTGAAAACTGAAATGTGACTTAATGTCATGACCCGGGAGGTTAAAGTGGTCTGAGACTGCCTTTCCTGAATCTAAACGGATATTTGATAAATGGTTTTGCATTCTGACGCGCAGAGGGTTTTTCGTCTGACCGACATATTGGATATGGCATAATTTACATGTGATTAAATAAATAATGTTTTCAGAATCACAGTTGAAGCTGTTTCTAACTTGGTAAAACATACGAGTTTGTTCGCTAAAAAATGTTTTACCGGTATTCATGTAGTTCATACGATGTATGTAACAAATTTTGCGTTGACATAGATTTACTGATCCATTTCCCAGAACTGGGCGGTTATGCCGAATTTTCGTGGGGTGCGTTGGCTCAGAATCCCGAATGGGTGTCTCTATCTCACGGATTGTATCAGATTTAATTTTTCGCAAAAGTCGTTTTGAGTAACCGCGTTTAACAAGTGTTTTGAAAAGAATTGAACATGCGTGATTGAGGTCGCTTCTGTTCATACAATTTCTATGGAATCGAATGATTTGAGATTTTACCAACCCATTGAATAGTTTGGGTGGGTGGTAAGAAGCTCTATGGAGAAGTTGGTGAGAATCGGTCGGTTTAAAAAAGACTTTTGTGTCTAGTACGTTGCTATGCCGGAACTGAGGGCCCTTGAATACAGTCACATCCAGAAAATCAATGGTATTTTCTGAAATGCAGGGCTGTAATTTAATGGATTCATCGTGGTTGTTCAGGATTTCCAAGAATTCGTTGAAGTCATCACGGCCATGGGGCCATATGATGAAAATGTCGTCTTGGAACCTGTGATAACATAATGGCTGTTTTCTTGCTTTAGCAAGAGCACCTCTCTCCCATTCTGCAACAAAAATATTAGCAAAATTTGGACTGAATTTTTTACCCATACTACATCCACTTATTTGGAGGTAAAATTTATTGTTAAATTCAAAGTCGTTACCTTTCAATGATAATTCTAACAATTGCAGGATTTCTTCCGATGGCCTGTTTGGGTCATCGTACCTTTTGAATGCTTTTTAACCCGTTTAAGGAACTCTTGTCCTAATTCCAACAGTTTCTATTACAATCCTCAGGCACCCTTTCTCTTACAAAGCTCCTCCCCGACTGTAGTCCCCCTTCTAGATCTTTAGTCTCGATAGATAG
This sequence comes from Pictodentalium vernedei, assembly GCA_031216915.1. Classification (NCBI taxonomy): domain Eukaryota; kingdom Metazoa; phylum Mollusca; class Scaphopoda; order Dentaliida; family Dentaliidae; genus Pictodentalium; species Pictodentalium vernedei. The sequence continues at coordinate 185,553,743 of CM062293.1, forward strand.
ATAGATAGATAGATAGATAGATAGATAGATAGATAGATAGATTAGATAGATAGATAGATAGATAGATAGATATTTTATTCACCAGCATACTGAGCAAATACAAAACTGACAAATGTGTGTAAATCTACAATATCCAATTACACAATCAGAGATAATATTAATTAGGGAAAGGCATAGCCAGATTGGCTGTCTTCCTGCCTTTCCCTACAGAAAAAAGGAAAGAAGAGTAAGACAGAACGAGGAAGATAAAGGCGGGGAGAAACAAGGCATGTACAACATTGTGGTTTCTCCGAACTGTTTAAATTAATTTTTCACTGTGCCCAATGTACCAACGTCCATTATAACATCTGAGTGTTTGCACGTGATGTCTGGACTTCAATGACAACCAGCCGCCGCTGAAATGGCCCCATTCAAGCTAACAAGCTAATATAATCGTGTATATGTTTAGTTTAAACAATATTTATTCAAGAATTTGTTATTTGTGTACATTAAGCTAAACGATGTATACAACACAAAATACAGCAGAGCACAAAATAACAAAGATATACACATAGATATGGGTTGCTATGTAAGGTAGGTTTTCGACAGAAAGCTTATAGCTTATGTTAGTCGTCTCCTTAACAGGGACCAAGTCAAGAGGCTGCCTTGGACGAGCTCCAGAGCGAGTAAGGTCGAGAACGGTAATGTCCAAAGGACAGTATAACAAAAAACGTCTACTGTATATTATATCCTAGTTATCCACTAAGAAATAACAGATACTGGACTGGATCGCTGAGGCTACACCTAAAAATGAAGATAGGTCTAGACAGCACAGTCGGGACAATACGGATTTGAGCAGGAGATGTTATTCTCGTAAGAGGAAATAAGTTTAGCTGTTAACTTGCTTTTGAATTCTACCCTGTTGTTAAGTTTCCGAAAGTCAATGTCTAAGTCGTTCCATAATTTAGGGAATGGGACAAGGGTTAAGTATAATGTATTTTTTTTCATGGCGTTTAGCACTAAGTGGTTAGCAGCACACCAATCAAGTATTTTTTAAAGTTCTTCATTAAAGTTCAAAACTAGCGGGTTTATATCCGCACCGGATTTGTATACCGAGGTGTCATCTGCAAAAGATTGTAGGTTCCGCTTTGTTGACTTTTGTATATCGTTAATATATATGAGAAAGAGTATAGGGCTGAGAATATAACCTTGAGGAACTGAGGAACTCCACATGTTAGTTCAGCCAGACCAGATTTACTATCTCCAAGAGAGACATATTGGGTCCTACTATGGAGATAGCTCTTAAACCAGTTGTTTGCATGACCTCTTATCCCATAAGAGTCTAGTTTTTTAATTAATATTTCATGACTTATGGTATCGAAGGCTTTAGAGAGATCCAGAAACAGGGCTATCGTACTATCTTTACTGACTTTATTGTTCTCGAGAACCATATATTTTAGCAGGTGCATAGTCGGATGTAAAGTACTATGCCCTTTCCTGAACCCATACTGGTGTTGATAAAGAATATCTTATTTATTTAGAAATTACAGACATGAGTTTTTCAAGGATTTTGGAAAATACGGGAAGAATGCTGATCGGCCTGTAGTTTCTAAACTCCTTCTCGTCTCCCGATTTAAAGACAGGTATTACTTTAGCAATTTTCATCCTATCTGGAACTTTCCCCTTACTGAAAGAAGAATTCATAATATGTGCAAGTGGAGCCGCAACCAAGTTTATTGAGTGTTTAAGGATGGTAGACGTAAGATTTTCCCCGTCTTGACTTAACTTAGGCCTCATGACATTTACTATACTTGTGATTTCAAAGGACGACGTTGGTGTGATGAATAGGGTATCGTGGTGTGGATTATTCAGGAACTCAGTAAATAACTTACGCGGTTTGGTTATTAGTTTGGAGGTTTGACTTCCTATATTGGCAAAAAAAGTATTAAACTCCTGTGCAATCGTATTTGGATCATATATTGTCCTGTCACCATGATGGAATAGTGAAGGCAAATTGTGTTTGCTTTTATTTATGTTTAATGCTTTATTTAAGACTCCCCATGTTTTCCGCATGTTATTCTTATTTTCTAGAAGAGTTTTTTTCATAACACATAGCTTTACTTTGTTTTTTTAATCTTGTTGAATAACTTACAGTCATTTTTGTAATTGTCGATATTCAATTCTGTGGGAGATCTTGCTTTTATTATTGGCAGAGATAAGAAATCCTTTTGTCATCCAGGGCTTTTGCTTAATAAATTTCTTGTTTGGCTTATGTTTTTGCAGCGGAAATGCTGTTTCGAAGGCATTCATGTAAGTGTTGATGAAGATTTCATAGCTTTCATCGGGACAATCTGACTCCAAAACTCCAGAAAATCACATTGGGACAACAACAGTTTGAAGTATTCAATAGTAGTAGAATGTTTCCTAGTCAAAGCTGGCTTTATCCTATCCTGTTTGGTGTTTGTTGGTTCAATAAGAGTGGTCAGATACGTCCGTAAGGAGTATTCCCGATGGAAAAGGATTGCGATATTACTGGAGAAAATATGATCTATGAGTGTAGCAGACTGAGGTGTTACTCTAGTGGGTTTGGTAATAACAGGCACAAATCCCTCACTAAACATCTGCTCTATAAACAAACCAGTCTTGGGATGAGAAGCTGATTTTAAAAGGTCAATATTAAGGTTGCCCATGATTAATGATGATTTCCTTTCTTTATTTAGTGCATCAGTTAAGTAGTTGATTTTTGATATGAATAAGTCCATGTCTGATTTAGGGGCACTATTAGGTCTATATACTACACCAACTATTCTCGACGAATTCTTATACTTCAGTTCGACAAACAGTGACTCAAAAACATGTGGTATGAAGATGGTCATGCCGAACTCTAAATGTTATATCAGCTTTAATGAAGAACCCAACACCCCCACGTCCATCGTCGTCACAGGGTCTTGTATTTTTTTGTATCTGGTGATAACCTTTTAGACAATAAGATATATTGTCGGGGATTTGAAATATCTCTGTGAGGCCGACGAAGTCGAATGAGTTCTGGGGGCTATTCGTTTCAACAAGTAGATGATGTAGGGAGTCCCAGTGGGCTTGTAGGCTTTGGCAGTTGATATGAAATGCCGAGTGATCTATTTGTACCATTAAGCTCAGCACGCACCTCACAAGGAGTGAAATACTTACTATTTATAGTGTTGTATACCGGTAGAGAGTTATTATCTTCAGTCAACGTACCAGTTATATCATTTAGTATGTGACTAAGTTCATATTCAGGTTTTGCCTGGATCTCGCCCAATCTTATACTACCCGCCATGACTAACAGTGCAACCATCAGTGGCATCATCGCATATACATGTGATAGGAGTTGTCGTTCTTGTACATGTGGGATTATCAATTGTTACATTGTTGTTGATGAATTTTGCTGAGAAGTTAGTCGCTAGTTGTATAGTGACACAAGAGTTATTAAGTGGTGAATCCAAGTACAATATTGCACAGTAAAAACAGAGATTTAAAATAGGAAATAATATGTGAAATATAATTTCCAATACACGGCCTTGACGGGTGGAAAAAAGTTGTCTCTGGTTCTGCAGATTATTGTCTATAACATATTTAGGATCATTACAATTTCGGTAATTTCCCACTTCAATTTAGGTAAATGACATGCTTCTCTCACAAACACAAATAATGACTGATCATTTACTCTTAAAGATTTGAAATTTCATTCATAGTAGATAACAGAGAGGATGTCGATAGTCCATGCACCATCAGAGCTGTGAGATAGTGACGCTATCCCAAAGTCTCATCATCAGCAGGGTACAGTCCTTCCTCTCCGGAAAGGCTTATTCATTGTTGTTGATATACCCTTTAGAGTGGAGAAAATTTTCCTAAATTCAATTTTCTAAATTCAGGATATAGCAAATTGTTTTCAAAATCGCATTTTAATTAATTAAATTGATCACTTGACGAGTGACTTTCAAGGCAAAACAAGTGGAATATGTGTATCAAGGCAGATCATGAGCGGCCCATACTCACTAAGACCACACTGACCGACAATAGCCTTGGTTCAATAGCCATTCTTAGTTACACGGACATATTCTTGCTTGGTCTAAATGAATTTACCGTTAGGTTACGGTTGCAGTGATGATAACAAACGAAGCACATTAACAGCTTGTGAAACTATTGTTACTTTCTGGAGTCAGTGAAAAGTGACCTAGAAACGAAAGGCTATTTCGAGTTAATTCTAGCATTATTTATTACAATATGTATACGGTATTTTATTTTCTGTTACTCGATTCTTGTTTTCCTCTTGAATAGTTCATTTTAAATGTCAACCTTAATTTAATTAATTATCATTTAATTTATTATTAATCTAATTTAATTTTTATATGTTAAGTTATTATTATTTTATTGCTTTATCAACAATTAATAAATTTATTATTATTATTATTATTATTATTATTATTATTATTATCACAATTCTATCATTATCATCAATAGGAGTAAATAATTTATGCTCAAGTTATAAAAGAACAATTACCTCAGTAATTAATAATCAACATTACCTGTAATTAATAACAGTTAATGGTAGCGATTAATTTGTATAATCAATTGACAGATAATAATAGTCAAATAATTAATTTTTATAACAAATCAACCATCAATTACTAATCAGGTAATTAATATAATAGAAACAGTTACAACAATGATAATTTAGTATAATTTTTATAGATAATTATTATATCATTAATAATTACTAATCATCTATCAGTCATTTGATTACCAATCACTTATTATTTTAATAAATTAATTACTACTGATTAGTAAATAAATATAAGTTTATAGATTTATAGAGTCAATTTATTTGATTTTTAATTTGTCTTATCTTCAACAAAAATGTTCCCTAATCCGTTGTGATAAATTTGTAAGATCACCCCTCTCTTATTCGTGTAATTCACTCGAATTATCAGATCTTTTCAGAACAAACAATTTGTTTTGTCGATATCTAAGAAAGATAGGTGAATACATCTGGCGTCCAGAGAGAACAGACGGCAGCACACAGCACCGAGCGAGGCCGATCACAAGTCACGTACCATGTACATCGCACTAATTGCGCGACCCGTAAACAACCCCACTCAGCGCTGCAAACCATCGTCCACTCTCTCCAGACAACAGCCGCCACCACCCATCTACTACGAATACAGACTTTAGTGTCAATTTGGGTGACCGACAGTATTCCACTCAATACAGTTGCGTGGTCAATTTCAATTTAGGGTTTCCCTCAGTTCACTGCACGCAGAGATACCAATGTTATGACCTTATGCGACTGACCCAGATATGCAGGGAATGGTGGGGCGACACATGAGCTTTCATCAATAATTATTATTGTGATACAGTTGGGAGATTTGTTGCCTTTTGCTGCAGAGATAACTCTATTCACCAATACACCATCACCATTACTGACTGATTACAAAAGCTATCACATGTTATCACTCGGATCTGTTAATTTTAATGAGGCATCACAAGATATTCTTTGGATAAGAATAGTTTAGAGTTAACTTCCACATTCGATGGATTACATACTAAAGGGATAAATCACTATCTATTCAGCAAGTTTACAATTTTTTCTATCCGTGTAGTTTTGTTTCAGTTTAGGGTGTCGAGATATATCACGTACCAGGAGTATCACAGACATTTGTATATATTTTACAAATAATAAAAACAAGACTGACAAGATTAAAAATATGCAATCAAATACCAAGTCGGCAGTAACAGATTCCCTATCTTTATACACCAATGAAGCTATCTATTCTACCCATTCATTGGCTGCACCAGACATGACTATTTAGTATTCTAGTGCATAAGTGCATAGCTGTTACAACTGGATCAGGATGGATGAGCTTGATTATTAATATTGATGACTTGTATCAAGGGAAGTGCGTAATTGTAAGCAATAGCTTTTGGGCATATCGAGCATACTGTTTCTTATTGCAAAACAGTATTTACGATAACGTACAGAAATGTTAAAATTGGATAACCCAGCATACACCTACCCAGTGAAGGCTGTCATGTGGTAGGCAATACCGCATTCACACTCTTGCATATTGCAATTAAACTTTCTGTTCCACTAATCCATTATAATAGTCGTGCCAAACACGGCTGCTCAACATTCCGAAAGGAGGACTAATTCATAATACTGCCGAATATATTCAATGGTGAGCATAACTGCAACTGTTAGAGTTTAGAAATTTTTGAGGTATGATTTGTTGCTGCTAACTGATATATATACAATAAAACGCACTCAATGCAGTTGCATAGTTTTTCGACTAGATTACAGTGATTAGAACTTATTATACAATATATAAGTGTGAATGCGGGACAGCCCACAACCATGCAGTCAAATTGTGGCTATCGAGGGGGAGGGGGTGGGGGCAGCACCAGATTCCGATTCCTGTATAATGCAATTTGTCTATCTATTCTACCAGTCCACCGTCTGCTGCAGGCATGACTGCTTAGAATTTCTGAAGGGAAGCGGTTGGGGTGGGGGGGGGTGGGTGGGGTTGGGACTTAATAAGAAAATTATAGCTGTACTTAATGTATTTTAAAATTTTGAAGATACTGTTTTTCAATGGTGATTACAATTCACAATATTGATCCTGAAATAGAGGCTGCTGGGTCAAAGACTTCACAAGGCCTTGCGATTTAAATTGTCTCTTGTACCTAACCACTTGCTCATGACATGACAGTGTAAACTTCCTGATGAGGGGCTTAACTTAGACTACTTTAGACTAGACTCAATTGAAAGGGTGGCTGTAACTAAAACAATTTTGGAATGATTCAAAGTACTGCTTGTTGGTGATGGTTAAAATTTAGAATACAGAATAAACTCAATAAAAATGTATAGCTGTCCGCAGGATATCTTATAGTTATTTAAGGTACTGCCGGTGAACAATACTTTCAGTCCCTGCCATGGTTGCTTTAGGTTCATACTAAATGCCCTAATGCACAATACTGCTGGCAATACTCAACAAAATAGCTATAATAAGTAGGTTTTCTAATTGTTTGAAGTACAGTGTGCCACTAATGTTCAATATTTAGAATATAGAAAATAATGCAATCAAATCAACTGTTCTACATATCCGCTGACATCGCAACAAAAGTTCATATTAAGAGGCCTAATCCATAATGGTACTGACTAGGTCAATGAGAAAAGTATAAGTGAATAAGTTCTGATTGTTACTGATGATCAGTACTTACAATTTAGCAGTGACACATGGCTAGTTTGATTGCGTCACACAGGTGTGCGAGCCCAGCGCCACCTATCTAAACACGTGGCTGGTTGGTGACAGGCCACACCACACTTGTTTGAAATCTGCAAAAATAATATATGTCATGTGACAGGCAGCACCAGACCCACACCCCAGCAAAACGCAATCAAACCAACTGTTCTACCTGTCCACCGACTGCTACAGGGACAGCTGCAAAGGTTCCTATGGGGGTGGGGGGGGGGGGGGGCAATTCATAAAATAACTGAATAGACTCAATGGGAAATTGTAGCTGTATGTAATAAGTTTAGGATTTATATAAGTTCAGATTGTATAGTAGTAACACATAGCTAGTTCAACTGCATCACACAGGAACACAGGAGCGCGAGCCCGATGCTACCTGCATGTATCCTTCTACGGCCATCACTTGGCAAGTTAGTACAATGCCGCACCAGACTCGCGCCCCCGCACAATGCAGCTAAGGGCATTATTAGCTCAGTCGCCTGCTTTATCCATCCTGTCTGAATGTTATAGTTCCATACATGGTTAAACGTCCTTTTACACCATCTGCTGTTTGGGAGGTTTACCAGGTAATTTAGGTAGCATAATTTTTCCATATCTATTCCATCTTTATCCGGCATCCACCCGAGTTCCCCTCTGACCGCTTCCAGTGCAGCTGTGTGACTTAATCGGGTTATCCACCGACCCGCATTATTTTGTAGAATCTTCAATTTCCTCACTATTGCTGCTAACAGATATCTCTCTGTAATTACCTAAAACTTCCCTATCTCCCTTTTTTGTGTATGAATGTTAGTTACCCTGCTTTCTTTCCACGCTGTCGGGACCTCTTGCCTTGTGGTTGCGATGTTAAATAGTGCTGCAAGATGTTCATATAATGGATCCCCTCCTCTTTTTGAAAAACTCGTTTGGAATTTCTTCAGTGCCTGATACTTTGTCATTCTTTAACTTGGTGACTGCATTTCGTACTTCCCCTCTCCAATTTCTCTGCATACTAAGTCAGATAAATTTTCTACACTCTCCATCATACATTTTGGAGGGACGCCTTCCCCTTGTCCTTCTGCCATTTACCAACGCCCAATGCTTGATCATTTCTACTGCCATACTGTCCCGGTCACCAGTCCTTTTCCCATCCACCTTATTACTCGTGAGGTATTGCCTTTGCTGGTTTTAATTGTCCATTTCCAGAATATATAGGAACTTGACCCCTTGTTTTTCTTATTGCTTTAATGAGATTACTATTCCGCACTTTCCTATTTTTGTGCTTGATTATATTAACCTTTGTTATTGCCTCCTCATAAACTTGTTTGGCACTTTAAGAAGCGGTATTATTTACCCCCTTGAGTTTTCTACACCTTCTAAACGCAGTACATTTTTTCTTTCTCTCTTTTATTGCGTGTTTGAGCTAATTATTTACTGTATATCCCAATTCATTTGTCGTCACTCTGATTCCCCCTATGCTTTCCCTCCCAGCATCATTTAGACTTCTCACTATTGAGTTCGCCACCTCCTGAACGTTATCTCCGGTTGACGCATTTTCTAACTTTGATTATAAATTCTCCTCAAAGTGACCCAGTCTGCTTATTTTCCCCCCTCCCATTGTCCTTAAATGCCACTCTTTCTTTTGCTATTCTGTTGTCCTTAACCCATTCTTTTAATAGGGTGTGATCATTATTTAACTCAGAATTCCCTCGCCGTTTATTTCCATGTTTATGACCTCCCTCCCTCCCTCCCTCTGGGTCAGTGAGTACAAGGTCGATTATTGTCTTTCTATCGTTCCTTTCCCACGTCTATTTACCATTACAATTTGCATTCCTATTTAAAATCTTTAGGCCAGTTCATTTGTAAACATCAAGAGTTTCCACCCTTTTACATTGATTTTCTTATCCCCTCCCACTATATCCTCCCTTCCGTCCCCAATGTGTCCATTAAAATCTCCCATTACATTACATTGCATTACAACATGAAACCCCCTATTCCCCGTTCTGTAACATTGGATGTGAGTGTCGTATATAGTCCATCATTCCACTCAGGCTTGCTCCCTTCAACTGCTGAATATGCAACCCACAACTGCGACATTTCTGTTTTTCTTCTTGATTTTTGCACATTTTATTTCACTTTCATCTTGATTTATTGTATTTACGTTTAATAATCTTTCATTCTCACGGGGCCTAAGTCCTCTTTGATGTACATACCTACACCCCTCCTTTTTGGTCTTCTGGTCGTCCCCCTCCAATCGACACATACCTCTTGATCTGGTCAGTTTTTTCACCCTGTCTTATCCAGGCCTACCAAATCAAGGTACTCCATCAATGTCGTAATTTCGCTCCCTTTTCTACGGCCACCCTGAATATTGCTGTACCCTATTTTGAAAACGCCTGAGTTATCTGAGGTGTTATTCCCGTTTCTTAGTGCCCGCCCCCCTCCATTTTTCTATCTTTTTTTCTATTGCTTTTGCAAACTTTTGCCACCCAGCCAGCCGTATTTCAAAAAGGGCTCCACTAACTGCGACATGTTCCCACGCTACGCCTCTGTACCCTTGGACTTAAATAGAGACCATCCCTGCCATACAACTCCCGCTTACCCCAGAATGTCCCCCAATTATTGATAAAGGGTATCCCAAGGTTCATGCAGTATTTCTCTAATTCCTCGTTTACCCCAATTATTCTAGAATTCATTACTGGAAGAACACCTGATACTACTACAGCCGCATTCGTCTATGTAAGTTTGAGATCAAGACCATGTAACTATCCAACAGCAGAACTGACCTCCTTTTCCTGATTTTGTTTGTACCCACATGCACCACCAACACTGGATCTGCCTCTGAACCCTTAACAATACCATCCACTCTATCCCTAATATCCCTAATATCCTACACCTTGGCCCCCGAGAAACACAGGTTAGTTCGGTCCAGACTGTCCGGACCACAACCCACCCTACCTAGCCCCCGTACTATACTATTTCCCGCTTTCATTTAAGTCCCCTTCTATTATATACCACTCCACCTTTCCTGTGCTAACTGATATCACCACCCCCACCTGATAGCATCTCCTCCACATCGCTGACCATCTCCTCAGACCCCCATAACTACCTGCTATCCCAACACACTGAACCTATTTTTCAAAACACACCCACCACAGACCACGTTGCCATCTACTTTCCTGTCATCCACCCTCCTCGCTTTCCTCTTGCCGACACCCTCTCGTCATCATCCTCTTCATCCTCGGACCCCCACAGCAAACACCGTTGATTCTTCCTTCCTATATCCCGTCTCAGACCTTTCGATCCCCCTTCTCTACTCTACGGACCTTTCTGTTAACGACACTCTCATCCCCGACATCACAAGTTCTCTTCTTACTACCCCCTGCCTTCTCTTCAAGCTGTCAACCACTTTCCATCCACCATCATATGCTACCTTCATTGGGGATAACCGCTGGAAATCCCGCCTTATCTAACTTCCCCTCAACTGCTGCATTCCTCCCTCAAGCTTTACATACGTTTCCAACAACCTTAGAATCTCCAAACAGCACAGACCACTGCCAATCTATTCCACGGCTATCCTGGTACGCCATCCCGCACTGCCCACACGCCTGATACCAACACTTCTCCTATCTACACCGCAATGCTCGCCATATTTACCATCGAAGCATCACCCCGGACCACACCAACAAACTTGCCGCCCATGTCCACAAAATCACAAAAGCCGAAAACAAAACGCAATACACGATAAAAGATAACGGAGAAAAAGTCTCGATAAAAATTCTCAAAAACCACTGACCTAATCCAACATGTTTCACTCTATATTAATCCCTAAACACCTACGAACTAAACAATTTGTATAAAAATCACCCTAAATAGAAACTAAATAATTAAAAATACTTATAAACGTTCTATCAGCTAATCTGTTTTTCTTCTTAAGCAGTATTCACTCTAACGTACAGGGTAACTACTATTCACATGAACGCAAAGTGAAATGGAATAAAGGAGAAAAAACACAACATAAAAAATACATAAAAAATACAATAAAACAAGAATTCACATTATCAAGACAACACTGCTATTGATACAACGATGTTATTGACGTTGCCTTCGGGAGGAAACTTTGAACTAAGAGGTGTAGTCCCATTACAAGTTTGATTCGTGCCCATCCGAGTTCTGAATGTTAGGAGTGTCAAGTGAATACTGATAATCTTACCGATTTTTAATGGATATCCTGAGACGAGTTTACCAACAAAGGTAAAGATGTCTTCAGTAAAAAATAAAAAAAAATACGGATTACGGCTATCCACATAGTTCCAATCAGATTGTTGATTAAGTTTAAGTGATCATCAGAGACCTTGAATGTTAATATGGGAACATTAAAACTACGATAAAACAGCGTAGGTCCAGTGTCGCTTACCGGGAAAAACTAGTCACAGCTATATAGGTTTCTGGAATCACAGTAAGATAGAATACGTACACAGAGATAAAACCCACAGAAAAATAGAATAAAATGGATGAAGTGAAAGAGGATACATGTTTTTAAGTTTCGAAGACCAGCGTTCAAAACACTTGGTGGCTGATATATATCTACGAACAGTTTTGAAAATTTCGGTCTTTCTCGCACTGGGGTAAAACTCTGAGCCATATAATAAGACATTGCAATCAAAAAACGTGGAATGAGAGCTGATGTGTTGTTGCGCATATCTCGAGTACAAAGGGTAACGTAGAAGATAATGATCAGTAGATTCTAGTTTCCCACATCTACAATAAAATTATAGACTTTCTTTTAGGTGATTCGAAAACAGGTTGGCCTTAAGATTGCTGTGCTGAACTCTCAGGCAACAGTGATGTATCTGTGGCTTCCTAGAACATGTTCTATAAAAATAGGATGGTGTTGATTAGCGGTCAGGGTTTAAATAGGGTTTAAAATTCGGCACAGACGAGTTTTCTCTTATATTTACTTGAATATTGTTCCAAAGTTCCATACCTCTAGGGATAAAGGTCATTGGATAATTTGTCGATCGGCACCGAGGGACACCGTGAATCTGACTGCACCTGTGATCGCGTGTTTGTGAAAGTGAATTTGAGTGAGTACCTCCATTTGCAATGTAGCTTGGTACTTGGTCACGATACGTCATGAAAAACTTGATCAATATATGTTTGTCTCTCCCTGCTTTCAGTCTCTCCCAACCGACCTCTGCTACATATATAGCGGTTTTACTGGCACTGACTGTCGCCCCAGAAACATTTGTACAGCCGCAAGCTGTATTTCGTCTAGTCTTTGCACATCATCTTCTGTACAGTTGTTCCAAACTGTGTCCGCATATTCAGGTAATAGTTGCACGTAAGCAAAATATATTTTTTCTAGGGTTTTGCGATCGAGTTTACACTTACGTTTTCTCATCATGACAAGACGTACCCATGCGTTCTCACCAATATGGCCTGTATGTTCACCCCACTTGCATTTCATGTCTAGGATCACATCAAGGTGCTTATGATAACGAACTTCGTTTATTTGGATTTCAGACACGAATAGAGGAGGATGTCGTGGAGCATCGCTTTTGCGTGAAATTACCATTGTTTCTGTTTTCGAATGATTAAACTCTACTAACCAATTAGCTGGCTATTGAGTGATGCTTTCCAAGTTATTGTTTAGGACTACGGAAACGTGGGCGGGATCCTCGATAATGAGGTATGAGGCAGTAACGTCAGCAAATAATTGTATATTACTAAGTGTATCTTGCGTTATGTCATTCATATAAATAAGAAACTGGAGCGGTCTCTAATCGATCCTTGAGGTACACCTGCATTAATAGCCCCCCAGAATGACGGGTAACGTTTCAGATTGTATAAGAATTCTTTGTTATCTATCTTTTAGGTACGAACTTAAGAATGCTAGAAGATCCTTATTAAGTATTAAAGCCAATTTTCTGAAGTTTATACAGAAGACCTTTATGTCAAACTTTGTCAAATGCTTTACTGACATCGCAAAATGTAACTGTTATTTACCACCATCAAGAGTACGTTACAAAGTGTCATATATGATCGTCAGTTGGGGGATTGTCGAATCTGTTGCGGTGAATTCCGACTCATTTTGAGTGAGAAGGTTAATTTCCTTTAAGAACAACCACCTTTTGTTGAAAACGCATCTCTCGAAAGCCTTACCAAGGCAACTTCGGAATGAAATCGGCGGTAGTTTGACACAGGATCCGGAGAATCTTTTCTCAAGACAGGGGCACATTGGACATTTTGCATAGCTGTGGAGAAAAGGAGTGGTGGAATGGTACATTGAACAAACCAGTCAAAGGCGCTGTAAAAAAATTAAAAAGCTTTAAGTTTTTTGACAGCCGCACTGATTCAATTTCGTTTGAGACGATGTATCTACTATGTATTACACTTAGCATTTCGATAAAGACATTTGCGCTAGCGTCACAGGAGACGCAGTTGGCTTTGCATCCACTCAGGGTCGCCTCTGCGTATAGTAATTATTTTGTGTGGAACGTGAAGATATGCCAATTCTGTTTAGCCGTAGTCTCTTCAACAATTAGGTCCAAATTCGTTTTTGAGAAGAGGGAGTCTACCTTTATTTCAAGAAGAGCATTGTTACCTTTATCATAGAGTCAGGCGCGTCTTTTAAATAAAGATCGGCAATTTCGAATAACTTCAAATTTGATCGAGACAGGGCATTGATACCGAAACAAGGTTTGGAAAGAAAGGGTCATCAACTTTACATGACATTACTTTTACAGAACTACTTACAGCTATTACTTCAAGTAGAGTGAGGCAAATACAATTAATTTAACTCTTGGATATATCCTAGAGACCGCTTAGTCACAACCACATCTTTTTAGAGTTCGCTTTGTCAGAGAGATAGAGTCCGCCATGCCGTTCTTTTTGTTTGGGTACCCCACGATTTTCAACATCCAGATGGCCCAACTTTCTAATCGGACTAGCATCTGAGGTATTTTCCCACATTTACATACCCAAATCATATACATTCATTGTCTGTAGATAATTATATAGCTCTCGATTTGAGATGTGCGAAAATCGGGGGCTCAAGTACGAGTTTGTGTGGAGCTTTTCTCCTACTAAGACAAACGGGAATTGGTGACAGGTTGAGAATATGTGGATGAGGGGTTCTTCTAACTAATAGATATAACACCATAATATATTTATTACCTGTCCATTCTTTTTCTCTTTGGAATAAATTCTCAAGATTCTTGTCCGTATGTTATTATTTTGCCCCTTTTATACTGAGAATATGGCATACCATACCCAAAGTCCTCCAGTCATACCCAGAATCCGCCTACCGATTGAGGATTGTGTTATTGATACTTGAAACCTTAGCTTTATCTATTGATGCAGAAATTAGGTCCTACTGATTAGCACAAGCTTTTGGAGCGTTAGAATACACATATTATGAGTGGGGAAGAGGCAATAAGGACGCCAAGACATGAGCATTCAAGACAGTTAGTTACTAGCTCTGTTCGGACCTTAAATGGGATTCCTACTTTAACATAAATTGCCACACATCCGTCTCTATTTGGGCTATCCTTACGCACAGGTAGACTGAAGCCTTCAATCTCTACATCGGAATTTCGATCTGAAGATGTCAACCAAGTTTCGGTAAAAGTTATATCGAACGCCTCGGCTTCACATCGGAGTTTATGATTTTTTATTTCAAGCTCTGTACATTCAGGTTACATATTGTTAGACCACGGGGACTGGGTGAGTTTGAAGGAAGAGCAAAGCCATTCACAGAGACCGGACCAAAATTCCATTCAGCATCACCACAAGCAAGTGGCAGGGTGTATCCCCACGCGAATAGTATGCATTTTATGCCTAATATGGACACAGTAGGAATTAAAACTTTTCGGAATCTATCCGTATTTTCATTACGTATTTGGGGGCCATCTGGAAAGCCTTAAAGATATTCTGGTATTTGACACATATTTTGTGAATTGTTTCCGACTAGTCTCTGTTGAGTGTTATCACTGTAGTTCATTAAACCAAAAAGTAGTAGATTTTTAATTCCTTCCCTTTATAGAGTAAGGGTAAGTTTAACACTTCAAGTTGAGACTCATGTGGACCTTAAACACAAAAGTCCCACCAGGCCCGATAGAGAGCTATTTCAACATTTATTTTTCTCTCCTTATGGAATTGTCAGATTCGATTGGGTTTTTCAAATAATCAGATTTGGTTGAACGCCCCTGTTCACCAACAGAAACAGTAAAATTATCAAGTGATGTGATCAGGTTCTAACTATAGGAACTGGATCTAACTATAGGAACTGGGTGTGAAATGGGCGAATTGATTCTTTGTGTATAGTTAGTTGAGGGCTGTATCAATAAACACTCATAAACAATAGCGTATTTACAATGTGAAAAAGGAAATGGTTGTCAAGAGAAATTTTGAATTGAAGTTTATATCCGGCAGGCAAAACAACAGTGGTAATATAAAGCGAACGTTTTGAAGATTATACAGAATTAACATTTGGCGGTACTTTTCTCTTTACTGTGAGTGATCATTTATAGTGTGGGATATCGGTAGAAAAGTAAACAAAAATAATGAGGTACTTGTGCATGTGTCACCTCACACCCACAATTTAGCACGCGCACGCACATTCTCAACGCACCCACATGCTTACGCTAACATTTATCTCACAAACTCGCAAAATAAGCTGATGTATCAACAAATTATTACAAAATACGTTGTACTGTAAAAATAGCTAACGAAAGTTATCTAAAGTTGTTTTTGAACGAAGTTTTCCGCGCTTTCCCATACAACATAACAGTAACTGGAGTCCTTCATCACAACTGATATGAAGGTCGTCACAAAATACCAGTAGCTCTCTATCACGTACCAACAAAGATCCCCTTCAAAATCTCAGCGACGTAACTCCTGTTTATTCCTTTTCGTCAACGGACGCATGAGCAGCTTTTACCTGATCTACTGCCGGAACAATCCCACCAGCGTCACATTAATAGTGTGTCGATCTCAACGCCGACCACACATTTTACCCTTTACTTTGGTCGGCCTACCCATCCGTACCCGAGGCAATTAACGAATGCAACCTACAGTTTTACCAACGTACAATCACTACCTGCCATTAACAAGGCCCGTTACAATTCTGTAACTAACATCTTCATACACCAGTACGTACTTCTAACTACCTTTCCAAGCTATCATACTCCTCGAAAGAAGCATAACTGACCATTTCATCATCGCGAACTCTAGCTGCCACATTCATGGTGATTTCAGCAATCTGATGACCAACCATTTCTGTTCACTATTTTGGTATATAACCACCTTGCTGTGCCACATTTTTTCCCACGGGAAACACCACCATTTCCCAACATCATTTGGGTAAGAACTAGAACAAAAGTTTTCGACTTGTTTTTGTACTTTAATTTCCTCCAACTCGCTATATGTTCGTATTAATGTTTCATGGGAGCGTGGTACCTGATTGGCTAGAACATTGGACTTGAGAACGAATGATTGATGGTTCGGTCCTGAACTGTTTTAAATGTGTTGTGCCCTTGGGCAAGACATTTCATCATCATTGCCTGCAAGGGACCACGGTGGTGTTGTGTACCACACCGTAGGGCACGTCGAGGGAACGCTTGCCTTCAACCGCTTCTAACCCTGATTTTGTCAGGTTAGTAAGATGGAGATTCTGACATTTACTCACGGTTGATCGGTGGTTCTTCCTGGTCACTCTAGTCTCCTCCACGTGCAAAACTGTTCGACACGATATGGCCAGGGCTGTTGAGAGTGCCAGTAAAACCGAATAAACAAATGAACACCATTAACGTTTTAATGTGACAGGTGCAAAATCATTCAGCTTTGACATGGCGAAACCTGTATATATTTGCGGCGTGCAGAGGCCAATTGTCAATGCCTAACTTGCTCCAATGACACCTATCTAGGGTATACTAAGCCACGGTTCGTAGGCATGTGAGTAATGAATAGACTTGTGAGTTTATTTATTTGATGAGTTGAACTGGTGGGAGGCAGGCTATCTTCACATTCCTATCTAAATCGACAAGAGTTTTCATAGTCATCATATCATGTCTGTTAATCTCGTGCAAGTGATACCACTTTGGACGTTATTAATTCGATCAACAATATTTAATGGAAAATATATCTGAAAACACTTCTGCTGAATGGTTTCATTTTGTTTTAACTGGAAGCTCTCACAAACTTGTCGACATTGTTAAAATGAAAACATGATTGGTACATTTATGTTTGAAAATCAATTATCACCATATTTTTTAAATGCCTAGTCCTAATGTTAGTTAAAAAATCCTGGATTCATCTGTATGTGGAAAGCATTAATTGACTCATACTGCAAGATTACTTACTTGTTATTCACTATTTTAAACATAGAACCCTTCTTGTTGTCGTATGTTTATGAGGAGTTGTAAGTTAGGGAGTATCACGATTGCTCGTGTCCGTTGAAAAATCCATTAGATACTTATATCATTTAGACGTAAAGTAGCTGGAGACATTCTGCCAGCACATTCAACAATGTGAAATTACACTGGGAGCTAACGAATAATTACATGTCTAATGCTTGGAAAACTTCCCAATAATTTTGATACATTTTGTATTCGGAATAACTGCCGGCAGTGCCAATGTATGTTTAATTGTATATATTACACAACTGAACGGGAAAGTTGATGGAGTTTTATGGGAGACATTGGTAAGTATAATTAACCAAATGTTTCAATAACGGCATTTCGAAACATCAAAGATGGCGACCACGCAAGGGGTCTTGTGATTTACTTCCCACAAAAATTGGAATGAAGCAAACAAATGAGACCTCCTCTTAATCTTTGGAATTGTGGTTTCACTTTCGGGTGGTTTTGGTTTGGTCTGCTCGCGCGCTTTCGTTTCTTATAAAGTTATGCCATAGGTCCCTGCGAATATGAATTTTTTTCGACTCGGCTCTCAACTCGAACTGGCCAAAAAATGTTTGAGTCGACCAAACATCGAATTGGAACCAAGTTCACAGAAACCAGGTGTCCAAGTGCGGTTTCGTACGCGATATTTTCCAGTTTAAAATAACCACATTAGGATTGTTTTGGCATTGTACTGAGGATTTATCCACATATTCATGCTAACATTCAATAGTTCGTTAACAATGCAGCACACATGGGCGCGTGGTTGAATGGGAGACAAATAATCTGTATGTACCTGTGATTACTTCGATCTCTTCTTGACTTTAAGCTTGACATCGTCCAATCTTGCCTTATCATGAAGCGATAGATGCTCTCACAGAAGTGCACCAGATGTGAGATGTAGTCCCTGTCGTTTGGGTTTTGTACGATGTCTTACAATTATTACACGTGTATATAGCCGTGGCTTTATGCACTGTAAAATATGAGTGCATTATCGATGTCATTTGGAATCACGCGATACGCGTGATTCTAAATAACATAGGTAATACACTGAAAGTTCCATGTTGACGACGTGTGCTTGCGGTTCGCTCTCCATTCCTCGCATTGTTTTGACAATGTAGGCAGTATTAAATGTACGAATATACGTGTACCGGACAGTTGTTAATAAGTATTTTTCATATTCCATTTTTATATTCGTGATTTTATTTTCGACTCGAATTCAACTCGAATTTTTTGATCGACTCGACTTCGACTCGAACAATCGATTATTCGCAGGGGCCTATTATGCCACTGAGCTCAAAACAGCTGGATTTTTGGAATGTCAGCGCAAAACACAATCTGCCCAGACCCAAGATGACGGCAATTCAATCAACGCAGCAGCTTTCTCATCAGCCAACATCAAACATGAGCGCAGCATGAAAACAAGTAAAACAGTATTGACTTCACAATCTCAGTATTCGTGTTCTGTCAATAATAATTGAAGTATGTTGTAAATATTCCATTTGTATTGCCGCAGAAAATGTCCACATAATCAACATATTCATTTTACGCATGCATCAAATTATCTTCTGTAAAAGCGATTGTGAGGCGCCGAAAAATTGAAATTGAATCTTGCATTGTGTATTTATAACAACAATTCCACACGTAAGATGGCGGCCGGTGAGACACTTTTCTGCATGTAACCAAAGCTCTTTCCAGCAATCCAGTTGTTCAGAGATCGGTGAGTTATTGAAAATAATCTAGGAAGCCCTTTAACCGTTGAATGGTTGAAACTATTGAAAGCCATAATGCGCTAAATGTTTTAAAATGTGGTAAAGTACTAATGTGTACTATAAGATGAAACATGAATTCTTACACATTGCCCGCTTTTTGCGTGTTTTATGCTTCGGACGTACAAGTGGGTTAAGATAGCGTGAGAGATCTTTTTACTTCTATACAGTTATTTTCAGCTATCACATGGATGAAAAATCAATTAGATCAGTAAACTCTCTCAAAGTAAGTTCGTTTGTTGGCCTCGCTTTTTGTGGTCGATATTTATTTATCTTCGTTGTTCGACCGATTAGTGAATAGATTCTTGAGTGTTTTTTGAGTGTTGAACCCAAATATTGCACAAAGCAGAGTAATGAAAATTGATAGTTAATATTTCTTCGAATCGTGACTTTTAGTGTAGTGAGTGGTATGCGATTACTTCCTAAATCCTTAAATTAAAGATAAAAAAAAAAATTAAACGCGGTATCCTGTCGTGATACTATCACAGTCTTTTTCGTTCTATGGAAATTCGTTTATACCCTCCCGCAATATTGTAACTATTTGTCTTCGAACAGGAGGCAGAGGACATTTTTGTAAAGAGCTAAAAAGTTTGAAATATGAAGTGATTAAGTTAATTTTTGTTCAATTAAAACATTGCAATTTCCGTTTATCTTCGTAAATGTCGGAAACCGGGCTTTGTCGTTGCTGGTGGAAATAAATTCACGCCGCGTATTCAACCAAAACTCAAGGAGTGTCGCCTGAACCCGTGCGTGAACGTATGTCTCACAGTGCGAACTCGGCCATTTCGTTTATGTTGGGGTGGGTGTTATCCTGAAGGGGTCAATGACTTTTCCTCAAAAAGCTTAAATCAACAGGGGTTCACTGAAATTAACAATTGTAATACATAGAGAAAAATATGGTAATTTGTAACTTACATAAAATCCTATGAATAAAATATAAACGCCAATCACACCCAACCCACATAGTTTTTGAGTCAGTTTGCGGGCCAGCCTTCTCTGTTGTCACTGGTTGCTCCTTCCTTGTCGCTGGTGTTTGGTCCTCTCGGCTAAATGTAGTGTCTTTGGATCTGGCCGCCTTTTCATACAACTGGAACTTCACTGTACCACTTCCATAGCATGGCCACTAACATACTGTCACTTTATTTGGATGCCTTTCCTCTAACATGTAACGGAATGTCACTCTACGATTGCCGTCACACAGCCACTAATATATCGTCACTTGACTGGACGCTTTTCACTTAAGCACTTGCCATTTAAGGGGTTAAATGCTCTCCTCCATTTATCTCCGAATAATGTTCATACATGCAAGTCTACTCTGTCTACGTATGGCCTGCCTTCTACAACAGGTAATACCGTGTTCCAAAATGACAACACTCTTACTTCTGATCCTAGACTCTGTTTGGCCAGCGATTTGGCCCGCGACTGTTCCTGCTCTAACTATGAGGTCTGTGGCTCCCCTACATCACAATATTCCGATACTTTCGCACCGATGCGGCAGCTCCTCTAACCTAAAGCATGGGACATCCCCAGCTCATTTTAACTGCATCGCTTGAACTTGGCCGCTCAGATCTATCTCATTTTAAAATTCTCCTTTAAGTTCCTTTGAAAAATTTTCGTTATGTACTGACATTCGGTGACAGACCAGATACGCAACATGGGTGTGTGTCCAGAATATGTACAATGTGCTGCTTTTATGACAATTACCTGTTAAATGGACATAATTACATGGATAATGACTGCAGGAGAACACTGGCTTTTACTACCTTTAATCTTTCACCATTATGGTGTTGAAAAGAAACGAGGCAATGAACATAAAATTCCATGCTTAATGCTTAATTAGCAGCTGGTCTTTTAAGTGGCAAATCGGTTTGTCGGAGTCCGTCATCCAGACACACATTTTTGAGCGAAAAAGAATATCAAAAATATATTCACTTTCAAACAAGAAAATCGCAAATTTAAGCCTTGACAGTAAAGTCCATGCGACAATACTGTAAGTTATTTAAAGTCTTTTCTATTAGCTTTTCTATTCTCACGTTTTTATTGAGGTTGTTTCAGCCATGAGTTTCGTAGTGTGTGTGTTTCAACGCGTGCGCTGTGGTTAAAATATCATCTAATGTATTGCTCTTGAGATAAAACCTAGATATAGAAACACATGAAATTGACCCAAGTCACAGATTTTACAGATCGAATTTACGTGTTTTTCTTGTTCTTGTGATATAAATATCCATACAAGCCTCCACTTTCAACTTTTGTAAATCCCATCTCTGAAAAAAACATATCTAAAAATGTGGTACCGATTTGGGAAACTCTCAACAGTTATGACCAAATTATGGGGTGACACTTTTCACACCAACCTCACCAAATATTAAACTAATCCGATTTTCATGAAATTTTAGTATGCTGCAAAGCTCGAGAAATGTCTTGGATTTTTTCATTTAACGCCTTTTTGACGTCAATTCTAGTTTTTGCACCCCTCCCTTTTTGTAAGCACCATTACAGCACAAACTACCACAGATATCCATATCATATTTTATCTACTCCTAGAGGAATAGTTGAATTAATGCCTCATTGCATTCACATTATAGTACAAAATTTAACCCTACCACGAAATTTCCAACAATGGCCGGAAAACGTCAAAATTAAATTTCACAGCACGGAAAATATTTACTGCCACGACGTTGATTCCTAACGGCGGGAAAATGTCAAAACTATTTTGCACTCAACCATTATTAAATTTTGGGACCTTTTAGAACTCGTGGTCCCTCATGCAAACGTGAAAAGATTTGCAAAATCAGACGTCAGGCACCAGAGTTATGAAGTAACAACGTTGGTAGTATACCCTCTCATTTTGTGAGCAACCCTACCCTCAAAACTGCAACAGAGATACCGCTATCGTATTTTACATACTCCTCCTTCAGTACCTGAAGTGATGTCTTGGTGCATTTATTATTCACATTGTTGGAACATATTTAACCAAACGGCGCTTTTTCTAACCAACGGCGGAAAAAAACGTCAAAATTGAATTTCACTTCTGATTGTTTGTACCACAAATGTATCAACATTCATGGACCCAAATACAGAAGTTAAAACAATCAAAACCTTTCTCTGGGTTGGGGTAAACTTGGCGTTGGTCGTACTTCATTAAATGATTTCTGGAAATTCGCTTTGCGATTTCTAAACAATCTAGTTTGGAAAGTGTGTCTCTGAATTTTGGGTAAATCAATATTTAATTTCGTCTATCATATCTATGCTTGTTCATACCGCCCTCCCACTCATTCCCGAGGGAACAGAGAGCAGTTGTCTCTTTAACCCTTTACACAACGCAGACGATATCAAATTTTATTATTGTAAATTTTATTATTTTAATGTTTTTCCAAACAATTCAGCAAAATCATATCACGATCGGGCTCGACGAGTTCGTTCCAATGAAGGGTTACATGAAATGGTTCTGCGGAATTTGCATATTATTTGTCGGATGCAGTCGATTTGTTAGATAAATGGTTAATTCATATGCCATGCATATGGTAGTTGTCCTGCATTACACCTCTGCATTTTGTTTAGGTCTGCAGTATGAAATGGGTCAAGATGTTAGTTTGTTCATTTATTTATTAGCGTTTAAGGTCATCTTATATTTCTATTGGCTTATCCTGACCGCAACATGGAGATATAGTCATGTTTAGTCACTCGTTTATACCCATGTTGCCAATTTTAGAGGCCTTCCGCCCCAAGCATTAGTGATTGAGTCTTATTTTACCAGTAAAACAGAGCTTGTTTACCACAAACAACAAGCGCAGCTTCATTTCCCAGGGATCCCACTGGGGAGGGGGAGGGGGAAGGATGTAAATACTACCCAGTAAATGTGATTGGGCAGCTGTCTAGTCGATCGATAATATTTCCCTGAACAAGAAAGTTGTGCTGTGCGTCTTCTGAATGTGGGCGTTTTTATTGCAATTTCAGCATGTTTTAATTGCTATTAAATCATCGCAACACACATAATAAAACAATGCCTACTATTTTTTGAGTAGCACCAGAATTATCTCATTCGTCTCATTCGTGACTGCAAGCAACGTTTTCCCTCGCGGCTTTCTTTTATGCATATATATACTGACGGGAAAAAGAAACGAAAGTTCAGTTTTGGCAATAATTTTTTTTTTATCCGCAGACCGAATGTTGTAAAATATGACACATAGCTACCTCAGTGTACTATCTAACGAGTCTTTGGTTAAAATTCAGTCAACCATGACCATGTGCAACGCTACATGCTTTCAACAGAGTTCTCGACAAAAAACGTGCATCCGGGGCATTCCCACGCGCTATGGGCTTGAACACCATACCAAATCGAAGGTTTGAACAGTACACATCGATTGCAAAACATTTCATTTCAACTCGATTGAAAAGCAAAATGCCGCGAATGTCCGAAGGTGATAGGGGTAGGGCTATTGCTCTAATTATGCATGGCCAATCGCAACGTCTCGTCGCCCAGAAATTTGGGGTATTTGAGTCAACGATAGCTCGTTCAGTTGGGCGTCTTAGAGCAACAGGAAGATTAGATGACGTCCCAGAAGCGGGCGTCCGCGCGTTACGTCGCCTCGTCGGGATAAAGGCATAAGTCTCTCACACCTCAGTAACCGATTTCAAACGGCGATGGTGACGACGAGTCAGGTTATATGCACTCATGGTCGCCGAGTGTGTCCAAGAACAGTTAGGAATCGATTACGGGAGTTCAATTTAAGGCCTCGACATCCCAACATTGGTTCGCAACTATCACCTAGGCGACGTTAACGTCGATTACAATGGCTGCGAGCACATGCTCCAAATCGGTTTCACTTGGCCCACTGGAGACGTGTGTTATTCACTAACGAGTGTCGGTTCACGCTTTATAGGTCAGATGGGCGACAACGTTGCTATCGACGTCGATGTGAGCGATATTCTGACGCACGCGTTAAGAATAACGACAGATTCGACGAAGACCAGTTATGGTTTTGGGAGGGGGGGGGGGGGTTCTCATGGCGTGAAACCACCTCGCGTGGTTATCCAGGGCAATCTTACAGACGTCAGATATCGGGATCAGGTCCTCATGCTTCACGTCTTTCCACTTTCCATGTGCGTAACCTTACGTTGCAACGGGGTAATGCGAGGTCGCACGTTACTAGGGTTTGTCGTGACTTCCTCGTCCAAAACAATGTTCCAGTTCTCTACTGGCCACCCTACAGTTCATATTTGTCCCCGAATGAGCATTCGTAGGACGAACTAGATAGGAGGGCCAGGAAGCGCGTCAACGTCCCAAACAATGTCACCTAGCTCACACAGGCCCTTCTTCATGAGTGGAATGACATCCCACAAAGGACTATAAAAAACTTGATGGGGCCAATGGTAAGGAGAGTTAGAGCAGCGACTGAAGTCCGGGGTGGGCACACCAGCTGTTGATTTTGATCAGGAACCGGCGTATGGTACCCACGTACCCACGTCTGAACGTTATCCATGCAAACGCCGTCTGTGTTAAGACAACAAAACTCGTATTCGGGGGGAGAGTCTACCCCGCCGCGATTCTGGGACTTGGTCCAGCCCCTCCGTACTGTGCGCGAAATTTGATCGCGTATATAAACATGTGTGTTTTTGTGTGATTTCATGTACTTGTCCAAGTAAACACAAGCGTTCTTAGATGGGCCCTTACGGGCGGGCGGCAAATATTTCATTTCAGATATTTCATATTTCATACTTGGGAGTGTCGGAGTTTGCATTTGCATTCATCAAAACTTCGTCCAGAAAAGCTGTTTGTTGGAGCTTGCCCACTACCTAATAAAATGAATTTAAACTTTTCGTCGATTGAAATATTGAGCTTAAAACATTGTTGTTGAGTGGTGATCGGGTTACAGCCTACTAAAGCAAGCATTATTTCTTCTACTTTATATTTTCTTTTCCCACAATCTTTATCTTCTTCGCTTGGAAACTTAAACTTTGTATTATAAGGATGTTAAAATGTTCACCTATGTATATGTCGTTCTTGTACATTTTTGTTTAAATTGTTACAGCATTATACAAGAGAGGAACGAAAATAAGTTGCTATAATTTGTGTTCCAATCGTTTTTGTCAACTATCATCAACGACAAATAAAATATGCTTAAACTAACAAAACTCGTCAAAATTTAATAAGTAATCAAGAAATAACATCAATATCAATACAATGAAATAATCATCCATAACACATTTGAAATATTTACCACTGAAAAAAACTTGCGTTTCTTTTTCCCGCTAGTTTTCGTAGACACATGATCTGAAATGAATGTTCTAAAATGTTATGGGGATTGGGGTTTTCCACTCTCACCAGTGTATTGGCGTCCATAGAGTTGTTCCATGTTCCAGAAAATCGAACAAACGCTGTCCCCGTTTAGTGTAAATCGCTTCCGACAACTTGTTCAGCACATAGAACACGTACTCATCTATCGATTAAACTGAGCAAGAACAGCATAAATGGTCGATTCCCATTAATGCTAATATGCTCCGCTCTTGCTTGCTTGTTTAACCTGACAAACAATACAGTTTTCGAATGAATACCCTGACATATGTAATAAGAACCCGAGATTTTTAATTTCTCAAAACAATAGCATCTGTCAAAAGCAGGTCATAAGTTTTTTTTTATCTATTGTAACAGACCTGAGCCCCGCCCCTCTCGATTTACACCGCAACTAGAGCCTGGAGTAGTTCTAATCGAAGCCAGCGCCTCCAACAGTCCTCCACAGAGAAATGCCCGTGCACCGGCCCCGATCAAAACAACAAGAAGGTCCCATTGAGGTCCCAGTTTGGGAAAAACTGGAGGTTAAGAAGCGGGTTCTCATTCCTAGCGGGGTTTCCAACGACTAAATAACAAGAGAATAGATGATAAAATATTTAATCAATTATAAACAAATCATTTTCAACTCTTTCCAGTACATTAGTCTCCTCCTTACTCAAGTGGGGGGATCTTGCATCATTAACAATTATTTAAATTGACAACGAGCCATTCAAGAAAACTTCTATACCAACAACCTCAAGGGCCTATATATGTAATGAAATTTTGTTTATTTTGAAAATGCACACCTCTGATATTCCTTCAATTCAAATTAAATATACACAAAATGTACATCAAAATGAAGATTGAGATGTATAGAACACGAAACACATGTGTAATCAGCTCATAGAGTTGACTGTAGGCACCACTGATTCCTGGAAGTCTGCTGCCGTATTCGTCCCAGAATTGATAATAATATTTCACAAAAAAAACTTGTGGCCAAATGTGCTTTACATATCCAAGAACAAAGCTAGGGAATCAAAATTCTTCAAAACACGGCGACAGAGCTGCATGGGGGTAAATTCCAAAGCCTTTGCTTTTGTTTACGTATGAATATACTTTCGATTTCCGGTCAACATCATCGGACAGAAACGCATGTAAAAACAACGCCGTCTAAAATCAAATAATGAAAAAGATCGACTTCATACAGTATATTGTTATTAGATAGAGATTGCACAGTTGTCATATTCAATGCATGGTGTCATGAGACCTGTTGAAATTTCTTAGAATTACGATTTTGTTTTTCGATGGAAATTCGTGGTATCGAGTGATTTGCGCATGCCTGTCGAGCATGGAAACCATCTTCAATAAAAAATGCAGACAGTGTTGTCCTTTTCCAAAATGCAGTCATATCGCTGCACTCGAAAGCGTTTTGAATGCCTAGATTTGTTATTGAATATCTGAAGCACAATCGGCCACGAGTTGTTCTTTCGAAATATTATTTTATTATCAATTCTGGTACGAATACGATAGCAGACGTCCAGGAACCAGTGGTGCAAGTTGTCTACTCTATGAGTTGATTACATATGTGTTTCGTGTTCTATACATCCCAACCTTCATTTTGATGTATAATTTGTGTATATTTAATCTGAATTTAAGGAATATGAGAGGTGAGAATTTCAAAATAAACAAAATTTCATTACATGTATAGGCCCTTAAGGAGGGTTACTAAAACGAGCAGGGCTTGTTTACCTGTGTAAACAAGCACTGCTCCTCATTATACCTAACGCGATGCATTCCGCCAAATACCAGTCGCGAACACTCAACCAATACGCGTAATAATAAATAGGCTACTACCCTTACCCTATCTCAGTCAGGGGGAGGGGAGCTACAAATAGTTTCGGTTCTACGCACTCAAATGAGTTCCGCTTCCAAAACTCCGCGCCCAAATCCTGTTCGAAATTACGTACTCAAAAGAGTACCACTACCAAATAGCACGATTATCGCGACACAACCAATAACTATTTTATCCAGTGCAGACCTCTACGGACGTGAGCTGGCCTACATAAATCGGATCCCAAACCTAACCATGATCAAGCTGAAACGCTTATAAAAGTTAACAACTCCTCCTGCACTTCACGGGTGGGAAGGGCAAAGGTCTCCCCACCTTCAACTAATGTGTGTCCCCCACTAAAGTAATCCGTCCATAATGTACTAAATACGACCCAGAGCTACGACATGAGCTCTACTAAGTTTACTATAATGTTGTCAATGATTGCTTACCTAAGGGGGGGGGGGGGGGGGCAGTATCTCGGCCAGTCAAAACTAGGGTAGGTTCGGACTACTCTGTCCTCGGCCCATCCGGTTGAGTCTGCTACTGGCTGAGAAGTGTGCGTCCCCACTAAAAAAATCTCAGACAGGTCGCACAATTCTCAAGCACAGAATATTCAAAAAGGCAAGAAACATATAGTCATCTCGCCTACAGACTCACCGGATCCGCTGAGAGAGGAAATTCCATGATCCTTCCCAATCCCGACTAGCAAGCTACATTGAAGAAATAATTATTTTCCAAATAAATATCACTAAATGATTACCTCCAGCTGCCTTCACAAAATCCCAATTCTAATAATACATAAACGATATTTATACATGAAGGCGCAATCAAGCGATACATTCTTCACGTAATTATCGCTATGAAAAAGGAAATTCGTGCAGCTAGTGATGTTTGAGTTATTTGTCTCCGAGTATTATCATTTAACTCTTCCACGGCTACACTACCATCGGTCCCAGACTACTGAACCAAGCCGAGACTTATTTACCGACCCTACCGCGGCTGAATCGTTTCACAATACTACCCCAAAAGATTTTGGGCCACCCCAACATTTCGCAGTAAATGAAAAAATGTGAAACAATAATAAAAAAGCAGTATACCACATGAAATTCATTTATTGACAAAGGAATGATCGTTTCGGACAAATTCATTGAAGTATGTCTGTCATATTGCAAGTCAAAACCCATTTGGAGTTTTATTGCGTTACTAATAGCAACGAGGTTATTTTGAAATCGCGAAGCGAATTTCCAGAAGTCATCCAACTAAGCACGGCCATGATCGAGTCGGACCAACAAGGAGAAGAAGGTGTATGCTGCCTGTTAA
This sequence comes from Pictodentalium vernedei, assembly GCA_031216915.1. Lineage (NCBI taxonomy): Eukaryota > Metazoa > Mollusca > Scaphopoda > Dentaliida > Dentaliidae > Pictodentalium > Pictodentalium vernedei. The sequence continues at coordinate 185,582,581 of CM062293.1, forward strand.
CGTACTAAGCTGCTGAATAATGTGTCTTACGTCGCCTCCTGCCTTGAATGTCGAGTGTATCTCAAGCCGGATAACAGTACCGCCCGTTGATAGTAAACTGTGGCCAAAGTCATTTTCCCATGAATACCAGTTGAACCAATGATTGATCCCATGAACACCAGTTGATCATGTGACATTCGAACATCGCACCTTGATATTACGCACTTAGTCTATTTTTAAACTACGTAATAGTCTATTTTTAAACTACGTAATTTCCATTTATGTCCTATAAATAGACGGTTATCAATACAAACAACTTTCTGTTTTCTTGATTGAATGCGGCGGTCTCAGAATAAAGACTCGACGGTGATAACCCACAAGCTGAAGCTGTTTCTGTTCAAATAATGAGATGTTTCGACAATAAATTTCATTTATTAAATTATTATGGAGTGTCTTTTCGGCCATGCAATTTGCTAAAACGTATCGTTGCGTGAAGCGGCGATGCAATTATTTTGACGAAATAGACAACTGGGTACAAGCGCCGCTGCGATTAAACTTTGAATCAGAAAACGCATATATTTTCACAAGTTGTAAAAATAAGAGCAAAAAAAAAAAAAGAAGAAATACATTTTCTCATTTCAAAATAACCAAAATATTTTCAAGGAAACTACATGACGTGACTCCCCAATGGAATGAGCTCCTTCTAGTAAGGAGTCATGATTATGGCTTTGCTGGAATATTTTAAAAAAAGTTTTTTTCAACTGCTCAATGAGCCTCATTCTGTAAATTATGAGGGCACATGCAGCCGTCTCATTATTTTAAAGGGTTAACAGGTGTGCTGTTTTCATGAAATCTGTAAAAATGTCAAGTAATAGAAAAATAGGAGAATAACAAAATTGTCAGAAAGAAATGTGTCTTATAAATGAATGAAATTACAAAATTGAATGATGCATTTGCTGTGCTTAATATTCAGGCTCTGTTTAAAACTGGAAACAAATAATTAGGCACAAATACATAATTTATTTCATAACCTCCTAAATAAATAATCATTTCTTGTTCATTAATTTTATTTTATTACAATTCATTGGAGAGTGCATATTTGTGAACCCCAATAAAGTGTTAGAAAATAATGTCTTAATACATGAATAATTAAAATTGTGTAACAAACTTCACAGAAAGATGTAATTTTCATTAAATTGTTGATTATTTATTATGGACATGCATTATTCAGGAAAAGTCAGACTTGGCTCTTTCTTTTCCAACTCCAACTTTCATAAATTCTCCTTCCACTTTCACCAACAAATGTTTTAGTGGTAGTAAATGAATTATAGAAAATTATTCAGGTAAAACCTGAAAATTACTTGACCTTGTTTGAAAATAATATTCAACACAATAGGACATAAATATAAGATGCGTTATGTCTATTGTGGTAAATATGTCTTGTACACATTATTAGAATTAAAGTTTATGTTTGCAATTCAGCAGTGAAAATTGTGTGCGTTCATTTCCCTTGAATTTAAATTGTGATATGGTATAGATGGGAAAAAATTTATAATGCTGCCCTCCCTCAGCCCAATTTCAAGAATGGCAAAATGAACAGATTTACTTATTCTCTCAAATAATGGAGTGATAGGTAAGAGACAAATTTTGTTCATTGATAATATTTTAACCCCCATTTTGCTGAATAATATTCAAAGAAACCTACACAGAAAAATTAAATTATTTGTTCGCCTCTTTTCAAAACACATCCCGTTAACATAACACATTCTACTTTAATAATCATAAACACCCCCCCCCCCACTCCATACACACACATACAAAGGAAAACACCCTCATATAAATGATTATACTTTTTATAGTGTTTCCGGAATCATTATTTATGTACATGTTTCCAAACATTGCAATTCACTGAAAGACATGAACCCGACAATTCTGATGTTTATGAACATTAAAAATTGTTTTTAAATTTTCAATTTAATATCATTCAATTCTTTGGCTCAATTAGCAGCAGATAAACCAATTCTGAACCCAAACTCTAATGGGTGCAACAACTGTTATTTATTCAGTTGTTTAATTTTTGGTGGGGACGGGGGGGGGGGGGGGGGGGGAGGGTGGAATTTACAAAAGTATTTTTTTTCAAGATGTTGCACAGTTCAGTTTCCAGTATTATGTGACCCTATGTGGTGTCCACATAAAATCCCTGCAAAACGGAATATAATATCATTATCAAGCATACTATGTTGGAAGACAAATGTAAAATCCAAGAGAATCAGCTCTGTTCTATTTTGGCTGACAACACCACATCCAAATATTCATTTTCAGGCTTACATCTTAAGTGGAATTGTAATATAAGCTCATTCCAATCAGAGGCATCAATTTAAATTTCTGTTTTGTGATACTAATGACTTATTTAGTTGATACTGATAAAGTTCCTGATTATGTAATAGTATATGGAAATCTTGTTTCTTCGAAGTTCGAGTGCCGAACAATGGGGACGGAAACATGTCAAAATGTTCATAATGTTAATATGGAAACTAACAGCTGTCCATGTATGGTGTGTGTGTGTCCGAGATTGATGCGTGAAATGTTGGGACAGGGGCTGAAATATATAAAGTAAAGAACACCTACCTTGTGTTAAGTTCCAAGTTTCATTATGATCTAAATTCGAGGTAATGTCGCTATTACACTAATGCTAAAAATGTTATAATTATACGTTGTTGTGGTGTATTGACGGTAACATGGTGTGATGTTTGCTGTCAGGAACTTGTAAGTTCAACCTCGCCGCTATCGCGGCTCGGTTAAACATATAAGTTCCTGACAGCAAACATCACACCATGTTACCGTCAATACACCACAATAACTTATAATATTGGGTAAAGGTTGAAATTTGAAATTGTGATGGCTGCATTTAATAGAGACATCGTCAAGGTTATAATGTAGGAAATATTTTAGCAGTATACATTACTTATAGAGAGCTATGTATGTTTAGAGAATCGGCGTTTTTAAGGGAAAATGTCCAAAAAGCCAAAAATTTGAAGTAACATTAAAACCTAAAAATGGCGATAAATCGAAAAACTAAAACAACACGTATTTCTTATTTTTTGAGCTCTACAACATACTAACATTTGATGAAAATTGGGCGACATTTAATTTTTCGTGACGTCGACATCAATAACGTCACCCGAAAAATCGGCCATTACCGTTGAGAATTTACCAGGTCGGTACCACAGTTTTAGATATGGCTTTTGTCAGAGATGGGATTTGCAAAAGTTGAAAGTGGGATTCTAGAAACAGGCGTTGAAATTAAAAGTTACAAAAAGAATCCTAAATTGGGCGCCGTGGGAGATAAAGGCATGGAATAAACAGATCTAAAGCAGCAGTGAGAATTAGAAATAAAGGTGTATAAGTGTGCCAAATTTCACCAAAATCGGAGAAAGGTAAGTACCATAAAACGTGGCTGAGTTATAAAAAAGACTGACGATGCCAAAAAGTCATTCCAACTTCGTTGGATGACTTAATTATTGTCAAGTGCTAAGTTCATTTTACAATAATTGTAGATTTTTCTACACAGTCATGTTCATCTTTAAAGAAACCAAAAAAAATGTGACGTACTACTCTATGAAAGTACGTACTTCTTGCAAAATAAGAAAACAATTTAGCCACAGGTGTTTTATACCATACGGGAAATAAAAATCGTTACCGAACTGGACACCAATGGGTGCAATTCATGATGATAGTCAATTTGTGATTTTCGAAATACTTCCCCTCGCCGACTTATTGGCTGTTGTGGTGAAAAGGGAGCACCTAGGTCATTTTTTAAATTAGGATTTTTTCCATTGGTATTGTTTTGTTGGGTTGGTGGTTAGGGCTGTCATGATTTGATCTCTGCGATGACACCACCATGCGATGTGAATGCCGAAATTGAGTTGTGGGGGTGTTTGTTGTTATATTCGTCGGAAATAATAAGTTTTACTCTTAACTAGACAGATTTGTACACCATTTACTTAAATTGATGGTTATTTTTTGATCAATGATGATAGATGTGAAAGACATGGAATACTGGACTTGCATTTCGGGAAACTTTTAGTTTGTGGTGTTTCGCGGAAAGATCGAACTGGTGTATTTACTGGTAATCATGGAGATTGGAATAGCTCGTGACATGGAGAAGTATTTCCAGAACACATGAAACTTGACTAGTGTATTGACTGGTGATAGTCCGGACGGGCGGAAGTGTTCGCCCCCTCCCGATTATATGATTACATCTGACACTTCTCGGACTAAGTATGATTTGTGTGACCCTTTAAAAAGTGGGTTAGCTCATTCAGTCTGATATGCCACTAGCGGTTAGGGGTGCAATACTTAAGCAAAAAGATAAATTTTCGGCACGAAACATCAGAGAAAAATACAGCAATCCATAGCGAAAGATGATGGAGGGTTTCAACAGTGCCCACAGACAGTTATCACCGAAACCACTATTTGATGATCGTAGTCGAACGACACCATTATCGCATTTCGATAAATACAGCGCCCTCAAAGTTAACCGTCGGAGTATTCTTTGGACTGTGATAGGCTTCGACATAAACCTATATATTGCCCTGTGGATATTAGGCCCACTCCCAAGAACCATAAATGGTAATTTATATTTATCTCATTATTTTTCGAAATGGACAGGAGCACATCCCATTCAAAATCAACAAACTCGAACTGTTGGAGAAATATTGGTTACAGAAGGGATAGTCAGATTTGTCATGCTAAACGTTATCCACTCGGGCCAGGGTTCAAATTTCGAGTCAGAAGTATATTAAGTTATTTGTAACCATTTTGAAATTAGGAAAACTAGGACCTCACCTTACCATCCTCAGGCAGACGGACAGGTTGAACGGTTGAACCGAAACCTGGCCGCCATGTTAGCTTGCTTTGTAGAAGAAAATCATAGCGAGTGAGATTATTACCTCACTTTCATTATGATGGCCAAACGTAGTGCAGTCCATGAAACCACCGATTTTACTCCAAACAAAACCCAATCAGACTACCAATGGAGCTCATAGCAGGAAATGTGCTCTGATAGGAAACTGAGTCCGGTACAGTATGTGCGAGATCAGGAAAATCATTTGACTTCGTGTGTTCAGATGGGAGACGGTGTTTAAGAAAAGGAACAGACTATCCGACCGCATGGTTCATAGGAAGCCCTATACAGCTGAGGGTAGTGTGTTGCTTTATGTTCCCAAAATAAAAGGGGGCAAAGTCCAAAGTTTGCCCAGTATTGGTTTGGACTATTTGTAATGAAAAATAAATTGTCCGATAACATGGAGGCTGATCGCAAGTGGTCCACTTTAATAGACTGAAGAAATGTCATGATCGCCCTTGAGTAACACCAGCTACAGATCGAGTGTGTTGCCATGTACAGCCTTCAGTTGATGTTTCTAGATGAGGATGATTGTTATAACGACCAGCCAGCGCGGGGAGGTCCGAAGATGGAGTCGTGCCCTGCCGTGACTGGGGAGACAGTCGTCAAGCGGAGATGAGTAGTCCGTCACCCCCGCTGGATGATGTCAGAAAAATATGTCATTTAACTGGGAGATCCAAAAAATCTCCCACGAAATGGCGCAAATCGTAATTAGAAGACTATCAAAATTAATTGTATATATACAAAAATATACATATCCTATCTATCACTCCCCCGAATTTCCGAGGACGCGCCGAGTGCACGGAAATAAAGCAGATCAAATCCTTCTCAATTCCGATGTCCACGGTTCGTCCCCTGAAACACCCGGTGACTGGCAGTTAAGCTTTTAATTAATTTTCAAATTACATTTCAGCTAGCCTGGAAACAAATATTCCAGAGAGAAAAAACTTACTGTTACTAAGCGCTCTTTTCAGCACTTATTCCACAAGCGTCACATTAGTGAACCGACTAATGATTGTTTATCCAGAAAGGACAATATAAGATATCGGTTTAACTCCAGGACTCCCACCATAAATGCTGTATAATAACAAATCTTTGAATTTATATGAACATTATCTCATAATGAATTAACACTTTCGAATAACAAGCCGGCAGTTACATTTAAATTGGTACACACGCCAGAAACATGTGCCTCATGTTGTGAATAAGAGTACGAATTGGAACCTGACCAATTTGAGCACATTAGGACAAGAATGTTACACCAACATTTATAGTCAAACATGTCACGTACATACCACCCTGATATTACCCGAGTACACGTGTTTTCTCATGAGCAGATAATATTCTACCTCAGACATCATACAGACATGGTTAAAGTGCATGAAAGTCGTATAATAAGCATTCTAACGATGGAATGCATGGACATCTCATGCAATACATGTTGATAGCCAATTTGTAATTTTCAAAAAACAACCGGTCGCTGACTTATTGGCTGCTGTGCTGGTCAAGGGTACACCTGGGGCCAATACCATAGAACTTTTACAACTGTATTTTCTAGAATTGTATTTTCTACTTATGACTTCAAATGGGTTGAAATGAATCATTAAGATTTTCAAAGATGTGGCAATTTGCCAGTTGGCAAGTTGCCATATCTTTTAAAATATTAATGATTCCTTTTAGACAATTATATTAATAGGCAGAAAATACAATTCTAGAAAATATAATTGTAAAAGTTTTATAGTATTGGCTCCTGGTCAACTTTAAAATTATCATTTTTCTCGTGCAACTATTGGCATTTATGTTTTTCATTCCATAAAACCTTCGGTCAAATATACTTTCGAAAAAGTTTCCAGAACTGCAGTGGTTCAAACATTTTCGTGTAGTATATCTTAAAAATGAGAACTTTTCAAATGATCAGTTGTTTCTCCCTGCATATCCATTATCTTACTGTTCATGCCAAACCAATTTTGTTTTCTCGAATAACTACTGTAGATTTGTAGCAAAGGCAATTTAATATTTCAAACTGCATGTCAACCCTTCTACTAACGTAACCACCAATTCCACCCAGCGCTATTCACTTAAATGCCCATTTTAAATTTTTCTTATTAGGATTTATCGGCACTTTCGGCAGCCAGGGTCACTTCGTTTCGGACAATTTTACGGGTGGAGGAAGCGGGGTACCCGGTGAAAACCATCGAGCAGCGACCATGAATGAACACATTTCATTCTATTTTTTCACTTTTCCGCTCCAAAACATAGCTCCCTCATTGAGCCCTCCCTGGAACGTGCTCGTTAAGCTCGTTCCAATGCAGGTGTTTTCTGGGGATAGGGGATGGGGGGGGGGGGGGGGTTGGGTGCAGGAAAAGATTTACAATGATTGCTATGGAAAACCATAATATCGCTATACTGACGGGTTATAAATTGAAAGCCTTAACCTCAACACTTGACGATGGAACATTGCAATAACAATAAGGTTACACACAGAACAATACGGCCAACTACGGTTCGTTCCAAAACACAGAGTGTAATCTTAACTATCTAGAGATACAGAAATTGCAGGGCTATTATGCAGAACCCATTCAATAGAGCACAGTCAACTACGGTCATCCCCCCCCCCCCCCCCCCGCACACATCGAGGGGAAGGTATCTTTATCTTTTACCGTACCCAGTCGTTCGTTAACCAATCAAATGCGGCTTTCATTCAGCTCGCGCGTATCGAACGTTCGGAAAACACTACTGTCCATGTACAGTAGATTGTGGCCATAGTTTTCGGAGCAGCTGAACAGAGCGGAAGGGAAAAAAGCTTCACACTGCACTGCCTTTTTTCAAACTTCAGAAAAATTATAATGCCAATGCCTCGATATGACATACTACAAAGCAAATTTAGCCCTATTAAACATCTGTACACTGTTATCGAAATGCCGACAGTTCAAGTAGCTAACTTTCCCCACGAAGCAATTAGAAATGCAGCTCAATGAGCTAAACAAGTTTGAATTAGTGAAATTTCCACTCGCATTGATATTTCGACATTAGTGTGCAGACGGTTAAAATGCTCAAAGAGTAATTAAATGGAGTATTTTCTGACAAAACTAAACCTTTAGTCTCATGTTCCACAGATGCATCGTCCAGAATAATACTGTCTAGTGTAAATGTACAAATGTTCCAGTATGGAGCCAAGGTAGTAATAATTTGGCCCAACAACCTGTATGGCAGAGTACTGATATTTGTTTTTACAAGTGATGAACGTTGGGTTGCTGGATCGGTTAGTTTTTTTTATTACCCCACACTCGAAGATAACAGCGGATATTTTGGATTGCATCCCTCCGATCGTCCGCCCACCCAGACGAACGCCCGCCGCCCGCCCGCCCAACTCGTCCGCCTGTCCGCCCGTCTGTCCGTCCGTTCGTCTGTCCGTCCGTCTGTTCGGCCATCCATACAAACGTATATGACACACTGGAAGATATGAGGCAAACATGATATCACATTTTGGTTCTAACAGCCATAAAAAACGGCCGCCCTCAACCAATTTGTTTTAAAAATAGCAATTAATCTTTTCAAGCAATAACTTCCAAACGGTGATTCGTAGTTTGCTTATTTCTGGTATGAAAACAATGAGCACAATACACATAACATGGTATATGAGTTTTTATCTGATAACCATAGAGTATAACAACCGTTGTATATACTTGAAGTATATACAACGGGTGTTGTATATAATTATAATTTATGCGAACGACCTCTGACCTCTTTCAATTCCATTTTCATTCATTCATTCATGAAACATCGTTATATCACAGGGCAGGTTTTAATTGTACGCTTATTGCACTTTGTCAAAATCCTCTGATGGTGTCATTTCTTATTTATTTTGCATCAATAAAGGCAACCTAAAATTTTGCTTCAAAACATTGTAGAAATTACTTGAATGTTAATAGTAATTAGTATGCGGCGACTGCGAACTATTTATAGTCACGGCCTCGATCAAAAGTACTCGCGGAACTGCGCTAATTAAAAGTTCGTCTGCTCTACCTGAAAAAAAAACACTTCGTAAAAATTGTAAACAAACGCAAAATTATTTGTTATATTGGGACTACAGCATAAAACACGGAAGAAAACTGGAACTATGTCAAAAAAAGAATAACTCTACTGAAACACCGTTTTGTTACTGTTAATAAAATAGTTGAAATTTATTTTGTTCCAGCGCAGTTACATGATGCAAGAAGTGCAATCGCACTTTACAATCGCCGTCATCGATTTTGTAATATAAGGGACACAACTCTATGCGTCTTGTCCTATTTCTTTTGTCTCGTAGACTGGTTTTCTTTGGAGGCCCGTGGGAAGCATATATAAGTCGGGTAGACGCACGAGACGGGTGTCTGTTTGTTATCAGATAAAAACAATAAACATATACTGTGTTTTTATATCTGTGTTATACAACTCGTTGAAATATGGTTTATTTTTTCTCGGCGAAGCCTCGAAAAAATAAACCATATTTCAACTCGTTGTATAACACAGATATAAAAACACACTATATGTTTATTGTCTATGTATCTCGTGCATAAATTACGGAAATTAGCCAGACATCTTATGTTTTTAGAACGGTTTGTTTGCATGCGTGTTTGCTCGACATCTCCTCAGTGGATGGCCCTATCGTCGCCAAACTTGGCACATGGGTGATTGTAGTTCTCATAATGGCCACTGATGGTTGGATTTCATATCCCTGCAGTAAAACAAAGAAAATACATTGGAAATCGGCTCCCAAAATGTGACATTATGTGTTTATTCTATATCTCTTCCCACTTGGATGACCGATCATCACCAGCCTTTGGTCACAGGTGTTAGTGGCCTTCACAATTGCCACTGGGAGGATTTATCTGCGGTAAAACAAAAACACAGTAACTGGTGTCCATGGATCTTACCATTTCCGCTGGATGTTTGATTTCTCTCCCTGGTGTGAAACAAAGACAATAACCCCTTACGTGTTAATGCTTAGAATTACGGGCGGGGAGGGCGGGCGGGCGGGCGAGCAGACAGGCAGGCAGATGGTATAAATATTAGTGGCATGACTTGATAAGAAACGAGAGAGAGAGAGAGAGAGAGAGAGAGGGAGAGAGAGAGAGAGATGCGCATAAATGTTGTAATAGGTTTTTTTTTTATATCGCCAACAAAATCTTCTAGTACATTTTAACACATATTTGCCAAAAGTCCTATGATATACAGAACAGCAGGTGTGAAAAGTGACGAGCCTGATAACGATGAGTGGACAAGCCATATAACCTAAGCAGTTGTTTTGTCAAGTTTCTTTAGTAAATGTACTCTCATTCTCCAGACATGTTCGAGTTGGAGGTTTTTCCCGAAGACACTTATTCTGCATTGTGTCGCATTTTCTCTTCCATAAAATCAATCGTAATGTGAAAAACATCATAAAGACAGGCAGCGGTTTATTCGAAGCAGCGAAACTGTCTCGCAGAATATGTCATCTGTTGTAGAAACCGATGAATAAATGGAACGAATGTGACTTATTTGGCCTGCAATCACTTATGAGATTTCTACGCGCATCTGTATAATTGTGTTTGATTGGATCATTGCGTGGTTTGGACAACATTGATCAATTTATGTCCGTGTTCCACAATTCCTTAATTACGCTTTCTGTATATTACAGCGAGATTGGCTGGCATAAATCCCTCAGTATGTAATTCATGTTGCAAATCAATAATGACCACCGAGCTACACAATAGAGAACAGATAAAAGCATCTTTCCTCAGATCGCGGTTATTTCTTTTACACAGCAAATTATCATGTGCTCAGGCCAATGGCATTATGAAGGGCTTTGCTAACCCTTTGGCCCCTGATGAATGAATATTATCGTCTTATACATTACTGTATACAACGAATGGGCGAGTCTATCTTGTTTTTGTGGAGATGGTTGTTGTGTGAAAATTTAATCCTACAATCTCATATGGTCGTGGGATTAAATTATTACAGGCTTCTGTCCGGTTAGATGTTTATTATGTTATCTACTTGCGGACGATCAACTTTCGCTTCCAATTTTATGAAAACCCATTTTCAAAGTGTTAAATCATTATTTCAAACTGAAGGCAGCAGTTAAAATAGTAGAGTCCATTATTTCTGTTTAAACGCTTGTGCATATACGTGCGTGTGTGTGTGTGTGTGTGTGTGTGTGTGTGTGTGTGTTGTGTGTGTGTGTGTGTGTGTGTGTGTGTGTGTGTGTGTGTGTGTGTGTGTGTGTGTGTGTGTGTGTGTGTGTGTCTGTTTGCTTGAATCTATGTCTATGTCATCTATTCGCCGGCCGTTGAAGACTGAAATAGTTTAACTCTCCATCAGGAGAGAAGAAACGCAGCCAGTGTTTCTATATTCGATTTTCGATATGTGATACACAAACAAGTCTAATTTATTTTAGGGATACAAACCGGACTGCTTTAGACCGATTCGGTTCGCGATCCATGGATGGATCCGACCGCTGATCGAAACGGCCTTGCTGTACCGTGTGGGACCATTCCACCCTTTCTGATCCGGTACTTCCTGGACGGATCCACTATTCCACGGTTGCTGATCATTGCATATCATGATTTTTGACGTATATTTGTCGTCAATAACACGTATTGTCGCTTTTTTAAAATTGTTTTCGAAGGGTTAACATTCTAACTACAACAAAACTACAAACATAAAGTAATCATAAGTAGGACCACTCCGTGAACCGGGTGTTTTCTTTCCAAACGGAATTAAAGGAAAATCGTATGGTTCGATTTAAAAGTCAGCTGGATAATAGGGAAAGTTGCTTTCTTTGTGTTACGAATAGTAAGTAGCCGACTGGAAGACGGAGATGTTTTTGTGCATGGAAATGATTGGCTTTGGTGTGGTGTACCGTGACCGTGTACCCAACAAAATTTACAATGCACAAATTAAACTCGATAATTATTAGCTCTTTCTGATACCTGTAGACCAGGTCGCTTTAGACCTGTTAAGTCATGAATCGCAGACCGCAACCAAACACGAGTGTACCGTCTCTTCACTCGGGATGGCCCAGCTATCAGTCTCGCATCAACATATCCAGTAATTATGGACCGAAACAATAGAAAGTACTGTACAGAAAGAAGCAATGCAGAACATTGATGTTTTTTGTGTAAATATTATGTTGCACAGCAAAATAGTCCTTGTGCCACTTGACTCAGCAAATAATAATTTCGCAAAACCCTTATTTTTTCACAGAAAGAAACCTTTGTTCTATTATATACTTTCTGAATGTATATTAGTCCCCTAAAGTTTATAAATATTCACAGTGTTTACTTAAGGGGTCGTCCAACGTAACTTGGTCAGTTTGTTGACATTTTTCCCAAATGCCCCAGAAACAGATAAGAGAAGTAAGAAAGGCAAATTATATATCAAAATAATGAGTAAAGTGCATAGAAGAGGTACATATAATTTGTTTCAGGAAAAAAGTGAATTTTATGATTTTGAAGAACATTAATTTGCCAATGGAATAAGTAACGAACCCGTAAAACCACAAAATGATCGTTAATTCGAAAGCCTTGTCCTCAATGTAATAATAACGTACTACAGACTCGGAGAAAGCATTTCTATGACACACACTCTGGTGTGTTTTGATGTTGGAATGTAATACCACCAACACAAATTTTGGATGTTCCGGATGTGGCCATGTTTCAATGATGTTTATTCCGGTCATTTGATTACAATGTGGTTCTTGCAAGAATACTCATTTTGGGCGATCGTAAGAATAAAAGGACGTGATCACGCCCTTTATTATTTGTTCGAGACAATTTATGAGCGGATTTGCAAACAGGTTATAGCAAATACTTGAGCTGTTAATGTCATAACTGCAAAATATGGTTTGAAATTCCCTCTAGTGACATGCAGTGTTTACAGGCCGTCTGAACTTTTTTGTTGACAAAAAATCTGAATTATTGCGCTCTAAAAAGACAACATGAACCACTTGTAAAAAAATAACCGAGTGTATAAAATCGGGACGATACACATAAAATAAGGTAATATTCATAAAAAGTAAGCTGAATGCTTCAGAAATCACTTTTTTCTCGAAGTATATTCCAAGTGACTTGGAACTATATTGAGCGTGTTGATTTCCCCCGATGTTATGAAGTTATTTACTTCCTTGGATCTTTGCCGCGACTGTGTTGATGTCCGCAAAGGACCGATTGAAGATGGGTTGAAAATGATACATTCGCGCTTTTAAATAAGGTGCGATTGGACGATGCTGTGAATTTAGTTTCTTCTTGCAGTCAACCATACCAACACAAGCGTCGATCAATATCTTTTGTCATCGTTTTACACTGACAAATCTGACAAATCTCCTTTATCGGAAACCATCTCCCAATTTGCATATCATAATAAACATAACCGCTGTCAGCTTGACCGTGATGGTCAAAACCCAAACGAATTAACGAATCCACGGTCAGAATTAGACGCAATTGGCATTTAAACAAATGGAATACACGAAATATTCACAATTTCTTCGCTATCCGTGCCGAGTTACTTTTTAACCTAACACACTAGACAACATGCGTTCAGTTTCGTTTGTTGGCATCATACTGCCTGCAGATGTTTGTGGTGATAGTACGAGAAGGCGAAAGAAGCTAAATATTTTCCCATCATCTATAAATTAATTAAAATTGATAATTCTGTTTGTTTTACTGAAATTATGAATTGATAAGGTGGGCGTGTTGTGATTATTATGCCCCGGACTTGGAAGTTGGAAAGTCAAAGGCTCATCTAGTGCCATGGAGACCTCTGTCATCTAACCCATACCAACATTCTCCCTTGTATCTCATCCACTGCTACTTTAATTTGAAGGATATTTGGTGTGATCGAGCATCATGGGGAAACGACGCCTTTCTAGATGCTGTGGCATGTATTTTTTCCAGAGTTATGGTCCTTTTTCACTCTTTCGAGTTAGAAAAGTTTGTTATAACTAGTTGATTTGTTACAATTTGTTGGAAAGTGCCTGCTGACACCCTCAAATTAATTGCAACAAAATATTTTTTTATGAATATTTTGTTTCTATTACTTAAGCTAATGAATATTCTGTACAGCCACCAATCTGATGTTTGACACTTCTATCGGAGCTGTTATGGAGGCTTCTGGAACTCAACATGTTGATTATGGCAGGGTTTTTCTATTCACCCATTAATCGATAAATTAAGTGCTATAGTTGGAAGTAAGAAGCATGAAAGGTCCAGAACTTAAAGTCTAAAAAGAATGTTTTGCAATGTAATATGATTTTTGCAGATACACTTATTTGGATGGTTACCTGTCTGATAGGGTTTGGAACATGTGGGTGGCCAGGACAAACTTAAACTTTGATGAAAAGGGCATATGCCATGAATACCGGAGGTAGAGACATACAAGGAAGGGAGCACCCCCCCCCCCCGGGAATTTTTTTTTATCAAATGGAGCTCACTTGTCACATTTTGGGGATTACTTTGCGTACTGCGTTCTTGAAAAAATATGTGAACACCTATCTATGAATGTGAGACCTACTGGATGTGCCCTCCTGATTTCAATATGCCAATAAGCCTCGTTTGGAAAAGTACATGCAATAATGGTTATGTAGGGTTGATTTGATGTGTTTTGAATAACAATGTACTTTTATGTACATTTGATGGTTTATTGCAGTGACAGGTTACATTTACTCTTATTTCTTCTCCAACAGATATCATGAGTGCATTGGTGTCCAAGAGTAAACAAAGCTATGTTATTTATTGATAAACCAGACAAATTTAACAATTTAATCACTATCAAATTGATGCATGGGATAAAAGGGGTTACAGTGCAAGGGGTTTGTAAATATATTTATTCAACTACAATGTATGACTTTGCAGTGCATTCTACATAGGAGAATATCATAGTTTCTTTCCAAACCACCACAGTGATACATGCATCTTTATATTGGGAGACACTCTTTTGTCCTTCCATACTTCTTCTAGTAGGCTCCTTCAAGTTGACCTTTTTTGAACTCCCCCAAATAAAAACATAACAAAAGAAAATGTCTGCCTTCAATCAGTGAGCACTCCACTTATATAACATTTGGTCTCAATCTTTATTAATTTCAAGAATTAGGAAAAGATTTCTTCGAGTATGTACTTCAATGTTTATAGAATACAGCTGTTATTTTATTTTGAGGTATTTTATTGTAAAAATTCTGTTCTCTTACTTATGCTATAGCAGACTTTCAGGCGGTGCTATCTACACATGGCAGCAGTTCCATGGCAAATTCCAGTTTCCACATGTTCTCTGTTTCATTCCAAGCATTTTAGTATATGATTTATTGGGGTTATTCATTTGGGGTCTTTTTTAGACTTGGAAGAAAATTACATGAAATTTGACCAAAGTTAGGTTGGACGTCCTTTAAGAACGGAGGTGATTTGAAATCGACAACCTGGCTTTGTGATCAGCTTTGTTGATGCCGATCC
This sequence comes from Pictodentalium vernedei, assembly GCA_031216915.1. NCBI lineage: Eukaryota > Metazoa > Mollusca > Scaphopoda > Dentaliida > Dentaliidae > Pictodentalium > Pictodentalium vernedei. The sequence goes on from CM062293.1 coordinate 185,597,929, forward strand.
CAGAAGAAGAAAAAAATGATTTGTCATACCCAGCAGAATATTAGACATAATTAGACATAAACATGTACATTTGTATGTTGGAGATGGGTGTGTGTGAGGTAAACCCATTATATTTTTTATTAAGGCACAAAATTCAAATTGGTTGACATAAGTATAAAAAGTCCTATAACCCCAGTCTCAAAGCAGTAATTACTGACATTTAAGCGTAATATATTGTAAACATACAACGGTTTCAAATGAACATGAACTCGGAAGCACAAGAGTCAATAATGCACTAACCAACAGGACTCAGAAAATACTTCATTTGTAAAACTTGCATACAAGAGATTCATTTTATATCCATTTGGTGTGATTTCCCAGAAGGTAAACAGATAGCAAATATCCTCTTTGATGTGATATTATGCATTTTTAAAAAATGTTTATTCCCCGAGAATGAAATTGAATGTTTTCAATTATTCATGTGTTTGGGGATTTTGCTGTTCAAGTATGATCCATTCGTATTCTCTGTAACATACCGGCATATGAATGGTAATTTCTGTTTTTTTTGTAATATTGAGGACAACGGTAACCCTAAGGTAGACCAGTATACAAAACATGGATCTAATTATATTAGGTTGTAAATTACTGACGTTTCAGAATCAATAAAAATTTCTCTATCTGAGAGTTATTGTAGTGATAAAAGAAAACATAGCCCAAGAACAATGGTACATATAGAATATACCCATAGAAGCTTGGTGTACCAAATGTTCACCTCGAGTGGCGAGGTGGTGTTAACCGCGAGCCTTCGGCGCGCGGTTAACACCATTTCACCACGAGTGGTGAACATTTGGTACACCAAGCTACTTTGGGTTTATTTTATTTATACCATGATCGACCGATTAATAAGAGTCGCTATTATTTTTTCTCGATTTTACTGAACAGCAGCCGTACATACGCGCGAATTTGTTTTTGTTTACATGAACAACGGTGGGCGGTACTTCCGCTGTCAGTTTTATCACCGAAATGAAATAGAAAAAGAAACAGGGCCTTTTTCATTTTAATAACATCCTAACATACTATTTCGAGTGATGAATGCTTTATTAGCACGAGACAATGCATATTTGTTAATATTTGGCATCTTATGAGGTAAACTCATTTAAAAACGTAATAAATAATTGCCACTTTCATTTCACTCTTCGCGAGGCGACGTGCGATAAATTTAGACAAGTTCGCTTTCAGGTCGACGTCACCAAAGGTCAACCTGGATTTAGTTCCACTGTAGGTGTACATTTTAACTATTGAAATCCCTTTGCTGGCGTGCTCACCACGGTTGGTGTATAAAGCTAAAATTTATGTCATAGGCTTTTCATATATTGTAGAATAGGTTATCATGGTATAAAATAAATTAAAGGATCCAGTCTCTCGGCCATATGATTAGTAAACGTAAAACCAATCTTTGCATTAGTTTTTTTAGATAATGATTCAACATTGAAAACACTCGTGATTCTATTTATCCAATGAGTGGTATTGCTAACCAAAATGTTGATGAATCCTGACATAAACATCTTTTCTATAACTTTCCAACCAACATATTTAACAACTGAAAATGCCCACAGTAAAGAACAATCCACGTCTATCGATCAATTTGGAACACAAATTTCTATAAACGGAGGACAGCATGAATATGAATGTAACATATATGCATATTAAACCTGCGAGTCTGATCTTTGACCTCCTAACCTATAAATTACAAATTGATCACAACACCTTTCGGATCATGTTATGCACCAAGTGTGACCATCGTCGCTTTGACCATTGCTCAGATATCAAACCGACATACATAAAAACAAGCGCTTTTTACAACGATGGAACAACACACTCAGACAGCTTTCAACCACCTTCGTAAAGCTCAATACAACCTTCGGACATTTTTGTTGAACTTACACCTCACTGTCACCGATATCTTGTCCGAGGTTTTTAGTTTCCTAGACGATTTCAAATAAAATTTCAGCCACTCTCTTGACGCCAAACAAAGGTATAAATTTAGTAGAGATATCATGACACCACCTGTCCGGATGTTATTCCCTGAATTACCCAAAAGGAAATGCAAGTGCAGGCGTTTCAAACATAAACATACTGAACCAGTTTCCCATAATGAAGTCAACCTTACAATTGCCAATTTACAACCAGCACAGGTTGATGATGTCTTATCTCGTGAACTTAAATTTTCTCCTCTCCAGATCACCTTAGTTATAGTGAACTTTGAACCATTTCCTGCTTGTTAGTTAGTAAGTTGGGGAGTCTGACAGTTTACTCGCCGTTGCTCGGTGGGTCTCTCCGGGCACTCCGGCTTCCTCCACCCCTAAAGCTGTCTGGCACGAGGTGACCCAGGCTGTTGAAAGTGTCGTTAAACCCAAATAAATAAATATCCACCATTTGCCACAGATAGTTCCACAGAGTTCGACTCGCTATAATTTTGCTGCTCAAAAAATGTTGCTGTTCCGCACCATCCGTTCCGTTTGAAAAGCAAATGGGAGCCAGTTCCAAATAAAAAAAAAACTAGCTCTGGAAGCTTATATTGAGGCAACTAGTCCGGTAATCTCTCAACTGCCTCTCACTTCACATTACTGTAACCTTTCTAAACAACAACGTTTATCTCTACAAAGTTTACAGCAGCAAGTCATCGTCATCAAACCTGCCGCTAAAGGCTTGTCAGTGCTCATAGTTGATAAACCGGCATACGAAGCTGAAGCGGGCAGACAACTATCAGATGCGCGTTTCTCTAAACAACTAGGTCGTGATCCCGCCAATGAATATTCCCAGAAAGTATCTGAAACTATCACATCCATCTGTCTCGAAGGGCATATCTCTAAGGAACTCGTGATTATTTGTTGCCAAACACATTCTATACTGATATATTCTATCTGTTTCCAAAATTCACAAAGCAGCAATCCAGGTCCCCGAATCATTTCTAGTAACAACAACACTGTAGATCTCATCGCACTTGTTTGGACGTTGGACAATTTTCAATTCAATGACGTGAAAGATCTTAAGGTCAGTGGAATGGCCATGGGCACACATATGGCTCCTTCTAATGCCAACAATTTTGTGGGTCGACTCTTGAAGCTTATTTAATTATCCATTTCCACCGCCCATATCTTGGCTTAGTTTTATTGATAATATTGATTTGAAGTGGAGTAGAACAAAATATGATCTATTTGAGTTTGTCTCCTTCAGCAACACACTTCACTATTCTATTAGGTCAACTGCTGACATCTCACCAGGAAGCACTACCTTTCTTATTACCTCCTCGTGCATTGACAATAACTGGCGAAGCATATAACCCGTTTCACAAACGTGTGAACAACCACCGGCCTTTCAAGAATATTAAGCGTGAATGTGCTATTACACGACATTGCATGTCGACTGGTCACACTTTTCGTTCCAGACTCCAAGTCTGATTGTACAAAATCTGAACGTGTCTGTCGAGAAATATCCTGGATCGAACAGCTTTGCGCTTACAGACCCCTCGGCCTTAACAGAACTTAAGTAATTCTTGATTTCTGTAGAGTTTTTAAAGGGTATGTAACCATAAGGTAATGTAAACTGGGAGTAGGGTATATAGGAATATTTTTAAAGTTTGTTCAGAAGCATCTTTAACTTATTGCTTTCAGTTTTTGTTTCGTTTTTTCAAAACTAAATTAGAACCTTGTTTTTATCTCCATATTTATTCTTTCATCTAGGTCCTGAAGACGGTCTTTCGCAGGCAGAAAGCTTGGTTAACACAATTTTTCCCGTGCTGTTTGTGTTTAAAATATATATTCGACTCCCGTATATATATATATATATATATATATATATATATATATATATATATATATATATATATATATATATATATATATATATATACATTTAACAAAAGATAGTAGTCAAAGATAATTTTACTTGATACAACTTACACTTCTCTCAAAATGTAATGTTATCAGAAGAATGGCCACTAAATATCTTTTAACCAACGCTTCATTCTACAAATGTATAAATGAAGGATGGCTTCTAGTTTCATTTCTGAAGAGAAAATTGTCTCTGACGGCTATCTTTTGTTAAGTGTGTATTTTCTACATGGATGTTACCCGTGCTTTTTAGGATGCCGAGAAGTACTATACTATTTTCGACAGTTTTGCCTATTGGGGGTTCTAAAAATAAACTCGCCCTATTCTAGTACATTATACTCCACCGGGAGTCCCCGTGAACTGTTCTAGAATATCAAACCTGCGGAACACAATTCGCAGCTTTAAGATATTTTTTCGTAATTTTGTTTTGTTATTTTCAGTTTAAGAATGAAAATGCCGGTCTTGGACAAGGTCCTTAACAATAAACAGGATACTTAGAATTGAATCCAGATAAGTACCCAGATTCCACCTCTGTTTGTTCGATATTATATAATAATTATAGTTTCGCATGTCGTTGACTATACCAAATAATGGGCCTCGAGGGGAATAGTACACTCGCCTCCGGCGCGTGGACTATTCTTCCTGAACGACCACTATTTTATATATGTAAAGCAAAAAATATGAACAGAAAGGCAGACGACACAATTCTGTCACTCAATTCACCTTGACTAGGATTAGTTGATCGTTTTTTTCTTTTCACTTCCACTTGATATACTGTGTATTTGTGAAAACACGGGTCTAAACTCCATAAATATAAAAATCTACTTTTTGGCTCTGTGCGTGACCTTGACTTTTGACCCCAAACTAACCTATTGACCTGTTAATGCAAAATGGATCATAATACTTCACTACCAGCTTGTGTACTAAGTATAGCCCTGCCTCGTTAATAGAAAAGCAGAAAAACGTGTGGATGCGCAGATTTACCGAAGATAAACAGTAAGAAATCGACACGATATAACCTTGGAAACTGATGTAACGTCAAACAGCAATAAATAACTAGAGAATTGTAATTTGTTGGACAAATTACGGGCTTTCTCAGCTTTTTAATGTGAAAAGGCAAACTGTATTGTACACACAATTGTCGATCAGTTTTGAAAACAGAAAATTTAGTGGAAATCAAAGTTTTTGTGATGCTACTAGTTTTTATGCAGCCAAAACAGATATTTGAGATACAACAGGACACCAAAACATTTAACACAAAATTTGCTCTTCAATAATTACAGAATATCTTCATAGAAAGCAAAACAAGCGATGTCCTTTCTGCTGTGGAAAAAATTAGTACATATGAATTATGGGCGTACGTGCCGGAGTTTTTAGGAAGGACTGTGCCCCGACCCACCCCTGAGTCAGGAAGGAGCCGATTTTTCAGCCAATATGCCAGAAAATTTCAGACAATTTAGTTGCCAGAAATGACCACAAAACATTTTGGTTTTCCACACAAAATGTTGTTTTCCTATCTCATCACTTAGAAGTTGCAAGTAAACTGACCATTATACTGTACATGTTGATTCAGTGGAACCGTACCCACGTTAATATTATTGATTTATAATCACACAAGTACATATAAAGAGTTCTATTACTGCATTTTAAGGGAGCACGGTGGCTCAGAAGGTAGAGATGATTGTTGAAATCCAAGAAGTCCTCGGTTCGAATCCCGCCTGTGGCAACCACATTGTGTCCTTGAGCAAGACACTTCATCCCAATTTAATTTCCCACGTGGGGGGGGGGGGGGGGGGGGGGCATGATGGCGATGTGTAGTAAGGGTACTTTGAGGGTGCACTTGTCTTCAACCAATGCTAACCCTGCTTTTGTGGAGTTAGTATGTTGGGGAGTCTGAGTCGCTTGCCATTGCTCGGTGGTTCTCTCCAGGTAATCAGTGGGAGGGAGACCCCCCTCCCTCCCATACCCACATTTGGCATTTCCTCCTGAGATTCAACATATTCGGGCTAAAAGGGTTCATCGCCCCCCCCCCCACCCCCCCAAAAAAAATGGCCCTGTACGCCTATGCAATGAATACCTGGACTTGAATAAATACCTATAGTATGGTCATGATATAGCTGTAGATGCTGAAAGTGACCTTAAATATCAATAATTAATTTATTCTCTATCATTCTGTCTGTTTGTGAATGTGTGGGATTTGTCAACAAACGATGGTAAGCTTCCTACTCCATGATTTCACAATTTTTCCAACATATCTGTTTCAGATACAATGAAATACATGTAATATGAGTTACTGTCACACACAAATTAGTTGTTTATTAGATATGGTTTAAACCATCTAGAGAGCTAGTATACACAGTGATGGGTACAGTTCAAGTCAAAATGAGTTGATTAAAGGGATGTTGAACAGCTTAATATTTCTTGCATTACATTACTACTTTGCTATTTATTGACAGAAGGATTTCACAGAGGGTTTCCCTGACGGTATTTATTTATTGGTGTTTACGGTCACATACTTATCCACAATAGCTAATCGTGACCGTGACAGTTTTACGGGTTGGGGAAGTCGGAGGACCCAAAGAGAACCACCGAGCATCGACGAGCAACTGTCAGCTCAACATTCTAATTATGTTCAAGCTCCGCTGAAGCAGGGTGCCAGCGGTTGAAAACACGTGCACCATTGACATGCAGTACGCCTTAGTACATGGCATCATCGTGCCCCCATGTTGGCAACCGGGATAAAGTGCCTCGCCCAAGGATATTACGTGGGTCGTCCTAGATAGGGATCAAACTCGGGACCTCTGTCACAGAAGTCAAACAGTCTATCACTGAGAAAATGTGCTTTCTTTCCTGGCGGTATTCATATTTGTACGGCCAAACTGGTGTTGGATAACACGGAACACCAAAACATATAACACAAAATTTGTTCCACATTGATTTTTGAAAACAGTTTTGGAAAGCTCAAAGAGCTCTTTCCTTTCTGTTTTTGGACAAGTGAGTATTCACTCAAAGTCATTTTTTGCAGACAGTGCTATTTTTAAGTGGCCAAAGCACATGTTTCATTAAGTCCCAGAACATAACTAAAGCCGGATTTATTGATTAAACATCTCTGCATATAGCAAAGCAAAGTGTCTCAAATTAACCCATTCCAAAATGATAGTAGAGAGTAACCAAAGTTGGATAATTTGGGTATTTTCAAATGGTACACTTATTCTCACTCTCATTGTGCTTGAGGGTTAAATCTGAGATTGAAAAGGTATACCAATCTTACTCAGAGAAGGCGAGTACAGAAAAGTACGAAATTAATCAGAAAATGAATTTTGTCTGACAGTACTAATATTTGTACGAGCAAAACTGGTACTGGATTTATTTATTTATTTATTAGGTTTTAACGACACATTAACAGCCAAGGTCATTTTGTCGGTGACAGTTGTACGGGTGGAGGAAGCCGGAGTACCTATAGAGAACCACCGAGCAATGACGAGCAGCTGCCAGCTCCCCATCATAGTGCCTCCGCACTGTAGCATAGGCAGGGTTATAATTGGTTGAAGACATGCGCACCATCGACGTGCAGCATGCCTTAGTACACGGCATCATGGTGCCCCCATGCGGACAGTCGGGGTGAAGTGATCGGGACATAATTGGAATATATCCGACAGATACAATGTCGGATATATTCCAATTATGTCCCGATCATGCAAGGCAGCAACTTGAAATTCTCAGAATGTTTCCCACTGTCCCTGCCCGACAGTTTAGTATCTTTGTCAAGAGCCGAGACCGCGTGGAGATACCGTGGATCAGGTGGAAACCGAGGGCACGATTCGTCCCTACTTTATTCTCAATTCAACGACTCTTCCATTCATTATTTACCTGTCACCGCCTGAGTGAGGTATGTATTTGTCTATTTGATGAACTTTTCAGCCTTAACTATTTGCGGCTTCATGTTGCACCACTGAAAGGCCACTGCACGGTTACCAATATATTCAGCGATTGTTTTTACGAAAATAACAATTATTCCGACTATACCCACATGGGAACTTCTAAATATGCCAAGGATTAAACTTTTGATTATGACGTATAAAACAGAAGTTGACATGCTATGCTTGCTGCATGCAGGCATTGAAAACATTCTTCGCTCAATGAATTGGGAATGGAGAAAATTGTCACTTAAACCTACGAAATTCTGAAAAAATGAGTTTTTGTTCGACGGCATCTACCATTATGCATCTGCGACAGGGATTGCGTTAAACTTTACAGCAACCTTAAGAAGAATAACAATAGTCTTTCCCAAACCCAGTTTGGGAAAGCCTAATTAAGTTAATGAATTACAGTAAGAAAGGGGTAATGGCTTTGACCCATGGACCTCTAAGTAATCTACTGTTTAGAGCACCCTTGGCTCAAAGAGACTCGGAAATCTTATGCACACCATAAACACCGCATTTACCAACAATGCAACTCGCAAAATGCCTATAACACTCGGAGACTCGGAAATCTGATGCACACCATAAAGACCGCATTTACCAACAATGAAACTAGCAAAATGTCTAATTCTACAATACTGGCAATCACCATGTTGAGCTCTCACCCTAGAACATCACCCCAGCACATCACAGAAAGTACTATTGCTAATTCTGAGCCCTGAACCTTCAACCCAACTGGGGCTGACCTGAGGTCTATCTAAGGTGACCATACATTAAATAGCAACCACAGTTACCTCCTAAGGAAGTAATACCTACAAGCCCCCAGCACTAATCTATAAACAGTATGAATCACACTCTTGCAGACCGCAGGAGCGCCATTTTCAAAGCTGAGCCCCGAACCCCCGACCTACTAATGGCTGATCTAAAGTTTATCTGCGGAGACCAGTACATTAAAAACTTACCACTGCCACCTCCTATGGAATTAGTAACCAGTGGCGACCAGCCTTAATCTCAACACCATGGCAATGCACCCATGAGGCCCCCACATCCGGGGCCACGTCCACACGGATATGGCCACCATAACTCTCACGCACACAGGTAGGGTCACCACGATTCCTCTTGTCTCGCACTATCAATAGATGTCCACACCTTAAGCAGAGGCGAATCTGGTTGCTGCTGTCCCTTTATCTTCATATACACCTGGAACTTAATTAAGCACCCCTGTTTCATGCCAGTGAAGTTGCTGTTACTGATTATTATGTTTCAATGATTGCTTTGTCTTGCAGTACATTTCATCTAATGAAACATGATGTTTCCAGTTGATAGTGTACCCCAAATACATCCCCTCGTCCAAGTGAATCATGCTTCCCGCGAATGTCACAAAAAAAAACACTAGCATCCACCAGCAATATCTGGGTATAAAACAAGAACATTTGTCATTTCTTTTATCAATAAATGTTGACATGGCAAGAAGGAGACTGTGAGAGGCACTAAGATGGCAAATCGTTGGCCTGCATGCAACGAGCATGCCATTGAAAGCTTTTGGAAGGCGATAGTCATTCTGTCATCGGCAGACTTGTCCGAAAACATCAACAAACTAACGATATTAAGGACCGACCAAGGCCTGGACAATCCTAAAATACTCGGGAAGATCGGAGTCTGGCACGCCTCGTTAGGCGTGAACTATTTGCTACAAGTGGGGCTTTGAAACGCCTTTGGCTCACTAACAGGCGTTTGTGCAACAAAACTGTCCGGAAACGTCTCAAAGCAATGGGTATGAGGTCCAGAAGGGTCATCAAGCGTTCCAATCTATCCGATCAGCCTCAAAGACGACGTTTGGAGTGGTGTATTGCACGGCAACATTGGAATCTCAGGATGTGGAGGAGAGTCCATTGGTCAAACGAGAGTAGGTTCCTGCTTCACGTCACAGATAGTCGCATGAGAGTGTGGAGGCATAGAAATACTGCTTACGTGCCCAGGAACATCAGACCTACTGTTCCTTGTGGTGGGGGATCAGTAATGATCTGTGGATGCCTCTCTCATGATTGTAAACTTGATATGGTGACTGTACGTGGGAATCTCAATGGTCATCAGTACATCCGGGATATTCTCAATCCGGTTGTGCCTCATTTTGACAACCACCCGTTGGCTACTCGCCCTGTATTCATAGACGACAATGCAGGGCCACATCGTTCCCATGCTGTGAGAGCATTCATTCAGAACAACGCTATTACAACACTACCCTGGCCTGCAATGACCCCCAATTTGAATCCCTTGGAACACATCTGGGTCTCTCTTGGACGTCGTGTGCAAGCAAGGGTCCGCCTCTACAGAATTTGACCTATTTGGAAGCTGCATTGCATGAGGAGTGGCAGCCTCTGGACAGTATCAGAAGGCTCACCGGTAGCATTAGGTGGAGGGTTCAGGCTGTCATCCGGGTACGTGGTTGATACACTCGCTACTGACGTCAGACACTACTGCTGTTGTGTTCAGGAGAACACAAGTTACATTTTTTGTCACTAATTACCGGCATTGTTTCATCATGGACCGTTCCAGTACGATACTTGTCAAAAACATTAGATATGTGTAATTACTGCCATTAAAATACTGCATATTTTCATCATTGTGTTGTCTTTTATTTGTCAATAGACCATTTTTTCTGCAAACAAGCACTTTTGGCCATCTGAAAGAGAGCCTGAAAGTAATGACAGTTTCTGCTAACACCACTGAGAAAAAAACAGGGGGTGCTTCATTAAGTTTCAGGTGTATATGTGCCAAGTGTCACAAACAAACAAGCAGAAGAAGAGACGAGAGTCTAATCGCTCTACCCTAGTTCCGTGCCCGGGTAAATATTGCGGAGAGCTGATGGCCTTATGCCATTTATGGACATATCAGTACAAGAAACTATGTGAATGAGTTGCGTATATATCTTCCTTTGTGACTGTCCTACCCATAACCTACCATATGGCTCAAAGTAATATATATTTATTTATTGGTGCCTAACGCCACATCAGCAGCTAAGGGTATATCGTTGCGAGAAAACGGTAGAAAGTAAAACATATCATTGTCAATGACGAATCAAAGTGATTGATTAAAAACAAGAAATAATTACAATAGCATGACAAAGACAGAAGTAGTTTGAACAATGATGAGCGTTGATAATAATATAGTGAATACCTTATAAATCTGATGATGTGAGACTTGAGGAGTCTAGCTGAGAGAATAAAAACAATTTTAAAATTTATTAAAAGGGGTTGATTACTTTCAGAAATGGTAGAATATTGTGCGGGCTCGTATGATAAAATAAATCTCTTAGAGACCCTGCTGTGAAATACTTCCCTCTGACATGATTAGAATTAGTGCAATATAAAAGAATGTGCTCCACTGTTAACATTTGTTGGCAAGGAACACACTCTGGTCGCATATTACCCTCTAACAAAAAGGAATGTGTAAGTCTTGTATGACCAATATGGCTTCGTCTCAGAATTACATGATCTTATATACAAACATTACTAGAAGAATAGTTATCATTGATAGTTAGTCGGAAGGAAATGATGGAGCTTGTTATCTGTCGCCCCATCCCAGTCCATTTGCCACACAGATTTGCTGTACTTATTGATATTGATATTTGTTTTAAAATAACCGAAAGGAATTTTAAAACCAGTGAGAGGCTTGTTTAATGCCTGTTTTGCTGCACTGTCTGCCTTGGTTTTACCGAGGGTATGATATATGTCCAGGTAACCAGCAAAACACGATATCATATTGATCAGGCATGAGAGTATTCAACATCGCACGGAGTTCCAATTGAGAGGGTTCTTGAGATTGAGTATAGCTAGCAAAGAGGAAAGAGAGTAGGAAAATATAATCGACTTCCTTTTCTGTACATTCTCGGTGTGTTCAAACGCTAGTTGCAAAGCTTTAATTTCAGCTTTGAAAATAAAACCTTTATTTGGTATTCTGATAGAGGTGATGAGATCATCTGCAACAGAAGCCGAGTATACTTTGTCACCGTCTTTAGATCCATCTGTATAGATACTTTTATGTGTTCTATATGTAGACTTTATTGCGGCATATATTTATTTTAATTGCAAAGAGAATTTGTCGCCGATTTTTTTAGAGTAAGCAAGGTCCAAAATAACTGTTGGCTTCATGCGCAGCGTTCTCCATATGTGGTTTTATTCTAACCCCCAATGGAGGAATATGTTTTTGGTGTCTGTTAAAAAATCAACATTTTGAAGGTCTGAGACACAATTATAGGCATAGTTCGATAGATTATCCAACAGTTCAGAATCATATTGGAGTGATAGTTTAATTCTGCGCTTCTTAAGAGAAGACTTCTCTACTTCACCAAGCATTAAATCTGTTTGTGATGTTCTAAAAGCGCCCAGGCTAATTCTAATACAACTATTAAGAATTGCATCAAGTGGTTTGAGGTACGAATTTCTTGCAGAGCCGTAAACCACACAACCACAATCTAATTTTGATCTAACAAGTGATTTGTACAAATAGAGTAATGTGTTTTGGTCAGCACCCCACTCAATGATACCAGCTACCTTGAGGAGGTCAAGTCCCCTTTTACATCTCACTCTTAGTTGTTTTATAGGAGAAGTGAAATTCAGTTTATTGTCAAACAATAAACTCAAGAATTTCACTTCTTTAACAACTTCAGCTGTACTCACATTTGGTTTGTAAGAACTAAAACCCATTTTCTGTGGCCCATTTTTTAATTCTGTTTAAGCACATTCATGTTTTTGCTGCTATAACAGATTAAAAAGTCATAAACATACAATGAAGAGTCTACCATATTCTCAACTGCGCCAGTGATGCTATTGATTTTTACTAAGAAGGGGGTAACAGATAAAATACTACCCTGCGGAACCCCAGTTCTTGTTCGTGTGATAATGTACATTGTTGATCCAACACGAACTTGAAATTGGCGAGCCTTTAAAAATTTTTGTATAAAAAGAGGCATACGCCCTCTCGACCCATGTTAAAAAGATCTTTTAAAATCCCATACTTCCACGTCGTATCATATACCCTTTCCGGGTCAAAGAAGATGGCGATCACATGATCTTTCTTGGCAAAGGCATTTTTTATAAACGTTTCAAGTCTAATCAAATGGCGCCACTGTACTTCTCTGGCCTCTGAAACCACGCTGTACATTCGCAAGAAGAAGGTTCGATTCCAGAAACCAGACAAGGCGACCATTGCTCATCCTTTCCATTGTTTTGCACAGACAACTTGTTAATGCAATAGGTCTTTAACCACTTGGATCATTGCGGTCGTTATCAGGCTTTGGAATAGGGATTATTGTTGTTTTTCGCCAGGAAGGTGGAAACTGGCCAGTCATCGATATTTCATTGAAAATTTATAATAAAAGTTCAAGTGATGATATGCGCAGATGTTTTAAAATTTGGTAGTGTATTTCATCGGGTCCAGTGACAGTATCTTTTCCTTTATGCAAGGAGTCGCTTAACTCCCCCATAGCGAAAGGTTCTTTGTAATCCTTTAAACGGTTAGAGGTAAATTTGCTTTTTTGTTTTTCTTCTAGTTTTTTTTAATTTTAACGAATTCTCGATTACAATTTTTAGATGACGAATGTTTTGCAAAGGTTGATGCCAATTTGTTTAATATTTCATTTTTCGGTGTAATTAGCGTTTGCGCCTTTGATTTTGTTTCTTTTAGCTTCGTTTTTTAAATCATTTTTCAAATTTTGTTGATGGATATGGTTTCAGATTCGAAACATAATTTTTGTAAGAAATTTTCATTTTTTATTTTATAAATCGTCTTGTTTTTGCCCGATATATACGAAGTTTGTCTAAATTATTTGTACTTGGTGACTTGTTGATAAAACGTTTTGGATTTTCCGAGATTTTTGGAAAGGCGGTGTTTGCAATGTCTAGCAATTCCATAGTGAAATGTACTTGATCAGCATCTTCTTCAAATTTCTCTCGTTTGCGTCGTTCAGAACAAAGTTATGAGAAAGTGTCCCAGTTTGCTTTTTAAAATTCCACTGAGGCATTCTCTTATCATCCACCGGAACCACACTCTTCAACACAATTGAAAAGTGATCACCCCCGCACAAGTCATCTCCGACCTTCTAACAAAACCGAGGAACATAGAAGTGCATGCAATCGTAAGATCAATTGAAGTGTACGAACCAGATGTGGGATGTAGATAAGTGTCAGACCCACATTAAACAACCACAAAACATATTTTGTAAAAAGCTCCTCCACTATTTTAGCCTTTATATCTTCATGGATGCAGGAATCACCCCAAAGAGAGCTATGTGCGTTGAAATCGCAAAAGATATGGAGTTGGGAGTTGACGAATTCATTAGCTCAACGTTACTCAATGGTAGGGGTTTACTTTGTGAAGAGTAAATAGAACATAACGCATTTGTCGTAACTAAAGTTAGGCGCACAGCAGCAGCCTGTAAGTTTGTTTGTAAAGGCATGGTATTGTAAATAATGTCATTTCTAACTAAGGCAGACGTCCCACAAATATAAAGATCATTATCATCTGCCCAGGCGTTATACGAAGTATAATGCTTAAAAACCGAATAATCTTGAGTTTCACGTTTCTTTAAAAGAGTTTCCTGCCGTCAAAAAGCAGCAGGTTTGTATTTTCGGCATAGAAGGCACAATTCACTAAAATTTGCCCTGAAATCTGGACAATTCTATTGAATTATACGGTGTGTGTTGTGATCCATGAGTGGGTATGATTTTGATGGTTGACGTATGGAAGAAATTGCCGCCATATTTTTCGGTGGTGAATTCTTACATGGAGACCTAGCATGAGAAGAAATCAGGCGTAGTTTAGAGAGCAATTAATTGGAGCATTCATCGACTGACATGTCTGCAGTACCTTCAAACATGTGGCTCGTGACAAAATTTTGTGAAGACGTTTAGGTATTCTATCTGATTCTATTTCTACTTTCAGTTTTTCTTTTCTTCTTTCTTGTTATTAAGTCATCTAACGAAGTTTGAATGACTTATTGGGATCGTTCGTTTGTTTTTTTTTGGTTCGCCACACTGTAGCCACAAACACAAATTTAAAGGTATAGGAACCAAATTTGGTACACTTGGTAATGGTAATTTCTAGTTATATAATTAAACATTAGTTTTGTGATTTCCGAACTTTATCCAAAATAAAGTCACTCTTAACTTTGTTTTCTCTATTTTTTTAATATCAGCTCCTAAATCAAACCTAAGTCTCTCATATTTTGGATTTACCATCTCCGCCAAAAAAAAAAAACAAATCTAAAAATGTGGTTTCGTCCTGGCAAACTATCAAAGGCTAAAGCCGAATTTTCGAGTGACGTAATTCACGTCAACGTCACAAAAATATATGTCTGACCGATTTTCATGAAACTTTAGTATGTTGTAGAGCTCATAAAAATAGGAGATAAGTGTTTGTTGGTTTTAAGATTTATCGCCATTTTTGGAGTTTTTACGTCACTTCAAATATTAGACTATTTTCTGTTAGTTAAACGCTTCCTTTGTGACTGCATTATCTCCGTCCTTATATACTATACAGCTATGACCCTTCATACACCGTTTTATGGGCACCGTCAATTTGACGTTTTTTTCATGAACGTTTAATATACTCTTCACTAAACTATACATCGAAATCCCACTAAACTATACATGTATAAAATAGGTCATGGTGAAAAGATTTTGAAATATGTGTTGTAAGTTGTATTCAAATCATGAAATGCGTGAGTTGATGGGTCAGAATATCGCTCAAACACACAGAGAATTGACGACCTACGGTACACTTTTCGAAAACACAACCGCCACTCAATGCACATGTACCATGAAATCCCACGGATACTCATACCAATTCCCCCGTCAGTAAAGTTTAAAAGGCGGGAACAGAGACTGCTAGCAGAGTGCACATAAAACCACCATCGCAGCCATAACAATCCCAAGACTTACAGAACGCAATAATGCTATAGAAAGATTGGAAGCAGGTGATACACAACAGCAAGTTTCACGGGTCATAGGTGTGACTAGGTTGACCATCTATAACCTATGAAGGCGTTACACTACAACTGGCAACGTCCGTGACAGACCCAGGCCGGGCCAGGCCGACTTCGAGTGACCACGTTTGCCCAAGATCGATACATCCGGGTGCGACATCTACAGGTCCGTTTCATCACGGTAACATCAACAGCCTCACCAGTGCTGGGACTGCGCAGGATATCGGATCAAACCATTCGTAATCGACTGCGGGATGCTGGTCTTGTAGCCAGGAGACCAGTGCGACTCAATGTTTTAACGCCTAGGCACATCGGTGATCGCTTGCAAAGGTGTCGACAACGGGTCGCATGGTCTCAAGCTAAGTGGGGAATCGTTTCGTTCGCGGATGAATCCCGTTTTCTTCTCAGACGTGCTGATGCACGTGCCCGAATGTATAGACGTCAGAGACAGCTGCCACCACAGACACAGGAACTTTTTGTAGCACTACAGGAGGAATGGCAGAACATTCGACAGCGTGCAATTCAGACTTTGATAGCATCTATGGTTCGACGTTGAAACGCCGTTATCACTGCTCGTGATGGTCATACACTGTATTGACTTTCTGCAACCCCTGTCATCAACGCAGCCATTTTAACGTGTGTCAATGGCGTTTCACTTTTGCTTGTGCTTATGCCATTTCTAAAGCGATGTTTCTACTACCACAAATTATCCGTTTATAACCTGAGAACTTCCAATAAAATCTAGTGGAATTCCTATGGAAGGTTTCTTAATTTGAAGAGGTACACCGTGTTATGGGCACCATCAATTTGACTTTTTTTGATGAACGTTTAATATCCGCCTGCTTGTTGAACGCTCACTCTGACAATTTTGGAAATATATTCTCCAATAAAATAAAAATGCAATTATTTTTCAGCCCATGTACAATCCTGACTGCCGTTGGGTAGTGGGGTGGGGTGGGGATGACGTTAGGACGTCAACATCGGAAAAATTAAAGTTTGTCCGATTTACATGAAAATTTGGTGTGTTCTAAAAATCGAAAAATAAAAAATAGCTGACTTTGGATTTTTGTTTTTTAACGTCATTTTGACATTTTTACGTCATTTCAAAATTTGATTTCAGGAAATGTACCCTTCCGTGCGATGCGCAGAATTCAGAAAATACAAAAGAAACCGGTTTCAAAAGAAACCGGTGTCATAGTCCACATACCGGTCAATCGATAGTTGCAAAGGTGCACTTCATACACATACTCTGCGGCCTCTCGTTTCATCCTTCCGCTCTGGCATTCGTGCCATATCGATTAACCTATTCACACACGTGTGTCGTTCTGTGCGTATTACATGCCTTCCCGTCTATAAAAATAATTATCAGGACACTCAGCAATTCATTTAACAACTATCAACAAAAAGAAAGACACATTTTATGGCCAACCGAATTTGCGAGGGGACTACGTGTGACTATTTCGTCCCCTGAGTTCCAATGTGTTTTTTGCGCCTACTGGCACATTGAACACATTGGAACTTAGTGGACGATTTTCAGCTATCGCTAGCAATTCAGATTGTAATTGCGTTGCACAATTTGTAGAAAATTCCAGTGAAATTTCGCTTCTATTCAAAAATAGTCCGGCAACGATTTCCGTTCCGCACATATGTGCGGAGCAGATTTTCATTTTCCGCATGGTTTAGTGTTACTGCAGATGGGGAATTCATAGAACAGGCGTGTAATAATGTTTTTTTTCTTCCGTTGACAAAATATATTTAACGTTATGACGTTAGAGACGGGCGGGTTTTCAAAACATCAACAGTTATATTTATTTCACTGAATAAAGGTGAAACCAACATTTCTGTTCATTTTAGTTCTAATCATAGACGTTAATAGACGTTATTTCTTCATTTAAACCATTTTGGACAGTTTTTATTAAAACGCTATCTTGTGATTCACGTAGCTTCGTATTTGTAAATGACATAACTATCAACTATTCACACTGTTTTCTGGTTATTTGAAATTGTGTAATTTTATTTTTTTCTTTCAAATTTACGCACTCGATGTAAGTGATGTCAATTGTACGTTTTTAATATACCTTTTATTTTCAACATCATTTATAGCCTTTTGAAATTTTGGGAATATTATCTCCATAAAGAGCCATATCTCAAATGCTGCGCCATCATAGGACATGCTCAGCCGTTATGGCCTAACTCCTAAGTGAGGTCAGGAAGGGCGTACGGTCAAAATTTAAATACGTCGGGTTTCTTTGAAATTTTACTGTGTTGTAGCGCTAAAATAATTAAGGGATAGCTGTTTTGCGTATTTCGATTTGGCGTGATTTTGGACGTTTTTACGTAATTTGAAACTTTAGCCTAATTTTTTTCACACATTTCATTAAAAATTAGCGAGGACGTACGCGTAGCACGTTAAAATGCGACAGTCACCTTTCCCTCATTGGGAAAAGCTTCGGCTTTGGCCGTGCTTCGTTGAATGATTGGTGCCAGCCAAAATGGAGACTATCCTAAACGGCGAACTGTTTATCCTCAACTACCAGGATTCCTTCCTCCACAATCTTTGGAACGCCCCTCACGGGAGAACAAGGTGCCTGGATAAAACATTTTGGTTCGGGGCTGCGTATTCAGATATTTTGCATCTAACCCTCTTTAGTTGAGCAGGTCATTCCTCTATCCACCACCTGGAGACCCGCCTAGTAGGGTATTGTCAAAGTAGATCCTAAAGATTCCCTAATCCCAAGGGACAATTTGTCATTTTATCATTAATTCATAATCTACATGTTGAGGGGAATGCACTATAAAATTTGCAACACGCATTCTGAAATGTACTATTGTTTGCCAACCGACACGGAAAACTCTAACGTGGAAGACCCACTCAGATATCTCTTATATTATCCGTCAGCCCAATGAAACCGACGTGAGCGCGTAGCTCAGAGGTTACAGCATTGAACTGCAAACCGAAAGGTCCACGGTTCGATCCCCGCCAGGGGTAACTGCGTTGTGTCCTAGGGTTTGGCATTTAATCCCGATTATACGCGTGGGGACACGATGGCGCTGTGTACTAAGGTGTACTGCTTGTCGATGGTGCACTTGTCTTCAACCATTGCTTACCCTGCTTGTGTGGAGTTAGTACGTTGGGGAGACTGACAGTTTCTCGCTGTTGCTCGGTGGTTCTCTCCGGGTACCCCAGCTTGCTCCACCCGTAAAACTGTCCGATACGAGATGACCCTGGCTGTCGAAAGTGTAGTTAAACCCCTAATACATAAATAAATAAATGAAACAGACCTTGGCATGGTGTGTTATTAAGGGTCATTTACATCGATTTGTAAATGAAACATTAAAAAGTCCCTTTTCTCTGCAAATTAGTATACCTTCAGATCTGAAAAGGTTAAATAAGTGTATTTTAAGCATAATTACTACCTATCATTTATTCATCGTATACCAATGTAAATGTAATCTTAATTTGTTAATGGATAAATAACAGATCTATATACATTTACTCCAAATGTCAGTTGTTATAATTGCAAAATGGAGACCAACTGTGCAGTCAGAACAAGGATGAGGCCCAATATAGATATTTTGCTTTCGGATGTGGCTAAGAACGCTAAGGATTCATCCATGACCTGCTGGAAATTTTTAAAATCGTTTACATAACGAAGTCCGCCCGCAGACCATTTGTGACTCCCTGAAAAAGAAAAGAAAAGAAATGAAGATCTCCTCTTTCAAAAAACAAAACAAAACAACAAACAAACCCAAAACACACCCGCCCCCCAAAAAAAGAAAATCACAAAAAGGGGAAAAAACAGAAAAAAGCAAAAAATAGTTCTTGGAACCCTAAAATACTCATGATTTGATACAAATCTGTTGCTAACTGTTTTGTATCACACCAGCACGGTTTAAAGTAGATATCAATTACAGTTTCAAGTTGATATTTAAAAATACTTGCCGTTTAATTCAATTTGCCCGATGCAAATTTGCCAACAACTTCTTTATAACCATGTGGACAGCATTAGCTGCGGATACCAACATGGAATTTATATGGATTTGGACTTACCTACACCCCTAATATGAAAGTTTATGTTTTAAATGTCCTGGTTGGCCATATAACTGATAATAAAAAACAAGCACAGAACTCAGTGATTTTATGTCGAGGAAAAAAATTGCATTTTTGGTCATTTACGCATTTTTTCCAGCCCCAAACCACCCACCCACCCTCTCCTTGTGTCTGGAAATTGGGTGACCTTCTCCCCACCGGCTCGCTTATAAAAATTAGGTGAAGAATTGAACGTATTAATCGTAAAGTGTATTGACGTTGTGTGTCAAGTCGACATGTTGTATGCTTAGGCTTTTGTATGCCAGTGCGTTGAGGCAAACTGCAGATTGTATGTGAACGGATACATTGATTCAAAATTTCAGATTATAGCTTTGTCAGTGCTTAAAAGACAATTCAGAACGTAGTGGTGGCTGATGCTTGAATATCTCTGGTTGAAAAGTATTTGGTTATTATCACGATGATCAGTACTAAAAGTTCCTTTGATTTGAAATTTATGCAAAGAAATTTAATTTTCACGTTTCTTGACCCTCGATCGCCATTTACGTCACAACATTAACAATATTCCGACAGTGTCGACAAAAATAAAATGTACAATGCTCGCCACCAACAAGTTCGTTTGTCGCCTATGATATTATAATAGTGCTATGTTAGGTAGTTTAGGGGTAGGGCTGTCACCGGGTAGAAGAGGGTAACGCCTGTGGGTATTTACGTCATATCTCCGGTATTTGATGTCGGGTTTTAAAAACTTCTTTTCAACCTGTTATTCGAGATGATGAGTACTAAATGATCCCTTGATTTCAACCTTATCAAGTGAAATTTGCTTTTGACATTTTCCGACCTTCGATCGTCAATAACGTCATAGCGTCAACAATTTTCCGGCAGTTTGGATAAAAATGTACAATGTGGGGGGGGGGGGGGGCGGGGGTGGGTGGTGGGGTGGGGATGATTGCACTGAACAATGCTTTTTCTCACCTATTCCTCTGCCGCGTGTTATATATAGAATAAACGTATAGTGTTTTCAAGTAAAAAAATTATTCTTCGAGTAGGATTAAAAATGAAACTGACGAGCCTCTGGCGAGTCGGTTTCATTCTTAATTCTACGAGTTGAATAATTTTTTAGTTGAAAACACTATACGTTTATTTTGTTTATATCCCATAAATCTTTTACAGGGCAGTCGAGGCGAAATCGTGCTGTTACTCGTAACAAAACACAGCGAGAAGTGAGGAGCACATAGGTCCAATTCAATGCAAGCAAAATTGCCAAAAATAAAAAAAGGCGCAGTGATACATTTCTGTCTAAAAATAATTCCCCTACAAACTTGAGATAAACTTCAAAAATGCTTTATTAAATGAACAATGTACAGTGTTTTCTACTGGCATTGTGTAATACTTTCAAAAAGGTTTAAAGAAAACAACAATTGAACTGTTAATTATACTACACGGATGCGGTAGAGGTTCGAGGTCAACAAGTCCGTCTCTACTATAGGAATAAATTCTTTCAGTGTAAAACCTATGGGGAAAATTTATCACCCTACTAGGTGAATAAAGCAAAAAATTATCTAAGGCTTTTATTGTCCGAATAAACAGCCATTTATGGGATAAATTATTATTATGCTATGGTATATAATTTGGTGCTAGGTCAACAAATGGAGACGGGTAACGCCTGTCGGTATAGACGTCATATCTACGGTATTTGACGTCAGATTTTCATTTTTTTTTTAACTTATTAATCAGGATCATGAGTCCTAAAAGTTCTCTTGACTTCAAATTTATACAGTTGACCTCGATCGGGAATAACTATGCAGATGCAGATGCACAATGTTTGCCCTCAACTATTCCTCCTGTCGTGTGTGATATTAATGGAGTGCTACGTTATACTGTTTGTGGCGTAGGGCTCTCGCCGGATGGGCGGAGTAAGGTCAAAGTTTGAACCGTCGTTAAAACGTTGAAAATTGCGTGAACCCTTTGAACTCTAGTGGTAATATCCATGCCAGTTCAATGGCAGCAATTAGAAGGGTCCATATTCATTATATGGGGCATACCAATCAATATTTTCAACGTGCAGCCTCGGGGCTGCACGTTAAAAATATTGATCAGTATACCCAACACATGTACTGAACACCATCCTATTTAATGATGTTATGGCGTACCGTGTTCCTGGGCGGAAAAGCGGCCGTTCGGGTTCAAAGGGTTAATCGAAAAATCTAAAAAACGTCTCTTTTTTATTTTTTGAGCTCTGCAACATACTAAAATTTCATGAATATCGGACGAAATTTAATTTTGTGACGTTGGTGTGAAAAGGATCATCCGCGTTTGAGTGAAAAGAATCAGCTCAAGTACTTCAGAGGATCCCTCCCATACTCTAGTATCAAAATGATTCTCATTGACAAATGTTTTGAACTTCGACCATTCGGTATATCGTTTATTGATTAAACCATTATCTCCCGGATAAACGGTCGAACCAAGCCATGTGAAAGTCAAAGAAGTTCATCTGTTTCCTTTTCCTCTGATGGTGATATTGTTGAGGCGGCATCCAAGAGAAGCACGGTGACCAAGATTTGCCATCCAGCAAATTCATACATTACGTTTCAAAATGGTAAAAATACTTCTTCAAATCGGCACATCTTCAATTATAAGATAACTGAAATTCCTATCTTTATTTAATTTTTTTCCTCTCTTTGTTGACAAAATCACGTACATTTGCTAGAAATCAATAGTATGGAAAGTGAGACTACATTTTACGTGACACTAGAATAATTGGTGAGGAGTACATAGAACTTAAAACTAGATAACTTTCATTTTATTTATTTATTTATTGGTGTTTATTGACACTTTTGACAGTTTTTTGGATGGAGGAAGCCGGAGTACTGGAAAGGACCACCGAACAGCGGCGAGCAACTGTCAGACACCCCAATGTACTAACTCCACACAAGCAAGGTTAGCACTGGTTGAAAATAAGAGCACCATTAACATGCATTACGTCTTAGTGCACAACACCACCGTGTCCCCACCTGGGCAATCAGGATTATTTGCCTAGCAACAGTCGTTGTCAGTGGCTGGGCGGACGTATCGTGGGTTTCAATGAATATGGTCTCATACCACGTATCTATCAACCAATCAAATCAAAAAAATCACTTTAGTCAATAGATAATATCTTACATCTATTGCAAAAATCAATAGCGAAAAATATTTGTTGGACATTCCCTGTTATTTAATACGTCAGTATATAATAAATAGATAATTTCTGATGAGTTGTGATTTCATATGAAATTTCTGCACCGAGTTCACAAAAATCGATCTGAACCGTGGTTTACCGAGGCTCAGATCGATTTTAGTGAACGAGGTGCACCTTTATTTTTTAGTCAGTTTTGTTCGTTTTTGACTGAAGCAATATTTATTGAAAAATGAATACACTTGTTGTATTATTGGTAAGTATGAGCTGGGACAACAAGCTTCCGCATCTGTGTCAATGACCGGTAGCTAATGTATGCCACCTAGCAACAAGAGTTATAAATTTGGAACTAATCCAGAAGGGAAACCCCCATTTATGCGCATGGATTTACTGTGACCTGACTCGGGTCTTTCTATTCCACATGTCTTCATGTATCGATATACATACAGAAATATCTTGCGGTCAGTGATTAATACCATACAAGGCCACTGTCTACTTTTCAGTGTTGCTTCAAAAGAAGCATTTGTGGCATAACGTCACATCCACACGGAAACATTCTTGGTTCTGATAATTGTCATCTTTAGCCTCTTAGCTAACGCAGTTGCTAAGAAATCAAAATGGTAACTACACAACCCAGGTTGATTACCATTGTAGGGAAATCGGTTCTGTGCTTTGCAAGTGATATTCCTAAGTTCTGATGTGCATCCTAACTGGCTGCTATGTAGGACACCAAACAACTCGGCTGCCTGATTGGTATTACCAATAAGGGAATTTGTGTTTTGCAAGTGACACTCCAATCTTATGCTCGGTGACACAGACAGGTAATTTCCAGGAAAAACTCATAAGCCCTTACCAAATTTCGTTTGAAGAGTTGAAAGTTTCATTGTTAATATGCCCAGTAATAATCTTACTAGTTTTTCTCAAATGTTTGAACAGTGCTACTGCTGTTTTCCGGATACCGCCGACCATCCCTCCTTCCCCCTTCCTCCGCCCTCCGCCCCTTTTTCTGCTCCATCTGGTGCTCATGCTTTAGTATTTTGTTTTCGTACTTGTAGTTTTCTTCCTGGTGACTCAGTTTGCAACATGCTATTCTTCTTGGCGGTGGTGGCAAAGAAGAGAATATCATGTTCTCAGCCTCGCCTACCTAATACAATCGGTTACCTGGTCTGCAATACTAATCTTTACCCACGGTAGACTTCACAACCAGACAATAAATGACAAATTTCTTCTAAGGCGTTTTCTTACGCAAAACTCTGTCACGTCCACAACTGACAGCCTTTCGTCACATCTTGATGAATTTACAAGTTTCATCTGTATTGTTCAGCAGACTGAATCACCCCAAAAAGGCGAAATGATATGGATAGTTTTATCAATAAATGAGAAAAAAAATTACAAACTGTATTCTATTTGTGTGCTGTTTTATTGCTTAAAAGGTAATTTAATCTTTTGTGTTGAATAAATCCACTTCATTGCACAACGTTGAGAGAAAAAGTAATAAAAGTTATTACAGAAACTTATCCATTATCATGATGCTTTTCAACACATTTTATAGTTATTATCGCGTCAAGGTATTTAAAATATAAAAAAGTCTTTGACCGAAAAGAATCTATAAAGCCGACATACAGTGTTAATCATTTGCAATAATTTCGCATATGAATACATTCAATGCCTTTTAATAACTCTCCAAAAATAATGACACTGTATTATCTTACAAATCTTTTGCGTGAACTGCATCTTTTGGTCATATTCAGGAGCAATGTATTAGAAACACTTTTTTGGCCAAATTGTTGTCTTTGAATGTGTAATTATTAAGTCAGAGGATGGTACGATGGCTTAAACATTGCACGTGGATTAGAAGTCGCCTTCTTGGGCATGTTTCAGCCCACAAACGAGGATCAGTTGTCTGGAAACGTCACGTGTTTGATCATAGGTCCACTGGCGATAAAGTTGACACAAAAGCGTCATATCAAACAGAAAATAACCCTCATTTTACATTGTTTTGCCAGTACAGTTTTAGTTTGTTCAAATGCGCATGTCAGTTATCCCAAGTGAAACAAACGGGTTTAATCAAACGTTAAGCGAATTAACTGTTTCATAATGCTTTCCAGTCCACTAGAACGTGGCGGGGAGGGTGATATCTAATGACTTCTGCCTTGTCAAACTCTGCCTATTAGGTACTTATGGAAATTGTATTGGTCTTTGATGTATATGAAGGTCCCCAATGAACTCAAGTCATTTTATGTACGTAACGGATTTATTACCTTTTCAAAGTTTCTTGAAAAATGCTCCTTTTCATTTTCTCGTGATTTGTCACAATTACACCGTTATATCGGTTCCGATGCGTTTAAGAGCTGTCATACGGAGATAGTTTTATGGCCTATTGTGATGAATGCAAACATGATAGGTATAAAGTTTTCACTAAACAAGACTATTACTCATGACCCAGATGATTGAGAGATTACTTCTCTATGCAACCTATTACTTTTTGGTATAAAATAATCAAAATAATCGTGTTACCCTAAAAAAATAACAATTCAACAAGTAAATTGTAAATCATTTGGTGTCTGAAAATCATTTTCATCCGCACCTTATCTTTGGTTTGTATAACCTAATTTTAAATGTTGCATGTCGCTAGTATGAAAGAATAACCGGAATATGAACGCAATATCCACACACTTTCAAATCTTCTTGTAGCAGGATTAAATAATTTTCTTGTAGTTGGCATAATTGTTGATTCGACTGTACTTTCCCTACACTACAAATCGATGGCACTGGCATGTCTAACAAGATTACCCACTGAACGTTATATAGTTATTAACAAATCACACTGAACATAAGCAATGAGAATTCATTTCTCAGGTTTCTGAATGCCCAGATGCCCAGTCAGTACATCAAACACCTTGTGCATTATTGAATATTTACGGAAACCCCCGATGAATGAATTATACTTCCAGCGAATCAATATAGTTTTTGCTATAGTATAATATATGCGTATAGAAACCAGCCCGTTTTATCATTATGTATTTGTTAGCTGAAAATAACTAACATTCTTCTTGATACATAAGTTAAAACAATCCTTTCTGTAACAATTATGAGGCCGAGTGATAAGAAGCGCGCCTAGCCTCAGATATGGGTTATAATTAAAACCAACAGCTCTTTCTGAAGGTGGTTTGTCGTAATCCCTTATCTAACACGAATAGAAGGCAGCACATTTAAAACAACTTCTCGCATAATTGAAAATTTTAATTGTTTTTTCTTCAAAACATAGGTTATCACCCCGCATTGGAACTAGCTCGTTCCAAAGACGGGTCGAGACAAACTTTGAAAAGTGTAAAATCTGAATGGCGTTTTTTGTGAACCAAGTGGTCGGTTTTGGACGTTACATTTGGGAATGAACAAAAGTGAGGTATTTCCATCGATACATAATTTTTACACAACAGCAATACACAGAACGACACGCGTATGTGAATGGGTTAATCGATATGGCACGAGTGCCAGCGCGGAAGGATAGAAGGAGAGGCCGCAGCCCTCGAGATCTATCCTTCCGCGATGATGCAAGTGCCTTATCGATTAACCCATTCACACACGCTTGTCGTTCTGTGTTTATTACAAGCCTTCACGTTTATAAAACAATTATCAGAAGAACACTCAGCAATTCATTTTTCAGCTATCAACAAAAACAACAGATTTTAACGCCAATGAAATTTGCGAGGGGAACCCCTGTTATTATTTCGTCCCCTGAGTTCCAATGTGTTCTTTGTGCCTACTGGCACATAGAAAACATTGGAACTCAGGAGACGATTTTCAGTTATCGCCAACGATACAAATTGTAATGGCGTTGCACGATTTGTAGAAAATTCCAGTGACATTTCGCTTCTATTTAAAAAATAGTACGTCAACCACTTCTGTTCCGCTCATATGTCCGGAATGATTTTCATTTTCCGCATGGTTTAGTGTTGCTGTAGCTGGGGATTACAAAGAACAGGCGTGTAATAAATACAGAAATGAATATGTCCAAAATATGTTCTATTCCAAAAGTTCTACTTAGTGGTCGATACCTTATTCGGCGTGGTGTTCTTCAGTACGTGAGGAATGGATTACTATTAAAACATTCAGAGTCGAGTTTTCACTCGAACAGAAATTCTCAAAATGTTGTCAGAAGTATAATAAGCACAAGTATGTTTCAGCAAATGAAGCGCCTGTTTCAATCCGGAGGTCCATTAGCAAAAACATTGTTTATGCGTTTGATATCTTTTAACAAAAACAGAGTTATTGCCATTGTGAAATTTTTACTTCGCGAGTATTATAGTTATAATCTACAATCCGTTTCGTTGCGGAATTTAGTGTTTTTGGTTGTAATTTTACAAACACAACAGGTTCAGTAAACGAGTTGTTTTGTTCTCTCCACGAAACAAATTTAAAGAGAACTGGGCGCGCGAGAGTCGCTTATGGGAACGTTTTTTCTAATGTTATATAATACCGATACCTTATACCCAGAACTTCCAAGATACTGTGAAATAGTTTTTACACTTTCTTTTATCATTGGTATTCATCTACTCACATAGCAGTCTGCATATGATCATGATTATATGTGTTAAAGAGTCCTTTACGGGATTGACTTGTATTCAGTCGGTAAACTGGGATTGCTCACTACCTGTTTGTGAGAAAAAGCAAATCATAGTTAATGTATTGGGTGCATTATGGCTTCGTTATTAGTTTAGTATAACATTAAGAAAAATCACTTTTTCTAGTTTCCGAAAAACATTGATATGTGAAGGTTTAATTATCATTTTGTAAATGCGCTGAAAGGAGTTGTTTCTGAGACGCACAGTTTCACTTCGTATCCTCCTTCTAATTTTAGAACCACACTCTTACGAGAAGACGTAAAAAATTTCTGTCTTTACTTCAGTACAGAAAAAACAAATATATCTGCTAAAAGCTTTTACCCGTGTGTATTTTCTTGTATCTAATCATTTTTGTAATCATTTTTGATAAGCATTAAAACGTGTTGAACTGAGACATTTGATTTATCCATCTGCTCAAAGATACTACCCACGATTTAAAGGAACAAAAAGCCAATAATTTGAAAAAAATAAGTTGAGTATTTTACGAGGCCACAATTTTCATTTTGCAAAAATACACTTATATGCCATTTGTACAAAAACTCTCCGTTCCCATTAAATAAATTAATTTGAAGACGATAATTTACAGGCTTTTTCAACAATAGCATGCAGCCCTCATAAATCTAGATCTAATTGCCTGATGACTCGCGGAAATTTCTGGGACTGTGCAAACTGCAGTGTCGTTTTCGATATGCACCCCAATATTCTTTCCAGGTTGAGTACATTGTTTGAGATTGTTCTTCTTCCGATGAACAGTTTGATCAATTCGTTGTGATTCCCTTGATGAATCCAACCCTATTTTTGCATTATTAATAAGGCCTCGGAAACAATACCGGAAGTTAACAACGTGTAACCCATTTATAGCCCTTACATCATTTATTATCATTAATACATAATACGATACATACAGCTGTGTTTAGTTTATGGCAAATGGGTTTTATTAGAAGAATAACTGTGCCATATTTAAGATACATGTAATAAAAAGTTATTGTTCTAATAATACCCAGTTATCGTTAAAATAGTGGGCAGTTGTTCGTTGTGGCCATTCATTCGGATAGCAGCGACGGTAAAATTATAATTTTATATTACGGCAGGGTGTTGTGTTTATTTTTTTAGAATTCCTCTGATCACTTTCAGGCAACTCTGTTTATCTCCAAGCAATGTCGTATTTTCTGAATATTCGTCTGAATATTCAGAACTGAGATTTCTGACAAAAGAGGCGGTTTGACTACAATAAAGGAAAAGGTATTAGAGAGACTTGTTGCTGCAATAA
Source organism: Pictodentalium vernedei (assembly GCA_031216915.1). Taxonomy (NCBI): domain Eukaryota; kingdom Metazoa; phylum Mollusca; class Scaphopoda; order Dentaliida; family Dentaliidae; genus Pictodentalium; species Pictodentalium vernedei. The sequence continues at coordinate 185,626,823 of CM062293.1, forward strand.
TTCAACATTTCTACAATCAAAAATCTGTACCTAACCTGTGTTTTACGGTGAGATGTCACATACAGAAAAAGTAGGTGTCACTTCAGATGACTGACATGACTGACACTGTAGAGTTGCATCCACGTGTCAAGACGAAATACTATTCTTCCGATTCATATTTCTTTCACAGACTTGGATATAAAGTTACTACAATAGGATACAGCACATTAGTTGACTGTTATTACTAACTTTTGATAATAAACAGTCTGTAAGCAAGATGCCAGTTCTTATGACTCGGTTTGGTTGTGTTAATCCCGCCGGCGGCAACCGCGTTGTGCCCTTGGGCAAGACACTTCACCCCATTGCCCACGTGGGGGCACGGTGACGCCGTGTACTAGTCGTACTGCACGTCGATGGTACACATGTCTTGAACCAATGCTAACCCTGTGGAGTTAGTATGTTGGGGAGCTGACAGTTGCTCGCCGTTGCTCGCCGTTGCTCGGTGGTTCTCTCCGGGTACTCCGGCTTCCTCCACCCGTAGAACTGTCGTGGTCATGATTAGCCACTGTGCAGAAATATGTGACCTTAAACACCAATAAATAATATAATAATAATTGGTTGTGTTGGAGTGCTTATAACCGCTAAATAATAATAATAATCATGTCTTTTGCATCAAAGTTCCATCTTTACACTTTCTTTTTTGAAACACAAAACGAAAGAGTTTTTTTCTAGTTGAAACTCCATCCTGCTTATTATGCACCAACAAGAGTGTATTACCGACCTTAACCTTTCAATTAACCAACACGCGAGTGGCGGTCAACTCGGTACGTGTGCCGGAAAAGCATATTGAAAGTCTAGAATTCAGTTCAAACACTATTTTATTTCCGAACAAATATACACATACCAATACGAATAGAGCAAAACTAACATTTAAATATACCCAAGCTATGGGTTATGTAAGCTGCCACTAGAATACCAACATAGTGTATACTTTTAAATCACCAAGATGAGAAATGACCAAGTTCATATTACGAAAGGCACACATGTTGACTATTCGGATGATTGCATCCTCAAAATTAAAAAGTAGCAGAGCCTGTATAAGATATGTTTCAGCATGGCGAAGTGTCACTTAGATGTAATCGCACCCATGATACATGTTACTTAGAACAGTGACTCGAATATACAATGAACACCATAATGCAATGTTAGGCAATTGGTTCAACATTTTCTGCTTGATAGCAGAGCAAATGAAGGAGCTGCTACTGTTCCGTTCGACACGTTTTCACCATGTTTTGTGAAAGATGTCTGATTGTCATGTGAAAAATATTGCTAACAACAGTAATGTACGAAGAGAGAAGGATTAAAAGAAAGATAGAGATTCTAAGAGACAGACTCTTTACGAATGAATTATTGCGCACAACCGCACCATTCAACATGCCAACGAGTTGCCCTGGAACGATCTTCAGCTTTGCTCACCAGAACACTCGAGGTCAATGCCATCGCCCAGCGTGGTCTAAAAATAGAATTTAAAGGTAAACACATGTTATAGTCATTACTGTGACTTCAAAACAAAAAAAAAAAAAACGATTCAAAACAGTTATTACAGCTTATATAGGTTCCGCTCTCAGACATACAAAGCAAGGTTACATAGTAAGATCGTACTAAACAACGAGCATTGACGTTAGAACATTAGAGCCGGTAGGTTTGAAATTATTGGCTTGGTTTCGTTTCCAGTATAATTTTGCTTCTTGAAGTACACGAGAACGCCAATTTCGAGTTTGTATAGGCAATACAGAGTCTAGCTATGCGGAAAAGGCTGTAGAATGTTAAGATACACGAAATAACGAAGAAGTTGGAGGCTAGATATACAAACATAACTTAAGTGATGAGCGTTGTGCTGCATATTACGGACGTCCGCCACAGACTGTCACCGTTAGTAGTAGGAGAGCGATGAAACGGCCCTCACTGGATGGAGGGAATGGTGGAGGGGAAGTGGCGTCATGTCACGTGACCTGGTGGCGCCATGTTTGGTTGTCATGGTAACCCGCGTGAGCGGCCATCTTGTGACGTCATCTCCATCGTGATACGTGGTGTGAGTGCGCATGCGCAGCGCGTGTTGTTAGGGTGATACGTGTTTCCGTCGGCCAGTTTGTATACTGGAGGCCGCCATCTTGGTTTCTATGGCAGCACGTGGTTGCTGTGTGACCCAATGACTTCTAACAAGACAGGGATATGTTCGGAGGGTATGTTCCTTTGTAGAAGAGTAATTTCTTGATTCGCAGAATTACCCAAATAAACCTGACAAGTTTTACTATATCGAATTCTTTCAGAATTCTCTGCTTCTATCTATATATGCAATAGTTTTCGCCTATCTGGAAATGTTCCTTTGTTCTAGAGTATACTCCAGTAGCGTAGAAGGTCCTATTAGTTGGAACAGCTTTGCTTATTATTACTATATTTAGCTATTCTGGTCTATTCTTGTTAGTTCTGACCCTATTCCAAGTACTCTTGCTGTTTCATTTATCTAGATCATTTATATAAATTATAACTAACCAATCAGATTGCTTGATTTCCCATAACCCGTACTTAATCGTACAGAGTTATCACCCCTTATTACAACGACGCTGTATCCGATTCTCATCGCCTCTATATCCAATGGCAATATCCCCAGGCACCCCAATTTCGGCACCCCTTTTTTTTGAAAAACATATGACCTTCGGCACCCCTTTTTTGTCATATGTGCTTATGTGAAAAGGCACAATGTGACACAATGTGCCATAGCACATAGGCACATGCTTTATGTGCCGATATGTGCTTATATGTGCTTATGTGAAAAGGCGCAATGTGACACAATATGCCCTAGCACATAGGCACATACGGGTATTTGAGGATACCTATGTCCCGGTATTGTATTATTCGAGGATACCTAGTAGAGAATCCCTTTTTGTCATATGTGCTTATGTGAAAAGGCACAATGTGACACAATGTGCTCTAGCACAAAGGCACATGTTGGATGTGCCGATATGTGCTTATATGTGCTTATGTGAAAAGGCACAATGTGACACAATGTGCCCTACCACATAGGCACATACGGGTATTTGAGGATACCTGGTATTGCATTATTTGAGGATACCAGTTGTAGAAATATCCGGGTACTTCATGCTACATCCGGGTACTTCTGTTGGGAAAGGTATAAAAAGGGTGTTGGTACGAAAATAAATTCATTTGTGTCCTGACCGTCGTTGAGTGAAGACATGTTACCAGTTCGGTGCAGATACTGTTCCAAATTATTTTCGAGGTCGGATATTGCTCGAAAACACGAAAAGGACCATCGTCGGCTCCACTGCAGATATTGTACTAAGTTGTTCGCCCAACCATACAATAGGAAGAGGCATGAAGAACATAACTGTCCGAGAAGAACAGAAGAGGAGAGAGATACTGGAGATTTAATGACTGACCAAAATGAAGCACTTTTAGAATTTTTACGGGATGCTGACAAGGAGGAAATAAATGGATGGCGTTCTCCGCGCTGCTGATGAAGATTTGATTACCTGTTTATGTAAATGTGCTACCAACATCCTCGAAGATAAGATACCACTGAATTTCGCTGAATTTGATGACCTGAGAAAATACGAACATTTATTGAAGCTGCTAACAGATGATGGAATTTCTCCTGATATAAAAAGATGTATACTTCGAAATAGTTGCTTTCTCTCGGGGCTTATCAACCCAGTCCTAGCTCTGAAAAATCTATAAAAGGAGTGTTGATGTGAAAATAGACTCATTTGTTCTATGACCACTAAAGAGTGAAGACATGGCGATTCATAACTGCGAGTACTATGATAAAGAATTCTCCAGGAGCTTCACACGTGAGAGACATGAAGAAGTTTGCCCAAACCGACAAACGGAAAAATCGAGCAACACTACAAGAAAGAAATTTAGATACACTGCGAATCCTATCTGATGCAGATCGATATGAAGCCAAGACTATACTCAAGATGGCCAGTGATGATTTGATACAATGTATATGTGATTGTGCCTCGAATAGCTTGAAGAGAGCAGTACCTATAACCAAATCTGAGAGAGCTAAGCTGACCCCATACAAACACCAGATTAGGAGAATTGCCTCACCAAAGACAGAACTATCTTATCGGAAAAGAAGACGGCTCATACAGAAAGAAGGATTTTTAGGAAAGTTAATCAAACCCATCATCAATGCTCGGTCCAATATCCTATAAAAGGGTCGTGCTTATAAGAAACTTGTCATTTGTAATCTGACCTTCGAAGAGAGCGGACACAATGCAATCCAGTTGTGCACCAAAAAATTGGTCAATAGATTCGGACACCGATGAGTCGTCGGAACTATCAGAAGATATGGAATATGAAGAAGAAGACGAAGATGAAGAAGAAGACGTTTCTGTGATGGGAACTATCGTCCAAAGTGCCTATGGCAAATACCAAGTCGATTTTGACAACCTCATGAACAAATATATCGAGGATGGAATGGATAGAGAAGATGCAGTTGAAACAGCATATAGAGCACTTCAAAAGAATGCCAGAGAAGCCATTAGTGAGAAATACATTAATACCCTTGTGTGCATTAGAAATTTTTGCAACGACTCAATTCACAAGAAAATTCAAGAAACAGCCAAGCATCTTCGTGAAGAAGAGGATTATGACTTTGAAGAATCCCAGAAATATGCTTTGGAAAAGCGAAGATTTCTGTTCGACAACCTCATGACAAACTACACATTCAAAGTAGATGATGAAGATGATGATGAAGAAGAAGACGATTAAAAAAAAAGTATAAATGGAGTGTGGGTATGAAAATAAATTCATTTCCGTTTTGAAAGTCAGTAGTGATAAAGTGGGGATACGAGGACACGTTTTTTTGAAAATGTACACGTACACGTACATGTACCCATGGGATTCAGTGTTAAAATGTACAAAACGTTTTTTGTACATTTTGTCCTCGTATCTCCACAAGTAGCTTATCGTGTCCTAGACAGTTCAAACAGCCGTTGGCAAACGAGTGCGAATTCGACACGAAGACACTTGGCTGTTTCTTGAATTTTCTTGTGAATTGAGTCGTTGCAAAAATTTCTAATGTACACAAGGGTATTAATGTATTTCTCACTAATGGCTTCTCTGGCATTCTTTTGAAGTGCTCTATATGCTGTTTCAACTGCATCTTCTCTATCCATTCCATCCTCGATATATTTGTTCATGAGGTTGTCAAAATCGCCTTGGTATTTGCCATAGGCACTTTGGACGATAGTTCCCATCACAGAAACGTCTTCTTCTTCCTCTTCGTCTTCTTCTTCTTCATATTCCATATCTTCCGACGACTCATCGGTGTCCGAATCTATTATTGACCAATGTTTTGGTGCACAACTGGATTGCATTGTGTCCGCTCTCTTCGATGGTCAGATTACAAATGACAAGTTTCTTATGAGCACGACCCTTTTATGGGATATTGGACCGAGCATTGATGATGGGTTTGATTAATTTTCCTAAAAATCCTCCTTTCTGTATGAGCCGTCTTCTTTTCCGATAAGATAGTTCTGTCTTTGGTGAGGCAATTCTCCTAATCTGGTGTTTGTATGGGGTCAGCTTAGCTCTCGCAGATTTGGTTATAGGTACTGCTCCCTTCAAGATATTCGAGGTACTGCTCCCTTCAAGATACTCGAGGCACGACACAATTCGCACAGAAGGAAAAATGGAAGAAATCGACCTAAATCTTCTCAATGTTTACCATAGCGGGTTAGACTTTTCAATCGATCATTGGCGAATGCCGGTAAATGCTTTGGGGATACGAGGACAGCATCAAAAATGCGTTTGGGGATACGAGGACACAACATTCGCGATCGCGTTCTAGACGGCGATGGGTGCGATCCGATTGGTAAAAATGATTGGGGATATGAGGACAGGAAAATCGATCTTAAATTTTTTTCAGACGTTCGCCAACGGTCGATCGAACCGTCTAACTCACGATGACTAAGTAGTGCGGATTTCAGAACAGCAAAATATAAAAATTAAGAAACGTCAAAAATTAGAACTGAGGGAAATTTTCTCTCCACGTTTGCAATCGTGGTCTAGAGGGCAGTGCTGCAATCGATTGCAGAGGAACCAGTGGAGGGAACAGATGAAAAATATTAAATTGTTACAAGTTTTGAGGTAAATTGTAATAGAATCACGAGATTCACAGGAGGAAATAAAAAGTGATTGATATAATATATAGGAGAAAAAAAAAATATATAAATAAATAGTTATTTAAAAATAAATGTCGAATCAAATAGATAATAAAATATATGTAAATCATGAACGATTCCCAGATTATGAGGGCAAGGTTTCTTTTAAACATGATGATGAGAGCCTACGCATTCTGCGTGAATGAACAACTAGGTCGCCTCTTGTTAGAACGATGCGTCGGGTGTCAAGATCATCTAGACTTCGATCATGAAGATCATTCGTGTCTGAAGATGGAAAGGGAAGACATGGCCGTCAAGTATTTCGAACCGGCATTCGAATGCGTTCAAATCGACGACGTGATCAAGTTTTGGAAGAGATTAATCTTTTGTAGCGGGCGAGACAAGCCCACCCATTCAGAAGAAAAGAAATTGGCACGTAGAAGTCTGACTTTAGAAGACAGGTGATGCATCTTGAAATTATTGCTGAAGGAAGCATACATCTAAGTTTTCTTGTTGATATAAATAAGGGAGAATAGAAAATAAAATAAAAACACGCCTAAATTTTTATCTAATATTAGAAAGAAAAAAAAAACACAAAAATGAAAACTAGAAATAAATTGCATCCGTCGTTAGATGACGACAAGGATGAGAAGCCAAATGACGTCTTGCCAACGGCGCCGTCGCTAGAAGAAAAAGAAAGAGCAGAGAGGTATCGTATCGATCAAATCAGTAGAATCCAATCGTATCTGACTCGAGAGAGAGACTCTCGTCATTCTCTCAAGAAGAAGTATTCATGCCTCATGAAATTCGTTAACGCGGTCGACACGACACTCATCATGATTTCCATGTGGCCGGCATCGGATTGTCGACCGTGGCTGGCGTTCCAATCGAGTTGACCATAGAAGGAGTGGGTCTCGCTGCTGGATTGTTTAGCACAGTCGGAAACTTTTTGAGTAGGAAATTATATCTGACGGCTAGGAAACACGAAAAGATTCGCATCTTGGCCGACTCCAAGATCGACACGATATCCGAAATGATCTCAATGGCATTGAAAGATGGTAGGATATCGGACAGAGAATACTTCACGATATTGAGTGAGAAAACGAAATACGAGGCCATGAAAGAAGCCGTGAGAATCAAGACTCGTCAGATCATCAAGGAAGAGATGAAGGATTCTCTCATGGAAAAGGGGAGGAAAGAGTCTAGGGAGGAATTCGGTAAGTTGATAGAACTCAAGAGCAGTGATTGAAAATAATATATATATAATAAGAATAGAATTTAAAAAAAAAAAAAATTAAATTTATATATATAAAAAATAAATACGAAATTATTTAAATAACCCTACAAAAAAATGCATTGCGTAAAGTGTAAGAGAGTTACCGAGACGGGTAGTTCTCGAGAAGTACGAACTGAAAACGACAGACAGATGCTTCACGGAATTTGTAAAGTGTGTGGTTCGATCAAGACTCAATTCGTCAAAAAAAAAAAAAAAAGATGCGAAGGCATCGCGAATAAAATGATCAATAATCTACCTTTCGAAATGCATCTGCCGGGTCACAGTTTCATGGGACCCGGAATGAAATTGAACAAGAGACTCAACGCCGATCTGACTCCTACATCTTGGAGTACACCCGTGAATAGGGTGGACGCTGCCACATACAATCATGATCTGTTCTACGCCAGACATCCCGACACCAAGACTCGCAACACCGTCTGCGATAAAATCATGTTGGCGAAATTGAGAGACATATCGAATCTGACCAGGAGAGAGAGGTTTGAACGTTCGCTGGTCGGCAAAGTGATTGGTGCGAAACGTCGATTCGGATGGGGCGTTCCAAAAAAAAAAAAACGCCGCATTGGAAAAGAAGAAGAAGCGATTATTGACGAGCGAATTGGCCAAGGAGTTACACAAACCCATCGTGCATAAATTTCGAAAGAGAATGGTGTTCGTGAAGTGTCTGGACGACAATTGGTCTGCCGACTTGGTCGACATGAGATCGTTTTCGAGGTGGAACGAGGGCGTTAAATATCTATTGATGGTCACTGACGTGTTTTCCAAATACGGTTGGATCAGAGTCTTGAAGAATAAATCGGGACCTTGCATCGCCGAGGCTTTGTGTTCGACTCGTCTTCTCGAAAACCGAATAAATTGTTGGTGGATAAGGGGAAGGAATTCTACAATAAGGACGTTCGTCGGTTGGTCGACCTCTACTCGATCGAAAATGTAGAGGAAGCCAGTGTCGTGGAATGTTGGAATCGAACGATGAAGGAAAAGATGCACGGGTACTTCACGGCGAATTCGACCAAGAAATACATATATGTAAACAGTCTGGTTGAAGATTACAACAACACGCGATGCAGATCAATCAAGATGACCCCCATGGAAGCTAGCGATCCTTGAAACGAAAAACGGGTCTACACGAATCTATATCCCGAGAGATCTAAGATCAGGAAGGAGTCTAGACCGCCGAAATTTGTGGTCGGCGATCGAGTGAGAATCTACACTTATAAGAATCACTTCAAAAAGAGTTACACTCTCCAATGGACCGCGGAAATCTTCGTGATAATCAGAATATTTCACACAGATCTGGTGACTTACGAAATCGAAGCTTTGGATGGTGAAGAGATCATCGGAAAGTTTTACAAACAACAATTGCAGAAGACGAAGTTTTAATAAAAAAAAAATATATATTTATTCTCTTTAACATTTTCTTGTTTACACACATATATATAAAGGAGAAAAATAATAATAATAAAAATAATTAAAACAATTTTTAGAAAAAAGCAAGCTAATTAATAAACAAAAAAAACAAAAAAGCCTTCAAAAATGGCAAATATATTAGATATCGCACAAGGCATAGTGAAAGGCGAAAGTATTCAAGAATATGAGGTTCACAAATATGAACCGATAACCGGAACAAGTTTGAATAATGTGGGAGAGATAAGAATCAACGTCAAAACCCAAGATCCATTCGTTCATCCTAGCGAGAGTTACATAGTGGTGTAGGGACGTCTCACCAAGGAAGATGGGAGCAAATACGCCGACGACGACATGGTAGCTCTCGCTAATAATGGCATCATGCATCTATTCAGTAATATAAAATACTTACTATCTGGACAAGAGATAGAATCTGTGTTTCATCCCAGTCAGGCCACCACGATATTTGGACTCTTGACGTATCCGGATGATTTTTCGAAATCCAGGGGACTTAATCAGTTGTAGGTGAAAGACACCATCAGCCCCGTCAGCGCCGGTGCCGCCACGATATTCGACTACGTCGTCAAGACGTCCAGACCCAAAGAAACCTTTTCATTCAGGATACCTTTGAAACACATCTTCGGATTCGTGGACGATTACAACAAGATCATCTACAGATTCAAGCACAATCTGATGTTGATTCAAAAGGGAAACGATGACGCGATAGTGAGACTCCCCACGACCGATGTAGCTAAGTTAACTCTACACAAGATATCGTGGTTCGTTCTGCACATGCAGGCTTCAGACGCGGAAAAAATGCGTCTCTACAAGATCATAGAATCCAAGAGTAAATTACCTGTGGGATTTAGAATGAGACAGTGTGACACGGCTAGCATTCCGCTCTCCACGAATCACTTTGATTGGACATTGACTGTGAAATCTGCTTCCAAGAGACCACGTTTCATCATGGTCACATTTCAGACCGACAGGGACGGGTCTCAAGAAAAGAATGCATCACTGTTCGATCACTGCAATTTGAGAAACATGCAAGTGTTTCTGAACGCCACGAGAATCCAGCAATTGATTACAATGCATCGTTCGACAAGAACGATTTCTGCAGACTGTACGGCGACGGCGCCGATTTTAGAAAGAAGTATCACGGTCTGGACGAATTGATGAGCAACCCTAATATATCTCCTGGCGAATACAAGCCGATGTATCCCATGTTCGTATTCGACGTCAGTAAACAGAGCGAACGACTTAAGAGTAGCATCTTAGACATTCCGATCAAGATGCAGTTCGACAAGAACGTGCTGAGAAAAACCGAGGCCTTTGCCCTGGTCTTGTTGGATAGAGAATTACAATTCGAATCAGATGGAAATAAGATGTTGATCGTTTGATGAGAGACGTGTGTGTGTGAAGAAAAGAAAAAAAAATATATAAATAAAAATTAAAAAAAAAATAATTACAAAAATCAATGATAAAGAAAGAGAATACTTGAGAAGAAACAGACGTGGTTTGATTAAAAATATTTTGCAATATTCGCTAGGAATAATTCTAGACACTTTAGTTGGAACAGAACCTTTGATATTGACCGATTATATGAGATACGAAATCGAAAGTAAAATCTTGATAGAAGATAAGACCAGAAAACTTTTAGACACATTGACGTATAGAGGACTGACTGCTTTTCAAGAATTTATAAAAGCTCTCCGAAATGGCAAAATAGATGTCGACGCGTGTTTCGAGATAGGCGATCCAATTTCACGAGATGAAACATTACAAGAGATAACGTATTAAAACAAACAAAAAAATAAAAAGTAATGAGATCTAGAGAGATTGAACGTCTTTCTGAATCTCATTACTTTTTATTTTTTTTGTTTTTAATAATTACTCATTATTTTTTTAATTAATTATTTTCACGCGTTCACTGTTTGTTCAGAGGATCTAGTTCGATCAGTAGGCTTTATTGGCTTTCATAATGAAATTAATCCTGTCTCTGGCATTCACTTTGAGAGGCGCGCTGAACGTGCTGATGTTCGAGTATTGATTCACAGTCTTTTCGACACTGTATCTCTTATCGCTCTCTACTCCATTCACCGTGAGATTGACGACCACTCTGTTATTCAAATCCGTGGAAGCCAGACCCATTCGAATGATTTCGTCTCCCAACAGCATGGGATATCCCACCTGACAGTGTTGCGATCCGCTATCTTCGTTTCCGAAAGACCACTCGGCTTTTCCCTCCTCTAACACACCGCTCTTCTTGGCCCACACGGTGATCAATTGCCTGGCGTATTTGACTTTCTCCACCACCGAAATCAGGGTGCAGGCGTCCGTCATGTTCACGGGATCCGGAAGATTCGTGAGCGCGTGTCTGCCCATGTCCAGTCTACCTTCCATGATGTCGCCCTTTTTCGAGACCGTGTTGCCATCCACGTACTGTGTGCTGACCGCGCTGGAATTGTATTTGGGATCGTGATCGAGACCGAATAAATTCTTACCGTTCATGCTGATGCTGCCCTCCATGGTTCTGCTGGATTGTTTGTTCAGGTAGAGATCGACCACTTGCGATTCTATGTATTCTTGAGTTCGTATCACAGCGGAATCCATGTAGCCCTTGTTGTCCGCGGTGGAGTCCTTTTCCGCGTCGTTGATCTTCAACAGATTCAATATCTTGTTGAATCCTGTATTCAGATCCGATTTCATTTCTCGTCTGTCAGACTTTCTCTGTTCCAGGCCTACGTAGTGTTTGGTCACCACGTCCTTGGCATTCGTGGGAGTGGCCACGTTCGTTATCTTGTTAGAATTGGCGTTCAATTCTGATTGCATCATTTTCTGAACGTATCTACCTCTCAAGTGTTCGCTGAATCGCACGTGAGAGTCGTCTGCGTATTTCTTGGTCGCAGCATCGGTGGAATCTATGGGATTCGTGACGTTCACCAAACGTTTGGATTTCAGATCGAGATCGTCGGTCATGGCTTTATCCACATAATTATCTAGCATGATTCGTTCGAAATCCACTTTCCCCCTGTCAACGTATTTTTTTGTTGCCGCATCTGCGAGATCTACCAGCTTGGGAAGATTATAGAGCTTGTTATCATTCATGTTCAAAGGTTGCTCTTGAGGTTTGTATCTCCGAACATAACGTTCGTCCAAGTTGGCGACGTCGTAACCATCACCAATTTCGAGCATCTTCCTCTTGAGATTGTGAAATATCACTGGATAGAAAACGGCGTCTCGATATCTTAAATTACACTTGCTGTGGGCCGGACCATGATACAGACCCGTGTAATGATCGTGGTCTATGGCCTTCTTATTTTCCTGCGAATTCTCGTCGAACGATTGTCTGCATATGTGACATTCGGTGGCTCTGTTATTTTCGTCTTGCTGCTCTCGCGTGATGATCATTTTCGCTGGAGTTTTGAATTTGTCGTATAAAATTTGAATTTTCGATTCTAACTCTTCCATGAACCTTTGAGCCACGTCATCATCTTCACACCGTTTCGTGTAGATGAAGGGACCCATGTCGTGTTTGCGAGTTGAAAGTGCATATCACGTAAATGCAATAGCCGGAAGGCATGTGTTTTTGATATCTTTCGATGTAACTTTGAAGAGCGTCGGGTTGGCAGGAACTCATTTTCTCAGTGAAGCATTCAAAATCGGCGTACAGGACGAATGGTACTTTTAACCTTCTATTGTGATCGCAAAAGTTCACGATGGTGTTGGTTTTAGGCATTTCGATGGTGACGCCTTGATTTTTGTTGTAATATTCGTGATGTTTCGCTAACGATTTTTCGCTGTGAAACGTATTCATGCAGTTACAACATAAACATATCTTTTCTTTATGTTTACTACTCTGGCTCCACAGTAATCAGCTCGGATTTTTAACCCAACAATAATAACGATTGTCACCATTCGAAATCAATAATAAAATAATCATCTAAAAGTCTGTCTGAGAGGATAGATCCTTTGTTTTTCCTCGTCGTATCCCAAGATGTTCACCACTACGTCGGGATTTTTATCCTCGAAACGTTCAATGTCTTTTAACGGCGTTGGAAAAGTCACTCCGGTCCAATCGAGATCTTTACAAGTTTCCTCGTAACGAGAAACTCTCTCGGGGTGGATTTTGATGGAGTGTAAAGCGGAAGTGACTGCCCATTTAAAACACTGATCATCTTTATTTCTCACATTGACCACGGCTTGTTTTTTAGCTAAGAAATATGATAATTCCACGTAGGAAGACGCTTTCAACGAATCGTTTTCAGTCACATGAATTTCGAGATTCAACACCTCTTCAAACGTCCAATTACTACCTCTATGTTGATAATTCACAAGAGACGTCAACATCTTGTCTTTCATCATTTTGAAAACGTCCGATAAAGCTGAACATCGAAATACGGGTTGGACATTAGATCTGAAATATGAATCTCTCATGATGCTCTCGCCGGAGTTCACGTCGATTTTATTTATCGCACAATGGAGTATCATCTTAATTTTTAGTCCCATGTCCATGTGTTCGCAAAACAAATCCAATACTTTTTTCTTCACCCGTTCCATGAACAATTTCGGATCGACTTTCTTGAACGAGGGAACCACGTTGAAAGTTTTAAAAACGCCTTTGATCACACTCTCCCATTCTACGTGATTCAATTGGAATGCTTTTGTAATGATTCATCCTACATATTCTTCTTCTTTCCCTTCGTCGATTGCTCGTCGAACTTCGTTCAATATATATAGTTTGTCTCGATTCTGGCCCGCATCACTCGTTTTCGTTTTTTTTTTTTTTTTTGAAACTTGCAGTTTTTCGATGGCTTTTTGTTTGATTGTCTTCTTATTTTTCGCAACCGAAACATGTTTTTTTTTTAATTGAAATGAAACTTTTTAACAAATTATTATTTAAACACAAAATTCAAAATATATTATTATTTGCAATAATTCATAAGGTCTCACAGAACTAAATATTTTCCCATAGGCGAGCATTATAACGTTCAGGTGGAAAAAAATATGATCGCATCACTTTAATTTTGGCATTCAAATATCTCTGTCAAGGAGAGCCCTTCAGACAACTTTTTCTGATCTGAAAATGCAACAAATAAGAGAGAAAAACTGACACAAAGGGAAGTACCGGTCACGTGCACATATTTTTCAGGGAATTCCCTACAAAAACACACAAAAAGTAAATTGTATTTTTTAGGTCCAAAACTCATCAAATCACCCTCTTGTTTATCAGGAACATTTAACAATAATGCAAGATGTCAATAGAATGTTTCAAACTTTTATTGAAACAACGGATTTTCCCAAGGCTGTTTATTTTTAGAGATTGCATCATTTCCGAGTGCAACATTTTAAGGCGGTTCACTCTAATTTCAATATTTAGTTCCGCGATACCTATAATCATCCCCAACCCCACCAAAGAGACATTTTACCACTTCCATGAGATAAAAGAGTCATTTCTGCATTAGAATCCAACTTTTGGCTTTGGCTGCGTCAAAAACATGGAATATTTGCTCTTTTAAGGAAAAGTGTCCAAACTTTGTCAAGTGGGCTTGAAAACTGGTATTTCCTCCAAAAGATTTTTCCATCCTGTTACTTTATAAATTAACTGAGAAGGATGAGAATGTACAGCTTTCTTTAAAAAACTACCCTGATCCCAAAATAAAACTAACATCTCCATCAGCACAAAATATTTTTAGAAAAAATCGGTCTCATTTAACCATACTGCAAGCAAAACAGTGTCCCAACGCCCATGGAACAATATGGATGTCAATTTTGTTTCCAAAACTGGAGATGCAGCTATATATTTCACCAATATGAGAGGACTCTACCAGTTTATCCTAACAACTGATGTCAAATTTTATTCCACCATCTTATGTAGTAAAATTTTGCCCTGAATAGGACCCCCCGGTATGCCCCTTTTCATCAAAATATGTGATATAATTCATAATTTAATTGATATTGACCCAAAACAAACCTACCCCCCGGTATGCCCCTTTTCATCAAAATATGTGATATAATTCATAATTTAATTGATATTGACCCAAAACAAACCTACTGTGATATGAACTTTCCCATCTGTAATAGTTTTTAAATCACAGTCTGGCTTCTGAAGACATTTCACATTGTATTGATGAATATTTTGCAATTTTTGTAAAGGAAAAGCCTCAGTTTTCTCAGTAAAGGCACATAGAGTCATTGGTATGGCACTGACAAAACATAAAACAGTGTTTTTTTCCAAAAGAATGACCAGTACCTGCTATTGTGATATCTCATAACACTGGTAAGATGCGTAAAACCATCAAATATTGATTCTATAGTGCTATGCTTATGCTGCAAGTTCCCATAAGTGCACTTTCATAACCTTTGTTTTAATCCCCACAGACACCCATTCTGGCAAGATTGAAATTGTTGAAAACATGTTTCCAAAGAGGTTGAATCAGACATTTGCTTCAAGAATATAGTGGTATTTGAAGTTTAATATACTTGTGTGTGTGTGTGTGGGGGGCGGGGGGGGGGGGGTGAAAGTTAGTCAGCTGCCAATTATTGAAAATGTAGATCCAGCCAAGTGAAAAGCAAAGAAACACCATGTCTGATGAAGAGACAGACACACAGACAGACATACAGATAGGCTTGCAGTCACACATGTAGGAGGTCTACATGAGAGTACTGAATGGCATACAATGAAAACTATAGTGGAAGAGCCAGGGCAAGGTTGTTAAATTGAAAAATAACTCAGTGGACCATGAGTGCTGAAGCCTCAAAGTAAATCATAAGAAACTGAAAGTGTATGATACTAACTTCAGTCTCTAAAAACATGCTGTTCAGTCTTTCCAAATGTTTATCATCAGCAGAAGGGTTAAATATGTGTGGGAGAGAGGACTTGGTTCAGGGAAAGAGCAATATTTCACAACTGTCACTGTAAATTTATGCTGTATCAGGGGAACCATGGCAGCACTAGTACTAGACAACTATATTGGTAGCTATACACAAATGCCATTCACTCACGTTTGTAATTTTATTATGTTATTTTCCACTGTAGCCCCACCCCTTCCTCAAATTTGTGTTCCAGGATACTCTTTCTATGAAGGAATTGTTTTCCAACATTTTGAAGAGCATAATATAGAAGAGAAAAACTTCTAAATAATAGTGAATAGAAGGGCAGTGTAGGTTTTCTGTCTGTGTTTGAATGGTGATTTGGGAGGGGGTTGGAAGATCTGGAATCCTCCCTGCCCCTAGAAATATGAGGAGAAACCATGGTTTAAATAAATATGTTAAGAGGGTAATATAGGCTGTTAGTTAGCAGCTGCCAGAGGTTATAGTGTGCTCCTGGGGAATACACTTGCTCAAGATGTGAATTTTCTTGCATGAACAGCCTTAGTTTTGGAAATATATAGCTTTAATTGCTGACTGTGACAAAAATGTAACTTCTCAAAACAATAAAATGGTTTGGTAAGGTGTATGGTCCCCAAATAAATATTTAAATGTGAAATAATCCCCCAAAATAATAACTGAATCTGGCCTGGAAGCCAAAAAACATATTTCCTATAGGTCTCACAGAACTAAATATTTTCCCATAGGCGACCATTATAACGTTCAGGTGGAAAAAAAATATGATCGCATCACTTTAATTTTGGCATTCAAATATCTCTGTCAAGTATAGCCCTTCAGACAACTTTTTCTGATCTGAAAACCGGGGGTCATGCAACAAATAAGAGAGAAAAACTGACACAAAGGGAAGTACCGGTCACGTGCACATATTTTTCAGGGAATTCCCTACAAAAACACACAAAAAGTAAATTGTATTTTTTAGGTCCAAAACTCATCAAATCACCCTCTTGTTTATCAGGAATATTTAACAATAATGCTAGATGTCAATAGAATGTTTCAAACTTTTATTGAAACAACGGATTTTCCCAAGGCTGTTTATTTTTAGAGATTGCATCATTTCCGAGTGCAACATTTTAAGGCGGTTCACTCTAATTTCAATATTTAGTTCCGCGATACCATAAAACAAAATAATAATCGATCATGGCAGCAACACCTAAAAGATGCGAATTGAAATTGAAATGAGTCGAAACGTACAAGAAACTCGGTTGTAAAGTTTACAGATTACAACGACACGATGCCGTCGAATTGAACGAGGTTGAGACGAAGGGCTTACAGCACAAATACGACAAATATAGCATGCCTTTCCAATTGGATGAAGCCACGCTCAATTTGTTTTACGAGTACGAAAATGATCTACAGAATATCGTCGTTGCATAAGACAGAGAATTCGACAAGAGCGATTTGTCGTTGCCCTACAGAAGTTACATATATCCAAAAAACTCTCTCGAACTCGTGAACAAATCGGGTGGTGAGAGCGCGTTGACCGAAGTAGAAAAACTCGCAAAAGTAAAGATAAACATTCAACACATATATGAAAAAGGAGAAGACACGACCGTCAACATGCTAATAACGGACTTTGAAATATTAAAAAAACAACAGAGATCCGATTTTGTGAAGAAAAAGGGGAAAAAAGTAATGAGATCTAGAGATGTTCAATCTCTCTAGATCTCTTTACTTTTTTTTTTGTTTCCTCCTTCTTCTTCACTATCGCTCATATATATTGTAATAACGTCTCCTTTTTTCTCCTCTTTCATCATCGATTCTTCTTTTCTTTTTTTGTTGTTGATATATTACGTTTTTTATAATAACACATTCGATTCCTACTATCATAGTTATTAACGAATGTGGTGCATCTCTTGGCAACACTCACGTCGTTATCATTCTCTTCAGAAGGTGATGGCGGTGGTGGTGGTGGAAAACAACTCACTCTTCTTCCTCTATTTTTTTCAATTCTTTTTCCAGTTCTTTCCTGAAATATCCATCATTCAAAAAGGTCTCGTAATCCTTTTTATCCATTTTTTATTATTTTTTATACTTTGTATAATTTATATTTTTATACTTTATATAATTATATAATTTTTTTTTACTTTATAATAACATACTCAAAAGTGGTATATTCTTAAATGGCGAATTGGGACCAAGCAGCAAACCTCTACCGAATCGCTTCACCTTCTTTCCTTCCTTCAGATAGAGACCGTTTCCACTGAAAAAGTTACCACCTCTCACGGGTTCACTTAGATGCAATCTTTCACCATCGTCGTCTATATGGACGCGACACACGACTCCCCCCTTCTTCAAAATCAGTCCGCTGCCACCCATTAATTTCTCAACTGCCGAACTCGCGAGTCCCGAGAGAGCCCCCACGCCGAGAGTCTGCCCGACAGTGGGCAATATTTTTGCGGCAAAGGGCAATGCTTTTGCGAGCATTCCCATTAGCGGTAGGAAACCGCCTTTCATTCTCATATTGTATTTCAATTGAGCGGGACTCAATCTCACCGTCAACCCTCTTCTATCACGAATCGCTTTCTCCATCCTTTTTGCTTTGAGTTCTGGTCCAGGCGATTCCATCGTGACTGCCACTCGACAGATCTTCGTGAGTGAATTTGAATCTCACCGGTTGGCCTCCAGTTACAGATCTCTCAAGTTTCTCCCTCTGTCCTTCGGATATGTTCACGTTTTAACCACATATTGAGTGATTCTGATTAATGACTCAAGAACATCAATCAGAGCGTCGAATATACAAGAAAAGAAAATATCTAAGTTCTGTACCCTGCTGAACACTTCATTTCACCATTTCATATTGAGAGAATGTATTATTGGGCTGTCTGTTTTAGATCATGAAGGCAGTTTTCATATCAGAGCTCCTTTCTTGATACACCGCATTCACGAAGTTACCAGACTCTTTCAAATGGGTTCGAAATGTCGCAAAATGTAGAGCGAGTCTGAACTCTACTATCCAGAGCGTCACACAGTGATAACGTTCTCCATCTGGAACGTAGTACTTTGACATGAAATAATTCCAGATTGGTGTTGGTGAAGAATAAACTTTTCACAGATATAAGAAAAGATATATTTTAGGGATACCTCTCCTCGTGTTTTACCTAAGCACGGTGAGAGTGAAATCGGCATATAATTAGATTTATCGCACAGCTATAAAATACACCTTTTTTCCGCAAAAATCCGAAGCGAACAATAATTTGTTTTGTATTGTCTTTGAACAATACGGATCAAGTGCGCGGACTATTTAACTTTTTTTTACGTTTGGGTTATTTTTGGCAATAATTTGTATTTTTAATATTTTTTTAGCAAACTGTAGGCGTTCAATAAATACAAAACCGCATACGCGTTCGAACTGTCAGTTTTCACCGCACTCGATCGATTTCGGCAGAGGGATAATATTGAACAATAAGCCGAAGGCTTCGAGTTCAATTTTATGCCTCCGCCACAATCGATTAATAATTTTTGGTAAACTCTAGGCGTGCAATAAATACAGAACAGCATACGTGTTCGAACTGTCATTTTTTTACCGGACTCGATCGATTTAGGCGGAGGGATAAGCCTTCGGCTTCTCGTTCAATATTATCCCCCCGCCCAAATAGATCTCGGGCGATAAAAAATGACAGTTCGAACGCGAATCCCTTTCTGTCTGTTTCACAAATATAAGAAAATATATATGTTAGGTCTACCTTTCCTCGAATTTTACCTAAGCACCGTAAGAGTGAAATCGGCATATAATTAGATTTCTACGCTTGTTCATCTTTCTCACACAAAGGTATTATATTTACCTTCATTTAGGTATTTAGAAACATGCGAAAAGTGAAAGAAAGCTTGAATAATAGGCACATAGGCACATGGGAAGTGTAAAGCTCGCCGAAATGGCTTTTTACTCTCTGACACTAATATTACCATAACTATAGGCCTTATTGGGTTTAATGAAGTTAGCAGCCGAGATAATGTTGTCGACATCGATGATGAATTGGCTAAGATTGTTCCTAAACGAGGAGTAAATTCGGAAGTTCATGGTCAATGTCATCGTTAACTACATTTTTATGCACCAAGACTTCCGTCACTTAGAAGCGATTCAAACTACAATTATCAAAACCCGCACAAATATTAAGGACAATCAGAAAGTATGTCCATATAATAACTGCTTGCATATCTGCAAGGTCGAAGTCATACTTGATTTCCATATGTTCAAGTTTATAAATAATGTTTCGGCATAACTCAACCTATTGGGGCTATAATCACCAAACTTCACATAATTAAAAAGGAAAAGGGGTGGATATGTCATACACTACATCTGGGTTCATACCTCCAAATGATAGGCACATTTCAAGGCCACAATCGAGTCTCAGCCATAACTGGGAAACAAATCAAACTACAATTATGAAACTTCATACTTGTTTGCACAAGTTCAGGGTCAAGGTCATTATTCTGTACTTACGTTTAAGGTCAAAAGTCATGTCTCAGCCAAAACTCAGAAATTATTTTGCCTATAATCATTAAACTTAACACCACCATTAAGTTCACATCCATGTGAGTTTGTTTTTTTTTTTTTTTTTTTGGGGGGGGGGGATGTTTTATTCCAGTGATATTTTGTGTTTTATAAATGTAACATTGAGTTGATATGGTTTCTCTTCGTCTGTAAATGACACTTTACTGGATGTGTTTTGAGATCTTTATAATGTGTGGGACCAAACAATGATTTTCTTCCGTTCAGTGGCGCCTTAGCATGTCTGAAGTTATTTGCAGACATGTCGGTGGATAATAATAAATTTTCAAAATTAGCTTCGTGCTGACCTTAATCGTATTTCTTCATTTTATTTACTGAATTTCGTAATAGTTTATATTTATTCCATTGGCTTCTTAGTTGGGATCACATGGCCTTTTTCTTCAATCTGTCATGTTGGCCGGTTTTTGCCGTTATGTTGGGTAAAGGGTTAAATTGAAGTGGGCTTGGGTTTGAAAATGTTGAATATCGGTGATTGGTTTCGAGCCGAATCGAATCTCGAACCGTTCCCATGTCCCTAGTACATAGTGCATCTCCTACACACACATACAAAACAGATCCACACCATCCCAAAATTCAGTATCTTAAAGCTTGAAGATCTAGATACAAGCATACTCACACCTCATGCACGCGTGGATCTGAGTTAATTAACTATGAGCACCGCCGGAGGGAACTCATTTGGAATAAGTAAGCAAACAATGAAATAAAAGAGCCCTGCCGGACGATATATCCATCTTGTTTATCGGCAAACAGAACAGTTAATGTAATCTTCCGGAGT
This sequence comes from Pictodentalium vernedei, assembly GCA_031216915.1. NCBI lineage: Eukaryota > Metazoa > Mollusca > Scaphopoda > Dentaliida > Dentaliidae > Pictodentalium > Pictodentalium vernedei. Next base: position 185,647,867 of record CM062293.1, read on the forward strand.
CTAAAGTGTACAGCTGTAAGCTTTTGAAGATCACTTCATTGATCTGAGGACTAAATAGGTATCTGAGGACTACTCTTGTATAAAACTCTGTCAATGACAGCTGTGTAAGGTAACAATTCAAACGCGTTGCTTCTAACTCTTAATTGCAGAGGGCAGTATCAGTAAAGTAAAGTCAGCTACAGTTTCGGGATCATCACAGATACAATAGAGTGGGCTTGTCAAGCAGTTATATTGAACGGATTTTCGTTGTGGTTGCTACAACGATAGCGTAGTGTACAATGTTGGATTTGACTTTTACGCGAATTATGACATTAAAGCGTTTTGGGAATAAATAGTTATTGTTTAAGTAAACAGCGCCAAAGTGATTTTCTGTCGTCTATCGATAGGTAAGCTATTTCACAATATAGTATCAGGTGGTATAAATGCTTTCTGGTGGGATTCCTTATGACAGTATGGAACGAGCAAATCAGACACTCCCTGGAACATGTAAGTCCAGTGTTGTAACCATGGCTGAAGAATCTTCCAAACTTACTGGACACTCACAGCATCATAAACTGTGCGGGAGTTTGCTTACACGGCGAATCGCCTCATCGGGTCGATAAAATTAACTGTTCTTTGTGTGTTGACGGAAGAATATTTATTTATTTATTGGTGTTTAAGGTCATATATTTCTGCATAATGGTTAATCATGACCACGACAGTTTTACGGGTGGAGGAATCCAAAATACCCGGAGAGAACCACTGAGCAGCGGCGAGCAACTGCCAGCTTCCCAACATACTAACTCCACACAAGCAGGGTTAGCATTTGTTGAAGACAAGTGCACAATCGACGTGCAGTACGCCTTAGTACAGAACGCCATCGTGCCCCCACGTGGGCAATAAGGATGAAGTGTCTTGCCCAAGGACACACCGCGGTTGCCGCAGGTGGGATTCGAACCGAGGACCTATCGGCTTGCAGCCTGCACTTCTACCCACTGAGCCACCGCGCCCCTATTGACGGAAGTACTCCATGCAGACTGAAGATATCAACGAAGAAGAGCGACTTCAGAAACCTTCCGTCACTCATGTCACACCGCACAATCCCCTCTGTGAGGTCAAAGACGGGAAATAATATGTTAGTCCTGTAAAAAATAAGTTTGAACAAACAGTGTTAAAAACCCCATTGTTGTACACTCGGTGTATAAAAATCAAAAAGAAAGGAAATGAAAAAAAATAAGGAATCACATAATTTGATTTTTATGACAGAGCCGACATTTTGGTTTCAGTGTTTACAGTTCAGTCGTTGCAAAACTCAGTGATCGCTTTGAGATGACGCAGTGAATATTCGGGAAGCAGACTTTTAGCACCTACACAATTAAAATTGTCTACTTTCAGGCCCATGGGAGATATTCCAATACTGAAGATGGGAGCAAAGAAATTGAAACGTACATCTCACTGGATGTAGGAGTGATTAGTAATAATGAAAACCAGACATATATACAACGAGCCTCTCGTGGGACATTTTCACATTTTCTCTCAATATGAACCCTGTCCCTTCCTAAATAAGATGCGTAAATTGACTGGTAGGCGACGATCTTCTGAGACCATAGCAAATCTCCCCACTCACTAAACCGGGAGACGACCCATCCCTAAGTATCAGTACATATATCATATAAATATTATAAATAGTATAAATATAATATTTCAAATTAACTCTCCTGCCTTACGAAACTGTCAAAGCAGTCCAGTGCTATAACAAAAACGACCATTTACCGTTTCAACATCATTTCCACCCGTTTAAACCATAGCTGATTGAACTTCATTGAACGAGATCGATGATCTCGTTGTATTTTGGGGGCCATGGTTTGGAAGAAAAAAAAACCTTCAATCTTGGGAGTCTTCACTTTTTAACGAAACACATTTGTTTGAAATGTGTTCTGCTTTTAATAAATGTGGGGAGGTTCAGTAATAGCTACATTATCATATTCAGCCTCCAGGATCAGATCTCTCCATAAAGAACTGAAGAGTGTGGGTAGAAGCCCCTTTCATACTCTGAATCGAGGCTAGTGGTAGTTGAAAGAATAAATACCGCCAATCTTATACTTGATACTGCGAATCACGGAGACAAGTGACCTTCGGTTGGATTACTGTCTGGTGTTTTATTGTTTTGTTTTATTTGGATTTTACAACACTTTCGACATCCAGGGTCACCTCGTGTCAGAGAGTTTTACGGATGTAGGAATCAGGTGTACCCTTCGGCGCTCCTGGTGTACAGGAAGAACTTCGAGACATTGATTCTAGTCCCCCGTACTCCACTCGAGTTGTGTTCTGTCGTATACTTTAATCTGACAACCCAGTGTGATATCAAATTTGAATTATTACTTACGATTCGTTGTGCTTTATCGCCATTCAGATTTCCCTTTATTCAAAATGGGTGTATGCATACCGATTGAAAGAAAGGGTTCAAGAACGGTAAGGTTTCAATATATCTTCAGAGTATTTTGGAGTTTAGTTCGAATGCCTTCTTACATTTTCCACCAGTAAGACCTCGATAAAAACTGCACGTTCAGACATTTTCTGACAAAATATAATAATTCTAGTTAGATATTACCTGACGAGGCAAGCAACACCTTTTGTTTACACATACAGTTCTAAAATTTTCAATCATCCTGTCGACGAATTTGTCGATTTCTATAAAGGTATTCTTTGCGACACAGTTGTACTTCAGTAAGCTGCATACAATTTGAAAAACTTGAAAATGGCACGCATCGTAATAAATTATTCCTTCTTTTTCGATATTTGCTACGAACGGCAACAGTCAGTTTGATTGATACGTATTATCCTGTTAATGGCATAAATTCGAGGTGATGTATTCGTAAGTGCGGTTATCTCATTACGTTTCAGTTTGCATGATCTCGGTTTAATGGGATCATATATCGAGTCACTGTGAACTTTTATTACTACTCTCCTTTGGCACATGAACACGGACTACACAAAATTGACTTCATTTACCAAATCCTGCACTGTAATTTCAAAACTGCGTTCACTAAATGGCGACAGCACGTTGTTGAATTAGCTGACTTCGTTTTCGCTATTCCACAGAAAACGAAAACTTCTTTACTTTACAGTTTGTAAAGTGAAGTAGTTTTCGTTTTCTGTGGAACTTTAGCTACAGTTTACTGAAAAGAAATAGAACCCCTCACCAGTGTATGGGTTGCAAATTAACCAGAACGGACGACATATGTAGCTATATTTTGCAGACAAACACATTATAGAGGCCTGCAGTTCGCCCACTTTCTGTTTTTGATAAGGAAACTCAGAAGTGAAACGTGCTCGTTTTCTATAAACCATCATTAGTTGCAGATTTTTGGGAGGAATTGTGCACATTAGCTAGCGCATGACGTGAAAATGTGGATACGCATCTTCCTTGATTTTGTGAACATACCACCAAAGGTGACGTTACTACAACAAACACACTAAACAAAGCATCGAACGTAAACATTTAGTCTGATTTGTACTAATAAGACAGCGTCCTTTACCAGAACAATTCGTCTTCGACGATTTAAACACGACAAAATTAAATATTGCCAGTATACATGTATGGCTCCGCAATACGCGACTTTAGTCAGAACGATTGAGAAACAGACATATCTTGAATGTATATGCGCATTATGCGTATCACTGTTTCCATATGGTAGGTATTGAAGTTCTGTTATTCGACCTAAAGGACGAAATGAAATAGTCACTGCGTACAAATATATATGTGTATCATTGACGCATTTCCGAAACACTGCATACATATTATCGAGAAAATCACTGTATTCGGATAACATATAAAAAATATTTATCAAGCAAGAGGCACTCAGTAGGTATGCTTACTGATGACGATTCCCCATTGTTCTTATTTGAATAAACTCCATTCAAGGATCGATTTCTCATTTGTGTCGAAATATAACTGTGCAGAATTCTTCATTGAAAAGGCACTGTTCTTTATTGGCATTTGCAATTTTAAGTAATAATATATTAAACTTACTGTGCGCGTAATCTTTGACCTTTGTTTGCAATAATCAATGCGTGGGGGTCTTGATACTGTCTACTGCCAAGAACTATCCATTTTGAATCAAGGTTGTGTTAAAAGGTATTCCTTTATGTGCGAACTCGCAAACTCATATTAACAAAGTTTACCGAACGTATTGCCTTAGCTCAGACTTTAAATTGGTAAAGACACGCTGAGGTTGTGAATAAGTTTTTGTGTTCGCAAATATTATAGCTACTCCCAAACACAGAAATGGATTCAAACCACTGGAAAACGCTGGCAGAAAAAGAAAGGGTTAATTAATTTTCGGTGCATTCTTATTGTATTTCAGTGGATTCTTTGAAAAAAGGTTTTTACATCTCACCCTAACAATCATCTTTTGTTTTGTTCCAGTTTGTAGTTCCTATTAAATTTATATTTCAGTTTGAAAATTTTGACATTTTAGATGGCAAAGTTTGATTTAGTGAATGGACATATTAGGTAAAGGAAGTTCAGATTTTAGAACAAGGGTATTACAAACATTTTTCAGATATGTTCAAATGGATTCAGAGTTTACTCTGGCACAAATTTCTTCGATGCCAAATCTTCAGTTAACTGGGAGATTTTGTGCGAAACAAAATGATCTTGATACCGAAACATTTTTTTTATGGCCGGGCGGGAGGCATGACGAAACCATAATCGCCCCCCTCCACCCAAAAAAGAAAAACAAACGCCATAACGTTGAACAAAAATCTATAAGTTGCAATAACTCAATCATTAATTAAATTGCAAAATAACGACCCCCTTTTCTAAAATGCGCGATACACAAGTTGTTGTACCCAGTTGATAATTATAGCACCTGTCCTTGTATCGCAGACCACATTCCCCAAACCCACCCCCACCCGCCCCCCCCCCTTCGTCGGTAGGACTAGTGCCTTTGTTCACCTTAGTAAATTCTTGAGGATTGTGTAGAATTCTTTCAGATAACTCTTTGTCAGCGGACAGTTTTGGGACATAGAACACCCGACCTAACTTTCGTGAGTGTCGACTGTGATGCAAGGAGGGAACGTTCTTCGGGTAAATACTACTTGTGGTTTAAACGTAGGAACACACCCTGTAACCAGCTCTCCCAAGCCTAGATTACTATTAAAATTATCTCCATATTAGCATTATTTAGAATGGTTCCTTTCGCGTGCCTGTGATACTTTTTTATGTACTCAACCCTAGCCACCCAAGCCTAATATAATCTCACAGAGAAAACGTAAAATACTCTGAAGGCAATTTAAACTTAGTACACCATGACATGGATACCGGTCAAATCACGGGCATCTGCTGCTTGCTTCATTTTTGTATCGGCACATCCAACCCCTATCCCTATCCCTACCTCACTCCACCCTCCAACTTTGTAATTTATTCTGTTAACGAGAGAGAGAGAGAGAGAGAGAGAGAGAGAGAGGCTGTATTATTCTCACTTGTATATTTTATGACTACCACAGACATGTTTTTAATTTATGTAATATATTCATAGTGCTTTGAATATCTTATATAAGGTAAAAGGCAGAAATAAATCATCAATCAGTCAATAGACTAATTACCTAACAACTGCTGACTGACTACACTTGGTGTGAAGAATTTATCTAATTTAACGTTAACATTTGTAAAAAAGGGGTTTACTTATTGTTTTGCTGCATACAATAAAAACAACAGAGATGTGCTATCGCTCAAGGGTAGAGTAAGGTACGATGATGTGCATGATTTGTTGAAACAATGGTTCGGACATATTGGCGTCTAAAGGCCCTATCATGTTGACCAACACAATCTATGTTATTGGCAAAACCAGTGGCCTCTACGGCGAGTGATAAAATTTTCAATGGCTTTCCTCACAAGTGCATGTAAAGGTATTTAGTGCCATTTTTTTTGCCAGTCGCACATATTTTAGTGTCAAATCAAATAGTTAAGTGCAATTGGCAACATTGGCACCCGGCGGCGTGATCACTGATTGGAAGTTTGTATACAGTATCTTTTTACACTACTTTTCAAAGCATGTTACCAGACTGCCTTATGATTTAGCAGAAATTGTTTTATAGTTTCGACTTCTAAAAGAACATTTTACTTTTAAAAACATTCTAAATGGAATTTCTCAGTTAAAACTGATATTGAGAGGAAAATTAAAGGCTTGCCAGCAAATTTTTGCAGAGGTTTCTATGGGAGGAAAATTGTTGTTTTGTAAAAACTAAAGGACGCTTTATGATTACCTGCTGTTCAGTTTTTTAAAAAATCCCGTTGGATTTCCATATATTTCAAACATTATGTCTTTTAAATTTTTCAACTGCCATAATCAAACTAATAATGAAGCAAAAAACAATTATATGGTAAGGCGCAACTGCACTAAACATGTATCTTTTTATTCGCTCTAACAATTCGCATTTCGCAATTCGAAGGTTCCCATTCCATCCACACGACATGATAATTCAAAAAATTCAACTGCAATCGAAAATGTGTTTCTATGCTCTTTCCTTCGCAGTAGATTTTTTTTATTTGAAAGCAGTTTAAACCCATTTGTGAACGTGATGCAAAAATTATAAGTGACTATACTTTATTGTAATGGTTAAAAAAGGAGGCGTCTACTTTCGCCTACAGTGCACTTTCGCATACACAATAGTTTTTGTAAAAGTGTAGGCGAAAGTGCACTAATATAGCTTGGGGATTAACGCTTATTACCTGGTTTACCTATCGAAAATGGATTTACTCTCAACAATTTGAATATGTGTACTATTAAGTACAGGAGAGTTAAATATGAAAACAAACATCTGTTGTGCAAAACTGGGTTGATGATGATGCACGCTTTCATCCAGCATTTGGAATCATCACAACAATATAGGACCAAGAACTAACAACCATCTTATTATGACTTAAACAAGACTGTTCAGCGTGCTTACCCCAACATATTTACATTTGTGAGTGCTCTCCAAAAGCTGGAAAGGCACATAGAAACAAACTTAGTCAGTATATACATGGGGCGCGCCCCTCATCGGAAGACCAAAGACAAAAGGATCAGTTCGCTGCCGGACAAAAAACTCCTATGCAGTTTTTCGATGCAGCACATTTAGTGAAACTGGGCTAGTAAAATTATATTTAACATATATATTATTATATAACTATTATATAAATTATTAATACCTGAAATGCGTGTAATATATATCGTCGATACCCACGAAAAAACACTAGATACACTCTACATATTTAAAAAAAAGTAATATTTAACTTTCCTATTTTTAATAGTACACATTTTCAAATTGTTGAGGGTAAAACAAGGTAAAAACCATTAATCCCCCAAGCTAAATTAGTGCACTTTCGCCCACACTTTTACAAAACTATTTTGTTGGCGAAAGTGCACTGTAGGTGAAAGTAGACCTAACCTTAAAAAACGCAGCTGGAGATGGTTCGACAACGATCAGCTGATTTGTGTTTTGAATAAATCACTAGTGACTCTATAGAAAATATTGGAATCTTCCGAATCTCATAATACAAAGTAGATCTAGTGTTTATTTGCGTGGATATCGACGATTATTACATTGATGGGTACAAGGAATTATGTATTTCCACTCGTGTTACTATTCTGATGGGGAATTACTTTTTTTGTCTGCTCATTCTTGAGATATTGTTTCCATGCAAAAACACTAGAACCCCTTTATTTATTTTATGTTGTCACAGTTTTGGGGGGTTTACCATATCTCGTCTTCAGGTCAGTATTGAAGAGTCAGAGTACCATTCTGGATTTCGTTTCATCACATTATTAGCTTATTTGAATGGGTACTTATTCATCTTCAGCGCCACCATAATCAGCTCACTGGTTTGTGGCTTAGTGTGTTTTAAGGTTCTCATGGCACTCAAACAACATTTAAAAACATTTAGGGTGAATTTTTCTCCCAAAAACCTTCAGATGACAATTTATCTTAGTAGTCAATTTTCGTTCTCTCTCTTTGGCTACATGAAAATTGTGAATAGTTGATTTTGCTTTTCTAGTGTAAAATATAAAAAATATAAAGAGAATCAAAATAATGTTTTTTATCCCAAGAGTATGATTAATTATTTAACCCACAACCATTGTGGCACCCTATGTTATATGATACCTTATCCGATGGCGGGAAATGTCTCACAAATATTTTTTAATATCAATTGTCACGACATAAATAAGAGAACATCTCTACGGCAGTGCCGTGCATCGAGCTATTAGGTTCGAGCAATTAAATTGTAATTTAAAATCACAGCGCATATAATAAAAAATACACATTGCTTTGCGAAGGTACCAGGATTATCTGATGAGTGACTAAAAGCTAAATCTAAGTTTTCACAGTTTTATAATTTTTATTTCTTTGCAGGAGATTATTGTTGTACATGTACCTACCCGAGAAAACAGTACGTATCCTCTCTATATTTAATTTTCCACCATAACGTCTTTTGTTATACGATGGGGGGGGGGGGGGGGGGGGGGGGGGCGTTAAAAACATCAACCACTGTGAAAGAAAAATTCAAGACTCCAAGACTGATGAGGTCAAGCTTTATCGTTTTGCATTACAATGGAAGCATAGCATCGTAACGTCGTCATAAAAATGAAATGGCGTTAGTGACGTTGCAGCTACTACTGATATAACCGTTTTCTTCGTAATCTTACGCCGGAAATTTATTACCGTACTACAGGAATAAAGCAGACGGATATTTATGAGATGAACTTGTGAAGTGGGGAGGTGGGGGGGGGGGGGGGCAGACACCAAAGAGTAGCCGGAAGCAACCGTGGGAGTTATTGCATTAAGTACGAGTTATTTTGTGAGTGTTAAGTGTGTCTCGTACAGGACTAGTTCTTGTATTCATTCCAGTCAACGATTCATTTCAAAGACTGGAGTCAGACTAGTGGCGTGTGTTATGTATTTATGTTTATTCAGAAACCACAGCCTCCGTAAGTAGGTCAACATTCACGATAGGCCAGTGTCGGGTTAAAGGCCAAGGATGCAGTTTGTGGGTGCTGCTAACCATATTTGTCACGAAAGTATACCAAGTCTGATTATTAAGCAATCTTGATATAAAAACTGTACGTATCACTATTCCAGAATGGTTCGATAATGTGGACTATGTCACAGTTGAGTATTGTGCGCAATCTCTCCCGTGTACGGGGGTATTATGTTGTGTTTGGACAAAACTCTCAATAGGGCATCGTGGGTGCCCTGATTATGGTATGGAGTGGCATACACACACCCATTTTAGACACACCTTTAAATTACAGGGGTGAGAAGGAGGAATCATCCCCGGGTAATGTCCGATATGGAGCTGAGCACAGTGTGTGTGTAAAACGTTACTGTTTTTATACGCCCGTCATTTTTTGACGGACATATTATGTTATGGCGTTGTCTGTCTGTCTGTCTGTCTGTCTGTCTGTCTGTCTGTCTGTCTGATTGTCTGTCTGTCTGTCTGTCCGTAAACAATTTTTGTGTCGCCTACTCCTCCAAAGGTTTACATGCTACATTGTTCAAACTTTGCACACATATTGATCAGTAATTGCCGTTGTGCATGTGACAAGTGCAGGTAACTCTGTTTTGTATTTCCAGAGTCATGCCCCCTTTTAGTACTTAAAACATCACAGTATTGTGTCGCCTACTCCTTCAACATTTTACATGCTATATTGTTCAAACTTTGGACACATGGTGATCACCAATTGCCGTTGTGCATGTGACAAGAGCAGGTAACTCCATTTTGTATTTTCAGAGTCATGCCCCCTTCTAGTACTTAAAACATTACAGTATTGTGTCGCCTACCCCTTCAAAATTTTACATGCTATATTGTTCAAACTTTGCACACATGTTGATCACAAATTGCCGTTGTTCATGTGACAAGAGCAGGTAACTCTGTTTTGTATTTCCAGAATTATGCTCCCTTTTAATACTTAAGGCATTACAGTATTGTGTCACCTACTCCTTCAACATTTTACATGCTACATTGTTCAAACTTTGCACACATGGTGATCACCAATTGCCGTTGTGCATGTGACAGGAGCAGGTAACTCAATTTTGTATTTCCAGAGTTATGCCCATTTTAGTACTTAAAACATTACAGTATTGTGTCGCCTTCTCTTTCAACATTTTATAGGCTATATTGTTCAAACTTTGCACACATGCTGATCACCAGTACTTAAAACATCACAGTATTGTGTCGTCTACTCCTTCAAAATTTTACATGCTATATTGTTCAAACTTTGCACACATGTTGTTCACAAATTGTCGTTGTTCATGTGACAAGAGCAAGCAACTCTGTTTTGTATTTCCAGAGTTATGCCCCCTTTTACTACTTGAAACATTACACTATTGTGTCGCCTACTCCAACATTTTACTTGCTTTATTGTTCAAACTTAGCACCCATGTTCATCATCAATTGTCGTTGTGCATGTGACAGGAGCAGATAACGCCATTTTATTTTTAAACAACGACAATCTTCGCCGTTTATAGCTGTTATGATCCTCAAAATGTCCTTTTCCTTGGTGCTACCTATCGTCAATCGTTATCAATGAAGTTAACCTGTCAATGAATGGACGCTACCATTGTGAACGGCGAGGAGAATTTTCTACAGCAGCTTTGCAGCCCTTTAGAAGTTATCTTATGAATAAAATGGATGCTACTATCTTTTCTTATTTTGTGAAGACCTTAGATCGCTTAATATGAAAATGTGAAAACAGGCGAATTACCCTTTACCCCAGACAGGGCAGGAGAATGGGCAATGATTGGCGGGGGGCCAGACATCGTCGAGTCAACAAAAAATTCAAACTTTACCGCAGAGAAACTTGTGCATGTTCCGATTTTGACGGGCGTATGCTGCCCCACTATGCGGTGCTCTTGTTGATAAGCTGGTGGCCCTGAAAAGGGCCGTTGATGCCATTATCATGTTCCTAAACATTGGTGACTGTTGTTGAAGAAGTTGCCTATGGTTGTGATTGCCGCAGGAGAGACTTTTGGACATTTTGGTCGCCATGGCGGCGATTCTCTCATCTTCTGTCAGGGATGAAGACGGTGCTTGACTGGTCCAATCATCAAAGTGAGACACGATGCACTCTTCGATTAGGTTTGGAGGCCTCGATTGCCTTGTCTTGCAGTTTGGATAGCACATCCTCCTCTCCAGGAAAGCCCTTGACTGTGGCAGGGTGCACTGTATATGTCCATTCTGGAGATTGGACGTGCTCATCCCATCCGCTGTTTAATTAGGCCTTCTTGGCGGTCGAGAGAGGTGTCTATTTTTGGTATACGGATTCTTTTGTGGTAGGGTTGGCCCGTCTCAGGCTGCGATTTCTTTGCCTACTGGCGTTAGAAGTTCGTATGGTCGCATTTTGAGGTGTTGTGTAAGCTTATCGACTCAAGATAGAGTGGGTAATGTCTCGGTGATGGAGATCTAATAGTTTTGGGATTGTGTGGGGTAAACCCCTTTCGACCTGCATTGATTGTTGAATGACGTTTTGCAGCATGTCCGGGCGCGTCAAAGGAGGAGAAGGGAGGATACTCAGCACATGTCTCGTATCTTGGTGTTCCTGATTTGATGTGTTGTGGCGTTCTTGGAGTTTTTTCGTGTTTCCCTCGGGTGAGGACCAGTGTGAGAAGTCCACTCGGCAAAGGTGCTACCTCTCCCCGAGGGTGATGTGGCGGTATTTTCAGGCACGTAAAGTCTGCCACTTACAAGGTGATCTAGTCGTGTAGGGCCATCAATGGCAAATATAGTCTGCTTCGACCAATTGCTGGAAGTTGAGCTGGCTTCTATGTGGACTTCTATTAACGGGAGTTGGTCAGATCGACAAGAAAAAACAACGACCCCTTTCGGGGACCACCCGGAGAAAGACCCGAACTTCCTTGGTTCGGGGGGAGGCCTGCAAGGTAACCTATTTGGTCAGGACCTGAAGGCGCACTACTGGCGTTTACAAAAAAGGACTACAGGGGGGGGGGGGCGCATGACCAACGCTCGCCTCCCCGGAGGTGGATGACCACTTCTAGGGATGGAGTGAAGGGTGTTGAAAGTTCATAGCGGTTATTATGATCCATAGCGGTTAGAGTTAATCCATAGTGGTTATTGGGGCGTGGAGGATCAAAAACATCTGTAGGTACCTGCTTAAAATAGAAAGAACAGAATTAGTAGGTTGTATACAGTAAAGTAAATATGTTAACATATATGGGTCATCTTGAATTGAGATTAAGATTATGGGAGGAGAGCAGACTATGACGCTCATATGCCACAACCGAGGGTGTTTCCTGCTCGTTACCCCCGCGGTTTTATTCCTACTTGAAATTATATGGATCATCTTGGTTAAGTGAGTTGAGATTTAGATTATGAGAGGAGAGCAGTCTATGTCTTCTCATATACCACACCCGTGGGTGTTTACAACTCGTAACCTCCGCGGTTTGATTCCTACTTGAGTTTATAAGGGTCATCTTGGTTTAGTGAGTTGAGATTTAGATTATGAGAGGAGAGCAGTCTATGACTTCTCATATGCCACACCAGAGGGTGTTTACTGCTCGTTACCTCCGCGGTATGATTCCTACTTGAGTTTATAGGGGTAGTCTTGATTAAGTAAGTTGAGATTTAGATTATGAGAGGAGACCAGTCTATGACGTTCATATGCCACACCCGAGGTTCAGTTCCTACTTGCGCTTCTCGCGGTTGAGGGGAGGGGGTCATCATGATTGAGTATGGTCTTCAGAGCCATACTGACCGTGGGCGGGAGCGGATCGGTCAGGTCAGACAGACCCGAACCCTTTTGATTCGGGCCCTTGGACCAGACCGGTCCCCCTCAGTCAGGATGGCCCCTAGGTAGCAGTGATAGCTCGCGGTGATTATTTTGTGGCATTTTTTTTGTTTTTTACCGGCTGGCACAGATGTCCTGAAGTCCAGAAATTAGTTTACTGTCGGTGAGGCGATCGCCGTTTTCCGCAGCTACAGAGGCAAGGCGGTTTTCTATGGTTGGAATTCCGGCTCTATCGTGAAGTAGTTTGATGGGGGTGTCCCCGGAGGCACAGAGGACAACCCTAAGCGCGTGGTTCTGGACTTTTTGGAGTTTCCCCATGTTAGATTTATTTAAATCGCTGAGGACGAGTGCCCCATACTCGAGTACTGGGCGCACGAATACTTTATAGTTTAAGTAGGATTGTTTGATTGGCTCCCCAAAAGACGTGCCTCGAAGCCTTTTCAGAAGATTAATCCGTTTTGTGGCTTTGGTGGCGATACCATTGTGTGTTTATTGAAGGATAAGTTTTGGTCAATGGAATTTTGCTTCGGTGCACTCTGGGAGGACTTCGTCCTGAAGTTTAAGGCCAAAGTCGCAGTTTTTTTTCTTACGGGTGAAGGTGATTCTTTAGGTTTTGTTTGCATTCAGCTTAATTCTCCATTTGGCACACTATTGCTCCAGGTCTTCTAGAGCGCGTTGAGGATGTTTTTGAACTTCGTTGGTGGTGTTATTAGAGTACCATAGTCCCTTATCGTCCGCAAATTGTGAAATTTGACCGCGCTTGTCGGAGGTTTTAAGAACAAATGTCTCGGTCAAATTTTCGCCTGCATAAATATGGTCGGGAAATCGAGGGATGATTCCAACAGGGTGCGATAAGTGAGACGGTCAACCAATCAGGATGTTGCACCCGATGTGACGTAGTTAAGCCGCTGTTGATGGGCTGGTCACCAGATGTCAGTAGGTGTGATGAAGGAGTATTGTCGTCATATGGTTGTGTAAACATGTTTTAACAAATCTCTTGTTATTGTCTTAATCCATCGAAGCCAGTCCGTCACGAAATGAAATGGTTTCAGGGACAGGGACGCTAGTAGGTATAAAGTGCGGATTCCAGACCACTTGTACCTGTACGTGTACAAGTACACGTACATGTACGTGTACCGCCATAGGGATTCAGTGTTAAATCGTGTACAGAGTGCAAAAAATGTCGTTTTTTCATGGTGGTCCAGAATCCGCAATTATTTTGAGGCTCACAGATCGCACTTTTAACGTTCAAACACCTGTTGGCGAACGCGTAGATTCGACACGTCGCTCAAAAGTGAAAAAATGTACGAAATTTGAAGAAAATATAATTTAAAATTTTTTCTCTACGTTCCCATCGCGGATCAGACCGTCGATCCATCGTTTTGGTGAACGCTAGCAAAAAACGTTTTGCGGATTCCAGACCAGCATCAAGAAGCGGTTTGCGGATTCTGGACCACCTACGTTCGCCAACGGGTGTTTGAACGGTAAAAGTGCGATCCGATCGGCGAAAACCCATTTGCGGATTCTAGACCAGGAAAAATCGACCTCAAAACGTTTTTTCGACGTTCGCCAACGGTGAAAAGTGAGCGTAAAGCGCTGTTACTCATCGAGGATTTTTTTAAAAATCGATTTGGGCCTCCGGTACATGGAAAAAAGGTGGTTTGTGGGTTCTGGACCACCGCCACGTTCCCGATCGCGTTTCGGACGGTCTAGGGTGCGATCCCATCGGCGAAAACTGGATTTGTCGATTCACCTCGCGAGTTTTGTGAGGCAAATCGTGATAGAATCGGTTTTGAGGAGAGGAAATAAAAAAGTGATTGATATATATAGGAGAGAAAAAAATATAAATAAATAGTTATTTAAAAAATAAATATCGAATCGAATAGATAATAAAAAATACGTAAATCATGAATGCTTCCCAGACTATTAGAGCAAGGTTTCTTTTAAACATGCTGATGAGAGCATACACAATCTGTGTGAACGAAGAACTACGTCCCCTCTTGTTAGAACGATGCATCGGGTGTCGGGATCATCTAGACTTCGATCACGAGGATCATTCGTGTCTGACGATGGAAAGGGAAGATATGGTCGTCAAGTATTTCGAACCGGCGTTCGAACGCGTTCGAATCGACGAAGTGATCACGCTTTGGAGGAGATTAGTCTTCTGTAAGGATCGAGACAAGCCCACAGTTTCGGAAGAACTGAAATTGGCGCGTAGAAGTCTGACTTTAGAAGACAAGGGATGCATCATGAAATTATTGCTGAAGGAAGCATACGTTTAAGTTTTCTCGTTGATATAAATAAGGGAGAATAGAAAATAAAAATAAATACGCGCATAAATTTTTTATCAAATATTAGAACGAAAAAAACACAAAAATGAGAACCAGAAATAAATTGTATCCGACGTTAGATGACGACGAGGATGAGAAGCCGAACGGCGTTTTGCCAACAGCGCCGTTGCTAGAAGAGAAAGAAAGAGGAGAGAGGTATCGCATCGATCAAATCAGTAGAATCCAATTGTATCTGACTCGAGAGAGAGATTCTCGCCATTCTCTCAAGAAGAAGTATTTGCGTTTCCTGAAATTTGTCAACGTGGTCGACACGACACTCATCACGATTTCCATGGGTTTACACGCGGCTGGCATTGGATTGTTGTCGACTGCAGTCGGTATTCCGATCGTGTTGACCATAGAAGGAGTGGCTTTCGCCGCCGGATTGTTTAGCACGCTCGGAAACTTTTTGAGTAGGAAATTATATCTGAAGGCAAAGACAGACATAAAAGATTTGCGTCTTGCCTGACTCCAAGATTGACACGATATCCGAAATGATCTCGATGGCATTGAAAGACGGTAGGATATCGGATGGAGAATACTTCACGATATTGAGTGAGAAAACGAAATACGATGCCATGAAAGAAGCCGTGAGAATCAAAACTCATCAGATCATCAAGGAAGAGATGAAGGATTATCTCGTGGAAAAGGGGAGGAAAGAGGCCAGGGAGGAATTCAGTAAGATGATAGAACTCAAGAGCAGCGATTGAAAAAAAAAATATATAATAAGAACAGAAAAAAGAAATATTAAATTTATATATAAAATAAAAAAACGAAATTAATTTAAATAACTCTCAAAAAATGTATTGCGTAAAGTGTAAGAGAGTTACCGAGACGAGTAATTCTCGAGAAGTACAAACTAAAAATGACAGACAGATGCTTCATGGAATTTGCGACGTGTGTGGTTCAATCAAGACTCGATTCGTCAAAAAAAAGAACACGAGCAAAGGTAAAGGCATCGTGAATAAAATGATCAATAATCTACCTTTCGAAATGCATCTGCCGGGTCACAGTTTCACGGGGCCCGGAACGAAATTGAACAAGAGACTCAACACCGATCTGACTCCTAAATCTTGGAGCAAACCCGTGAATAGGGTGGATGCAGCCGCGTATGATCTCGATCTGTGCTTCACCGGACATCATGACACCAAGACTTGCAACGACGTCTGCGATAAAAACATGTTGGCGAAATTGAGAGGTATATCGAATCCGACCAGGAGAGAGAAGATAGCATTCCCCCTGTCGACGTATTTTTTAGTTGCAGCATCTGTGAGATCTATCGGCTCGGGAAGATTGTAGAGCTTCTTATCATTCATGTTCAAAGGTTCCTATCGAGGTTCATATCTCCGAACGTAACATTCGTCCAAGTTGGCAATGTCGTAACCATCACCGACTTCGAGCGTCTTCCTCTTCTTTTTGGGTTAACTTTCGTCATCACTTCTACCAAATTTATCGACTGGCATGTTGTTTTGAGGTTTTTGTTTTAAAATATATTTAAACGCAGTTTATTAAAAATGAATTATTTCACTTATTTTTATTTTTCGTTTTTATTCGATTAAATTTTTTAAATAATTTTTTTACCTTTATATATACTATAAAAAAATCTCTCTCTAATGTAAATCATTGAGAATGTCTTGAAACCGATCTCCTTCAGACCATCTCTTGAGAACGTAGAGACACAGGTGACCGCAAAACACTTGATCTGGCGATTGCACTCGTTCCGTGTTGTAACGAACCATCGATCTGTTGAAATAGTTCTTTATTTCTTTCGGCGGTGAGATTCCGTAGCTGTTGAAATAATAATTCTTCTTCTTCCCGTTCTTGAACCACGCCACCCAGTGAGTGCCTTCACCTGATAAATCATCTAGATTTAAAATTCCGCATTCTGATTGTCGAGGTCTTCTCTTCGGCAAGGCAAGGCATCTCTGGAAAACACGCCTAGAAAATCTTTGATTTTCAAATCCTTTGCCGCATTCGACAGATAGATGTTGGATAGGGGTTCGTTAGGTAAGACGACACCTTCTACGGATATCTCTATTTTTCTTATTCATAAATGTGTATATTTTTTTTTTAAAATGTATTTATTTTATTATAATTCACTAAATGACGTTATTTTTTTATATTTTTCTTTTTCTTTTTAAACTAACTCTCTCGATGTCTCTATCGACTTCCATAATCTTGAATCCGTCTAATTCCTCTTGATTTTCTGGAATCCTATCATCCTCAATCATATCTGAAATCCTATCGTCTAAAATTAGATCCAAAGTCCAATGTCCGAGTGCCAAAGTGCTTATTTTATCGTCTAACACGAATCTCTTATCGTCATCGGCCATCAGCGAAATCTTGTTGACTATTTCGGTATACAAGTCGAGATTTTCACTTCGAATCGATTTCATAGTCTTATACACTGGACCACTTCCTAACAGACAATCTTTATACTCTCGGAAAGAGATGTTTTTCTTCATCACACATGCTTTAACCCCTTTGCACTTCTTGATCTCTTCATCTTCTAAACGGTAAGCATACAGTTTGGGTCTCAAGCCCACGAATTCGACGATTTGTTTACTGCCGCTCTCGTCCTTAAATTTACCCAACACCTTCTTGTTGTCATTCGATTGAATGTTGGACAGGTGATCGACGGGATAATTGCTCATATCGAACCACGCAGGCACGTCTGGAGATATATCTCGGTAGACATCTTTCGTCTCTATCTCGTAAACTAAACTGCCCATGTCGGTGAACAGTAGTTTGGCTTTATCACCAAATTTTCGTTTGACGTAGTCATAGTGAAACTCGTACATCAATCGCTTGCTGATATCTAAGATGATCGGTCCAAGATAATACGGTTTGTCAAACTTCAGGTGCGTCTTTTGCATGTAAACGGCCACTAGATTTTCGTCGGATATGGTGTTTGTAATTGGGTTTCGCCACTAATTTTTTATCTTTTTTCTCAGACGTGACGAGTCAAACGTCGGTTCTCTTCCTGATGTTTTCCATTGATTTACCATACACACAGTTGTTCATGAGTTTGAAGAAATTTTTTCGAAATCATTCTCAGTTCAAATTCTGAGATTCGTGTTGAGATCGATGTATTTTTTCATCCAAGGCTCTTCGTCGAATCGAATGATGCGATGTATGTCGACTAATTTCATCCCGTGATCGATGTATTGTTTCAAATTCTCGCTGTAGACAACGTACTTACGTTTGTTAAATAAATTGAGAATAAGTTTTTCCTCGTCTCCTTTGATCGGTTCCATTCGTTTGGGAGCCAGCGGATAATCGTTGTGTAGATTGTGTAATTCTTCCGGATAGTTCAAATCGACTTCTAAAATGCAAGGATAGTCTCTCCATTTTTGCATCTCTTCTAGTTCTGTCACCCATTCGAAATTTCCAATCAGTAAAGGATCGAAACCTTCTTTCATGTAGGGATTGTTAGCTTCAGAATATCTGTGGGAGATCATCGAGATGCCACCTCTCGCATTCCTTTCGAACATGAGCAACATGTCCACATTGGATAATAATTCCAATTGGACTTCCGTGGTCTTCAACAGAGCGTCCCACGCCAGACCAGGTGTGGTGAAATACCAAGCCAGATCCAGATCGTAATTTCGACGACAGACGTCTCGAAAATTTTCGAACACGTCTGCCAAGAGCAGAACGTCGGTCTTCAGATAGAGATCGTGATAATCTCTCATGGTTTTCATATCGAATGATTTCCACACATTTTTGGCGTGTTCGTAATTCTCGTTGGAAATGTCGGATTTTGAATAAAAATCTTCTTTTGAAGGTAGTGAGGTGTCGTCAAATCTCTTTAGATCGTTCATGTAATTGTAAGGATAGACTCCTTTCCTCAACATGACGTCTACTCATTCTCCAAAATGTTCGCTCGTGATTTTAAATTTATCCTTGCTCATATTATCGACTAATTTTTCTAGAGCAGTCGACATGAATTTAAAACTGTCGATGAAACGTATGCTTCTATGAATGAATTTCGTTTTTTCTTCCAATGTCTCTCCGTCGATAACTCTTTTCTTCTCCATGCACTTCCATTTCATGAAGGAAATGTATCTTTCTTTGCTGTTCGCGATGCAATTTAATTCTTCGTGGGAGGTGCCGAGATTTTTTCACGAACAGATGACTGTCATAACCTGAGAGATTGTGAAATATCACCGGATAAAAAACGGCGTCTTGATATTTTAAATTACACTTGCTGTGAGCCGGACTGCGATACAGACCTGTGTAATGATCATGGTCTCTGACCTTCTTATTTTCCTCCGAATTCTCATCGAATCATTGTCTGCATATGTGACATTCGGTGGCCCTGTTATTTTCGTCCTGCTGCTCTCGCGTGATGATCATTTTCGCCGGAGTTTTGAATTTGTCGGTTGACATTTGAATTTTCGATTCTAACTCATCCACGAACCTTTGAGCCACATCATCGTCTTCGCACCGTTTCATGTAGGTGAAGGGACCCATGTCATGTTGCGAGTCGAAAATGCATTTCCTTTAAATGCAATAGCCCGAAGGCGTGTGTTTTTGATATCTTTCGATGTAACTTTGAAGAGCGTCGAGTTGGCAGGAACTCATTTTCACAGTGAAGCATTCGAAATTGGCATACACGACGAATGGTACTTTTAACCTTCTATTGCAATTTTCAAACTTCACGATGGTGTTGGGTTTGGGCATTTCGATGGTGACACCTTGATTTTCGTTGCAATATTCTTGATATTTCGCAAACGATTTTTCGCTGTGAAACGCGTTCATGCAGTTGCAACATAAACATATCTTTCCTTTATGTTTATTATTTTGTCTCGATAGTAATCGACTCGGATGTTTAACCCAACAATAATGAAGATTGTCACCATTCAAAATCAATAATAAATTAATCATCTTTTCTCTTTCGAGATATGAAGTCTGTCTGAGAAGATAGATCATTTGTTTTTCATCATCGTATCCCAAGACGTTCACCGCTACGGTGGGATTTTGAGCCTCGAAACGTTTGATGTGTTTTAACTCCACTGGAAAAGTCACTCTGGTCCAATCGAGATTTTTAGAAGTCTCCTCGTAACGAGAAACTCTATCGGAGTGCATTTTGACAGGGTATAAAGCGGAGGTGACTGCCCATTTAAAACACTGATCATCTTTATTTCTCACGTTGATCACAGCATTTTTTTTTAGCTAAGAAATATGGTAATTCCACGTAGGAAGACCCTTTCAACGAATCGTTTTTAGTTATATGAATTTCCAGTTTCAACACCTCATCGAACGTCCATTTACTACCTTCATGTTGATAATTCGTGAGAGACGTCAACATCTTGTCTTTCATCTTTTCGAAAACGTCTGATAAATCTGAACCTCGAAGTATGGGTTCGACATTAGATCTGAAATATGCATTTTTCACGTTGCTCTCGCTGGACTTCACGTTGATTTTATTCATCACGCAATGGAGTATCATCTTAATTTTTTGTCCCACGTACATGTGTTCGCAAAACAAATCCAATACTTTTTTCTTCACCCGTTCCATGAACAATTTCGGATCGACTTTCTTGAACGAGGGAACCACGTCGAAAGTTTTAAAAACACCTTTGATCACACTCTCCCATTCTACGGGCTTCGATTGGAATACTTCTGCGATGAGTCGTGCTACATATTCTTCTCCTTTCCCTTCGTCGATTGCTCGTCAAATTTCGTTCGATATATTTCGTTTGTCTAGATTCTGAAGTACATCACTCATTTTCGTTTTAGTTTTTTTTTTCTTTTGAAACTTGAAGTTCTTCAACTTCTTTCATTTAGTTGTCTTCTCATTTTTCACAACCGATGCATTTTTTGACTGTTCAAGTTTATCCACTTCCGATCTTTCGATTTTTTTCTTTCCATCGTTTCGCAAATGATATTCCTGTATGACTTCAATTTTTTTTGATTTGGTTCTATGATTTCTGAAATGTCGAATTTTTAATTTTTTACAAATCTCGTTTAATTGAGGTACAGTTTTCTCATTGAAATCTTCCATTTTTTATTTTGTTTGCTTCATTTGTAAGAATATTTTTTTTCGAATTTTTTATTTAAATAATTTGTTAAAAAGTTTGTTTTTTTTACTCTCTATATATATGTTTAATTCCTTCAAAAAATTTTTTTTTTGATGAAATTAATCAATTTTTTTATGTTCCTTAACGTGAAAAAAATTGAATTAATACGAGAAAAAAGGATGTTAAAATTTAAACTTTTTATTTATATATATATATAAAGAGAAAAAACACTTTTACAAAAAAAAATTTTCACATTAAAGAAAATTAAAATTAAAAAAACTTTTTTTTATATATATATAAAGAGTAAAAAAAAAAACAAACTTTTTTAACAAATTATTATTAAATATAAAATTTAAAAATATACATTATTTTCAATAATTCATAAAACAAAAAAAACAAATAATCGATCATGACAACAACACCTAAGAGATGCGAATTGAAATTGAAACAAGTCGAAACGTGTAAGAAATTCGGTTATAAAATCTATAGATTACAATGACACGACTTCATCGAATTGAACGAGGTCAAGATGAAGGGCTTAGAGCACAAACACGACAAATATAGCATGCCTTTGAAATTGGATGAAGCCACGCTAAATTTGTTTTACGAGTACCAAAGCGATCTACAGAAAATCTTCATCGCCAAAGATAGAGAATTCGACAAGAACGATTTGTCGTTGCCCTACGGAAGTTACATATATCCAAAAATCTCACTTGAACTCGTGAACAAATCGGGTGGTGAGAGCGCGTTCACCGATGTAAAAAAACTCAAAAAAGTAAAGATAAACATTCAACACATTTTCGAAAAAGGAGAAGACACGAGCGTCAACATGCTAATAACGGACTTGGAAATATAAACAATAGAGAGATTGATTTTTAGCGAAGAAGAAGGAAAAAAAAGTAATGAGATCTAGAGAGGTAGATCATCTCTGGATCTCATTACATTTTTGTTTTTTTTGTGTTTTTTTTTGTTTTCCTTCTTCTTCTTCTTCTCTTCTTCTTCTTCTTCTTCTTCTTCTTCTTCTTCTTCTTCTTCTTCTTCTTCTTCTTCTTCACTATCGACCATATATATTATAATAACGTTTCCTTTTTTCTCAATTTCGGCGTCGATTCTTCTTTTCTTTTTTTTGTGATATGTTACGTTTTTATAAGAACACATTTGTTTATCCGAATCATAATTATGAACGAATGTTGTGCATATGTTGGTAACACTCACATCATTACCATTCTCTTCAGAAGGTAGTGGTGATGGTGGAAAGCGTCTCATTCTTTTCAATTTCAACCATCTATCCCGGTCTTTTTTCAGTTCTTTCCTAAGATATCCATCATTAGCGTCTAATTGTTTTTCCACATCTTTTTCCCACACTATCTTGCAATGAGAATGTCGACCGTATTTTCAGATGCTGCGTGGCCTCGATACATCTTTCGATCGAATCCCAGCATGAATGTAATTGTTCAAATCGTCTATGTCATAACTTCCTTTGGGAATTCGAATCTCCAACCAATCCACTCCGTTGGAATACTTGAATGAGTTATTCTTTTCGGTGACATTAGGAAAGGAATAATAAGTCTCCAGATTCACCAACGCCATCTCGTATCTTTTCTCTCTATTCAGTTTGATGGAAGGTTCGAATTTCGTCGCGAATCGAGTCGAATCGCCGCTCACTACGATTTGAATGGATTGTTTTGCAGCCGTATTCTCGGCTATCCGTTCTAACAATTCTCCTTGTTCAAACATTATATTTTAATTTTTATTTTATTTTCAAAACTAAATTATTTGATGATTTAATTATTTTCTAATTTTATTTTCGCTCTGTCTTATTATCATCAGAAACATAAAACTTGTCGAATCCGCACCGATATTTTCCGTGATTAAATTCGCTAGACAAAATCGATCATGACGAAATTGTAAAGTCCTCCATCCCAAACCCTCTTGCAGAATCTCCTGAATTCCGCCACGCTCATGTCGTTTGCGACGTGATCACCATAGATGTGATTGAGATTCTTGAGATCCTGGTGAAAGAGACACAGTAAATTAGCGTTCTCCCTTATCGTCTGTCTGGGCAATCGAAAATAATTCTGCGACAGGTAGAAACAGTCCACGTTGCTGTGATGACCCCTAACGTAATACGATTCGCATCGGTTCTGTCTCTCCAAAAGCAGATCGTCGAAAATCATGAGATTCTTATCTTCCGATTTCAATTCTCTAGGATCCGGAACGTCGCTCGCCGTTTGAAGACGCATTTCTCTTCATCAATTCCATTGCCGCACCGTCCAAAATGGTCGAAAGAGAAGCTTCACTTTTGTCGAATTCCTCCCTACTGTCGAAGATTCTGGCTATGACGTCCTTGGGCAATCTACGATCCATGCACTCTCGAAGCAATCTGTATTCGGGTTGAAACAAGCTCTTGCCAAACACGAACAATCTGTCGTAATCCAACCAGTCGGGTTGCGACAACAGATTCATCAACAGATTGGTCTTTCCACAATTCGATATTCCCACTATCAAGCCTCTTATGCTTTTGGGAAAGAACTCGTTATTCGACTTCTTGGTTCCAAGACATAACTTTAATGTTCATCTTTGTTTATTTTTTTTGTTATTTTAGATTTTTTCAAACACAATTTTTATTTTTTTTTCAAACTCAGTTTTATAAATATTATTATTTATTTATTTTACACCGTCGCGAGTTTTCTTCAATCCAGATCCACTCGTCATTTTGGCTAAATCTTGTATGGGTACCACAGCATCCTTAAAATCTTTCCAACTTTTCGGCGATCGCTCTAACGTAGCTCGCTTCGCCAGCGGACTGATCAACTTGTCGATCAACGCGTCAGCTGCCCTCTTGCCAGCCACAGAAGCTATCCTACCACTGGCTTCGGAAGCGGCTTTCTTACCAGCATCCAAAGCCGTCTTATATACCAACCTCAAACGCGGTCGATGCGAGTTTTCTACCTGCATTGCTCGTGAACGCTCGCATTATAGAATCGACGATGCCAGAACCGCCTTGAACGTGAGTTCTGACGTATCCCCTGTTCTTTATCACCAATATATTTATAATATTTATTTTGTTTTTTCACTGGTAAATTGTTTGTTGTTTAAATTACTTTTATCATTTTGTAGTGTAAAATTTACTCTTTTTATTTTAAATATTTTTGTTTGTTTCTCTCTACTTATTATATATCAATCCTTCAATTCGTTCATCAGTCTTTTGTAATCGCGTTTATTCAAAACCTGCTGCCTCAACAATTCATCGCATATGCTCACTATCTCATTATCTAATCCAGTGTTACCAGCGCGTCTACTTGCCATCAACAAACTCAATCTCTGAGACAGAGCGTCAGAATCGCTCGGAAGAAAAGTGGTTTTCACCCCTTTGCCAGTCACCGACTCGACGAACTTCTTATTCATATCCCATATGGGTTTCACCACCTTCGTCCACTTGTAACCTCTGTTGGCTTTGGGTCTCGTTTCTCTGGCATTGTTATTTCTCTTCATGGCGTGAGTCTGAACCAGAATGTCGCCGTAATTGTCGAAATCCTGCTCCGTGTAATCTCCAGGCTTGTCAAAAAGGAGCAATTTGCGCAATCCAGGTGTTAATTAATACCTATTCGAATCGCACTTCGGTGTCGTTACAAAAGTTCTACCGTCAGAATCCTTATAAATTCCATACAACAGATCTCTCTTACCACCATTCTCGGACGACGCGACGCTATCAGTGGTGATAGTCGAAGCTGTATCATCACTTTCGCTCACGTCGGTTTCGATTCTCATGGGAACGTAATCTGGTGTAGATTGAAAGGAATACTGTTTTGTAAAACTACCAGGCAACGAACCCATTCTCAAAGAACTCTCTTTTATGGGTCTCAATTCTTCAACTATCTCCTTCTTGCTTCGTTCCTGAACCTCCGTCACGGGTTTAAATATTTTTGTGGTTCCGTGCCTCAATTCCATCTCTCCAAGTCGTCTGCTTCTGTCAGCCGATTGAATACTCTTCTTAGCATGTTCATATTCATTTAAAAGTTGATCTCTACGTTTAGAATCTGTGATGTGTAAAAACATTTTTTCGTTTTTAAATTATTAATATTTCCTTTAGAGTATGCTAACGTGAGTTATTTTATTATTTTCAAAATTAAATGTATAATTATTTTATGTTTTATGTTTTAAGTAAATAAAAATCTTCTATCTTTAATATAATAACTAAAACCAGTTGAGGAAAAACATTTTACACAATAAAACCTCTATAAATGCGTTTGCCCTCGAATGCGTTAAAGATCACATCAGCGATTATTCACTCCGTGACGAACTGGAGAACTTTGATGAAAAAGTTTTAGCGTATAAGAAACCGGTTTCTGATTTAACGCATTTGAGAATAATTATATCCATTAAATGGAGAACTTTGAAAAAGTTTGAAAGTTTTAGCGTATAAGAAACCAGTTTCTGATTTAACGCGTTTGAGAATAATTATATCTGTTAAAAGGGTTCATTCATATCTCCGAACATTATCACAAGTAAATTAAAATTCAATTACCTCTTAAACCTGATTGAGTGGAAACGCGCTTTTATTGTCTATTATTAAAATGAAATACCTTTCATTCACACCGAAACAAAACATGAGTGTCTATTATAATACAATTTTATCTCTTAAAATTCATCTAAGTGAAAAAGGTTTTATAGTGGAATTTTTATTTTGAATGAAACAATTCTACGAACTGTTTTTATTTCAATGAAACAATTCTACGAACTGTTTCATTAAAATTTATCTTACAAATTTCACTGTGACAAAACGTGAACAGATGATTTTCCATTGGTTCTAATTTTCTAAAACTCAAGTTTTCAATGTCATCATTAAACGAAAACCTTTCATTCACACCGAAACAAAACATGCGTGTCTATTATAACACAATTTATCGGACTCAATTTTATAGTGGACTCTATTGAATGAAAACCTTTCATTCACACCGAAACAAAACATGAGTGTCTATTATAATACAATTTTTATCTCTTAAAATTCATCTAAGTGAAAAAAGGTTTTATAATGGAATTTTTATTTGAATGAAACAATTCTACAAACTGTCTTTATTTTGAATGAAACAATTCTACGAACTGTTTCATTAAAATTTATCTTACAAATTTCACTGTGACAAGACGTGAACAGATGATTTTTCATCGGTTCTAATTTTCTAAAACTCAAGTTTTCAGTGTCATCATTAAACGAAAACCTTTCATTCACACCAGAACAAAACATGAGTGTCTATTATAATACAATTTATCGGACTCAATTTTATAGTCGACTCTATTGAACGAAAACCTTTCATTCACACCGAAACAAAACATGAGTGTCTATTATAATACAATTTATCCGACTCAATTTTATAGTCGACTCTATTGAACGAAAACCTTTCATTCGCACCGAAACAAAACATGAGTGTCTATTATAATACAATTTATCGGACTCAATTTTATAGTCGACTCTATTGAATGAAAAACGCTATTTATTTACACTGAGTGCAAAATTGAAAAACTCCTCAAAACCGATTCTATCACGATTCGCCTCACAAAACTCGCGAGGTGAATCGACAAATCGGGTTTTCGCCGATCGGATCGCACCCTAGACCGTCCGAAACGCGATCGGGAACGTGGCGGTGGTTCAGAACCCACAAACCGCCTTTTTTCCATGTACCGGAGGCCCAAATCGATTTTTAAAAAAATCCTCGATGAGTAACTGCCTTTACGCTCACTTTTCACCGTTGGCCAACGTCGAAAAAACGTTTTGAGGTTGATTTTTCCTGGTCTTGAATTTGCAAATGGGTTTTCGCCGATCGGATCGCACTTTACCGTTCGAACACCCGTTGGCGAACGTAGGTGGTCCAGAATCCGCAAACCGCTTTTTGATGCTGGTCCGGAATCCTCAAAACGTTTTTTGCTCGCGTTCACCAACGATAGATCGAAGGTCTGATCCGCAATGGGAACGTAGAGAAAAAATTTTAAATTATATTTTCTCCAAATTTCGTACATTTTTTCACTTTTGGGCGACGTGTCGAATGTACGCGTTCGCCAACGGGTGTTTGAACGTTAAAAGTGCGATCTGTGAGCCTCAAAACAATTGCGGATTCTGGACCACCATGAAAAAACGACATTTTTGTACACTTGTACACGATTTAACACTGAATCCCTATGGCGGTACACGTACATGTACAAGTACTTGTAGACGTACATGTACAAGTGGTCTGGAATCCGCACTTTATACCTACTGACGCTGTGGGGCAAGCCCCTTTCTGCCCTCTTTAACTGTATAAGTTCTTGTAGTTACATGTCCAGGCGCGACAAAGGAGGAGGAGGGTTAGGTTCGCGGCAGATGTCCAGGATTAGATGATCTGAGGAGTGTTGGCTTGATGTATGATGGTTGTTGGTCTGAGCCCTCGGGTGAGTACCAGAGCGAGAGGGAGTCCTCTCGCAAAGGTGCTACCTCTCCCCGAGGGTGCTGTGATGGTGTTTTCAGGCAGATATAGTTTGCCATCTAGGAGGTTATTCAAGGTGTAGTGGAGGGCCATCATTGGCAAGTGTCAGCCTCAGGAGGTCGGTGCTAAATGTAGTTGATTCATTTTATTGGATTTTGTTTCGTTGGATGTGGAAAGAAAACAACAACGGCCCCTTTCGGGGACCACCCAGAGAAAGACCCGTACTTCCCTGGTTCGGTGGCAGGACTGCATTGTAGACTATTTGGGCAGAGGGCGTTTTTCTGACGCTTACAAAAAGGGGTAAAAAGGGAAGCAGGACCAACGCGAGCCTCCCAGGAGCCTCCCAGTAGGTGGATGACCACTTCTAGGGATGGAGCGGAGGATGTATAGCGTCAATAGCGGTTATTGTATTCCGTTTCGGACAGAGTTTTTCCATAGCGGTTATTGGGGCGCTGGAGATCAAAAAGAAAGCATCTGTGTGTACCTGCTAAAAGAGAAAAGGCAAAATTAACAAAAATATGTAGTTACATTGTAATTGGTAATCGGTCTCTGGGAGCAGCTCGTAATTTTCTTATGACCCTAGATTCTTGCTTGTTGGTGGTTGGTTGGTTGTTACAGCTGGACCCCCCAACCCTTTTTCCATGAGAAGCAGACGATTTTTACAGATGAGAGTTCTGTTTGTCTAGAGTTTGTCTCTGCCCTGGAGATACAGCTCTTGGCCCCTCACTGGAGCGAGCTCTTAGAGCTCTCTTCAGTGCGGCGCCACGGGCTGTGCTTCCGAGGCAGAAGATGAAGTTATTTTTAATTGCTTTGAGTGGGATCGATGTAGAGGGAGGAGAACAGGTTTTCACAAAATACAACACCCAATGGTGTTTCTTTCCTGTTTGTTCCTCCTCTTGAATTCCTATTTGAATTTATCGTTTTAGTTATTTAGTATTACTTTGAATGGGGTCGGTGCAGAGGAGAACAGGCTTTCACAAATAGCCACACCCGGGGGTGTTTCTTTCCTGTTTGTTCCTCCACTAAGATTCGTGTCTGAATTTGCAATTTTAGTTATTTTGAGTTACTTTGGGTGAGGTCAGTGCAGGGGAGAACAGGCTTTCAAAAATAGCCACACACGGGGGTGTTTCTTTCCTGTTTGTTTCTTCGCTGCGATTCCTATTTGAATTTTACCCTTTTAGTTATTTGAGTTACGTTGAGTGGGGTCAGTGCAGAGGAGAACAGGCTTTCACAAATAGCCACACCCGGGAGTGTTTCTTTCCTGTATGTTCCTCCGCTAAGATTCCTTTTTGAATTTGCCGTTTTAGTTATTTTGGGTTGCTTTTGAGAGGGGAAAAGAACAGGCTTACATAAAATAACACACCCGGGGGTGCTTCATTCCTGTTTTACCCTCTGCTAAGATTCCTATTTGAATTTGCCGTTTTAGTTATTTTGGGGTGTGTTGAGAGGGAGAAGAACAAGCTTACACAAAATACCACACCTTTATTCACCTTCTCTTCGCCCTTAAGAGTATTTATGTGGGCATGTACTTGTGGTAATTTAGGTTGATGAGTTGGTCGCGTTTTTAGGTTTTTGGCGGCTGTCGCAAATGTTCTGGAGTTCCCGTTTTAGTTGGCTGTCGGCAAACCTGTCGCGATTTTTCGCGGCTAGGGAGGCGAAGCGATCCTTTATGGTTAGGATTTCGGCTCTGTCGTTGAGTATTTTGATAGGTGTATCCCAGGGAGCACGGAGGGCGACCCTGAGGGCGTGGTTTTGGACCTTTTGGAGTTTCCCCATATTGGTTTGATTTAAGTCGGTTGGGAGTACTGGGCGCACGAAGGCTTTGTATAGCTTAAGTAGAATTGTCTGGTTTTCTCGCCAGGATGTACCTTGTAGCATTTTTAGCAAATTGATACGATTTGTCACTTTTCTGTCAATATCGTTGTTGTGTTTGTTGAAAGATAGGTTTTGGTCAATGGTAATGCCAAGGAATTTCGCTTCTCTGCATTCAGAGAGGAATTTGTCCAGTAGTTTTAGGTGAAAGTCACGCTTGTTTTTCCTACGGGTGAACGTGATTCTTTGGGATTTATTGGCGTTCAGCTTGATTCTCCATTTGGCACACCATTGCTCTAGGTCATCGAGAACACGTTGAAGGGGTTTTTGAACTAGATTGGCCGTGTTATTAGAGTCCTAGAGGCCCTTATCATCCACGAATTGTGAGATTTGAACGCTATTGTCGGAGAGTTTGAGATAATTGACGTAGATGATGTATAGGACGGGGCTGAAGACGGATCCTTGGGAGTATCTGCTTCTAAGTGGCCGCTGTCGGACATTTCGTTGTTGACTCTGATTTTTATTTCGCGAGCGTTCAAGAAGGAGGAGAGTAATCTAAGCAATTTCATGGGGAGATTCATTCGTGATAATTTAAGGCGCATTCCGTTGTGCCAAACGGAATGGAACGCCTTTTCTACGTCCAGTAAGATTGCCGCGCCTATTTGTTGGTTGTTGATCGCGATTTTCATTTGATTGACAAGGCGGTAGACATGCTCAGTGCCTTCTTTACTGTTCCTATAGGCTCTTTGCCATTTATTGAAGAAGTCGGTTTCTTCGAGGTACCCCCTCAGTCGATTGGTAAGGATTCTTTCGAATACTTTACCAATGCAACTGAGAAGACTGGTAGGGTGGTAGCTGGCCGGATTGGAGAGGTCTTTGTCTGGTTTCGGTATCATTACTCCAATGACTTTTTTCCAGCATTTTGGAAAGTATCCATGGGTGAAGCATGCATTGAATAGTTCTTCAGTTTATCAGTTAGGGAGTTTGCGCTCTGTTTCAGAATTTTGTAGCTAACCTCGTCCCGGCGGGCGAGGAGGAATTTTTGCATTTTTTATGATATCGATGATTTCCTCATTGGTGATGGGTGTGACTAGGTCGTCGTCATCCCCTTCTTCTGGGTCAGTGTCAAATTTAGTGTAACGGTAGATATCCGGATATTCATTGATGAAGTCATCAGTGGCGTTTATGAAGACGTCATCGTTGTCGGGGCCTTGATGTGGGAGATGGGTTTTTCTGAGGAGGTCGGCGAAAGTCTTCGTCTTCGTCGTTGTCTTTGTCGGTACGCGCGAAGGAACCGTCTTCCCTTTTAAGGGGTTTGGCTGCTGCTTTATTGTCCGTCATAGGTGAATTCCCATTATTGATATATTGGGCTTCATGTGGCAATTGTCATGTGTTCGACTAGGGGTGTTAGTTTTGTAATCTATCTATCCCTTGGAAATTCTTTGTTTGGAGGTTTCTTTGTATAGTTAGCTATACTATACAATTTCGGAAGTTTGGCTCTTACCAGGAAGTCCCTGAGATTTTTTTTTCCGCTCTTGAATGCGAGAATTAGGGGTTCTGGGAACAGTTTCGTCATTTCCCCAGACTCACTAATCAGAGACCAGTATTTGAGCAATTATTTTTTTGGATTGTGTATTGTTGTGAACACCAACGAGGGTTCAGTATTTTTGGCCTTGTGCTTGGTGACATTGGCCTTTAGGCGTTGGGTTCTTTCATTGTAATTGAACATACAGGTAACGGGCATGATTTCATGTGGGGAATAGCCCCGCTCTAGCAGTTTTTGTAAAAATAATCCAGTGTAATGTTGGTACGTAATTTCATCTGAATTATTCCTGGTGAACCTGATCAGTTCACCTTTCGCAAATGCCCGGAACGTCGCCTCCGGATATGCTGACGTGCGATGGAGGTATTGGACGGTTTCAGTCACCTTAATATGGAGTATGATATCAAGTACGCCCGTGTCGCGAAACCGTGCTCCCTTATAAATTTCCGTGTCTAGGAATGTGACTTTATGGTCCGATACTTCGTAGACAAATCGGAAATTGTGGTGGGAGTCATATGTATGAAGTTCACTAATGGAGCCGGTCCATACAGTGAATGTGCTGTCCCTATATCTGAACCAATGGTATGTTGTTTTTGGTATCCATTCTAAGCCGTTCTTTTTCCATGCGTGGGCAGTTGTATCCGATATTTCAGGATTAGATTTACTGCCCATTGCGGTGCCTGGCGTCTGCATATAGTTTTCATCATTAAAACTGAAGCATTTACTCTCCAATATAATTTTCAGGAGATTTACTAGTGAACTAGTGGAAGACCTCGGGAGCGGATATTGGAGGGTTGAATGTGCCTCCATTGCTTCCCGTACAGCTGTAGTTGCTTCCTCGTGTGATACATTTGTGTACATGTTTGCAATGTCAGCAGACACGAGTAGAGACCTCTCAGGGAAGGTTCATTTTCAATTTTGAGGATGAAGTCGGTTGTATCCGATGTATGTAGGTTGCCGTTGCACAATGGGCACTAGAAAGAAATCTAAAAGGCCCGATATTGAGGCAGTTGATCCACCACAGCCTGATATAATTGAGCGGCCCGTGGTAAGGGCTGTTTATGTATTTTGGGGAGTAAGTATAACGTCGGTAGACTCACTTTCTCCGGTTTTGGCATAACGGAGGTGAGCATCCGATCGTCTATCTCCTGTTTATTGTGCATCAAGTGGAGACTTCTCCTGATTTTATCAAGTGTTTGTATTGTGGGGTCGTCTTGGATTGATTTGTAGAGCGCCGCTGACGTGAGCTGGCGAATACCCTCATTAATGTATGCCTCACGGGTCATTAGAACCGTACTTCTGCCTTTGTCTGTGGCCTTTATGGCAATTGTATTATTCCTTCTGAGGGCCGACAATGCTCGTCTCTCGCCTTGGCACACATGTTGTTTCGGCATTTACATAGGTTATGTTCGTCCACAAGACGGTGTAATTCCGTCCTTGTTTCAGATAAATATGACTCGGCTAGCACAATGTTGTACGAAGAAGGAGTTGTGTGCAGCTTGTCACGGAAAGGATTGATAAATTTGCTCCCTTTATCACTGTGCATTATTTTGAGTCTAATTCTATTGTACAGGAGTTGGATGGCATGGTTAAAATTTGCCAATTTTCTCATAGTCTTTCAAGTCGTGATTCGACATGTCAGTTATGTATTACTCAGCTAGCTGAGTAATATGTAATCTATGTCCGAGTTTCGATATGGACGTTCTTACACGTTCGTACTTGTGGGGTTTTCCCATGTTAAACCCTAACCCCACAAGGTCAAAAAATTAATCCCACAGTGCAAAGAATAACCCCACAAGTGACCACTGTACTAACCCAACCCCACAACCACCACTGACCCTAAATTGTAAACCTCACAATGTACCTCTGCTAAGCCTGGTGTGACGTTGTCTGGACAAGTGTAAATGTCTTTTGCGTCTCACATTTGTTTTGCATTCAAGCGCCCTATTATTATTCTTATGGCGTTTCCTTGTCCGTTTTTGTTCAGACGGTTCTCGGAGATTTGTGTCGTGTATAATAGGTTTAAGGCTAAGTCCTATTCTAGTCATCTGGACTGTTTCAATTGTTCAAGCCACTTCTCTAGTGCTAAGCGCTGTTGACTGTTAGGACAGAATCGAGCTTCCGATTCAGAACTCTGCAGCAATAACGGGTGGTTATTTATATGGTTTTATGATTCCCGTGAGTGCTTTTCACCGCTCCCCATCTCCGGCTGAGGGTTAGGATGACTCCGAATAGGTCGTACCCGTGGTATCCGTTGTGACAGGTGTACTCCTTGCTGTGCAGTTGGAGGGTATTCCATTATCTCCGGGTCAGCCCTTTGGGGCTGTGTTGCTCGGTCAACAATTACATATGACTGAGCGTGTAGGTTCAATTCTTTAATTAGTTCACTTTGAATTCCTGTGAAGTTAATGATATGGGACCCATTCGTGGATGTCTGAGGGTCTATTTTGGATTCAGGTGGAATCTTCACCACTAGTTTGGAAGGAGGAAATGATGGCTGTATTAATATTACTCACCCAGAAATCATTGGAGTCAGTTGATTCAGAGGAGTCCATTTCGGGTTTATCTTGTGTTATTCTGTAGGTAAGGATGTATGCAACCATTCGCTCCCGAGAATATGATATTGACTTTGTGAAAAGTTGATTCATAAGCCTGGGATAATTTACACGAGGAAATCAATATCCCTAGCCTTTTCTATATCACTTGATACGCTTTTGCTCTAAAGAAGCGTACGATTCCTCATTGGTACGAGAATAGTGAGTCGGGGTACTTGAAGCTTAACTGGCTGAAGGCCAGATTATTTTTAGTGGTCTGAATTTGTTATTCAAAATTTGTTTTATTACAAATTATTGGAAAGTGCCCACAGTCACTCTCCAATAAGTTGTAATAAACAAATTTATATGAATAAAAATATTATTTGTGTTTGAGTGAATATGAAGCATGAACAAGGAAAATATTGGCTTTTAGTTTAAACAATATTTACTCAATGAATATGTTATATATTGCAGGACTGACAACCAAAAAAGTAACAGTATATATCCTGAACATCAAAAATATAACATATATTAACAAAAGATACTAAACTGCTATGTAATGTGGGGATCTGACAGAAAGCTTGGAGCTTATGGCTTTTATTCTGGTACCCTCATTTTTTGAAAGCCCTGATAGGTTAAAAAAAACTGAAGTACATAAATGTTGTCACTTTAACGTTCTACCTCGGCTAAAAACATGAAAGACGTATTGCTTGATGTCTGTTTAATTTCAACGTTCGATACGCTGACGTTTATTTAATACTGATTTTTTGAAGCAAGGCACACGAGGGAAAGCAACCATAGGAAATTTATAAATGCATCCAAATTATTCACACACTTAAGTAAAGAGTTAATAAGAACGCTGACTGTATTCAATTATGATAAAGAACACAACTGTAATAAATACAAAGTGAATGAATGAATGAAAAGTTTCAGAGCGCCGAAGGCGCAAGGGGACGATGTGGGATTTAAATCCCTTGCGACCCGAATAACTTTATTTGCTTTATAACTTTATTTGCTTACGTATTCACGAGAGTCGGAAGCGAGAACCAATAATCTTATTTGGTTTGAGTGTGCGCACTGGCAGTAGGGTAGCGGATGCAGATCTCCGAGAACCTCGAACTGGAAGATGACAAGAAGCTGTGCATAACTACAAAAATTCTGCTCTGTGTTTACTTAGAGACGTGGGCATATTTATGGTAATATACTGAAACCGCGGTTTCTTGGTTGTTTTTTAAAAGAAAAAGAAACCCAAACAGTCGCTGGTTTGGGAGCAGCCCCAGCTATCCATAACATTTACAACAAGGAAACAATCCACCAATATGTGTTTTTGAAGCTGGGAGTCATCCATCAGCCTATAGGGAGAGGGGATGCTGAGCCTTGGCCATCTGGTCTGCCTTCAGGGAGAAGAGATCACTAGGAGATTGGAGGGAAAACAGAAACAAACAAAAAAAACGACACACCCACCCTCTCACAGACACACACCCCAAAGCCATTAAAGGGGCTGTTAAATCTTTATTGAAATGTTTATTTATTTAAAATGTACACTCGTCCAAGCCAGGCAAACTTTGTTTCAATCCTTGCCTGGTGTTTGGTAGTTTTTGAATGAAATGAAAAGTTTCAGCGCGCCAACGGCGCACAGGGACGATGTGGGATTGAAATCCATTGCGACCCGAATAACCTTATTAACTTTATTACTTTTTTATGCTTTAGTTTGAGTGTGTGCTCTGGCAGTGTGGTAGTGGGTTGAGATCCCCGAGAACCTCGTACTGGAAGATGGCTAGGATGTGTGCATAACTACAAGAGTTCTGCTCCTTGTTTGCTTAGAGAAGTTGGTATGTTTATGGTAATATTGAAACCACAGTTTGGTGGTTATTTCAGAAAAAAGAAAAAGAAACCCAAACAGTCGCTGGTTTGGGAGTAGCCCCAGCATATTATCCTTAAAGGTTACAAAAAGGAAAAAATCTACCAATATGTGTTTTTGAAAGCTGGGAGTCATCCAACAGCCTATAAGGGAGAGTGGATGCTGGGTGTTGGCCATCTGGTCTGCCTTCAGGGGGAACAGATGACGGGGTACAAAGTAATCAATCGCTGTTTATTATAAACTGGTTGAGTCCAAGAACGCCTTTATTTGTAAAAAATGAAGGCACCCGGATGGAATTTTAATGTTCGTGGTCCTTGCGCCATAGTCAACAAGAAGCAAATGATGCTTTGTTCATGTAGCATTGTTTTGGTAAAAAATACAGTGAATCTAGGAGCTCTCTCACTAATTGTAACACAGCAATTAATGATGCAAATATATCTACAACCATAAACAATCGAGAACTCTACTGAAAGAAAATGTTCGTGTTGCGATTGGTTACCTTGAACTACCAACAGTTATGTCAGTTTTTTGTAACGGGGCGCATAAAATCACATGGCGTTCTATGTAATCAAAGGAACCATACAGCCGAAATTAGTGGTAGCTAACATGAAGAATAATATAAGCCGGCAGCTGGAACTTTCCGTGCATATTTGAGTGACAAAAAACGGACACCATCTTTGAATGTTATTCAAAAGAGCAACGTGGTGCATGAAGCTGTGATTCCTGCCAAAGACCCCCATAACTAATAATATATAGATTATATCTACGGTTTTTAATCCTTTGAACCCTGGTATCTTCCATGTCAGTTTAATGGCAGCAATTAGAAGAGTCCATATTCATTATTTGGGGTAGGCCAATCAATATTTTCAACGTACAGCCTCGGAGCTGCACGTTGAAAATATTGAATGATTTACCCCACACATTTACTGAACAACCATCCTATTTAATGATGTTATGACATATCATTTTCCTGGGCGGAAAAGCGGCCGCTCGGATTCAAAGAGTTAAGTGTGTACAGGACTCCCATTATATTTATCACAAAAGAGATCATTGCTGCTGGTGCGCACTCAAAAACCGAAGGTGTTCACGCTATACTTTACGCATTGATTCCCTTTTTCTGAGAACAGAAACAAGAACAAACATGTTACCTGGCGCAACGCAAAACTGCAAGGAAATATAACTCAATATCAGTTGAATCGATGTTTGTAGAGAAATATAGTTTTTATCGTTTTCACTTTATCTCACAGGGGAATATATAATGAAACAGGAGACAATTAAAGCAAGGAAAAACAGATAATGTGTTTCTTAACTTCCATGTTAATCCGTGACATTGAATGCCCCCAGTTTAAAAATAACCCAGTGTTGGTTTCAACAGGCGTTTGTAACAACAAGTAGTGTAATAATCAACCAGTAGTGTAATATTAACCAGTAGTGTAATAAAAATTAACCAGTAGTGTAATAAAAATTAACCAGCAGTGTAATAATCAACCAGTAGTGTAATACAAATCAACCAGTAGTGTAATAACCAGTAGTGTAATAAACTCAACAAGTAGTGTAATAAACATCCATGAAAACTAACAATTTTTCAACAAAATTTGAAAATATTTTGGGGTGGCTCAAATCATAGTTTGGGTACATCTTACCGATTTTTAATCATTTTATCGTACGTTTAAAGGCGTTTTGCAGGTCAAACATCATTTCCTGGGTTCAATACGGAGAGGAAAGGTATTTTTATGTGATGTTCCCGTTGTTTAATGTCACTTTTTGCATTTGTGGCTTTTTGTAAATTCAAAGTTGGCCAATTATTTATGATAATGTTGTGCTTTTGAGAGACTTCTTACCCCAGGCATAAGTTGTCAGGTTCCATGATAACACAATAAATTGTCAAGGTAACTTACAGGTGCTGAACTATGATATTCGAGGACATGTCTCCCGCGTGTTGTCTTCAATTATAACATTTAATACGGCCCTGACGGATCATTAAATGTCTCCCAAACCCCACCTCCCGCTTTACGCGTCTACCTTTTGGGGGCAAGGGAGGGGGGTGGGGGTATATTATTGTTGACATTATACGATTTTTGTTAACTTTTACCCGGAGTAAAGGAACTTCGATCTCATTGGCTGCTAAAGAAGTGTTAATTCTATTAATTCTGGGTGAGACATTGTTTTTAACTTTCTATGTGGCAAATCTCAATCCAGTGATAGTTATTTATCCGCAAAGACCCCAATTCTCCATCCCCTGAATAAGCTTGTTTATATTAAATCCGGAATTAGCTATTAAATTGATTCCCCAGGACGGCGGAACAATGGGGAGGGGGGGGGGGGTGCTGTGATGGATGGCGGTTCTTGGGGAGTATAGCGGTATATGTGCACCCCTCCAATGTTAACCCGAAATATCAAAAGTTGGAATTTTAAGGATCAAACCCGTGAAAATTGGAAATGAATATACCTGAAATTTATGGAGCCCGGTAGGTGACAGGTTTCACTCTTATTTTATTTCGTTTTAACGAAATAATATTTCGAAATAACAAAATAATATTTCGTTTAAACGAAATCATTATTTCGTTAAAACGAAATAAATAAATTGGTATATGGGGCGATGGAGGATGCAAACATGTCAGAAAATGGCGTATTCGGCCGATTTTACCTCATGAATCAGCATGAATAATTGTTCACTTCCATTATTTGAGATAGAAAAATTATTGTGAACAATCAGGCTCAGGAAAATGACGCCTTTTAAAAAACCGTTTTGAATTTTTTCCCCAACTTTATGGGGGAACGTCATCTATCATAGGCGAACGGGCATTTATTTTAGAAGGGTTGAAGATTTTGACCGAAAAGTGATGCTGCGGGCATCACTGAGGCAAATATAACCGAGGCGGGTGAGAGAGGGCTGGCGGCCCTCTCCCGCAGGTCCGAAGCCAGTCGTATTTAAAAAATCCGACATAGAAGGGGGTGGACGGAAGGACTTTTGCGTGTGCCAAGGCATACTCGAGGTGTCCAACATCGAGGTGCGAGAGTGTATGGTAGGGGGTGTCCCCTTCCCGTTGGTAGGGATTGGGGGCCTCCCTAAGTAAATTCTTTTAAATCTGAGGCTCTGAGA
The DNA here is from genome assembly GCA_031216915.1 of Pictodentalium vernedei. NCBI lineage: Eukaryota > Metazoa > Mollusca > Scaphopoda > Dentaliida > Dentaliidae > Pictodentalium > Pictodentalium vernedei. The sequence goes on from CM062293.1 coordinate 185,686,301, forward strand.
ACAATTCTAGAGCCTCCGGGTGCCTCGTGTGCAGTTGCTGATTTTAGTCAATAACTTTAACAATATATTATTTGACATTTCAAACTCTGAAGATGTTTGCTTTCGATTCATACAAATTCAGCAATTATTTTCCGACAGAATGTGAGAATGTCCGACAGAAATGCCCCTACCCCGCACTCCCAACAGCATGGGGCATGCTCTCGCGGGAAATGTTGTTTTTTTTAAAACACTGTTAGGCATGTGTATCCAAAGTCATCAGACGCATTATCACCCTGTTAAGACTGTAGTCCACACTAGCACCCAAAGTCCGTAATATAATTTTTTGGTGTGGCACGTCCTGTGAGACGTCCCACGCCAAAAAAATATATTACGGACTTTGGTTCCAAGTTTGGTCTTATAGGGCGATATCCCTTATGTAAAGACAATAGATTGAATATTTGACACTACAGGTAGGTCTGTCAAGCTTGACCCCAAAAATTATGAAACTGCCAGAAAAAATTGATTTTCCCCGACTTCACAGCCCCCCCCCCCCCCCCCCGAGTCACCATGGCCTGTACGCCTATGCATCTTATAATGTCGTCCTCTGCTTTCCATTACTACTTTTGTCGGTCATTCAAAGTCTATCGGTATCGGGCCTGCAATCAGAAGGTTTTTTATGAGTGAGGAGGGGAGGGGCGAGAAGCTATGTGTGTGTGTGTGGGGAGGGGGGGGGGGGGGTACCCTTGAACTTTCCGCCGCTTCATTTTCTTTCTGCACCGATAAACCACGCTATGAATATATACGGAACAACACCAGAAAACTCTGATAAAACACACATCGCGAAAAACGGAGAGATCATAACGTAAATTGATTGGAGAGTGTTTCAAGTGAATACCACTAAATTTATTCCACAATGAAGTGAAGTCATTAATTTTAATGAGTCAAATTCATATTTTGCTAGAATACGTAACCGTGTCACTTACGGAATACCGAGCACGACTGAATACTACTCACGAAGAGAAGTTTCTACTCGGAAGTGTTTGTAAGTATTTCTTTTGTATTAGTTTTATTTCAGGGAAGTTTTTTTTATATATATTTAGTTCGCATGTGTGTTAGGGGAGGATCGTAGGGTGAAATAAGGAAGTTTAGTTGATAGGTTTTTCGTTTACGTTAGTTGCCTTTTTTCGTGTGTTTCTCTTGGTGTTTTGTCGATTTCGGTCATTAGGTCCTATAATATTTATAAACATGAATGGTAAGTGCTCGACGGGTGTCCAGACGGAGGTAAGTATGGTTATTAAAGGGGGTCTGGAGGAGGTGAGTCGAGGGGCGTAGGTGGGGGCGAGTGAGGATACAGAGGTGTGCAGACAGTGTAATATGAGGTATGGTGGTGGTCGGCCAATGGAAAGTAGTGGTATGTGCGAACTGCAGGGACATTTTACAGTTTGTTAGAGAAGTGTGTTGGGTTCGAGCGGGAGATTGCAGTGCTGAGAGGGAGGTTGGGGAGGGCTGGTGTATCTAGAGTTACCCCGTTGAAGGTTACCTATGATGGTGAGGTGGAAGGTGGGTGGAAGGTCATTGTGGACTCAAAGAGGAAAATGGGAAGCAGGAAATGTGGGGGAAGATTGCTTGATGTGGGAGGTGTAACTGAGGAGTGTGGGGGGGGGGGGGGGGGGTTCTAGTAAGAAAATTCGGAAGGTGGTGTCAGGACAGGGATGCGTAGAGTCGGGAAGTCAGAGTCGGCGTAAGGCTGCCAAGGTTGCTGGGCGGTGTTTAGAAAACAGGTTTAGTGTTTTAGATTCTGATACCCCTGGGGATGAGAGTGAGGGGAAAATTGAAGGGAGCGAGATGATTGTTGATGCTGATAGGCCAAATGGGGTAAGGAGGGCGGTGAAGAGAAAGATGGGGCCAGAGGCATGCAAAACGAGGGGAGTTGCAGATGATATAGGGGCCAGAAGCAGAAAATTAGTTGTAGCGTGGAGCAGCATTGTACGTGGGATTGACAATGTGGTTTGTGGTCCTGATAATTCTAATCGAACAGTCTTGTGCTTTTGGTCCATGTGGGAACCAACGATATCAGGGAGAGAAGGTCAGTAAGTTTGGTGGAGTAGTATAGAGGTTTAGTCAGGATGCAAGGGGTAGTTGTATCGGGGGTCCTTCCTGTCCTCGGGGGTGGGGACGAACGGAACTCAAGGATTTTGGCGCTAAATGAGGAGTTGGAGGACCACTGTGTTGACCTGGAAATACCCTTTATTGACCATTGAGACACGTTTTGGGGCAACGCGAGCATGTACGGGCGTGACGGGCTGCATCTTAGCAGGATGGGGAAACGGGTATTGGGGGATAAAATTCTACGGGTAGCGGAGCCTTTTTGGAGAGGAGCAGGGTGGGAGGCCAGAGGCAAGTATAACTAGAGTGGACACAGGTGGAGGTGAACAAGAGCGAGGGGGACAGAATAAGTTTACCAATGCTAGCCCCAGAAAACAATGGGACCAGTAGGCGGAAGTCAGTGAATCTAGGTACCCTGGAAGTGGGTTATAGCAAAATCCGGGGTCTCCACAGGAAAATAAGTGAAATTGCTACATTGATCGAGGCAGAGGAGTTTGATGTCATGGGCTTAAGCGAGACGTGGGTAAGACACGAGGAACGGTTAGACCAAGTAAGGGGGTGCGTGTGGATAGGTGTATGGTGAACGGAAGGCCAGAAAAAGGGGAGAGGGAGGGGTAGGCATGTAAAGAGGATTTAAAACCGTCGCTGATCACAGACATGGAAGATATCAGCACCTCGGCTGAGGTATCGAAAGAAATTGGATGGGTAAAGACCCCACTCGAAGGTGGGGAGTGGGGGAGTTCTGTATTCCGGAAGGTAGCAGCAAACTTCTTAGTGTAGGAGAGACAGGTGACTAAGAGTATCTGGGGTGAAATATAAACATCACAGGAAGAGGCATCTACCGAAATCACACAAATAAATTGATTCTGAAGGGGAAGCGAATCCTTAACTAAATGAAACTTATAGGGAGAAACAGTTTCAATAAGGTTTTCGTGGGGAAAACCATTTGGGAAATGGTGGGTCTGCCAAGTATAACATACCGTACGGAAGTTGTATCCCTAAACCAGACAGCTGTTAAGAGCTTGAAAATCCTGCAGAACGATACAGGCCGATGGATAACGGGGTCGAGTAATGCCGCAGCACTAGAAGCAATCAGGGGTGAGCTTGGGTGGATGAGGATCAAGGACAGGATAGACCTATTGAAACTCGGTTATCTTAATTATTTGGTAAATCTCCCCGACAGCCGATGGTGTAAAGTAATGTTCCTGAGAATTTTCAACTCAAATATCAAAACAGGGTGGATGGTCCATGTGAGGGAGCATGCAGAGAACTACTCTTAGATATCTCGGACCTAGACGTTGGGGCAAACCTGGGTAAAAACAATCGTCAAAGAAAGGGTCATGGAGGATGATAACCGTAATTGGCCAGAGGGGGTCAAATCAAAGAGGTCTTTGGGTGACCTGCGTGATAAAGAGAAGCTTGGTTTTGAAGAGTACCTTGATGGCACCTTTGGGGGGGTCATTGTTGTTCAAGCTGAGGTCGCGGTCCCTGGAGCTGAGGGGATAAATTTGAAAAAATAGTGAAAAGGAGTGCCAGATGTGTAATTTGGGCGTGGTGGAGACCCTGGAACACTTTCTTCTAGAATGCCCAAAATACCAGTCTAAAAGAATAAGATTCACTGGGAGTATAATGGAAAAGTGGGATGGGAGAATGAAGGACACGTGGTTAGTGGGAGACTCGAAGGAGAGGGTTAATATGATAATCGGAGAGATTGGGAAGAATGAGGCAAGGAATGTCATCAAGCAGTTCGTCTCCGAGTTTTGGGAGGAGAGAAAAAGCGTGGGAATAGGGAGGCAGTTGGGAGTACAGGGGTAACCAAGGCCTTCTTATCCGAGAAAGAAATCAGCGGCCGGCCAAAGTGTTATTACTATTATTAGCTAAGTAAGCAGAATTTGCAATCGAAAAGTAGCGAAGCGGTGTAATCTGGCCCTGCTTACCGCTACAGATCCTTATTTCGTTAAAACAAAATATTATTTCGTTATTTATTTAAAACGAAATAATATTTTGTTATTTCGAAATATTTCGTCAAGACGAAATAAAATAAGAGTGAAACCTATCACCTACCGGGCTCCAAAAATTTCAGGTATATTCATTTCAAACTTTCACGGGTTTGATCCTTAAAATTCCAACTTTTGATATTTCTGGTTAACATTAGAGGGACGCACATATACCGCTATACTCCCCAAGCACCGCCATCCACCACAGCTCCCCCTCACCCCCACCCCCGATCGTTCCGCCGTCCCTGGGAATCAATTTAATAGCTAATTCCAGATTTAATATAAACAAGCTTATTCATGGGATGGGGGATGGGGAATTGAGGTCTTTGCGGATAAATAACTATCACTGGATTGAGATTTGCCACACAGAAAGTTAAAAACAATGTCTCACCCAGAACTAATAGAATTAACACTTCTTTAGCAGCCAATGAGATCGATGTTCCTTTTCACCGGGTAAAAGTTAACTAAAAATCGTATAATGTCAACAATAAGATACCCCCCTCGTCCTCAAAAGGTATACGCGTAAAGCGGGAGGTGGGGGTGTGGGAGACCGTTAGTGATCCGTTAGGGCCGTGTTAAATATTATAATTAAAGACAACACGCAGGAGACACGTCCTTGAATATCATATTTCAGCACCTGTAAGTTACCTTGACAATTTATTCTGTTATCATGGAACCTGACAACTTATGCCTGGGGTAAGAATTCTCTCAAAAGCACAACATTATCATAAATAATTGGCCAACTTTGAATTTACATAAAGCCACAAATGCAGAAAGTGACATTAAACACCAGAAAATTCGCACATCACATAAAAATCATAAAAATACCCTTCCTCGCCGTATTGAACTCACGAAATGATGTTTGACCTGCAAAACGCCTTTAAACGTACGATAAAATGACAAAAAATCAAACTATGATTTGAGCCACCTTAGTTTTCATGGCTGTTTATTACACTACTGGTTAAGTTTATTACATTACTGGTTATTACACTACTGGTTGATTTGTATTACACTACTGGTTGATTATTACACTACTGGTTAATTTTTATTACACCACTGGTTAATATTACACTACTGGTTGATTATTAGACGAATGGTTGTTACAGACGTTGTCTGTTTATAATAATGATATACACATTTATATAGCGCCAAAATTATAGTTCAGAAGATATAAAACCATATTCTAAGGCACTGTCCATGTTACTGAGCTCGTGCAAATATCCAAACGGAATATATACAGTATCTTACAGTCCAGAACATCAATTATAGGTTTTTTTGAAACACGTTTGTTTTGAGATCTTTCTTGAAAGGTTGACATTTGACAGTCTTTTTAGGTGTTCTGGTAAATTATTCTACAAGTGAGGGCGAGCAAATGAGAATGACCTATCTCCAAATGTCTTACACCTATGTTTTGGAACATGTAGCAGCATTTTACCATCGGACCTCAGGTTGTATTGACGCACATTCTTGGTATTAAGAAGTTCTTCTAAGTAGGCTAGTGACATGTTGTTTTGTGTCTTAAAAACTAATAATAAAGTTTTGAAAATTATTCTGTACTTGACTGGCAGCCAGTGCATATCCCTCAGAACAGGAGTGATGCGTTGAGATCGTGACACCCTACATACCACTCGAGCTGATGCATTTAGTACCATCTGCAGGCGAGAGTACTGATATTGTGGAAGGTTGAACAGTAAGGCATTACAATAAACCAAATGTGAAGTTACAAAGGTATGAACTAGAGTTTTTGTTGAGTCTTTGGCGAGGAACTGTCTTATCTGTTTAACTTTGTAGAGACCTCTGAAAGCCTTATTGCACATATTTGTAACATGTCTGTCCATAGACATGGTGGAGTCGAAGAAGGCACCAAGATTACGTACACTGTTACTTGCACTGATGGTGGAATCTCCTACCTTCACTGAATTGATGACAACTTTAGTGAGTTGTTGTCGTGAACCAATTATTAGGAATTCAGTCTTATCATCATTTATCATTAATTTGTTTGAAACCATCCATGTGCGAATGTCCGAAATACAGGATTCAATAGTTTCTAGAGCTTTAGTTTGATCCTTGGTTGATGGTCGAAAAGAGAAATAGAACTGTGTGTCATCAGCATAACCATGGACGTCAGGCAGGTGAGATTCAATGATGGTGAACATTTTTGAAATATAGAATAGAAACAGAACAGGACCAAGGGAACAGCCCTGTGGGACTCCACATTCAAGATGGAAGTCTTTTGACAGATTACCGTTTATTGATACACGCTGCTGTCTATTCTTGAGGTATGATGATAGCCACCTAGCAGCAACACCATTAAGTCCAAAATCAGAATTCATTGTCTCTAGGGCAAACCGTGTCAAAAGCAGCACTAAGGGCTAAAAGAACAAGCAATGTTACCCTTCCAGACTCCATATTAAGGAGGATGTCATTCTAAACCTTGAGTAATGCCGTTTCAGTTGAGTGAAATTTTCTGAATCCAGACGTGTTGGTCGGTAATGGAGCATGCATATCACTATGTAACATTAGTTGGTCAATTGCAGTTTTGCACACAGCTTGGAGACGAACGGTAAGTTACGCACAAGTCGGAAGTTTTTAAACACATGTTCCGCACCTTGTTTCTTCAGAAGAGGATTAACAATTGCTATTTTCCACGCATCAGGCACATATCCTTCTAGCAGAGACATATTGATCATTTTTGTGATTACAGGAGCCAAAGAGTCTACTCATGATTTGACAATAGATGTTGGCATTGGGTCGAGTTGACATGAGGCATTTGAGGATTCTTTTATTAATTTGGTTACCTCGTGGATTTCTAAAGATCGAAAAGTTGAAAGCTCTTTTTCTGATGGTCTCTGTTTGATGTCAAATTTGTCTACATTTATGTTCTTAATTTTTTCCTGAATTAATTTTATTTTTTTGATGAAGAATTCGCCAAATTCATCAGCTAGCTTTGATGGATCATCGTGTGGTGGACATGACACACTTTGTTTTTCTGTACACATATTTTTAACAACTTTAAACAGTTTTTTGCTGTCACCATTACAAGCTTCAACACATGTTGTGTAGTAAGTTTTTCTGGCATCTTTTAGTTTGTTGGAGAACTGATTACGAATAGTCTTACATGCTGCTTCCTCATTGTAAGATTTAGATCTTTCCCGCTCTTGCTTTCAACGATCAGCTTTCAGAGTTCTCAGTTCATTGGTAAACCAGGGTATACTTGGGCGAATAATTAATGTTTTTGTTTTCAGAGGGGCATGCTCATCCAGTAGAAAAGACAATGTGTTGTTGTATGATTTTGCCAGATCATCCAGGTTAGCACACTGAAAATTACACAAATCTGATTTTTCGATGTCACATTTAAGCTTGTTAATGTCAATTTGATTGAATTTTTGGAGTGTTACTTTTTTACGTGTCAGTGATGGCTTTCGAACACCTAGAGTGCACTCAGCAAATGAATGGTCAGATAATCTGAATGGGATTAATGGCTCAGAAAGCTGAAAGTCATTAGTACATAATTCTAATAATAAGGTCAAGAGTGTGTCCAGAGGTATGAGTAGGCCCAGTAACATGTTGTTGTAAACCAAATGTTTCTAAGAGGTTCATAAACTTGTTAGCATTACTGTCATTGTTGTCATCCATATGTATATTAAAATCACCCATGATAAGGAGTTTTTCAGAACACATAACAATGGATTCAAGGTACACAGAAATTTCTTCAAAGAAAACGCTGGTCGAGATAGGATGATTTTTGGAGTGAGGTGGTCGATATACACCCACAGTTCGGATGTTGGTGTCAGACCAGCATATAGTCCAATCGGCGTATTCAAAAGAGGATTTATGTCCTTGGGTTGAGGTTTTAATTTGTATATTCTCTCGGCACATGAGACCAGTTCCACCTCCAGTCCTGGCATTAATTATCAGCTTCGAACGCGTATTGTCATTGACTAAAGTGACCGAAACAAATAGCAATAGTGTCGGTGATTCTAAAAAAGGAGATAATAAGAGTTCGCTCGGTTTTTACCCATTTGTTGCACGAGTCACTTCCAGGTGCTAAGAATAATCTTTGACTCCGACTAGCTCACTTAGACAGGGGGAACTCTCATTAGAATTATTAAGCTCTCTCCAACTAATATTCGAATTGTAGTTAATACTAATATAGCAATAAAAATTCAAGCGCTTCCAAATACCTAGTGCAGAAATTACGTGAAAACGATATTCCATAATTTCCATTTACAGTTCCGTGCAGACATTGTCAACAGTGACAGCATGACAGTACATAAAAACAAAAACTTATCATCAATGTTAACTGTTCTGAATATCCTGATGGTTAACGTTAGAAATGTTCACTGGTATTAACCGCGCAAACCTCGTCTAAATACCACAAGCGCAGCTCAATCCACCAACGGCTTCAAATACGAGCCGGGTCTACAAAAATACTCGAGTGATACAGTACAGTCGCTATGGACTGGTCGTAATCCACGCGTGTGTAATGATGTCCACGCATGCGTTTACACAGTTATAAAAATCATCATGAGCTCAATTTTAATCAATGAAGCACTGGTTTGAACCCGATGCTTCATTAATTAATTTTTTATGATTATTCCTATGATTAGTGTTTGGAATCCAATATTTTTGCGTCCGTGGAGATATTGCTCACCCGTGGAAAGTGACCAGTCGGTGTCTTCCCTTTTGGTCAATTCCCTTTTGGTCAATTCACTCATAGTACCTGGAAGTGACTCGTGCAACAAATGGGTAAAAACAGAGCGAACTCTTATTATCTCCTTTTGGTCAATTTCCTTTTGGTCAATTCTCTGTTGGTCAATTCACTCTTGGTCAACACCTTTTAGAAAAATTTCTGAGATTTATTAGTGAGATAGACGTGTCAAATGAGACAGAAAAGGAAAAAAACCCAAACTATTAAATATGAAATATTGAAAATTCGGCGACCAATTTCTTTTATTTTTCCTTTTTTTACAACACATAATTTATGACCCTACTTAGGGGCCATAAGATATTTTTTGGAAGAAAAAAATTAAAAAATAAATAAAACTTAGGAACTATTAAATATGAAATGTTGAAAATTCGGCGACCAGTTTCTGTTATTTTTTCATTTTTTTTCTTCCAAAGCATATATTATCACCCTACTTAGGGGTCAAAAGAAATGTTTTGGAAGAAAAAAAAATGAAAAAATAAATAAAACTTGGGAACTATTAAATAAGAAATATTGAAAAATCGGCGACCAATTTCTTTTATTTTTTCATTTTTGTTCTTCCAAAACATATCCTATGAACTGATCAATTTGAAAGTGAACATAAATATTTGGATCTATTCAAGAACTCATTTACACATATTTGACCTTCTGAAAGTTTAGTTTTAAGCTAATTAAGTTTCTTATCAACAGCCACATACTTCCTTTTCCTTTTTTTGTGGTGGTTGACCACCATGTAATTGGGTTATCTTAGGTTCAGTCTAGCTTTACTTTTAAAAACCTTCACAAGTTCATAGAGGTTCAGTGTACTTTCGCCTACAGTGCACATTCGCCTACACGAATTGTCAGATAAAAGTGTAGGCGAAAGTGCACTAACTAAGGTATAGGGGTTAGTAGCTAATTACCTGCTCTACCCACAATAAAATCGACTGAAAAAAAAAAATAAAAAAAATTATCAGGTAAAAGTGTAGGCGAAAGTGCACTAACTAAGGTACAGGGATTAGTAGCTAATTACCTGCTCTACCCACAATAAAATCGACTGGAAAAAAGGGCTGTTTGCTGGCAAGATTGTTTCAATCCTTGCCTTGGTCTTGTTAGGTTTTCTGCACATCTTTGCATGAGGATTGTTTCAATCCATCATAGTTTGTCATTCAGTTTGGCCGTGTGTCTAATGAGATAGAGGAGGTAGAAAAGATAGAGAGCTGGAAATTAGGGTAATTCGGTTTTTAATTTACAACTGTTCCGTCCGTGACAACCAGTAACATGTGGATGGGGAAGCCAGCATTTGGGGAAGACCCGGCAGCAGGTGAAGATTTTCCTCGCTGTTTGCAACTCCCACTGGTAACAAAGGCAAGTTTTCGTGCGTATCGTGTCACCCGCAGCCAGTTCTGAATTTATGTCACAGAATGCCTGGCTCACCCCATCGCAATGATGTAATCTTTAACACTTTCGATAAACACGCCCCAGATTATTTAGTTTTCCTATTGAGGACGTGATACGCATTGAGTTCTATTATTAATTCGCTGTCTGGAAGTCTATTTAGAGTTTCTCTTTGAAGATCTTTTAAGCGCATAGTTATAGTGTCTATATTTGCTATCTCGTGAAGTTGTTTTATCGATGTCCACGTGGGCTTGCGCAGAGCCATACGCAAGGCATGGTTTTGGACCCGTTGTAGTCTTTCAATGTTGGTTTTATTCAGGTCACTCGTTATTATGGCCCCATACTCTAGTACTGGGCATATATATGATTTATAAAGCTTAAGGATAACTTCTTTATTGGCTCCCCAATTTTTACTTCTAATCATTTTCAGGAAATTGATGCGTTTAGTGGTTTTGGCAGTGACTGAGTTTACGTGATTGTTTAGATTGAGACTGCTATCCAGGATGAATCCCAGAAACTTTGCCTCATTACTAGCTTCAAGTTTATGGTCGTAAAGCTTAAGCTCAATATTAGGGACAGGTTTTTTCCTTTGCTTTTTATTGAATGTGATTCTTTGTGTTTTCGCGGCATTTAGCTTGAATCGCCACAGAGCGCACCAGTCTTGAAGGTCGCGGATGGTATCTTGCAGGCGGTTTTGTATTATATTTCGAGACTTACTGGCCGTCCATATTCCTTTGTCGTCTGAGAATTGAGATAGTTCAACATGGTTCTTCCCTACTTTGTCAATGTCATTCACATATATTATAAATAGAAGCGGGCTAAGGACCGAACCCTGTGGAGTGCCCGCTTCGAGTTTTACCTCGTCTGACACCTCTCGGTTGACCCTCACTTTAATTTTTCGATCAGATAAAAATGATGATATGATCCTTAGAATTTTGGTAGGTAGCCCCATTTTAGCTAGTTTGTATCTCACGCCATTGTGCCAGACAGAGTCAAACGCTTTTTCAACAACGAGTAATAGCGCGGTTCCTATTTCGTTTGGACTGAACGCCGTTTTCATATAATCTACCAGTCTATAGACATGCTCGATTCCCTCTCTTTGACTTCTGTAGGCCCTTTGCCACTTATTGAAAAAGCTGATTGATTCGAGATAGCTGCGGAGTCTAGTCGTGAGAATCCGTTCGAAATTTTTTCCAATATAGCTGAGTAGGCTGATTGGGCGGTAATTTGCTGGGTTGCTCAAGTCCTTGTCGGATTTGGGTATCATAACTCCTGTAGCTACTTTCCAACATTTTGGAGAGTACCCACTAGAGAGACAGCAGTTTAGGAGGTTAGTGAGTCTACCGAAACATGTATTGGGACATTGTTTCAGGATTTATATGAGACTTCGTCCCCTCCTGGGGAAGAAGAAGACTTACATTTTTTAATTGTGTTAGCCAGTTCTTCTTGGCTTATCGGTTCCGTAAGTTCATGGCCATCTCCGTCCTCGGGCGTTTGGCTGAAGTTGGCATCGTTAAACGTTGTCTTATTGTCTTGAACAAATTTGTTTACTTTTTCTTTGAACTCATCATCAAACCTATCGCCCTCATGGGGGCTTTGATATTTCTTAAGGAGCTCTGGGAAGGCGCCAGCCTTCGCCTTGTCACCCAGGGCCATAGTTCCATCGCTGATCTTATGAGCCTTACTGTTGGCGTCTTTATGTTTTGTCCAGTAAGGGTTTTAAAAGTATCCCAAAACTTTTTAGGTTCCCTGAATCCATTTAGATTTTCCGTTGCTTTTTCCCACCTCACGCGATTGTCGTTTGCTATTGCCTTTTTAACTTCGTCGTGGAGGCGATTATACACGGCTTTAAGTTCGACCTTTTTAGTTGGAAGTTTGATTTGTATGCACAGAAGGCCTTTCTTTATTGTTTTATTATTTGGAGTGTGGTTTCAGTTATTCTGTTGGCCCGCGGTTTAACCGTCTATTTGGGACAAATCGCACCAAGAGTGTTGTTAATTACTTCGCTGAGATTGGTACTTGCTTGTTCGAGCTCGCAGGTATTCATTGGGTCGTTTTTATTTATTTTAACCTGAATTATTTTTCTGAAGAGGTCCCAGTCAATTTTGGATAGATTCCTCCTACTCATTGTGGGGTATCTCGTGGGTCCGGTGAAACCGTGTAATGTGGTATCGTTTCCGTTGCGTTACTGTCCGCCGATTTCCCATCATTATGGATCTCCGCACTGGTTGTTACTATTGTAACATCCATGGTGTCCGAGGTCTCAACGACAACAACGCCCGGTTATCGGTGTCTGTCGACGCTTTCCGTTTTTTTTTAGCCACCGTTTCTGTTTCCAGGGGCTCGCCATTTTCTTGGACGTCTGTATCCAATTTCCTTTTCGGTCGCGGCGTAATCTGATATTAACCACATCACAGGTGGGAACGGAGTTGCCTCTTGCTCTATGAGCGTACGCAATCAGTTATCTTGACTGGCAGTAACGAGTTCCGAGTCCTGATTTGGTGGTACCTCCAAAGAGATGGTGTGCATAGGTGCATATGATTCATGAATGAATGAATGAAAGGTTTTAGCGCGCCGAAGGCGCGCAGGAACGGTGTGGGATTTACAAATCCATTGCGACCCGGTTAACCTTATTTTATTTCACTTGGATCACACAGGCCTAGCTTTCCTATTGCCTCAAATGGGGTCCGAGGGGTATGCACGCGGTTAGAATCCCCGGCAGTTTACGCTGGAGTGATAGATTGTCAATATTCAATCCCTCAACGCCATTAACACTATTAGAGAGTGGGCTCTATTCGGTTCCAGATCGGCGATGGTAGAGGTTTGAGTCCCTGTTCCACCATGGTGGCGAGCCAGAATATAATGTTGTGCAATGGAAAATTTAAAGGAAGAAGAGAAAAGATATGATTCAACATTTTAACCACTCTATATATGTACATTTACTTGTTCACAGTTTACACAAATCTAAAGCAAACTACAGTCTTTTCTTTAAACATTAATCAGCAGCTGATTTGTCTTCATGGTCTCAGTTAAAACTACCACAGTGTTTGTCGTTTGTAAGTTGATTTGTCCTTTTAAAACAAATCAGTATTTGTCTTAAAAACAACAAACACTGAGGCCATGAAGACAAATCAGCTGCCGATAAGTTGTCAGTTAAAACAACAAACACTGTGGTTGTTTTAACTGAGGCCATGAAGACAAATTAGCTGCTGATTAGTTGATTTGTGCTTTTAAAAACAAATCAGTTTTTGTCTTCATGGCCTCAGCTAAAAACATAACGTAAGAAAAAAACAAACACATAACATAAGAAAAAAAAAGAAAAATGCTGGAAATGAATGGTCGGTCAGTCCATTTATTGTGGGTAGAGCAGGTAATTAGCTACTAATCCCTATACCTTAATAAGTGCACTTTCACCTACACTTTTACCTGATAATTGTGTAGGCGAAAGTGCCCTGTAGGCGAAAGTAGACGACACCATTCGTGTGAATACAACTCACGAAGAGAAGAAGAAAATTTTCTGCTCGGAACTGTTTATAAGTATCTTTTTAATATTAGTTTTTATTTCAGGGAAGTTTTTATATATTTAGTTTTGCAAGTGTGTTTGGGGAGGATCGTAGGGTGTAATAAGGAGATTTAGTTGAGAGGTTTTGCCAATTTTGCCGTTTGTTTACCTTAGTTACCTTTTTTTCGTGTGTGTTTGTTGCCCTGGTGTTTTTGTCGTTTTTGGTCATTGGATTCTGTATATTATTTGTAATCATGAATGGTAAGTGTACGACAGGTGTTCAGGCGGAGGTAAGTATGGGTGTTAAGGGAGGTCTGAGGGAGGTGAGTCGAGGGGTGCAGGTGGGGGAGAGTGAGGATCCGGAGGCATGCAGACAGTGTAATATGAGGTATGGTGATGGTCGGTCAGTGGAGAGTAGTGGGGTATGTGCGAATTGCAGGGATATTTTACAGTTGTTAGAGAAGTGTGTTGGATTCGAGCGGGAGATTGCAGAGCTGAGAGGGAGGTTGGGGAGGGCCGGTGTATCTGGAGTTACCCTGTTGAAGGTTACCTACGATGGTGAGGTGGAAGGTGGGTGGAAGGTCGTTGTGGACTCAAGGAGGAAACTGGGAAGCAGGAAACGTGGGGGAATAAAACTTGATGTGGGGGGTGTAACTGAGGAGGGGGGTTCTAGTAGGAAAAAATTCGGAAGGTGGCGTCAGGTCAGGGCTACGTCGAGTCCGGAAGCCAGAGTCGGCGTAAGGCTGCCAAGGTTGCCAGGCGGTGTTTAGAAAACAGGTTTAGTGTTTTAGACTCTGATACCCCTGGGGACGAGAGTGAGGGGGGAAAGTGTGGGGGTGAGATGGTTGTTGATGATGATAGGCCAGTCGGGGTAAGGAGGGCGGTCAAGAGAAAGAGGGGGCCAGGAGCTTGCAAAACGAGAGGAGGTGCAGATGATATAGGAACTGGGGCCAGAAGAAGAAAATTAGTTGTAGCGGGGAGCAGCATTGTACGTGGGATTGACAATGTAGTTTGTGGTCCTGATAGTTCCAATCGAACAGTCTTGTGCTTTCCGGGGGCGAAGGTGGAGGATCTCAGGGACCGGGTAGATGGCATTGTGGCAGGGTCAGGACCGGAACCGGTAGTGGTGGTCCATGTGGGGACCAACAATATCAGGGAGAGAAGGTCAGTAAGTTTGATGGAGTCGTATAGAGGCTTAGTCGGCAAACTGCTAAGTAGAAATGCAAGGGTAGTCGTATCCGGGGTCCGTCGTTCCTGTCCTTGGAGGTGGGGACGAACGGAACTCAAGGATTTTGGCGCTAAATGAAGAGTTAGAGGACTACTATGTTGATCTGGGAATTCCCTTTATCGACCATTGGGACACGTTTTGGGGCAATGGGAGCATGTACGGGCGTGACAGGCTGCATCTTAGCAGGGCGGGGAAACGGGTATTTGGGGATAAAATTCTACGGGTAGCAGAGCCTTTTTTGGAGAGGAGCGGGGTGGGAGGTCAGAGGCAAGTATAACTAGAGTGGACATAGGTGGGGTGAACAAGAGTGAGGGGGACAGAATAAGTTTACCAAGACTAGCACCAGAAAACAATGGGCCCAGTAGGCTGAAGCCAATGAACCTCGGTACCCTGAAAGTGGGTTATAGCAACATCCAGGGTCTCCACCGGAAAGTAAGTGAAATTGCTACATTGATCGAGGCAGAGGAGTTTGATGTCATGGGCTTAAGCGAGACGTGGGTAAGACACGAGGAACGGGTAGACCAAGGAAGCGGGTGTGTGTGGGTAGGTGTAGGGCGAACGGAAGGCCAGAAAAAGGGGGGGGGGGTAGGCATGTACATTAAAGAGGATTTAAAACCGTCGCTGATTACAGATCTGGAAGATATCATCACCTCGGCTGATGTGTCAAAAGAAATTGGATGGGTAAAGATCAGTCTGAGAAACAAAAGTATTGCCCTTGGGATTGTGTACTGTGCGGTGGAGGGAAGTAAACCCGAGTGGAATGACTCGATATACTCAACACTAAGGTCCAAATTCACTGAACTAGAAAACAGGGGGCTCGGTATAATTCTGATGGGCGACTTTAATGTACACATAGGTGACAAGGAAGAAGGCATATAGGGTGGGGACAAGAAAGTCAACAGGAATGGAAGGAAGCTGTTGAACTTCACAAATGAGCTCGGTCTGGGATCCGCAAGTATACAGAAGAAGTCTCCTTGGCTACGAATCGAAATTAAGTATTTTTCATGTTTACTAATCATATATATTTCATTTTCAGGTTATTTTATTCAACTTTGTGGGGAGGTAGTTTAGTATAGTAACTGGGACAAAGTTAGGAGGTCTTAAATAAAACTGTGAGCGCTAAGTTGTCGAACGGTTCGTCGTGTTGCCTTTTGTCGCGTGTTTACAGTTTTCCCTGTCCGATCGCGTAATTTTGTTTTGATGATGGCGAGCAAGTCTGTTCAGACGGAGGTAAGTATGGAGGTAAATACGTGTAATATCGCGGTCCAGGTCAACGGTGCCAACGGGGTAAGTATTGGTGTGCAGACAGAGGTCACTGGGGGTGTCGGTCAGAGCCGGGTTGGTGGGGCCACCGATGGCGATATTGGGCTTGAAGTTTGTAAACAGTGTTCTATGATGTATGGGGACTGTCGTTCGATGGGATATGGAGAGGTATGTGCAAACTGTCAGGAAATCCTCCACCTACTTGAGACAATTGTTAAGTTTGAGGGGGAGATTGCTGAGCTGAAGGGAAAACTTGGTAGGGCGGGGCTGTCTGGAGTTACGCCTGTGAAAGTAGCTTTCCGAGAAGGATGGATGGTTGTCGGTGGTTCCAAGAGGAAACATGGGGGTAGAACCTTTGATGTGAATGAGGTAGGTGATGAGGTGGGGGCTGCTAGAAAAGTACGTAGGACAGATGAGGGGGGCCCAGGCCGGAGCAATGCTGTAAAGCGTTTGGCGTGGACTATGAAAAGTGGTAGGAGAGGGGGGCCAGAGAAGCAGGTAGATAGGGGTGTAAAGTCCAAAGGCAGTGGGGAGTGCAGCACCAGAAACAGATTTGATGTGCTCGATTCGGAAGAGTCAGAGGAGGGGATGGAGGTAGTTGCAACATATAGTAGCTTGGGGTCTAGGCCAGGAAAAAGGAGGAGGGATCCGGGAGAAGACCAGGGGAGTAGTCCAGGTAGTTCAGGGCCTGGAAAGAGACGGAGGGACAAGGATAGGAGTAATCCTAGGTCAAAGATACCGATACCGATAGTGATTCCGAGTGGGGCTGTTGGAGAGGAAGAGGACGCTGTAAACAATAGGAGACTAGAGGAGATAAATAGGGCGAGGGCCAAAAGTAAGTTGGTGGTTGCGGGAAGTAGCATAGTTCGGTGGATCGACAAGGTTGTCTGTGGTCCGGACAGTAAAAATAGAACAGTTCTGTGCTTTCCGGGGGCTAAAGTGGAGGACCTGAGGGATAGAGTGGACGGTATTGTAGCTGGGTCGGGGCCTGATCCGGTAGTGGTATTACATGTGGGGTCCAATAACATCAGGGAGAGGAAATCAGTTCGTTTGGTGGACACATACAAGGACCTAATTAGTAAGCTACTTAGCAGGAATGCTCGGATCATCGTTTCAGGGGTGCTCCCCGTTATGGGTGGTGGGAATGAGAGGAACTCGCGGATTATGGCACTAAACGAGGAGCTGGAAGAGCACTGCAAAGACTTGGGAATACATTTCATTGACCACTGGGATTCATTCTGGGGACAAGGAGAGTTGTATGGGCGAGACGGATTGCATTTAAGTAGGATGGGTATAGACCTGTTGGGCCAAAAAATTTTACAGGTGGCTGGGCCTTTTTTGGAGAAAAGGGGGGTAGGGGACCACAGCCGATAACCCAGAGGGGCACAAATGCTGGGAACATAGGAAGAACAACAAACATGCACAACACAGGGACATACCAGGGGTATAATAATGTGCCAGTGATGACAAAAAAACAAAGATTCATTAAGTTTGGGTACTGCAACATCCAGGGTCTGCACAAGAAAGTAAGCGAAATATCAACAATGATGGAAGAAGGAGACTTCGATATAATGGGTCTAAGTTAGACGTGGATACGACGGGATGAGCGGGTTGATCAGATGAAGGGTTGCGTGTGGATAGGAGCTGGGCGAACTGAGGGTCAGAAACGGGGTGGGGGTGTTGGCATCTACGCTAAAGAGGAATTACAGCCCTCATTGATTACAGATCTCACAGAAGCAAGGACTCAGATTCCAGTATCCAACGAAATAGTCTGGGCAAAAATCAAGTTAGGAAGCAGGAGTGTTGCCGTTGGTGTTGCATACTTAGCAGTGGAGGGAAGTAAGCCCGAGTGGAATGATTCAATATATACAACTCTTAGATCGAATATCACAGAGCTTGAAAGCAGAGGGTTCAGTATTGTCCTAATGGGGGACTTCAATGGGCACATCAGGGATAAGGAGGAGGGCATACAGGGAGGTGATAGGAAAATTAACACAAATGGGCGGAAGATGTTGGACCTATCAAAAGAGCTTGGTTTAAAGATCCTGAACACGGATGCGAAATGTAAGGGTAAATGGACCTGGGAGAGGAACGATAAGAAAACAATAATTGATTATATACTCACTGACGTTAGCGTATGGAGGGAGGTTATAGATGTAGAAATAGATAACGAGGGAAAAAATGACTTGGGTAGTGATCACAACCTGATAACAGTTAAGATTATGGGCAAAAAGACGAATAGAGACAGAAATACCTTCAAGGAAGTTTGGGGACTAAAACAAGGAGCCGACTGGAAGCAGTTTCGGGAAAAACTAAAACCAAGTCTTGAATGTATACCTAGGGATGCAAATGTCCAGAGTATTTCAGATGGCATAGTAAATAGCCTAACAGAGGCAGGGAAGGATTGTATAGGAAGGGTGAGGGTCCCAACGAGAGAGCTCGGATACAGGGTTAACGAGGGACTGAAAAAGGCTATAAAAGAAAGGAAGGTAAAATGCGCTGCTTACAGAAGAAGTAGGAAGCTTAAAGGGGTGGATAACAATGACACGAGACTAATGAAAGGAGAATATGAACTGGCACGGAAAAAGGTGAATGAGATAAAGAATAATAATAGGAAGGAGCGCAATTGCAGTCTTGCCAGAACAATAAAGAAAACGGGGGGTTCGAGCTCAAACGTATTTTGGAACTGGGTAAATAAACGGGGGAAAAGTAGTGTGCAGAGTATCAAAGTGGATGGGGAAAGTACAGAAGATAAAGGCCGTATCGCTTCAGAGTTAGTCAAGCACTGGGAAAAGATAAACGATAGGCGATGGGGCAGTGGGTCCCCACCAAAAAGAAATACACTGGTGGAGGAGAACCTATCCAATCGTGTATGTAGCGAAATAACGGCAGAAGAAGTGCGGAACGTGGTCTCGAAATTAAAAAATGGTAAAGCGGGAGGGACTGATGAAATTCCGAACGAATTCCTCAAAAATGGAGGGGAGGCACTTATTGAAGTCCTGACAAACCTTTTCAACCTGGCTCTGCGAAAGCAAAAGGTCCCCAGAGAGTGGAGGGAAAGTAAGGTGTCGTTCATACACAAAAAGGGGGATAAGGAAGTTCTAGATAACTATAGGGGGATATCAGTTAGTAGTAACATCGGAAAAGTATTCTGTAAGGTCATATACGGTAGACTTGAGGAAGTTATTGAAGAGAAAGGTTTTTTAGGAGAAATTCAAAATGGTTTCAGGAAAGGTCGAAGAGTCACTGATCACCTATTTACACTCACCCAACTGATAGAATCAACAAAGGCTGAAAAGATAAAGATGTTTCTGGCATTTCTAGATGTGAAAAAAGCGTACGACCGAGTGTGGAGGGAAGGTATGTGGCGAAAGCTCGAGGGCATCGGACTGTTGGGTGACTTTGTGGGAATCATGAAAGCACTGTATACAGATGTGCAAAGCCAACTCAGTCTAGGGAGTATCACTACAAAACGAGTCCCTATGGATATAGGCCTCAAGCAGGGGTGTATCTTTTCACCGATTTTGTTTGCATTGTATGTTAAAGATTTAGGGGACGAACTAATTCAGAGTGCGGAGGGGGTAAATGTTGGAGACATAAAGGTACCAGGCTTATTCTTTGCGGACGACATGGTGTTAATGTCTAGAACTGAACAGGGGCTAGAGAAATTGCTGGAAATTGTTGGTAGATATGGGAACACTTGGCGGCTCGAACTAAATGAAAATAAAAGCAAGGTAATACCCGTTGGACGCAAGGTAGATATGACGAAGAGATGGAGAGTGGGGGAGTTCTCAATCCCCGAAGGGGAAAGCAAACAAATCACTGTAGGAGAAACGGGAGAGTATGAGTATCTAGGGGTAAGCATAAATATAACGGGAAGAGGGGTGTACAGAAATTACTCAGCCAAACTGATTCTGAAGGGGAAAAGAATTCTGAACCAACTAAAACTTTTAGGGAAAAATAGTTTCAACAAGGTCTTTGTGGGGAAAACACTGTGGGAGAGGGTGGGTTTACCAAGTATAACGTATGGCACGGACGTGATTCCATTAAACCAAACCGTTATTAAGAAGTTGGAAAGTACTCAGAATGATGCCGGCAGATGGATAACAGGGTCGAGTAATGCTGCAGCTTTGGAAGCAGTAAGGGGGGAGCTTGGGTGGATGAAAATCAAGGACAGGGTAGATTTGGGAAAACTGTGTTACTTTAACTACTTGAGAAACCTGCCTGACAACCGGTGGTGCAAATTGATGCTCGATACCATTTGGAATTCTAATATAGATACGGGGTGGTCAAAACATGTGAGGGAACTAATGGACAATTACTCTATAGAGGTCACAAACATAGAAGTAGGAATGAAAGAAGGCAAAAGGTTTGTCAAAGAGAGAGTCATGGAAGATTGCAATCGAAACTGGCGAGCAGGGGTTAGCGTGAAAAGATCACTGCAGGGGTTACAATATAAAGAAAAGCCAGCTTTTGAGAAGTACCTAGATGGCACCTTTGGAGGGTCACTGCTGTTCAAACTGAGATCAAGATCACTGGAGCTTCGGGGAAAAATTGGGAGAGATGGAGAAAAGGGGGATGCCAAATGTGCCACTCTGGAGTAGTGGAGACCCTGGAACATTTTCTCTTGGAATGCCCACAGTATATACCTCATAGAATAAAATTTAC
The DNA here is from genome assembly GCA_031216915.1 of Pictodentalium vernedei. Lineage (NCBI taxonomy): Eukaryota > Metazoa > Mollusca > Scaphopoda > Dentaliida > Dentaliidae > Pictodentalium > Pictodentalium vernedei. Next base: position 185,707,129 of record CM062293.1, read on the forward strand.
TGGAAGAATAATGCAGAAGTGGGGCGAAGAAACAAAGGATAGATGGCTGAAGGGGGACACGAGGGAGAGGGTAGGAATGCTTATTGAAGAAATTGAAAAAGAGGAAGTGAGGGACACTATTAAGCAGTTTATATCTGAATGCTGGGAGGAGAGGAGGGGAAGAGGGGGTGGGGTACAGGGGGAATGATGGCCTTCTCTTATGAGGACCGCGACAAATCAGCGGCTGGCCAAAGAGTTATTATTAATGAAGATTCTGAACAGGGACGCTAGATGTAAGAGGAAATGGACCTGGGAGAGAAACGACAGAAAATCAATAATTGACTACATTCTCACAGATATGAATTTATGGAGGGAGGTGATAAGGGTAGAAGTGGATGATGAGGGCAAAATGGAGTTGGATAGTGATCACAACTTGATTACAGTGACGACGAGGGCCAAAAACCTAGAGAAAAGGAAAGGAAGCTTCAAGGAGATTTGGGAACTCAAAAAGGATGCCGACTGGGCGAAGTTCGAAGAAAAACTGAAACCAAAGCTTGCAGCCGTACACAAGGGGGGTAGTGTCCAGAAGATGGCCGATGCCATAGTTGCGAGCCTAGTGGAGGCAGGGAAGGAAAGTGTAGGAAAGATTAGGGTGCCAACACGGGAACTTGGGTACAGAGTGAACGAAGAACTGAAAAGAGCCATAAAGGTTAGAAAAGCTAAATGTGCTGCATACAGGAGAAGTAGAAAACTGAAGGGGGTGGAAAGCAATGAGGCCATGGTAGCAAAGGAAGAATACCAACAAGCACGAAATAAAGTAAACAAGATTAAAGACGACAACCGGAGAGTGCGAAATAGCAGTCTTATTAGGACGATAAGAACGACAGGGGGGTCGAGTTCGAGCGTATTTTGGAAATGGGTGAACAAACGTAACAAAGGGAATAACCAACAGAGCATTAAAGTAGATGGCAGAGTTACAGAAGAGCGAGATCAAATCGCATTAGAACTAGTCAAGCACTGGGAAAAGGTAAACGATAAGCGACGGGGCATGGGGAACCCACCGGAGTGTCCGAACCAGGTCGAGGAAAATCTCTCGGACTTCGTGTGCAGCGAAATCAAAACTGATGAGGTGCGAAGGGTGATCTTAAAATTGAGGAATGGAAAAGCGGGAGGGGTGGACGAAATTCCTAACGAGTTTATCAAAAAAGGGGGAGAGTAACTCTTGGAAAGCCTAACTGCCCTATTCAATTTAGCCATAGAAAAACAAGAGGTCCCAAAGGAGTGGAGGGAAAGTAAAGTGACATATATTCACAAAAAGGGGGGAAAAGACATCTTGGATAACTATCGAGGGATCTCTGTCAGCAGCAACATTGGAAAAGTCTTTTGTAAAGTCCTGTATGGGAGATTAGAGGAGGTGATTGAGGAGAAGGGTTTTTTGGGAGAAACCCAGAATGGCTTCAGGAAGGGAAGGAGAGTCACTGACCATCTTTTCACGCTATCCCAAATGATAGAGATCTTTGGGTGGCCTGCGTGATAAAGAGAAGCCTGGTTTTGAAGAGTACCTTGATGGCACCTTTGGGGGGTCACTGTTGTTCAAGCTGAGGTCGCGGTCCCTGGAGCTGAGGGGAAAAATTGGGAAAAACAGAGAAAAGGAGTGCCAGATGTGTAACGTGGGCGTGGTGGAGAACCTGGAACACTTTCTTACAGAATGCCCAAAATACCAGTCTAAAAGAACAAAATTCACGGGGAGTATAATGGAGAAGTGGGATGGGAGAATGAAGGACATGTGGTTAGGGGGCGACTCAAAGGAGAGGGTTAATATACTAATCTGAGAGATTGGGAAGAATGGGGCAAGGGATGTCATCAAGCAGTTCGTCTCCGAGTGTTGGGAGGAGAGAAGAAGCGCGGGAATAGGGGGAGGCAGTTGGTAGAACACGGGTAACCAAGACCTTCTCATACGAGAACCGCGACAAATCAGCGGCCGGCCGAAGTGTTATTATTATTACTTTCATAGATGTTTGGATGGGCTCCGTACAGCTAGACTATTGTTATAAAAACTTTTTTTTTAACAATATTTTTATTTCATTAATTTGAAACCGGGTTTGGCGAACAGGCTAGACCAATCTTAAAGTCTTACCCTTACATTATAAAATTATATTGTATGGTACTTGTGCAGTTGGGCAAAACGAATAATAGGTATCAAGATATACTTCCAAATTAATGGAAAACTTATTTCCAGTGCAAATAAGGCATAGTGCGAACACTGCCGACATTATGAATGCTCCAAATAATCTTTCTTGCAGCGCGAAAAACGTACTTAGCCACGTGACTGCATTACCTTCTTAATCATAATTATTTAAAAGGATCTTGAGAAGCTACATATCATTATTCTTGTCCCGTCATACGCTTGTATAAAGAGTAGTAGCTAGGCCCCTCTGCAACACACCACCGGAAAGTGATCGCCTGTAGTACGCATTCATGCCCCGACCAAATAGGTTACCATGCAGACCTGTCTACGAACCAGGGAAGTTTCTTTGGGTGGTCCCCGAAAGGGGCTGTTGTCGTTTTCTGCCATCGATCGGATCCAACACTGAAAACAGAATCCAACACGAAGCCTACTCAACCACCGTCGATTGCCTGAGACAGACTATACTTGCCAATGATGGCCCACTACAAAAATCATCCCATAAGTGGCAGACTATACTTGCCTGAAAACATCATCACCGTGCCCTCGGGGAGAGGTAGCACCTTTGCTGAAAGGACCCCCTTTCGCACTGGTCCTCACCTGAGGGACTAGATCAAAGAACATCAAAAGACCGCCACAACCCCTAAGAATACCATGAACCGAGACATCCGCTGAGTACCCCCCGTTTTCCTCCTTTTGACGCGCACGGACATGCTGCAAGAACCCATCTTCAACAGTCAAAGAGGGTCAAAAGAGGCGTTCGGCGCACAAAAACCATTACATCTTTTGGATCCCTTTTGGATCCCTTCGAGTCGACAATTGACCGTAATGGGAGTGCAGACCATCAAGCTTCAATACAACAAGCTTGCAATATCAAAAGCAAAAGTAAAAAGTGAAGACTTGTGAGATCTTAGATCCATTTATACCTGATATGATCCGCTATCACTGTCCTACTGTCCTGGAGATCGACTTTATCAAACCATCGCGCATCTCCTTTAGGAGACAAATTTATTTGTATTCACAGGGCCACTATCGCGAACTGAATGACGCGCTCGCTGGTGTAAACTGGGGTACTATTTTCAATGCATCGAGTCTGGATATAATTGTCTCTGAGTTCTCTAAAGAGCTACTTAACACTGCTTCCGTCATATACCCAACAAATGGATCACTGTTAGAAAGTATCAACCAAAATAGATGCAAAACGAAATAAGATTACTGATAAGACAGAGGAAAGGGTTATATCGCGTTGCCAAACGCAATGGTCTCCCACAGTCCTTTGAAAAATACAAACAGAAGAGAAACGAAGTGGTCTCGGCCATCAGGAAGGCGAAGGCAGCTTATGTTGCGAACGTACAGTCAGTACTCACTAGTCGTGCAACTACGCCAGCCCAGTGGTGGAAAACCCTTAAGACGTTCATTGGCAACACCAATTCAGATATTCCGGCTATCAGTCATTTGGACAAAACGTACGTCACAAACAGGGAAAAAGCTGATGTGTTTAATGAATACTTTAGCTCTATCTCATCAGTGGATGACTCTCATGCATCCCTACCTATGCTGGCCACACCCACCCCTTACTCAATAGACAGGATAATCATACAGAGCAGTGATGTATACGAAGCGCTAAAATCCCTTAATGCATCAAAGGCTGCAGGACCTGATCTTATAAGTCCCCGGTTGCTGAAGGAATGTAAATTATCCCTATGTGAACCTCTCTCAGTAATCTTCAATATTCTCCTGAACAATAATTACTTTCCACTTATGTGGAAAAAGGCTAATGTAACGCCTGTTTTAAAAAAGCATCCATCCAATTTAGTAACGAACTATCGTCCGATTTCCCTCCTTAGTTGTGTTGGCAAGGTTTTTGAAAAATGTATTTTCAAACAGTTGTGGAAGTACTTGAGCGACAACAACATCCTAAGTCAATTTCAGTCGGGATTCACCCCTGGTGATTCGACTATACTTCAACTAACTGACCTCTATGACGAATTCTGCCGAGCCCTCGACGACGGAAAAGAGGTTCGCGTAGTCTTCTGCGACGTCAGTAAAGCTTTCGATAAGGTGTGGCATGTTGGTCTCATTCGCAAGCTGGAAAAAATTGGAGTGTCAGGTGATCTACTAGCATTTTTAAAATCGTACCTCTCCGACAGGGTCCAGAGGGTCGCAATTGCCCCCGAGACCTCATTCTTGAGACCGATAAACTCTGGAGTCCCTCAGGGGTCGATAGTTGGCCCCTTATTATTTCTCATATATATCAATGACATAACAGATAACCTCTTGAGTAGCATTCGGCTCTTCGCTGATGATACATCATTGTATCTAATAGTTGAGAATCCAACCCAAGCAACAACTGTGATCAACCAGGATCTGACTACAATAGAGCATTGGGCCAAGACGTGGTTGGTTGAGTTCAATCCTAAAAAATCTGAGACCATGCTCATATCGCACAAGGTTAGCCCTGCTGTGCACCCACCACTGTTTCTTGGTAATGCCCAGATATCGGAAGTTAAAAATCACAAGCACCTTGGAATTATCTTAAATGATGCATGTACGTGGAATGACCACATTGAACATATCTGCGGTAAAGCATGGTCTCGCGTAGATTTACTGAGGAGGCAAAAGTTTACTCTTGACCGCTGTGTCCTTGAAAAGATTTTCTTTGCCTTTATTTGGCCTCTTCTTGAATATGGTAGCACAATTTGGGACAACTGCACGGTGAGTAATAAAAATGATTTGGAAAAAGTACAGTTGGCTTCAGCAAGGATGGTGACTAGCGCAACCATGAGTGCTAGGACATCCGCGTTGTACAATGAAACCCGCTGGGACTCACTTGAGGAAAGACGTCGCAAATACAAACTGAAACAATTTTTCCGAATGTTCCACCATGCGACGCCCCCATATATTGCTAATAAGGTACCTCCAATAGTCTCCTCCACCAGCCGAATTCTCAATCTCCGAGCAGGTGATGACCTCCGAGTTCCCTTCTGCAACACCCAACTGTACCAGTCTTCATTTATACCGAGAACTACAAGCCTATGGAACGACATACCTTTATCAATCAGAGAAAATTCATCAGTGAGTAATTTCGCAAGTTATCTTAACAGGGGCAATCTGCGACCCCCGTCTTTCTATGGCCATGCAAAATCACGAATAGGACAAGTCTATCACTGCAGATTGCGATTGTGTTGCAGTAATCTAAGCATCCATTTATTCAATAACCACCTGTCGCCTTCACCCATGGGTCAGTGTGGTGCCCTCGAGACAAGCGAACACTTTCTTTTGTTCTGTCCTGTCTTTGAAGAGGCACGCAGGTCAACAATAAAATCACTTACATTTGCACCAGATGTGGCAACACTCCTATTTGGCTCCGAATTCCTTACCAGTGAAGAAAAATTGTCTGTATTTGAAATGCTGCAGGACTTTATTCTACTTAGTAAACGCTTCCAATAATTGCGACCCTACCGCTGCTCACCTTATAGTTTACAATGGTTGGAGTCAGGGCCTAGTCGCCTTCTGGATGATCTCTCAACACAACATCTCTTTCAAGTGAGCTCCTATCGTATTATCCAATTATCTCTTCTGTTAATGGACCATCAAACTAATCTGATGATCGGTGGCGGGGTTTTGCTTGTCTGTCTTACGTAAGTTTTCTTTTTTAGTAAAAGCCCACATCAAATGAAATATCTGCGGGTTGAGGGCCTGGTTATTAGCTTCTCACACCGTTGGGTTTTGTCATGGAGGGGGGGGGGGGGTTAGGGTTCCGGGTTAGTGTTGCCGCGGGGTGACGAGTGGTGGTTCGTACATTATTGAACAAGACATTGCATGCTAATGAATAATGCGTCTTCCACTTGCAAGACACTGTTCGTTTCCCGGCGGTGCATGGTGCTGGCGGCGGTCCTCCGGAGTCGTGTCCCTTACTGAAATGAAAAACGTTATCAGCGCTCGCACCCCCCCCCCCCCATCCGTTGTCCATTAGAATACCCTCGTCTTTTATTAGCGTTAGGCTACGATTTCCAAGTGAGTCAGTTCCCTAACTGTTGTCGATCAATGTTGATGTCTTTTGCATTCAAGGTGGCCCTTTTCAATTGTCATCCTTCTCCTTCACTGTTCATCACTGTTCCTCTCGATCTACTTTCTTCATTTTTTTCTCGTTTAAACAGTATCGAAACAGACCCACCCGTTCTATCTGTCTAACTGAAATTGTGTAATCTTGCAGACTTGGGAGACGGTTTACATAAGCATTCAGCTTTCTTCCGAATCCCCTACTACAACAAGTTAGTTTGACATTTCAGGTGTTAAATGTATTCACTGAAATTTATGTACAAAACATTCAATACGTTTACACTTGTTTTCATGTATACAGTTAACTTATCTTTTTCAATAAATATTGTTTAAACTAAAAGTAAAAAAAAATTATCAATTCAAATCTATCACAAAAAATTATATTGTGAATACTAAGAAAATTTTCAAAAAAGTGTTCACCGAGAATGAACTGACCAAACGGGAATTGACCAAAAAGGAAATGACCAGGAGTGAATTGATCAAAAGGGAACGTTTTGAAATACCAATACCCCCCTCCCCCCCCCCCCCCCCCCCCCACCATAAGGACGAATATGGCACACAACATACAACCCAACACGTCTCACATACTGCAGACTTTATTCCATGGAATGTTGTCCGAGATAACGATTAATGTCGGTCGTGGCTGTGTCTCCATAACCAATGGACTCGATGCTGGTCCATTTCATGGACTTACATTAGACTGTCTTTAATATTTCGGAATAATGTTATTGAATAAATATTTTAGTTCATCCCGTGTTGCTTTCATAAACTTCACAACATTACCTCCGCATCCATAATGCAATTTTCGGATTAGTCTGGAATCTGATTGCAAGATAATGAATGCCATTAGCAAAACTGTCAGTTCATTATCAATTCAAGTGATTTCATCACCCGCCACTCAACAGTGCAGCCCTGGAAACGCTGCTTGTTAGCAGCTTGAACACAGAAGGTCTCCAATCCGTTTTATGTTTTATTCATATTACAAGCTGCTGCATTCTCCCCAGCAGTAAGAATGTGAAAGTCATTGCTTGGGGATAGGATAATTTGAAGTTTTATTCAATTCGTTCCAAAATGCTGAAAAACTGGTTAGAAAGCACACGTCGCCATTTGTTTTCTCCGAATTTGTTGCAATTTTTTGCTATTTCCCCCTCGAAGGGAATAGAATTAGAATAGGTCGTTTATCGGCCCTACTCATTTCCCTAAGTGGGCATTGCTGTAGAGCCTTACTTGACTGTTTGCTGCGTTTGAATTCGCAGACGAAAACTGAAGCTGAACGAACAGTTACCCGGGAAATAAAATAAAATAGAAACATAATCGTACGACGTGAAGGTTGGGGTCTGGGGGTGGTGGCTGTCAACAATTTCAGTATTCACCGTACTTTCTTTGCAAAAGGCACTTGATCCTAAAAAGTGTCCCTAGGAGGACTGAAATTGAATTATTATATCCTCACTCCCTAGATAACCGACGCTACCGTAAATGAAGTTACTTGGATTTATCCAGAGATTTCTTTAAAATGAGATTTTCTTACACGGGTGAAGTGAAGGCTCTCGGGTAATAATAATAAATTCCGAACTCAGCAAAGCGCGTTATTTGAAGTTACTGTCTACGGCAGTTCCTATTATTTTTTGTGATGGACAAAGAGAGAGGCATTCACGATGATGATGATGATGATGATGATGATGATGATGATGATGATATAAACGTCAATAATAATGATAATAATAATAAAATGCCTTATGGAAGAAAAAGAAAATTTGTTGCTGCGATTATAAATCTCTTGTGAGTCGGTCTGAACAGGGTCATGCCACGAGCAGCACCCAGCAGCCCTGCTGGCATCTGTTTTTTTTTTGTTGGAGGGGCTGGGGTTGAAGAGATTATGCTGCTCGTCGCTATTGCCTATCCGCATTCACTCTAGCGTGACAGCGTGACTGTGTGTGTAGCTTTTCTGGTGTCGATGCTGTCGGGTTGTGTGATTCTTATGAGTCGGTCGGAGCAGGGTCAGACAACGAGAAGCACACCGTAGCCATGCTGGCAACGGTTCGAGGTGGGTGCGTGTTTGTGGGTGCTCTGGGGTCGATGTTGTTAGAGAGCACGTGAGCGTGGTGTGATTCTCATAATAATAATAATAATAATAATAATAATAATAATAATAATAATAATAATAATAATAATATCTTTATAGCATTAAATCCACACATCGTGCTCTGTGGCTGTACAAAATTGCAAACTGCCTTACGGAAAAGGTACGTTTGTTTCAATGAAAGGTTTAATACCCGACTTGAATGATTCTAGGGAATCCATTTGTTTTAGATGGATTAGACGAGAATTCCACAGCTTTGGCCTGACAACGGCAAATACCCTATCGCCATCAATACTTAATTTAGATGAGGGCTCACGGAAAAGAATTTGCACTTGGGGATGCGACGCGCATCCCATAAGTGGATAGATGTGGGTCCTCTGTTGCTCGTATACCGCTCCTGGTGGACTGGTGGCTTCTCAGTTGGTCTTCCTGACAAATGAGTGATCCCCAGACAGGGCGTCGTTTCGCCCTGAAATGGGGTGGAACTCCTCATGGCCTTCTCTATTCTCTTCTGAAGGTGTTTGGGTTTTAGAGTCAGAATTGGTTGCATTGTTGCCGATTTTCAAACAAAGGAGCCTTTTCAGGGCCACCAAACCTACCACCAGGATCCGAATAAGATTTCGCTGATGTGTCTTTTCGTGGTAGGATTTTCCATAGCGGTTAAAGTTATTGGTGTGGCACTGGGCAGCGAGGCCGAAGTCGTTCTCTCTACTCGTTGTCACTGGTTTGCCAGAACATGGCTGTTGTTTTGCGTGGAAACGCCACAACAGGGGCAGGTCCTTAGAACGTGCCCCTGTTACGGTGTTTCCCACAGACCCATGCACGCTTTAGTTTAAACAGTATTTATTCAATAATTGACATGTGTATACATTTCACAATAACATTTGACTAACAAAAAATGAACAACACTAGATACAAAAAGTATACACAAAACAAGAAAGCATATTGTTGTGTATTAGAGGGATTCGACAGAAAGCTGAAGCTTATGTAGGTCGTCTCCCTGTCAACGTATAACTTACTCATGTAGGTGGTACAGATGAACGGAAGAACCCAAACGTCGTTGCATGAAGGCCGATGTCCTCCCTTCATTGTAAATTTACAACGTTAGTTGCTACGATTGCAGATCAAGCGGGTTAAGCGTCACATCAGAATAGATACGGGGCAGAGGAAGGCGCCTCGACTGCCAGGCAACGACGTATGGGATTGTTTAAACTTCAATGTGAAATGAAGGGTAAAAACAGAAGAAAGAACAGAAGCACTGATAGATCGAAAGAAGAGGAAAGGGACTAATATGATGCAATCAGCTTGAATACATGATACATAGAGATTATCACCATTATGCGGATGCAAAGGAGCATGGGTCCTCCACTGACAGCACACGACGAGTCGAGGACCAGTCGCGATCTATCCCCAGAGGCCGGTACAAGACGCATACTTTGCACATGCAACAGATGATAATGATGTATTTATCAGGCAATATCTTGGGAAGAAGTCTGAGTTAATACAGACCAAGTACATGTTGAATGTATGTTAAGTAAAATTTACACACAAGAGAATCGTAAGTAGGCAACTTATTAACTTCTAGTTCATTTAGTAGCGACTTAGGTGTAAGTAAACTTCAAGGCGCTAGAAGTTGGAAGGCGCGAGAGGGCATTCCACAACAGGCGTTAGACTTTCCCACTCGGAATGAGGGTGGGGGCGTAGTGTTGGGTTTCAACTATTGGAATCGCTTGCTTGATAAAATGAAGTCATGTACAACTTCGGAAATAAGGCGGTTTTCATCGTTATTCAAGAATTCTGAGCCAAATAGAAGCGTGGATGTATCTGCTACATATGGGAGTAGATTAATCGTATAATTACGAGCGTTTGAGAACAAAGGACAATGAAAGAAAAAGTGAACAGTAGTTTCACGTTCACCACATTGGCAGAAGGGACTGGGTGATAGGTGATTATCGAAAAGGTGGGAATTAAGACTGCTACAGTGCAACCGCAGCCTACAACGGTTTATCTGAGCCCTGCGAGATTTCGCATTACTATAGAACTTCGGTGGTCTTTGGTTACCATTACTGAGAAACGTTTTAAAGTTAATCAATGATGAGTTCTCGCGGACAGGTAACGGCAACTTATTCCACTGGTCCGTAACGCTGGGGATGAAAGAAGACTGATACAATTGCGTTCGGCAAAAAGGAACTCGGTGGTTTTCACTGGATCGGAGACTGCGTGATGAATTCGTCAAGGAGATAAGTGGTGGCACTTTATTGGAAATGTATGGAGGTGACATGTGATGATACATTTTGAAGAACTGAATTAGTTTATGTTTGTGGCGTCTTTCTTGCAAGGATTCCCACCGGGTTTCCGAATATAATAACGATTTACTGGCACTAACTGTTGCTCTGGTGATGATTCTTGCTGCTGCAATTTATATTTTTTCGAGTTCCGCGACATTTGTCACAGAACAATTATCCCAGACAGTGTCTGCGTATTCAAGAAGTGGCCTAATAAAGGCGAAATATATTTTTTCCAGGACACTGCGATCGAGGTTAAATTTATGTCTCCGCAACAAGTCCAAGCGAGACCAGGCTTTGGAGCAAATGTGGTCAATGTGATTATTCCATGTACATGTATTATTTAGAATGAGTCCTAGGTGTTTATGGTCAGAAACTTCCGATACCTGTGAGCCACCTAAATACAAGGGTGGGTGAGAGTTAGGATTGCTTTTACGCGATATACACATACTTTCAGTTTTGTTGGGATTGAACTCGACCAACCATGCTTTGGCCCAATGTTTGATTGTAGCCAAATCGTTATTGATTATGACCGCGGCTTGCTCTGGGTTTTCAATAATTAGATATAACGACGTATCGTCAGCAAAGAGGCGAATACTGCTGAGTAAGTCGCTAGTTATATCATTTATGTATATCAAGAACAGTAAAGACCCAAGTATAGACCCCTGGGGTACACCGGCATTGATTGGTCTCCATGACGATGACTCAGAGGCTATCACAACTCGCTGCGACCTATCCGAGAGATACGATTTTAGAAATAGAAGTAGTTCACCTGAAACGCCAATACTCTCCAGTTTGTGAATAAGACCAGCATGCCATACCTTATCAAACGCCTTACAGATATCACAGAAAACCACCCTAACTTCTTTGCCTTCATCAAGCGCACGACAGAATTCGTCATAAATGTCAGTCAGTTGGAGGACAGTTGAATCACTTGGTGTAAAACTTGACTGAAATTGAGGATATTATTTTCACTCAAAAACTGCCACAGGCGTTTGAGGACACATTTTTCAAATAATTTTCCAACACAGCTAATCAACGATATCGGGCGATAATTAGTGTCTGAGTTTGAGGGCTGTTTTTTTTAGAATTGGCGTGAAATTTGCTTTTTTCCATAATGAAGGAAAGTACGAATTATTCAGTAAAATGTTGAATAAAATTGAGAGTGGTTCGCAGAGAGAGGATTTACATTCTTTTAGAAGACGCGGGCTTATTTGATCGGGACCAGATGCCTTGGACATCTTTATCGACTTCATTGCGGCGTATACTTCACTGCAATGTAGGTTTATACTATCAATACGCTGGGAAACATGGGGTGGTGGATCTGGTAAGAAAGCATTCGAGTCGTCAACTGTCGAAATAGAACAGAAGTATTCATTGAACACTTCAGCTTTCTCAACACTTGAAGAATATATTTTGTTTAGATGAATCAGGGTGGGAATTCCTGTTGCATTACCGCTACCGATTAGTGTTTTTAGGGTCTTCCACCACAGAGATGCTGGGGTTTCATTGCTTCTCAATGTGGATTGGATTTTTGCAAGATGCTGGGCTTTGGCCTTCCTGATGGCCGATACAACCTCACTCCTTTTAAGTTTATATTTGGCCCAGTCGTGTGGGAAATTGGTACGTTTAGCCATGCGATACAGACGTTTTCTCTGTCTCATTAGTAGTCTTATTTCATTATGCATCCATGCACGCTTTCTCACACCTACGAAAAAAGAAAGTAAAAAGAAGGATTCTGTAGGTACCTGCTTGAGTAGAAAATAGGTGGATTAGTATGTAGTCATATTTACAAATGAGTGTACTTGTTTTTTAATTGAAAGTTGGAGGGAAGGGGGAAAGCCTTTACAAAAGTACCACACCCGGGGTGTTTCACGCCTTGTCTCCTCCTGATTTAGCTGAGTTGGTGAAGACAGCGCTTCCTGGTAGAAGGTCACAGCTGAGCCGTTATTACTGGCTGCTATTCACCTTCTCTTTCCCAGTTTTTGTTTATTTTTAGACATTAAATGGTTTAGCAGAGTCGGCGAAGACAGCCCTTCCTGGTAGAAGGTCACAGCTGAGCCGTTATTACTGCCTGTTTGTTCGCCTTCCCTTTGTCCTTAAGAGTACTTACATGGGCATATGACTGTGATAATTTTAGGTTGATGAGTTGGTCGCGTTTTGTACAAGACATTATTAGTTTGCGTTTGCGCGTGGACATGTCGGCTGGGATCCGTGCGGACTCTGTTCTGTCCGGCAGTTGAGTGGAGTTTAAGTTACTGCGTAAGATGTGGGTTTATTTCTAGCTTGTCGCCATTTCGTTTTATCCGATTCTTTCACTCATCAATTCGATGTTGCCTTGCTCATGAAGGCTAGCTACGCTGGTACCCCGCGGGGCTCAGAGAGCTATGCGTAAGACATAATTTTGAACTCTCTGGAGCTTGGTCATATTAGTTTCGGAAATATTTTCGGTTATAATGGCCCCGTAGTCCATCATAATAATAATAATAACACTTTGGCCGGCCGCTGATTTGTCGCGGTTCCCGGATGACAAGGCCTTGGTTACCCCTGTACTCCCAACTGCCCCCTATTCCCACGCTTCTTCTCTCCTACCAACACTCGGAGACAGACTGCTTGATGACATCCCTTGCCCCATTCTTCCCAATCTCTCCGATTAGCATATTAACCCTCTCCTTCGAGTCTCCCACTAACCACATGTCCTTCATTCTCCCACCCCACTTCCCCATTATACTCCCAGTGAATCTTATCCTTTTAGACTGGTATTTTGGGCCTTCTAGAAGAAAGTGTTCCAGGGTCTCCACCACGCCCAAATTACAAATCTTGCACTCCTTTTCACTGTTTTTTCCAATTTTTCCCCGCAGCTCCAGAGACCGCGACCTCAGCCCCCCCACCCCCCAAAGATGCCATCAAGGTACTCTTCAAAACCAGACTTCTCTTTATCACGCAGGCCACCCAAAGATCTCTTTGATTTGACCCCCTCTCGCCAATTAAGGTTACCATCCTCCGTGATCCTTTCTCTGACGATTTTTTTACCCTGGTTTGCTCCAACGTCTAGGTCCGAGATCTCCAATGAGTAGGCCTCTATAAGTTCCCTCACTTGGACCATCCATACTGTCTTGATATTTGAGTTGAAAATTCGCAGGAACATTACTTTACACCATCGGCTGTCGGGGAGATTTACCAAATAATTAAGATAACCGAGTTTCAATAAGTCTATCCTGTCCTTGAGCCTCATCCACCCAAGCTCACCCCTGATTGTTTCTAGTGCTGCGGCACTACTCGACCCCGTTATCCATCGGCCTGTGTCGTTCTGCAGGATTTCCAAGCTCTTTACAGCCGTCTGGTTTAGGGGTACCACTTCCGTTCCATATGTTATACTTGGCAGACCCACCATTTCCCAAATGGTTTTCCCCACGAAAACCTTATTGAAACTGTTTCTCCCTATAAGTTTCATTTGGTTAAGGATTCGCCTCCCCTTCAGAATCAATTTATTGTGTGGTTTCGGTAGATGCCTCTTTTTGTGATGTTTATATTTACCCCCAGATACTCGTAGTCACCTGTCTCTCCCACACTAAGAAGTTTGCTGCTACCTTCCGGAATACAGAACTCACCACCCACTCTCCACCTTCGAGTGGGGTCCACTTTGCGACCCACAGGTATAACTTTGCTCTTGCTTTCATTAAGTTCGAGTCTCCATTTGCTACCATATTTCCCAACAATTCCCAGCATTTTCGCTAGCTCCTCTTCGCTTTCTGGCACTAGCACCATATCGTCTACAACAAATAGCCCTGGGATCTTCAAGTCCTCAACTGCTACCCCCTCGTCGCTATGCAGGGGTTCATCTCCTGAACCTTTGATGTACAATGCAAAAAAGAATTGGCGAAATGATACACCCTTGTTTTAGGCCTATCTCCATGGGCACACGTTTTGTTGTTATGTTACCCAGGCTAAGTTCACTCTGTACATCTTTATATAATGCTTTCATAATTTCAACAAACCCGCCTCCCCAAGTTCAGAGCCTCAAGCTTGCGCCACATGCCCTCCGTCCATACTCTATCGTGTGCATTTTTAACATCCAAAAAGGCCATAGACATCTTTTGCTTTTTTTGCTTTTGCGGATTCTGTCACTTGGAATAGCGTGAAAACGTGGTCAGTGACTCTCCTTCCCTTCCTGAAGCCATGCTGGATCTCTCCCAAAAAACCCTTCTCCTCAATCACCTCCTCTAATCTCCCATACAGGACTTTACGGAAAACTTTTCCAATGTTACTACTGACAGAGATCCATCGATAATTATCCAAAACGTCTTTTTCCCCCTTTTTGTGAATAAATGTCACTTTGCTTTCTCTCCACTCATTTGGGGCCTCTTGTTTTTCTATGGCTAAATTGAATAGGGCAGTTAGGCTTTCCAAGAGTTCCTTTCCCCCTTTTTTGATAAACACGTTAGGAATTTCGTCCACCCCTCCCGCTTTTCCATTCCTTAATTCTGAGATCACCTTTCGCACCTCCTCCGTTTTAATTTCACTGCACACAAAGTTCGATAGATTTTCCTCGACCTGGTTCGGACACTCCATGCCCCATCGCTTATCGTTTACCTTTTCCCAGTGCTTGATTAGTTCTAATGCGATTTGATCTTGCTCGTCTGTAACTCTGCCATCTACTTTAATGCTCTGTTGGTTATTCCCTTTGTTACGTTTATTCACCCATTTCCAAAATACGTTCGAACTCGACCCCCCTGTCATTCTTATCGTCCTAATAAGACTGCTATTTCGCACTCTCCGATTATCGTCTTTAATCTTGTTTACTTTATTTCGTGCTTGTTGGTATTCTTCCTTTGCTACAGTGGCCTCGTTGCTTTCCGCCTCCCTTCAGTTTTCTGCTTCTCCTGTATGCAGCACATTTAGCTTTTCTACCCTTTATTGCCCTTTTCAGTTCTTCGTTCACTCTGTACCGAAGTTCCCGTGTTGGCACTCTAATCTTTCCTTCACTTTCCTTCCCTGCCTCCACTAGGCTCGCAACTATGGCATCGGCCATCTTTTGGACACTGCCCCCACCCACCCCCCCCCCCCCCCCCCCCATGTGTACGGTTGCAAGCTTTGGTTTCAATTTTTCTTCGAACTTCGCCCAGTCGGCATCCTTATTGAGTTCCCAAATCTCCTTGAAGCTTCCTTTGCTTTTTACTAGGTTTTTGGCCCTGATCGTCACTGTAATCAAGTTGTGATCACTATCCACCCCCATTTTACCCTCATCATCCACTTCTACCCCTATCACCTCCGTCCATAAATTAATATCTGTGAGAATATAGTCGATTAATGATTTTTTGTCGTTCCTGTCCCAGGTCCATTTCCCCTTACACCTCGCGTCTCTGTTCAGAATCTTCAGACCAAGCTCATTTGTGAAGTTCAACAGCTCCCTCCCATTCTTGTTGACTTTCTTGTCCCCACCCTCTATGTCTTCTTCCTTACCACCTATGTGTCCATTAAAGTCACCCATCAGAATTACACTGGGCGTACAAAGGCTTTATTGAGTTTCGCCCCAGTTGGCACCGCAGAGTTTCCTCATTAAGTGAATCCGTTTGGTGGCTTTGCCTTATGTTTCCGCTAGATGGGTTTTAAATTTTAGATTTTTGTCTATTGTTATGCCTAGGAATTTTGATTCGTTTTGGTTTTTTATTTCGGTTCCGTCTACTTTTAGTTTTGGTAATTGGACAGGAGACCCGACTTGAGAAAGTGATCATTTGTGTTTTGGTGGCATTTAATTTAACTCTCCGTCTGGCACACCATGGTTCCTGATCGTCGATAACTTCTTACATTTGTTTCCTGACAGTTGCTTGAATGCCATATGCCCACACACCCATGTCATCAGCAAATTGGGACATGTCGGCGTGCCTTATCAACGGCATGCCTTATCAACCCCAGGTCTATTGTAAACAAAACATTTGACATCCGAGATATTATGGATGACAACAACATTAACTTGGGCCTCATCACCGAGACATGGGTCTCTTCTAATGACACCCTAACTGTTGGTGAATTACAGCATAATAACAAAACTTTCCTTCACACACCTCGACCATCTCGGGGTGGCGGAGTTGGGATGCTTTTTAACAGGGATGTGAATATAAAAACTGACTCGAGATATAAATTCCAATCTTTCGAGTCAATGATGGGCACACTAACAACTGGGCCCCTTTCATTACGAATCATAATTGTTTACAGACCCCCACCCAGTGCTAAAAACAAACTCTCCTTTGGTTTCGTTGGATACTTACTCGCTGCACCGGCACTTTTCATAATAGCGGGGGATTTCAATGTCCACTACGAGAACACGAACGACCCCTGTGCGAGACGATTCCTCGACCTGATTCAGTCACTGGACCTGACGCAACACGTATGTGGCCCTACGCATAAAGCTGGTCACACCCTTGACTTAGTTATCACGCGACAAAGCGATGAAGATATTCTGTACGGTTTTGATGTGATTGACGTGGCTCTCCCAGATCATTTGATGGTGCAGTTTAACATTAAGCTAAAACGCCCAACCCATGCCAAAAGAAAGATCTATTACAAAAAATTCCGAACTATTGATCCCAACAAATTCTCCGAAGCCTTTGTGTCGTCAGGACCTGATCCCACAGCTATTGACACTGTCGACGAAGTTGTTGATTGTTTCAACAACCTGTTACAAAATCTTATCGATAAATTTGCTCCACTAAAATGAAACACCTTCTCTAAGCCTAACTCATGTCCGTGGTTCAATGATGCAATCAGGAAGGCGAAGCGGCATCGCAGACGTTTAGAACTGCAATGGCGTTCGTCAAAACTCCACATCCACAGGGAACTATATGTAGCTCAGAGAAAACTCATAAACGACCTAGTCACTCAGGCAAAGAAAAAATGTTTTTCTAATGTTGTGTCCGATAACATTGGAAGACCAAACGTCCTATCTAGTATTATAGATAAATTGTTACACCACAAGGCAAGTGCGACTCTCCCGGAACATACATCGAAGGAAGAACTCGCTGAGAAATTTTCGACGTTCTTCATCAATAAAATAGAAGTCATACGGTCTGGACTCACAAGCTGTGGGGACACCGTACCTGTATGTAATGCCACCGCTGAAACTGGCGTATCTGTAATGAGATATCGATCTCAGTTTAGCTCTTTCAAACTGATTGCCGCAGAGGATCTGATCACCCTTATTAAAAATTCACCATCGAAGCAATGTGCCTTAGATTCCATCCCGTCAAGACTTCTTAAAACATGTCTACAGACTCTTGCACCATGGCTTTTGGAAATTGTGAACAAGTCCCTTAGCTCTGGGAGCTTTCCCCAGATAATGAAACAGGCTCTTGTCACTCCACTACTAAAAGCCTGGGCTTGACCCAGATGTTCTCAAGAACTACAGACCAGTCTCGAACCTATCGTTCATTTCAAAAGTCATCGAAAGAGCAGTGCCTGCTCAAATTCGCCAGCATCTTAAAATTTCTGGTCTAGCCGAGGAATTCCAATCAGCTTATACGCCACAGTGCAGCACCGAGACAGCACTGTTGCGTGTCCAAAATGACATACTCCTGGCTATGGATCAGCGTCAGATGTCGTGCCTGGTACTGCTAGACCTCAGTGCAATATTCGATACAATCGACCATGCCATCCTTCTGAATCGATTGCAGAATGTTGTAGGTTTCACCGGGCCAGCTCTTGAGCGGATAAGGTCCTATCTGATTGGTCGGACGCAGAGTGTCACCATTAATGATTCTGCATTGGGTGGGGGCACTTTAAAGTTCGGGATGCCACAGGGATCAGTGCTTGGGCCCCTTCTCTACGTCATCTATGTATCATCTATGTGTCACCCATTGGCAATATAATATGGAAACATGGCCTTAGCTTTCACTGCTATGCTGATGACACCCAGCTCTACGTTCATTTCGGCCCGAACTCTGAAACATGTGCAAACGAGCAGCTTGAGCGTTGTGTAGAGGACATTAAATCCTGGATGACTGAAAATTGCCTCAAAATGAATGCTAAAAAAACGGAAATCATTTACTTTGGCTTACCCCGACAATTATCAAAAACATCTAAACACTCTCTTAGCATTGACCCAAACACCGTTTATCCGTCCGTCACTGTTCGTAACTTGGGATATCTCATGGACGAACAGTTGTCGGCGGAAAAGAATGTCAATATGATCTGTAAATCTGCGTTCTTCCATCTTAGAAATATCGGCACGGTGCGTCCAGTGATCGACGAGGGGACGGCTAAACAACTAGTCCATGCTTTTGTAACCAGTCGTTTGGATTATTGCAACTCCCTACTTTTCGGATGTAAACGATCACTATTGCGGCGTCTGCAACTTATTCAGAATTGCGCAGCAAGGATAGTCAAACGACGAAAGAAATTCTGCCACATAACCCCCGTGCTACTTGAATTGCACTGGCTCCCTGTAGAAGAGAGGGTGGAATTCAAAATCATTCTCGTCACATATAACGCTCTTAACGGCATGGTACCGTCCTATGTGACAACTCTTATCACGAGATACATACCTGCAAGATCTTTAAGGTCATGTGCGTCCAACAACTTGACTCACACTTTTCGAAATGCCACGGCAGTAGGCAAACGGGCTTTCTCGGTTGCTGCACCATTTTTATGGAACCGTCTCCCTGATCACCTGAAGGCACCTCAATCTCTTACGAAATTTAAATCGTCACTAAAGACCCACCTCTTTACGCGATCTCATGTATATAACTAATCGACAGCTTACACAACACATTTGTTTATTCATCAGTGTAAAGCCTGAGAGCACCTAGGTGGATTCACGGCTATAAACTACATTATTATTATTATTATTATTATTATTATTATTATTATTATTATTATTATTATTATTATGTCAATTAATTGGTTATGTCGGATTTCTATGTCGTTCACGTAAATGATATAGATGAGGGGGCTAAGTACCGAACCTTGGGGGTACCCGACTCGAGTTTTAACTACAGGTGAAATTTCATTTTTGACTTCAACTTTAATAGTTCGACCCGAGAGGAAAGATGACAGAAGTCTGACAAGTTTAATTGGAAGTTTTAGGTCGCTGTGGAGTTCACATCTTAGACCATTGTACCAAACTGAATCAAATGATGGCACCGCCTGTGTATTTAGTTTTCAGACATTTTCGGATGCGCTCACATAGGTTGAACACGTTTTCAATTCCCTCTTTGTTTTGGCGGTATCCTTTCTGTCTGCCCTTGAAGACGTTTTCTGATTCCAGATGGTCTCTAAGTCTGGAGGTTAACGCAGCTTCAAAGAGTTATCCGATACAGTTTAATAAGCTGATGGGGCGATAGCTTGTCGGCAGGATACTGCCCTTGCCTTGTTTGGGGGTCGTGATACCTACGGCTGATTTCCAACACGTGGGGGAAGTACCCTATTCTTAAGCAGCTGTTATAAATAGAAGTGAGTTTGGTGATGATTATATCCGGACAGTTTTTGAGGATTTTGTACGATATGCCATCCTCACCCTGTGATGAGGTTGATTTGCATTTGCGGAGAAGGTGTTTAATTTCCAAATATGAGAAGGGAGAGACTAGATCATGATCATCACCCGGTTCGATTTTAATGTCAAGAGCAGATTTGGCGAATATGTCCTCGTGCTTGTTGATAAATTCATCAACTTGCTCTTTCCAAGCTTTATCAAACTTTGGGGCCTCTTAGGTTCGGTGAGCTTTACTGAGGGTTTCCGCGAATAAGTCTGCATTTGCCATGTCGTATTTGGTCCTAGTCCCGTCGGGCTTTTGAAGATTTTTGTGGTTGTCTCTGGAGGGATTTTGACCGGCCAGTCTTTTAAATGATTTCCAGAATTTACGGGCATCTCTTTATGCGTTAATGCTGTCAGTAGCAGATTCCCACGCTGTTTGCTTTTCTATTTTACGGCTTTCTTAACTTCATTGTGGGCTATATTAAATTGGTGTTTGAACTTGGTTTTGGGGTCTTGGTCGTCCTCTGTTTTCCAATATCTGAAGAGTCTACGTTTCTCCCTAGTTAAGCCTCTTGTTTTTTGTGAGAGCTTTAGTTTGAAGGTTGCCTGTTCCTTGAGCGAACAAACTTCATCTAGAGCTTTCGTTATGGTTTCTTTGATATTTTTACATTCCTCATTTATTTCATGACGCGGCTTTGGGGTTGTGACCTCAGTGGTCATGGCTACAATATCTCTGAACAGTGACCGGTTGGCTATGCTGAGATCGCGGCGTTTGAGCTGCGAGGGGGAGTGTTTTGAGGGCCTTTGTTGCTAGAGACGGTGAGGTGAATAGGAAGGTGGTCACTTCCAATGTGGTTTCCCACTCTGAAGTTTTCAATTTTACTTGCGAGATTATTGGTGACTGTCGCGAGATCCAGTATCTCCTCAAAGTCAGGGTTTACGGCAGAGTGGTACGTAGGTTGAGTTATGTCATTTACGATAGAGAGATTAAGTTCTTCAATTATATCAAACAGGATGTCACCGTTTTGGTTGCTTTTCTTGCTCCCAAAGAACATGTGACGTGAGTTTAGATCGCCGAATAGAATAAAGTATTTATATTTTTCTGAAAAATAACGGAAGGTAAAAGGGGTCAGGGTTTTGCGATGGTTCATTGGACAGTGATATGATAGCATGAGGTTTGTCACCTATCAATATCTCTATACCCACAACCTCAGTTTGTAAGTTTTCGGTCGGTATTATGGAATACTTTAGGTTTTTTTATGAGAAGAGCTACTCCCCACCCCTGTTGGGTAGGGCGGTCGCGTCTAACTGTTGAGCATCCTGGAATTTTGACGTTATAAGATGGTTTTAGCCAGGTTTCATTAATTGAAATTACATCCGCTGATGTTTCATCAGTGCACTGAGTTAAGTTGATTTTCTTGTTTTGCGCACTCTTAATATTAATGTACATTAATTTAAGTAGTTGGTCTTTACCCATGATTGGGTGTTAATTAATGACGGCTCTGTTTACGATTTACTGGTTTGTTTTTACAACACCTTGATTGCTGTCTCAACCATTCTTCCGGAAATTTGTTTCAGGAAGAATTTGCTGGCTACTTCACAAGCCGTTGTACATACATCTTCTACATTTGTGTTGTTATATTTATTTAAACATTTACTGATAATAGCGGTTGTTAGGGTGGTAATTGTCTCCGGGCAATTAATTTTACCGGGGTTGGTATATTCTTTGTGTTTTATTTTTTTCTGTTTGCAGCTACTTTGTATTTTGGGCACCCCCTGTAATTACTAGGGTGAGCTCCTTCGCAGTTTGGGCAAGTTAGTTTCTTTTCTGGACACTCTTTGGTCGTGTGACCTTTGCCACACTTCATACATCGAAGATCACTGCGGCATTGCTTTGCTCGATGGCCAAATGTTTGGCTCTTGTGGCACTGTGTCGGGACAGAAGCTGCTTTGTAGGCTTCAGCAAAATGGTGCTTCTGACCGATTCTCAGATCATGAGTATTGTTGAAGCTATCTCTTCATCTGCACAAGATACCTTGATCCTCCAGGTTTCTTTCCACGTGGCATTGGACACGAACCTGTTCTAGCTGCACTTTGGAAGGGCAGCTGAAATAAGATACTATTCAATGTCAGGGTTAACTCTGGTTACCACGACGAAGTGTTCCCTGCTCGTGGGTTTTTTCCACCATTGTGATTTTTTAGGCTTTCCCAAACCCAGTCTGGGAAAGACTCTTGTTATTCTTCTTTTTCAAAATTTTTCTTCTCTTTTTTTTTTCTTTTTCTTTTTTTTTTCTTTTTTTTTTCTTTTTTTTTCCCTCCTTGAATTTTGTCTGCTGAACTGCTCAAAAACAAGCTGTACGATTTTGACCAAATTCGACATACTTATGTAATGTCATAAAATCTAGTGAAATGCGGTATCGTCATGTCTGTGAAAACGCGTATTTTCAAAATTTTCTGCCAAAACCGTCAAAATTTCACCATTTTTCAAATGTCTCAAAATTATTTACAGTTATTTAGCTCAAATTTTCCACACATTTAGAGCATAATATAATACACCACGAACACCATTCCAATCTTTCAACTTTAACCCCCATTGGCCAAAAATGACATGAATATAGATTTTTTCTTCAAAATTGACCAACTTCAAGAGCATTTTTCTCTAATTACAAGGTTGTTGTAACAATTATTTTGGTACGGATAGATGCAACAATGATTACTTTTTAATCTCAGATTTAACCCACAAGCACAATGAGGGCGAGAATAATAATACAGTTTGAAAATGCCAAAATTAGCTAACTTTGGTTGCATTTTCTATCATTTTGGAAAGGGTTAATTTCAAACACTTTTCATGTACGTATTCACAATTGACTCCCAAGCATATTTGCTGTTGTAAGTTTGGCTGTAAAGTTTAACCCTATCCCATTCTGGTTGCATAAAAGTAGGTACCGTCCAAAAAAACTCCAATTTTTTCAGAATTTGGTAAGTTTAGGTGACTAATTACTCCATTTTTAATTGAGTGAGCTCTGAATGTTTTGTATACCTGCATACAGCAGTCAAAGTATGACAAAGTTTGTTCTATATGTTATTATTAAAAGTTTAACCCTTAGCAGATTTGAGACTTGCCATAAGGGTACTGTCGGAATAATTGTTATTTTCGCCAACTTTTACATGCACTTTCTCAGCACTGGAGCCATATTGTCTCAAAACCTTTTCCATGAGAAGATAGGGCATTCATCTAAGAACAATTTTGCTGTTATATGTTTTGTTCCAAGTTTTAACCCTCACCCAGTTGTCAGGCCTTGAATTGGAGTACCCTCAACTTGTACATGTTCATTCAAATACCAAGATTCAAGATTAGTCCATGTCTCTTTTCAAACAATCAGTCTGTGATTGATGTTAAACATTTAGAGCATAATATGATACACTAAATTCACCACTCAAATAGTTTAAAATTAACCCCTATTGGCCACAAATGATAGGAATATAGCATTTTATCTTCGAGATTGACTAACTTCAAGTGCTAATTTCTCTAACTGCAATGTTGTTGTAACAATTATTTTTGTATGCATAGATGCAACAATGCTGGCAGAAAAAAGTTACTGTTCAGTTTTTAATCTCATCTTTAACCCTCAAGCACAATGAGGGTAAGATTTCCATTCGTAAATGCTAAAATTAGCCAACTTCTGTTACATTTTCCTGTCATTTTGGAAAGGGTTATTTATAGATACTTTGTTTTGCTATAGGTAGAGATGCTTAATGAACAAATCCGTTGCTGTAAGTTATGCTTTGTTGCTCAACCCAAAACATGATTTGGCCACGTAAAGAATAGTATTGTCCGACAAAAATTTATTTTCAGTGAATTTTGCAAACATCTGTACTCATTTCCTCTAATTGCAAAGTTGTTGTAGCAATTATTTTGGTGTGGATAGATGTAACAATGGTTGCAGAAGAAAGTTACTGTTTACTTTTTAATCTCAAGATTTAACCCCCAGGCGCAGTGAGGGTAAGAATAAGCGTACCGTTATAGAATGCCAAAAATAGCCAACTTTGGATACTTTTTGTCTGTCATTTTGGAAATGGATAATTTCAAGCACTTTGCTTTGCTATATGTAGTCTGCATTTTCACATTGGAAAGTTGGGAAAGCCCGTAATTTGTCCAACAAATTACAATTCTCTAGTTTGATTTATGTGATTCCCAGTTTTGTTGGATTTTGCTGGGACGGGTTTTGCTGGCTTTTTAGCTGCAGTCGGATAGGACTGCTTATGCTTCTCAGCGATCAGGGCCTCGGAAGGCTCAGGCTCTACTCTTTTCCGTTTGGGGGTTTCTTTGATTTCAAGACTGCGACGATGAGGGCTGAGTTAGATTATATTTATATGATGACCTAAGCGACCCCTGTGGCATGTGATTGACAAGCAAATCAGACATGTAGGATGACGCAGATCCTTTGATGCATTTAACCCTTTACCCAACGCAGATGATATCAAAATTTATTATTTTAAATATAATTTTTTTTAAAATTTTCCAAAAATTTAAACAAACCATATCATGTGACCCCCTCATTGGAATGAGCTGAATGAGCTCGTTCCAATGAGGGCTCACATGATATGGTTTTGTTGAAATATTTTGAAACATTTAATTTTTTCAACTGCTCAATTTGCATATTACGCGGGCGGATGCGGGCGATTTGTTAGGTAAAGGGTTAAAGATAAGAAGTAAAAAATTGAATTGAATTCTATTCTGAATCGGAAGCCAGTGGTGATCTAAAAGAACCGCTAATGTGGTAGTACTTTTTTAACCGGGTAATGACATGTACCGCACAATTTTGGATGTGCTGTAGCTTTTCAGGAGTGGAGTTTTTAGAACCTATCAACTATTAACAAAGACGTGAACGAGCTGTTCGGATTATTTTTTTGTTTTTGTCAACGAAAGGTCGAATGTTTTTGATATTACGTGGTTGAAAAAATGGACTCTGATACCTATGCTTAACGTGTTCATTAGATTTCCACAAAGAGGTGCCAATTAAACTACAGAAACAAAGCAATCGGCCCTATGCTGAGATTGGCTGCAGATAGCTTGTCTCGATCAACAAGTCAAACTGTAGCAAGATCCCCAATTGCCACAGTCATACCTAGCCTTAATTGCCCGAGCACTGCTAAACTGTTGAAAAATCCACCATTCTGATGAAAGTAGCATTGGCGAACTTAAAAAACCGAAAAAGCGTTCTTGAACACAATTACTTTTGTGCTTCTTTGACCTACATAACGGGCGAATATATTAAGGTATTGTCGTAAAGCGTATACTGTGGGGAAAATTAGCTCTCTCAAAGCGCTTGTCAACTTTAAACATTTATTTACATTTAGCGGCGGAATAACCAACCGTACTTCTTTCTCAGCCGGTAGAGCCAGACTGTTGAATGAAATGAAATGAAAAGTTTCAGCGCACCGAAGGCGCACAAGGACGATTTGGGATTGAAATCTCTTGCGACCGGAATAACTTTATTTGCTTTATTGCTTTATTTGCTTATGAGTCCACGAGAGTCGGAAGGAAGAGCCAATAATCTTATTTGGTTTGAGTGTGCGCATTGGCAGTGGGTTGAGATCCCCGAGAACTTCGAACTGGAAGATGGCTAAGAATTTTGCATAACTACATGAGTTCTGTCCGTGTTTGCTTGGGAAGGTGAGCATATTTATGGTAATAGTGAAACCGCAGTTGGTGGTTATTTTGGAAAAGAGAAAGCAACCCGAACAGACGCTGGTTTGGGAGCAACCCCAGCATATCATCCTTAACGGTTACAAAAAGGAAAAAATCCACTAATTTGTGTTTCTGAAAGCTGGGAGTCATCCATCAGCCTGTTGAATTCCGGATCAAATGGTTTCGAGCGCCAAAGGCGCACAGGGACGGTTTGAGGCAAGCCCCTTTCGACCCTCTTTAACTGTATATGAGTTTGACTTGTCTGGCCGTGGTAAAGGAGGAAAGTGGAAAAGGTACTCAGCGCCGTCTGTGCCTCCTTCTGTTCTTTTTTGGAGGAGGTGGCTGCGATGGTGATGCCTCCTGTGGTGGTGTTGAAAGAGGGATGATGGAGGGCTGACTAGGTTGATATGGTCTATCCCTTCCAGCTGCCGGTGACGGAGAGCTCTTTGGAGTGGTGCGTAGGTAGTGGTTGCTGACGCTCTCTGTTACTCCTTTAATTGTTGTTTCCGTGAGTCCGCGCCACTCCGCGGTTTTCAAGGATTGTATTGTCTGTCGGAGAAAGGCGCGATGCTCGTCGTCTCTGACCTTGTTCCCTAGGATGCTCTCCACGGACTCCGCGGTGTAAGCTTATTGGTCAGAAGAAGCCGGAGAAGCAAGAGCTGGAGGGGTGGAAGGTGCGTCATCTGGGACAACTTCCTGTACCATAGGCAGATCTTCCTCCTCCATCTCCTCTTCAGATGAAGAGTCAGATGGGTTGGAGATTGATCTGTCACCTGACGACCCATAGTTCTCCGGACCCTCCTCCTGGGAGGAGGTGCTGAGCTGGACAAAGGTTGGTCAGGGTTGACAGGTGTTGACCCTATGACGCCCTCACTTGCCTCCTTCTCTTTCTTCTCCTTCTTCTTCTTCTCCAGAAACTCCGTCATTCGGCGGGCATCTCGTCGTCTGGCGGAGGGTCCCTTCTTTCTCTTCCTCTTTTTCTTGGTGGTGGCTGTATTGCTCCGGCGGTCTTCATCCAGCTTGTCCGAGTCACTAGGAGGGTGACCAGTGTGGGAGGAAATCCCCCACGAAGGGTGCTGCACCTCTCCAAGGACGTCGGTTCTGTCTTAGTGTCAACATCCACTGTCAAGTGAATTGTTCCCTTGCGCACCTGGATACTCCAGGTGGTAGCAAGGGAGGCCTTCACTTTGATCAGTGTCTCTTGTATGACTAATGGTAGCTCTATTGTTTCTAGTTGTTGACACCTCGGAATCCAAGGTGCGAATGGATGATGGATGAGCGAATGGATGATGGATGGCCTGTTGAATTCAGGAAATACATACATTTTATAGTAAAGCAGTTACCCATATCAACGGTTACTTATGAACATAAATCTTAAACAATAATTAAACCCTTTTGGAGAACAGGATTTGTTACCAAGCAGCTTGTACTATTATAGAAGTATGATTGCTGATTACCAGCTTATGTATACATTCTAATATGCTCGACAACAATACAAACACTGAAAGTACTGCTTAATCACCGAAACAATTAGCATCTAGTCTTTCATAATAATTTATGTGCTGTAGCTTTTCAGGAGTGGAGTTTTAAGAACATATCAACTAATAAAAAAGGTGTGAACAGGGATTCTGCAACGTGGTAGGGGTGGACGGAAGCATTCTACACTCGCACTCGAGGGGACAAGGAGGCATCGGCGCCCTCTCATGCGGTTATAAGATGTGAAATTTAGTAAGACACTGATTCATTGACCTAACTTTGCGAAAATGATCTCGGTACCTCGGTGTTACATGTATCCAATTCGATCATTTCGAGCCCTCAGTACAGTTGCCCTCCCAAACTGACTTACCGACTCCACGCTGACCTGCCAACCTTCCCGAGGACTACGAAGATGGAGTATGATACTCTGACGAATTGCTCGAAACATGGTCATGGGTTTGACTGGCTAGTGCAAACTAAAGCTTGGATGCCGTACAAAACTTTCATTCAGAGTTAAAAAATATTTTCTGACGCACTCCACGCCACGCCACGCCACGCCACGCCACGCCACACCACACCAACTTCACAAGATGACATATTGCAACTGTGTGGCCGCAGGATGGACATGTGCACCATCAAAGAGGATTTTTATCGCAGGATGCACATGCAAGTTTACGTGACAAGTGTTTGATTTTGTTTTTTTGTTCACAATATTTCAGCCGTCTTGGTCCGCCTGGAAGTGTATAAATCATGCAGAATGTATACAGCACTCAATCATCCAGAATGTATACAACACTCGATCTGTTGAAAAGGAATGTCATTTTCTTACTTGAAACATTTGGAGTTGGGAGAGTAACTGCGTAAAGACTGTTTTCGAAATTTCCGGACAGTCGTACAATCCAATATAAAAAATACCTGAATAGTCGACAAAAAAAAAGATAAAAAAATAAAGAAATATGCGAATAGTTGTACAAATCAATTGTATTTTTTTATAACGCTGGCCTTGGCTTACTTCTAAAATTTTCGAGTGTTTCCTCTCATTTTAGATCTCTCAACTGCAGAACAATTTTTTTTAAACTAACGATGTCAAAAAAGTCAGGCAATTAAACTTGTCAATTACAGATTTTCTGTTTTGAAAAATTACTCTCCTATTTTCGTGCGGTTAATATTTTCTTTTAAAATATATGCTGAGGTATTTGAACACAGTTTGCTCTTTTGATTAAAAAATACTCAAAGTAACCATAAGTGGCACGCTAATCCCGTAATGTAGAACGGGCTTCACGAAAACTCAACAACATGCAAGTGATCTGTGAACTTCCATTCACTCACTGTTACCTATTAAACAGGCTAATACATGTTTGATTTCCTATCAGATTTGATATCAGCCATAGGTAACGTTTCCACTCGCAGACTTATAACATGTTACATTTGGCTTATATTAAGGTTGATTTAAAATCAAACAAGGAATACCCTCCTATTAATACACGTTAGGTCTTCTCCTCTTGCTTCATGCCACGTTGATTATTCCACGGCCAAATCACCATATCCACATTTACATTTTTTACAAACCACAGGATTGAATACTACTCACGAAGAGAATTTTCTACTCGGAACTGTTTATAAGTATTTCTTGTGTATTAGTTTTATTTCAGGGAAGATTTTTATATATTTAGTTTACATGTGTGTGTTAGGGGAGGATCGTAGGGTGAAATAAGGAGGTTTAGTTGATTGGTTTTTCCTATTTTGCTTTTTGTTTACGTTAGTTACCTTTTTTCGTGTGTTTCTCTTGGTGTTTTGTCGTTTTCGGTCATTAGGACCTATAATATTTATAAACATGAATGGTAAGTGCTCGACGGGTGTCCAGGCGGAGGTAAGTATGGTTATTAAAGGGGGTCTGGGGTGAGTCGAGGGGTGCAGGTCCAGGTGGGGGAGAGTGGCGATACGGAAGCGAGCAGACACTGTAATATGAGGTATGGTGGTGTTCGGCCAATGGAGTGTGATGGGGTATGTGCGAACTGCAGGGATATTTTACGGTTGTTAGAGAAGTGTGTTGGGTTCGAGTGGGAGATTGCAGAGCAGAGAGGGAGGTTGGGGAGGGTTGGTGTATCTGGAGTTACCCCGTTGAAGGTTACCTATGATGGTGAGGTGGAAGGTGGGTGGAAGGTCGTTGTGGACTCAAGGAAGAAACTGGTCCATGTGGGGACCAACAATATCAGGGAGAGAAGGTCAGTAAGTTAGGTGGAGTCGTATAGAGGCTTAGCCAGCAAACTGTTAAGTAGGAATGCAAGGGTAGTTGTAACTGGGTCCCTTCCTGCCCTTGCAGGTGGGGACGAACGGAACTCAAGGATTTTGGCGCTAAATGGGGAGTTGGAGGACTACTGTGCTGACCCGGGAATACCCTTTATCGACCATTGGGACACGTTTTGGGGCAACGCGAGCATGTACGGGCGTGACGGGCTGCATCTCAGCAGGATGGGGAAACGGGTATTGGGGGATAAAATTCTACGGGTAGCGGAGCCTTTTTTGGAGAGGAGCGGGGTGGGAGGCCAGAGGCAAGTATAACGAGAGTGGACACAGGTGGGGTGAACAAGAGCGAGGGGGACAGAATAAGTTTACCAAGGCTAGCGCCAGAAAACAATGGGACCAGTAGGGGGAAGTCAATGAATCTCGGTACCCTTAAAGTGGGTTATAGCAACATCCAGGGTCTCCACTGGAAAGTAAGTGAAATTGCTACATTGATCGAGGCAGAGGAGTTTGATGTCATGGGCTTAAGTGAGACCTGGGTAAGACACGAGGAACGGGTAGACCAAGTAAGGGGGTGCGTGTGGATAGGTTTAGTGCGAAGGAAAGACCAAAAAAAGGGGGGGGGGGGGGGTAGCCATGTACATTAAAGAGGATTTAAAACCGTCGCTGATCACAGACTGGAAGATGTCAGCACCCCGGCTGAGGTATCGAAAGAAATTGGATGGGTAAAGATCAGTCTGAGAAACAAAAGTATTGCCCTTGGGATTGTGTACAGTGCGGTGGAGGGAAGCAAACCCGAGTGGAATGACTCGATATACTCAACACTAAGGTCCAATATCACAGAACTAGAAACAGGGAGCTCCGTATAATTCTTATGGGTGACTTTAATGGACACACAGTGATAAGGAAGAAGGCATAGAGGGTGGGGACAAGAAAGTCAACAGGAAAGGAAGGAAGCTGTTGAACTTCACAAATGAGCTCGGTCTGAAGATTCTGAACATTGACGCGAGGTGGTAGGGGAAATGGACCTGGGAGAGGAACGACAGAAAATCAATAATCGACTACATTCTCACAGATAATAATTTATGGAGGGAGGTGATAGGGGTAGAAGTGGGTGATGAGGGTAAAATGGAGGTGGATAGTGATCACAACTTGATTACAGTGACTACCATGGCCAAAAACCTAGTAAAAAGCAAAGGAAGCTTCAAGGAGATTTGGGAACTCTAAAAGGATTCTGACTGAGCGAAGTTCGAAGAAAAACTGAAACCAAAGCTTGCAACCGTACACAAGAGGAGCAGTGTCCAGAAGATGGCCGACGCCATAGTTGCGAGCCAAGTGGAGGCAGGGAAGGGAAGTGTAGGAAAGATTAGGGTGCCAACACGGGAACTTGGGTACAGTGTGAACGAAGAACTGAAAAGGGCCATAAAGGGTAGAAAAGCTAAATGTGCTACATACAGGAGAAGTAGAAACCTTAAGGGGGCGGAAAGCAACGAGGCCACGGTAGCAAAGGAAGAATACCAACAAGCACGAAATAAAGTAAACAAGATTAAAGACGACAACCGGAGAGTGCGAAATAGCAGTCGTATTAGGACGATAAGAACGACAAGGGGGTCGAGTTCGAACGCATTTTGGAAATGGGTGATTAAACGTAACATTTTAGTAACCCACAGTGTTTTAAAGTAGATGGCAGAGTTACAGACGAGCTGGATCAAATCGCATTAGAACTAATCAAGCACTGGGAAAAGGTAAACGATAAGCGATGGGGCATGGGGAACCTACCGGACTGTCCGAACCAGGTCGAGGAAAATCTATCGAACTTCGTGTGCAGTGAAATTAAAACGGAGGAGGTACGAAAGATGATCTCAAAATTAAGGAATGGAAAAGCGGGAGGGGTGGATGAATTTCCTAACGAGTTTATCAAAAAAGTGGGAGAGGAACTCTTGGAAAGCCTAACTGCCCTATTCAATTTAGCCATAGAAAAACAAGAGGTCCCAAAGGAGTGGAGAGAAAGCAAAGTGACATTTATTCACAAAAAAGAGGGAAAAAGACGTTTTGGATAACTATCGAGGGATCTCTGTCAGTAGCAACATTGGAAAAGTTTTCTGTAAAGTCCTGTGTGGGAGATAAGAGGAGGTGAGTGAAGAGAAGGGTTTTTTGGGAAAAATCCAGAATGGCTTCAGGAAGGGAAGGGAAGTCACTTACCATCTTTTCACGCTATCCCAAATGACAGAATCCGCGAAAGCAAAAAAGAAAAAAGATGTTTATGGCCTTTTTGGATGTTAAAAAGGCATACGATAGAGTATGGAGGGGGGGGGGGGGGGGGGGTGTATGTGGCGCAAGCTGGAGGCTCTGGACTTGGAAGGCGAGTTTGTTGGAATTATGAAAGCATTATATAAAGATGTACCGAGTGAAGTTAGCCTGGGAAACATTACAACAAAACGTGTGCCTATGGAGATAGGCCTAAAACAGAGATGTATCCTTTCGCCAATTCTTTTTGCATTGTACATCAAAGGTTTAGGAGATGAACTCCTGCATAGAGATGAGGGGGTAGCAGTTGGGGACTTGAAGATCCCAGGGCTATTTTTGCAGACGATATGGTGCTAGCGGCAGAAAGCGAAGAGGGGCTAGCGAAAATGCAGGGAATTGTTGGGAGTAGTATGTCTCGTATGTTTCAGGGGTTAGTTGCCGGATCTCATTGCCGGATCTCATGTGACGCTATAGTCACGTGACGTAGTGGCGCCATGTTGTGTTGTCATGGTAACCCGCGTGAGCGGCCACCTTGTGACGTCATCTCCATAGTGATACGTGGTGTTAGTGCGCATGCGCAGCTCTTGTTGTTAGGGTGATACGTGTTTCCGTCGTCCATTTTGTATACTGGAGGCCGCCATCTTGGTTTCTATGGTAGCACGTGATTGCTATGTTACCAATAGCTTCTAACAAGACAGGGGTATGTTCGGGCGTGTGTTCCTTTGTAGAAGAGTAAATCTGATTACCACAAACAACCCGACAATCCCTCCAAATCACCAAAATCCACCCAAATTCACCGAAATTGACTTTATTTCCCCAATTTATCGGCTTAGCACGTAGTGCTATAGTACTAAGGGGGTACAAAGGGATGATAAAACACGGAATTCCATTTTATGGAATCCCTTTTAAAGAATCGCTTTTGGAAAACACCTGTGGCTATGGAATCCCATTTTGGTCGTATGTGCCTATGTGATAGGGCACATTGTGTCACATTGTGCCTTTTCACATAAGCACATATCGGCACATAAAGCATGTGCTTATGTGCTAGGTCACATTGTGTCACATTGTGCTTTTTTCACATAAGCACATATGACAAAAAGGGATTCTCCAGAAGGTATCCTAGATATGTATCCTCAAATAATACAATACTAGGCTATAGGTATCCTCAAATACCCGTAGGTGACTATGTGATAGGGCACATTGTGTCACATTGTGCCTTTTCACATAAGCACATATCGGCACATAAAGCATGCGCCTTTGTGCTAGGACACATTGTGTCACATTGTGCTTTTTCACATAAGCACATATGACAAAAAAGGGATTCTCTAGTAGGTATCCTCGAATAATACAATACCAGGCAATAGGTATCCTCAAATACCCGTATGTGCTTATGTGCTAGGGCACATTGTGTCACATTGTGCCTTTTCACATAAGCACATATCGGCACATAAATCATGTGCCTATGTGCTAGGGCACATTGTGTCACATTGTGCTTTTTCACATAAGCACATATGACAAAAAGGGGTGCCGAAGATCATATGTTTTTCAAAAAAGGGGTGCCGAAATTGGGGTGCCCGGGGATATTGCCATTGGATATAGATGTGATGAGAGTCTGATACAACTTCGTTGTAATAAGGGGAGATAACTCCATACGATTAAGTACAGGTTATGGGAAATCAAGCAATCTGATTGGTTAGTTATAATTTATATAAATGATCTAGATAAATGAAACAACAAGAGTACTTAGAATAGGGTCAGAACTAACAAGAATAGACCAGAAATAGCTAAATATAGTAACAATAAGCAAAGCTGTTCCGACTGATAGCCTCTTCTACGCTACTGGTGTATACTCTAGAACAAAGGAACATGACCAGATAGACGTAAACTATTGCATATATAGATAGAAGCAGAGAAATCTGGGTAATGACCAAAGGAACGTGTCTTTTAATGGGAAAAACGTCATGGTATAGGGATCCAAAAAGGGATTCTGGGAGAATTCTAAGCCAGAACATTACTCCTGTTCAATCGAACGCACCCCTTTGTACCCCCTTAGTACTAAGCCGATAAATTGGGGAAATAAAGTCAATTTCGGTGAATTTTTCTACAAAGGAACACACACCCGAACATACCCCTGTCTTGTTAGAAGCCATTGGTGACATAGCAGTCACGTGCTACCATAGAAACCAAGATGGCGGCCTCCAGTATACAAAATGGACGACGGACACACGTATCACCCTAACAACACGCGCTGCGCATGCGCACTAACACCACGTATCACTATGGAGATGACGTCACAAGATGGCCGCTCACGCGGGTTACCATGACAACACAACATGGCGCCACTACGTCACGTGACTATGACGTCACATGAGATCCGGCAATGAGATCCGGCAACTAACCCCCGAAACATACGAGACATACTACTGTTGGCAAATATGGGAGCAACTGGAGACTCGAACTTAATGAAAGCAAGAGCAAAGTTATACCTGTGGGCCGCAAAGTGGACCCCACTCGAAGGTGGAGAGTGGGGGAGTTCTGCATTCCGGAAGGTAGCAGCGAACTTATTAATGTAGGAGAGACGGGTGACTACGAGTATCTGGAGGTAAATATAAACATCACAGGAAGAGGCATCTACCGAAATCACACAAATAAATTGATTCTGAAGGGGAAGCGAATCCTTAACCAAATGAAACTTATAGGGAGAAACAGTTTCAATAAGGTTTTCGTGGGGAAAGCCATTTGGGAAATGGTGGGTCTGCCAAATGTAACATACGGTACGGAAGTGGTATCCCTCTACCAGACGGCTGTAAAGAGCTTGGAAATCCTGCAGAACGATGCAGGTCGATGGATAACGGGGTGTCGAGTAATGACGCAGCGCTAGAAGCAATCAGGGGTGAGCTTGGGTGGATGAGGATCAAGGACAGGGCTCGGTTATCTTAAATATTTGGTAAATCTCTCCGACAGCCGATGGAGTAAAGAAATGTTCCTGAGAATTTTCAACTCAAATATCAAGACGGGGTGGATGGTTCAAGTGAGGAGTTAGTAGAGAACTACTCATTGGAGATCTCGGACCTAGACGTTGGGGCAAACCAGGGTAAAAAAAATCGTCAGAGAAAGGGTCATGGAGGATTGTAACCGTAATTGGCTAGAGGGGGTCAAAACAAAGAGGTCTTTGGGTGGCCTGCGTGATTAAGAGAAGCCTGGTTTTGAAGAGTACATTGATGGCACCTTTGGGGGGTCACTGTTGTTCAAGCTGAGGTCGCGGTCTCTGGAGCTGAGGGGTAAAATTGGGAAAAACAGTGAAAAGGAGTGCCGGATGTGTAATTTGAGCGTGCCGGAGACCCTGGAACACTTTCTTCTAGAATGCCCAAAATACCAGTCTAAAAGAATGAGATTCACTTGGAGTATAATGGGAAAGTGGGATGGGAGAATGAAGGACATGTGGTTAGTGGGGGACTCAAAGGAGAGGGTTAATATGATAATCGGAGAGGTTGGGAAGAATGGGGCAAGGGATGTCATCAAGCAGTTCGTCTCCGAGTGTTGGTAGGAGAGAAAAAGCGCGGGAATAGGGAGGCAGTTGGGAGTGCAGGGGTAACCAAGGTCTTCTCATCCGAGAACCGCGACAAATCAGCGGCCGGCGAAAGTGTTATTATTATTATATTACACTGTGACGAAGATCGTCTGAAAAAACATTTCCCAAACCCAGTAGTTTTAGCCACGGTTCGTGCTATGAACGTTAATAATCTCTGTTTCCTTATGTTTTCTTCTATACCTGTCAGTCGTCCCTTTGCTATTCCACCCATATATGTACTCCAGTTGTTTGTCACTCGTATGTTTTGTGGCTTCAGTTTTCGCTTCTTTTTAAGATTTCTTCCCAAAAAGTCGCATTTTTTCTCTTTCAATTTTTAGATACTTTTTTACATCAGTTGGTTGGGATTTCATAAGGAAAATATTACAAATCTAAAGAAACGTAGGAAAATAACACCCGAGATTAAATGTTCTCGAATTTATCTTTTGACGAGGGTGATTCCACATTGTCGTGGAGAGGAAAACAGGCAGATCTTTTTGATCGGATCGCCACTCGTTCGCGATGCGGCCGTCATTCTCTGTCAGCTTTTGTAATCGTAATATTGTAAAAGTTTGTCACATCTCACTTCTATAAAAATCTGTACCCATAATGCGCTTGTAATTAACGTCACTACGATAATGATACTATAGTCATGATTGTGAGTTCTTGGTTTTTTTTTGTTGCAGCAACCGGTGTATTGGGAAATAAAACGCATCTCAGCAACTTACACCGGCTTAGTTTGATGTAAAATAACACTAAAGTGCAAAGGCATATTTCGTCAATGTTATCTACTATCAAATGTTAACGGGCATCCAAGTACACACACATAGCATTTTATGACAGAATGGCTATGTTGCTTCATTTCTATCGTCTGTAACCATGTATTATGCACGATTTATCTCGTGTACAATATAACGTTCGACCGAGTGTGCCGTCATGCAATAATTCAATTAGAACGGATTGAAGTTGACAAAGACCAAGACACATTTCCTGATTTTGAACATAATCCGGATGAAACGAAAAAATCGATTTTATTATAAAATATGTTTCCAACTCAATATTTGCAATTTGTCAGTTGGAATGTAAATGAATTGTCAGATTTCGAATACATTTGCACCTATGACAGTGCGTTGACCGTTTAACAAAGTATTTCACGAAAAGACCTGATTAATAGGCATAACGACGACTTGTCGGCAGACATATATAAGAAACACATTAGACTTAGCGTGCATTGGCAAGTCAGAAGTACATTATTAATGCACATGAACAGTCAAATAAATATGGGTCTAATAGAGATGTCTTTGGATTCAGGTCTGGGCTCCGCCGGGAAATGGCTTCATTTTCTGTTTGATATGTATTCTGAGGTAATTTTTATGGGGAAGCTCATGGAGCCAACTGACTTTTTGAAAAAGGGCCGAAATTCAATTCACATTTTAGGGGTCTGAACCCGTATAAAGTTGAGAAGATTTAAAACATTTTTGGAAAAAAACTAGAGTTCAGGTCCTAAAAAGTGAATCTGAGTTAATAAAGTCGTTTTTGGGTGATTTGGAGGGGTTGTCGGGTTGTTTGTGGTAATTCTGCGAATCTGGGAACTACTCTTATTCAATCGAACATACCCTCCGAACATACGCCTTTCCTATAAGAAGCCTTTGGGTAACATAGCAACCACGTGCTACCATAGAAACCAAGATGATGGCCTCCAGTATACAAAATGGACGACGGAAACACGTATCACCCTAACAACACGCGTTGCGCATGCACACTAACAGAGCGTATCACTATGGGGATGACGTCACAAGATGGCCGCTCACGTGGGTTACCATGACAACACAACATGGCGCCACTGTCTCCTGTCCGGGTACATGACATACTACTACTGCTCGAACCGTTCCCAGGTCCCTAATTCAAACTCAATCACATCCCGTCGTCAAAGAATAGATCACCTAATTGCCGGAATTTATTTTGGTGTTTTTTGGTGTTCGAAGACACAAAGTAAGAAAGGGATCTGAGAATCATCCCAACAGTCTTCCAGCTTGAAAAGCAGGGACATAATGTTTGTCTTGTTCAGATAATACGGGTTTGCACGTACCCGAAGTCGGTCGTACTACATGAGGATAAATTTAAAATCGTACCACACAGAGAACCAAGGGGTGGCGATTTTATCACAGTATCACGAATCCAGAAACGATCTTAAATCAGAATGACGAACAACAGCCCGTGCACAAAAATAAGAACTGAAAAACACCGAATCCTGTCGAGCTTTTTATATATAAAACGCTTTCTGTTTAAATTCGTTGCACTTGAAGATTTGGAGTCAACTTTTGAATGCGATTTATTCGTGAGAGAAAAGTGCGAAGGTTTTTTTATTATTATTATTTTCATTTCCATTTTAATTATCATCCGAGACAGTTGAACAGTCCGGTGGCTGCAACTGGAAGTAGACCAATTAATATTTTCAACGTGAAGCCCCGGGGTTTCACTTTGAAAATATTGATTGGTCTGCCCCACACATTTACTTTGTAGCCGTTCCACTTAATGACATTATGGCACAGGGTTCCCTGGGAAAGAAATGTGACCTCTCTAGTTCAAAGAGTTAAATTTACGGGATATAAATCCGGGATTCAAATGAACCAAACGGTTGTTGGTAACAAAGGTTTTATCGTCCCGAAGTGGCAATATAAACTATGTTGCTGTGGACTTTCACCAATCTTACTCAACTATTCCAGACTTTCAGTTGTCATTGTTGCAATGGATAGCCCTCGTTTCTTGTTTGATAATCGAATTCGCTTGCATTATACGTTTGAACATGTTCGCCCAATTAATATAACTTTGTAGACCTTGACAATATTTATCAGTCATTTTTCTGCGTCAAATCTCTTCTGTGTTTCGTGAAACGTTCTTTCACAGTCCTCTCTGCTTTATCTACATGTATCGCGAATTTAATCTTGTGGCATGTAAATACAAAGCCATCAGTACATTTTTGACAAATTAATTATTTTGGTGTTATGAATTTCTCTATATTTTTGTGGCTGCATTTTATTTTCTGCCTGTTCAACGATTGACATAACAAAAATGAGCAGTGTTTAGCTCTAGCCCTTAACGCAGACTGTTCTTGTATACTGGAAGGTCACTCTGATTTCTGCATCTTGTCTGAGTAACAAAAATTCCTGAAATACCTTGTTCATTTCTTCCCATTTCTCCTATCTCTGGAACGTGTCCTCTTCTTTATTCAAAATGGTTCTAATTTTTGGTAACTGTCTTACCCACACGCTTAAGCTCTTTCACACTACTTTTCCCATCGAATCGTTCTTCCGCTATTGTTGTTTTGTATTCCTGGCTTAATGCAATCCTGCTCTTTCTGACATCCTCTCTATACTTATCCACGTAACGTATGTTAGGCTCTCTTATTATATGTCAGGTATCATTCTGTGGATAAAACCGTTCTAAACAACGATTCCTACTTGTATGGACAAAACGTTGTTGTTATCATGTCTCAACGGAAATACATTCTGCGTGAATGTACTTACCTATGTAAGTGGGATGACAAAATTATGAACTTTTCAATAAAACTATCTTTCAACAAACTATTCATGAATGGTAGCTTTCACACACACACGAATGTTGTCGAAACTCTTCCAAAAGTTAGAAATTGGTTGACCTAATTCATGAGAACATAAAGTAGGACGTTCTTGAAGCCCGACGTACCAGTGCCTTGATACCATCGAGAAATTACATGACGGTAATGGTACACCGACCTATAGATCATCAAACCGACCAATAAATAACTTTATAAGGAGGTTAATAATGCCTTCTCATCGGTACATATCAAAAATGCGCAAACGCATGTCTTTCAGTCCTCCATTCTTTCGTCGTAATTTACTACTATTACTTTGCCATTCAATCTTCTCAGGGATTTATGACTAACAGAGTAGTTTTAATGAAGTTACCTTGGCATAATATATGACAAATGTAATTCCCCTTATCCATCACATACTATTTTACACGAAAACAATACTTCGTAAAGGATTTAAAAACTATGGGAGTTATAGAAAGCTCAAGCGACATTATAAAAGCCCGTCATATCGACTTAGTAGCTTTTCATAAATTATCCCGCGATAAAGGTTTGCCAGTAATCGATAATAATTTTATTTGACCCAAGGGGATAAGCATATAATGGTTGGTCCCGAAATCAATGAACGATGTAAAGTTGAATGCCCAGAGATATTTGATAATGCAATATATTTGATGCGATAGCTGTTTCTCTCGTAATGGGTTTTATAGAACCACATATGACAACCTCCCATTGGGTTTACGAATCGTCAACACACACATGCTACTATGTAAAACATATATTGAACACCTGGAAGCCAAGGTATGTCCACCTAATTTGTGCCATACAAATCGTGCTATCTGGTAACTGTGCCTGTAAGGGAAGATGTCATTAAATAGAGTGCCGGGCTGGACTTGAATGTCATGGGGCTGGTGTGTCTCGGATGTCTTCGCGTGATATTTAGTTTACTAATTGTATCATTGTTATTATGTTGTACGCGGTTAAAAACATGTTAAAAACTCGCGGCAGCTTCTTTCTCATTCTTCGCCATTAAAGACTTACGGAAAGGGCATCACCCTTTGTTGTATGTACTGCAGATTTTTTCAATCAAAGTAAGCCATTACGGGTATTACAAGCGAATAAGAAATAAGACAGAACATTTTTTGGTAAGTATCTTACAGACAGCGCCACCGTGTCCCCACGTGGGAAATCGTATTTAAGTTCCTTGCCCAATGACACAACGCAGTTACCAATGGCAGGGATCCAGCCGTGAACCTCACGGTTTGAAGTTCAATGCTGTAACTATTGGGCCACCGCTCTCCCTTGGATAGTTTGTTAGTTTCCTAGTTTAGTATATCCGTTGTCAAATAATTTTATATTCCGTAAGAGAGACGTTACATGGTTCTGTAGTGACCAATAGGGTGTATACGTTGTCATCATTGTTAACTGGTAGAGTGCTAAATAATTTTTGGTCATCACAATTTGTTAACATGTTTTTGACTAGTAATTATTTATTGGAGAGTGCATGTGGGCAATTTCCCGTAAATTTAGCAAGTCGAATCCATTCA
Source organism: Pictodentalium vernedei (assembly GCA_031216915.1). Taxonomy (NCBI): domain Eukaryota; kingdom Metazoa; phylum Mollusca; class Scaphopoda; order Dentaliida; family Dentaliidae; genus Pictodentalium; species Pictodentalium vernedei. Next base: position 185,747,534 of record CM062293.1, read on the forward strand.
GACTAACTAATTCCATTTCAAAGATAATATGAAGCACATTCACAGAATATGAAGTCTTTAAATTGAGGTACCTGCACTTCTGAATAAAGCCCAACTACGGGCTCTCGGCACTTTGCCAGTTAATAACGGAATTAATAGACACTGCATATACCATATTAAGTCACTAACATATGTGTAACGAATATGCCTTGCATGGTATTTTTTCTGTAAACTGAACTAGTGTTGCAATGCATAGAATTCGTACTGGTTTAGAAAGTGTAGCGGTTATTGTCTTCTGCCATTTTGAAAGATTTCTACTAATTTTATATAGTTTACATACGACATGTACGTGGTGTTTCAAAACGGTGAAATTATCAGAAAAAAAACTTGTAGGAGGTAAGATATTTTATGGTATAACCCCAACCACGACTACACTACTACAGAGCCAACATCAGATTTTATATAAGCGTCGAAAGCAACATATACGTTTTTTCAGTGCGTTATTTGTAATATTAGATACAAAATGTTATTAACGCTGAAACAGGGGCGCGGTGGCTCAGTGGTAGACTGTTGGACTTCTATGCTAGAGGTCCCGAGTTCGATCCCCGTCCGGGACGACCCGCGTTGTCTCCTTGGGCAAGGCACTGTATCCCGGTGCATACGATGACGCCGTGTACTAAGGCGTACTGCACGTCGATGGTGCACATGTCTTCAACCGCTGCAACCCTGCTTGAGCGGAGCTTAAACAGAGTTGGAATGTTGAGGAGCTGACAGTTGCTCATCGATGCCCGGCGGTTCTCTCTGTGTACTCCGGCTTCCTCCACCCGTAAAACTGTCACGGTCACGATTAGCCATCGTGCATAAGTATGTGACCTTAAACACCAATAACTAATAATAATAATATTAATGCTGAAACTAAAAAGTTGGAACTGTAATCCACGATTAAATGCTGAAGTAGAGAAACAAATGGATACTGGGCAAGGGAACCCATTAAATAATATAATTCACGTATGTCATGTGGGATGCTGCTTCGGACTATTTGGAAGTGGGTGTGGAATCAAAGTTAAATGTTTCATACCTTTTCTGTTGATTAGATCAGATGGTAGTATGTGGTTGTCTACAAGAGATTTTGGGGAATTCATTGTCCGTTTCTTAATTTTTATTTCCTCCCTTTAATTGTTTTGTTCCCATCTCTGTTTGGGTAAATGGTCCAAATATATCCGTGAAGTTTTCAGGGATCACACATGTAACATCCGGGTGATACAGGAACCACAGAAAAAACATTTCCCTCCGAGTTACTGGTCAGAGTGGTTCCACTTGGATATGCATTCTTCCACAGGTTTCTTGTAATCATGCTCTTGTGGCTAGAAGTTCGGGTCGATAAGGTTCCTATAATATTACAGATAACAAGAGAAATAGTGATATTTTGAATTACAAAATGCCGATCAACATACCTTCGCACTTCACTTCTCTTATTTCTGGTAATTTGCAACAAGTTTATTCAAATACAGTCCTGGGTTTTAGTACATTATGGATTGGTAAATAGGAGGTTGGACTAAGTGTGGCTAACAGACATCGCAGGCAAGTACATCAGGCTCCGTGGTGCCTTTCATTTCATTTCGTTCTATAAAATACTTGGTGGTCTCTATCAAAATAATCTCAGAATAATGACAACATATTCAGAGGTGTCATAAATGCTCAACCACCGTTTCCTCTTTTACATGCCCGAAAAATATGTATGTTTTCATTACATTCAGTATCTATTTTTGCAAATATATTCCAAAATCTTTTAAAACGAGGTCTTGATCTATAAAATCTGAAGATGTTTTTTAACAGGACAGGATTAGCTCTCTCTAGTCATAGGAAGACTTCCAGTGAAAATGTTTTCGTTCCGGAATAAGGAACACTTCTACCATACCCCACTTCCATCATACCTATAAATGGCCAATAAAATGTTTTCGTTCCGGGATAAGGAACACTTCTACCATACCCCACTTCCATCATACCTATAAATGGCCAATAGAATAATTTGCACTCACTTGGAGACGCAACATATGCACAGACGATTTGTGAATCTGTACAGAATAAAATAATCCCCTCTTCGCATCGATCCTAGACCCAAGTCATCGGGTCACCAGTTTAATTCTCTTTTGAATTTGTCGCTGTAAAAGGGCTATTTCTTTACAAACTTTTCGTGGAGTTTGCGAGCAGATAACCGTCTATGTAATATGCTGCATTTTAATCATAATTAGATATAAAATATTCTTTCTGCTTCAGTTATAGATATTTCAATCAAGAAGTATTTAATTTGCTTGGAAAACACGAAGATCTAAACACCATTTGTTGAACTTCGCGGCGTGATCATAAAACTATCGCTCTTGTGAATCTTCATTTATGATGGTAGTGTGATCAAACATTTGGTCAATTCAGGTCTCACCTGAGCAACATTTCTAGTGCTGATTGAAAGAAACTGAATGTTTATTACACGCCAGTTCTTAGTAATCCCATCTACGGCAACACTAAGCCATGTAGAAAATGAAAACCTGAAATCGTTGACAGAGTATTTTTAAATAGAACCCAAATTTCACTGGAATTTTCTACAAATCGTGCAACGCCGATACAATTTGAATCGCTAGTGACAGCTGAAAACCGCCTCCTGAGTTCCAACGTGTTCTATGTGCCAGTAGGCTCATAGAACACATTGGAACTCAGGGGACGAAATTGTAACACGGGTTCTCCTCGCAAATTTGGTTGGCGATAAAATGTGTCGCTTTTGTTGATCGCTGTCAAATGAATTGCTGAGTGCCCTTCTAATAATTGTTTTTATAGACGTGAAGGCGTGTAATAAACACAGAACGACACACGCATGTGAATGGGCTAATCGATATGGCACTTGTGCCACCGCGGAAGGATAAAACGAGAGTCCAACCCTGAAATAGTTCCCGCCTATGTTTAAATTCAATCGAATGGAAAATTTCAATTGGTCAAAAAAGCGAACCGTATCGGTTCCGTCCAACTGAAATATTCCAGCCGATTTAATATGAAACAATTCGATGACAATTCATTTTCATTGAATCAACGCAAAAATGTTTCTCAATCCAGACTTGATTTGATCGAATCTTTGATGACATTTACCATTATAGATGAAAACTCACCGCGGCAGACGTTTTATGATTATGCTGCGTAGTTCTGGCAATTGGGTTAACATCTTGCTATTTTCAAGATTAATTAAATACTTGTTGATTGGAATATCTATAAAAGCACAAAAGAATGTCCGTGCATTTTTGTGTGCAAACGCGTGTCACATTGTATCAACGGTCGTCTGCGCTCAGACTCCACGAAAAGTAGGTAAACAAACAGCCCATATTTTGAACAGAATTAGATTGGCGGTCCGAGACCTTAAGCCTACACATGATGCGTCGTTTAAGAGTGAATATACGACCAAATCGTTTTAACCTTTTTAAAATTGTTTCCTCTCACATTGTTGCTTAATGCCTTGGTACCTAAATGAGATAATTGTTCTTGCTTCATTGAATCATCAGGTGTTGATAGTGGCATTTATCAAATAGTCATGTTTAAATTGAAGAGAGAGTGGTTAATATTTTGGACACCATAGCCTGGGCAGTGCTCAAGTAAAAGTGTATGGAATTGCATGGTGACTCTGTAGTTATCGATATTGCTGTGAAATATTTCAACCGATTGACAATTAACGTTTCTGTTAAGTTTATTTTCAATAACTTTCATGAGCCAATCATGTGGTGTCAAACCAACTGAAAAAGGTACCCAGTGCTAGCACTTTTTACCCAAACAAATGAAGTGGGTTCAGTTGAACGCGCCAATAACCTTAGGTGACCGGATTATATCTTTATTCTGGGCTCGAGAGACAAGTCTCATGCAGTTGGTTCCTAAAATCTGTTCGAGTAAAATTATGTTTGTCGGCCTCATTCGATGCTGACCCATTTTCAATAACACCCCGTTGTTACAATACTTATGACTTTGAGCAACACCAGCATTAACCTTACTTCACTTCTCACAGCAGCATAGTGGATTACAATTTTCAATGAAAACGCACCATGTAATATTAGGTAACAAGAGAGGAAAGTTACTAATTATACGAAGTTAGAGTTCACTTACCCAAAAAAAACTTTGTGAGAGATTTATTGAAAATCGGATTATTTCCTCCCAAACATCTTTTGTTAGATTATTTAAATCGAATTTTGTTCCATCGTTTCTGAAACGCTCGACATTTACGCTATTTTACCATTTTCATCCTTTGTCGTAATTGCTTCAGTCTGTTGGTAGTCGGAAAGTACAAAGACCTCGCGTCTCTAATTACAACGTGCTGGTAGGAATAATTACAGACAGGCACATTTCAATGCATATTGTTAGCGGCAAATAATTCGTTAGTCTTTCAGAACAGGAGTTCAGAAAACGAGCAAATTGCTGTTTTCATCTAGAGTACATTGTAATGTGGGTTACAAAGGTCTCGATGGTTGCCAAACTGCTCACATGTTAGTAGTTTCATATATTCGATTTACTCTTCAGTTCTAACGTACTCTTTATGTTCGTTCATATATAGGAATTGGAAGTGGGGTATTTTTTCATTTAAGAGAGAATTTTAATCAAGTAACTTTTAATTATGTAATATAGTTTCTTGATATATTCTTAAAAGGGTTTGAAAATAGATCATAAAATCTATTGAGATTTAAGAGGACGTTCGTCGGGTTGAGACGTTTATCCTGCAGCATCGGATAAGCTTGTTGTATACTACTCAAAGTTTGCTAAGCACCAAATATTTGACACATCATTGTGAAATTTGCTTGTGACATATTTGCGATAACTTTGGTGGATATGATTGAGGAATGTATTGAGGTGGTCCCCAATGTTTTCATTAGCTCTCTTGACAGGCAGACTTTTCGTGACAGTCATGGAAAGCATGTAACCCTTGATTTTCATGGTGTTTTCGTGTACTGTCTACATGTACATGACATGTGTAGGGGATTCAATCTTCATTTCATCACAAACCCTTGTGCTTTAATGATTGAACATGGCAAATGCAAATGTAAGAAGACATTTTTCTGAAGCAGAAATGTGGCGGGCTGTAGGGATGGTGGAGCAAGGGGATACCCATCGTCACCAATAAGGTGATCACCAGAGCCTGGGCAAGAGTTCAGCAGTATGGCACACCATTAAGACGGCATGGTAGTGGTAGAGACAGGGCAACATCTGCAGCTGAAGAACGGTTTTTGATCATTCAAGCCCGCAGGAACCGCTTTGTCACAGCAACCCAGCTTCGCAGTGACCTTCAGAATGCATCCGGGGTAAATGTTTCGACGCAGACGATCCGAGCAAGGTGGCACGAATATGGTCTCCGATCGAGAAGACCACGTATTCGCATTCCGCTGTCCCAGAACCACCTCCAGGCACGAAATGAATGGGCCATGGACCACGTTGGATGGACCAGAGAAGATTGGCGACATGTCCTTCTTACAGATGAGTCAAGGTACTGCCTAGACCACACATATAGGCGTTCTAGAGTAGGAGAGTAGGAGAGCGATTCCATGCAGCCAACATTGCTGAGCATGACCGCTATGGTGGAGGGTCAATCATGGTCTGGGGCGGCATCAGCAGGGATGGACGTACAGAGCTCTGTGTCCTTGAACTCGGTACATTGACTGCATAGCGGTATATTGATGATATCCCGGATGTCCGCGTCGGATTGTATGCAGGTGCAGTGGGTGATAGATTCATTCTGATGGACGATAATGCTCGTCCTCATGTTGTCCATGCTGTCGGGGTGTACCGACAGAGGGAGGGTATTGAGCGTATGGACTGGCCAGCAAGATTCCCTAACCTCAATCCAATCGAACATGTCTGGAATGAGTTGCAGCTTGCAATTTCAGCCCGTCCAGTCCAGCCAAGAAGTGTCCAGGTGCTTGGTGCCATGCTTGTCCAAGAATGGAACAACATTCCACAAAGGACCACCAAGAACCTGATTGGAAGCACGAGAAGGCGTTGTCAACCTGTAATTAACAGAAATGGGTCTCATACTGGATATTGAACCCATACCAGTTCGCTCCGTCAACTTTTTGGAAGATTGAAAGATTTCCTCTTTTACCAATAATATCCATTTTCCATGGTTATCGTATTCAAAAGCTAAAAAATAATGTCAAACACAAATAAAATTTTAATTTCTGTACTTGAATCAATAAAGATATAATTAAATAAAAAATATATACACTTTTCATTACAATATTTCAACTAAAACGTAAAACAGGTAGTTGGATATACTAGGTGCTTAGCAAACTTTGAGTAGTATATAATAAGTGTTTAAAATGTGAGAGTTACCGACGATTGTCGTATGAAGCCAATTCAAATGCCTCTGAATTATTTACCCGAGCAGTTTTAAAACAAACGTCCGAAGAATCGGGCCATACATGTCATTCATATGTTCTGAGAAGGTCATAGACAACCATAGGTCCACTTAAGATCGCGAGATCTCCAGATACATCCAATGAAGCAGAGCTAACGCGTAACTTCAAGGAGGTGTTGAGATCCAGTGGACAAAATGTCACTTAACTTCAGCTTTATACAATGAAGGTTTATTTTAAAGATTTCCGACACTCGGTTGGGTTTAACATGATGGCATTGAATTTATTATGCCAATGAGAATACGAATGTGATATATTATGTGCCGTATGATTTCATGTATTTCCTTACGTGTACGTTAGATCTAAAAACAGAGTCCCTTGCAGTTTCTTATGTTGAACCGTCTCGCCAAGTATGCAAGGTAACATGTAAAAACATAAAATTAAATTAAATCGTCAAAAATGACGATAAGTTGAAAATCAGAAGCGGCGGAGCGGGCGGGGGGGGGGGGGGGGATGGGGGGGGGGGGAGGGGGAGGGGAGAGGGGGCACGTTCCCCTCCACTTTTTTCCACAGCTATGTTTTGCAGTTACACAATGAGTTAAAATGGGCACATGTAAACGTGTCAATATACAGGCATTCCTGTAACATTATTTGCAAATCTAAACGTTATTTAGCCGAAGAATTCCACTTCCGGTCGCTTCAGTCCGTTTCTTCTACTTCAACTATCTCCCAGCCTGAAGGCTGGTCTTTGGGTTGGAAGATGGTTGAAGTAGAAGAAACGGACTGGACAGAGACCACACAGTGGCATATTCATCTAAATGAGAGACTACATTGAGTCATGGTACATTTACCGATATACGATTGTAACCTTTCTCACACTGGGCCGAACCTTGGTAGCATTGTAAGTTTGTGCCCCTCCACTTTTAATGAGCTTCCGCCGTCCCTGACTGAAAATAAAAAAACAAGTTTCCTTTATTTTTTTCGAGCTCTACAAAATACAAAACTTTTAGCCAAATCGACCAAACTTTAATTTTTTGGGCTTTTCCGATCTATGACGTCACTGGAGATATTTGGCCTAAAAATTCGAATTTTAGGGAAATAAATGTAGATTTTCAGATATTGTATTTGAGAATATAATCCCAAATTCCCAAGATGGCCGCTTAAAACAAAGTTAAAACTGAAAGATTTTCAAAAAAGGTTAATTGTACATTGTTTTGGATAGAGTGTATGATCAGTGCACAAGATGAATACATCAGTGTGCCAAATTCCACAACTGTCGAACAAGGGAAGATGGTAGAAAACGTGATGAGAAAACAAGCAAATTTCCGATCGTCGATATGCATAAACGTCAGAGTATTGAACTTTTTCCAACTATGTGGACAACAGTTTGAAAGTATGCGAGCTCAATTATGCCATTTGATGCCTGCGATATAATTATAGTGTTAAATTATATAGTTTGTGGGTTAGGGCTGCCACAAGATAGGAGGTGGAGGGAACATGACATGACGTGCAAAACGTCCTTAAAATTTGAAATGACACAAAAACGTAAATAAGGATAAAAATAAAATCTTGTCTTTTTTTTCTTCGAGCTCCACAAAATACTAAAATTTAAGCCAAATCTGCTGAACATTGATTTTTTGGACGTTTTCGACCTATGGCTTCACTGGAGATTTCAACCCTAAAAATTCAGAATTTAGGGAAACGGAAGTGGATTTTTATATATGTTGTTTGGTGGAAAATATAATTCCAAAATATACAAAATCTGCGTCTAAAATACATTTGAAAACTGAAAGATCTTCCAAAAAGGTCCATTGTGCACTGTTTTGGATAAAGTTCGAAATTCGAAAAACGGAAGACGTTTTTATTAATGCACAATGGGATTACACCCTTGTGCCAAATTTTGTAGCAAGGAACAGTGGTAGAAAATGTGGCGAGAAAAGACGAAACAAGTCATCAAGCGAAGTGTTAACTCCCGAAGCGTCTACCGAAATGGCTTCAATATGAATGTACGCTTATTAAAACGCACGTCGGGTGACGTCTGCAATCACTGTTTCAAACATTTAGCTCAGCAGTTGGAATGAAATCAAGTTACTAAATTCTACCCTTCTAACAATAATCTTAATCGAAGCTCAGGATGAACAATCTGGCAAAAAATATCAAGCCAAGTTTCATCACTTTAAATTGGCCTTTTTAGTATTTCATCCACAAACACAGTGTAATTATATTGTAGGAGAATCGCACGGATATTTCTAAGTGTTTAAGCCCGATTATCCGAATTTTTAGTCTTATTGTCTCTTCAAGAATCCGATCAATATAAAGATTATATAAGATTGATGGTCATGTTGTTTAGCTGTTTGCTTTTTTTAACCCTTTACCCAATGCAGACGATATCAAAATTTATTATTTTAAATATCATTTTTTAAATTTCTTCAAAAAAATTCAACAAAACCATAACATGTGATCCCTCATTGGAACGAGCTCGTCGAGCTCGTTCCAATGAGGGGGCACATGATATGGTTTTGTTGAATTTTTTTGAAAATAATATTTTTTCAGCTGCTGAATTTTCATTTTACGCGGGCGGCTATGGCCGATTCGTTGGGTAAAGGGTTAAATAATATTAAGAAGAGAAGAGACGATCAGGACAGCTGATGATCTGCACCCATGGGCAATTACCCTTGACAAAATTGTCAAAGCCAGCTTATCTTTTACTGTGTATACCTTCAGCATCAGTGGCGTATCCCACGGAGGAGGGGAGTATTGACCCATTTGGGGTCTCAAAGGTATATTGAAATATCCCCACACAGAGTGAAAGACACGTTTTTGTATCTGCAGTTAGAGCTTTCATTTCATGCTAGAGTAGATGTTCTATGTTTTGACTACTCTTTCGATGGTCCTTGGGGTTAATATGTGCTAAAAACAGTATGGTACAAACATTCTTGTTATTGCATTATGTTAAAATATATTTACCATTTTCAGTCAAAAACCTATTGCCTTAAAATTGCTGATTAACCTGGCATTACAATCAATTCATTGAGCATTGACTTGATGAAATACGTACAACATTCATAAAATGAACTATAATTCAAAACCTTAGAAATAGCCGAATAGCACCTAAATTCTCGATACTCCCACTCATCTTCACCTCGTAATTTAAGAAAGTAGGCGAATCGGGCTGCTACCATTTCTAACTTGTTTTTATATATTGTTGGTGATACCATCTTCTGACACTGATTCTTTGAAAATATTCCGAGAATTAGAATCACATGGTGATATCCTCCATGAAAAACAACAAAGAAAAATGCAGATTATCAGAATTGTTAATAGGTAGGGGTTGCTATATGCTGTAGGCGTCGTGTTTTTATGTCTAGTCGTGTCTCGTCCACGAGATGGAATATGACAACTCAGATTGATTGATTGTTAAATTAGGTTGTTTATAATATAATAATGGATATTTAAGTTTTTTGGACTAGTGATCCTGTCTTGGAGTGAGGGGGGACTGCCCTTTATTGAGGCTTGTCGGGGAATAACCCGTGTCAGGGAGCGCAAGCCTCCCCCAAACCCACTTGTCGGGGACATCCTGGAGCAACGCTGATTAGGCTAAAATATAAACCAATAAAAAATGATAGAAAGTTTGTTCACGGTGCTCAGCGCAAAGGTACTCGAATTTTTATTTCGTGCTGTAGAGAGCGTGGTAGATCAGTGGTTAATATGTTGAACTTGAAACTCATTGGAGGTTCAAAATTTGGGTCAAGGTCACTGAGATCACCCAGGGGTCATTGAGTATTTTCGGAATTGATGGAAATCACGTTTTATCACCCCCCCCCCCCCCCCTGGTCACTTTCTGGTCACTGCTCGCTTACACCAGTAGGTAGATTTTTTTTCAAATGAAATGTTGCAAACTCAAAACCCAATTACGAAAAGCAAATGAAAATAGCATCTGTTGTTCAATGTCCTCGCATTTCATTTCCACAAACGTCAACCAATAGCTATGATTTTCAGGAAAAAATGAAAATTTTTAGTCATTAAAGAATATTTTTTCTCTGAGGTGAAGAGTTAAATCAAAGCAAAGAAAAATATGATAAACTCCTTATCGATTATGGTGAAAATGAATGGGTGGTAGAATTTCTTATGCAACAGTCGTATTTGTTCCTGCAGGCTGGGGTGAATACTATTCTTAAAAGAGAATCATGTTATCCTTGCACCCTGTCAACATTTTAGGAATTAACACAACCTGACCAGTGACATACAGTAGTGCTCCTAGTTACCAGTAACCATATTCCAAAATACCCTGCACAGTATTACATCACCGAGTACCATCTTTAAGCACAAACATCTAAAGTAGTGTCCTAACTAGATCCTTCTCCATAATTAACCACCCCTTCTTCAGACAGAATTATAGTCGATTAGATAGACTCTATGGCACAGAGAATCAAGACAAAAGTTAAGAGATAACCCCGATCTCTAACGGCATCGCCTTTACTATTCTAATATCTGTTGAAATGGGCTGACATTAAGTGTCATCTGCATTTTCAACTTGTCGAGATAAAAGTGTGAACATTCAAATACACAATGAATTAAACAATAAGATGAACAGCGTAACCCTATATGCCATACTTAATTGGCAAAGTGCAGGAAAAATAGCGAAACTCACACATTTAACAGGCTAGATATGAATGGGATAACGTTAAACACAACACCTCTAATACAGCTGATCTCATTGGAAACCCAAACGCTCATATTTCTGGGAACAACTTGCATTCAACTATCTTTTTTCAAGCTTTGCCCTGATGACAACGGTTCCAGTGTTTGAATGTGGCATGCACAAATGGGATTTTCTTCCACAGATATATCCTTGGAGTAGATCATTGGAAATGCAGTTAACACCTTGACTGCCCCTTTACTATCAATAGAAGAAGTCGGTGGATTGTCCTGTTCGTATTGATCGAGATCTGAAGTGTGGATTGTACAACTGGTTGGTGAACCGAAGCAAATAAGCGTATATCCACGTGTCATTATGAGAATTATTTTCCCGCATTAGTAATTATCGACTCACATCTCTTTGATCTTGCTTTTACTGATGTTATAAAAACTATAGACGGTTTAAGTGTTTTCATCCATTGCAGCTCCGGAACCTTTCCACCGCTTTGTTGAAGTGATTAACCCCCCCCCCCCCCTCCGCATTACTATTGGACATTCGTTTCAGTCACTCACTCATTTATTGTTCATTATTTTTGTCAATCATACCAACTGATCATTCCGTCATTTAATGACAATTAAAGTGTGTCATTTGTACACTAACTCGTCGTAACGCTCTCACGGTGAAACGTCCGCACACATATTCGCATCTAATATACCAACCTAGACAAAATTATAGTGATTCGATAATACATCCTTCAACCGTCATTCCGGTGCATATAAATCTTTTACTGCTGTTTAAAACACCACCCGGTTCTTTCTAAGCTAATGGAAATAATTTATGACACGTAATCTGCTGACCCCAATTCACGTCCATCCACACGACCAGTAAAGGCGTTGTCACTGCTGGAAAAAAAGATACATTAATATCCCTCACGTTATCTTGTAATGATATCACTGGAAAGCACTCCAGTGGAAAGTTTTTCAGCAATCAATGCCACAAGCTATTGTCATCCAAACATTATTAAAAATAATATTAAAATAAATAAACGAAAAAGGCCAACCGATTTCATCATGTCACTTTTTTCGATCAACAGATAGTCTGCACAATATGATAGTTATTGTGTGATTGAAAACAGTTTCCCACAAAGTAGCGATTTTGTCATTTGAATTATTTTTTGCTTGAAAAAATATATTTATTTTTAGCACTTCGCTATTGCTGTTTGGATAAACAGCTCATGCATTGTTGTTGTTGCTGTTTTTCCCCCCGATTTCTTGAGTGGAGTCTCAATTGGATCATTGACAACTTCAGTTAGCGAAGTGTTCTTTTTTAGCTCACCTTCACAAAGTCACGCTGAGCTAATCCCATCGATCTCCGTCCGTCCATCCGTCCGTCCGTCCGTCCGTCCGTCCGTCCGTCCGTCCGTCCGTCATGTTTTGGTCTTCCCCTCCAAAACCACTGGGCCAATTCAAGTGAAAGTTAATGTGAGTGATGGTCCCGAAGGGGCATTGCATTTTTGTTCAACTCAACATGCCCAGCCCCATAGGAAGGGGGTGAGGGAAAATGCTCCAAACTATTTTGAAAATCTTCTTCTCATGAACCAGTGGGTACAATAACTTGATATTTGTTATTGAGCTTCATTTTGAGGTGTAGATTCAAGTTTGTTCAAACGAAGTTCGTGATGTTGGCTTTGTAATTGGAGGGGTAAGATTTTTGGCTTCGCCCAAAATTTCTATTTTCTGAACCGATGGTCCAATTTGAACGAAATTCGGTGTGTGGTATTATTTGGTCATAAGAACTTGACTCGTGCAAAACACAAAAATTGAATGGTAAAAAAATTGACATCGGTTATGTTAGGGTGTTCTGTAGAGGGCATCGAAAAATGCTAAGTCAGCATATTTGCCCCAATTTTTAAAATCTTTTCTCCAGAACCAATGGTCAGAATAGTTTCATATTTAGTATACAGCATCCATAGAGGGGTCAGATACAAGTATGTTAAAATCGGGGCCCTAGGTATACATTTGGGCTTGCTGTGGTAGCCCAAATTTTAACATAGTGCAATATGAGGAAATTTCTTTAAAAATCTTCTTCTTCAGATCCACCAGTCGGAATGCTTTCATATTTGGTATACTACATTTCTAGAGGGGTCAGATTCAAGTGTGTTCAAATCGGGCCCATAGGTATATATTTAGGCTTGCTATGGATGGTAGCCCAAATTTTAACATAGTGCAATATGAGGAAATTTCTTTAAAAGTCTTCTTCTTCAGATCCACCAGTCGGAATGCTTTCGTATTTGGTATACAACATCTCTAGGGAGGGGGGGGGGGGGGGGGGTCAGATTCAAATTTGTTCAATTCAAGTGTCTGGATTAATATTTGGGCTCCATATGGGGACCTGAAATTGATCTTAGTGCAATATGAGGGAATTTCTTAAAAAATCTTCTCCTTCAGATTCACCTGTCAGAATCCTTTCATGTTTGGTTTACAACATCTCTTGGGGAGTCAGATTCAAGTTTGTTCAAATTGGTTTTCTGGGTTGATATTTGGGCTCCCTATGGTAGCCCAAATTTTAACTTAGTGCAATATGGGGAAATTTCTTTAAAAATCTTCTTCAGATCCCCTAGTCAGAATGCTTTCATATTTGGTATACAACATCTGTAGGGGGAGCAGATTCAAGTTTATTCAAATCAAGAGAGGGGCGTAGGTTAATATTTGGGCTCGTTGTGGTAGCGTAAATTTTAACTTAATGCAATATGAAGAAATTTCTTTAAAAATCTTCGTCTTCAGATCCAACAGTCAGAATGCTTTAATATTTGGTATACAACATCTCTAGGGAGGTCAGATTCAACTTTGTTCAAATCGAGAGCTTGGGTTAACCCTTTACCCAACGTAACGGCCAAAAACCGGCCAGCGCTATTCTCAAAAATCGCCAATTAATTTTCATTATTTTTTTCATTTTTGTCTCAATCGATCGAGCTCGTTCCAAAGAAGGGTCATAACCTATGTTTCTGAGACAAAATGACGCAGGTTGCTGAATTAAAACGTTAATACACACACAAACATAAACTTGGACACATTTTGTCGTGATGTACAACTATATCGATGAGTAGGGATGATACTTAGCAAATTTTCAGTGGTTTATTATGTTGCTTCAAGTGCTGGGGATAACCTGCTTCGACTGGCCTGTTATTTAGCCCCTTGATATCGTAACTGCAATAACCATCCAGCGCCATTAACAAAGATCGCCATTCAGTTTTACCTAAAAAAACATGGCTTATCCACCCCCCCCCCCCCCCCCTCTCCATTGGAAAACGATCAATGGGCACCTTGAAATGAAGGGCCGTGATCTAATATTTCGGGGTGCAAAAATGAGCATTTGTTGTTAATCAAGAAGTGCATTTTATTCGTGTTTGGTGAAGAATGGGGATCTATTACAAATGTACAGAACCAAGCCCCCCAAGTCACCAGTCTGTAAGAAATTCGACGTTGTCATGGCCCGAAACCCGTCTAGCTCTCAAATAGATCCTCGCCATGTTTAGATTCACTCGTCTGGAATATTTCAATTGGTCGGAAAAGCGAACCGTAGATATATTCCGAAAGATTGAATATGAAAAATTTCATAAAGATTCACTTTCTGTGAATCAAAACCCGAAATGTTGCTCATTCGAGACTTAATTTGATCGACATTGATAACATTACAATCAGAAATGAAGACTCACCACAGTCGCAGTTTTATGATTACGCCGAGTAGTTCCACAAATTATGGTAATACTCGGGTACTTAAGAATATCTGTATATGATTGAGTGTAAAGGCGCATCATATTTCATCAACCGTCTCATCTGCGCGCAAATTAACACAAACAGTGGGCAAACAAACAGCCCATAACAGCCGGTTTCCGAACTGAATTAGACTGGTGGCGTAAGAGGCCGGTACAGAACGTGAAAGGTGATCTATTATTAAAAAGCCGGAGAATAGGGTTTCCATTCAGATAATAATTACCAAATTCGATGAAAAGGCAAAGAAAGCACAAGCACGGTTTCAGACAATACAGTTAAAACTAGAAGTCCTGTCATGAAATACGCACAAATAGCACGTCAATCTACGCGTTAATCTACGCGTTATGGCCATAGTAAGGCTATCACATTCTGTACATATGGCCTGTGCACAAGCAATGTTTCAGCCAATGGACCTCCGGGTAACCCGGAGGTCCATTGGCAGAAACATTGCCTGTGTTTTCAATGAGTAACCAGGAGAACCTGCTGTACTTTGGATGGCAATATGACAATTGCGCACAATTCCTACGCGCAATTAAGCCTAGATAAGCGTACAGTTCGTGACAGGACTTCCAGTTTTAACTGTAGATCTCCAGGCTGAAACTGTGTGTTTCTATGAGCTTTTATAGAATAAAAGAAATCTCCGGTAGAAACTCGTCTCTGTGAGAATTGTGGTAGAAATCAACATTCATGTATTGCACATGTAGTCTAATAATTAGCCACGGGCTTCGTGAAGGAAAAAGAAAAAAATTCTTTCGTGATGAACGTTTTGATGGAATTGGCGACCACCTGTGAAGATAATTGACGGGCGGAAATTAAAAATGTCAATACAATGTGAAACTGAATAGTAATAAAATCTATATTTGTAAACAATATTTCATATAGCTGATGTAAAATCGATAACACATGGATAGATCGTAAGTCAGTCTTAAAAGGCGCTGTTCATTTGATCAGTTATATGCATATACTTTGTTTTAAAAAATCGGCTGTGTGGCTTGCGACTAAGATTTAGAGGTAGCAGTCTTAGTACCTCAAGAGCTTATCTTTAGGGATTGCTGGCATGTCGATGTCACGCGGGACAATTAATGGGCGGCTGGTCTGTGTGCTGAAAAATACTTTATGCGGCTGCAAAATCGTTAGAAGGAGAGTTGTCGTCGATAAGCAATCATTTACTTACGATTGAGTGTGTATCCCTGATTCGCGAATATGAGATAAATGCCCCATTCACTTGGAAACCATGTGAACAGATGCACAGATATACTCGAAAGTAAGATCGTGGAGTTTGAACGTACCTGGACAAGTCGTGGAAAAGAACAAAATGAAAGATTAGAGTTGCTGCAACGGCCAGTGAAGCCGATGCCGTGGACCGAAGTCACGTGTGGTGAGAGGACGATGTCGCAGTCACCCATGGCCGGACGATTGGATTGACCTGGGCGGTCGTTGTGAAAAACACCAGAATTCAGTTGGGAGATTAGTTAAAAAACAGTTGAAGCAGTGCCAGAAGGGGAAGTCAGACCTGGGCAGTCGTTTTTCGGCATGAGACGACATAGCGAGTCAGCTTAAAAAGGGGTTGCATCTGAGTGGACTCCTGATTTAGTGTGAGCCGGGAAGGAGTCTACAATCACTGTGTATGTGTAGAAGATCTGAGTGACGGGGACCACACGCGAAGTAATGGTGAAGTAAACTGGCCATGGTTGGGGTAGAGGTGAACACGGGAGATGGAGCGAACACTTATGAGGTCAAGGGGTAAATGTCAATGGTATAGTGGTAGCATTCGGCACAGAGGGTCCAAAATATACCAGTTCTATACACAGACAAATAGGAACTCTGGTGGAGTATTTAGTGAAAGAAACTGAAATTTGACTTGGAATATGTGTAATAAGCCCATTTGTAGCCAATGACCACTTTTAGACACTTGTCATCCTCAATACAACAAAAAAGTGATTTGTGTTATCCAATTCAGCATCCCTTTTGACACAAATGTACAGTATTCAGGAAAAGTGCAGTAAGTACGCGGACTTCAATATCTAAAGGTCTGTCTTATATCCCTATTATCTGTTTGTTAGTTTCCCCATTTGTCCTCGGTGTATTGGGTTCGTCGCCTTCTGATTTGTTAGGACGTATCGGATGATGTGAACTCGACACCTGGGCAGAGAGGGCAGCACTTCGAACTCAGTGGGCAATACAGACACCAGTTGTATTGGAGAGTCAACATATTTTACGGAAGGTTCTTGGCGGGTTCAACTAGGTAGTGCTTCCTAGGAGCAGTTCCGCTCTGCGCGCAGAATAGAGTAAGGGCTCTGGCTTTGGGGATAACTGTCATAAAGTCACAACTGTGTCAGGACAACCCGAATCATCTCTACGGAGATATGCCTGAATATAAGAATTATTATTCTTATTTTATTCCGTACTTTTGTGTCTATTTATTTATCGTACGACCCGTTTGCTCAGTCCAGGAATATGAAGAAAGCATGACATTTCACAGCTACGTGCCAAGACTATTGGACAGAATCTCGACTTTGAGTTTGATTTTTCAGAAGGAATTGTACTGCTGACAGTCCAACTGAAAATCAAGTTAAAGTAAAGACATTTAGTATCCTCTTGTTAAGCCAGTGAAAACACATTACGACAGCAAGACATTTCATATCCTGTCCTGCGATCCAAGACAGTTGTACAGAATCTCGCTTTTGTGGATATTACCCAAGCAAAAGAATTTTTTTTAAATCAGTACATGACTAACATTTCAAGGGAAAATATGTGGAACGGAATAATAACCTCGTGGATTCATCAGCCTAGCTGAAAACTCCTAGCCTTAAAATTGAAACAGACGGCCCAAGACCAACCCCCTTCCAACACGAAACTGTCAACTCCAATCCTCTCTTCTGATATGTTTATCTGCGTGTTAAGTATAGTGATAACGATAGCTAGAGTGTATCCCACCTTTGGGAGGTGTGTTGGGAAATACAACTACGTAATTAGTTGAACCTACCGACGAGTATTGACACGATATTATTTGATACATGTTGACTACCAGTAACGTCTGCCGTCACCTTGTGAAGGGCATGCAGAGTTAACGCCACTGGATTCCATTGCACCAAAAATAAACAAAATTCGCCAGGAACCCATAAATCCATCGTCGAAAAGTGAAGATCGAAAACCGAACATTGCCCCCGAATAACTCCTGACCCATTACTGCTTGGTGCCGGAGAAATTATATAATGTATATTACCAGGTGGTATATTACGTTTTTCGATAAATGCCACTCTCCAGCATAACCATTTAAAATAACTGATTGAGCGATGCAAATGTACACCATCGTGTGTTTGATTTGATGCTCGATGCTATTTGCATATAATCACAGTCGAGGTTTTCATGAAACTAATTTTACGTGGGTAATCTTTAAAAGTGCTGAGAATACGAACACTTGCATGTTCATTACAAATAATATATCACAATATGTACCTTGCATTATCAGTGCAAAAAAAACTTGTTAAACTCTTACTTAATAACACGCACAAATGTTATTGTCGAGTTTTAAATAATGAGCCCCAAGGAGTTATGATTTACTTTTTGAGGAGCGAGGCATCGGTGAAGTGAAGTAAAGTGAAGTGAAATTGTCTCCATAAGTCAGCATTCTGGCATAAAAGACCCCATTCACTAAATACATTCAAGAAAAAAAAAACTCATTTGAAGTTTAGCGGTGGTGGGTCCCTCAGAAGGATGATGCTCATGTGATTGGATACACTCACAGATTGGCCAGCATGCGCCACGACATCTAAATATGTACACCGTAATGGTAAGTCCTGAAGGATAAAAAGCTAGAAGATTTCTATTAATGTTGAAACTTGCAGTGCCACCACCAAGCTCTCAGGTTACCAGTCCAATTCTGTTAGGAATTCGACGCTGTTTTGAGCTATTTGTTCACCCACTTTTCGTGAGATTTGCGCACAGGCCACCTTTTACTCACAAATATATACAGATATTCTATCGTGCCCCAGTTCTATATATTCGAATTAATAAGTATTTAATTCACATTGCAAGCCTCGGGATATGAATACAATTAGCGGCTCTGCACAGCGTAGTCATAAAACTACTGCTGTGATGTGTCTCCATTTAGAATTTAATCAGCCGTCTCCAGTGGCATTGGTAAAGTCATTACAGATTCTGTCAAATCAAGTGTCGATTGAGAAATATTTTTGCGTGGATTCAAAGCAAAGGAATGTTTATGGTACTTTTTTAGAATCAATCGTATGGAATATTCCATACATCTGAAATGTTTCAGACTAGTGCATCTAACCATGGACGATCGACTATTTAAAGATTCTATGCCATAACGGTGTCGAATTCCTTACAGAGTTTGACAGGTGGTTTGGGAGCTTCGGTAACCACCCTTTGGAATATTCCAATGCTGTGATCGCAAATATTCCGGTTTATTCGACATTGACGCGATCTTATTGCACCCTAGTCCAAACCGTGAAAACAAATTTTATACCTAAAAAATAGAGAAGAATGAAAACTGAATTTTAAAAACAAGTTGAGAAATAAACATACGAAGCGCTGTGACCACGTGTCTTGTTTCTTAAAGATGAGATATTAGCAGTCTACTTTAGACCGGATCGCATTATCTGTCGGCTTCTGAAGTCAAAATCATGTTGCTTCAAACTGTTGAGACTGGGAGATTTTTGGTGTCGATTATGGATTCATACTCATTTTCACAGCCAGACCTATGATACATCTTATTATGCTATGACATGTTAATATAGATATCATATTTTTAAAGTTTCTGCATATGATTTCGCTCTCCACAGTCACGTCAGTATTTAAGAACACGTCTGGATCAGCAGCATTCCAGATGACGCACTTCTTTGTATTACTTCGGACTTTATTATTGCACAATTGTGTTCAGTTAATGAAATAGGTGGGAGAGAATGTGTTTTAATGTCACGGTGTTATTTAGTATCGGGCAAATGAAAACAATGAAAATAGTGTTTTTAAGTTCATTCCACACTATTTATTTTGTGTTTTTCCGATAAATGCGATTAACGTTTCTAATAGAAAGGAGATTTTCTCCGTGTGTGGTGACACCAATGCCTCGTTGCTTTTTAGATAAATGATTGATTAAACTGCTACTGGAATGATTAAATAGAAACACCCCACAAACAAAATCCTCTTAAAGGCAATCTTGAAACGGGTCAGATGTGCAATAACAAACTGGTTTGGCGCTTTTCATCAGTCCCTTAAAAATCCTATATAAGATGCACATCATTTCATCCTAGTAATGCTGACAGGTGGTGAATGTGAGCTGAATGAATGAGGTATGGACCTTAAATAGGTATTTTCAACGAGCCCTATCAGCTCATATTATAGTTTAGGGTGTACGATTTGCTATTTTATCCTGGGAAGACTAAAAACTTGCAAATTACTGTTAAAACAAATTCGCTAAACAAAGAGCCGTAGTGGACAGTTGCATAACAGCTTCTAATTAGCTTGTCATAAAAAGTCAAGTTTCCTTTTGTACCTTTTTATAAACAAAAACGCCAGACAGTCCGGAGAGCCGTCTTGTTTTCGTTTTTTTAAAGTAACAAAAGGAAACTTCGCTTTATTTTCTACTGATATAATAAGTGTTTCCCCATCAATTTTATGCTTTTTAATTGGACCTTCCTCGCCCGTCTTATAATTTTTTTAATTTTTTTTTTTTTTTTTGGGGGGGGGGGGGGGGGGGGCGAATAACTTCATCGAAATTCGATTGTCATGACAAGATAATTCGGGGATGTAAGTGGTTAAAAAGTGTTTATTAATGCATTTCCAATGTTTCCAAATCGGATATATTCAATTGCGACGTATACTTACAATTTTTCATGTACGCCATGTGACTGAAACACGTCACCTTTATAATTAAACTGATTTAACGCACGAATAATTACTCTGTTAGTCTGACACCCATACGTCTGGTTTATAGACAAGTCAGTCAACTGAAAATGTGGATATGGACTAGCTGAGGTTCATATGCACATTCTTGGTCACTGACCGTCCCGTAAACTGCCATATGACATAACGTAATGCGTATTATTGGTTATATCATATCAAACTGTATCACTCAGTTGTAATCGAGTTGTCTGAATGACCCTCATTTTGAACACGAGACTACCCAATAGACAACATATATTATTGTACAATACTGAGTTCAAAGAAATATACTCTAGCTATTGGCTTAAATGGGACAAGCTAGAAATGTACTCCAACGTATTCAAGTTTAAATGGGACACATGCAGGTAGGCATGGACGTGGCTATACGCAGAGAGGATTGGCTGAGGGTTTCCACCCTCACTATTTGCCTAAATCTTCAAGATTGGAAATTCGAAGATCCATGTTGGAAAAGTTAGAAATTCTCTCTTCCCCCTTTTTCAAAAGTCATCGATTAGAGTGATTTCGAATCCCGAACATTAGATTCCGACGCAGTGGCCTATAATTCCATGTAGCAACAGCCAGCGGTAAAATTTTAAACAAATGATCAATGATCAAATCGTACATGCCTAGCGAATATAACACATTTTGTGGAGCAGGAATGGGAATACCAACTACACGGTATAATACGACACACACTGTGGTGAGACTGGCAGACTGTCTCATATGTACACAGTGAAAACCACCAGTAGGCTGCATGGCTTCTGAAATAGCCTTTCATAATCGCAATATTTACTCTTTGGGGTACATTTTGCTGCCAAATTGAAAGGTATGTATTTGAATAGTTGCCTGTAGGGTAATATACGGCGAGACAGTCAGAAATGTGTCACATTTTATTCGCCATAAACTTGGGTAACTACGAACTGAGAAGTGAACCTCAATAGTCTATTTTAAAAAAAATATGAACAATATTAAAATGGGTAAGTTACACCACATGGGGAAGGGGGCGTAAAAAGGAATATGGCGAGCCACACGGCCATTCTCATTAATTGCAGTGGAGACTGTTGTGGTCCGAAAGACTGAGGTACTGTGAAAAAGCATGTCGTACTCACAAAGTACCTCATTTGGGACATTTTTGCCAAATTGTAAGGCATTTATTTGAGTGACTGACCATATGTCAGTCAACCCATCGATCGGCCCTTTCTCATCAAAGTATGAACAATAAAGAACTTCAAGACAATAAGTGTTTGAAAAAAAGATTTATCGTCTGCGAACTTGATATGTTTGATGTTGGGTAAGCCGTTTAATCTGCTCTTTTCCCAACCAATTGTGCTCGAGAACACTACCTCATATCTACAATTTTGAACAGAGCAGAACATTCCTAACGATGAAAATGTTACCTCATGTCACTGTTCGTTGCTTGAAAAATAATAATCAGTGACATTATGTTTCAATCTGCAGATCATGCTCAGTGCAGTCAATATTTATTTTTGCTTTACAACAAGTCTCAAATTTACAACTGTGTGAAAATTACAAACCGAGGAAAACATATGATTATTATTATAATTTAATATGGCGCTCTCTGAGTATATTAACCCTTTACCCAACGCAGACGATATCAAAATTTATTATTTTAAATATCATTTTTTTAAATTTTTCAACCAATTTCAACAAAACCATATCATGTGACCGGTCATTGGAACGAGCTCAATGAGCTCGTTCCAATGAGGGGTCACATGATATGGTTTTGTTGAAATATTTTGAAAAATTTAATTTTTTCAACTGCTCAATTTGCATATTACGTGGACGGATGCGGGCGATTCGTTAGGTAAAGGGTTAACATAAGTTTTGTGACACGGTAAAACCACGTAACGTCCAGCATGTTAAGTAACAAGTTGGGTCGCGAGCGCAAAACGGAAAATTCGTTTCAACAGTTCCGAGACCCTATACGTCACACGACCCAACAGCCCATGCAGTTGCAATACCCCTCATCACCTAATACCCACATGTGCACGGTAGGAGCCCAGGTAGGTCTGAGGTGATGGGGAATTACACAGAGACTAGTGTTCTTGTAAATCGGAGTCTCCAGAAATGGTGCTAGAGAGCTTTAGAAATTATCAGTTTCTCAATTGGAAATACAGCAAATTCATAGCGATCAATTAAGTGACACGGGTGCATTTAGTCTTCATTCCGGATATTCTGTATTTTTGGTGGGCAACAGATCGATTCAGTGTAAGTGATAATAATTGAAATAGCATATCTTTGTCAGGCAGTACGGTTCATTAGCACCCCCAGGAGACAAAGCTGACATCCATGTCTATCAGTTGCCCTCGACTTCATCGCGGGTTGCTAATAACATGTTGGGGTGCTAATCATTCCTGTCGGGTAGCTAATAAACCGTCCTTTCAAAATCATTATTGTTATTTTTTTTAGATTTATCGCTCGTGTTAAGAACTTTAATCGCTTTACACCAACAAGTAAGGGAACTCCCTTTTTTCTGATGCAGTTATATGATCAAAACAGATATGAATATGATTCTGCCTAAAATAACATATGTTTGCTTGTCAGTATCATGAATAACAATTTGTCACTTTCCAAACAAATTCTCGCAGTTTGGGTAATGGTTTTGGTAATAAACGGAAAAAACCACTCTATGATTCTCTTTTGTATTACATTTGTGACAATAGTTACTCCGATCATCGCAAAATTCGTTGGACATGACGTGCACAACAGTCAAATTCTCACACGCATATATATTCTGGACAAAACTAAAATTCACTGTGCAGTCAATTTGTTGATATTTTGAAAAATCAACGGCCATTGCTTGATAAGGTAAGTAGCAGCTACATTGGATCAAATTTCAATAGTGTATTAAAGGTGTCCTCTTCTGCTCCGAAATTCGGCTATTCGATTGGCAATTCAATAACTATGCATTCTGGCCAATGTTGTGTGCCATATAAGTTTCAAATCTCCAAACAATTGACCACTCGAATTTGCAACACTTTAGCCCTCCCCACCCCCACCCCACCCCACCCTCCCCCCCCCCCAAAAAAAAAATAGTAAATAAACAGTAACGACCTAAACGTCCACGTCATAGTCCGGGGGTAATAGTAAGGCGAACATATTCCTACACTGTTCCAAGGACAAAGGTGACGCGTATTTATCATTATCTGATTACCCCCGACTGCAGAATGAGTAGATAGGACATTGGTTTTAATCGTGTCTCATACAAGTAATCAAATTTACTGCTGTTCTGTGGAGTTAGCGGTGTCGTCAAAACTACGTGTCACCTAACTCAATCCAGAACGTCTCATCTCGGTGCCATACTAAGACTAAGTATTCCAAGAAAATGTCAACTTTCAAGCGGTAATCCACCTGTCAAGAACATGTAAGATTCTGTTTGGAGAATTTAATATCTGTTCTATTATACAATTTTTATTCCTCAACACCATACCCAGTGGTCCAAGAAATCATAATCCAGGAGCCCTCAATAGATGTAAGATGAGCTTGTTTGACAGAAATAGAAATGTATTAATGTTTTGAATGTAAAGTAAACACTACTTTATAAATACTTTGAAACAATGCACGACGTGTCTTATCCATAACATACTTTTTTCAGTGAAATCTGAAGTCTGAGTTCGATATGAAGAATCGAGTTCGAGTAGAACGCAACCTTGATTTTGAACACATTTGTTTTTCTATGAGTAAGATGTAAAAATGAAGATGGATCCGTGGAATAACAGTTCTAAACCCGATGCCACCTGCCTAATAATTAAGAAACACTTTGTCCGGTAATCATAATAACATAAGGTTTATGGACGTACTATCCTTCCAAAGAAGATATAGGCCTTTAACTGTTTGGAATACTGAACAGATTATACCGTAATCATGCGAAAGTGCATTCTATCAATCAGAAAGTGTTTTACGTAATCCATCTATAAGACTTTAAAAAGTTACGTCGATCTTTTCTTCTGAACGAACAGAATAATTAATCTGTTGATTTGTGAATATCGAGGCCTGGTGCGCTTGTACTCTTTAATATTTG
Source organism: Pictodentalium vernedei (assembly GCA_031216915.1). Taxonomy (NCBI): domain Eukaryota; kingdom Metazoa; phylum Mollusca; class Scaphopoda; order Dentaliida; family Dentaliidae; genus Pictodentalium; species Pictodentalium vernedei. The sequence continues at coordinate 185,772,242 of CM062293.1, forward strand.
ATCGGATAAAAGGCAAAGTATATATGTACGACAACAACTACTTCTAATTCAAACACACGTTTCCCTTTAATTGATTATTTAGAACAATTACGCAGTGCATATTGTGTTTAAAAGTCTTTAGTTAATTTATCAGCATAGCAAAAACTTCTTTGTTGAATAACCCCGACTTTAATATATTTAGTGAGTCTGTACAAAAACGTTCTTTTTCTTGTTCTTTGGGGGTGCAATCTTCAAAATAAATTATGTACCGCCGCTGTTGTATAGAAATATGACGGAATAGAGCGTATTACTACTTTGTTCTTATATGTGTAAAACGAATATAAACTTCTTAAAAACGACAAACTGAATAAGTTTGGTCAGTTTTCTTAACGTAACGGCCAAAAAAAGGTCAGCATTATAGAAAAAAAAGAACACCACTTAGGTTTCATTATTTTTGTCAATTGTTGCCATAAAACGCAGCCTGTGAACCCTCACTGAAACAAATTCATCGTACTCGTTCCAATGAGGAGCCATAACCTATGTTTTTGCTACAAAACAGTTAATTATTCAAGAAATATTTGTGCAAGTATCGCCGTCAAGCCGTGTTTGATACAGGGTTAAGCATTTGACGGTGCCACTTGAACTCTGGCTGGTGCGAATTATTTGCAGTGGTATATCCCTTCTTCCCGTCACGTATATGGTATATTTACATGCATTTGTATTTGTTTTTTCGGTGGAATATAGGGGAATATGAGCTGAGATTTTACCAGTAGAAATGGAATCCCGCTTTCTACCGCTAGAATCTCAGATTATACCAATAGGAACAGGCATTTCGGTTTCTTATGTCAGAAACTGAAATCAATTTTTTTTTCTGGTAGAACTCCAAATTCTTCCATTAATAATATAAGAAAACGAAGGTGGAAAACGGGGGACTGGAATTAATGACCCGTTTGGTGTCTTTCCTCGGCGCAAGTGAAATTCAGGAACAAACTCCAACAAGGGTCGTGGATTCTGTATCTATACCACGATTAAACTTGGATTGACCCTTTACCCAACGTAACGGTCAAAACTGTCCAGCCATATTCTAAACAATCGCCAATTAATTTTCATTATTTCTTCATTTTTTGTCTCAAAAACATAGGTTATGACCCCTCGTTGGAACGAGCTCGCCGAGCTCGTCCCAACGAGGGGTCATAACCTATGTTTTTGAGATAAAAAATGAAAAAAATTAGTTATTCAAGAATTATTTTTGCAAGTGTCGTCTGCTTTTCATGTTAGGTAAAGGGTTACGTGAATGAAGCTGATATTTATCAAGAAAAATATCACCTTCGGCGATCTGTTTACTTTCTAGCTTTACGCTGTTTTGTGTCGAAACATTTCATGCACGCTAAAACGTCAACTAGATGTGTAACGACCAATCGGATGCATTCTTTTCACAACGTTCTTACACGTTGATCGGATTCCTCGTAAAGAATATGTAGCACACTTCTCAATGGCTGTATTGTATCGAATAACATTGATATAAAATATGAATGCCACTTTCTGCTGGTTGAAGCCGAATTTTAGGTTTCTGCTATTCAATTCAATTACATTAATTTTCAGTCTCTAGAAGTAAACTAATTTATAATTTGGAACTGAAGTGAAGAGTTGTTTATTTCACATTTAAGTGAATTAACCCTTTACCTAAAGTAAAGGCCAAGTTGACCAGCACTAATTTACAAAAATTGAAAAAACTTCATTTAAGTCTTATTATTTACAATTCTTGCCACTTATACATAATTTATCACCCCTCGTTGCAACGAAATGTCAAGGAGTCATTAGCCGTATTTTGAAGGTAATAAATGAACGTATTTATTTAAGAACATTCTTTGCAAATGTCGTGTTAGGAAAAGAGTCAAAGGAACATACTGAATCTGCCAATCAGCTATCAAGATATATGTAAAGGTACAGAAAACATTTACTTATTACAGATTATCTTCTTTACCTGTGCAGGAGATGTTATCAGGGTGGTGGCAGATGCCCGCCATTTCTTTTTGTAAGCATCTAAATTTACATCTTTCAGCTTGGTAGTGCATGAGGTTCCCCAACCTTGATGATGAATGAAATTCAGGTTTCCGCTGATGGAAATTAGAAACAACTGTTGTGAAGAGCAAATACTGAACTCATTAAATGTGACAAAGTTGAGTAATTTTATCATCTACTGCATATCTGGACTACCTCTTTGCTGTCACAACTGTTGAAAATACATGTCACACTACCAATATTCTTCATAAATGTCCCAATTACGAATATGATGAAAGACAGTGTTAATGTGATGCTACAAGGTATGGATCTCCCACATAATGTCATAACGAAAATCGCGCATAAACAAAAAGTGGTAGTGGCTTTGTACTTGTGTCTGCATGCATAAAACTGTCCTTAAAGGACCGCAATCACTTCAACATTAAGATTATTACAACGGGAAATTGTTTTGGGCACGTTGCTTGCAAGCTCAACAAGGGCAGTGGCGGTGTTCCACATTGTCACGTCAAATATAAGGAAATATTTCCCTGGAGGTGACGCATAGTACACAGTATGTTTTGATCAATATCACTACGAATTATCGGTAATTGAGTGTTTTAATTGCATTTAAAATACCACTACGCATATAATCAAAATAATACTTGCTGTTTTGGGGTAGGGACCAGAATTATCTCTTTTCTTGACTGCAACGAAATCTAAGTTTTCACGAGCTGCTAAAAACTGCGCTGCAAAAGAAAATTTAAGATTTCCTTGAAGGAACGATTATTCTGGTACCTACTAAATACAATGGCTATGCTCTCTGTACTCTGTTTGCAAGACCAGTCCACTGGCAACTTTGCTCGTTTTTCACCATTTGTGCCATTCGTGAGAACTATTATCACTCTCGTAAACCAAATTAGTGATACAATAGTACTTCATTTTGTAGCGTTAGTAATTATAAGCCTTTCCGTGCCTGCTACAACTTATCACTGTTGATATTCTAGTGTCGCCTTTCACCTCAATAACAATTATTGAAGAACTCACCCTCTGAATAATACAATGTTTCATGGAAAGCATTTGGTAAAATGAAACATAAGAGTTAATATCAGCTATAGCGCTAATTAAATAATGTGTTCCAATCTACTGGATATTTCTACAACATGTTAGGGATCTTTTCATTACAAAAGCTTTGTTCGATACAGGCGTCTGAATGACAACATATGTGTTCATTGACTGTCTGTAAAGGGAGAAGTTCTCTGCTGACTTTGTTGGTTTACAAAACTTTGGCTGCTTATGGTTTTGTAATTCGGCGAACGTAAGTAATGTTTCTTGCTCGTAGTTCCTGAATTGATTTTTATTTTGTGATGGTCCTTTCAAGTTTACAAAGCTATAACTGACCAACACAGATATACATGTACGCAGACGACAATCGCACACACTCTTGTTTGTAGTTTAGAACGGGGACACACCAAATAGGAGGATCCTTATTTATCGGAAAAAGTCTGGCGAACGTGTCTCGGTTGTTGGGTATTTCACTCATTTCAAAAACAGTTCTAACCGGCTACCTTGTCTGGAGGAGGAGGCCAAGAACAAACATGAGCTCGTGGGAAACAGGGATTCCATAATTTAGAAAAATTTTGGTATTTTAAAACCCTTTATTGGCGGTAACTGTTAACACATGCACATCAGTACGCACCTGTACAGATACACACAAAAGTAGACACCTATACAAATATACCCACACACAGATCTGGGAGAGAAAAAACCCACACACCAACATGTCGTTATATTCATATAATCACTGAACATAATGTAAGTTTGAGATTTTTAAAAATCCAACCTGAGAAATGTTACCATGAGATCATTTCAGGAAGTGTTTTTTTTTAAGTTTTAACATCGAAAGGTATTTCAGTCCAATAGCAAAAGAATCGCTAAGGTAGTTTTCTCTCAGTTTTCTGAATTCGATGGTAGCAGGATTTGAAAAATCTTCTTTCAAATGGCAGATTTTGAATGTTTGTGTTATTAGCTCTCTCTAGAGATAAAGCTTGATCTTGTAGTTAAGCCTAGAACAGGGCCATCAAATAAAGATCAACGGACATGGAACGGGAAATGTGCACCGTTTACATAATACAGCATGTATAATATAACCTTCGTTGCTAATATAGCCTCAAACCACCGACAGACAGACAGCAGACTGTCAGACAGAGAGATAAATAAATAAATTAATAAATTAATAAAATAAAGTTTCGCCATGCTGAGCCCTGGTCTATTAATTAGTTATCCATTATTAACATATGGACATCATCTGAGAGTTTGCTAGATCTGGGGGACTCCCCTCGGAAATTAAGCTTTTAGCTATTATATACCTTCTGTTTGCATTTCGATGTTTACATTCGCCCTGTGACGTTGTATTATTGCTCATCATAGGTGTTTATGTTTAACATATTCACTTCTTAGATCGTTGAGTTAATCACGTGAATAACACGTTGTTGAATATTTCAAGTATTCACACGTTTATGGGTTCAATTACCAACTGTGGATTGCTCATATTACCTATATTGAGTAAATATTGGCGTCTATAGGAATGAAAAGCTATGCCAAAAGTTATTCTAATCCCACTGAATTCCAACGACAGATATTTTCAAATATACGAGAGACCCTTCAAGAGTTTCTAAAATCTAATTTTTTCCTTCCTGCACTTTCTGCCTTCCCATGATGTGTATGGAATTTCTCAAACGCTATCATGCACTACAGCAAGTGCCATTGGGTCAGCATTATTTATTTTCACATTTAAAAATTTGGATTCTTTGTCGTTTATCTCCATCTATTTTTAGCTCACCTACTTCTGAAAGAAGTGGTGAGCTATTGTCGTAACCTCGGGCGTCAGCGTCGGCGTCGGCGTCCGGTGTGTCCAATATTGTAAGATTTAATGTTAAGGTTAATTTCTCAAAGATCAATGGGCTCAGGCTTTTGATATTGCATATGTAGGTTGTAGGGGACTAGCAGAACAGTATTTAACCCTGATACTACGACTTTTTTCCAAATTTCACCTAAAATTTTCTGCCAAAACTTGTTGTAAGAATTTGCGTTTTGGTGTTGTAAGAATGTGCGTTAAAGTCAGCTTTTGTGCAGATTGTGCTGGTTTAACTTCTCATTACTGTTGATTTTCATATTTCAATAACAACTATACGTATTAACCCTACTGTATGCAGAAATTTATGGAAATTTTCTTTTTTTTTCACTCAAAATTTTCATGTTTTTCTCGGACTTAGAGTAAATTTTAAGTTGTAAAACTTTGTAAACTTTGTGTTTAGGTGAGTTGTGTTTCTATATGTCTTTCCAGGCGATTAATATTCTACGCTTGGGTTACTGAACTCCATTGCAGTAATATTTAACCCTCATTACATGCATATTTGAGGAATTTGGGGCTGATTTTCTGCCAAAACTTGTTGTAAGAATTAGCGTTTAGGTGTTGTAAGAATTTGCGTTGAAGTCAGCTTTTGTGCAGATTGTGGTGCCTTCACCTCTCACTACTGTTTATTTTCTCATTTCAATAACTACTTTAGGTATTAACCCTACTGTATGCAGAAATTTAACTGATTTCTTTTCTTTTTTTCAGTCACAATGTTCACGTTTTTCTCTGACTTACTCAATTTTAAGTTCTAAAAGTTTGTGTTAAGGTGAGTTCTGTTTCCATGTCTTTCCAGGCAATTGATATTGTACACATGGGTTACTGAACTACATTGCGGTAACGTTGCACCCTCATTACATGCATATTTGAGGAATTTGAGGGGGATTTTTGGGACTTATATTCACTTTCTTTAAAAAAAAAAATTTTTAACTTTTTTTTTTTATTTAATACTTTCTCATACTTGTTACCAGTAACATTAAGGCTTATTTTTTTAGTTGTTGATGTAATGTATGTTTGTTGGGACTTATAGTCACTTTCTTGAACGAATGTTTTTCCGCAACTCCTCTTTAACCAATGAATGTACTTCAATTACAATTTCAGTGATTCTTCATTACATAATGCCATTTTGCACCTCCTATTTTATTTTTTGATCTGATGTATTTTTAGTAGCTCACCTACTTCTATTACAAGTGGTGAGCTTATATGATGACCTCGGGCGTCAACGTCGGCGTCCGGCGTGCCCAATATTGTAAGATTTAATGTTAAGGTTATTTTTTTAAAGATCACTGGCCTCAGACCTTTCATATTGCATATGTACGTTGTGGGCGACTATCAGCACATTGTTTAACCCTGATACTACGGCTTTCTTTCAAATTTCACCTACAATTTTCAGCCAAAACTTGTTGTAAGAATTTGCGTTTAGGTGTTGTAAGAATTTGCGTTAAAGTCAGCTTTTGTGCAGACTGTGCTGCTTAACTTCTCATTAACGTTGATTTTCATATTTCAATAACAACTGTACGTATTAACCCGACTGTATGCAGAAATTTAACTGCAATTTCTTCTTCTAAAATTAATTTATGAAAGCCTTTCCTAATTCTTATTTATGATTTAATATCTGTCCTCACGATTCATATTCTTAATCATAAACATTTCTAAAAGGAAAAAATGCTTTTATATCCAATGATTCTATGTTGAATTGATATATAATAAATGCAGAAATATAGACTTTCCAAAGCCATCACATAAACTACATTAATCATTTGATGCCTAGTTAATGATTTATATTAACTAAATATTAGGCATGTTACATTGGAACGACATTATCAAGCGTGAATGTAGGTGAGCGTTGGAATTTTTACATCCCTCTTGTTCCACTTCCGGTTTCTCCATTGCTGTTTGTGGATCTCAACCTATATATGGAAGTATGAAACTGTACAGAATATGAATTGTAACTAGACTTTATGATTCTGGAGAATCATGGCTTTTCCAGATGAGATTCCATGATTATTTTTCATGACCCCACAGTGTCTGATGAATTGTTTTTAACTGTCTCACTGAAGTTGCTTCATTGATGTTATGAGAAAGGTGAAGATAGTAGTCTCAAATGACACAGTTTGATAAAAAATTGTTTAGGTAAAAACCATCATTAACGGTGGAGTGGGTTAATGTCAATATCATCGGCCAACAAGTCAATGACCGACAAAAGGAGTTATGTTTGTTTGACACATACCCACTGAGTGCTGTGTCAATTTAAAAATGGTCCATTTTATCTCAAATGTATCCAAAATGTATCCAAAATATTGATGTCTGGCAGCTTGTAGAGGGTTAACAATTGCCAACAGGAATATTTATTCATGCAACTTGTAATGTCACACCAAGAACTGTGAATGGCCATTTTTTCTTTAAAATCTACAAGATGTTTTCAGAGAAATCCAGGGAAAACAGGAATTTTAAGCTTTTGATGGGTATCATTGTTTATCCAGCCCAAAACGGGTTAAGTGTTGTTTTTTGAATACTTTTATTACTTCCAAAAATAATTCTCAGTGAATTCTACTTCCACTTATTTTGATCTCTCCTCCCAACTTCGGGTGGTGTGGGTACGCAAACACAGCCTATTTTATCAACATTTTGATGTTTGAGAACCTGCATAGGTTTAACAAATGCTTACCGGAATATTTAGGCTTTTCCCTCTGGAAAAGACTATTGTTTTTCTACGGATTATTATTTTTTTTTTTTTTTTTAGGCTTTTCCCTCTGGAAAAGACTATTGTTTTTCTACGGATTATTATTATTATTTTTTTTTTTTTTTTTGGGGGGGGGGGGGGGGGGGGGTAGGCTTTTCCCACTGGAAAAGACTATTGTTTTTCTACGGATTATTATTTTTTGGGTTTTTTTTTTTTTTTTTTTTTTTTTTTTTCCACACATTTTGTCCGTACGATTCAGAAGCCATTTTCGAACCGATTTTCACGAAATTTTGCAACTTCGGGTGGTGTGGGTACGCAAACACAGCCTATTTTATCAACATTTTGATGTTTGAGAACCTGCATAGGTTTAACAAATGCTTACCGGAATATTTAGGCTTTTCCCTCTGGAAAAGACTATTGTTTTTCTACGGATTATTATTATTTTTTTTTTTTTAGGCTTTTCCCTCTGGAAAAGACTATTGTTTTTCTACGGATTATTATTATTATTTTTTTTTTTTGGGGGGGGGGGGGGGGGTTTAGGCTTTTCCCTCTGGAAAAGACTATTGTTTTTCTACGGATTATTATTTTTGGGGGTTTTTTTTTTTTTTTTTTTCCACACATTTTGTCCGTACGATTCAGAAGCCATTTTCGAACCGATTTTCACGAAATTTTGCACACGCATAGAGGGGCACAAAATCTAAAAATGTACCCAAGCGGAATTTTCGATTTAACCCTTATTTCCTCAGAATTGGCAAAAAACTGCTAAAATTGGGGTTTATCGGCACTTTCTCGAAACACGTCTTGTAGATTTTTTTTTTATACATTCATCATTGCTAGACCTGTCTGTGACACGCCCTTTGATACACACGACATATCAGGCGATGCATATGGTAACCCTCCACAGGCTGCCAAACATCGAAATTTTGATGAAATAGGCCGGTTTCAGGCCCCCACCGTACCCAAACAATACACGAGAGATAAATATAACATTCTTTACTGGAAGTGGAATTCACCGAGGAACATTTTTGTCAGTAATAAGGGTGTTCAAAAAACCAAGGGTTAACCCGTTTTGGGCTGGTTAAACAGCAATACCCCCATAAAGCTCAAAAATTTGTATTTTCCGTGGATTTCTCTAAACGAGTCTTGTAGGTTTTCAAGAAAAATTTGTCACTCCCAGGCCTTGGTGTGACAATAGAAGTTGCATGGACAAAATACTGCGGTGAGCATTTATTAACCCTCCACGGGCTGCTAAAAGTCAAAATTGTGATAAAATGGGCTGTTTTTGGACGCCAACAGCACCCAATGGGTACGCCTCAAAGAAACGTGCCTTCTTTTATCGAGCGCACAATCTATACGCAAACATTTTTGTAAGTAGTAAGGGTATTCAAAAGTCGAAGTCTTAACCCATTTTGGACAGGCTAAAGAGAGAGACCCCTTAAAATCTTAAAATTCCCATTTTCTGTGGATTTCTCTAAAAACATCCTGTAGGTTTTCAAGAAAAATTGACTACTCGCAGGTCTTTGTGTGATATTACAAGTTGCATGGACAAAATATTCCGGTGAGCGTTCATTAACCCTCTGCAGACTGCCAAGCATCGTAATTTTGTTGAAATGGGCTGTTTTCGGACACGCACAGCACCCGACGTGTACCTGAGAAATAAACATAATCTCCTTTGTTGGAAGTGGAATTCACCGAGTACCATTTTTGTAAGTAATAAGGGTATTCCAAAAACCAAGCGTTAACCTCTTTTGTTGTTGTTAATAGTGATACCCATCAAAAGCTTAAAAATTTATGTTTTCCCTGGATTTCTTTACAAACATCTGGTAGGGTTTTCAAGACAAAAATGGCAATTGATAGATCTTGGTGTCACATTACCAGATGATTGGATAAATTATTACGGTAAACATTTGTTAACCCCCCATGGGCTGCTAAATGTCAAAATTTTGAAGAAATAGTCTGTTTTTGGACACCTACAACATCAAATGGGAATGCAAAAGAGAAACATAACTTCTTTTACCGGACGCAAAACTGACAGAGAAACATTTTTGTAAGTAGTAAGTGTATTCAAAAATCGAGGTCTTAACCCATTTTTGACTAGTTAAGGAGATATACCCCTTAAAAGCTTAAAATTCCAGTTTTCTCTGGATTTCTCAAAAAAAAAATTTCAAGGAAAATTGACCATTCGCAGGTCTTGGAGTGACATTACAAGCTGCATGGACAAAATATTTCAGTAAGCATTTGTTAACCCTCCAGAGGCTGCCAAGGATAGACATTTGGAGAAAATTGGCTATTCTTGGGCAACCATAACACCAAATGTGTACCCGCGAGATAAACATAACCTCCTTCATTGGTAGTGGAATTTACCGACGATCATTTTCGTAAGTAATGAAGGTATCCACAAAACCAACCATTAACCCTTTAGGGCTGGTTACAGGGTGGTACCCCTCAAAAGGTTAAAAATTCATGTTATCCGAGGATTTCTTTAAAAACATCTCGTTGGTGTTTAAGGTTTGTAAGTAGTAAGGGTATTTAAAAGAATGAAACTTAACCCATTTTGGACTGGATAAGGAGAGATGCCCCTTAAACGCTTAAAATTTACATTTTCCGTGGATTTCGCTAACTGCTTGTTGGGGATTTTCAAGAACAATTTGACATTGGCAGGTCTTACAAATTGCATAGATAGAATATTCCGCTAGTCGTTTGTTTGTCTACAGGCTGCTAAACGTCAAACTTTTAATAAAATCGGCTGTTTTCGGGGCAGCAAATAGGTATGCAATAGATAAACATGACCTCTTTTATCAGACTTAGAATTCCTGAGGGATAGTGTATGATAGTATTAAGGGTATTCAAGGGATCGCGGTGGCTCAGTGGTAGACTGTTGTACTGCTATGCTAGAGGTCCCGAGTTCGATCCCCGTCCGGACGACTCACGTTGTGTCCTTGGGCAAGGCACTTTGGCCCGGTTGCCGACATGGGGGCACGATGTCCCCGTGTACTAAGGCATACTGCACGTCGATGGTACACATGTCTTCAACCTCTGTAACCCTGCCTGAGCGGAGCCTGAACAGAGTTAGAATGTTGAGGAGCTGACAGTTGCTCGTCGATGCTTGATGGTTCTCTCCGGGTACTCCGGCTTCCTCCACCTCTAAAACTGTCACGGTCACGATTAGCCATTGTGCAGAAGTATGTGACCTTAAACACCAATAAATAAATAAATAAATAAAATAAATAAATAAATAAATAAATAAATAAATAAATAAATAAATAAATAAATAAATAAGGGTATTCAAAAGACCAAGCCTTAACCCTGTTTTGTCGGATTAAAGACAGACAGCCCATGCCGTGTACGCTGCCTACATTACTTGTAAAATCGACACCCCCCACTAAATCTTTTGCGAGGTGCGGTTTCGGACCCGACCACCTGACGGTTCTGACCACATCAAATAACACATCTTCGTCGTATTTAGCAGCATGGATTTCCCCAAGAAGCAAAGACAAAAATACGTCTGCGGAAAATAATGGCAAATATTTTATTTAGCCTGTATTTTGTCCGTATAGAAAATTTCTCACCCACATAAACCTAAAAATGATTCAATGATACAATTGGACATATTTTTCTCATAAAACGTGAAAAAAACACTTGATTTATTGCATTTTAGGATTGCGCATGTATATTCTTAGAAGATTCTCTGTCTGTTATTAAACTAAGGCGTGTCTTTGATCTCGTTTGGGACGATCAGTGATTAGCACCGTTTCGACAAGGAGAGAGAGAGAGAGAGAGAGAGAGAGAGAGAGAGAGGAGAGAGAGAGAGAGAGAGAGAGAGAGAGAGAGAGAGAGAATAAAATAGAATATAAAGAAAAAAAGAAAACATGAAATACAACATTATAGATCCAGTGATGATGCCCGCCACCCACCCATTTGCATTCTGTAGTATCTTGGCCGTAATGGGAGTCTAAATTAACATCTTGATTACAGCCACTGAGCATAGGTTTTCACTTCTGGGGATGTTCACACAACTGTTTTTTCACAAAGTACCCCTGCCCTGCCCCCGTTTGTTTGCTAACGGGCCCCTCCCCATTCACCTTTCTATTTTTAGAAGCACCCGGGCCGACGGGGAGAGGGCGTTGTTGGGAGCATGGCTAGATTTTGCTATAAAATGGGGTTGAAGGAAGGTACCCTCAAATCTGGGTCGAAAGTGGCGAAAATGACAAAAGGCTACTTCAACGTATGGTAACGGTATAAACTACAGGCGATCTGGGCGATGTACAGACGAAAAATCATACCTTGGAGCCGGTTAGGCAATTTGGCACAAAAAACTCCGACTTTATGCTCAATCGCTGTCCTACAGTAGTCTACAACAGTTCCCAAGTCCATTCCAAACTGATAGAGTCGGGACGAAGAGTACTCTCACTTTCCACGCGATGCGTGGTGTTCTTCACGCGGCCTCGACACTTGCAACAGATGCCAAAATGTCTGCCAGGGTGCGTAGAACAAGTTCTGAAAATTAGAAGTCGTTGCTTTCAGCGATCTAGACACGGTTCATGTTTGTGAGAAGTGCAATTTTAATGTCTAATTGGCAAATTTTCGTTAATCGTTTCCCGTCAAAAAACCTACTCACCGCCGATTTCTTTTCACTTCAACTTCTGACGATTATCTAAGGTTTAAAGATAGTGTCAGGATACCCCTCCCCCGCCGCTCTTTTGGAGCTGGTTAGGCAATGTGGCACCGAAACCTGGGACGTTATGCTCAATCGCAGCTCTACAGTCGTCTACAACACTGCCCGTGTCCATTCTAAACTGATAGAGTCGGGACGAATAGTACTCTCACATTCCAAGCGATGCGTGGTGTTTTCCACGCGGTCCGGACACTCCAAACAGATCCCAAAATATCGGCCAGGGTTCGTAGAACAAGTTCTGAAAATTTCAAGTCGCTGCCTCCAGCGGTCTGAACACCGTTCGTGTATGTCAGAAGTGTTATTTTAAATGTCCAATATGCAAATCTTCGTCAATCTTTTCCTGCCTGCCAGAAACCCAATCACCGCCAATTTCTCTTGACTTTAAACGTCTGAGATTCTCGTAGGTTTAAAGGTTGTGTTGGGATCCCTGGGTGGCTGTCTTAAAGAAGCGACTTCCATTTACAGTCAACTCTCCACCATTCACACACAATTGTAACATTTAAGTGGACTTACTCCAGCGAGGAGGCGAGGCACTGAAGGATTCTGTGCCCATTCCCGACGTCTTCTTTCGAACTGGCTTGAAAAGGAAGGACCAAATCCAAACAATTACCTCCTCTCTCCAAAACACCATATCTCAGCCAATTCTTGGCAGATTTCCATGAAATTTTCAGTCCTTGTTCATGAATAGTTGTGACATCACTTTCCATGAAGAGCGACATGAATTTCGCATTTCGTGAGTCGAATTGGAAAAGAGCGTATGCGCAGGGATTTCTCTTAAAACATCTTGGAAGATTTTAAAGAAAAAATGGCCATTTGCAGTTCTTAGTGTGACATTACAAGTTGCATGGAAAAATATTCCTGTTAGCACTTGTTAACCCTCTACAAACTGCCAGTCATCAATATTTTGGATACATTTGAGATAAAATGGACCTTTTTCAAATAGACACAGCACTCAGTGGGTATGTGTGAAACAAACATAACTCCTTTTGTGTGTCATTAACTTGTCGGACGACGATATTGATATTAACCCACTCCACCGTTAATGATGGTTTTTACCTAAACAATTTTCTTATCAAACTGAGTCATTTGAGTCTACTATACTCACCTTTCCCATAACATGAATGAAGGAACTTCAGTGAGACAGTTAAAAACAATTCATCAGACACTATGCGGTCATGAAGAATCATGGAATCTCATTGGGAAAAGCCATGATTCTCCAGAATCATAAAGTCTAGTTTGTACATGCAACTTGTGATGTCACACTAAGATCTGAGAATGGCCATTTTTTCCTGAAAATCTACGGGATGTTTTTAAAGAAATCATCAGATAACACGAATTTTAACCTTTTGAGGGGTATCTCTCTGTAACCAGCTCTAAAGGGTTAATGCTTGGTTTTTTGAATATCTTCATTACTTACAAAAATGATCGACGGTGAATTCCACTTCCAATGAAGGAGGTTATGTTTATCTCGTAGGTACACATTTGGTGTTATGGTTGCCCAAGTACAGCCCATTTTCTCCAAATGTCTATGCTTGGCAGCCTCTGGAGGGTTGACAAATGCTTACTGAAACATTTTGTTCATGCAACTTGTAATGTCACTCGAAGACCTGCGAATGGTCAATTGCTCTTGAAATTTTTTTTTTTTGAGAAATCCACAGAAAACTGGAATTTTAAGCTTCTAAGGGGTACATCTCCTTAACCAGTTAAAAATGGGTTAAGACCTCGATTTTTGAATACATTTACTACTTACAAAAATGTTTCCCTGTCAGTTTTGCGTCCGGTAAAAGAAGTTACGTTTCTTTGTTGTATTCCCATTTCATGTTGTTGTTGTTCAAAAACAGACTTTTTTTTCAAAATTTTGACATTTAGCAGCACATGGAGGGTTAACAAATGCTTAGAGGAATAATTTATCCAATCAACTGGTAATGTGACACCATGACCTGTCAATGGCCATTTTCTCTTGAAAACCCTACCAGATGTTTGTAAAGAAATCCAGGGAAAACATAAATTTTTAAGCCTTTGATGGGTATCACTGTTAACAACCACAAAATGGGTTAACGTTTGGTTTTTTGAATACCCTTATTATTTACAAAAATGGTCTTCGATGAATTCCACTACCAACAAAGGAGATTATGTTTATTTCTCAGGTACACGTTGGGTGATGTGCGTGCCTGAAAACAGCCCATTTCAACAAAATTACGATGCTTGGCAACCTCTAGAGGGTTAATAAACGCTCACCGGAATATTTTGTCCATGCAACTTGTAATATCACACAAAGACCTGCGAGTAGTCAATTTTTCTTGAAAACCTACAGGATGTTTTTAGAGAAATCCACAGAAAATGGGAATTTTACGATTTTAAGGGGTCTCTCACTTTAGCCTGTCCAAAATGGGTTAAGACTTCGACTTTTGAATACCCTTACTTCTTACAAAAATGTTTGCGTATAGATTGTGCGCTCGATAAAAGAAGGCACGTTTTTATTGTGGCGTACCCATTGGGTGTTGTTGGCGTCCAAAAACTGCCCATTTTATCACAATTTTGACTTTTAGCAGCCCGTGGAGGGTTAACAAATGCTCACCGCAGTATTTTGTCCATGCAACTTCTATTGTCGCACAAAGGCCTGGGAGTGATAAATTTTTCTTGAAAATCTACAACACTCGTTTAGAGAAAACCACGGAAAACACGAATTTTTTCAGCTTTATGGGGGTATTGCTGTTTAACCAGCCCAAAACGGGTTAACGCTTGGTTTTTTAACACCCTTATTACTGATAAAAATGATCCTCGGTGAATTCCACTCCCAATAAAGGAAGTTATGTTTACCTCTTGTGTATTGTTTGGGTGCAGTGGGGGCCTGATACCGGCCTATTTCATCCAAAATTCGATGTTTGGCAGCCTGTGGAGGGTTACCATATGCATCGCCTGATATGTCGTGTGTATCAAAGGGCGTGTCACAGACAGGTCTAGCAATGAAGAATGTATAAAAAAATCTACAAGTCGTGTTTTGATAAAGTGCCGATAAACCCCAATTTTGGCAGTTTTTTGCCAATTCTGACGAAATAAGGGTTAAATCGAAAATTCCGCTTCGGAATGTCACTGTGAATGGCCATTTTTTCTTTAAAATCTACAAGATGTTTTCAGAGAAATCCAGGGAAAACAGGAATTTTAAGCTTTTGATGGGTATCATTGTTTATCCAGACCAAAACGGGTTAAGTGTTGTTTTTGGAATACTTTTATTACTTCCAAAAATAATTCTCAGTGAATTCTACTTCCACTTATTTTGATCTCTCCTCCCAACTTCGGGTGGTGTGGGTACGCAAACACAGCCTATTTTATCAACATTTTGATGTTTGAGAACCTGCATAGGTTTAACAAATGCTCACCGGAATATTTTGTACATGCAACCTGTAATGTCACACTAAGATCTGAGAATGGCCATTTTTTCCTGAAAATCTACGGGATGTTTTTAAAGAAATCATCAGATAACACGAATTTTTAACCTTTTGAGGGGTATCTCTCTGTAACCAGCTCTAAAGGGTTAATGCTTGGTTTTGTGAATATCTTCATTACTTACAAAAATGATCGACGGTGAATTCCACTTCCAATGAAGGAGGTTATGTTTATCTCGTAGGTACACATTTGGTGTTATGGTTGCCCAAGAACAGCCCATTTTCTCCAAATGCCAATGCTTGGCAGCCTCTGGGGGTTAACAAATGCTTACCGAAACATTTTGTTCATGCAACTTGTAATGTCACTCGAAGACCTGCGAATGGTCAATTGTTCTTGAATTTTTTTTTTTGGAGAAATCGAGAAATCCACATAAAACTGGAATTTTAAGCTTTTATGAGGTATATCTCCTTAACCAGTCAAAAATGGGTTAAGACCTCCATCTTTGAATACATTTACTACTTACAAAAATGTTTCCCTGTCAGTTTTGCGTCCGATAAAAGAAGTTACGTTCCTCTGTTGTATTCCCATTTGATGTTGTTGTTGTTCAAAAACAGACTATTTTTTTTCAAAATTTTGACATTTAGCAGCCCATGGAGGGTTAACAAATGCTTAGAGGAATAATTTATCCAATCAACTGGTAATGTGACACCATGACCTATCAATGGCCATTTTCTCTTGAAAACCCTACCAGATGTTTGTAAAGAAATCCAGGTAAAACATAAATTTTTAAGCCTTTGATGGGTATCACTATTAACAACCACAAAATGGGTTAACGCTTGGTTTTTTGAATACCCTTTTTACTTACAAAAATGGTCTTCGGTGAATTACACTTCCAACAAAGGAGATTATGTTTATTTCTCAGGTACACGTTGGGTGATGTGCGTGCCTGAAAACAGCCCATTTCAACAAAATTACGATGCTTGGGCAGCCTCTAGAAGGTTAATAAACGCTCACCGGAATATTTTGTCCATGCAACTTGTAATATCACACAAAGACCTGCGAGTAGTCATTTTTTCTTGAAAACCTACAGGATGTTTTTAGAGAAATCCACCGAAAATGGGAATTTTAATATTTTAAGGGGTCTCTTTCTTTAGCCTGTCCAAAATGGGTTAAGACTTCGACTTTTGAATACCCTTACTACTTACAAAAATGTTTGCGTATAGATTGTGCGCCCGATAAAAGAAGGCACGTTTCTTTGTGGCGTACCCATTGGGTGCTATTGGCGTCCAAAAACAGCCCATTTTATCACAATTTTGACTTTTAGCAGCCCGTGCAGGGTTAACAAATGCTCACCGCAGAATTTTGTCCATTCAACTTCTATTGTCACACCAAGGCCTGGGAGGGACAAATTTTTCTTGAAAATCTTCAAGACTCGTTTAGAGAAATCCACGGAAAACACAAATTTTTCAGCTTTATGGGGGTATTGCTGTTTAACCAGCCCAAAGCGGGTTAACGCTTGGTTTTTTGAACACCCTTATTACTGATAAAAATGATCCTCGGTGAATTTCACTCCCAATAAAGGAAGTTATGTTTATCTCTCATGTATTGTTTGGGTGTGGTGGGGGCCTGAAACTGGCCTATTTCATCAAAATTTCGATGTTTGGCAGCCTGTGGAGGGTTACCATATGCATCGCCTGATATGTCGTGTGTATCAAAGGGCATGTCACAGATAGGTCTAGCAATTACGAATGTATAAAAAAATCTACAAGACGTGTTTCGAGAAAGTGCCAATAAACCCCAATTTTGGCATTTTTTTGCCAATTCTGACGAAATAAGGGTTAAATCGAACATTCCGCTTCGGTACATTTTTAGATTTTGTGCCCCTCTATGCGTGTGCAAAATGTCTTGAAATTCGGTTCGAAAATGGCTTCTGAATCGTACAGACAATATGTGTGGAAAAAGAAAAAAAAAAAAAAACACACAAAAAACTAGACTTTATGATTCTGGAGAATCATGGCTTTTCCCGATTAGATTCCATGATTTTTCATGACCCCCACAGTGTCTGATGAATTGTTTTTAACTGTCTCACTGAAGTTCCCTCATTGATGTTATGAGAAAGGTGAGTAAAGTAGTCTCAAATGACTCGGTTTGGGTTTGATAAAAAAAAAATGTTTAGGTAAAAACAAACATTAATGGTAGAATGGGTTAATATCAAGATCAATGTTTCCCTATCAGTTTTGCGTCCGGTAAAAGAAGTTACGTTTCTCTGTGGCATTTCCATTTGTTGGTGTCCCAGCCCATGGAGGGTTAACAAATGCCTACCAGAATAATTTATCCATGCAACTGGTCATATGACACCAAGACCTATCAACGGCCATTTTCTCTTGGAAACCCCACAAAATGTTTGTAAAGAAATCCAGGGAAAACGATTTTTTAAGCTATCGATGGGTATCCATGTTAACCTCCCCAACAGGGGTTAACGCTTGTTTTTTTTAATACCCTTATTACTTACAAAAATGGTTCTCTGTGAATTCCATTTCCAACAAAGGAGATTATGTTTATCTCTCATGTATACATTGGGTGCTGTGCGTGTCTGAAAACAGCCCCATGTTAACAAAATTACGATGCTTGGCAGCTTGTAGATGGTTAATAAACGCTCACCGGAGTATTTTGTCCATGCAGCTTGTAATGTCACATAAAGACCTACGAAAAGTCAATTTGTCTTGAAACCCTACAAGTTACCGTTAGGGAAATTCACAGAAAATGGGAATTTAAAGCTTTCAAGGGATATCTCGCTTTAGCCTGTCCAAAATGGGTTAAGACGTCGACTTTTGAATACCCTTACTGATTACAAAACTGTTTCCGTATAAATTGTGCGCTCGATAAAAGGAGGCCCTTTTCTTCGTGGTGTACCCTTTGGGTGCTGTTGGTGTCCAAAAACAGCCCATTTTATCACAATTTTGACCTTCAACAGCCCGGGGAGGGTTAACTAATGCTGACCGGAATATTTTGTTCATGCATCTTGTAATGTCACACCAAGACCTGCAAATAGCCGATTTTTTCTTGAAAACCTACAAAATGTTGATAGAGAAATCCACAGAAAACGGGTATTTTAAGATTTTAATGGGTATCTCTATTTAACCAGCCCAAAATGGGTTAAGACGTCAAATTTTGAATACCCTTACCACTTTCAAAAATATTTTCCGATCAATTTTGCGTCCGATAAATGAAGGCCCCTTTCTCTCTGGTATACCGTTTTGGTGCTGCTGGCGTCTAAAAACAGCCCATTTTATCACAATTTTTACGTTTAGCAGGTCGGGGAGGGTTAACTAATGCTGACCGGAATATTTTATCCATGCAACTTGTAATGTCACACCAAGACCTGAGAGTGACCAATTTTTCTTGAAAATCTACAAGACTCGTTTAGAGAAATCCACGGAATGCACGAACTTTTGAGCATTATGGGGGTATTGCTGTTTAACCAGTTCAAAATGGGTTAACGCTTGGTTTTCTGAACACCCTTATTACTGACAAAAATGATCCACGGTGAATTCCACTCCCAATAAAGGAAGTTATGTTTATCTCTCGTGTATTGTTTGGGTGCAGTGGGGGCCGGAAACCGGCCTATTTCATCAAAATTTCGATGTTTGGCAGTCTGTGGAGGGTTACCATATGCATCGCCTGATATGTCATGTGTACCAAAGGGTGTGTCACAGACAGGTCTAGCAATGACGAATGTATAAAAAAAATCTACAAGACATGTTTCGAGAAAGTGCCGATAAACCCCAATTTTGGCAGTTTTTTGCCAATTCTGAGGAAATAAGGGTTAAATCGAAAATTCCGCTTTGGTACATTTTTAGATTTTGTGCCCCTCTATGCGTGTGCAAAATTTCGTGAAAATCGGTTCGAAAATAGCTTCTGAATCGTACGGATAAAATGTGTGGAAAAAAAAAAAAAAAAAAATAATAATCCGTAGAAAAACAATAGTCTTTTCCAGAGGGAAAAGCCTAAAAAAAAGTAAAAAAAAAAAATAATAATCCGTAGAAAAACAATAGTCTTTTCCAGAGGGAAAAGCCTAAAAACTAGACTTTATGATTCTGGAGAATCATGGCTTTTCCCGATGAGATTCCATGATTTTTCATGACCCCACTGTGTCTGATGAATTGTTTTAACTGTCTCACTGAAGTTCCTTCATTGATGTTATGAGAAAGGTGAGTATAGTAGTCTCAAATGACTGTTTGATAAAAAAATTGTTTACGTAAAAAACATGATTAACGGTGGAGTGGGTTAATGTCACTATCGTCGTCCAACAATTCAATGACCGACAAAAGGAGTTATGTTTGTTTCACACATACCCACTGAGTGCTGTGTCTATTTGAAAATGGTCCATTTTATCTCAAATGTATCCAAAATATTGATGTCTGGCAGCGTTGTAGAGGGTTAACAAGAGCTAACAGGAATATTTATTCATGCAACTTGTAATGTTACACCAAGAACTGCAAATGGCGATTTTTTCTTTAAAATCTACAAGATGTTTCCAGAGAAATCCAGGGAGAACATGAATTTTAAGCTTTTCATGGGTATCATTGTTTATCCAGCCCAAAACGGGTTAAGTGTTGTTTTTTGAATACTCTTATTGCTTCCAAAAATAATTCTCAGTGAATTCTACTTCCACTTATTTTGTTCTCTCCTCTCAACTTCGGGTGCTGTGGGTACGCAAACACAGCCCATTTTATCAACAATTTGATGTTTGAGAACCTGCATAGGGTTAACAAATGCTTACAGGAATATTTTGTACATGCAACTTGTAATGTCACACTAAGATCTGAGAATGGCCATTTTTCCTTGAAAATCTACGAGATGTTTTTAGAGAAATCCTCGGATAACATGAATTTTTAACCTTTTGGGGCGTATCGCTCTGTAATCAGCCCTAAACGGGCTAATGCTTGGTTTTGTGAATACCTTCATTACAAAAATGATCGCCAGTGAATTCCACTTACAATGAAGGAGGTTACGTTTATCTCGCAGGTACACATTTGGTGTAATGGTTGCCCAAGAACAGCCCATTTTCTCCAAATGTCTATGCTTGGCACCTCTGGAGGGTTAACAAATGCTTACCGAAATATTTTGTCCATGCAACTTGTAATGTCACTCCAAGTCGAATGGTCAATTTTTCTTAAAAATTTTTTTTGAGAAATGAACAGAAAACTGGAATTTTAAGCTTTTAATGGGTATATCTCCTCAACTGGTAAAAAATGGGGTAAGACCTCGATTTTTGAATACACTTACTACTTACAAAAATGTTTCCCTGTCAGTTTTGCGTCCGGTAAAAGAACTTATGTTTCTCTGTTGCATTTCCATTTGATGTTGTTGGTGTCCAAAATCAGACTATTTTTTCAAAATTTTGACATTTAGCAGCCCATGGAGGGTTAACAAATGCTTACTGGAATAATTTATCCAATCAGTTGGTAATGTGACACCAAGACCTATCAGCGGCCATTTTCTCTTGAAAACCCCACCTGATGTTTGTAAAGAAATCCAGGAAAAACATAATTTTTTAAGCTTTTGATGGGTATCACTATTAACAACCTCAAAAGGGGTTAACACTAGGTTTTTTGATTACTGTTATTACTCACAAAAATGGTCCTCGGTAAATTCCACTTCCAACAAAGGAGATTATGTTTATTTCTCAGGTACACTTTGGGTGCTGTGCGTGTCCGAAAACAGCCCATTTCAACAAAATTATTATGCTTGGCAGCCTGTAGAGGGTTAATGAACGCTCACCGGAATATTTTGTCCAGGCAAGTGTAATGTCACACAAAAACCGTATAGATTGTGCGCTCGATAAAAGAAGGCACTTTTCTTCGTGGCGTACCCATTGGGTGCTGTTGGCGTCCAAAAACAGCCCATTTTATCACAATTTTGACTTTTAGCAGCCCGTGGAGGGTTAACAAATGCTCACCGCAGTATTTTGTCCATGAAACTTCTATTGTCACACCAAGGCCTGAGAGTGACAAATCTTTCTTGAAAATCTACAAGACTCGTTTAGAGAAATCCACGGAAAACATGAATTTGTGAGCTTTATGGGGTATTGCTGTTTAACCAGCCCAAAACGGGTTAACGCTTGGTTTTTTTAACACCCTTATTGCTTACAAAAATGGTCCTCGGTGAAGTCTACTTCCAATAAAGGAAGTTATGTTTATATCTCGTGTACCGTTTGGGAGATGTGAGGGCCTGAAACAAGCCCATTTCATCAAATTTTCGATGTTTGGCAGCCTGTGGAGGGTTACCATATGCATCGCCTGATATGACGAGTGTATCAAAGGTCGTGTCACAGGCAGGTCTAGCAATGATGAATGTTTAAAAAAATCTACAAGTCGTGTTTCGAGAAAGTGCCGATTAACCCCAATTTTGGCAGGTTTTTACCAATTCTGACGAATAAGGGTTAAATCGAAAATTCGTACATTTTTAGATTTTTGTGCCCCTCCATGCGTGTGCAAAATTTTGTGACAAAATGTGTTGAAAAATATATTTGAAGCAAAATACAAATTGATTAACACCTGAATGACTGCCCTGTGAATACGTATTCCCATCACATTATACAACAATTGCATTGGCTTCATGTGGACATAGTCCGCAAGAGTCTTCCCACACGCTTTCTCACACGCGATTTTGATGAATGACTTACTTTCGGAAAATTTCCCACCAGAAAGTCAAAATGTTTCATTATTCTGCCACATCAAAAAACTGTATCTGTTCTCTGAAAATGTGCGTAATCCACGCTTCACATGACCGCACTTTCACACGACTCTTTCAATGACCAACACACTTCAAGTTTTTCCTCCGAATCATAACTTGCAATCTTTTCCCCGTCCATCTGAACTGGTTCTTAGAGTGATGATCTTAAGTTATGTTTTGGATGAGAAATAATGACAAAATCTGGACAGTAATTTTGTGTGAAGCTATGGTTGATTTGACAATTTTGTTTAGTAATACCGGTCTGCAGGACATTTCATATATTGTAACGCGTCACGTTCACTTCGATGACAGCACGCACAGTGGCTCCCCTCGTCCAAGTCATCTAGGCATATCGACACGTACAAGTGATAATAAAATCCTCCCGTCCGAGATAAAAATCGATTATAGATAGCGACTGTGGCCGCTACACGGAAGTGTTAGGTAAAGACAGTCCCTCTGATTCAAAATGTCAGTCCTTGATGCGGTACGATATCAGCAATAAAGCACGGGCGAACAATGATTCATGCGGGCTGAAACAGATGCAGTGTCTTCTTCAAACGTAGGGTGTCACATTAGAGACATCACAGTCTGCCCATACCTCACGAAATTAAGAATCGTTCATTACAACCTTATTTTATGGCTACACAAATAGCTCCACCCTAGTTTACTCAACAATTCTGGCTCGTCGAAAAACGAATGTGTCAACTTTTCCGAATCCATACAATGCCTGTCTCAATCGAGGTTCATGTTACTGCATTGACGTGCGCCAATTTTCGAGGCGACAGTGAAAAATCTAGTTTCCTTACGCTGAATGTTCTAGCAAGCATACTATAATATATTTTTTATTCACATTTTAGATGTTTTCAACTTTTAAATGTCGACTGCCATGCAATATAATTAACAAATTATTACAGCAGTCACTTAATCAGGCTACTCATATTCCCTCTCGTCATCTCGTCGTTTGAATATGATAACCCAGATCAACTGGTTTAATAATTTTTGTAATAATGTGTATTTATCGCACCATTCACATGCGGAATTTCGCATGTAGTGCGTTACAATGCGAACCATGTCAACCCTATGTTCATGATTGGCTACTTTGATATACAATATTTGCTTCAAATGGGCGAATCCGTTCTGCAATTGTGTCGAGGCACAGGAATGATTTAATCATGCAGACCTATATGTTGGATTAAATTGTTAATAATTTTTCTTGCCGAAATGTTTATTGTGTCATCTGCACGTAAACGATCATTTTTTGGAGACAAAAAAAATCATACATCTATTTGCTAAGATTAAATATCAATCCTGCTCTTCGGACATTTACTGATCAAACTGTGACTTGAAAAAAACTATTGAATGAGAGAACTATATGTTCGTAAAGACTTTGCGTTACTTCCTATCTTGGGGGTTCACCGTCGAACAAGGACTTTCATTGTGTTGGGTGCATCGTCGGTAGGTATCTGGTGCTTAGCACTTTTTAGAAAGATTGTGGACTCAAACTACACAGTGGCGATGGGCGTTGTCGTTTATATTGCGATTGTCTATCGGGGCTCGTGGTGGTGTTCAACTGAGTAAGTAGACATATCAGTCTATAACAGGATGAACTGTTACTACCGATCACCTCACCGTCTAAATAAGCAGGCATGACTGTATCCCCATTGTTATTCATGAAAAAACGAGCATTGTTCATCGAGTTTCATATCACCGCCCCAATATCATACGCGTTGTAAACAATTTCCTTATAAAACGTAATTTTGCATTACACTTAACTGACTCCTAAACCCGCTCATAACGTTTTTGTCAGAAGTGTTGGACCGGAATTTACAAAACACGATTCACATTCCTATAACTTGTATTCTGCAGGTGGATTTTTCATTTCAAGGACAGCAACTTTCTTGCCACTAGAACAAGTATAGCTTCGGAAACATTTAACTGAAAATTCCCCCTGTGTATTGAATCAACATTTCCATCAGTGATTTTTTAAATGGATGTTTATGAATGTTTCATCAAATCTAGTCACGGCTGCTTGACCGCAGCTATGACTGGATTTGAGATTTAAAATATTTAAAAAAATACTCAGCAGGTTCAAAGTACATCACTTTAACCACCCGCAGACACCATTGCAGGCAAGTATGGATCTGAATGGCTCTTCAATCTAACATTGACTTTTATACTTAATTAATATTACCATACTCTCCTTGTAAACGGACAGTTGGTTTTGGTATTCAGTGACCGAAGACAATGTTTGGTGTGATTTTTCAGTAGTGGTCTAAAACCTTTATTCTATGGGGATTTCATTGTTGTACAATTTCATTTTCATTTACCCAAAGATGAACCCATACAAATAGAATGTATTTGAATGAACAAAATACAGTTATGTATATGTAGCATTGTTGACAACATTACACATGCTAGTTTACCCCAATGTAGTATCAAAACCGGTGCATTTGGAACAAGAACCTGTTCACACATCCATGACTGCGTACTGATGATATAGTTGACAAAGGGCAACATCATGGGATGACCAATTCCCCGCCACCCAAGTTTAACAAAGGCAATAACTCTTGAAGAAATATTTGGACACAGCTGGTTCGCAACCCCCTTCCCGATGTTATTACTAAAAAACTATCTTTTAAAACAGAAAAACAAATTGGACAGATTTCTTTGATATGTGATAACAAGAGATGGTAATATGATGGCAAGAAAGTCTAGGTCCAACAAGGGCAACAACCCTTGAAGAAATACTCGGCCCGAACTGGTTTGCTATAACTTCCATGACATCACTAACAGCTATATATTAAATTTGGGAAAAATATTTTGAACCGTTCTCTTTTAAACTTGATGCCAATAAATAGGGAAGGGCGGACGAAGGAACGGAAAGACGGACGGATGAACGGAGGGAACCCGTTCCTATACCGCCATCTCCTACTATGTGACCCTTCAAGGGGATCTGTGTAGCTGGTAATAAAGTCTTGTTTAAACAGTGTTGAAAGATGTAATAGGGAGTCCCATGCCTCAACAGTATCACAGTGATGCCATTGACATCAGTCTCTTCAGAAATTACCCTGATTCAGCATGACTGGGATGGACAGGTACGCCGAATGTGTGCGACAGGTTTTAACCGACTGTCCATGAAGTGGAGACATCACTGGCTTTTGAATAAACAGCAAGAGTTTAACCAGACAGTGTACAGCTTCTTTAGGTACGCGAGAATGACAAACACGCTACTGACCGACTTAGACTTTTGTTTTGTTGATCTCTTATTAACAGCCCAGTTCGGTGAGGAACAAAATGTCTTCATAGCAGTTTTCCCTTATACAGTTTTGGTGAGGGTTTGTTAAACATAAGCTACCACTACAACATGAGCGGAGAATTTCGGCTGGAAGAGACGTGGACTCGATTTGGTTTATTTGTCTGCGTTCCCGCCAACAGCAATGTAGAATCTTACCTGTTGAAAATGAAACGCGAAAACATTTCATATGAAATGCCCTTTTCGTTGTTTTCACTTTATTAAGTCTTAATTTCGAAATGTTTTATTTACAAAATCTGGATCCATTGGTATTAATGTGTCGTGATCTGTTCGACAAAGAGAATGGTGTTGTGATCACAGTAATATAAGAGGTCTCTCAAGCTCTCAGTCCACCGGTCCAATTTTTTAAGGAATCCGACGCTGTTTGGGCTGTTTGTTTATCCGCTTCTCGAAGAGTTTGCGCGGAGACTACAGTTCATCAATTACCCACAAAGATACACAGATATTCCTTCCTGTTCCCGTTTTAGATATTCTTATCATTAAATATTGATTTCGCCTTGAAAATATAAAGATTTCAAACTAATTCGTGGAACCAGGCGGCGATATCATAAAACTACAGGCGTAGTAAGTATTCATTCATCAGTATTTTGTTGACAAATATGTCCAACAGTATTGTAATATCATTAAAGATTCGGTCAAATCAGTGCTCCATTGAGAAAACGTTTCTTGCGCTGATTCAAATGTTTATGGTGCTTTTAGATTCAGCCGCCTGAAATGTTTCAGTTGAACAGGAAGGTGAACCATAGGTTCGCTTTTCCGACCAACTGAAATATTCCAGACGATTGAATCTGCACATAAGCGAAGGACCATTTACATCATAGTCTGGTTCCATGCCATACTAGCGGCAAAGTCCTTACATAATTTGACGTGGTCCCTGTATGTTTCGAGACAAGGAAGGGAGGTGAAGCTCCGATAGGGTTAATTGTCAAAGCCTTTGAATCGTATTGCATCGTCTGCTAATCAGTATCACAAAATAATATTCACACAGCTCCTTTTACCTATAATTGCCAACATCAGAGCAATCCACCGCGAAAATGAGCCGTAATATAAATGATATATCAAAAATCTCACTTCCCTTTATCAATAAATGTGCATGCGGATGATTAAAGTTCTGTGATTAAATTCCTCCGAAAATCAATTCCCGCAAACATATTTTGTTAAACCATAGAACTCCAGCAATTTAAAATTTTGTTTGCTCAATTATAAAACATCGGGATGTGTTCTAAATAAACTTTGATAGTGTACAAAAATAAATCTTAATGAATGTGTCGATTTTATGATGGAATATCAAAAAGAAAATTTACTTGGTTTATCTAAATTAGTTTCTGACGGAGAGATGGAAATGTGTCGTCTTCAATTCTTGATGAAGCATTTTGTTTTTTTATCTTGTCTCCGTCTGAATTAGGAAATACTTTTATAATAATTTCTTTAGTTTTTTTTTGCAAATAGCTCCCAGTGTGTTTGATTGCGCAAATATGTGAACTATTTCATCTATGTGCAGCAATGTTGTATTTTATTTGCATCACTAGAGACAGGCCCGTAAAATGGCGGACCGCTGTATTTCTACCAGTATTGAGAAAATAAGCCAATTTTGACTACACCTGTTCAAGCCCTTTGTTCTTCGTGCTGAAACGTAAGAAAGTCTATACATTCGGTGATATGCTGACAGTTTTGAACAT
Organism: Pictodentalium vernedei; assembly: GCA_031216915.1. Classification (NCBI taxonomy): domain Eukaryota; kingdom Metazoa; phylum Mollusca; class Scaphopoda; order Dentaliida; family Dentaliidae; genus Pictodentalium; species Pictodentalium vernedei. The sequence continues at coordinate 185,799,608 of CM062293.1, forward strand.
ACACACCCTCCAGCTATACCATTCAGTGAAGTTGAAATCGCATATTGCGATTGTAAGCCTATTTCTTTTTCTTCTTCTCGCCACGGTTTCTCCAACTGCCTGTCACCCGACAGACACGAAATCTGGCATACTGCTGTATTACCCTTGTTCACTGAAACAAACGTCGTTTTTTCGAATTTCGACCCTTGGTTGCAATGTAATGGATTGATTGATTTGATTGATTGATTTTATTCAGCAATATACATAATTACATATATATGTTTACAATAACAAAGTAACACAAGAATATCAACAAGTCACAAAGATCACTACATAGTATATAGGAGTAAGGGAAAGTCATAGTCATATTGGCTGTATTCCTGATTTTCCCTTGAAGAAGAGTAAAAGAAAATCAAAGAAAGGTAAAAAAAGAAAAGGAGTAGTAAAAGGACACAAAAAAGAAGAAAAGGAGAAAAAGAGTTAATAATAATAATAATAATAATAATAATAATAATAATAATAATAATAATAATAATAATAATCTGGTGGTGAATATGGGTGGCCATGACATGAGGCTGTGGACAACCTTATAAGGAAGGAAGGAACCAGGGTAGACTATTAAAATACAGTAACACATCACAACAGAAGGCTAAGATCTAAGATCAGGACCAGAGGCATGGGAGGTTTTATTGGTAATAAATGGCGGTTTGACAAGAGCTTGAGGATTAGGATTATTGTTTCCCACCTGTACCTGATTGCTAAAAGTTGCAAACGTATACCTTGTCACAAGAGTACAGTTGTGACAACAGGCGTTATTAATTAATTTATTTATTGGTGATATTTATTTATTGGTGTTTAAGGTCACATATTTATGCACTATGGCTAAATGTATTGGTGATTAAGGACACTTTAACAGCCAGGGTCGTATCGTGTCGGTGATAGGTTTATGGGTGGGGGAAGCTGGAGAGAACCACCGAGCAACGACGAGCACCTGGCAGCTCTCAAACGTCATAACCCCAGACTGAACTGCGCACTGCATAGAAGTACTACGTTCAGCACAGCACAGACATCGTAGGCCAATGAACGGGTGTCAGTCCCAGGTGGGAAAAGTGAGAAAACACATACTAACGTTCACAGTGTGGCGAGAAAAGTACCAGGCACAAGGGAGTCCCATATTCCCCCTGCGCCTGGATCTCGTCTAATTTTATGTTACCCGCCATTACCAGTTTTCAGTCCCATGGGCTCTTTAACCTCAAAATCTCTCTTTAATGTTTCCTGAATCACGCAGTGACCAGGTTTTGGCTGCCTTTGGGTCAAGGTGTCATGGTAGTAGTCAGAGCCGTCATTTTCACCAACCAGATGACATGCTGTACAGAGAAAATATACCAAAAAGTTCACGGTGGCAATCACCCTTGAGTAGGTGGGTCGATCGAGTAAAGGATTTCTCCAAGTGCAACGGACAGATTTTGCATAATTGTTGAAATGTGGAAGATCATATTGACAATAAAAAGGATATTGGCGCAGAGTTGGTGTCGGTACTTCCCTGTGCTACAAGAGACATGACCTGTGCGGATATTAATGGGTTTTTTTAACTTTTAATTGCATGGTCATTTTTAGGATATACTTCAGAAATTTTGGATATAGTCTCCAGGAAAAAAACATATCTGAAATGTGGTGTCGTCATTGGAAATTCTCAATCGTTTAGGCCGTGGTTCTCTGCGGTGACATCATGGAGGGTGATACTCTGAAAAGGTGAAGTTCATCCGATATTCATGCAATTTAAGCGTCCAAAATTAGGAGAGATCCGTTTTTTGATTTATCTCCTCTTTTGACGTTTTATGTCACTTGACATTTAGACCATATTTCCAGGTTAAAAACGCGAAATTTATGACACCAATAACTTCTTACCCCCATGAGCTTTTACCATAGAACATTCTTACCCTATTTGTTACATGAATGCCCTAGTAAATGGTTATAATTTGGTTGTTGATGACGTCATAATTTAAACAGTGCTGACGAAAAAGCGTCTTTTTTAAACGTTTCAATCATACGGAGAAAGAGTCGTTATTTTAGAAATATACTCCCCCCCCCCCTTTAGAAACCACATCCAAAAATGTAATCAGTTTTCAACCGACGGAAAAAGTCCATAGCACAAATTTTGATGTTAACGATGGACTATTTAAGGGCTAGACTGGTTCCAGGCCATAACAGCGTCGAACTCCTTAACGACTAACTCTGGTGGCTTGAGAGTTAGGCGAGATGGGAAATTTTGAGAGAAGAACAAGATAGCAGCGTTGAATACAAGTTGATGCAGGAGTTGGTCTGCACATGGACGTCAACGTCAGAAAGATTAAAGGTTGCCCGATTTGGACTAAATTTTAATATTTTGTAGAGCACAAAAATTAAAAAAAAAAACCTGTATTTTTTGTTTTTTCAATTTTCGACCATTTTCGGGGATGTTACGTCAATTTTTATTTTTCGACCCCGTACTCGTATGTGACAAATGTGCAGCCATAACTATAAAACACCGAGTCACCAAATTCGTATACAGACGAAAAAATACCCGTATAAGTTTGATCTTCCAACTTACGCAACTCCTGAAGTTACAGCACTAAAAAGTCAAAAAACCGAAAAAATGCTCATAATTAAATTTTGCTGGATAAAGTTCAAATCAAAGGATTTTAAGTTTATTTTTGTTGAAGTTACATATTAGTATGTACTTTTTCAATTACGAAGTGAAAATATTGAGAAAATCCTATTTCAAACACCGTAAATACGCCGTAGATCGTATTTACGGCTATTTTTTTTTACAGTTTTCATTTAAAAGTCTAATATGATTACCGGCACACCTCCGTAGTTATAAGTGGCAAAACTTCTCATATCGGTTTTTGGTCATTTAAAATTATCAAAAATGTCTTTTCTTTTTTCACTTGGGATCCGCGGTTCGTGTGATGCGAGTTGTACGTTAATATTTCGTTGGTAGACTCGTTTTGAGGCAGATCCATCTGAAATTTGGGGAATATACTTTTCAGTGAAACTGATATCTAAAATGAGCTGCCGTCCTGGAAAATGTTTTTCAACGTTTCAGTCTGAACAGACCCGTGACGTCATGAGTGTGGGATGGGGTGGGGTGGGGTGGTTTATTGTCAAAAAAATGACATACGTCCGATTTTCACAGAATTTTAGTTTGTCACAGAGGAAAAATAAGCAAGTAGCTGGGTTTTTTTTTTTAATTTAGGGCTATTTCGGACATTTTGACGTCAGTTTCGGTTTTTTGACAGGTATTTAGACATGAGTTGATGTCTTGTCTTCTGCCATAACTACAGAACATAGGGGGTATATTTTATTTATTTATAAATGAAACTGTTATCATAAATAAAATTGGACAATGACGTCATGACAGACAGGAAGAAGTAGAGCAGTCAATTACCAAAGCTGTCTCATAAAGCGGGCGAAATACACAAGATATTCGCTTGTGATTTTAAGTTGAGCTCTAGTTGAATTATCCAACGAAGTTGGAATGACTTCTGCGATCGTTCGCCTTTTATTTCTTCTTTTTTATTTTTTTTTATTTTTCGTCAGACCGAAAACGTAGTGTACTTACCCTTAACCTAGACTTACAAGATTGGTACACTAATCGAAGATATGAACATCTCGCCCGGACAAACATTTGTTTCTCGATATCCTATCCGCGATGATATATTTCATTATTTTTTAATATAAATGCCTGTATCAAATCCTTTTCTTTCAAACTTTGCATACAACATCTTCAGTAACGTCTTCAGTAAAAATGAGCTTAGTCATGGATATTCTTAATCTCTAAGTTGATGGAAAAATTTCCACTTTGTCCGATCTTCCTGAAATTTTAATATGTTGTAGAACTCGAAAAATTAAGAGACAGCTGTTTTTTGTTTTGTTTTTTTTTTGTTTCTGTTAAGATTCCGCCATTTTTGACGTTTTTACGTCACTTCAAATTATAGCATTTTCTTATTAAAAACGTCGATTTTGCAATACGCGTAGCTCCATAGTTCTAAAACATAGAGCTTTAAAACTTCGCACATCTGTTTCTGGTTATCTGAAGTTGATCCACCTGGTTTTACTTTTCGTAGTTTCAACACTTCGTTGAAAGGAATCGGACTCAATTCCAGCTTGGAAATTTAGAAATATAATCTCCACCATAAAACATACCTAAAATTGTACTGCCGCTCTAGCAAATTCTCAAGCGTTATACCCAAACTCTGAGGTGACGTCATGGGGATGGGGGGGGGGGGGGGGGGGGGGAATACAACGGATTTTTATAAAATTTTAGTATGTTGTAAAATAAAGAAATTAAGAAAGCTGACGTTTTACGCCACTTCAAAGTTTAGCCTATTTTTGACATATTTCATTAAAAGCACTCTCTTCTGATTCACGTATATCTATATTTATAAAAACACAGCTACGAAACTTCATACACCGTTTTGTACTTATTTGAAATTGTTCACTGTTATTTTTCATTTCCAATTTACCCATCCGATGCCAGTGATGCTAGTTTTACGTTTTTTTATATCTTTTATTTTCAACCTCATTTTTAGTCCCAGCTTGTCGAACTGCAATCAGAACATATCTAAAATGTATTGCCGTCAAAGGGAATTCTTAACCGTTATACTCGAATGCAGAGGTTACGTCATAGGTGTATGTGTGTGTGTGTGTGGGGGGGGGGGGGGGGGGGGGGGGTCATATGGTCAACAATTAAATGACGGTAGTTTATACTGAAATTTGAGCATGTTATTGAGCTCAAACATTAAGTGATAGATTTTTTTGTGTTTTTCGATTTGGCGCCATTTTGACGTTTTTATGTCAGTTCAAAGTTTAGCCTATTTCTGACATATTTCATTAAAAAATGAGCGACGGGGTATGTTTTATTGAGAAAGATTATGTTTGAAAGCCATTTGTGAAAAGCGTGATCTCCCAATCGTGCACGGCATTTGTGGAAAAAGCTGACTAGATTGGTATCAAGTGGGTCTCTTATAACTTCTGAACACTGTGATATCCATAAAAAGATCGTGGGTACTTGACAGATAAATTCACACATACAGTCACACAGGTGTTAAAGAGTGACACTGTGCTGAGATTGAAAAGGGATACGTTTATGGTAGCACACTACAGTTGCACAAATGTGTGCGTTATGCATCTTACAATTGTTTCTTTGTGCACTATGAGAGTACAAGAATTGTAAGGCAATGTTCCTTAGTTGGTTTATACAGTTCACATAGTAATAAACTGATATGGCGATCAACTCTACACGTGTTAATCCTGGTCCTAAAAAATACAGTTTCCATGCTATAATGTAAAATCAGATTAAACTGATCAGATAGTAAATTACATTGTGCTTTAATATAGCTTCATCGGGGGGGGGGGGGGGGGGGGCTCGCAGACACAACGTGTTGCTGGGTGGGTAGTTTCAGCGAGTTAAAATGTGTTTTCCCCACATCATGTAATTATTTTCCTTATTCTCACTTTTTACAAGGCTCTAAATAAGCTTAAAATAATACGAATCAGTCTCATTCACTAGTATAGAACATTATGAAAAGTTTTCACCCTTGAATGGTGTACAGTCTGGTTGAATGTCATTGTCATTGCAACTAGTGTTTAGACAGGGGAGGGTATTGTTTAGAAAGTCGAAAAACTATACTAAACAGTTTTTTGAAAATGCATGCAGATGGCAATTCCGTCAGGTTGTTTTGCCAATTGTCTCTTTAGATCCCAGATTTCCATTCACATAATATAAAATGAACTCAATAACACCACTTCTGGAGACCTAAGTCACCCATGGTTTACTGATGGCATTGACCCTGTTTTACTAACTCATCCAAGATGTCCTCAGTATCCTAACCATCTTTTGTACAGAGACACAAATGCCTGCTCAGTTTCATGATAGAGACCTATGTGATGTTTTATATATCTTTAATGCAAAAGAAAATATTTTAATAAACCGTAATAGAAACCATTTTTGGGATGTCATTGCACTATAACATAAATAAATGAATGAATGTCTGCTCAGCCTGAGTAAAAAAAGAAAACCAAATTCCCAGTCTCGAGGATGATACAGAACATGACCAACAAACCATGTATGCTTAAGTGTATATATGTAAAAACTTGTGTATTGTCACACATTCCAAAGCGATCAAGAATGTGTGTTCATGTCTGGTACCTATCAAATCGAAAAGGAAAAAGTGACATCGGTGAGGATGGCCTACAATATCTTTAATGTCTACAAAAGTGTCAATGTGATAACCAAAATAATTAGTTAAAATAACTGGGATAAATGTTTCTCTTCTTCTAATCTTCGTCTCAAAATCACAGTTCTGAATCAGTGATCTCATAGTTACAGATTAATACATGTTTTGTTGCTTTCTTCTCATGTGGGTCATGCAAAACTGGGCAACCGTACTGGATATACCCACACACCCCATGGCATACCGCCCGGTGTGACATTATCCAAGCTGAGTAGGACAGACAGAAAATTATTGATGAACAAAAATCTCCAACTCAGCAGAATGTATGGGCGTCATCTCCTGTCATGTTCCTAAAAGAGTATGCTAAACAGTAGGTAAGCAGTGTTCACGCTGCCGGATGCCAATGGTACCAATTGCACTAAAATCGTTTGGCTCCAAAAATACAATATTTGGCTCCAAACTTTGGCACCAGGAAAAAACTTTTGGTGGGTGTCAATGGCTTTGTTGTTTTAAGCGCTTCGTTTTCGATAAATCACTGTCTGACGACACAGTTGAGACGGAATTCACGCCTGTCAAGTCGTCTTTTTGTAACAGGTATAGTCATCGTTAAATAATGATTCCGAATTTATTTATTTATTTATTTATTTATTTATTTATTTTTATTTATTTATTTATTTTTTATTTATTTATTATTTGTGTTTTTTCGCAACTAAAATACTTATAAGGGCAAGGTAATACAATATTAAAATATCGTACTTTGAATGAAATAAGGTGCTATCTTCCGTGCTTCAGTATTACAGATGGAGCCTGGTTGAACCCAAAGGCCAGTACATGGTTAATTTGTTCTCATTTAAAATCAGATTGCATTTGGCACTAAAATATTTTATTTCGAATCAAACAAAATTGATTCGGCACCGGACAAAAATTCCGCTTGGCGCCAAAAAAAGTCGGGCCAACGAGAACAACAAGTGAGATTCCACAAAGATCCGAACATCTACTTGTATTTAAAAGGAGTTGTTTTCTAGAATGAAATCTAATAAAACATGCAATTTTTTTCGTGCCCCCACCCCCTGTGTTCATTGGAAAAAAAGCTTGGCCTTCTAGACAAAGGATCTTGTAAAATGTGTTTGCCACATTGTTTATGCTTACATGATGGCCAGATTAGGTTTAACCCTTTACCCAACGTAACGGACAAAACCCGGCAGCGCTATTCACAAAAATTGCCATTCAATTTTCATCGTTTTCATTTTTTACCGACCAAAACATAGCTTATGGCCCTTCAATGGGACGAGCTCCTTGAGCTCGTTCCAGTGAGGGGTCATAAGCTATGTTTTTGAAGCAAAAATGAAAAAAATTAGTTATTCAATAATTTTGTTTGCAAGTGTCGTCTACTTTTCATGTTAGGTAAAGGGTTAATCTAGAGTAATTTGAGATAGAAAAAAGAAATCTCAAGTAGCCATTCAACGAAACACGACCAACGCCAATGGTTTCACCACGATGAACGTTTATACTTACGTGTAATGTAAAAGGAAATTTGAAACCAAAAGGTTATTTGACATTTTGGGCACAACCATCACAACTCTAGGTATTTTACGGTAATTCGATTAAAATGCGGAAGTGCATAACTTGAATCGTTTCATTAGTTCAAACATATTTTAATTGCCGTAAATTTGCAAAAAGGATTGGAGTACAAGTTAGACAACTTATGTTAACTCCTCTCCGATGTTAACTCCTCTCTCCTAGCAGTGTGTGGTATAATGTATTTTTATCTGGACAATTTCTGCGTTTTATTCGTTGCCAACAAAACATCACTGTCATTTGTCAGTACCAACCCTAATTTGCTTTTTAATTTTTACGGCATTCAACTGGTCGAAACCAATTGACGCCAATCAATGTCACGGTCACGATGATCGAATTTCAAATATTGACTGAACTGCAGGGAATAACGCAACAAAAACTTTTTAACTAACTAATAAGTTTACCACACTCCATAATTATATGACCAGTTGTGGAAAGTATTTGTCAAGAAACAAGCAGTCAGAATGTTATTTTTATTCTGTAGATTTTTGAATCTGATTGTTTAAAAAACCCGGGTAAACAAGAACCATTTATCCATGTACCAAACATGAAAGGTGTAGCTTAAAGCATGTTGGAGGGAGAGGTGGTAACATAAAAAACAGACAGACAGACAGACAGACGGACGGACGGACAGACGGACGGACGGACGGACGGACGGAGGGACGGACGGACGGACAGACAGACAGACGGACGGACGGAGTGCAATCCTATAGTCTCCTTACGGTTCCCATAGGGGACTAATAATGGTTAGAAACTACTCTTATCCAAAGGAACGTGTCTTTTATTGGGAAAAACGTCATGGCAAATTCTAAAAAAGGGATTCTGGGGAATCTGAACCAGAAAAAATTACTCTTATTTAATCGAACACACCCCAGGGGCCCCCTCGGTACTATAGCGCTACGTGCTAAGCCGATAAAATGGGAAATCCGTATCAAATAAAGTCAATTTCGGTAGTTTACGGTGAATTTTGGTGATTTGGAGGGATTGTCGTGTTGTTTGTGGTAACTCTATGAACGGGAAATTACTACTGTTCAATCGACCATACTTCTATCCTATAAGAAGCCTTTTGGGTAACATAGCAACCGGGTACTACCTTAGAAACCAAGATGGCGGCCTCCAGTAAACAAAATGGACGACAGAAACACGTATCACTCTAACAACACGCGCTGCGCATGAGCACGAACACCACGTATCACTATGGAGATGACGTCACAAGATGGTCGCTCATGCGGGTTACCATGACAACACAACATGGGTCACGTGACTATGACGTCACATGAGATCCGGCAACCTACAGGTGAAACATGCGAGACATACTACTGCTGTGGTTCGGATGAAACTATCCTGGTTAGCAGTTGTCGCCCTTGGACGACCTGACCGACGTCTGCCACCAACATTGCCTGTCTGATGGTAGCGTAACCACAACCTGCTAATCACCGATTGAGTAACGTTGAGAATTTGAGCCACTGCAGTCTGTCTGTTGCCAGCTTCCAACATGCCAACGGCACGTAAACGTTCGCCTTCGCATACCTCAAAAGTTACGTTTCGACCAGAAACTATTGATGAACGAGTTTAAACCAAGAAAAGAACGATGCGACCTCCGAAAAAGCCCGTCCAGAATAAATGAAAATTTCAAAACGTATCCCACAGACATAAGGGCGGCGCTCGTGCGAGAAACCTGCACGAAGTTTTCGTGGGTCGGTTCATGGCCCACACTAAACTTGGTAACATATTGATGTTTCCAATCACGCGTATCTAATACCATTTTCCGAAAATATCAACATCAGTTTGGATATCCCCTAACAGTATATTATATCCAAAGAAATCCAGTGCCATACTGGGAAATCCTCAATTGTCAGGACCAGACCGTTTAGCGGTATCAAAGTCCATCAAAGTCCTAAAAATGAAAGTCTGATTTTCCTAAAATTACAATATTTTATATTACTCCTAATATTTGAAAACATAGTATTTTTTACTTCATTTAAAGTCCTATCACGTCATTTTATGTTTTTAACACCAAGTTTTCTTTCAGATAGTAGCCAAAATGTTTGTTTTTAAGTCATTTCAACGAAATTGAAATGATGTACAGCGATTGTTAACTTGTTTTTCTTGTTCAAACCATCACTGATTATGACGTTTAATAATACACACAACTTCACACACTGTAACAGAGATGATGCTCTATTGTTCGGACATGCTATAATTTCAAATTTCAACCATTATCCAAAACCACGTCAAATTTATGTCTTTTTCTTTTTATCAACTGATTGAGTGAATGTCCATTCTCGAAAATTGGAAATATACAGAACCGCACATATGTTTGAATGAGTTAAGAATTATCGCACGAGATTGCTTTGGCCCAGGATATGTATAACCCATTCAAACGTATGTGCGGTTCTGTATTTATCACACACCTCCCATGTAACAACTAGTCTACAAGCTACACTTTTTATATCTGGCACATGGATAGAGGGTTGTAATGGGATATTGCACGTTCAATATTTTATTTCCAAAATTCAAACTGGCGCCATGGCAACCATTTCTGTTGTGTTTTTTAAGCCTTTTTCTCTATTTTATGTTACCACTGCTCCCTCCAATATGGTTCAAGCTGCACTTTTCATATATTGTACATGGATAAAGGGGTTGTGAGGGGATTATGCATGCTCAATATTGTTTTTCAAAATCTAACATCTGTCTGTCTGTCTGTCTGTCTGTCTGTCTGTCCGTCCGTCCGTCCGTCCGTCCGTTCCGTCCGTCCGTCCGTCCGTCCGTCCGTCCGTCTGTCTGTCTGTCTGTCTGTCTGTTTTTATGTTACCACCTCTCCCTCTAATATGCTTCAAGCTACACCTTTCATATTTGGTACATGGATAAATGGTTCTGAGGGGATGATGCACAGTCAATATTTATTTTTCAAAATCCAAGATGGCAGAATGGCGGCCATTTTTGTTGTGTTTTTTAAGCTTTTTTCTCTATTTTATGTTACCACCCCACCCTCCAACATGGTTCAAGCTACGCCTTTCATATATGGTACATGGATAAAGGGTTGTGAGGGGATTATGCACGCTCAATATTTTTTTTTCAAAATCCAAGATGCTTATATACTCTAGTGTCTTCTGTGACAAAAACACCTCATGTCACAAAAGCGCCGTAGGGGACTAATACCACCTCGGTGGTCAAACACTTGTTTAGATTATAAAAGAATGGCCCATGTGTGTACATGAAGGCCAGGAAGCTAACCTGAAGTCCCACAATATACTCATGAGTGGATCTACCCATATGTTAAGCTAAGAGAATCCTTTTTTTGTCGTATGAGGTCTAATTTACCATCCCTCTTAGCCTCATTTCGGTATTTGAGTATGCTTATGACATGGTATTGTATTGTTAGAGGATATCTTTTGAGGATACCTTTTATAAGTTATAATTTGAGGATACCTTTGGTATTGTACTACTGGACTCATTGATAACAACACAATTTTTACAATTTAATTTCCTCTATTCAACAACAAAAATACAACTTTTTATGGAAATTTTTACAGTATGTAGATTGTCAGATATTCATAAACAGTCTTTCTGCAGATTGGACGTGGTTTACAACAGTCTTTGCACAGGCACAAATGGTTACATGGTCGAGGAGCGACATTGGCTTCAGCTAATAAACACACACTACATTTTGTCCTCCGTCAATCTTCTTCTTGAAATGATGTGTCCATTTCTTCTTTGATGGCCCATTCTTCTTCTTGAACTTTTTCAACGTCCATGAATTCAGGTGGTAAATTATGAATGTAATAACGGTCTGGAGAATACTTTCTGTGTTCTTCTATAACATCATCTTCTGTTTCCCAGAAACGAACAATAATACCACAACGAAAACATTGAGTTCTGTCTCCTGTCCACAAGTAAAAAAAATCCAGCTTTTGTCAGTTCATTCGGGATTTTCATACTTTCACTCAGTAACATGAATTGAAATGTCTTGAGACGATTTTCCTCCAATGCATACTTAATGTGTTTGGTGGTCTTTGTTCTGGTGTCTTTCTTATTTTCTCTTCTCCACGTAATAACTGCTCTCTGTACAAAGTCTCTTGGATTTCTTGTTTCTTGGTTTCGTGATTGATAATCATTCAGTGCCATCCTGATCAAACATGGAATAGTGAACATTCTTCAATCCTTTTTATCTTCATTCTACTTTAGTTGTCTTTCTCTCTTTGGTTTGGGTTCTCTTATTTGAAAGCTTCTCTTCTTTGCAATATCCACTGCTTTGGTCACTTGTTTCCAATCTCTTGTGGTAAACTGGAACCCAACGTCGTTCTTGAATAGTTGAATCTGTAAATCGTTGTTAAGTTTGAAGACGTAGACATCCTTTTTCTTTGGCTATCGAAACACAAATGAGCTGAAAACCAAGTGCACCCTTTTTATAGTTTTTTCTTCAATACAGCGACATCTAGTGGCTGGTTTCCTCTATGAGGTCATTAACCAACACATCATTATCCATTAGATCAGTCGTAAACATGTTGGATATGGTTTCCATTGGTACACCGCGACAGCGATGATTCAAGTAAAACAGGCAGTATTGTCCACACACTGGTAATGGTCCTTGAGGGCGTTTTGTATTATACTTCCAATATCTGAAATTCTTCAGGAAATTCTCGAATGGTCTGTGTTGTGGTGGTAATCCATAGGAATCAAAGTACGTTGTGGTGACTCACAAAGAGAGCCACCGAATGTTCTCCTTGTCTGTGGTCTGGATCCGTGTTGGCTATCAAAGCCACTGGTCTGTGATCTGGTAATCTTCTTGGTAATCTGTTTCTTGCAAATACACCCAAACATATTCTCTTCAAACAACTACCTGATCGAAGTGCATTCTCTAACTGCAACGTGTTCATGTTGAGTAATCGAAGGTTACTTGTCTATTCTTATCCACTTCTATGATGTTCTGGAATTCTGCATACACCAGTACGTTGATTGTGGTTGGTAATGGATTTTCGAAATGGACTTATAGTCTCAAGGTTCCTCTCTTCACGAGATCGAAATGTTGTCCATGTGATAGCTCTGGAGTCAGGTCGAATACGAATAGGGTGTATCCATTTATATACTCTTCTCGGCTGATGTGGTTTCCTTCATTCTCGTACATTTGTCCAGTCCCTTGGAACAGGGTCGCATACCACCTCGCCACTTCTTGTTCGAATCGAGGCTGTAATGGTTTGGCTGGAATCTGCTGCCCATCCACGTACAAAGCCAAGTAATTGATTTTGCAGTTCTTGAAATTATATGGATTCTTTGAAAAGTTTCCATTGAAAGCATCGTTGTCTACACCTCCCACCACGATGCGTTTAGGTAGTTGGCCTAAAAATAAATTTTCTTGTGTAATGCTCAGATTTCCTTTCGGCACTGAAAACACCTTGGTTTCCACACGGTCGATGGGATATTTTGCCGTTGCTTCTGTGAGTGCTTTCTCGTGAGCCATTCTCACGAATGATTGGAGTCTCTCTTTGCATACAAACATGGATACATCTAGAATTTTGATCCTGTATGTATCGACATCGGCCATCAATGCGAAAGCATCTTTGGCTCTATTCATTTTAACATGAACATTAACTCCATTCAGCAAATAACGAGTTTGGAAAAACATGTCCAAATGTGATCTTCCAGTCATGTCCAATATTTTACTTTTCTCTATAAATTTTATTTTGAAGAAGAAATCCCTTGTTATCATCTGTCAAAGCTTCCATGTATCCGGCCGTATCCTTGTCCCATAATACATAAGTAAGTTGTGACTTCTTGGCAGCTGATCCGTAACTCAACAAAGTTTCTATGAAAGCTCTGTAGTGATAAGTGTTGTTGGAAGGAGATACCAGTTTTTCATTCAAGCTGATATCGATTTGATTAAATAAGGAATGCGTCCCTAAACTGACTGGGCCCACATTGGCCTGTGTTCTACCCATTGCCCATGTTCCACACTAGTCTGCGTTGGTGGTATGGAAAACAAGTCGAGTTCGCTATTACACACTCACAAGATTTTTCATTGATGAGAGACATCATGCACCGAGAATGTCTTGGGTCTGTACAGTTCTCCTTCTTTTTGTCGATTTGCGAGTTTTGCGTGGTGCGGGCCTTTTTATACTTTTCCTGCCGGGTGGTTTCGACCCACCAATCACCCCATTCTAAGCTCCCGCATCAGCCTCTTTGACTCTTTTGATTTCCGCCTTTTTACATTTTCCCCTTCAATGACATCTTCGGAAAAGGCCGCTCCTTTTCTCACGAGCTGTTTTCCCACAGGCCTGGCTGTAGTTTTCAATAAAGGTAACACTATATTCTTCAGTCCTCCCAATATACAGCCCAAACCATGTCCTCTCTGTATTTGAGCTCCAGAAAAAGCTGGTAGAGCGCTCCCAGCTTGTTTCGTGTAATATTCTTCGTATAATGTGGACTTACAACAGTAAGTCATGTTTATGTGAAATGAAGAGATCTACGATTTCTGAAATAAAGTGTCACTGTCACTTTCCCGAACTCAAATGGTACTATGGCTCCTGTGTCACCCTTTATATACACCTGGACGGTGTTAAATTTTTTTCCTTCCACTGGTACATAATACACATTCTCAAAAGTTTTGGAGATGATATTCCCAAATTTTCCACGTGCGGGTACGATACGAAGAAGTGGTATTCTTGTATCTCCTATGACTTGGTCACGAACCAAGTCACAGTATACATAGAGTGAATAAAATCCTTGATTGACATCAGCAACTCTGGAAGAATTGTAAGTTCCTGATTTTAAAACATACTCATCAAATCCCAAAATATTTCGAAGAGTAGGGGTCAATGTGACCACGACTCCATCACGTACCGTGATACGAACTTTACCAGTCACTTCATCCAATTTAAAATCTACCTTATCGTGACGAGGCAAGAATAATTCTTTAACACCATTGATAGCCTGTATCACATCAGTGGGATCCGAATAACGACCTTCCTTGAGAGTAAGTCGATAATTCTTTTTCGAAGACCAGAACACTGTAACGAAAGCTTCTTCTCCACGAATATTGAACCAAGTATTTGGATACTGAATCTCTGCCAGACCTACTTCCCATTCTCCCGTGTGATTCACTGGTTGTGTTAACTGAGTGGTGTACGTAGTCAACGTGTTTTCAGGAAACACGTTCATAGGACTAATACTTGGTAGAGTCAAATAAAACATTACTTTTTCTTAATGGTTGGATTAGGCAACAGATATCCTATGCTACTACTCAAGACAAGAGAGCAGTCTACAACTTGCTGTCTGTGTTCTCGAAAGTGAGATTAACAACACTGGTAATGATGATGATATACAAAATGATTATTTGTGAATAAATAATAATTTTCTGTTTAGAAATTCTTTGCCTTGATCAGTTTGTAATTTTTCTGGTTTACGGCCTTGTTTGAAAATTTTAGTAAAAGCTTGAACGATGGAATCACCAAGTTTGTTTTTGGAATTGGAATTCTTTTCCAAATAGAGGGCCAAGAACCGTTCGATCCGTCTTCCATTTTGAAGAAACCTCAGAGGTTCACTTCCTTTTATAGGTGAGCTGACTGTGCTTGATCCACGAATTGAACGAATCAGGGTATCCTAACCACTTTACTAACAGTTCTCTGTTTTTACCTCGACCATGTCTCTTGAGTACGTGTTCGATTTTGTAAATAGTTTTATGTGAAACTCGGTGAAGCTCTTCAGTGTAGAACGACCCTTTCAATAATTTCCCATTATCATCTTGTAAGATGTATATGACCGGATGTCCTTTCTTGGTGACTACCACTGTGAATAACTCTTCGGTCCAATTGGGCAAATAACCTTTCTCAAAAGTTTTCTTAACTTTACTGATTCTCACTCTGTTTCCCACTTTGTACTTTGCGGTCATGTATTTTATGGGTTTGCCATAAAGTTTCTGCCAAACTTCTTCTTGATTTTCAAAGTTCACGGCAATGAGGCCATATCGATACTTCGATGATTAGAATGATTATATGATTTCACCAAGTTTTGAAGTGGAAAAGTTAGTGTATCATTCTTGGTAAAATATTTCCACATCTTGGTTTTCAAAGTTCTATTAAATCTTTCTACTATGGAACATTTTGTTTCCACATTTTGTGTCGTGAAAAATTCGACTTTGTGATCTTTGAGAAAATTATGAAATTTTCTGTTTAGAAATTCTTTGCCTTGATCAGTTTGTAATTTTTCTGGTTTACGGCCTTGTTTGAAAATTTTAGTAAAAGCTTGAACGATGGAATCACCAAGTTTGTTTTTGAGGGGTATGACCCGAGCATATTTACTAAACACATCTATACATGTCAACAAACATTTTGTGTTTTTGTTGAATTTACTTATGTTTGCTGCATCTACCAAATCAGCTTGCCATTGTGCATCTATACCACTAACTATCACTTTTATTCTAGGAAATGTACGACGAACAGGTTTGTTAAGAATGTCTGTGTCTTGAGTTTCTAACCATTTTACAACTTGTTTAGTCTTTTTCTTGGATGCTCTACGAAGAGTCTCTATACCACCAAAACTACCAGGCGCTTCAGAATCACAGTACAATGCTTCCATGACTGCCTTGTCCAAGTGTCAACTCTATTTATACCCTTCTTCGGTCCACTTTGGCGTTTCTGTTTTCTTTCGTTGTTTGGTTCCGACTTTATCGGTGCTTGTTTCATAAAATCCCAACGTTCTTTATGACCAATCAATTCTTGGGGTATGTTACTATCTCGCAGGGCTTCGGCCAACACCTCCCATCCCTTTGGTTGGAAGATTTTCGTCTTCTAAGTAAATCGTTTAGAAGATCTGTTACATTCGACCCTATCACTGTGTGCTCTTTGTAGACTAGTTCGCCCTTCTCATTTTAAGATATATTTGGGTCACTTCTAATACGATTCAACAACAACTTTCCCTTTCTCTTCATAGTCATAGGTACAGAATCGAGAGTGTCTTCGTCTTTATTATCTTTCTCAAGTTCGACTTTAATGGGTCGAGGAGCCATTACCTTTTGTTGAAATGTCAAGTACCTTTGTAAAATTTGATTATATTGAGTCATCTTTTCGTCGGATGTGAGAAAAGGGGCATCGAGAATATTTCTCATTTCTTATCAACCTACCTCAATTGTTTACTACAGGCTTGCACTACAGTGGAAGAACCTAACTCGGATAAAATACTCTCTATTTTAATCTTTCTCAAGATTTGGGAAAGAAAAGTGGTGTAAAAACACCACGAAAAAATAAGCCAAAACTGGGTCGAGCGGCATCGGCGCACACCCAGTATGGGACGCTCTTCCATAGTACAAATCCACGACTACCGTAAAACAGTGCACAATGCGCCAATTCGCCATTCTTTTGATTATCCGCACACGTGGTGGATGTGTGCCATCTTTACTCAGTAACAGTGATATTTTAACTCGTAGATAATGGTTTTCCTGTGACTGGAATTATGGATCTGAAGATCGTATAATAACAGGACTGTGTTTTATATATTCTCGTTTATATTTTCAACCACATTCTCATTATATATTATTTACTATTCCGTTTTCGCGAATGTTTTGTTTTTGACATCACGCGATTCGACGATGAATTTTTCGGTTGATGAATTAATTGTTTTTGGAGTTAGGTGTCAATCAGGGACTGTCTGGACAGCATTTCTTCACTCTGTTGAGGGCTGAATTTCTGTTTTTTCGGTCCCTGTCGACCGTCTGGGTTCTGTCATGTACCCACCGGTTTTTTTCTGCCACCTTCTCTCGTAGTTGAGGGTGTTCTTCTACTTTCTGTTTCTGTTGAGTTCACCTTTTTTTCTTGTACTGCTCTCACCTCTGTTATTTCCGGTTCGCTTCCTTTAGGGCAATTCCTTTTGCCCTCGCCTTGGTGCGTTCTCGTGGGCCGTTTCTTCCGCACCCGCGGGAGGTGTGGAACGCTGTCGTTTCGGGAGCCTCCCGACTCGACCACGTCTGCTGTGAGTTTACCCCCTCCGTGGGGGATGTGCAGCTCCTCCCGCCCCCGCGGGGAGGGGGGGAATACTGTCGTTTCGGGGGCCCCCCGACTCGACCACGTATGGTGTGAGTTTGACCCCCTCCGTGGGGGATGTGCAGCTCCTCCCGCTCCGCGGGGGGGGGGGGGGGTGGGGAACGCTATCGTCTCGGGGTCGCCCGATTCGACCACGTCTGGTGAGAATTGCTCCCCCTCCGTGAGGGATGTGCAGCTCCTCCCGCACCAGCGGGGGGGGGGGGGGGGGGGACGCTGTCGTTTCGGGGCTTCCCGACTCGACCATGTCTGATGAGAGTTATTCCCCTTCCGTGGGGAATGAGCAGTTTTTTACCGTGGTGGATACTGCGGGAGCTGTTGGATTTCTGGTGAAGAGATGCCTGGTTCCGGGACTATGCGCCCTCTCCAGTCGACATCTGAGGCTGTCACTAGGGTTGTGACTCCTCATTTGGAGACCGAGCTAGGTGGCTCTCTCCGCTTTTCCGCCAGTTCCAACAGCTCCCGTCGTATCTGCTGCTACTGCTGTTCCGTCTACAATGTCATTGGGCACCGTTTTTAGCCGGCCTCGGCTTATCCCTGCAAGGGTCTGCAGGGATGTCTGTAGTGTGGTTGTGGGGTATCGGCCTCAGCCTTCCCCGACTTCAACTCGGCGAAGTCGGATGGGGCTGCCGACTGAACCCCCTACTGTGTCCTCTCAGCCGTTGAGCACAGTAGTTTTATACCTGCAGTGGTCTGCTGCGGTGTCTGGTTGTGTAGTCTTCCCTGACTTCAACTCGGCGAAGTTGGAAGTGGCTGCCGGCCGGACCCTCTACTGTGGTCTCTGCGCCGTCGAGCACCACAGTTGTCATTGGATTCGGATGTTCATAGTGGGTCACTATGAACTCCGTGGCGTTTCCGTCCACTCATTCTGGCCACACGACCAGTTTTGGGGGACCAACGTCTTTTGTGCAGCCTGGAACTTCTGCCCTGCAGAGGGCCGCGGTGACTCTCATGAGTTCCCGCTATGTTGATCCTCGGGGTGTGTCACAGCCCTATACACGTCTGCCTTCAGACGTATCGGCTGCCGCCCGTCGTCCCACGTCGGGTGTTTTGGAGGATCGTGACCCTTCGCTGGTTAAGAGGGTCAGGGTGAAGGTGAAGCCACTTTGCCGGTTCGTTCCCCTGTCGAACCGACCAGTACGGGCAGTGAGCTTAGGGAGGCCCTCTCCTTCCTCACTCAGGTTCTGTCAAAGAGCCTTCCCGTTGCTTCCAGCGAGGCAGCGAGTGGTTTCCAGGCGCCCCCTATGGCGTCGCCTCCCGGGATTGGAAACAGGCCGCTTTCTGATCCGCCTGGTGTTCCGACACCATGGGAGGCGTCGGCTGGTTTGCTCACGATGGGCTATGTGTCTTCCGACTCAGGGGACGAGTCAGACATGCTTGATGTCGAGAGCTTGCAGTCCTCGGACTTGGGGGCAGCTCTTGATTTCGTGTTTGGGTTCCTTCCGGATCTCAAACCATCTAACCAGTCGACAGTGTCAGCCAGGCCGCGATCATCGGTCGCGCGGCAACATCCTATGGTCGCGCGGCAACATCCTTCTGGGCGTCTTCGACCGTGCCAGTCGGTACAGTTGGTTGAAGCATTTTCAGCCTTGGACTCTACGCTAAGTTCCAAGGCTATGAAGGCTCCGTTCTTCACCAGGGTTGACACCTTTTTGCCTCCGGCGCGTTATCGTTCCTACGATTCCGCCAATCCGTCGGTCTACCAGACTTCGACGGTTTTGGATCAGGACTCCAATTCCCTCGGGCTTTCCAAGTCCAAGTCTGCCGTCATTCCGATGACGACTCTGGAGTCCACATTGGGCTTATCAAGAGAGATGCTTGGTATGCTTCCTCTCTCCGATTACGTCGTCTCAGCTTTAGCTGCTTATATGCCTCTAGATAAGTTTGACGAGGTTCAGGCTCCTTTGCGTGTGCTGTCCAAGGCGCTCGTGCATCTTACTCACACGCATGCCTGTAACACGGATAATCTGGAATTAGTTCGAAGGGACTTTGTGCTGGACACAGGCCGATCCCTTCCTGAGGAGCAGTGCGGTACTCTTCGATCTGCTTCTTTGGCTGGTCCGCAACTTTTCCATGGTTCTGTGGTGATGGTCCGGGATGACGTCCTACGTCATTCCAAAGATCAGCTGCTGTTTCTTCAGCTTGATCAGCCTTCTAGGGTAGGCAGGGGCCGTTCCAAGCCTAACAAGTACCCTCTGCTTCCTCTGCGAAGCAAAGGGGCTGATCCTTCTGCCACCGCTTCTACTTCTTACTCAAGGAGTAAGGGTAAGCGTCGGCAGTCTTGAGGGAAGTCCCAGGATTCTTCATTCAGTAGAGGAGGTGTTTTCTCCTCTCGCGAGCCTCGTCGGGGTTCGAAATGAAGATCCTCACCTCGACTCGTCCCAGGTTGGAGGAAGGATAGCAGAGTTCGCAGACCGTTGGGCCACCATTACATCCGATCCTTGGGTGTTAGATGTTGTTCGGTCCGGGCTGCGAATATCCTTTCAAAGGCACCCCACTCTGTCCGGGGTGCCTCTTCCAACCACAGTTCCTTCAGACATTTTACGTCTGGAACTTTTGTCCACGGATTTAGACAAGCTCCTGACAAAGGGGGCGATTGAGGCCACCAAGAACATTAGGTCAGTGGGTTTCTGTTCCCGCCTGTTCTTGGTGCCGAAGAAGGACGGCCGACTCCGACCGGTTATCGATCTGAGTTTCCTGAACCAGTCTATCCTTGCTCCCAAGTTCAGCATGGAGACTTTCAGGTCGGTCCTCCGTTCAATTCACCAGGGAGATTTCGCTTCCAGCTTCGACCTGCGAGACGCTTACTTTCACGTTCCGATTCGTTGGGCGTTACGGAAGTATCTCAGGTTCGCTTTTTCTGGGGCGAGTTTACCAGTTCAAGGCCATGCCTTTCGGCCTCAACCTGGCTCCTTGGGCCTTCACCAGACTGATGTCGCATGTGATAACTTTCCATCGCACACAGTCCAGGGTGACTACTTCGGCATATCTGGACGATATCCTCCAGGGGCATTCCAATGCTGCCTTACTGGAGTCGGATGTCGCCACTCTGTTGAGCTTGCTCACGTCGCTAGGTTTCAGAGTCAACGGGGAGAAGTCGGACCTGGTCCCTTCTCTGGGGATGGCTTTCCGCACACAATTCAATTTGGTGGCGGTTCCCCAGGCCAATGCTGTGATTCTCTCAGCTTTTGCTCTGACTCTGTCCCAGTCCACATCCGCGACGGCTCGGAGTATTCTCCGGCCAATCGGTCTCTGCTGTTCGGTGACGGTTCTCAATCCTCTAGGTCGGCTGCGTGTCAGACCTCTCCAACAATTTCTGCTCAGTCGTTGGAGGCCGAATGTAGATTTTCTGGATCTGGTGCTTCAGTTTCCAGAATATCTTTATCCTCACCTTCTCCTCTGGGCGGATGTCCAGTGGCTTTCGCAGGGTGTTCCGTTGGACTTACCCACGTCCGATCGCGTTCTGACGGCAGATGCCAGCGATCTCGGATGGGGTGCGACGTTGGATCCTCTAGGTCTTTCCATTCACGGGATGTGGGATCAGGATCATGCAGCTCTACACATGAACCAGAAGGAGCTTCTTGCTCTTCTGTTGAGTTTCAGGCAGTGGATCCCTCACCTGTCGAATCGCCAGGTCCTTCTGTTGTCCGACATTCGACGGTGGTTGCTTACATTCGGAACCAGGGCGGCACGCACTCTGTTCCAATGTACGAATTGGCTCGGGATCTTCTACTGCTCGCTCAGGATGTCCACGCCGGGGTGGCTGTTCGTCACATTCCCGGTCGTCCGAACGTCCTAGCCGACTCCCTGTCCCGTCGGGACAGGATCATTTACACCAGGTGGATGCTCCACATGGCGGGTTCCATCAATCTCTTGCGACTCGTTGGAACCATCAGGTGGACACTTTCGTGTCCCCGTGTCCAGATGCTCCGGCTTTCGCCGTGCACGCTCTGGCCCTCCTTTGGGATGGTCTTGTCGGCTATGCCTTCCTACCGGTTCCGATTCCGCCTCAGGTTCTCGGCCAGATATGAACCTGCAGTCGTCGAATCCTTTCGATCACACCCGTCGCCTCGGTGGGTGTGGATCAATCTGCTCCACTCTCTGTTAGCGGCGGTTCTGGCATGTCTCCCTATACCTCGCGACTTTCTTTGCCAAAGTCGCCCGAGGAGGTTTCACGTTGACCCGACTTCATTGTGCCTTCGCACATGTCTTTTATCGGGTCCTGTCTCCTCCGTAGTGGATTTTCGAGACACGCAGTGGAGTTGCTTTTCTTCTTCAAGGAGGCACTCCCTCCACTGGTTTAGCCTCTGTGGCTAAGTAGAAGGTTCTTCTGTCGATGGTGTGCGATCACTCTGTTGCTTCTGTCACTCCTTCGATCACACCGCTTGCGGAGTTTCTGGTATATGTTTGTTTCTGGGGGTCTCCAGCAATGGGTACAAGTCCATGCTTCGGAGACATTTTTTCATATGTGATACCGCATTGTTTCGACACTCATCCTTGCCTCTCCAAGCTTGTTCAGCTCTTTTCCTTGAAAAAGGCCTAGGACTTTGCAGTTTACTCCAAGATGGTCACTTTCTTGGGCGCTGCTCTGCTTGTGGTGGGGGGCGTTCGCGCCTTTATCCTGGATGAATATGCGTTTTCTCACATGCCAGATCTCTCCTGCATCCATTTCTTGATGGATTTGTCTTGCTATTCGTGCAGCTTCCGCTCGTCTAGCTACTGGTGATTGTATTACCGATTGTTTTTTTCTGCCACGAGGTGCGTGCATTGTCTTCCTCTTTTAATAACTCTGTCATGTTGTCGGATGACGGATGTTATACTGGCAGCCTTCTGGAGAAATGCTACATTCTCCTTTTATCTGCGACAGTTGCAGGAGCCGACGGAGAACCTTGGGACCCTCTTTCTTCGGCTCAGGCTGTTGTCTATCCCAGCCTTTCAGCTCTTTTCATGGTCAGTTCCAGCTTTGTGCTGTTACTGCCCTTTCTGTCTGTGCGTCGCACTTCACCATACGCCTCATCTTTCATTGTATTTTCTAATGTTTGTGATGCTATGGTTTGATAGGCCTAGGGATCTCTTCGTCTGTCCACGGTCCCAGTGCTATTGTGTTATGTGTGGGTTGTGATTCCCTCCATCCTTTTGTCTATTCAGCCTGTAGTACACAATTGAGGTAGGTTGATAAGAAGTATAAATTTTATAGTAAATTTCCTTTCTTATTATACCCACCGAAATTGTTTACATGGAGGCCCTCCCGTCGTCTTATTCGGGTAAGAATCCTTCCTCCCCGCTGATCACATAACTCCTGTGTTGTTCGGAATCAAAAGATTGACGAATTGACGCATTGCGCACTGTTTTACAGTAGTCGTGGATTTGTACTATGGAAGAGCGTCCCATACAAGGTGTGCGCCGATGGCGCTCGACCCAGTTTTGGCTTATTTTTTCGTGGTGTTTTTACACCACTTTTCTTTCCCAAATCTTGGAGGGATTAAAATAGAGAGTATTTTATCCGAGTTAGGTTCTTCCACTGTAGTGCAAGCCTGTAGTAAAGAATTTCGGTAGGTATAATAATAAAGGAAATTTACTATAAAATTTATACTTCTCGATCCAATGATGAAACAGCCAGTACATTCGGTTGTCTTGGAGTCTCTTGTAGACGTTCCAATAACCTTGGTTCTACTAAAGCCATCTTCTTTGCATATTTCATCATCCAAAAATACATTTAACAGCACCCAATAGTACAGGAGGTAGTAATGCACCCAAGAATCCCTCTTTCTTCAAGATTTGTCTCTTCCTTTTATCAGAGGTACCTTTATTTGCCACGGCCCTCACTAGTTGTTTCTGACGAACGAGTTTGGTTCTCTGAGCTTTGGTCAGAGGTACTGCCCCTTTCAAGTTATTCGATGCACAGTCACACAAACAAGTAATCAATTTTTTGTCTGCATGTTTTAGTATTGATTTGACGAGTGTGGGTTTCTATTTATTAAGAAGCCCGAGAAGAGCGATGTTGTGCTTGAGACGGTCAGACATACTTCTGACTTGAGACAGACTTGTTGCTCCCCTTTTATACTTTTCGGAGGTACACATACTGGGTTTCCCTGGAACTATTTTACTTCTTAATCTCATGTGTTCAGGAGTATCTTGTTTGAGATCAATTAAAAGGTAACCATATGGGGTCGAAGTGGCATCTTCAAAAAACTTCTCTCAGAAACTTGGAATGGCCAGTATACATCTGTGCTGCGAAGTGTGAGATCTGAGAACGATCTCTAGGATTTTTAAACAAGATCATGTAATGACTATTGAGAGCTACAGTCCTTTGGACTTTATTTTTTGTCGAATAAATTTTGAACAATGTGCATCACACTAATTTTACGGTGATGACTACCTTTAGTAAATCATCTAGACACTCGAACCTCTGCATCGACCATCAGATCATCCATTATGACTAAACTATCAGATTTTAATTTCTGAGGGAGACCCTCTACGAATTCTACTAAAGTATTGTATTATGGTTGCCATTCACTATAACACCAAATGATGTGACTTGGAACAGGTGATGTAATATCTTGAATGTTTTGAATAACCCGATTTACAAAGGATGATTTACCACTACCCGTGGGACCACACAATAAACAAGTCAATGGATGCTTCCAACGAGGATCCATCTTTGTTGTTGAGAATGTGGGTACAACTCCCCTTTTATACCTTTGGGGAGGAGTGTGGCCATAATGGCCATTGAACGTGGGTGCTGCTCCCCTTTTATACCTTTTGTGAAGGTGGTCAATTTGACTGCCGTCCAAAACTATTTAGCATTGGTGGCCCTCTGACTTACTGTCTGGGGACAGGTTAAGTTTGTTTGATATTTGTCAAGATCAAATGACTTAAGCGTCCTTACCACCTTTTATTTTCTTTTTTCTTCATTTTATACTTTTTTTCTTCTTTTTTTTCTTTTTTTATAAAAAACAAACATCTATTTACAAAATCTATTTACATTTTCAAACTGAATGGTTTCTTGAAGGTCATGAATTCAATCACCAAATCCATAATACAACGTCTCTGTTCATTTGTGAGAGGTTTCTCAAACATATCTTCATACTCTTTCTGTACTGGTGGTGGATTCATTCCAGAAGTATTATGGTGCCACAGTAGATGGGCATTATTATTGTTAACTCATTCAAGTGCTTCATTAAAACATGTTATAATCTTCTCTTCTTCAGACATCATGAGGCTTACATTATGCTGAATCTGACTTGGATGATCGACTGTACATTCATAGCATTTTTCTTTCACTACAGCGTCAATGTTATCTTCGACATAATGAGCATATGCCAAGCAAAGTTCATGTTGCAAGCGAACTTGCCTGAGTTCACTATCTATTTCATCAACGATCAATGGTCGTGGTTGGGTTATTCTCACTGTGATCCTCTTCTTCTTCTTCTTTAAATGTGGTTCTTTTATTGTTTTTTTGAAGTCTTCATGGTTAGTAGGTTTAGTGTCTTCAGGTTTAGCAGGATTAGTGTCTTCAGGTTTTTCAGGGTCAGTGAAAGCTGTTTGTTGGGTGTTGATGACTGCATCTACTTCTTCTATTTGGGACTTCAAGGCATTCCGTTCTTCTAAAGATAGAGCAATACCAGTCTTCGTAGGATAAGGTTTCTGGTATTTTCCCTCAAAGTATCTTCTGAGATGAATCTTCAGTTCAACCTGATACTGGGTAACGTTAGCATAAGTCTGGTTGGTGCCAATTCGGAACATCTTCTCTGGTCAATGGTTCGATCGTGAATGATGCCAAGTCCATGCTTTGTGTAATCTTATATATCTTTGACGGACGTGTTTGAAAACATCACCCCAGTTCAACAAATTTTGATCGACTTTTTTATTCTTGGTTGGGGTTTGTGTTTGTTTCCTATAGGATTATAGGTTAAAGTTGGGAAATTTAGAAAATTAGTACAGAAGTCAATGGAAAAGAAACACAATGGGAATACACACATTTGATTGGTTGATTAATCTGATTGGTCAGTGTGGCGATCAACCTGCAATCTTGATCCTAAAACTGTAGGATATGGCCCTCTGCATTTCATACTGGCTTGGGACAGGTCAAGCTACAAACCTCTGCCCCATGGAGATAAGTCAAATAGCTCGAGTACATTCCCACCCCCTACAGTTCATACCCTTAAAAAACAAAAAAAAAAAACGTGTCCAACTTAGCAATTCAATTCAAAATTTGTTCATTTCTCATTTCTTTTAAATATTCACAACAGAGAATTTCTTAGTAATGACAATGATGATGAGTTATTCCTTTGGTTATACGATAGGGGTAGCCTAAAAGACACCAGGAATCAATTTTTTTTTAAATGAAACTAAAAAGTTTTGAATGAAACTAAAAAGTTTGTTACAAAAGCAAAATGTGTATCATCTGGTTCCAATATGTGTAACCTAAAGGATACCATGAATCAACTTTTTTTTTAAATAAATGGAATGAAACTAAAAAGTTTGAAACAAAATGTGTATCATGTAGTTCCAGTAGGGGTAACCTAAAAGATACCATGAATCAACTTGAAACTAAAAAGGTTTGAATGGAATTAAAAAGTTTGGAACAAGTTGTGTAGCATCCGGTTCCACTAGGTGTAACCTAAAAGATACCATGAATCAACTTTTTTTTAAAATAAATGGAATGAAACTAAAAAGTTAGGAATGAAAATAAAGAAGTATCTTCCACTTCCAATAGAGTTAGCCTAAAGAATACCAGGAAATTATAACATGATGATGATGATGATGATAAAAACTCTCTGTCTTAGAATAAGTAAAAAAAAATTGAGAAACAAATTTTCAATCCATGTCTATGTATTGCCTTGTAAGACTTGCCATATAGGACTTTATGAAGACTTGCCATAAATGACTTTAGAGAATGCCATAAAGGACTTTAGAGAATGCCATATAGGACTTTATGAGGACTTGCCATAAAGGACCTTTAAATTAGAGAAAAACCTGATATAAAGGACTTTATGAGGACTTGCCATAAAGGACTTTTAATTAGAGAAAAAAACTGCCATATAGGACATTATGAGGACTGCCATAAAGGACTTCAGAGAATGCCATATAGGAATTTATGAGGACTTGAAATAAAAAACTTTAGAAAATACCATATAGGACTTAAAAGCTAGACTTTTTCTGGTTGTAGAAAATATGACACTCACTGAATTGTTTCTTCTTCATTCTTTAAATCTCTAGTGGTATGGTGCTAACTCCATCTTCTAAAACTCGTTTTGGGTAGAAATATGATAGTCCATCTCTGCTCTGCTGTCAGTATACATAGTGTTGTCATTCATAAGAAATCCTCGGTTGATGCCAGATCCACTTTGTTGAGTCTTCAAAACTTGCAAATATTTCTCTTTCGTCAAATCATTGTGGCGTTTACTGATTCCTTTACAACTAAATTTATTGTTGGCACCGAAACAATAATATGTTTAACTACACAGTCCAGCAATGCCGGTTCCTTGCCATTCTACCTTGAACAAGCCTGCAGTTCTCCTGTCAAAACGCTTTCTTTCTTGGCAACATGAGGGTGACAGCCATTCTTTGCCTTCTAATTTGGTTTTCACATAATCATCTCTGTGGAAATCACAACACTCAGATGGAAACCACTTGTGATTCTCTTTGTAAAACTCTACTCTCTTCTCTGATGGATGGTGACGAGCTACATAGATATGCAGAATCTCTGTCAATTTCAGCATATTCAAAATTTTGGCGGTTGATAAAAGTATCGATGACATCATAATAGAACTGAAGCATCCGGAGTTTCGCATACTGGTATACAAAGAATCCGATGTGAAGTGGCAGATCCAACTTGATGGTCTTCTTGTTGAGTTCGACTTCATATAAAGTTTCATCTAATGGATTCATGGCTCTGAAGGACATGTCATTTACAGCTTTGATGACTTCTTCATCATTGCAATAGCATACACGTCGATGCTTCTCTTTGTTGGTAACAGTTTTGAAATATCCAGAATTTCCCATCAGCTTCATGGTGTCGGCAACGATCTACTTGTCAGGGCCAACATCTCCTTGTCTTCCAGCTTCGGATACTTCATCTCAAAATTTCTCAAAACATCTTCTTGGTTTATATTGGATAACCTGGTAGACGTGGTCAACTTCAATACCATGCTGGAGGTACCACTGCAGCAAAGGGGGTGCAAACAACATTGTTTCTGCTACATAGCTTCCGATCAAACTTCTACGCGGTTTCTTCATCATTCCATTCTTCTCAGCAAAGGACTTCATGTGTTCACCAATATCATCTATGGAGATATCTGTATTCTTGAAGATAGGTGTCATCTCTTCAAAGTACTTTTTCAGGTGATTTGGTACATGTATATCACATTCAATCAAACCAAACAGTTCACCGGACTTCACTTTCTTCAGTACTTCTTCATCGGTCATTACACCATCTATTTTGTCTGAAAAGTTCTCTTTCATGGAGGCTTTGAGTGTGGCATCGATCTTCTTCATCTCTCTCCACTCACACTCCCAGATTGCAACGAGTCTATAGCCCAAATTGGTGATGTACTTTGCATTGGTACGGGTGTCTTGTAGCAGTTCTTTCATGGGTTTGTTTATCTCTGACTTCATTATGGAGGATAGGAAGGCCATTCTTATCTTCCATGCAGGTATGTCCGTGCCAGAAGCAGCCATGGAATTGGTATACAGTCTGTGTCTCTTTATACCAACCATCAACAGGCTACTGTCTTCGACCAATCATTTTTTCAGCTCCGTTAAACTGATGTCTGATGTGGATGTCATCTCTCATCGATAGAAACTCTAACCATTGTTCAGCCATTTTACCATACTTCATAGGATGTTCTGGTTTAAACTGGTTTTCTTCACGTCGTCTAATACTCCAACCCGTTGGCCTCTCTTGTATAAGGCACCATCCATATAATGCATTCGCATCAAAGCCTATAATACTTACACATAGTTTGCTTCTTCACCATATTTTGTTTCTCTGATTCGGGTAACATCTTTCCCGTGGTACCGGTTGAAGATAATTGAAGGTCCACCAAGGATATTATCCTTCACTAAGTGATGCAGGTCTTTGTTTTTCTGGTTAAATAACGTGAAGTAGGTGTAACATCATTCATGGTCTGGAACAGGTATTTCAACGTAAGGCCCGGAACACTGATACCATCTTTAAACATATCGATGTGGCGTTCTAGATAGAAAGCAAACTGCTTGTCAGCTGCTTCAAGGAATGGTTTTATATCTCGGTTATTAAAACAGATCTGAAACTCCCCAAAGTTGTCATCTCTAGGTCGTTCCATACGTGCTGGCAGTACTGGTATTCTTCATTGGATATATTTTCTTTCTTGGGAGAACTTTAGAAGGCTTCATGGTCTGGTAGGTGGTCTTGATCCAATTTGTCCAAGCTGTCGATCCATTCATATGGTAAAAATCCCTTTGTCACGGAACAGCCAAATGCTTTCAAAAACTTGTCATAGCTGAATCCTGGAGCGAGGTAGTTGCAAATATCAACAAACTTGAAAGATTCTGTCGTGTATTATTTAATATTTATTATTTATTGGTGTTTAAGGTCACATACTTATGCACAATGGCTAATCGTGACCGTGACAGTTTTACGGGTGGAGGAAGCCGGAGTACCCGGAGAGAACCACCGAGCAACGACGAGCAGCTGTCAGCTCTCCAACATCGCAACTCTGAACTCTGCACCACAGCACAGGCAGGGTTAGATTGGTTGAAGACATGCGCACCATCGACGTGCAGTACGCCTCAGTACATAGCGTCATCGTGCCCCCATGTAGGCAATCGGGGTGAAGTGTCTTGCCCAAGGACACAACGCGGTTGCCGCAGGTGGGATTCGAGCCGAGGACCTCTCGGTTTGCAGCCTGCACCTCTACCAACTGAGCCACCGCGCCCCCGATTCTGTCGTGACGCACATGTAACTTGAGTGGATTCTGTCTCTTCAGGTATGCCACCAGTTCACGCTTGACTATATTCATGTCGTATTTTCCAGATTTGAATCCGATGACGGGCATCTCTTGCAGGTAGTCTTGAAATTTCTTCTCCAATTTCTGTAAAGTGTGCATCCGATGACGGGCATCTCTTGCAGGTAGTCTTGAAATTTCTTCTCCAACTTCTGTAAAGCGTGCATCTTGGATGTTTCTTCTCCAGTAGCTCTGGCTTCCGCTTCAAGCGTTTCATCAATTTTCTGTCTGAGTTTAAGTAAGGTCCACGCATGATAGGTCTGCATCAGTTGGTGGCAATGAGATGAAACATCTGTGAGGTATGTCATCATTTCTTCAACAAGTTCTTGAGAATTTCCGTTAGTAATGAAGCACTTCGGTTCTTGGTATTCTGGAACATTACTACGTACACTCATACTGAATGGTCGGTGTTCTGCTTCCCATATCAGTTTATCACTGTCGGCAGGTAGACTGGACTTGTTAAAGTAACTTTCAAAATCAAAGGTTGCACAGTATGAATAAAACTTCTTCTCTTCAGGCACTTCTATACCTTCATCTTCTAACAGATCAAATACGGACTGGGATGGATGGTATATACCGCCAACATACTGGTAATTCACTTCATCTGTACATGTCTTCTCGTGACGCCGTAGAAATCGGGCGGGTTTCCATAATTTGCAGCATTTGCGGCATTCAAACGATTTGCAGTATTGTTCTATATCGATGATGTAGCTAAAAAGGTTCTCGTAGACGTTCACATACATGGTATTCTCAAAATTTCTATGAGATCTCTGAACTAATTTGGCAACAATTTGGTCATCATCATTCTTAACAAGTTCATATACTTGGATATTAACTTCAAAACATTTCTCCAAGTCGGGTAATTCGGCTAAAGTCACTCCACGGAATTCCTTCTTTGGCTTCTTTGCATATTTGCTGTACATGACATCTGTTGTATATTTGAGGTTGCGTGGTGTGGAACCACTCCATAGAGCTAAACATCGGAAGATACACAGGTTGTCATCATAGGTAAATTGGCGTTGTTCATCTTTCACCAAAGCATTTACTGCTTTGTTTTGGAGAATGTAATCTGGAAGATTTTCTACCATTCCAATTGGGTGGTCTTTTAGCTTATTCACATAAAAGGTGACGTTGGTAACTCTCTCCACAAGCCATTTGGTGTTTGGTCGTTTTAACTTGGCCCATTCCAGGATATCTTCTTCCATGACATCATCTAGGAATTCTTCAAAGTCTTCTTGGCAGCATACGAGTTGTGGAACATCAAGTACCTGAGCGTTGTTTTGTGATGGATGGTAATACTTCATTTCATTCGTTTCATTGTGCCTCAGGATAAAACCAAAACTAATTTTAAATCTTAGCTGTTGTGGCAGAAATACTGTAGTCATTAATTCATCATTCATCATCTTCAGGTTCACATCGTTGACCCGGTAGTTATACTGGTCCTGGACTCTTCTGTTCATCATATGGCGAGTGCCAATAGAACTCCAGTTATCTTCGTATATGGACAACATTTCACCGGTCTCTTCTTCGGACATTATATTCTTGTCAAAATCAACCGAGTCAACATCATACCGGGTGGTCGTCGTGGTCCGTGGTTGTTTGGTTGGTCCTCTCTTCGGTTCATCAGTCTTCCTTTTAGCTGGTACGGGAACTGGTCGGTGGGCGACGCTCTGGTGCCGGTTAAAATGGAGTAGTTGGTTAAACTCCTGGCCGCATTCCATGCATAGATCTCCAAACATTTCTTCAGGTGGTTAACCAAATCTTCTTTCATGGTAAAGGTCTTGTTACAATTGGTGCAGTCGTGGGTCTTCTTCTCTCCATGGGTCTTTCTGCGATGGCGATCTCGATTCGTTCTTGCTGTAAAGGTCTTCCCACACTCTTCACAGGCATGAACATCAGTCCTGGTAACGGCAGTAGTAGCGTCAGACTCCATCTTCATAAAATTTTTGACCTCGAATAATTCCACGTTTGACTGAACGTCACATCGCAGCAAGGCGTAATTGGTGTGGAGCACGACAGCGCTAGGACAATCGTTGGTGGAGCAACGTCATGTTTTCCGGTGAATCGAGGTTCACTCTCGACTTCCACGACAGGCGAAACAGAGTGTGGCGGCGGAGGCAGAACGAACGATACCATGACGTAACCGTTATGCAGCACGGTCGTTTTGGTGGTGGATCGGTTATGGTGTGGGAGGCACAAACATGACAAACAGAACAGCATTACATGTCATCCAAGGGCGTGTCACAGGGTAGTACTACCGTGACAACATGTTAGTAGCTAATGTTGGGCCATTTACGCGATGTCACGGCCGTCGATTCATTTTCCAAGATGACAATGCAAGAGCACACAGGGCCCGTGTCGCTACAGAGTTCCTCCAGGAGCAGAACATCACTACACTGCCTTGGCCAGCACTAAGTCCAGACCTTTCAAATCGAGCACGTCTGGGATATGCTTGACAGGCGCCTACGACAACGCCAACAGCCTCTACCAATGTCCAGGAACTTGCAGCTACACTGCAGGAAGAATGGAATAACATCAGTCAAGTTGGTATTGGACGTTTGGTGAGGAGTATGCCACGTCGCATCCGCGCTTGTCTCGCGAACCGAGGAGGATTTACAAGGTGTTGAGGTCTTGGACTGAATGTGGTAAATTCTATAACTGACCGTCCATGTCTTCTACAGCTCAGTGCGTGAAATGTGTGCTTGTCAGACACCCAACTATCGCTGAAATCATTCACCAGCTGTCACCTTGCAATGCCTCAACTGTCTTTTTGATGAAAATACAAATATATTTCTTCATATATCTCATTTTGATGAAAATATAAACATATTGCTTCATATATCTCACTTTTATCAAATATCCCCTACTTTTTTTTAATAGTATAGTTCGTAACTTTTCAAAGGATTCGGTTAAAAATTATGTGGAAATCCCATCCAAAATGAAGGTTGGAAACGCCAGATATTGTGCAGAAGCTTTCAACACGGTATTTGTCAAATGCATCAACCGTGTGACCCACTCGTGTGTTCATTCGTACATGTAATTCCATTGCACCATGGTCCATTCTCGAATAACGGTATCCACTTTAGTTTTAGACAAAAGACTGTATTCAGCTACTGTATGCCGATCAACAGAACTGCGGGTTATTGTATGGCAGCATATGGTGCTAGAAACATGCCCATTTAGTAAAAATATATATAATTATAAAAGGCCTTGAAAGTAAAGCTCAATATAGTAATAAATAGTGATCTAGATCATGGTACCTTTACTGTGAACAGAGTAGTGGAGAAAACATACAATGACATTATGATCTAAAGATGGATTTCCTTTACGAACGAACATGCCCTCTTTCGAAAGTTGCAGATACCACCGAAGTCTTTGCTTTTTAAAATGAATACAGTAAAGCCCACTTAATTGTGAATATCTAAATGGAAAAGTTCCGCTAATTGTATATAACTTACAAAAACAAAACCATTTACTATTCTTTAAGTGCGATTATGACCTGTTAATGGTATGTAGGTTATAGTGTAGGCTCCTGATAATATATAGGTAAAACGCCTCATAATTGAAAGAAAATCCTGTAATTCATCGACCTCTAAACACCATTGAATTCCGCACGTTTATCACCTATTTGGCCTCAGTACGCATTTCGCCTATCATATCTTTCTTTGAGGGGGGCGCGGTGGCTCAGTAGGTAGAGGTGCAGGCCGCAAGCCGAGAGGTCCTCGGTTCGAATCCCACCTGCGGCAACCGCGTTGTGTCCTTGGGCAAGACACTTCACCCCCATTGCATATGTGGGGGCACGGTGACGCTGTGCTCTATGGCGTACTGCACGTCGATGGTGCACCTGTCTTCAATCAATGCTAATCCTGCTTGTGTGGAGTTAGTATGTTGGGGAGCTGGCAGTTGCTCGCCGTTGCTCGGTGGTTCTCTCCGGGTACTCCGGCTTCCTCCACCCGTAAAACTGTCGTGGTCATGATTAGCCATTGTGCAGAAATATGTGACCTTAAACACCAATAAATAAATAAATAAATAAATAAATAATATCTTTCTTTGAAAGAGGCATATGGGCCCTGTCAAATAAGATATAGTAGATCAAATGCCCAGTTTATCTCAAACATACAGAAGACGACCTTATTCCTGTTGATTGATTTTTATTCTCTGCAAAGTAGTTATTCCAAAAAAAAAAAAAATAAACATGAAAACTGAATAAAGAAATAAATAAAACTGCATGAATAACACAACAAGCTGTTTGCACCCTTATTCCACGTGCATGTATAGCTGCAAAATGAACGTATACTGGATTTTATTTCCCCTATGGTATTGCATGTTATGCTTTTACAACAAATGTTTGAGGTAAAGAGATCAGGCGATAATGGGTTAGGTTTTACGATCCACCTTTGTGCTTGTTAGTGTTTACACTTATCCTGTTTTGAAAGCTCTTCATTCTTAAGATATTTCGCTCAATGTCCTTCAATCAAAATCATGTCTGTTCATGTGTCATATGTCGTGTTTATCCGGAAAGTAACTGGAACATTTTGCTCTCATCATCCTTTGGTACTATAAAACCTTTCACGAGGCTCGAAAAAGTAATAATACAATAAACCACTTGTCGAGAAGGTTTTAGACCTTTCTTTGTCAAGTAACCATGTTAAATACACTTCCTCGTAATAGCAGGGAAGACACAAAAAGAAACTGCTCGAGAATGAACTTCATTTTCTGTTACCGGAAGCCGAGATTATCGATTATTTCTTCTAGACTTAATAAAACATATATATATATATATATATATAGGATGAAAGACTCTGACGCCGATGGGATCGAACCACTGCCTTGATGAGAGTTGACTTCTGCGGCACCAATCGCACCAGCGCCATAGACCACTCGACTACCGACAAGCCCCATAAAAGGCATGCTAGCAGATCGAGCGTCCATGGAACTGGGACAATCCACACGAAATTACTCGGTATCCCCCAGAATTAGTTTTTTACAATGAATTATACCATGTAATGCAGATGAAATCAGTGAGAATCAATCTCTTTTCCAAATTTCCTGCTTACGGTACAGAATACAGAATTCGGCACTTCTGTTATGCATTTTTTAGGATGAAAGACTCTAACGCCGATGGGGATCGAAACACTGCCTTGATGAGAGTTGACTTCTGCGGCACCAATCGCCTAGCGAAACTGGACCAACGCCATAGACCACTCGACTACCGACAAGCCCCATAAAAGGCATGCTAGCAGATCGAGCGTCCATGGAACTGGGACAATCCACACGAAATTACTATATATATATATATATTATATATATATATATATATATATATATATATATATATATATATATATATATATATATATATATATATATATATATATATATATATATATATTTGTGGCTGCTATAGTCTGAAGAGATGTTTTTCGGTAACGTCTTTACTTTACTTTAAAAATGTTACAATATCGACATAAAGGAAATGTCCTATCCTTCCCTTCAAGACACATTTCCAAGCCCCCATATTCGTCGTCCAGCTCTAATGTGTGTGTGTGGGGGGGGGGGGGGGGGGGGGGGGGGTAGTAAGAAAGTATCACAGTACTAAATATTTTCCCATAGGCGACCATTACAGCGTTCAGGAAAAAATCGCGTCATTTTAATTTTGGCATTTAAATATCTTTGTCAAGAACAGCCCTTCAGGCTTCAGACAACTTTTTCTGACCCGAAAACTGGGGGTCATGTAACAAATAAGAGAGAAAATCTGACACTGTCAGGAAGGGAAGTACCGGTCATGTGCACATATTTTTCAGAGAATTCCCAACAAAAACACACCAATAGTCGATTATATTTTTTAGGTGCAAAAAGGCTTCAAATCACCCTTTTTATTTAACAGGAATATTTAACAATAATGCAAGATATCAGTAGAATGCCTCAAATGTTTATTGAAACATAATATTTTCCCAAGGTTGCTTAGTTTTGGAGATTGCAACATTTCCGAGTAAAAATTTTCAAGTTGGGTATCCCTAATTCAGATATTTACTACAGCGATACCTATAATCAACCCCAACCCTACTAAAGATACATTTTACCTCTCTCATGTAACAAGACTCATTTCAACTTTTGGCTTCTGCTGAGTCAAAAACATGAGAAATGTGTTCTTTCAAAGAAAAGTGTCCAAACTCTGCCAAATGGGCTTAAAACTGGTATTGCCTCCAATAGATTTTGCAACTTTTCAAGACGGGTAACTCTACTTCAAATATTTACTACAGTGATACCAGAAAGATGTTATTTCAGAGAAAAGTGCTAATAATAACGAAAGTGTATATCTGTACAGTTGGGAGTTATCGTTTTGATGCACGATAACCGTATTCTCCACAACCGGAACATCTGCAGTGGACAGCTTGTTCTGGGACAAACTATTGTAATACCGGGCACGATACCCAAGAAAAGATAATTAAATTATACGGGTGTCCAGTTAGAGATTATTTCATATCAGTCAGTAATTAAGAATTGAATGCCATTTTTATAATCTTTATTGGAGTGTGAACGTGTGGGAATGGGCACAAATTATGTATGAATCCCGAAGGGATTCATACAACTTGTACCCATTCCCACACGTTCATACTCCAATAAAGATTATAAAAATTGCATTCAATTCTTATAATTACATTCCGTAACTGTTTAAACTACTTTTTACCAAACAACAAGGCATAAAGACGAAATAAAACATGTACGAACGAACGAGGCGAAAAACCTCCCTCACACAAAAGACAAAGCACACAACTCTGAGTTGAGCGCCGGTTTTCGGCATTGACCCAAATTTGTCAAATTGCCGTCTTTCGCAACGAAACTTGAAATGTTCAAAACAATTTATTTAACATATCAGTAAACTATAATCACTAATCACTGCGAGAGGCGCTAAAAGTTATAAACCCGCCCAAACGCCGCCCGAATTACATTCTGTCAACTGCGCTCTTCCGTAAATGCGGGTCAAAGTTCGACCAAATGTATTCATTGGAAAATGAATTACATTTGGTCATGACGTTTTCATCCAGCTGACCAATGGGAATTGAGTATTTTGACCCAAAACGTATAACTACATTAACAATGTAATTATTTTATAATGATGCCCAGCTAATCAAATTTCATATCATCACTAAAATAATTCAGATTGCAACGCAAACCAGGCCTCACCGAACGTTTTTCGTTTGTTTTTGCATGGCCAGCGTGTATCGAAAAGTACAAAGTGCGTTCGTTTTTCAATGAAAATATCACGCCTCCAATAAATTTTATGGTAATGCTGAGCGCCTGGGCAAGGAAAGCCGTGTAAAAGAAGGCGTCTTATCCGTGGTTGGGTCCAGCAATGGAGAGAGCATGTAGGACAAATCGTAAATATTATTTGGGCATTAAAAGTGTTGTCTACAGGAAACACATGTATGTTCGTTTACGTTTATTGGGGTTTAACGACACTTTTAACAACCAGGGTCACCTCGTGTCGGGCAGTTTTACATAGCTGGAGTACCTGGAGAGAACCACCGAGCAGCGGCGAGCAACTGTCAGACTCCCCAATGTACTAACCCCGCACACCAGTGTTAGCATTGGTTGAAGACAAGTGCACCAATGGCATGTAGTACGCCTTAGTAGACCCGCACCACCGTGCCCCCACGTGAACAATCGGGATTAATTGCCTTGCTCAAAGTTACAACGTAGATACCCCTGTTGGGGATCGAACCGTGGATCTATCGGTTTGAAGCCCAATGATGTAACTACTGAGCCACCACGTTCCCCGTTTAAACCTTTTACCTAACATGAAAAGCAGACGACACTTGCAAAAAAATCCTTATTAAAACTATTTTTTTCCTTTTTTGACTCAAAAACACAGTATTTCCCCCCCCCCCCCCCCCCCCCCCCCCCCGTTGGAACGAGCTCGACGAGCTCGTTCCAACGATTGGTCATAACCTGTGTTTTTGAGACAAAAAATAATGAAAATTAATTGGCGATTTTTGAGAATAGCGCTGGCCGGTTTTTGCCGTTACGTTGGGTAAAGAGTTAAATACTGGAGTTGAACCAACGTACTCCTACAGTCAATACCCAGTGATAAATATTCTTCCTTACCAATACCCACTAATAACGAACTTTAATCTCTCTATTTTATTGCTGTCAGCAGTTTCTTTTTTAAATCATAATGTCATTGCGCAGCGAATTTTATTTGGAACATAAGGCGCCATTTACTAGGATACTTCCACACTGGTAAGTTAGAGAGGGGCTTAATTGAACATTTGCAAAATCAACTGCAAATTATGGTTTATATTTTTTGTGGGTTTATTTTTTGTCCAAATACTAATTAAGTTTGGTTTAAATTGAACAAAGCAAAAGTAAAAGCAAATACGAAATAAAAGAAAACCAAACGAACACACCCACAAAATAAAAAAAACAAAAAACTACTCACTGGATTATTTAAAATCGCGAAGCGGATTTCCAGAATCATTCAACGATGCACGGCCAACGCCGAATCACCAAACAAGAGAATAAGGTGTCAGTGGCCTTTGAACGTACTAAGTCGCTAGATAACGCGTCCCATGTCGTCCCCTGTCGCTTCAAAGCAGTGCACATCTCACACCAGAATTACACGATGAGAGTAAATTGTGGCAAAACAACTGGGAGCAGCCACTCTAAAATTTCAGTGCTTTTTTTAGGAACTCTGCCAAACAAGGACATCGCATTCCGAACTCTGGAAACTGCGCAATTTTTTATACGATGGTATGGATTTAGTGAACAATGCTCATTAATGTTTATATGTCCAAAATAGTCTGCTGATGATCTTTAGTCAGATTGTACAGTCAGGTGCATTTCAGTTGGAGGTCAAGGCCACACTGGAGTGTTTAATGGGTCAACCCCGACCCGTTTTTCAGCTGACATTTTGCAGTGACAAATGGGACAATATTTTGGTAAATTTACTTTGAGAAATCCTTTTTGAAAAAAATGAATAAGAAACCCATATGTATTTCCTTTGTCAGAATGTTCATTTTATGTGGTAAAATCCTCAATGGTGGAAAAAAGAATTCCTGTAACGCAGTTTTATCGCAGTTTTATCGTTACGAACATTGGTAACTTAACCCCAAAATGAGAAACGTTTAACCATTTTGACCAATTTTTTCAGCAGTCATCTGAGTCATTGAGTGTATTTAAAGATGTTATAAGATTTTGATTATGTGCTGTTTTCTCCGGGAAAGGCCAAACTGAGAGCATTCAGAAAATGATTAGATTATGAGCATTGTAATTGGGGATGGGGGTGGGGGGATTTAAATGCGAAATATCCTTGGTTGTGTAATGAGAAGTCGTTGCATTGCATGAAAAGCATACATTTCAGCTGAATAACTGTAACCAGCCCTAAATTTTGAAAAGGGGGAGGGGGTGCTTAATACAGGATTTCTGAGAGTGAGAATTGTCCCACCGCTCCGAGGATTTCGTGTTTCTCAGCCAAATTCCATTAGTGCGGGTGAAAATGGGAAGTACCTGAAGAAAAAAAAAGAAAAGGCTGACTGACTCTATAAGTCAATTCAACCTCGTTGAATGGGTTAAATATTGTCCTCCTCGTCCGCAGTTAAAATGGCCACTAATTGTTTGTGCATTTAGCTGCATCAATTCTTAACATGATGTTTTTTAACCTGAGTGGTTGCTCCCCATCGATGACGTTTCGTGACGTGAAAGCTGTTGCGCTGTGATTGTTTCGCACAACTTATTTTGAGATTTCTAAGTAAACACAGCTTTTATCCCTTAGTCGCACCCCAAACTGACAGTATTACTCTAAATATTCATTTGCAAATTTTCCCACTGATAAGTTGTTTCGTACACCGTTTGAGGATGCTTGTGTTTTGCACACAAGTGGCACCGTAGATAATTGCGGGAACATTGTTACGCCGTGTCTATTATTCAACCACGTTACACTCGTATAATTCAGGAGTGTATGCATAACGTATATCTGGAAGGTTGGCCAAGTAAGCATAGTCCTAATATCATCATAAGAATGTGTCGAACGCTTGTACAGTACTGTAAAAACATACAGTTATGGCCATTATCGCGCGTTAAAGGTTACGCGCGTTAAAGGTTACTTTCTATCTTACTTATAGCCACTTGTCTTTTTTATTTTTAGTATACAGATTAGGAATGGTTGGGTTGTGGATCGACCTCCGCCAACTCAACTGCGTGGACGTGAACCGAACCTATGTGGGTCCACGCCCACCTAGTCTGGTGGATTGGGTTCGATCCTTAGCCGGACTGACTTATAAGTACACTCCTCACTATCCTTCGTAATATTATTTTATATGAATATATTCTTGTTCTACCTAACATAAGGCACAAAACTGAACAGCGCTAATTACAAAAAATACCAATAAAATATTATTATTTTTGTTACTTTTTGTCTCAACTACATTGATTATGACCACTCATGAGAACAAACTCATTGAGTTCGTTCCAGTGAGAGATAATAAACAATGTTCTTGAGAAAATAAATTGAAAATGTTTAGTTATTCAAGAATTTTTAGCACACCTGTGCGAAGCTCAGTGGGAGATTTATTGATCACTCTCCGTCCATCTCCCGGCATCCATCAGGTCCGACGATCGTGAACTATACTTTTTCTCCCCAAAAAGTAAATCAACTTTAGTATGCATGTTCCATGTCGTATGTTGATTCAGGTTATCGTGTTCACAGGGTGGGGATGGGGGCAAGGAAAATAGCACTCAGAATTTGTTTTCAAAAGTTAAGAATTTTTTTTTCCAGAACCACCTTCCAGAATCTTTTGGTATCTGATATACAACATCCGGAGGGGGGGGGGAGGGGGGGAGGGGGGCAGATGAAAGTTTGATCAAATGAAGTCCCTGTTTTCACATTTGGGTTCCTCGTTGAAGCCCGAATTTTGACATAGTGCAATATGAGGAAACGCTTTTTTTTAAATCTTCTTCCTCAGATTCTCCAGTGAAAGCTTTTAATATTTAGTATGAAGTACTCTAGGGGCTCGCGTTTGTCCAAATCAAGTGCTTTGGTACATTTTTGAGTTTGCAATGGGTGTCCGAATTTTAGCATAGTACTTAGTGCAATATGAGGAATATTCTTTAAAAATCTTCTTCAAATACAGATTAGAATCTTTCTATACTTGGTAAGCATAATTCTTATTGTGTCTCATTTAACCTTGTGAGAACCCAAATGTTAACTTTAAAATTCTTCTTCAGATCTACCAGTGAAAAACTATTGATATTTGGTTATACAACATCCTCAGGGGAGCCATATTCAAGCCGTTTGAAATCAAGTCCAAATTTGAACTTAATGAAATATTAGGAATATTCTGTAAAGAACTTCTTCAGACCCACTATTCATAATCTAAAGATATTTGGTATACAGCATCCTTGGGGGAGGCAAAATAAACGTTTGTTCAAATCATTTCTTTTAAAATCTTCTTCTTGAGATCCATTTGTCAGAAGCTTTTGATATTTGGTATTCGGTATCCTTACTGGCGATCAGATTTACGTTTGTTCAAACCAAATCTCTGGGTTCATGCTTGAGAGTCTTATGGGAGTCAAATCTTAACATAGTGCAGTATGAGGAAACTTCTTTAAAAATCTTCTATTCAGACCCACCATTCTGAATCTTTTGATATTTGGCATGCAGCATCATTGGTGGGATCAGAATATATGTTTGTTCAAATATAGTTAATGAGGTACACATTTTGGTTCTTTATGGAAACCCGAGTTTTACCTTAGTGCACTGCGAGGAAAATTCTTTAAAAATCTTCTCTAGATCCACTAGTCAGAAGCTTTTGATATTTAGTATTCAGTACTCAAACTGTGGATCAGATTTAAGTTTGTTCAAATCAAGTCCCAGTTCCCTGATTAACTTAGTGCAATGTGAGAAATATTCTTCAAAGATCTTCTCCAGACCCATCAGGCAGAATCTTTTAATATTTAGTATGCAACATCATTGGTAGCGGCCAGAATATACGTTTGTTCAAATCAAATTCCTGGGTACACATTTGGGCTACTCATGTAAACTCAAATTTTAACTAAGTGCAATGTGCGGAAAATTAATTAAAAATCTTCTTCTTGAGACCCACTAGTCAGATTCTTTTAATATTTGGTATTCGGCATTCTAATTGGGATCTTAATCACGTTTGTTTAAATCAAGTCTCAGAGCTCATGTTCGGGCTCCATATGGGAGCCCGGGTTTTAGCTTTTTGTAGTTTATGGAATAAAAGGTCTTTCTCTCCAGTTCCACCAGGCAGAATCTTTTGATATTTGATATGCAGCATTTCTATGACTCGTAGATTAAACTTTGTTCGAGGCGTTATGCGCGACCGATTTTTTTGAAAGGGCAGGAGGAGCACTAAATAGATATAAATAATATCACTATTCGTTTCCAAAAATGAATTCTGCACACGAATGAGGGAGCCAAATGTGGTCAAATTTATATTTAGAAGATGTAAGTGTGGATGGATTTATTTATTTATTTATTGGTGTTTAAGGTCACAAACTTATGCACAATGGCTAATCACGACTGTGACAGTTTTACGGGTGGAGGAAGCCGGAGTACCCGGAGAGAACCACCGATGAGCGACGAGCAGCTGCCAGATCCCCAACATCGTAACTCCGCACTGCAGCACAGGCATGGTTAGATTGGTTGAAGACATGCGCACCATCGACGTGCAGTACGCCTTAGTACACGGCGCCATCGTGCCCCCATGTGGACAATGGGGGGTTAAGTGCCTTGCCCAAGAACACAGCGCGGGAGTCCGAATCGATCGCTCAGACGGTCACCCATCCGTGGACTAAC
Organism: Pictodentalium vernedei; assembly: GCA_031216915.1. Classification (NCBI taxonomy): domain Eukaryota; kingdom Metazoa; phylum Mollusca; class Scaphopoda; order Dentaliida; family Dentaliidae; genus Pictodentalium; species Pictodentalium vernedei. The sequence continues at coordinate 185,842,224 of CM062293.1, forward strand.
CGAGCTCGACGTTGCTTAACTTCGGTGATCTGACGAGAACCGGTTACCGCAACGCCACCGCGCCCCCAAGTGTGGATGGATAAGTTTAATGTTTGTTCAGATAGGGCCCTCCAGGCTAAGTGACACCTTGCGAGTTGCGTGGGCAGAGAGGACCATTAGGATTCTTTCTTTTATTTGAAATGAGTCTTGGATGAGTTAATTTTTGCTCCAAAAATTCAAAAAATCCCATGGTGACTTTTGATATTTTCTTCGTTGTAAAATGAGTGGTGTGAGTGATTTTATGCAAAACAAAATATTCACTGACGCCTCCGCCTCCTTCCCTCCCTGAATCAATTAGGTGACGATGTTTTTTGTACAAAATCACTCGAAATGCTTCAAAACTTACTTTAAAAATGTAACATAACTAAGTTGAAAATACGACGTTTGAACACAGGGCTCGCAGCCTACCCTGAAAACTGGAAAATAGAGAATTGGGATTTCATGTCCTGGAAAACCTTGTAAAAACTGCCCGTGTTCAGCGATACTCGATATAAAAGCATCCAAATATTTAAATCATCTTACATGGACATCAGAATTCTAAATAATTACATGATTTCATTTCTTTGTAGTTTTAAATGATAAAAAATGTAGATGGTGAATGTGAATATGATTTGAACAATCTTTTCTTGTGGGCGATTAGGGCCTGTTGAGGACTCTTGTTTCCAAGTGATGTAATCTGCTATTCAAGTTGGGTAAAAGGTTAAAGAAAGAGGACATCCTGATTTTAATATCACCTTTAAACAAAACACGGCTCGGGCCGATCGAGATCCGCTTTGCAATGTGACATTATTTTATCACACCCCTATTAATGTAAAACACAAGATTTCCACTGTTCCGCCTGTACGATAAAAAAAGTTGTATCGCACATGTGGTGATGCAAAACACGTTCTATATACAGAACCACACTTATGTTTGATTGGGTTAACGATTACTGGACGAAAGCGAGTGGCGCAGGGATACCACGAGAGCCGGTAGGGTCGAGTGGTTATCCCAGCGCCACACGCTCGAGTCCAGTAATCGTTAATCCATTCAAACATAAGTGCGGTTCTGTATTTATTACACACCCAACCCTGAAAAAGAAGTCACTGTAATTAATCGCTTATTTAATTAAATAGTCGACGATTTGAACGGTTGAAAGAATTTTAGAGAGAAACGGGCAATTTTGTCAGAGAACCAGTCTTAAGCTTTGACCTTGCCACCTGTAGCATCGCTGTTGATTCATTTTGTTCCCCCAAAAATGTTGGTCCGGCCACTTAAAACTCAAAAGATTAGGTTCATCATATCAGACGTCACAAATTATGAGGTCTGAAATGTGTTTTCAAAAGTGTTTGTGCAAGCATCATTATATCTGGAGGATGGAAAATGTACAATGATTTTAATTTAAATACGGTGCGAACTGGCCGCTCTGTTTAAATTTCGTGCTTTTTAAACTGAAACTAAAGTAGAAGTTTGAACTCGGCTTGACTATACATGCACTACTGCCACTAGGCTATCGCATGTGGACATCGGTCATTTCTGTTCTGCACAGTAACAAAAGTACTCATTGGAGGTGAAAAGACATTTTGTGCAATAAATTAACCTTCCGGGGCATTCATTCGATCGTTCAGTTTAACTAAGGCAGTTTGAGATTCCATCCTGAGTGAACTCTGCAGTCTTGGTAAGTTAGCACTTTAAAGTCTTTATTTTTCAACATTATAAAGTTTCTGATTTGAAATTTAGCCTTCTTTTTATTTACCTCAAGTCTTGATGACTTTTGTTTGAAATGGACTGCACTTATAAATAAAGGCTTTAGGTTGTCCACATTTACTACAGATACAACATGTATACAAAGGGAGAAATATATTGCACGATAACTGCAAAAAAATGTCATGTCTTGTCTCCATAAGTAATTCAGTCTCCACACCACAACCTTTTTTGCAACCTGACCCCCCCCCCCCCCCCCCCCCCCACAGCCATCTATAACCTGACAGCATTTTCTCGAAAGCTGACGAAATGAGTATCCGACCTTAGTCAGAGGCTCAAAGAGAAATAAGGGGGGGGGGGGGGGGGGGTGTTCTCACCAGTAAGATCCAATTTATTTTGGTTGGTAATATTTTCAAAGACTGATTAATGTTTACATTATTTTGTGCTAGTACTAAAACTATACTCACAAGTTTGTTATCTGAACGGTTCTGTCAATATTTGTTTTTTGTATCTGGTTTCAAAACAAAATAATTTTTTATGTGTCTGCCCCAATATCTTGGCAATCTTAAATTTGGAATTTGGTATTCTGAATTTGCATTTAGTAAGTAGTTTTAAAGAGGACTGATGGAATGTGACTAATGATAGGCTTTTGGACATTTTCTTGGGGATGGGGGCTGACCAATCAAACCGCCCTGAATTATTGTTTCAAAATCAAAATGCAGGCCCTTTCCTCGAATTTGCCTATGAAAATACTCTGCCCCCTACCCTGATATTTGACAAAATTATAAAAATACCTCCTCCCTCTGAACAATCTCTTCTGAAAATACCAGTCCCTTTCAATGAAAACTGCAAAATTAGCTGCTTATTGGTGAAGGGGGATGAAAATGCCGCAACCCCCATCCCATCTCATACACCCATGTAGCTAATTCATATAGGTGACATTCGATTTAAGTTTTGTTGCTGATAATTAAAGCAAAATAATACCCTTGAATAAATCAGAAATACTAGCAAATAATCCCTAATTAGTCATTTAAAAATGCACATCAATCTGTGTCTGGAAAATATTGTCATATTGTCTGTGTTTTAAATAATCTAATAATTATTTTTGAATTTGCGGAAGTCATCTCATAAAATTGACAATATATTGCATTCATCAGAACACATGTATTTACCACCCCTCCCCTCTTCGTGGTCTCATTCCCACCCTACTCAAAACTTTTCAGAATTTCATTAGTGGGTAGCTGGTAACATTTTTTAATTTCCCCAGTACCAACTCCAGGAAAAGTCATATTTTAACAATAGTACTTCCCCCTACACCCCCCCCCCCCCCCCCCGCAAGAAAAATAAAATAAAATAAACCAGTTGCCCCAACCCCCACTAGCACGTAAAAAAACATTGGCTCTACAAATGTTAACTACTGAGTTTTTCTTATCAAACCAGGCTTTTCATTCTTCCGAATTTATTTTCTTTATTGAGCTAGTGTGGGGCGGGGGGGGGGGTAAGGGTGGAATTGGTGATAGTTAATCAGTAACTGCATATACTAGTTGCCAAACATCTTCAGGCGCTTTCGGCGTGTTGCCGTCTGTTTTACCGCTTCATTGCCAAAGTGTGAATCGAATAAGAGAATTACACAATAGATCTCGTATCGACTCGTCGGCAGCACGCAGCGGTGAGGGCAACATTGTAACAAAATTTTATGGGACCTGTACAAGTGGCTGGCTGCAATATCGAACCCAATTGGACTTTTTTTGCCCTAAAATTAATCAAGTTTTCCTTAGTTTTCAGTAACGAAGTAAAGGTTGAGTTCATTGTTCAATTTCTTGGCAGAGGTCATGTGTTTTTCATGACTTTCAATAGTTTTTAGCACAGATGTGCATCAAACATTTTGGTATGAGAATCGGTAATTCCGACAGATACATATAGCCGATGGTTCTCATTGGTTATGTTCCACTGAACGCTGCAAACTACAAGAACCAGTCTATCGAGAGAACTTGTGCACGCGAAGGGTACTTTTTATCGGATCGCACTAGAGCTTTTTGGTTAAAATTACCGCATGCCCCTAAAATCCATGTGATCATGATAAATACAGTTACGGGTGTGTAATAAATTTCGTTTCCAACGTAAACAGAGAAGGAACCCGTCTAAATAAATCAAGTCATCGTTGGTCGAATGCACCGGCGTCGAGATCGCTTGGAAATTCCAAGTTCCTCATTTTGATTTGTTTACCCGGGATATTTAAACAATCAGATTCGAGTCAAAAATCTACAAAATAAAAATAACATTCTGACTGCTTGTTCCTTGACAAATACTTTCCACAACTGATCATATAATGATGGAGTGTGGTAAATTTATTAGCTATTTAAATAGTTTTTTGTGTCAATATTTGAAGTTCGATCATCGTGACCGTGACACTGATCGGCGTCAATTGGTTTCGACAAACTGAACGACGTAAAAGTTAAAAAAAAAAACAAATTAGGGTTGGTACCCCACCACCTAGCAGTGGTGTCTCGTAACAACGAAGGAAACGCAGCATTCATCCAGCTGAAAGGTGCTTTTAGTTCAATTTTCGTGTAGACTGGTTGTTAAATACAGAACCGCACATACGTTTGAGTGGTTTAAGAATTATCGCACGAGGTTGGTTTGGCCCAGGATATCCTTGTTCTGTATGTATTCTGATGGAATTAATATTTTAATCACAAACTATTCTGAATAAATAGGATGCCAAAAGTTGTATCATTTGTATTCAAGAGATAAATTGCCCAATTAATCATCATATCTCTCCTGAGCATCGAACAAACACGCTTGTCTTGGACAATGACAGAATATTTGATCTGGTTGCGTAACATATTCACATAATCAATTTACCAACACAAGGTACTGGAAACGAAACGATTGTAGTATACACCACAGTACTGCGATTACAAAAACGGTCTCTTTCGCGATCAGATTGTGATAGTATCGCGACACTGTGAGTCGAGTCTTACTGAATAAAAAACTGCGAAATCAGCACTACATCAAGATAACAATTGAAAATGGTATTATAGATTTAATGTGTTCGGCATTCTTTTTCAACAGGTGAGATTCTACAGTATTATGGCGAGGAAAGCAGACGGAGAAGTTCGTCCGGATTGCGACTCAGTCGCGACTCACTTGAAATTCTCTGTCTTCCTTTGTGACCACAATACTGTATGTAACCTTCGAAAGAAATAGAATGCAGTAGTTTATTTTTTTAACTTGAGAGTTCCATACATAAATTTAAAATAGTTGTATTTTTCTATGACAAAAAAGAGTCCCAGCTGGACGCGTTCTCAGTCTAACTGAAAAACATAAAACATCCGGCGAGTATGATGTATGATATTTTTACGAAAGGAATGGGAACATATATTAAAGTCAAATTCAGAGAAGCCAATCAGAAGCCCTAAGTTCTGAGTTTGAGTTCAAAGTCCAACGATCGTGCTCAAATCACTAAATCACCAAAATAAGCAAAACTCCCGGTCATTTTATTTATTCCATGTGCGCGAATAATCCATGTTGGCATCATTGGTTGATATTTGCTCAGTCACTTTTGCTGAAAAATGCGTCTTCCCTACTCAAGTTGTCAAAGAGTCGTCACGTAATATAAACGAATTAACCAAACATATTACTTTACAATATATCACTCCCAACAAACGTTTGTGAATTCCACTGGATTTAAGATTTCAAATGCAAGCTACGCATGTACCATATGGAGACGGTTCAAATCTATACACGGCTTATAGTCAGTGTGATCTCCGTTCGTTTATTCATTTTTAAAAATGGTGGCAGATGGTAGCTGCAGTGGTATTTTCGTGGCGAGCTCTGTACACCTCACATCATTTTTCAAAAGCCAAGTATTCTGTTATTCCCATTCGTGTACCAAAGCAGACACGTCAACAGACATACTCTGACATAAAGCGTTTCAATACAACAATGTTAAATTCTGCAAGAGATAATAAACAATATTAGACAGAGTTAAAGCGTATCATGTTTTTGAAATTCTGGCACAAGTATGTTGCTTTACAGTTGGAGTGTTTAGTATTGTCAGAGACAATTCCCGTTTCCAAGGCCACCCATCCTCTAATAGAAGTAGTGATTTTAATTATCTTTTTTCAGATCTGCCATTAAGGAAACCATTGGTAAACCTTTAACGAAGTCCAGGAGACGAAGTTAATATCTCTAAAGATTACGACCGTTAGGAAGCCTTTGACTTCGTAGTAACTTGGTAAGTGATGTCAAAGTAAACTCTTTACCAAACATAACGGGTATCCGATCAACGCTATTCACAAAAATCGCCGTTCAGATTTTAATTTTTCAATTTTTGCCTCCGAAACATGGCGTATGACCCCCTCATTGATACGAGGTCACCGAGTAGTCATAAACTATATTTTCGAGGCCAAAATGAAGATATTTCTGGTATTCAAGAAATTGTTTGCTAGTGCCGTCCGTTAATCGTATGAGGCAATTAGTTATCTGTTTTCAAAGGAATCAGTTTCTGTTCAGACGTGGATAACATGTTTTCTACAACTCAAAATGTCAATGAGGATTCATGAAATTTGTAGACTGGTCTCAGGAATTTATAACATTGCATCAGAGTATACCACCTGCTTTATCAAGGAAACTCAGGAAATAACTTGCAGTGTTCTGAATTGCCTGTCAAAGCCTTTGCCCTTAAACTAGTAAACATCAGTTTTATGTCCATTCTCTCGTTTTTTAAATTAGGAAAGGGGATACTTGAAAGTGGGGTTAAACATAAAAAGTTAAAATTACCCATTCTGAGTTGCCCTAATTTCAGTCTTGTATGGTTTTGCAGTCTGATCTGAAGGTAGCTTTGACTGTTTGGTACCATCAGAATGAGAGATCAAAAATAAAAAGGGCTCCATCATGGTGACTCTTATTAAGCATATGGTACACGCTTAGATGAAACACTGTTGAATCTCGGAAATGGCAGCATTCCATGCGGAACGGCAAATACAGATTAGAACACACCAATGAAACAGCAGTTAGCTGCATTTAATTGGGAAAAATCTTGCGTTGAAATTCATTTATTTATGGTTTAACGACACTTTCGACAACCAGTATCACGAGTGGAGGAAGCCGAAGTCACGAAGAGAAACACCGAGTAGCGGAGAGCAATTGTCAGGTTCCCCAACTTACTGACGTACATCGAAAAAATGTCGAGTCAGCATCACTGATCAGAATATTTTGATATTGGCATATCCATGAGGGGGAAGGGGGGGGGGGGGGTCATATCCAATTTTGTTTTTAAAATTAAGCCCCTCGGTTCACATTTGGACTTAATAGAGGAGCCCGAATGTTAACTTAGGACAATTTGGGGAATAGTCTTTAAAAATCTTCTTCCCAACCACCAGTCAGAATCATTTAATATTTGGTATGGTATAATCATTGCTACGAGGGCCAGATTTAAGATTGTTCAAATCAAGTCCCTCAGTAAATATTTGGGATTCCTATGTGGGCCCGAATATTAACTTAGTGCAATATCGGAAATAATATTTAAATATCTTCTTCTTCAGATCCATAAGTCAGAATCTTTAGATATTTGATATACTGCATCCGTAGGTAGGTCAGATCTAACTTTGTTCAAATCAAGCCCGCGGGTTAATATTTGGGCTCCCAATTGGAGCCCAAATTTAAACAGTCCAATATGAGGAATTATCTTTAAAACTCTTTTTCTCCATAATCACCAGTCAGAATCTTTTGATATATAGTATTCAGAATCCTTACAGGGGTTGGGTTCAAATTTGTCAACTCAAGTCCATCGCTTGATAATTGGGCTCTCTTTGGGGGCCCCAATTTTAACTTGGTGCAATATGGGAAATAATCTGTAAAAATCTTCTTCGGATTGACCAGTCAGAATCTTTTGATATTTAATATACAACATCCTTTGGGAGGACAGATCTACGTTTGTTGAAACCAAGTCCCTGGGTTAATATTTGGGCTCCCTATTGGAGCCCGAATTTTAACTTCTTCCAGTATGAGGAATAATTTTTCGAACTCTTCTTCTTCCAGAACCACTAGTCAGAATCTTTCCATGTATAGTATACATTTACATAATCCTCACAGCGGTCAGTATCCAGTTTGTTCAGTCCTTCAAATTAAGTCCATCAGTTAATAATTGGGCTCTCTTTGCGAGCCCAAATTTTAACTTGATGAAATATGGGGATAATCGTTACACATCTTCTTCTTCAGATACATCACTCGGGATCTATTGATATTGGGTATATAGTATCTCTACGGGCGTCAGATTCGCGTTTGTTCAACGCAAGTCCCTCAGTTAATATTTGGGTTCCCTATGGAGGGGGGGGGGGGGGGGGGGGTGTCAGAATTTTAACTTAGTTTAATATGTGGAATAATCTTTAAAACTCTTCTTCTGCAGAACCACTAGTCAGAATTGGTTGATATATGGTATACAGCACCCTTACGGGGGTCAGATTCAAGTTCGTTTAAATCAATTCTTTTGATTAATATCAGGGCTTCCAGTTGGGGCCCGAATTTCTACTTGGTGCAATATGAGGAATATTTTTTTTAAAAATCTTTTCACGAACCCCCTGTTAGAATCTTTTGCCACATGGTATACACCACCCTTAAGGGAGTCAGATTCAAGTTTGTTAAAATCAAGTCCTGGGGTTAATATTTTGGCTCCCTAATGGAGCTCGAATTTTAACTTAGTCCAGTACAAGGAATGATCTTTAAAATCTGCTTCTTGAGATGCAAGTAGAATCTTTTGATAATTGGTATACAGCATCCTAAGAGGGTTCAGATTCAATTTGTTCAATAAAGTCCCTGGGTCAAATTTTAACATAGTGCTCTATTTGTAATAGTCTGAAAATCTTCTTCTCCAGAACCACCAGTCCGAATCTTTTGATATTTGGTATACAACATCCTTGGGGAGGCAATTTCGAGTTGTATTTTCAAATAAACTCCCTCAGTTTAATATTTGGGCTCTCGAGCCCTAATTTTAACTTGGTGCAAAAGGGGAATTTTCTTTGAAATCTTTTTGTGAACCACCATTCACAAAGTTTTGATACTTAACATACAACAGCCTAGCCGGGCCAGATTCAAGTTTGTTCAAATGAAGTCATATTTGGGCTCCATATGGGGCCACAAATTTTAACTTCACGTAATATGACGAGCAATCTTTTTAAAAATCTCCTTCTTCAGATCAACCATTCAGTATCTATTGATATTTGGCAAACGGCATCTTAGGGTGGGGGTGGAGGAGTCAGATTCAAGTTTGTTCAAGTTAAGTCCCTAGGTTGATATTTGGAATCCTTAATTTCGCATTATTTGTAATCTGGGAATTATTTCTGTGGTAGCATCCCAATACTTGTCTGGCATGGACAACAAAGCTAAAAATAATTAAATAACTTCATTCATCTATAGTGTTAACTCGCCATAGATGCTAATTAAATCCTTCTTTAAACATCTTTGGACAGGTGAGCACCTCTGGCTCCGTGTGGCTTCTTGTTTAGTCCTATTTAGTCAAAATTAAATTTGTGATCTAAGAATAGTTTTTAGCTCACCGAAGGGAGCTTAACTTATCACTTGCCGTCCGTCGTCGTCCGGCGTCCGTCGGCGTCCGTCGTCGTCCGTCGTGAACTTTACATTATCGACTACTCCTCACAAAGTACTGGATCAAATTGAACCAAATTTGGAGTGCATGTTTCCTATCATATGACAATTCATACTTGTACAAATAAACGTGCTGCACCTACATGGGGCACCATAAGGGGCATAACTCTGATAGCACCCATGAATTTCTTTCCAAAATTCAAAAAAATCTTCAGATCCAGGCAGAATTCTTTCCTATTTGGTATACATTACCTCAAGGGGGGTCAGATTCAATTTTGTTCAAATCGGCCCCCTGGATTCATATTTGGGCCCACTATAGAAGCCCGAATTCGAACTTAGTGCATTTCAGGCAAATTTCTTAAAAAATCTTCTTCTCCAGATCCAGCAGGTAGAATCTTTTGATATTTGGTATGCAACATTGTGGGGTGGATCTAATTCAAGTTTGTTCAAATCGGCTCCCTGGATTCACATTTGGGCTAAGTATAGAAGCCCGAATTCGAACTTAGTGCATTTCAGGCAAATTTCTTAAAAAATCTTCTTCTCCAGATCCAGCAGACAGAATCTTTTGATATTTGGTATGCAACATTGTGGGGTGGATCTGATTCAAGTTTGTTCAAATCGGCCCCCTGGATTCATATTTGGGCTCACTATAGAAGCTCGAATTCGAACTTAATGCATTTCGTGGAAATTTCTTAAAAAATCTTCTCCAGATCCAGCAGGCAGAATCTTTTGATATTTGTTATGCAACATTGTGGGGTGGATCTGATTCAAGTTTGTTCAAGTCGGCCCCCTGGGTTCATATTTGGGCTCAGTATAGGAGCCCAAATTTGAACTTAGTGCATTTCAGGCGAATTTCTTTAAAAATCTTCTTCTCAAGATCCAGCAGGCAGAATCTTTTGATATTTGGTATGCAGCATGCTTGGGGGGGGGGGGGGGGGGGGGGGAGATTCAAGATTGTTCAAGAAAAGTCCCTGGGTTCATATTTGGGCTCACTGTGGGAGCCCGAATGATAACTTAGTCCAAAATGAGGATTTTTTAAAAAAAATCTTCTTCTTCAGATCCAGCAGTCGGAATGTTTTGATATTTGGTATGCAGCATCCTTATGGGGGGGTGTGGGGGGGGGGGGGGTGAGATTCAAGTTTGTTCAAGCCATGTTCCTAGATCCATATTTGGGCTCACTGTGGAAGCTTGAATTGTAACTTAGTTCGAAATGAGGAATTGTCTTAAAAAATCTTCTTCTTCAGATCCAGCAGTGGGAATGTTTTAATATGTGGTGTGTAACATCCTTAGGTGGGTGAGATTCAAGTTTGTTAAAGCCAAGTCCCTGGGTTCCTATTTGGGCTCACTGTGGGAGCCTGAATGATAACTTAGTTCAAAATGAGGAATTTTCTTTAAAACTCTTCTTCTTCAGATCCAGCAGATGAATGCTGTTGATATTTGGTATGCAGCATCCTTAGGGGGGTAAGATTCAAGTTTGTTTAAGCTATGTCCCTAGTTCCATAAAATTTATCTCTCATGACTTCATTCCATTGTAGTGTTGATGGACCATGTCTAACTGAATGTGACCCCAAATACTTCTTTGAACCACTTTGGCCGGTGAGCGATTAAGGCTCCATGGGGCCTCTTGTTTAAATATATTTTTAGTATTTTTCCCTCACATTTCGTTCGAAAAATACACAATCGAGACAAAAAGTTACATTTACAGGGAGGTGTGTTTGATTGGAGATACACTTACGCTGTGTGATTCGCTATCGTATGGTTAGGATGGTTCACGGGAACCTTGCTGACGCTGTGCCGGAATATCTTATAACAAAACATACACTTTTTCAACAGATATTCATTTCAGAAAACTTAAATGCTCCCAACTCCAAATCTGCTTTTGTGTTGGGGTGTCCGCTGACTATCATGGTTACAAGATACCGCGACCTCGTACACTGAATGTATACCAGTAGGGTCTGTTTTGCGTTGTATTCTGACCGTCGGTGTTGTAATTTGTACATTGGTAAGAACGTGAAAGATTAATACATATGACAAACATCATCAGAGATATATATGCGAAACCAGCGTCTACATGTATTTGTGGTGAACTTTAACCTATGTTAGTCTCGTTTTTTGTATCTTGTCCATTTGTGATACTTTACGAGAAAAACAAGTAACGTGTTTCAAACGTAATACTTGACAAGCGGCAGTATTTCATCAAGGCGGCAGATTTGTGATTCCTCACTTCGTATTTCGACACCTAATATCCTTAGATCCAGGAAGATACAAAGAATGCTATATTTATAAGGCTACGTATTCAATTGTAACTTTTACATTTGAACTCTATAATAACTAACCAGACAGAGAAACAAACCGTTGTTTGGACAGTTCTCACTTCTTAGTTTAATGTTATGATTATATGATTTGCTTTGTTGATTATACAAAAGAGTTTTACAGTACATAAAAGATTTCTATAATACTTCAAATGAATATGTCGCTGAAAATATTGAATTGTGTCTTAGGATATTGCAAAATTCAAATTACTTTCGCTTCATATGCTTAATTATATACCATTGATATTCAGTTCGTTTTTATAGATTGCATTTCCCAATACCACGACTACAATATATATGGCATTAATTATGAAAACACGTAAACCAATCTATTATATCAGATGTTCAGTTTTGAGAGTTGAGTAAGGTGGCTATTTAACCCTGTTCCAAATGTAACGGTAATAACCGAGCAGCACTTTTCAATAAAATCGCCATTCAATTTTTTTTTCAAAATTTTTGCCTTCAAAACATAGTTTTATGACCCCTTCGTGGATCAAGCACGTAGAGTCCATTCCTTCGAGAGCCAGAAGCCATGCTTGGGAGGCAAACAATACAAACTTTTCATTTAAGTTATTCAAGAAATATTTGCCGATTTCGTCTGCAGTCGAAGACACAACTGACAGATTCCAATCGTTTCTGCGTATTTTATGAAAAATCATACACAAACAGATGATGTAGACAAATGAGAGCTGAATAATGACCACATCTTGATTACAGTTAGGAAAGGGGAAAAGTGTAACAAGAGACAGAGCAGGCTTCAATCAAAAGATGATTTTCAAAAAAGAGGGGCTCAATGAGTGCTGGTGGAAAGAAAAACTGAAATCACGTCCCGGGAATATATGCAGGGTGAACAGTTACCAGGAAATGACAGATGTCATAGTAACAAGCCTGGCAGGCGCGGCAGAGAAAACTATAGGAAGAGTTAGGCTGTCAACAAAATAGCCGGAGTAATGAGTAGGTGAAGAGGAGAAAACGCTGCACTTGACAGAAAGGTAAAATGAGCTGGTTATTGCAGAAGTAGAATACTCAAGTTGGGAGATTAACAAGCAGAAGTGTGGAGAAGCCCTAGGGTTTTCATATTTGGGAACCTGGAGAGAATCTGTTTGGACAGTCCTCTTAAAATCTACTGTCCCAGCAAGCATTTGTTGACAGATACAAACATCGTTTCTTATGACCCAATTTCATGGATCTCCGTGATTCTGAAAACCGACCCAGTGCCGATATTCAGAAGATCTTCATTCAGTGTTCAGTAATTGTTTTGAAATATTTTAGGGAACATGTGCATATCCTAAGTGTTAGTAAGGCTGTTTACATATTTTCATCCTTTTCAGTGTGGTTTAAGTTATTACAAGCTGATTTGCTTTTTATCAGATAATGCGTAGTTATTGCACAATGCGTTTGGTTTCTTTATATGGTAATTCAGTTATTATGCAATGTGTTTTTATTACACAATATGACTTCATAGATGAACGGATGAAATTTCAAATGAGTTCCTGGAATAAGATGAGAGCACTACATGAATGCTTGACGACACTACTCAACTTTGTAATGAAAAAGCAAGAGGTTCTAAAGAATGGATGAAAGGCATGGCAACATTTAGACACAAAAAGGGGATAGAAAGAAGTTTTAGAAAATTGCAGAGAAATCTCAGTAAGTAAAGATACTGGAAAAATATTTTGTGAGATCCTATGGGAGACTAGCGGATGTAGTCGAAGACATTGGACTCTTTTTGAGAAAATCCAAAATGGTTTCAGGAAAAGAAGAGGAGCCACTGATCATTTTTTTATTCACAGACAACTGATTCACTGATAAACTCACCTAAAAATAGAAATAAAAGGAGTTCTATTGCACCTGAATGTTGAAGAAGCACATAGTCGAGTATGGAGGGAGAAGAAAATTTAGTGGAAGTTTGGTTGCATGGGCTTTTGAGATACGTTTTCGGAAATCATATAAGCTCAGTATAAAGGTGTTCAAAACGATCTTACTACAGTTAATGTTCGGAACAAAATACGTCCATATATAGATGTGCCTCAGAATGGGTCGGGGGTGGGGTGGGCATAGCATTTTTACTAGTTCTGCTGCATTGCTGTAATTCATCGAATTTTGAGACGAATCGATGCAAAGTGAAAAGGGGTAACAGAGACCTACAGATCCTAATATTACTCTTTGCAAACGTTATAATGCTAGTTACTGAATGTGAAGATGGTCTAGAAAAAGATGTGTTGAACGGTATTGATCAAATGGCGAGTCGAAGCGAATAAGAACAAAATACCCATTGATCAGAAAGAGGAAGGTGGAAGATGAGTTCTCTCATTCTAAAAGGGGAAAGCAAACAGCTTGATTTTGTAGAAAGAGGTGACTGTCATTATAGAACGTTTGCATTGATGTACTATAGGTGTGTATTTTTGTGATTTCTGTACAAAACCCTAATGGGGGCAACCGCTTCGAGTTTCAGACATAAATCAAAAAATTTGCAGGTACAATAGTTCGATCGAATATTCAAGCAAACGTTCTCATTATTGTATTGTAGGGAACGGAATTCCAAATATTAGTTGCAGCGATTGAAACACGACAAGCGGTTCAAACTGTAAAGGAAGTTGACAGGTTTTAAAAGCTTCGTTTGAGAGACGTCATTTCGAACGAATGGCATCATGGGGGAAAGTTTTTAGATCGAAAAATGCGCAAAGTGTTCTGAACGACTACACGATGCAGTGAGAAACTTAAAGGTAGTGAAATTGATCTGAGCTCTGTACTAATGTTTCAGTCTAAAAAAGGACTTGAATGGTAAGTGGCATAGTGAATAATACATGCATTGCCTCATGCAGTACGGTTCAAAATTTAACTGAAATAAAGCAACAGCGGCCAAACACGTGAGTTTTTAAATACTGCTTAAAGCGGTTATTTTTTAAATTTATTGTTGTTAAAACTGAAAACAAATTCATAAATCGAACATCGGCATGAATCTTGACTCCGTATGTTATAACAAATTAAGAAGCATAAAGATTTCATCATCAACCATGAAAATGTTTTATATTTCTGAACACGATGATTGGTTCTTTCGCGTTGTGTCTTGTTGACAAATTCCAGTCAGCGCTTGCTTTATCTGCACGGATCAATGGAAGTGGACCTTAAATTTTATTGCGCTCACGTCTTTAGGGAAGAACGTTCCGATAAAACCTGTATTTTTGACAATACCCCCAGTGCAGTGATTTTTTGTTGGGTTCAAATTTAACCACCCATGGCTCATGTAACAGAAGTGATGCATAATAAGATTATTTGGGATCATTATTAGTGTCACATTATAAGTGTGTACAGAAGCCACACAGCACGACGGTGGATAAGGGGTGGGGGGTTCTTTACCAATTTAACCCCTTAGGAGGGAATAGCTTCAATAAGGTGAAAGTGGGGAAAGCCATTTAAGGGAGAATTGGATTATGAAGGGCAACATATGGTACGAACGTGACATTACTAAACCAAGCAGTTGCAATGAGTTTTTGGATTCCTTATACTGCTGCAGGCAGATGGGTAACAGGATTGCATGGGAAAAATTCCAAAGAGCGAGAGAGAGAGAGAGAGAGAGAGAGAGAGTGTGTGTAGAGATCAGAACAAAATACCTTTGGGCAGATTGCAGAATTAGGAAAAATCGATTTTTGAAATGTACCTAGATGGCACAGTTGGAAGTCACAGATGTTGAAAATGAAGTCAATGTCACTGGAGTTTGGGGAGAAAATCCGAAGAGATGACAAATGTTTAGCCTGGGAGATAACGAGATCCTAGACTATTCTATCATAGAATGTTTAGAATATAAAAACAATAGAGTGACACTCACGAGGAAAAATAAAGGAAATGGATGTGGAGACAAAAGACAAGTTCATAAGAAGAGATACAAGGGTGAAGGTCGAGATGCTTTCTACAGAAATTACGAGAAAGGAAGCCGCCACTAAATAGCTTGTTTCTGGTTGTCTGCGATAATCGGGGGAAAAGGGAGAAGCTAATCAGGCGGTGGCTCAGTGGTTGCGGCATCGGACTTCAAACCGAAAGGTCCACGGTTCGTCCCCGCCTGGAGCAACTGCGTTGTGTCCTTGGGCAAGGCACTTAATCCCGCTTGCCCATGTGACGGCACGGTGGCACTGTATACTAAGGCGTACTGCACGATGATGGTGTTCTTGTCTTCAACCAATGTTAACCCTGCTTGTGTGCAGTTAGTACGTTGGGGAGTTCGACAGTTGCCCGTCGTTGCTTCGTTGTTCTCTCCGGGCACTGTGAAGTATTACGAGAGACGTGCACACGTTGTATGTGAACTGTATACTTTTATTTTAAGGTGCTATATAAGTAAGAGAATTTTGTTTATTTTGAAACACATTTGGCCACAAGTTGTTCTCGTGAAATATTATTTTATTATCAGTTCTGGTACGAATACAGTAGCAGACTTCCATGAACCAGTGGTGTCTGCTGTGAACTCTATGAGTTGATTTTATATGTGTTTCATTTTCTATACATCTCAACCGTCATTTTGATGTATAATTTGTGTATATTTAATATGAATTTAAAGAATATCAGAGGTGGAAATTTCAAAATAAACCAAATTCTCTTACTTATAAAGCACCTTAAGATATTTTCTAAGGGGTGGGGAGAGGCCGGGGGGAGGTGGCGGTGGCAGTGGCGTTGCAGTAACCGGTTCTCGTTAGATCACCGAAGTTAAGCAACGTCGAGCCCGGTTAGTCCTTGGATGGGTGATCATCTGGGCGATCGATTCGGACTCCCGCGCTGTGTCCTTGGGCAAGGCACTTAGCCCCGATTGGCCACATGGGGGCACAATGACGCCGTGTACTAAGGCGTACTACATGTCGATGGTGCGCACGTCTTCAACCAATCTAACCCTGCATGTGCTGCAGTGCGGAGTTATTACGATGTTGGGGAGCTGGCAGCTGCTCGTCGTTGCTCGGTGGCTCTATCCGGGTACTCCGGCTTCCTCCATCCGTGAAACTGTCACCGACACGATATGACCCTGGATGTTAAAGAGACGTTAAACTCTAATAAATAAATAATATCTTCTACAGAGTAAATTTCACGTCTATCCGTATAAAAGTGAGATCGCATAAATTGTGACATGTTCCTACAGTGTCCCCGCGTTGCGACAAATAAACGAAAATTCTGAGTTTTTTTTTTATCACCCAGATAATAGTGTATAATCTGCTGTACAAAGTCTTTCAAAATCGCGAATCACCTCTCGCGCATGCATGAATTGGGTGGGAATCTTGGTAAAATACCACCCGCCATGGGTTAATATGACCATCAATTTTTGTTTGAATTAGACCAAAGAGGCGCCTAACAAACTAGTCGTGTTTTTCCGCTGATTGGTATTTCATGCGAACACCAGATATATCGATAGCTAGAAATATGTCGAAGGTTCGTGTTTAAATGGAAAATATTGACATTCAGCGCACCATTAATTGACATCTGAACGGACAACAAGGCAGACACAATGTGTTAGATTACTCAAACCACACAGTTATACGTCGCCCTTTCGCAAATAAGGCTCTAAGTAACTTAACACTTTTGCGGTGGTCTTATGAGATCTCATATATGGTATTGCTATCGTTTTTCTTCAGTATTGTATCAGTTGAATATTATCCTTTTACCTATTCTTATGTGTCCATGCGTTCTGGGAGTATAATTTAGCGTTTTCTTTTCTCGTGTAATAAGGTGTTATGCCACACGTCCATCTCTTGTAATTAAATGTTATGCTACATGTCTATAACCTGAGAGTATGGAACCTAAAGTGAGAGTAGACAGAATATTATGAGAATTTTGTTCTGAAACGTGTTCAGTCGACAGACCAAGAGTGTGACTGTGTGTTTTCCTATTTAAAACTGGCTATGCTAAACCTACTCATCTTAACCGGGACATTTCTAAGTTGAGAGAATGGTACATTTCAATATATGTCCGAAGGCTGTCTAAAATTCAGCATGTCTATAATTCTCCTAACCCCAAGATGATTATACCGTACCCTATAAACCAGCCTTTACTTCACGTACACGATTTTCTGCCTATCTATTTTGAATATTTTGTTTCGTGGACTGCTGCTTGCGAAGTGGTAAACGGTTTTGGAAGCCTTTTCGGAGAGAAGGTGGTGGGTTTATCTTCGTTATTTTCATAAATTTATTGCTTACATTTCGCGGCAAAAATAAAAGATGGATTAGGTGCATTGCCTTTCTATTATCTCCTCCTTCCATGTCAACGGAAACACTGTGAACTACTAGTGGACATAACAGGGGGGGGGGGGGGGGGGGGGGGTGAAACTGACTCTGACGCGGCAATTGTGTATTCTGTCCTCTGTTACTGTTTTTGTTGAGAAGAGTTATCTTAGAACGGAATCAACATATTTGGTTACCATCCACCGTTTTAACCCTTTACCTAACATAAAAAACAGACGACACTTGCAAAAAAAATTCTTGAATAACTAATTTTTTTCATTTTTTTGTCTCGAAAACATAGGTTATGACCTCTCATTGGAACGAGCTCGACGAGCTCGTTCCAATGAGGGGTCATAACCTATGTTTTTGAGACAAAAAATAAAAATATAATGTTAATTAAAGTGCGATTTTTGAGAATAGCGCTGGCCGGTTTTGGCCGTTAAGTTGGGTAAAGGGTTAACCACAAAGGAACGATTAAATAAGACCAATACTACCTCACAGAAATCGCCATTCAAATTTTATAAGTTTTAAAACTTTTCTTCAAATATATTTGCAAATGTCGTCGTCTGGTCGAGCAGTGAGGGTGTTAAAGAGATTTTATATGGTTAACTATTACAAATGGCTCTACAATCAACTATTTGGGCGAAATACTGCAAATTACTACGCTAAACGTTGCTGACTAAATCACCCTTGCACTAAATCATTCAAATCGTCCTCTGTAAACAAATAGTTGTGTTCATATCAGAATTTCAATATTTCAATCTATCTAATTACAATTGCTCTGTGTAAATCCCTGAATCCAGAGTCAACCCTTTACTTAACCAAAACAGAAGACGACACTTGCCAGCAAATTAGGAAAAATAACAAATTTTAATATATAAATCCTGAGAATTATCGCAAATTATCTAAAAGATATTATCGACTCGATAGATATCGAGAAATATTCCTCAGTAGCTTCCTAAATGACGTCACGCTTCGGTGCATGACGTCGCCTTGACGGAACGATTAGCTGATCTTTGTTATTGTTTTGAAACGTACGTATTTGGGGTCGAATTGGGCTGAATATTGTGCAATAATATGTCTCGTAGCATATCGTCGCCTGAGTGCTAGAATGTTCTATGTCCCATAGGGGACATAGAACATTCTAGCACTCAGGCGACGATATCATAAAAAAGAAAATCTACTCTATTTCAGTCAGTGTCGGGAATTATCTCATGAGTGTGGACGTGAAAGTTTTATTTTTGCGCGAGCTAATTTTCCCAACTGAATGCATTTCAAATAACTGTACTATATTTCCATAGCACATTGGTGTGGGCCCAATTATATTTCTCACAAGCAAACAATACAAGATGCAACGCCCAAGAAACAACTCGCTCCGCAAACCATTCACGACCAATGATCATCAATATGTTATAAAATGATCGCGATCTATCGTGACAACCCATGTGAATTCGATTTTGTACTGACAATGTGTCTACCAGATCTACCAGATCTTCATGTTGCTTAAATTTTGAGTCAAATTAGACGTTAGGTCAAGTGCTGGAAAATAACCGCACCTTTTCTTCTTTCAATGATAGTTCATACTGAGAGAGTTTTGCTTTGTGAGTGATGGGAAAGAACTGGAATTTCTGAGGGTTTAATTTACAATTTATTCTGACTTGTACAGTAGGCGAAATGAAAGGTTGATTTCGGTGCCTAATGAGCTTTATCTAATCTATGATCCAACCTTGTAATCTACTGTTATTAGCTTTTACTTATCACAGGAAATTACCTATCTTTCTTCATAGGTGAATTCTGTAGGATTTTCATCAGGCTAATCATATCGAATTACGCTTTCCCTTTTTTACTACTAGCACAAGGTAAACATTTTATACGTAATTCTCGATCCCGTCAATATATTAATTAGCGATGTTACATCTGTCCGCGTTTCATATTATTAATGGATGGGCATGCCTTTCCTGTCATCAACAATAATTAATAATCTGTTGTAGTTAGTGGGTTTAGCTTTGAGTAGAATTTCTCACCCGCCAGGAAAGTGCAACAACTCGGAGTACCCAGAGCTCTCAACAGTTTTAATATATGCCTCCAACAGTACAATACAGCTTCTGTGGAAAGAGGTGATACTTGCATCCGACCCGGGTCCAATACTATAAGACTTGAAAATTTGTATTATCAAGAATAGTATTTCTCATCTATGTCTACATAAATGAAACAACTCAAGCATTTGTGTTTCAAACGTCGTGGCAGTTTACTAGGCGGTAAACTGGCACGTTGTTTAAAATACTAATGGTTCATCTGAATCATTAACATTTAAAGATAGAAAATACATATTTGGAAAATACTATTGTAAATGTTTTACAGTATTGGCAACCAGTTTGGAATTTTTATAAGTTCACTCTGATGGCTGAAATGTTCTAAATTGTTTTTAATAAAACGACCAAACAAATTAAGATGCAGTGTCATTCAGACAGAGGAAAAGAGGAAAATATGCTCCGAAAACAGCTCTTACTTGTTCAGCATGAATCAATTGTTTTGATAAAGGTGAGTCTTAATAATCAGTACCAAAGTTCCGTATCTTGGTAGCATGTTCGTATTTTTGATATGCCGCACCCTGCGATTGAATATTTATAAGTTCAAATACCATTTCATAATCTATTCCACACACAATACAACTGTTACTGTTGTTCTCTAGGTCATGATATGAACAATTTACGTGTTGTTGTACATGACCCGAATTTTATTCGTGGCCTAATCCCATTCACCAAATTATTTTAGAATTATTTTTGACTCTTTGCTGAACAAAATATTTGCAATCTCTATTCTATCTGATAAATTTCGCTCAACCCAAGCTGACTGATTTAGGATGCCATGGACAATTTAAAACTTAGAGGCATCTCTCATATATTACTAGTTACACAGTTTGTTGGTGGCCTAATATGGTATATATGGTGTCAGTTAATTTTATATCGGACGAGAGCGAAGTGTCAGTTAATTTTATATCGGACGAGAGCGAAGCTCGAGTTCAATATGGAATTAACTGACACCATATATACCATATTAGGTCACCAACAAACTGTGTAACGAATATATCTTACCGACTGCTGCATCGATGCACAGAACTAATAACAACAGAGATCAAAATTAAATGAGAGAATTCTCACAATGTGTTCACGTGTCTTTGCCTTGTTACAAGTTATGGGAGAGTGCCTACACTCTCCCATAAATTGTAACACGGCAAATTCATACATACCAAACAGTTTCATTCCGAAGGTAACATGACACACATCCACAGAATATGAGGCCTTTTAAGTTGCCTAACCTGCACTTCAGACCAACTATGGGCTTCCAACACTCAATCTTTCAACTAATAATCAATGAACAAAGGGGAGATTACCCATAGCTGTCAGCGTATATTGATGTTGACAGGCAGTATAAAACCATGGTTTTATATGATGTCTGCATGTGACGTCTTTGAACCAATGAAATTCCCAGATATTTGTAGGAGGTAAGATATATGCAAGTACACCTGGCGGATTATAGGTTCGGTCCCCGTTTGCCTGGGTCAGATATACACAACTCCTCGTGGATGAATAATAAAATTAGCTCTTTATTTGTCGGTGAATGTGATAATGTGAAAAGCGTTTACAAATTTTTTAATGCCATTAATCATTTACCCAACTTGATCAGAAGACGAAACTGGTAAATCAAAATGCTTGGACACCTAACAATTTCCATTTGTTGTCCCAAAAACACAGTTCGTGCCAATGAGGGCAAGGTTTTTGATCCAGTAATTGAAAACATTATAAATTCTAAATAGTGTTTTTTTGTGAACAGCGCTGGCGGGGTTTGATTGTCACGTTAGGTAAAGGGTTAAAAGTCGTTATGACTTAAGTGTTTGGAGCTATCTTGCATCTTTCGTCTTCAGGTTAGATTGATCCGAGGATGAGAGACAAAAATCACTCGACATTGATCAGCTATACAAGAAAAGTGAAGCTGTGCATTGCCACATCATACTTAACTATTTGGTTCGGTTGCATTTTAGTTCATGAAAAGTGGTTTCCAGCGGCGGATACAAAATGTTTTTGAGGAGGGGCGGACCAAACGTTTGGGGGTATGAGTGGAATTTCCATCTTGTTTATTGTCAAGCCTGTCATCAACGGGAGAACCCCGTGTATTTGAGTAAATATGAATAGCCGGAAACAAAATGTCACTGCTTCTATACATGTTTTTTTTTTTTAATTTAGACCCTTCTTCAAGTTCTCTGATGGATGTACTTAGTTCATATTTGATATTCAGCTTCCTTTCGGGGTGTGCGATAAAGTTTGTTCAAGGGAAATTTGATGGGCAATATTTTCAGTTCTTCCCGCTCAAATTTCCATGCTTCCAAACCCCCGAGCCGATTTGAATGAGATTTTGTACCCAATGGGCAATGCTTAAAATTTGCAAAAATAGTAATAAAACTACCTAGCTTCCCCATGATAAAAAATTCCGATCAGCTGTACTTGGGGCCCATGTAGATGTGGGGTGGGGGGCATCATTTTAATACTGTTGGTAATTAGAAAAACACTCAATAATCTTCTCCGAAGGAACTGATCAAAGGACTTCCATATTTAATATATAATATATAATTTATATATTATATATTTAATATATAACACCCCTTTAGGGATGATTCCTTAGTTTGTACAAATAAAGCCCACGGGGACATATATGTAGGGGTGTTATGGGTCCCTGAGATTTCAACACTGTGGGTAGTGGGAGCATTTCAAAATTCTTCGTCTCCCAAACCACTCCAATAGCCACAATATTTGATATTTAACATCATTATCAGTTTGATTGCCAATTGTTCAAACCAAGACCCTGGGAGCATATTTAGTGGTGTGATGGAGTATCAGACTTTGATACTGTGAATAATAGGATACAATTCAAAATCTTCTTGTCCAACACTACTGCCCCGAAAGCTTAATATTTGACATTTTGCATACATGTATATCTATGTATGATTTACAGGTTTGTCCAAGGCAGGATACTGAGGTTATATTTGGGGAGTGTTACAGGACCCTCCTCCCAAATTTTAACAATGGAAAATGCATTTAAATATCAGCGTCTCCCAAACCACTTCCCCAAAATCTTTAATATTTGGCATGTCCTATACTTGTATGGATTATTCTTAGATTGTTTCAAACCAAGCCCTTGGAGTCATATTCAGTGGTGTTATAGGGGCCCAACTTTTAACACTGTAGTAATGGATAAATAAACTACTACGTCTAAAAAGATAACATTTTATATATAGCATAGGTGTGTGATTATTAACAGATTTATATAAATGAAATCGGTGGGGTCGTATTTATAGGGTTGTGAGGGCTCAAATTTTAACACTGGGGGTAATGGGGGAAAAAAGTTTTAAAATCCTCTTCAACCACTGCTCCAAATACCTCCATATTTGATATATAACATCAATGTAAGTATGCTTACCAAGTTTGTTCAAACCAACCCCTTGGGATTTTTGTTTAGGAGTGTTGCAGGCATCAGATTTCATGGGGTAATGGGAAAAAACAATAAAAATCTTCATAGCCAAAACAAAGTAACTGCTCTAAAAGCGTTCATATATAACATATAACACATTTGGTTTGTTCTAGTCAAGTCCCTGGGGTCATACAGATGGTTGTTATGGGGATTCCAAATTTAGACACCGTGCAAAATCAATGTTTCAAATGCCGACGTATTTGATGTATACTAGCGGAAAAAAGAAATGAAAGTTTTTTTCTGTGGAAGTTATTTCAAATGTGTTATGGACGATTATTTAATTGTTTCGATTTTGGTCTTATCTCTTCATTACTGCTTAAATTTTGACGAGTTTTGTTGTCTTATCACAGAGGGCGTTTGCGTGGATAACGTTCAAATGTGAGTACACTATACCATTTCCTGACCAGAATCAATACCGAGTGTGCCCACCCCGGGCTTCAGTCGCTGCTCCAACTCTCCTTACCATTGGCCCCATCAAGTTTATTATGGTCCTTTGTGGGATGTTATTCCACTCCTAAAGAAGGCCTACGTGAGCTGAGCGACGTTGTTTGGGACGTTGACGCGCTTCCTGACCTCCTGTCCAGCTCGTCCCACGAATGCTCGATCTGGGACAAATCTGGACTGAAGGGTGGCCTATCGAGAACTGGGACATTGTTTTAGTTGAGGAAGTCACGACAAACCCTAGCAACGTGCGGCCTCGCATTATCCCGCTGCAACGTAAGGCCACGTGCATGGATAAGCGGAAGGACGTGAGGTATGAGGACCTGATCCCGATATCTTACGGCTGTAAGATTGTCCTGAATGACAACGAGAGTTGTTTTCACGCCCTGAGAAATCCCCCCAACCCACAAACCATAACAGACCCTCCCTGGGTCTGTCGTTTTCCTTAACGCACGTGTCAGAATACCGCCCACCTTGACGTTGATAGCAACGTTGTCGTCTATCTGACCTGTAAAGCGTGAATCGAGACTCACCAGTGAATACCACACGACTCCAGTGGGCCAAATGAAACTATTCTTGGACACGATCGGCGACCTTGAGTGACTACAACCTGAGTTGCCGTCTCCGTCGCCGTCTGAAATCGGTTACGGAGGTATGAGAGATGTATTCCTCTTTACACACCAATTCCTTTGTCTTCTCCGGGTTAGTATATAAGAGACATGAAATACCCGATAGAACAATAGACTAGGTGTTCAAGTGACGTCACTTGATAACGTGTACTCACTTACCATACCTGGGTCCGTGCGTTCTGTGAATTGGCATGTAAGTAAGTTACTAACCTCGCTTTTGCGGCTCGGCGTCACATACCGCACGTTGGCAGGTTGTTCAAATTCATGAATACCTCCAGCTCAGTTAGTAACTATTACATCTTGACTACGTACGTAGCATGCCGAAGTCCATCCCGGCAGCGGTCAGCCATTCCTCCTATGTCTCTGAGACGCCCAACTAAACAAGCTATCGTTGACTCATGGACCTCAAATTGTTGGGCGACGAGATGTTGCGATTGGCGCTGCATAATTAGAGCAATAGCCCTACCCCTATCAACTTCGGTCATTCGCGGCATTTTGCTTTTCAATCGAGTTGAAATGAAATGTTGTGCAATCGATGTGTACTGTTCAAAACTTCGATTTGGCATGGTTTTCAAACACATAGCACGTCGGAGTGTCACGGATGCACGGTTTGTCGAAACATCTGTTGAAAGCATGCAGCGTCGCACGTGGTCATGGTTGACTGAATTTTAACCAAAGATTCTTTAGACAGTACACTGAGGTAGCTATGTGTCAGGTTTTACGACAGATAAAAAAATTATATTACCAAAACTGAACTTTACATGTTTGTTCAAAACAAATCTCTGCGGTCATATTTATGGGTGTTACAGGGTCCATTTAAGTTCCAATACTTATGGTAATGAAGAAAACATTAAAACAATCTTCTCATTTTTCACAAATCAGTTGGCCAATATTCTTTATTTGAGAAATACGAGTAGTCAGCATAGGCCAAAAGGCTGTAAATAGTAACATAACACCTATTTCACTCAAGGTTTGAGCTTTTTGTGCTTTTAGAATATGCTCAGGGCCAATTGAACATGTCTTTCGGGGACTCGGTAGTCCTATACCACTACGTTCTAATAATAACAATTGAGTTCCGTCCAAAATGGCAGCCTACAGTGTCCGTTTCGGTAACGTTAGTACTGTTCGATGACTTTGGGCTCCATAGTAACCTAGTACTAGTCAAGATGGCGGCGTACATAAATCCATTTCGATATTTTTAATCATTGTCAAACCATCCTCGGCTTCAGATACTCGTGTATCGAATATACCATCCAAAAAACGTCTCCATCCTATTTGATGTCTTAGGATCGTCACACAGAAACCACGTGTCACGATAGAAACCAAGATGACGCCCTCGAGAAAATAAAATTGACGACGGAAACATGTGCTGTCCTAAAACACACGCGACACACGCGCACTAACACCATCTATCAGCATGTTGATGATGTGATATGTGATAACATGGCTGCTCACACTGCTACCATGGCAACCCACGTAACACCCACATCACACTTCGGTAAGACGTCAGGCACCTAGCTAGGTCCGTAAACTATCCTCAGATGAGGTATGGCCATGAATTTGCCTGGTGGTTTTTATGGACACGCATCTATGCTTCACTCTGATCTTTTCAGACAAGGTCTCTCCCATTACCGAAATAAGCCGTGATAATCAGACTGCCACGGCTTTTACCACGGCATTGCCGACTGCGGTTAACTTCTAGATGTGCATCGACACACATACCATCAAACCGGCAACAGTTATATGTCTATGTGGAGCTATGCCAACTATTGGGCATACATACACTGCATAACTACTTCCCGACGATGAGACAAAAACTCCTCCCCCTCCTCCCCACCCCCATGATTTACTCCCCTGACGATATCCTGACATGTGTGTTTCCCTTCCCAAAAACGTCAAATTTAAAATGTTATTTTTATAAAACGCTACTGTCAGTTCTATAGAAGCCCAGTGCTTAAAATACGGTGCAGTATGGTGAAAGCATAAGTTCCGCAGAATAAATTTCACTGGTGTGGGTTCCTCCTTTACCCAGTCACGACTACCACCTTGGCATTAAATCTCTTTCAGATGAATACTGATATATCAAAATGTCGGTTTATGTTATAGAATTCTGGCAATAATGGTTTAATCAATCAGTGTCGCCACTAATTGATGTGTGTGGGGGAGTGGTGCGGAAGGCTGAGTTGCAGCTCTGATTTTTCCCTGCTGTAATGGCTCAGCTTCCTGATAAAATATTCCAACTACATCATCAAAGCATGCCTTCATAGAAGGCATTCTTTGGTAATGTAGATGGAATATTAGTTAGAATTATAGTTTAAAAACTCGCCACGATATAACCTTAGATGCTGATTTTTGCGCTAAGCACCAATAAATAAATAAATAAATCCGACGCGGCGGAAGCACGCTAAAAGTGGAGGGGCACAAATTGTAAAGGCTACTATGGTACGGCCGGGTGGGAGAAAAGTTCCAATCGCTTTTCAGTAAATGTACCATGACACACTATAGATCCTCGTTTAGATGAGCATGCCGCGGTGTGGTCACTGTCCTGTCCATTTCTTCTACTTCAATCATCTTCCAACCCGAAGGCTGGCCTTCGGGTTGGAAGTTGGTTGAAGTAGAATAAACGGACCAAAGCGACCCAAAGTGGAATTCTTTGGCCAAATGCTGTTTGGATTTACAAATAATATATTACAGGAATGTTTGTATATTGACATGTTTGTTTGCGCCAATTTAACTCATTGTGTAACCGCGCAACAGGTCTGTGGAAAATAGTGGAGAGGCACGCGTCCCCTGTGCCCCCCCCCCCCCCCGGGCTCGCCGCCTCTGAAATAAAGCGTTAAAGAACTCAAGACGTCCTGGAAATTTATTTGTGGATAAATGAACTTGTCATAAAGTAGTCGTATCGAAACTTCTCATTTAATTAACACATTCCGCAGCGGTTGTCTAAATTGGTCATGTTCGGCCCCTAACAGCCCGAACTCGGTGCTACCGAAATATGGGCACAAGTTGAGAATATGAAATCTTTATCGTGACATCAGAACTTTATAGTAATGTTCAAATAGGCGGTTCTAGCACTGAACCGTATAAACTTCTGTTCTCTTTTGAAATCGTATTGGGTTGCAAGTGTGTGTATGAGGTGGTAAAGAAACCCAAGGTTTAGGTATTAAATTAATTATTTGTTTTAAACTGCTAAATTGTAGTTATTAAAAAAACATCACTTTTCTTTTTTTTTCGATTGGCGGGGCATACGCACAGAAGGGGGATTCTGGCCTTGCATATGACGCGGCTTACCGCTTTCAAGAAAAATAAACTGGGCGTTGGGTGAGATGGTAGGTGAGATACCCAGGCATACCCGATAGTAATGATTTCTTTAATACCCAGGCATACCCGATAGTAATGATTTCTTTAATATTCTGAGCGGCATTTTTCGTCTATACCATATAAACGATCTAAGATAAATGTTCAGAAAACCTCTAAACATTCAGGTTTTACCACCCTATGTATATGACTAAAACATGCTGTAATCGGCAATATATTAAAGATATCGCCGAAAAACAGAAGGTTCGCAAAGAAAGGGCTTGATGGGGGTCCTCACTTGTGTATAGAAGACCTTCCGCTCTCGCTCAACATAGAATTCTTTCTTGTTTACCTAAATCCCGGATTAAGCTTTGCAACGGTGTCAAATGATTAAGTTTATCCATTTTTGTTTTTCAGAAATGGTGAATAACCCACACACTAACAAGAAAGGTTGTTTTCTAAATTTGGCTGTATGTATAAATATAACGGTAAACTTGTGTACCAAATGCCAATGATTACCTACGGAGCATAATTACTTCCTGCTGCAGGGATTCATAATTACTGTACCTTAACGGGCAGCAAAACATAAGTGATTTGTCCATAACGGGAATCTGAATTTAACTCCAGAGCTCCAAAATATTGCTGAAAAAACTTTTACTGAAAAGTTTATAGAGTGTATTAAAAAGCCATTCGGTGACGTATGCAAATGACTGGAGCCAGCGGACATCCCAGGGCGGACGGTGACAAGATCAAAATGGTTTTTAACTAGAACAATAATATACGTTGCATAGTCATCAGACTTATCTGTGCTGATTTATAAAGTTTGAATAGCCAGAGATGAGAGGTATTATACGCCTCTGTGAAAATAAACACAGAACACCGTATGTGGCAAAAATCATTAAAACACAATTCCTCATATAATGGATTCACTTTACCCAAGTTATTCCTTTGTTCCTCAAAATAATGAATTGAAATTAGTGACAAACTTCCAGCTCACCCAAGAGTTGCATTCAATATGTCCCTCCGGCGTGAATTGTAAACCTTATTGATTGGATAAATAAATTAAGTACCATATTAAAATATGTCAGTCGTAATGGTGGAACCAGCCAATGAGAATAAACGTATCGATTCTACGGAACAGCTGCTCCGCGACGCGAGCGCTGCTGTGGACTTCAGTGAGAGCGATGAGGTTTTCAACTCGACACATTATCAGCACGATGAAATGGAAGAGAAAAATGCCAATGATGACCCTTTACCTACAGAGAACAAAATTCTCAACAACGATGGCACAGTCAACAAGGCATACACGTGTTCCGATATTGAGCTTCAAAATTATTCTGTTCCAATAGCAATAAGTTCCGAAATGCAGGAAGCCAGAGTGAACATAAATTCTCCCACCGCAGTGATGAAAACGATTCCACGAGCGCGATATCAGTTGGAGAAATTTCATAATTCTGAAGATGATTCCACAAAGTCGCAGTACGGAGAAACGGGTCACAAAGACGATAGTAAATCAGGTTCTAAAAAAGCTGACTCGGCGCTGTCAGACGTAGGAGCGGACTTCATGCGAGTCAATGGCGCTATCGGATCTTTCAAGCAGTTACAAAAGCCAACTTCAATGCAATCCCTGCCGACTTCGTCGAAAATGAGCTACACCTCCGAGGAGGCAGGTGTAGCCCTTGTCGGATCTAATGAGCAAACTCGACTCGAAGAAAGAATTATAATTAGACAAAAACAAAAACCGAGTGTTGGATATAGACTTGGGAAGCGAAAACAGCTTTACGAGAAACGAAAGAAAATTTCAGATTATTGTTTATTCTTTGCAATGTTTGGAATAGCGGCGATGATTCTGGAAACAGAACTAACAATGGCACAGGTGTATACAAAGGTAGGTGAAAATAGTTATATAATTTGTAATTTTTTACGGAATATTAAAAGTAAAGCGCAGAACTAAACTCATGACTTGTATATGTAAAATACCGTGGTAAAAACATGTATATATCTATGCACATCACGTTGCTAAATGAGAATACATCTCTCCTGTTACGAGGGGATTTCTAAAAATACCCCAACTCGGAGTGACGGCCTGTAGTGAAGTATTGTTGCGAGATTATTCTACCGTATTGCTAAAAACAAAATAAACAGTGGTTTAATCGCTTCGAAATACCGTAGTCTTCACGATATCGATTTAAAAAACATCCGAAAGTTTGTATTGCTCTTGAGAGCTTTCCCGGGAATAATATAATGCTGTGGTGATATTACTGAAGGTAAGGGGATATGGAAATTTCCTTGTGGAATTCTACAGTTTTTTCCAAGTGGTGCTGTAGTTCAACTGAATTGTGATATCAAATTAATGAACCCACTTGTAAAGACGTGCTCTTACTTGATCGTTGATACAAGTAATTTATTTATTGGGGTTTAACGACACTTTCGACAGCCAGGGTCACCTCGTGTCGGAGATGATATTAGTAATAAACTTTACATCTGCCCATCGTCCAAACATATTCGGAGTTCTTTTATGAATATGTTTCTATTCAGATTTTCTGCCTCAGAAATCACTGAAAAAAAATCTGAAAATATTCTTCATTCCTCACTCTAACTTATCGTAAACTATTTTTTTATTTATTGTAATTTTTGCGATTATTTCTGTTCTAAGCTGTAATCAGACTGCCTATATGTATTGCCTTTGCTACAAGCGTGGGGCTTGCGAAAAACTGTCAATATCAGAAAGAAAATATTCATGTTTCTCAATTGAAATATTAGCAGTTATCTAATTAAACGTCTGTGTGCATTTGACGCTGATTAAACATGCTCGCAAAATTCCTGTTATTTACATTCTGTGATAGAAGAATACGGTTTGTTTCGAAATAAAGGTCATGATCAGAAACCGAGTTTCATTTACTCCTGTCAGCCATTTACCTTTCAAAGAACAAACCCTCTCGACAAAATAATTTTTGTGTTTCTCTCCGAAATTGTTATCTTCTTTCCACTCTAATATATTTCAACGATGTCGTTACAACGGCAATCTGAGTTATGCTTGAAGAGGCAAGATGAGTAAAATCCATTATGTACATATCAGCAGCCGCCAGTGGCTCAGATTGGTCATGAGCTAAAGGGAAATATCTTGAGAAGTTCTCGGATTCATAAATAGTATTAGTTTATATTCTGAGAGAGCAACCCACATAACATTATCCATGTACATTAATTCATTTGTGTATTTGGATTTAACGGCACTTTCAACAGCCAGGAACATATCGTCTCGGCCAGCTTTATAGGTGGAGGAAGCCGGAGTATCCAGAGAGAACCGGCGAGCAGCGACGAGTAACTTTCAGACTTTCTTGAAGACGTGTGTACAATTGGCGTGCAGTATGCCTTATCACACTTTGGGTCTGAAGTCAGTTCTCTAACGAACGAATTTCCGCGCTCCCAATTATATACTTTTACAAAAAATAGACAATAGTTCACTGATTGGATTCGTGTATCCTCGATTGGGACGCGCGTAGGATTATTTCACTAGACGTTAGCCGAATGAAATAAGCAGCGCGGCCCACGAGAGGATAAAATCGTACTCGAATCCGAGCGGTGAACTTTTGTATTTATTTTATTTTCTCCTTACTTGTTTTCCCCAAACCAGCCTTTTATTCTTGATTCCGTGGTTACTTTGAAAACATGTCCAAAAAAAAATAGTCCGTCATCACTGAGAGTGGAATACGATGCTGGGAGGGGAATGCTATTTTCGGTGAGTGAGAGTGGGAATACGATTTGCTTTAGAGGAAGAAACACGAAAAAAAAAAATAAAATAAAAAACAGATATACATTGAATACAGTACACTGCGAATGAATTATCACTAAAACACTCCATGAGAGT
This sequence comes from Pictodentalium vernedei, assembly GCA_031216915.1. Taxonomy (NCBI): domain Eukaryota; kingdom Metazoa; phylum Mollusca; class Scaphopoda; order Dentaliida; family Dentaliidae; genus Pictodentalium; species Pictodentalium vernedei. The sequence continues at coordinate 185,873,824 of CM062293.1, forward strand.
ATTTTGCCACACTGATGTTACGTCAATGACTCTCAAAAGGCACGTCAGTGGCTAAATGTTGGCCAGTGGCCTTCCGGATGAGTCTGGAGATCTGTTGACTGAAAGTTACTTCCTGTGCCTTTTCACAGAACGCTAGTTACTGTCTTGGTGGAAGGCACACTCCGCGAGAGTTTTGAGGGTTCTCCGTCCTCTGTGTTCTATAGATGAAACAATATATATCATATTTACAGAAGAGCGAATTACCAAACAAACGACAGAATTAACCGCTCTGCTAAAACTGTGTATAATATACTTAGCTTTCAGACTGGCATATAATCAACCCTTTCGTTCAACATTAGCTGGAGACACTTGAAAATATTTTTTGTATAATAGTTTCATTTTTGTCTCAAAAGTATAGCGTTTGGCCCTTCATGAAAATGAGCTCGGGGAGCTCGTACCAATGACAGTTCATAAGCCATGTATTTGAAACAAAAGAATGAAAAAATCATAAAATTTTAATGGCTATTTTCGTGAACAGCGCTGGCTGAATCTTTGAGACATGGCGATGTGACTTGAATGAAGTGTGGATGAGAATATATTGACCCTCCCAAACACAAAACCCGTCAGCGATATAGAAAAAACATCCACCACATGATCGCTAAAAACGGTAATCATATGTATGTTTCTAAAGTTTTGAGCTGCATATTTTTTAAACAATAATTATTTCTTGTTAAACTTGGTTAATATTAATATAATCCTTGACCAAACGTAACGTTCAAAACCTGCCAGCGCTTTTCACAAACATCGCCATTCAAATTTTATTATTTTTTTCATTTTTGTCGGAAAAACATAGCTTATGAACTCTCGTTGTTCCAAGGAGAGGTCATAAGCTATTTTATTAAACAAAAATGAAAATTTTCAGATATTCAAAAGAGTTGTTTGTAAATGTCGTCTGCAATTCGTGCTGGGTAAAGTGTTAAAAGAAGACATTCTAATATTAAATGGTTGTACAGGTACCAATTTGTTCTTTAGAATGCATACTGACGAAAAAAAGAAACGCAAGTTGAGTTTTGGTAATATAATTTTTTTATCCGTAGACCAAATGTAGTAAAATTTGACACATAGTTACCTTAGGTCCTCTCACTCATGTGAGCACTCATGGTCGCCTAATGTGTCAAAGAACAGTTAGGAATCGGTTGCGGGAGTTTAATTGAATGCCACGGCGTCCCTACGTTGGTACACGACTTACGCCTAGGCGACCTCAACGTCGATTGCAATGGCTGCGGTCACATGCACCAAATCGGTTTCACGTGGCCCACCGGAGACGTGTGCTATTCACTGACGAGTCTCGATTCACGATTTACATGTCAGATGGACGACAACGTTGCTCTCGACGTCGAGGTGAGCGATATTCTGACGCGGGCGTTAAGGAAAGATTCGGAGGAGGGTATGTTATGGGTTGAGGGTGGGGGGGGGGGGGTCCCATTGCGTGAAAACACCTCTCGTGGTCATCCAGGGCAATCTTACAGCCGTAAGATATCGGGATCAGCTCGTCATGCCTCACGTCCTGCCACTTATCCATGTGCGTAACCTTACGTTGCAGAAGATTAATGCGAGGCCGCACGTGGCTAGGGTTTATCGTGACTTCCTCAGCCAAACCTCAGTTCTCGATTGGCCACCCTACACTCCAGATTTGTACCCGATCGAGCATTTGTGGGACGAGCTGGACAGGAGGGCCAGGAAGCGCGTCAACGTCCTAAACAACGTCGCTCAGCCCACACAGGCCCTTCTTCAGGGGTGGAATAACATCACATAAAGGACCATAACGATATGATGGGGTCAATTGTAAGGAGATTTAGATCAGCCACTGAAACCCGGGTGGGCACACCCGCTATTGATTTTGATCAGGAAATGGCGTAGGGAAAAAAACACGTTTGAACGTTATCCACGTAAACCCCGTCTGTGTTAAAACAACAAAACTCGTCAAAATTTAATCGGTAATGAAGAAATAACATCAAAATCCAAAAAATGAAATAACAGATTTGGAATATTTACCGCAGAAAAAAACTTACGTTTCTTTTTTTCGCTAGTAAATACACACATTTCTCCGGATCATGTATAATGAACAGTATTATTCACATCTGGGTGATGGTGTTTGAATAGTAACCTACTCTCCACCGATAATAATACTGTGAGAATGAACAATAAATGGTACTTGGACTCACACTAAAATGGGTTCTCGCATTGTGCTTTAAGACAAACTCTAGAAATTTACTTTTACTTACTCAGTGTTGAATTAGTTGAGTAAGTTGAAAGATAGTTGCGAGAAAATGTCTCTCGTGTACTTCTTCCTTGACGATACCAGCTCCTCACATGTCTTTCCGATTTTGTTAGAACCTATACAATAGATACAATAGTGTTTGGGTTCCCACAAAAAAAAAATTCTTTATGTTTCTCAAGTTCTCATAATGAAAACAAAGGGTTAAGGCTTGTCTTTCCGATATTGTGAGGACGTGTTTGTTACCCAGAATGAAAGAAAATTAAGTCCTCCCCAAAGCGGTTAAACAAGATTGACGGTCAGTCTGACGGTGTGTCTGACGATTTATGTGTGTGTGTGTGTGTGTGTGTGGTGTGCCGAAGATTGTGAGAACCTAGACAATACTGTTTGCGTCTCCTCAAGGGATTTCCTTTGTTTTCTTCAGGTCACCACAAAGAAAACGATGGGTTATAGATTGTTTTCCCGATTTTGAGGTTTTTTTCTGTCATATATTGTCTGTTAACAAGACAAAATCTAGAAGTTTATACTCCTATAGACTCAAATGACATTATTCAATACATTAATAAGTGTATGTTGCTAAAAATTGCTACTTTATTTTGAAAACAAGCGTTTTATAAACAACATTTGATGGCAAAGCTTGCCTTAAACTTTTGTCATTTCATTCTTCTTCAGTTCCACACTATTTGAATCTTTCTATCGGTTAAAGGTGCAGAGTCTGCCATGGACGATAGTTGTTTTTTCGCCACAAAATACGGATGTGAAGTTGTTAGGATAAGTGACCGTCTGATAAACGTGGCTTCGAAACGAATCGAGAACCTTATCAGATGCAGCAAACTGTATAATGATGGTCTGCATGTAGATTTACAATCGCAGCTAGACTTGGATGCCAATTGAGTCTTGAGAAGTCACAAATATTTTGTAGAGAAATATGTTCACCCGAAAAAAGCCAGACAAGCTTCATCAAGCAGAGATATTCCAACCGAGGCGGATGCACCATCCGAGAAAAGATCTAGGCGATGTCAGGCACAACTTGTGCTTTATTTCAAACGACACTGTCTATTTTTTGCTCACCTTGACAAAGTCAAGCTGAGCTAATCTAATCGTTCTCGGTCCGCCCGTCCGTCCGCGCTATAATACGAGAGTTACGGGGGGGGGGGTTCCGAACAGGCATTATGAGTCCGTCCGTCCGTACGTCCGTCTGTCCGTCCATCCGTCCGTCCGTCCGTCCGTCCGTCCGTCCGTCCGTCCGTCCGTCCGTCCGTCAACACCATGTTTTAGTCTTTTCCAAAACTTCTGGGCCAATTCAAGTAAACGTTTGTGTGGTTGATGGTCCCAAAGGGGCATTGCACTTTTTTCAACTCAACATGCCCAGTCCTATGGGGAGGGGGTGGAGGAAAATGCTCCAAAATATTTTTAAAATCTTCTTCTCACGAACCGGTGAGTACAATGACTTGATATTTGTTATGGAGCTTCCTTTTGAGGTGTAGAATCAAGTTTGTTCAAACGAAGTTCGTAAAGCAGTATTTGGCTTTGTAATGGGGGGGGGGGGGGTAAGATTTTTGGCCTCGCCCCAAATTTCTATTTTCTGAACCGATGGACCGATTTGAACGAAATTTGGTATGTGGTATTATTGGGTCATAAGTACTTGACTCATGCTAAAAAATTCCCCGCATCCTCATGGGAACCCCAGTAGCTAAAAATAGAAATATTTTCAAACGCCAATATTTCCCAAACCACACGGAACAGAGAACTGTTATTTGGTATGAAGCATCCTTAGGACGAGTAGAAGAATTGAATGGTAAAAAAATTGTCATCGGTTATGTTAGGGTGTTCTGAAGAGGACATCGAAAAAATGCTGAGTCAGCATATTTGCAAAAGATTTTAAAAATCTTTTCTCCAGAACCAATAGTCAGAATCTTTTGATATTTGGTATACAGCATCCATGGGGGGTAGATATAAGTTTGTTAAAATGAAGCCCATTTGTTCATATTTGGGCTCAGTACAGGAGCCTAGATTTTTAACTTAGGGCATTTGAGGAATATTCTTTAAAAATCTTCTTCAAAACCACCAGTCAGAATCTTTTAATGTTTAGTATACATCATTATTATGAGGATCAGATTCAAGATTGTTCAAACCAAGTCCGTAGGTTAATATTTGGGCTTCCTGTGGAAACCCAAATTTTAACTTGATGCAATATGGGGGATAATTTTTTTTAAATCTTCTTCTTCAGATCCACCAGTCAGAATGCTTTCATATTTGGTATACAACATCTGCAGGAGGGTCGGATTCAAGTGTGGTCAAATCGGGTCCCTAGGTATATATTTGGGCTCGCTATGGTAGCTCAAATTTTAACTTAGGGCAATATGAGGAAATTTCTTTAAAAATCTTCTTCTTCAGATCCACCAGTCGGAATTCTTTCATATTTGGTATACAACATCTCAACATCAGATTCAAGTTGGTTCAATTCGAGAGCCTGGGTTAATATTTGGGCTCCATATGGAAACTTGAAATTTAACTTAGTGCCATATGAGGGAATTTCTTTAAAAATCTTCTTCTTCAGATCCATCAGTCAGAATGCTTTCATATTTGGTATACAACATCTGTAGGGGGTGAGATTCATGTTTGTTCAAATCAGGTCCGTAGGTTAATATCTGGGCTCGCTATGGTAGCCAAATTTTAACTTAGTGCAATATGAGGACATTTCTTTAAAAAATTTCTTCTTCGGATCCACCAGTCAGAATGCTTTCATATTTGGTATAAACCATCTCTAGGAAGGTCAGATTCAACTTTGTTCAAATCGAGTGCCTGGGTTAATAACTGGGATCCCTATGGGAGCCGTAATTGGCCATGTAGCTGAAGAATTAGAAATTTTGTATTCTGTACCCGCTAGAGGTGTGTAACTAAGATTAATCCACATAGGTTGTATCAAGGGGCTTCACGGGGGAGCTCCATATTTTACATTATGCTCAACTGAAGAAAAGGCATATGCTTGGACTGTTTTTGTCACTCCTGAGGAGCTCACGGATTGACAATGTACCCTATGGAGATGGATTACTTAATGTAGATTCATTCTTGGACTCTGTTTATATCGTGTTCTGTTCAAGGTGGTCGCTTCAGGTCCCGTGGGGTCTCTTGTTTTGGTTGCAATTGTGATGAGATAAAAGATCCTAAAAACCCGACAAGGTGGATAGAGGCTTATATTTTCCGTCAAGTAGTGAACCATGGAACTAGCAGTAAGTAGTTCATATTAAAGGGATGAAATACTCCGGGTTTGTGAGAAGCGAAAAGATAAATAGGGGAAGAGGTTAGGTTAAGGATTCTAGGTCCTATGAGTGATTTGCATGCGACAGACGCTCGTTATCACTCTGTCTGTAGAGCTACATTTATGAGTTCAAGATCTATAGCGTCCGCGGGGGTACCTGTATTTCCCGTCAAGTTTTTGTTGTGAGCCTTGCTGAGAAGTACGGCAACGACATGTTAGTCCTATCCTCGCGAGGGATAGCCACGATTTTATTGGATAGATCGAGAGCTGGATAGGCTCTGCGCATTACGCAAGATCCAGATGATTGTGATGCCGAAAGCGCAATGAAGGTTTTGAAGAAAAGTATATGCGCCGAAATAAAGAATATGGATATAAATCGAAACACTTATCCTTATGACCTCAAGCTCAACTTTGACAAAATATCAGAGTTTTCAAGCGAAACGTTGCTGGCTTTTCTGGATAGCTTGTCGTCGAAATTAGACTACATCCTGCCCGGGATGCCGATTAGCAACAATGTAACATCACTGGAACGTGGGATACAAACAACAATGCAAATTGGCCTTGGTGCTATAATGGGGGATTTTAAAGACCTCATAAAAACGATGCATGTTGCGTTTCAAGAAATCGGTAGCAAATACGACAGCTCACAAATTTGACTTCACACCAATTATATCTAGTTCTGACGGCGGGCTAATAAGGTAGTGGTAGATAATTTTGATGCGGACATTTCATCTCAGAACTTAGTACCCATTCTCTGGCTGTTTTGTTAACTCAAGCAAATAACACGGCTCCCGCAACTTAAAAAGTCTGAAATGTCAGAGACTATCGAATATCAGTTGGATGTTGTTAGTTGTCACGGACTGAAAGGCCCGAATATGCCTATTGCTCGCGCAAAAAGATGCAACTCGTGGCTCTAAATTGTTTGTCACATTCTGCTCTTGCAACCTCACACTGTAGTCTTGCAATGAACAAACAAGGTTATATCAGCTATGGATTGCACTGATGAATATAATCACCAAATACCCAAAGCATCCTTTAAAAATGTATATATGCGGTCACTACCGCATGGGTCCTTCAAGTGGATTATGGTATACCAGGACCATCTGACACAATTTTGCATCAGTCGACCGCTAACATCTAAGAGGACTGTAGAAGTTGCATATCAACTGCTGGACATCTTTCTCGTGTTTGGTGTACCTCATATTTTTCAGAGTGACAATGGTTCTGAGTTCACTGCTTCCATATGAGTTAAAAACATTTTGGCCAGAGTTAGTGATAGCCGTGGCAAACCACACCACAATCAGGATTCGTTCAACGTGCTAACTATGACGTTAGGTATGACTGTACTAAACATTTACCTGCCTTGAAACGTAGGAAATGATACAATATCCAAATCTAAGCACCCTTGGGGAAATAAATCGGTTCAATAAACGTTTGAAGCATTCTACTGGCATCTTACATTATTGTTGAATATTCCAGATAAATGAAGAGGGTTATTTGATGACTTTTGGACCTAAAAAATAAAATTGACTATTGGTGTGTTTTTGTTGGGAATTCCCTGAAAAATATGTGCACGTGACCGGCACGTCCCTTCCTGTCAGATTTTCTCTCTTATTTGTTGTGTAGCGGTCGAGGTATAAAGACCATTTACCAACCAGCCTGGTTGGTGCGGATCTCTTAGTCTCGTGGTAACTCGGTCGCTTTGTTTGCTAGAGGTCGACAGTTCGAACCCCGGCTCCCGCACTTATCTCTCCTCCTGTTACATTTGGGGGCTCGTCCGATCCTCAGCAGTTGGTGGCGTTGTGGACCCTGTGGTGAAGCATGGTGGATGTTTCGACCGCTCTGAGGTGGAATCTGGGGTGAGATTCACGGTGGGTGAATCTCAAAAGAAGGGGAGAGTAGTGTAGCGGTCGAGGTATAAAGGCCATTTACCAACCAGCCTGTTTGGTCCGGATCTCTTAGTCTCGAGGTAAATCGGTCGCTTTGTGTGCTAGAGGTCGCCGGTTCGAACCCCAGCTCCCGCACTTATCTCTGCTCCTGTTGCAGTTACATGACCCCGTGTTTTCGGTTCAGAAAAGGTTGTCTGAAGGGCTATACTTGACAAAGATATTTAAACTCGAGTTACAATGCAGGCATTAAGCAACGAGCGACATTCAATAAAAAAAACAACGATCGACAACAAACTAACAAGATCCAACCTACACAAAATATCGGCGAAACAAAAAGCTGCAGTGATGGCACAACAAGAACGAGCCGGCCGAGTGTGTAGTGAAGCGCGATCGAGTGAAAGTGAAAAACGGTGTAGGTGGTGACAACGTGGCAGTGCCAATTCCATCAGTTGATGGAATCCTAGAAACATTCTTGGTGTAATTATGGCAGTGGAAAATGGACAGTATACTATTGGATGCCCCTCCGGTATTTCAAAGGGGAAGTATAGTCGACATCAATTTGGCTTATGTCCATAAAGACTTCTGAATGTTACTGATGTTGATCAAAATAGTAATGTGTCACTTCTTCTAGAAAGATGGTGGACAGGGATTTGTGAAATGTAACTGTAATGGGCCAAAACGATGTAAAACCAAGCGCTCTGTTTGTTTCAAAGCCAATGTGTTGTGTAACAGTAGATGTCACTCCAGTGTAAACTGTTCTTATAATTAATTTCTATTGATCTAATAAAATAAAAACAAAACTAAACTAAATTTTATCCCATTGAATTCATGTACAAATCCTTTTGGGCATTTGGCCAAATGACTGGCTGGCTATTTTAGTCATTTGGCCAAATAATTAGGAAATCTATGCATTTGACCAAATGACTGACAGTCACAGTCATTTGGCCAAATGACTGAATAATTTAGTCATTTGGTTGGCCAAATGACTATTTTGATACTGTATTAGCAGCAATCAAACATTGTGCAGTCCGCGAAATGACGATGTCACCTTAAACGTGGATATTTCAAATTGCTCAAGGTTGCCAGCAGTCCAGTGACCTTTTTCGTAGCCAGGACATGTACTCTAACACTATTCAATAGAGAAAAAACTTTGGATGCCACTTTCAGGTTCAGTGCCCTGGCGGCCAGACTACTTCTGGAGTAGTTAATTCGACACGCAAAAACTGTTTTCAGGGTTTTCAATAGGGTCGGAAGATGTTTACGACGATGTTTAACACCCCCACCCACCCCACAATAGACTAGCATTACGTACTACTTATACCAGTTACAGAAAAAATATGAAGCATAATGCCGATTAGTAGTATCAGGGACTGAAAGAGGACCTACATGGAGTATATAACGCCCATACTATACTACCGTTCTAAACGGCCAGGGATTACCTCTAAATACCACACTAGACGACCATGCATTACACCCACCCGCCCCATAATACTGCCTGGACTAGCATTACGTACTACCTATACCAGTCATAGGATAGAACAAAGCATTCGGTCGATTAGCAGTTCCAAAGGCTAACAGGTGATTTGTACATACCGTTACTATCATACCAGTCCAGTTCGAGAAACTCGACACCCCTCAGTTTCGAAAAACGTTATGTTAGATTGTACAGTGGACAACACTAGCAGTTAACGTTTCTATGACGTCGCGCACGTTCATCGTGACGTCACGTCATCAATAGAAACTTCAGCCATTTCGCGGTGAAAACTTTCAGGAGAACTCATTTTCCCCCGTCGATATTCCATCACATATTCCTACTATATACCCACAGACCTGCGTGTACCTATGTCACTATACATTTTAGCATACTATATGAGCAGCACGTACACCACTTGCGTATCAAGATGCATGGGAGCCGACGTTTTGCACAGGAAAGAGTTGCTCTGGCAAAAGCTCCGGTTCCTATGGCAATTTAACACAAGTTTCTCTGGCAAAGTTCCGGGAACCGGGTCCGATTCTTACGTGCTGTACTACTGGTTGTGTCTGACAGTCCTTCACCTTTTCGGGATCACAAAACTCTCAGCTGGTTAAAATAGTGATTGAAGGGCTAGGGAAAACCTCAGTCACTGGCATTGGGGACTCGGGGGAACTGCGTGCTTTTTGATGACTGTGCATTTTCAGATATACATTTATTCATTGGTTTTAAAAGCTGCTTTCAGTCTCTGTGGCTATATCAAGTGCAATGTCTCAAACCATTCTTACCTTTCATGCTCACTTTAGAGTAGACACCCCATACTATAATTAACGAGTCATATTTCAACAGCAAAACCGAACTTATTTACAAACGTAAACAAGCACCGCTCAGATTCTCGGTGTTTAATTTTTAATTTATTATGTACCCTGATGTATCATTAAAAGTGAATCCAATGAAATGATTCGTGATATGTGTACGAAAGATTTCTTCTGAAAGATTCTAACTCTGTGGCTGGATGTTTGCATCAACATTTTCTTGTTTCTCGGCCATGCTCCCAGGGTGTGTGTATCGGCGCCACTGATTGGTTAGCGAAATGTGATTGACAGGTTATTCAGCATCATACTATATTATTTTAGGATGATACTTAATTATTTAAGTATGATGCTGAATTAATTTAGTATCATGCTCAAATAATACAATACCAGGCCATAGGTATCCTCAAATACCCGTATGTGCCTATGTGCTAGGGCACATTTTGTCACATTGTGCCTTTTCACATAAGCACATATCGGCATATAAAGCATGTGCCTATGTGCTAGGGCACATTGTGCCACATTGTGCTTTTTCACATAAGCACATATGACAAAAGGGATTCTCCAGAAGTTATCCTAGATAGGTATCCTCAAATAATACAATACCAGGCCATAGGTATCCTTAAATACCCGTATATGCCTATGTGCCAGGGCACATTGTGTCACATTGTACCTTTTCACATAAGCACATATCGGCACATAAAGCATGTGCCTATGTGCTAGGGCACATTGTGTCACATTGTGCCTTTTCACATAAGCACATATGACAAAACAGGGGTGCCGAAGGTCATACGTTTTCCAAAAAGGGGTGCCGAAATTGGGGTGCTCGGGGATATTGCCATTGGATATAGAGGCGATGAGAATAGGATATAACTTCGTTGTAATAATGGGAGATAACTCTGTACGATTAAGTATAGGTTATGAGAAATCAAGCAATCTGATTGGTTAGTTATAATTTATATAAATGATCTAGATAAATGAAACAACAAGAGTACCTGGAATAGGGTCAGAACTAACAAGAATAGACCAGAATAGCTAAATATAGTAATACTAAGCAAAGTTGTTCCAACTAATAGGCTCTTCTACGCTACTGGAGTATACTCTAGAACAAAGGAACATGGCCAGATAGGCGAAAACTATGGCATATATAGATAGAAGCAGAGAATTCTTAAAGAATTCGAAATAGTAAAACTTGTCGGGTTGTTTGTGGTAACTCTACATATCTGGAAATTACTCTTGTTTAATCGAACAGACCTCCCTTTGCCTTTTGGTACTATAGCACTACGTGCTACACCGATAAATTGGGGAATCCATAGTAACTAAAGTCAATGTCGGTGATTTGGACGGATTGTCGGGTTGTTTGTGGTAATTCTACGAATCGGGAATTACTCTTCTACAAAGGAACATACCCTCCGAACATACCCCTGTCTTGTTGTAAGCCTTTGGGACACATAGCAACCACGTGCTACCATAGAAACCATATACAAAATGCACGTATCACCCTAACAACACGCGCTGCGCATGCGCACTCACACAACGTATCACTATGGAGATGGCGTCACAAGATGGCCGCCCACGCGGGTTACCATGGCAACCAAACATGGCGCCATTGGGTCACGTGACATGACGTCACTTCCAGGGTCCGGCCAGTTGGGGCCGTTTCATCCCTCCCCTACTACTCATGATACTCAATTAATTAATGAGGCTTAATTATTTTAGTATGATGCACGGGGGGGGGGGGGGGGGGGGGGGGGGGTCTGGAAAAAAGTCCCATACACGAGGCTGAAAAAAACTTTTTCCGCCCCAACACCACCCACCACCCCATTTTGAGGAGGAAAATTTTTTTTTTCCTTTTCTGAGAGGGGACCCACCCCCTAGTATCACCAAAAACCCGCGTTTTACACAACTTTTTCCTAGGTTTCACATGTAATTATACTTCCATTTAATTAACCTGATACATTCCCTGTAACTGCTTTACATTAACATTAATTTATTTTATTGAGACCCATTACCAATGTGGTTAAAGTTCACTTTCTGACAAATACAGCAAAACTACTATGTCTATTGTGACTCCTGTGTCACTACATTGGCAGTCAGGCTGTTTAACTGGTTGAGTGCTAGAAGCCACTATCAGGGCTTTCAAAAAATGAGGATACCAGAGCAAAAGCCAACACTTTCCTTGCTTATATTTCATATTCAGTCAAACACAAATAATATTTTGTTTATATAAATTTGTTTTATTACAAATTATTGGAGAGCGCCTCTGGACACTCTCCAATAATTTGTAATAAAACAAGTTTTGAATGACAAATTCAGACCACCAAAAATAATCTAGCCCTCAACCAGTTAAGCACATACGTGATAGTCCAGATGTTCACATAACCATCTCAATGTTTGGATGGAGCAAATTTGTTGAAATTTGTTTCTTCAAAATATTGATATGTCAATGTGGGTGAGCTGATTATTTCATTGACAGTTGTTGCTGTGTTCAATGTAGCAATCCAGTATGTATGCTAGGGTGAGCTTCTCGTTGTCTAACTTATCATTATGATAAAACATTTAGTTGAAACTGACAAAAATCCTGGTCAAGCCGACTCATGTTCTTATTCATGAAAATTGCCATTATTGAACACTATTTGTGTTTCAACACATATAGGGAAGTTATTAGGCCACCCCACCCTCCCCTTGATTTCCATTTATGAGGTTATTGCTCTGGCTGCCCCTCTACATATAGTATAAGTGTCAAATATTGTTTTATATCAGATTTAAAATACAAAATAAGCATTATTTCATTGCAAGGAAAAAAGTCACTTTTTCTCAAGCAGACCACCCACCCACCCCGGCCTCGTGTATAGGAAATTTTTCAAGACCCCCCCCCCCCCCCCCCCCCCTGTATGATGCTGAATTAATTCAGCATCATGCTATATTATATTGCACGATTTCATGAATGCAGCATAAATAATATAGCATGATGCTGAAATCAGGTTCACGTTTGGGAGGGTCAAAATTGTTTTTTTAGCATGATACTCTAATAATTAAGCATGATGCTATATTATTTGGTATGATTTCATGAATGCTGCATAAATAATTAAGCATGATGCTTAATTATTTGAGTATGATGCTGAATTCAGCATCATGCTATATTATTTGGGTATCATGCTATATTAATTTAGTATCATACTCTATTATTTTAGCATCATGCTTAATTCACTGATTTAAGATCCTGTTCGTACGTCATAGCTATGGCCCTTTAGGTTGGCGAAAGATTAACTTTATCGACATTGTTTGTTTTAAATAATACTGAAATTGACACTCAGGATGAACATAGAACTATAATACGATCTTTGAATTGTTCCAATAAGACTACAATCCCCGCTCTCTGATTGGACAAGAGTTCGCTTAGTTTTTTCTATGTTTACGTCTCCAATAGCATACGTTACCGTCTGACGTCATCACGCGAAATATTTTAGGGCATCCATTTCGCAATTATTCCATCAACTAAGTGACTTGCAAACTGCTTCATTTTTCTGGATTTTTCACACGTGTAGCAGACGATGTTCCGAATGAAAATTTGTTTAAATCAGAAATCAGTTTATGATTTGAACAGAGATAGAGTGACCTCAGCCCTTATCTGATTTATTGATTAATTGTCCAGTGACGCCGTGAGGCACACGAGAGGTTTATTTACTAAACATATGGTCGGTAAAAGTTGCTTTGTTCATTTCACGATGTGGGTTTTGGGCTATGGGTAGGGTCTTATTGGAACATATACACACATTATTGTGATGAATTGACGGTAACATGGTCTGAGGTTTGCGGTTCGAAGTGTATGCTAAACCTCGACGTTTCACATCTGGGTTGAACATAAGTTCCGAGTCGCAAACCGGTGTTTTAAATAGAATGCACTGAACAGATCATAGGTTCGACCCTGACCGGCGTCATCTGCTTTGCGTCCTTGGACAAGACACTTAATCCCAATTGCTCAAGTGGGAACACGGTGACTGACCTGCTAAGAGGTACAGCACCTCGATGGGTCAGATGCTTTCAACCGACCATCGAGCAGGGTTGGTGAGTTGGAGAGTCCGAAAGTTACCCGGCGCCATCTGCTTTGCGTCCTTGAACAATCCCAATTGCTCAAGTGGGAACACGCTAACTGACTTGATAAGAGGTACAGCACCTCAATGGGTCACATGCTTTCAACCGACGCTCGAGCAGGGTTAGTGAGTTGGAGTGTTCGAAAGTTACCAGTCGCTGCTCATTTATTCGCTCCGCGTACTCCGGCTTCCTGTACTCTAAAACCGCCCGACACTATATGACACTGGCTATTGAAAGTATAGTTAAACAGTGATACAGAGATACGCAACCAGATAACTTTGATTCAATATCTCGTAAACATAATTGAATATTTGATAATTAAAAATGGTAGGCATCCTTATATACACCTGGAACTTAATTTAGCACCCCTAGAAATGTTTCATGACAGTGAAGTTGCTATTACTGATTATTATGTTTTAATGATTGCTATGGCTTGCAGTACATTTCATCTAGTGAAAACATGATGTTTCTGGTTGATAGGGTACCCCAAACATATCCCCTCGCCCACGTGAAGCATGCTTCCCACGAATGTCACAAAAACTATATCATCCACATGCAATATCTGGGTATAAAACAAGAAAATTTGTCTCTTCTTTTATCAATATAATTATGTTTACATGACAAGGAGGAGATTGTCAGAGGCACTGAGATGGCAAATCGTTGGCATGCATGCAACAGGCATGTCATTCAAAACTATTGAAAGGCAACTTGGCCATATTCATTCTGTCATCAGCAGACTTGTCCGAAAACTTCAACAAACCAACGATGTTAAGGACCGACCAAGGCCTGGACAAACCCCAAAAGACCTTTCATCTGGAAGATCGGAGGCTGGCACGCCTCGATAGGCGTGAATCCTTTGCTTGAAGTGGGGTTTTGAAACGCCTTTGACTCCCCAACAGGCGTTTGTGCAACAGAACTGTCCGAAACCGTCTCAAAGCACTGGGTATGAGGTCCAGAAAGGTCATCAAGCGTCCAGTTCTGTCTGATCAGCATCAAAGACGACGGTTGAAGTGATGTATTACACGACCACATTGGAATCTCCGGACGTGGAGGAGAGTCCATTGCTCAGACGAGAGTAGGTTCCTGCTTACGTCACAGATGGTCGCATGAGAGTGTGGAGGCACAGAAATACTGCTTACTTGCCCAGGAACATCAGACCTACTGTTCCATACGGTGGAGGATCAGTAATGATTTGGGGATGCCTCTCTCATGATTTTTAATTTGATATGGTGTCTGTACGTGGGAATCTCAATGGTAACCAGTACATCCAGAACATTATCGATCCGGTTGTCGTGCCTCATTTTGAAAACCACCCGTTGGCTACTCGCTTTCTATTCATGGACGACAATGCAAGGCCACATCGTTCCCATGCTGTGAGAGCATTCCTTCAGAACAGAGCTATTACAACACTACATGGCCTGCAATGAGCCCCGATTTGAATCCCTTAGAACACATCTGGGACTTTCGTGTGCAAGCAAGGGATCCACCAGTCCAGAATGTGGCCGATTTGGAAGCTGCATTGCACGAGGAGTGGCAGAAGTTGCCTCTGGACCGTATCGGAAAGCTCACTGGTAGCATTAGGATGAGGGTTCAGCTGTCATCCGGACACGTGGTGGATATACTCGCTATCGACGTCAGACACTGCCATTGTGTTCAGGAGATCACAAGTTACATTTTTGTCAGTAATTACCGGCATTGTTTCATCATGGACCGTTCCAGCACCATACTTGTCGAGAGAACATTCTTCCACCAAAAACATTAGTGACAAATATGTGTAATTAAAATACTGCATATTTTCATCATTGTGTGGTCTTTCATTTGTCAATAGACCATTCTTTTCGCAGACAATCCCTTTGACCCTCTGAAAGATAGCATGAAAGTAATGACAGTTTCTATTAACACCACTGCAAAAAAAACAGGGAGTTCTTAATCAAGTTCCAGGTGTATATTTTAAATCAGAATGGACATTGCTTGCAAAAACATACCATTAAGCCGTGATATCATGTCACAGTAGCACTGTGTCTCTGTGTTTTGTTGTTAAAGGTTAATGATACGCTAATCATCAGTCAGTGGCTCATTGGTTAGAGCATTGGAATTTAAGGAGGAAGGTCGAAGGTGGTGTGAACATGAGTGGTGCGCGTACCTTCAACCGCTTGCATGTCTGCTTGTGTCCGGTTAGTAAGGTTGAGAGTGTGACAGTTGCTCGCAGCTGCTCGATGGTTTTCTATGGATAATCCGGCTTCCTCTGCCAGTCAAACTATCCGAGATGCATGATCATGACTGTTGAAAGTGTCGTTAAACCCTAATAAGTAAATAAATAATCAATCGTATGTCATAAACTTTTATTTGAAATCTATTTGTCCTGCAGAAACGAAATAGCTTTACCTATTAGATGTGGCACATAACCTTTTATACATATTTTTTGGCAGAAACGGCCACCCAATGGCTTGTGAGATCAAATAATCGTCTATCGTATTTTCGCTATTAACATTTCCTGCCTCCTAATTAGTCTGTGTGAAACACTCAGACTATTGTTTTTGTACGGTTTATTTTTCTTCTTTTTTTTCTTTTTTTTTTCTTATTCTCCTGATTTCTGTCGTCTCTTCACTTCCTTGTGCCTCCAACCGCTTGCGTGTCTGCTTGTGTCACAGTTTTCAAGTGGATATCTCTGCATTTATTTGTTGACATTTGTTCCAGCGTTTCTGTACCTGATGTAGACTCTTTTGATATGACTTTTAAAGGAATTTGTTAACAACTTCTGTACTTTTATGAGAAAACATCATGAAACATGTAGAAGATTTTTCCAATCTTGTTTCCAAATTCATTGCACTAGTTAGCCAGGATTATCTAACCCATTGTTCCAATTTAGTTTGGACTGTTAGATTCAGTTCACACCTAATTCACTGCTAATTGGAAATAGTTATTTCACACCCGATGTTACAAGAGACTGGTGTTCTAAATTGTGGACAATCAAAATGTGTTTGATCAGTTACACCTCAGATGATCTCAATTCCATTAACAAAACAATGAACCATATTAAGCATAGACCCAAAGCTAGTGTTTTCATAACCTTGAAAAAATAAAGGATATTGAAATCAGAGTTTTGTCATCCCATCAACAGATCACACAAAGTATACCAAATAGAAACTGTCAAATTACAACACAGACAGGCTGTCAAAAGACAAATGATTCTGGTGTGAATTTCAGTAACATTAGTTTAATCAACAAAGATACAGCTCATTAAAACCACCTCCAATATAATATTTTCATCGTTCAATGCCAGATCTGTGAGGAACAAAGTACCTGATTTGAACTTTGGATTACTTAATACAAGATCTGTTTCTGGAAAGGAACATGCTCTAAAGGACTTCATACTAGATAACAATATCAGTGTTTTGGCTCTAACATAAACGTGGTTGAAAGAAAATGATAGTGACAGTTTTTCCATTGACAACTATTACTACTGGGTTTCTCCATCTTACACAACTCACGTGGGAGTCGAGGTGGCGGTGTAGCAGTCATCCACAGTGATGCCCTAAACATAAAACAGCATCCTGATTTATACAAATCTCCGCCATCTTTTGAAATGATAGACTGCCTCATGTAGAACAACCGTTCACTTCGATTACTCGTAGTTTACCGACCGCCACCAACAAAAAGGAACAAACTTACATCAGCACAGTTTCTAAATGAATTTTCAGAATGTCTGTCCTTCTATGCCTTGTATGGATGTGATATAGCTATTGTTGGTGATTTCAACATCCATGTTGACAATTTAAATGACACCTTTGCCAAGCAATTATTTGAATCATTTGGCTATTCACAACTGGTCTCAAAACCTACCCACAAGAGAGGACACACTTTGGATCTAATTCTTGTTCGTCAAAGTAACAGCACGTCAGTAAAAAATGTCCATGTCACAGATCCAGTATTGTCTGATCACTATGCGGTCTTGGCTGAATTGACACTATCAACTTCAAAAATTCCTCCCAAGAAAATTACTTATCGAAAATAAAAATCCGTAAATATTGACGCCTTGAACATGGATATCAGTTCATCAATTCTGTGTTTGAATTATTTTTGTATGAGTCATGAATCATCTGAGCAATTGCTATCTTTATTTGAAGAAACTCTTAAGGGCATCGTGGCTGAACATGCACCACTCAAGTCAAAAATTATAACTCACAGGGAAGATGTTAGAGCTGCTAAACAACAGCGTCGCAGACTTGAGCGTCTTTACAATAAAACGAAGCTTCAGGTTCACCGGCAGATGTTCTGCCACCAAAAAAATACAACTAATAAGATCATCAAAAAGGCGAAGAAGGAGTACTACATTTCTCTTATAGAGGAGTCATCTAATACAAGGGTGCTGTTCTCGCTAACCAATAGTCTCCTTGGTAAAGAACAAAAAGTCATTCTCCCAGATCATCAAAATACTGAAGAAATTCTAGAAAAATTCAGCGATTATTTCATAACTAAAATTCAAGTAATTTTGGATAGTATACCATCATGTGAACCACCAGAGTTTGATCATCTTGACATAAAAAGTGATTTTTCTAATTTTCACTGTCTCAGAAGAAGACATTCGAAAATGATTTTATCATCATCCAATAAATGCAATGATCTAGATCAAATTCCAACATTCCTTTTGAAAGAGACAATTGATTATCTTCTTCCAGCCATAACATCTATTATATCTGCATCCCTTCGTGAGGGGTTTGTTCCAAACCCATTGAAAAAAGCACTTGTTACTCCACTCATCAAGAAACCATCTCTTGATCCTGACAACCTGAATAATTATCGACTAGTATCGAACCTATCTTTCCTGTCTAAATTGTTGGAAAGGGTTGTTGCTTTACAACTCAAAAATCATCTGCATGAAAATGATCGTTTGGAGCCTTTCCAGTCTGCATATAAAGCCAACCACAGTACAGACAACAGCCTTACTGTGAGTCAACAATGGCATTGTTAAATCAGTGTCTGGGGGTAAGGATGTACTAATTGTTCTCTTGGATTTGTCAGCAGCATTCGACACAGTCGCCGATGGTATTCTCATGCAGACATTGATACAGCATGACATATGTGGAACTGTCTTATCGTGGTTTGCATCATATCTAGAAGGTCGCATTCAACAAATATATATCATTAAGATCGGTTCAGAAAGCAGGACGTTAAAGTGTGGTGTTTCTCAGGGCTTAGTTCTTGGACCACTCTTGTTTACTCTGTACGCTTCTTCTCTTGGTCGCCTTCTTAAAAACATGGCGTATCATATCATCTGTATGCAGACGACACCCAACTGTACATCACATCCAACCCATCTGTTCCAAGTGACTCATTCACCGCAGTCAATAACATGGAAACTTGCATAAATCTCGTGCGGGAATGGATGATAGACTTTAAACTGAAAACGAATGACTCTAAAACTGAATTCTTAGTGATATCCGGGGTTCGCACGCCTACACCCTCTGTTACATCAATTCTGGTTGGAAACAACATCACTATGAAAAATGAATCGGCCAGGAATATTGGCCTGATTAGGGACTCAAATTTAAAACTAGACATCCATATCAATAAAATATTTCAAAAAAGCTACTGGCAGCTTCGTAATGTTGGAAGACTGCGACCTTATCTTAAGCAGTCGGCACTTGAAAAACTTGTGCACTCCTTCATCACCTCACAACTAGACTATTGTAATTCAGTGTTAGTGGGGCTATCCCAGTGCCTGATTCAGAAGCTTCAGAAAGTTCAGAATACTGCTGCTAGGATAATTACTGGTACCAAACGCTCTGAACACATAACACCTGTTTGAAGATAACTACATTGGATTCCAGTTAAACAGAGAATTGATTTCAAAATATTGATCTTGGTATTCAAATGTATCCACAAACTGGCTCCAGTTTACCTGCAAGAGCTCCTCACTGTATATAAACTATCACGCAGTCTCAGATCTAAAAACCAAATTCAACTAGTTGTACCTTTTAGCAGATCCTATCAGGCTCATGGTCGTGTGTTCTCCATCGTGGGTCCCAGCTTGTGGAATTCCCTGCCAATTAGTGTCAGAATTTCAGAAACTCTCGATATCTTCAAAAGAAATCTTAAAACTTTCCTATTTACTGAAGCATTCTCCTGAACCTCTCTAAGAGGCAACCAAAACAGATGTGACTCTTTATTTCAGAAAAGTGTATTTATTTCTGTCAAGCGTTTTAGAGCACTATTTGTAGTTTTACGCTCTAGAAAATCAATTATTATTATTATTATTGTCAGCACGATAACTCGAAAATGAATTGTCCTATCTCGCTGATTTTTGGCATGCTGATAGACAGTAACATGTTTTCGGCCATCTTCAGATACCTGATGCACTAGTGGTATCTACAGGGGTGTTTTGAAAGTGGATCGTGCCCATATCGCAGAAGTGGTATGACCCATGGACCTGGGACCAACACCAAAGGAATCGACACTCGATAGATGTTCAAAATATGGGTCAAGGTCACTGAAGTCACCCAGGGGTCACTGAGTGCATCTGTCAGGATTGCTGGAAATCACATTGTTTCACCTCTAATGCATTCCCAAAGCTCATATATGTATTTTTGCACTCAAAAACATGAGCGTGGCCAAATGTTTTGAATGTGGGTCAAGCTCATATCTCAAGCATGGTATGACGTATGGACGTGGGACCAACACCAAATGAGTCGGAACCGAATGGAATTTCAAAATATGGGCCAGGGTCAATATGGGTCAGGGTCACTGAGTGCATTTTTTAGAATTGCTGGAAATCACATTTTGGATCTCCTAATGCATTTCCTTGATCGAACCCTTTAAATGCTGTGCACATATATGCCTTTTCTGGTTTCTAGGAAAAATTTATCTCATTCCTAAATGAATATCTTTAAATACTGTTTACGAAAACCTATTTCTGATTTCTTTAAAGCTAGTTTATCCCCGAATATAAGCCTCCAAAGTATTCCAAATACATTCATAGATGGGGTGCGGTGACTCAGTAGGTAGAGGTGCAGGCTGCAAGCCAAGAGGCCCTTGGTTTGAATCTCAGCTGCGGCAACTGCGTTGTGTCCTTGGGCAAGACACTTCACCCCCATTGCCCACCTGGGGGCACAGTTGCATTGTGTACTAAGGCTTATTGCACGTCGATGATGCACTTGTCTTCAACCAATACTAACCCTGCTTGTGTGAAGTTAGTATGTTTGGGAGCCTGACTGTTGCTCTCCGTTGCTCGGTGGTTCTATCTGGGTACACCGACTTCCTCCACCCGAAAAACTGTCCGACACGAGGTGACCCTGGCAGGCGAAAGTGTCGGTAAACCCCCAAAAATAAATAACATTCACAGAAGGCATGCCTTGATGGTGTAGTTGGAATATTTCTGTCTTCTATGCACTGTTTGTCAACACGATAACCCGAATACAATCAATCCTATCTCAATATTTTTTGTTATACTAACAGGCTGCCACTAGTACATGGTCATCTATGATTTTGAGGCATATGGGGGCCTTGGGTGTGGCTCTAGAGGTTGAACGACGTTCACAGCTTCAACTTGTACTGGCAAATGAGTTCACTGAATCAATAGCCATTATTTAAAACAGAAGAGAATCTCTCAAAAACAAATTCTATGTGGAATGGGACACCTTTTCAGTGTACCTTCCAAGATAAGGTATTCTTAACCCGTTATTCACAGAAATTTCCATTCGATTTTCATTATTTTTCATTTTTTCTTGAAAAACATAGCTTATGACTCCTCATTGGAACGAGCTTGTTTTTAAAGGGTTAAAATGTAGTATTTAAAGGGAGTATTTTAACATTCTCAAGATCTTAATATGGATCCCAAAATTTTTATTTTATGCCATCGAGAATAATGATAACCCTTTCCGTTCTCACAATGTTGCCCTAAACACACAGGGGCAAGGATGGGACCTCGGTATTTTACCAATGCCAATAAGTCTTCAGATATGCCGTTGGGGGCCTTTAAGCCTTTTACGTCTATATTCCAACATTACTAAATTTCTTTTACTCGCAATATATTTTCCAGAGATACCATGTGCCTTAACATTTTCTAGCTAATATGAATATTTGCTATCATCTACAAATATGGCAGATCCTGAGTTGGTGGAGCCAATATTTGTAAAGTGGTTTATGCTCATACTTCAGGCTTGGTGCGGCCTATTGACATGGGAGCTACACCGAATGAGTTGAAACTTGCTAGAGGTTCGAAATGCGGTCCACCTCAATGTGGCCAAGAGAGGTCATTAAGTGCATATTTTTCAGAACTATTAGGAATTGTATTTAAAAACAAATAATGCAATTCTGAAGATTATACATGTATCTCATCATTCAAATAAGTGGCAGAGCCAGTAATGTCAATTTATGATTCCTTGATCGAACCCTTTAAATGCTGTGCACATATATGCCTTTTCTGGTTTCTAAGAAAAATTGTTCGGACTCCTGTATGAATATCTGTAAATACTCTTTACGAAAATCCATTCCGGTTTTGTTTAAAAATATTTTAGTCCCGAAAATAAACCTCC
This sequence comes from Pictodentalium vernedei, assembly GCA_031216915.1. Lineage (NCBI taxonomy): Eukaryota > Metazoa > Mollusca > Scaphopoda > Dentaliida > Dentaliidae > Pictodentalium > Pictodentalium vernedei. Next base: position 185,896,144 of record CM062293.1, read on the forward strand.
ATAAATTATTTTTCTAGAAAGTTTTTTTTCTGATACTTTAACCCTTTTCACACAGACTTGAATTTACTGGATGCAGTAAATTCTGTTTCTCTAGTTTATATCTTGTTTGCGCGAAATGTTTCTCTGAAAAACAAAACACAAAATTTGCTTTCCCCGAAAGGGTCCAAAACTCAATTTTGTATAAATAGTGTTCTATGTAAAGAGCCTGGTATTCAAATGATATCGTTTTTGTCACAGCCTGAAGAAAAAAATATCGAATAACTATCTTTTAATGCAAAATCGTTTCCAATGGTATATCCCATTTTGTGGATACATTTGGTGAAGAAGGCGCGTGTTTAAATGTGGTGTGCAGAGAGTTATTTATTTATTTATTGGTGTTTAAGGTCACATACTTATGCACAATGGCTAATCGTGACCGTGGCAGTTTTACGGGTGAAGGAAGCCGGAGTACCCGGAGAGAACCACCGAGCATCGCCAAGCAACTGTTAGCGCCTCAACATTCTAACTCTGTTCAAGCTCCGCTCAAGCAGGGTTACCGCGGTTGAAGACATATGCACCATCGACGTGCAGTACGCCTTAGTGCATGGTGTCATCGTGTCCCCATGTAGGCAGTCGGGATAAAGTGTCTTGCCCAAGGACACAACGCGGGTCGTCCCGGTCGGGGATCGAACTCGGAACCTCTAGCACAGAAGTCCCACTGAACCACCGCGCTCCCGTGCGCAGAGAGTAAGAGCTTCGAACGAAACTGCGCGATGAAACTGTAGGTTTCTGATACTTAAAAAGTAAGTGAAGTGCCTTACCCAAGAACAAATTATTCCCCTGATTCGAGATTCGATCGATAACAAGAAATTTAGCTCATTAAAACCCGCAGTCAATTTTTTCGATTAAATTTCAATCTTTCTCGTTTCTCGTTAAACAAAAATAATGTCGTTCCATACAGTTGTTGCCGCCACATCTTGTGTTATATTTGCAGCTGATGTCGTTGCTTTGCTTTAACTCCCAAACAGGGGCTCACAGGTTTGAGCATTGTTCTTCAGATCGAAAGGCCATAGGTTGGATCCTCACCCACGTAATCTGCGCTGTGTCCTTTGGAAAGACACAAAAAGACTTCAGCAATTTCTGTAGTTCAAAGCGAGAGCACGATAGCACCGTGTGCTAATGCCTACTGCATGTAGCTGGTGCACGTGCCTCAAGGTGACATGTAAGTAATGGGCAGTTCAGATTGAAAATAGGTGACACGTTATTTTCGATGGCGTCAGATTTCTGAAAAATGTTATAATTTTTCATTTTTTGGTGTTAAAAACTGCGAAACATTGTTCACAAATCCTGATGGACAGCAAAAAAGTAACATATTATTATTTTGTTTTGATTTTTGGCATTGAAAATAACCACTCATCTATTTTCAGACTATGGTTCTATTACTTTTGTACTACCTTAAACCGATGTTATCCCAACTTGTGTTGGGTAGTTAAGTTGGAGAGTCCGTGTATTTTGGTTTCCTCTACCAGTAAGATTGTTCGACACATTATGGCCTTGATTGTTAAAAAATAAATAAATGAATAAATAAATAAATAAATAAGTAGTGTTTTTGACCAAATCCACCTGACACTGTGAACAGGTATTGCCCTTCAAGTTCCTGTCCTTTCGTATTTCCCTTCCACATTTCGTTTCTTCGTCCATCTGGAAATTGTTTTGTAACTAGTCTCATGAGTCTTATTCCATTGCTTTGATGTATTGCATATATTGATAACCATGGCTCGAACCAAGTCATCAAGCCGCTGGTCAAAAGGAATTCGACGCTGTTATGGCCTGGAACCAGTCTAGCCTTTGAAATATCCTGTATAGATTCTCTCCTCTGAAATATTTCAGTTGGTCGGAAAAGCGAACCTACTATTCGCTTTTCCGACCAACTGAAATATTCCAGATGATTGAATGTAAAAACAATACCTATATTCTAAGGGGTTTTTTTTCGTGCAGAAATTATGCAAATTAGATGAACTTTGATTTATTCAGTGCTACTTATACACTGTAAGTGCACATGTCAATACGGCTCGGGCTAGAGGCTGTATTTATGAACCGTTCTTCACAAAACTTCTTGGGTAGCTTTGTTATCAGCTTGGGACAAGAACGAGTGTTTCTGGGTGCAGACCAAAATTCAAGATGGCTGCCATTTTGTACCGAAATGAGGTCCAATCAGTTTTTTGTCACAACTTCTACACAGCTCATATTTGTGAACTGATCTTCACGAAACTTCTTGGGTACCTTTGTTTTCACCTTGGGACAGGAATGAGTGTGTTTTGGGGTGCCTTTGTTATCACTGTGTTATGAGAACAAATATTTTGGGGTTCAGTCAGACCCACTCTGGGACTCGAAGATTTTTTTCTAGTTTAGCATCTGACTGTCACCCACCTTTACAATACTTTACCTATACATTTGTTACATGCAACGGTCAGTATTATGTACAGACCATTACAATACTTTATTTGTACCTTTATTATCAGGCCATTAACTAGATGTTTGTCATTGCTGTGTCACATACTATGCACGTACATGTCTTTGTCTTGACAAGTTGAGCTACAGTGTCATTGACACTTTCATTTAGATTTGCTGCAATCACATTTTTGGCCCCGTGCATTCCTTAAGTAATAAATAATGAAAAATATCCATTTGCTGATTCCTTTATATAAGATCTTTAATGATATACACAGAAGTTATTTCCATTTTCTTGAAAAAAATTATCTGAGTTCTGTATAAATGCTGTTTACAAAAACCTATTTCTGAATTCTTTAAAGATATTTTAGTCCGCAAAATAAGTCTCCATAAATTCTTTTTCTATGAAATGTAATTCTAATGCCTTCGCCATCTTCACACAGACTCAAATTTACTGGTTGCCGTAAATTCTGATTCTCTAGTTGGACAAAGACTTTGTGTTCGCAATTTAAATAGTCTCACATTTTTGTCGTATTACTGTGATATATGATATACTGAACAACAATGGCTGAATCTTGCATACATCGCTAGGCCGTGTCACCACTCACCTTTTATTTTCTAGAGATTGCCCTTCCAACTTTGATAACTGAACAAAAAGATTGTTGTATATTGACTTACCACAACGCAATTATTCTCACAGTTTTCATGAATTGCTCTGATATTTTATAAGTTGAACAACAAGGGCTGGAACTCGCACTTACCGTTAGGCTATATCGTTAGATACCTTTTTTGCTAGTTACTGTTCTTTGCAACTTAGACAACTGAATCAGGAGAGTTACTATATATTGACTTTTTATCTGCAAGTAGTCTCGCAGTTTCTATCGTATTGCCCTGATATTTTAGAAGTTGAACAACGACTAGAACTTTCGCATGAAGGAGAGTAGCTGTGAATTGAATTTATATCCGCAACTGGTATCACAGTATTAGTCGCATTGAATAGATATATTGTATATTAAACAACCATGGCTGGAACTTGCACATATCGTTAGACTATGTTGCTACATGCTATTGTTTGCAAGCCATGCCCCTTTTCAACTTAGATTATTCAACAAGAAGATCATTTGTATTTTGACGTTGTAGATGAAACTCATCTCAAGAGTTTCACTCTGATTTTATTTATATTTTTGTACTTTAGACAATAACGATTAGAACTTGCGTACATCGTTGTTGCTATTTTCAGATTTGAGGACTATGCTAAAGTATAGGAGGTGGCAGGGGTATCTTTTTGTTTCATCCTGAGATGACACGTCCTCTAGTTTTACCTAGAATATATACAATATGAAGCGTTTTCTTAAACCTCGGATAGTGGGAGTTGTTGTTATTGTTTAATTGTAGAAGCTGAAATAAATCAGTAGAGAAGAGTTGGCTGTTCTAACCAGGTCTTTTCATCATTATTAACTGGTAGAGTGCTAAATTATTTTTGGCCACCAAAATTTGTTCACATGTCTTTGCCTCGTTACGATTTATAGGAGCGTGCCTATAGACACTCTCCAATAAAGTTTAACAAGGCAAATCTTAACAGACTAAATAATATCACTTCAAAGACAATATGAAGCACAGCCAATGAATTTGAAGCCTTCAGGTTGCAGTACATGTACTTTGGAATAAATCCCAAATATGGACTTCCAGCACTCTACCAGTTAACACAATTCTCTTTTTCCAGGCTTTGCATACAGAGTAAGTGACAAACTGCAGAATTTTTTTAAAGCACACCTCTATTTAGTCGCACAAAGAACCTTGCATAAAATATGAAGACTTATAAACACTTTCTGCATTGTCTATTGCAATGAATGGTGTATCGAAGCCTGGTACACTTTGATGTATCCTAAAAGTTACTTATCAATGTCTGGCTGTTCGTGTTACCAGGCAGTGACTCGGGTGGACATGGCTGCTTTTCTCTTCAGCACTCTGCATAAAGACACAATGCAGCGTTTTTTTTTGGAGATATGTTTCTCGGTATATGGATTCTGTAGTGCTTTTCAAAAAAACTGTTGCTTGAGTAACACAGAATGATTTGTCGCCCATCGGTATACCACCGTCATGAACGTCAGCACCAAAGTCAAGACCCTGGCTAACAGTCTTGGACCGTTGAAAATACCTGCGGAATGTCCAAATTTCACAGCGTGCCTTGACAAGACCAAGATGACGAAGATCAAACGATCGTATTCCAATCTACAAAAGTTCTAGATTAGACAAACCCATCATCACCCTAACCCACACACAAATTGGTTGATAAACAGAGACAGCTCAAAGATGAGTGGGAAGGGTTTGACCTGTTGTGTGGTATTAACCTTCTAGTGAAACCGTCTAGTTGATCAAGTGCCTCTTTAGTAGAGATCATAATGTCAAAGAAGTTAGAATAGAATAAACAAGGGTATTTGCTATCTTGACTTTGTTGCACAGTTAAGCAAGGAAGACTGAATTTCTTCCAATCAAGTAATCTGCTCTGTTTATTTTGGGCATTATAGACCATGATTTCCAACAATTCAATAAATTTCTTTCGAATACACTTCCTTCCTCATTTTTACTTTTTAAACATGATTTAGAATTCTAAATCACAGTATCACTGGATCACCCTGGCCTTCTCCTCCCCCATACATACGATCTTTTCAATTAAAATCATAGACAAAAACTCTTTGAAGTCATGGATCAGGCTACAAATTGAATGTCGACGACGAAAATACTTCGATGTAACTCAGACCGGTGGCCTAGCCCCATTCTTACTGTATTTACTTGCACATCCCACCAAACCCTATGATGCTGCGTAGACGAGAAGTATTAGAGCGGTGGCGCGGGAGGGGGTCACAAAGTACAAAAACACCAATCATTCCCCAACCTAAACAGTCAATATACACATAGTTTTACGACGCATCAGTGGAGACATTGTATGGTCAAAGGGGATAAACCACAATTTACGCAGCCACAGATGTATATTTGATGGTATCTAACTTCATAAGCACGCCATCTCTGTTCCATTTCGTAAAGATATACTCAAAGCTATAACATATGTTCACAAATCGAAGATATTAATCGGACTCCCATTGATTAGTGCCACTCAATCCTCTATGTAGTGTATCATCTTTCAAGATAGCGGGATTTCACGTTTTTTGTTTCTCTTTTGCTTTATGTGACACGTGGATTTGATAAAGCTTGTAATGTGGAGATGTGTATATACAATGACAAACAGTTAAGTGGTTGTAATCTCCATGCTATGCCAAGCATCTGTTGCACATATCGCACAACTGATGTTCATGTACATGAATACCATATCTGATGATGGAAAATAAATACTGATCCGGATAGAGCAGTTTCAACGTAATAGACAATTATTTAACCTTTGAATCACCGCGTGAAACAAAGATAATAACTAAATGGCCCTACTAATTTCATTTTCCCATTGCTGATGCCGGCTGAAAGTGTTTAACATTGAGGCATCCAAAGTAAGGATTCATATCACCCAAAAGCAAAATAACGTAGGATGGTGTTATCCAACTTCCTTCCTTTTCGTTATTATGTCTAGCTTTCTGATAATTTTATTATATGACCATGTAATTTAACCGCTAAATATCACTACTGTTTGACGATCTTTTCATGGTTCCCGGAAAATCCACAATGTGAAATCCGATTCAGTATCACTATAGTATGACGGACTATTTACGGGTGCTTTCGAATTCGCATAAATTGCTGTTCCGGTCGCAGAGAGTGAGTACTTTACTCCGAGCTGGAATGGGTGCGCTCGAACGGCGGTCCAGGTTTTTTTTATCGTATTCATGATATTTTTTATCGTATTCATGCGCATCGGGGGATTCCCAGGACAGGAAGTGTGCACCTGTAACCAAAATAAGTGTAGTAAGTCCAATTTACCAAAAGAAGGTTGGGGGAATTGTTAATGCTAGCGTTGGCATGCGATATTGAACTATAAGTCATATAATAAACCTTTTATCGCTACTGTGAAGTGATCTGGGTTGTCGCATCATGTCTCGTTGAGGAGGTCAGATCACCGGATCGAACTCGCTGCCTGCGGCGATCTAACCTCCTCAACTCGACGTGAAACTACCACCCAGATCACTTCACTGTAGCGATAATATGTATGTATCAGGAAGTTATCATTGCTCTTAATATAATTGACTCTGTCATTGTATAACCCTGTAATATTTTGTAAATGAATTACATGATTCGGTTTACAGCACATTACATTATATTAACTTGGCAGTCTCGCAACATAACGCCGGTGCTAAAAATGCGAAAGTTACATTAAAATGGTAAATTGGAGGACTCCTGTTATGTACAATAGATCACTTTGTAAGGGTAAAACACTGACCTACAGTATCGGCTGAAATCATTTGCAGGGAACCCACAAGAACATTTCTGACATTTTTTCTGTTGTTGAAATCTGTAAAGCTTGGCATCATTTTTGGAAGCTCTCAATGAGGGCTTCTCAAAAATTATACCGAGTGTTGGAATTATCAACGTATAATATGGGATAAGAATGTTTCAGCGTACTAGTAGTGTGTGATTGAGCAGCTTTAATTGGGTACTTTTTCGTTTTGTTATAATATCGGTATGTACCTCACTCATCTTGGAGACAATTTTCTGTCTTGTCGTGGAGCTCTGTCCTACAAGATATAAAAGATTAAAAGCTTATATAGAATGATCTGAGGTCAAAGATGTCTTATTACTGAGGAATTCGGAAGGGATGCGTTTACTGAAGCAAAGGTGCACTGTAGTAAATCACTTGTGTCCGGACCAAGTGAACTAGAGTATCTGACCAGCCCGTTCATTGGATTAACATTGAAACTGATCACTGACCAAGCGCTCTAAAATATCTGCCTTTACTGCGGATGTTAGAAGCAAACAGTATATAAACAGCGTATTAGCACTAAAGCGTCCACGAAGTGCAGTTTTCACTCGAGCAATAATCAATGTTCTGTGAAAGGCCTGAAAACGTAGAAGCAACGTTTTACCCAATGGACCTCTGGAATCGAGACACCATATGGACCTTCCCATCATTCAGTGTATCCCCATACAGTAGAAATCAATATTCCACAGTATAAAAGTACCAGTTCAGTGCACGTTAAGTACTACATCAATCGCAGCATTTCCCATCGGGTGTATTTTCTTGAGAGAATTATAAAGTAGTACAACAGTTAAATTTTAATTTCAGTTTGACATTTCGCATCTGTACTCTCGTCCGGTAATTTGAATAAACCGGTACGCAATGACGACGATAACGTTTCGAATGTGCTTGAAATTATACGTGCGTGTTCGGAACCTCAGTGGGGGCCCCGTATATCTTTGTCACACGAGTTAATACAAAGGCCACAACAGGGTAAATTATACATTTAATATTCCTCGGTTTCTATCAAACCGTATATTTAGTTCCGCAGAAACAGCATGTAGCCGAAATGAACAAGCGTTCACTATTGACACATTCGTTTGATACAGTTTATCCATAGATGTGAGGACGTTGTTGACAGGATCTATGGTTCCTTTTGAGAACTTGCATTGGTGAAAAATTAATCAATAACTGCAACGCTATAACGGTTGACCCGATTCACGAGGAACACAGTAAACATTTCCATTAGAAACTTATTACAGCTAATCTCTTGGAATTGTTTCAGAACCTTGAAAACTGTTTTGCGACAATTTATGGTAATTTATTTTCAATTCAAATCACTGTCTTCTTCAGGGCTCATGAAAACTTTCAAACCACTCTTGTGGACGAGTTCATGACAAAAGTACTTGTTAAAACTAAAAAACCCAAACCAAACTACTTTAAGTAATATGTGCATACTCAAGAAATGGCCCTCTTATGTTGCGGCTATAAGTCAAGTACTGGCTTACTCTATTTGGATTATCGTACTGAAAAACGCCGTTTTATCGAAAAGTTGCAAGGGGGGCTGCGTTCGTATTTTGCCTCGTTCGGATATTGACCTAACTTTACACGTGTATTTTACCATCTTAGTTACGAACAAAAGTTCCGTCTTCAATTGACGGTCTAAAAGAACAATCGGCGATCTCCTTATCGTGACATATCTTCTTTGGGCGGCACCAGAATGAGGGAAAGGGCAAGGCATCCGTCCCTCTCCGCCGCCAGTCTTCCCAATCATGAAAAAATCAAAACCCGATGTCGAGAAATGGTCTAATCCTAGACTCGTGCTGGTTGAACATGAATAACAAGAACAATGTCGATGGTGAAGTAAAATGTGATTTTGCGAGTGGTTTAACATCAAAAGCTTTTTTTTAACAGTGAACTTCTTTTTACAAAATATAAAAACATGTATCTTGCCTGCTATTAGTCCGTCCGTCCGTCCGTCCGTCCGTCCGTCCGTCCGTCCGTCCGTCCGTCCGTCCGTCCGTCCGCCCGTCCGTCCGTCCGACCATACAAACCTATATTGATTAGCAATATGACACAATGAAAGATATGACACAGTGTTTCAGAGGGGACGAGCACGGTATCACATTTTGGATTTTGACGGCCAGCAAAATGGCCGACATTAGCCATTTTGTCCTGGCAGTTGCACTTTTGAAACAAGAACTTCCAAAACGGTGTTCAGATTTTGATTATTGTTGGTATCGAAAACGACTAGTGCAATACCCTTAACATAGTTTTCGGGTTTTTCTCCAGTGCATAAATTATGAAAATTAACCAGCCATCTTAGTTTATGCGTTAGTATGTTAGTCTACACAAACATATATTATGGATCAACGGATGAACGATTTGACACAATAGAAGACATGACAGACTGGGATTTTACATTTCATACACAGAACGACACATCCGTGTGAATGGTTTACTCGATATGACACGAGTGCCATCACGGAAGGATAAAACTCGAGGCCAGAGGACTCTCGTTTTATCCTTCCGCGCTGGCACAAGTGCCATATCGATTAACCCATTCACACGCTTGTGTCGTTCTGTGTTTATTACACGCCTTCACATCTATAAAAAAAAACAATTATTAGAAGGACACTCTGACAACTATCAACAAAAAGAACACATAGTATCGCCAACCAAATCTGCGAGGGGAATCCGTGTTACTATTTCCTGAGTTCCAATGTGTCCTGTGTGCCTACTGGCACATTGGAACTCAGGGGACGATTTTCAGTTATCGCTTGTGATTCAAATTGTAATTGCGTTGCGCGATTTGTAGAAAAATTCCAGTGATATTTTTTCCACATGGTTTAGTGTTGCTGCAGAAGGGGATTACATAGAATAGGCGTGTAATAAATTGATTTTCTGCATCATACATGAAGCTACACTCAAGAAACTTCTCCCCTGTCGTGGAGATCGTGATACTTAATTTTCTGATTTTCGACCTTTATCCAAATCATTTCCAGATTTTCGCGTTGTTTTTGATATTTTAATATCAACGCCTGTGTCAAGCCTCCCTATTTCAACTTTTGTAAATCTCATCTACAACAAAAACACATCTAAAAACTGTTACCAATCTGGGAAATTCTCAACGCATATGGCCGAATTGTCAGGTGACCTTTTTGACATCACAGTCACCGAAAATTAAGTCTTGTCCCATTTTCATGAAATTTTAGCACTTTATAGGGCTCGAAAAATTAAAATTAAAATTGTTTACGCTATTTTCTCTTTTATCACCCAAAACATACTTTTAGTGACGTCATTTCGAACGAATGACGTCTCTTTAGGAGTTTCCAGATCACCAAATTCGAAAATGACTTGTTACAAGTGCCGTCGCTTTGGGAGTTTCTGTATCACCAAATGCCAGTGTTTACAACTGCATCATGCTGTTCATGTTATAATTAGGCTTTCCCAAACCCCGTTTGGGAAAGACTCATGTTATTCTTCTTTTTCAAAATTTTGCTTCTCTATTTTTTTTTTTAGGCTCTTATTATTCTTCTTTTTCAAAAGTTTTCTTCTCTATTTTTTTTTTCTTTTTTTTCCTCCTCAAATTTTGTCTGCTGAACTGCTCAAAAACAAGCTGTACGATTTTAACCAAATTAGGCACACTTATGTGAAGTCCTAAAATCTAGTGAAATGCGGTATCGTCATGTCCGTGAAAACGCGTATTTTTAAAATATTCTGCCAAAACCGTCAAAATTTCACCATTTTTTAAATGTCTCAAAATTGTTTACGGGTTATTTAGCTCAAATTTTTCACACATTTAGAGCATAATATAATACACCACGAATACCACTCAAATCTTTCAACTGTGACCCCCATTGGCCAAAAATGACATGAATATAGATTTTTTCTTCAAAATTGACCAACTTCAAGAGCAAATTTCTCTAATTACAAGTTTGCTGTATCAATTATTTTGGTCTGCAACAATGACTGCGCAAGAAAGTTACTGTTTACTTTTTAATCTCAGCTTTAACCCTCAAGCACAATGAGGGTGGGAATAAGTGTACCGTTTGAAAATGCCAAAATTAGCCAACGTTGTTTGCTTTTTCTATCATTTTGGAAAGGGTTAATTTCAAACACTTTTCATGTACTTATTCACAATTGACTACCGAACATATTTGCTGTTATAAGTTTGGTTGTAAAGTTTAACCCTATCCCATTCTGGTTGCATAAAAGTAGGTACCGTAAAAAAATCCAATTTTTGCAGAATTTGGTAAGTTTAGGTGACGATTTTCTCCATTTTTAATTGATTGAGCTCTGAATGTTTCCCATAGCTGCATGCAGCAGTCACAGTATGACAAATTTTGTTCTATATGTTATTATTAAAAGTTTAATCCTTGGCAAATTTGAGACTTTCTATAAGGGTACTGTCGGAATAATTGTTATTTTCGCCAAAATTTACATGCAATTTCTCAGCACTGGAGCCATATTTTCTCAAAACGTTTCCCGTGAGAAGATATGACATTCATCCAAGAACAATTTTGCTGTTATATGTTTTATTCCAAGTTTTAACCCTCACCCGGCTGTCGCGCCTTGACTTGGAGTACCCTGAACTTGTATATGTTCATTGAAATACCAACATTCAAGATTCTGACACGTCTCTTATCAGACACTCAGTCTGTGGTTGGTGTTCACACATTTAGAGCATAATACGATACACTAAAATCACCACACAAATATTTTGAAATTAACCCCTATTGGCCACAAATGATAGGAATATAGCATTTTATCTTCGAGATTGACTAACTTCAAGCGCTAATTTCTCTAATTGCAATGTTGTAACAATTATTTTTGTATGCATAGATGCAACAATGCTTGCAGAAGAAAGTTACTGTTTAGTTTTTAATCTCATCTTTAACCCTCAGGCACACTGAGGGTAAGATTTCCATTCGTAAATGCTAAAATTAGCTAACTTCGGTTACATTTTTCTGTCATTTTGGAAAGGGTTACTTTTAGATACTTTGTTTGGCTACAGGTAGAGATGCTTAATGAGCAAATGCGCTGCTGTAAGTTATTTATTTATTTATTTATTTATTTATTTATTTATTTATTTATTTATTGGTGTTTAAGGTCACATACTTATGCATAATGGGTAGTCATGACCATGACAGTTTTACGGATGGGGGAAGCCGGAGGACCCGGAGAGAACCACCGAGCAATGACGAGCATGCAGCTGCCAGCTCCCCAACATCGTAACTCCGCACTGCAGCACAGGCAGGGTTAGATTGGTTGAGGACATGCGCACATCGACGTCCAGTACGCCTTAGTACGCGGCATCATCATGCCCCCATGTGGACAATCGGGGTTAAGTGCCTTGCCCAAGAACACAGCGCGGGAGTCTGAATCGATCGCTCAGACGGTCACACCCATCCGAGGATTAACCGTATTTTTAAAATATTCTGCCCAAACCGTCAAAATTTCACCATTTTTTAAATGTCTCAAAATTATTTACAGTTATTTAGCTCAAATTTTCCACACATTTAGAGCATAATATAATGCACCACGAATACCATTCAAATCTTTCAACTTTAACCCCCATTGGCCAAAAAATGACATGAATATAGATTTTTTCGTTAAAATTGAGCAATTTCAAGAGCAAATTTCTCTAATTACAAGGTTGTTGTATCAATTATTTTGGTATGGATAGATGCAACAATGATTGCGCAAAACAGTTACTGTTTACTTTTAATCTCAGATTTAACACTCAAGCACAATGAGGGCGGGAATAAGTTAATTTCAAACACTTTTCAAATGCCAAAATTAGCCAACTTTGTTTGCTTTTTCTATCATTTTGGAAAGGGTTAATTTCAAACACTTTTCATGTACTTATTCACAATTGACTACCAAGCATATTTGCTGTTATAAGTTTGGTTGTAAAGTTTAACCCTATCCCATTCTGGTTGCATAAAAGTAGGTACCGTCAAAAAAATCCAATTTGTGCAGAATTTGTAAGTTTAGGTGACGATTTTCTCCATTTTTAATTGATTGAGTTCTGAATGTATTCCATAGCTGCATGCAGCAGTCACAGTATGGCAAATTTTGTTCTGTATGTTATTATTAAAAGTTTAACCCTTGACAGATTTGAGACTTCCTATAAGGGTACTGTCGGAATAATTGTTATTTTTGCCAAAATTTATATGCAATTTCTCAGCACTGGAGCCATATTTTCTCAAAACGTTTCCCATGAGAAGATAGGACATTCATCCAAGAACAATTTTGCTGTTATATGTTTTATTCCAAGTTTTAACCCTCACGCAGTTGTCGTGCCTTGGAGTACCCTCAACTTGTACTTGTTCATTGAAATACCAAGATTCAAGATTCCGCCACGTCTCTTATCAGACACTCAGTCTGTGGTTGATGTTCACACATTTAGAGCATAATATGATACACTAAAATCGCCACACTAATATTTTGAAATTAATCCCTATTAGCCACAAATGATAGTAATATAGCATTTTATCTTCGAGATTGACTAACTTTAGGCGCTAATTTCTCTAATTGCAATGTTGTTGTAACAATTATTTTTGTATAGAGAGCTGCAACAATGCTTGCAGAAGGAAGTTACTGTTTAGTTTTTAATCTCATCTTTAATCCTCAGGCACATTGAGGGTAAGATTTCCATTCGTAAATGCTGAAATTAGCTAACTTCGGTTACATTTTCCTGTCATTTTGGAAACGGTAAATTTTAGATGCTTTGTTTTGCTATAGGTTGAGATGCTTATTGAACAAATCCGCTGCTGCAAGTTATGCTTTGGGCTTAACCCAACATATGCTTTGGCCACGTAAAGAATAGTATTGGCTGATAAAAATTGATTTTCAGTGAATTTTGCAAACATCTGTACTCATTTCCTCTAATTGCAAGGTTGTTATAGCAATTATTTTGGTATGGATAGATGTAACAATGATTGCAGAAGGAAGTTATTGTTTACTTTTTAATCTCAAGATTTAACCCCCAAGCAAAATGAGGGCATGAATAAGAGAACCGTGAGATAGCCAACTTTGGATGCTTTTTGTCTATCATTTTGGAAATGGATAATTTCAAGCACTTTACTTTGCTATATGTAGTCTGCATTTTCACATTGGAAAGTTGGGAAAGCCCTAATTTTTCCAACAAATTACAATTCTCTAGTTCATTATTAATGCTTGTGTGATAAGTGGTATAAATTAATGGAATATAAATTCATGTTTCTTGGACGACGACAGTTGTTAGAATTAAGCGGAGTGAAACAATTTATTTTCAACTTGAGGCGGAGGCTCAGTGAGGTCGAGGAGTACTAAACTTGTGGAAATATAATTGATTGAAGTCATAACTCATATTCAGGATTCACTAAAGTGGTGAACAACACGTGAGTTTTTAATATTTCTGATTCTTTTGAATTCATTGTTTGCAGTTAAAATTGAAAACACACCCACTGAAGATGACATATTTGTTGGTAAGTTTGCGTCTATCGGTGACGAAAAAAAGTTAAACGGACACGGCGCCAGCGTTTGGTGTTGAGAAATTCCAACCAGAGCGGGCGTAATCGACGCTGATCAATGGAAGTGGAGCTTATATTTTCTTTGTTCTCTTGTCTCCAGGGAAGAACGTTCCGATAGTACCTGTGTTTTGCCCGAAAACTCCAGTACTATGACTTTTAGAAGGTGTCAAATTAACCAATCACGGCTGATGTTACAAACGTGAGGCATAATAAAATAATATAACGGGCTGCAAAAGGAATAGTGTAGGGCGTTAACTGCCATATTTTTTCAACATTGTCGGCAAACATTTAACCTTATGACGTTAATGTTGATGGAGAGTCGGAAAACGTCAAATAATAATTTCACTGCAAAAAGATGCACTCATCATGCCAAATAACAAGTTGAAAATATTTTAGGAACTTTAAGTACTCAGCATCTCGAATAAAAAGTTGAAAATATTTTGAGAATCCGCCTTCAAATACCTAAGATATGATGTCAATTCCGACAGGAATCACCCCCACCCTTTTGGTGACAGCCCTACCCCCAAATCCACATAACATAGCACTATCATAATATCGCAGGTGGCAAAAGGAATGGTTGAGCGCGTTAATTTCCACATTTTCAACATTGTCGGAAAATAGTTAACGCTCTGACGTTAATGGCGATCGAGGGTCGAAAAACGTCAAACTGAAGTTGAACTGCGTAAGTTGAATTCAAGGGAACTTATAGTGCTCATCATCCCGAATAACAAGTTGAAAAAAGTTTCAAAGTCCGATTCCAAATACCGGAGATGTGACATCAATTCCTACAGCAGTTACCCCCTCCTTTTGGTGACAGGACTATCCCCGAAACTGCATAACACAGCAATATAATATATAATATATCGCAGGTGGCAAAAGGAAAGGTAGGGGACGTCAATTGTCACATTTTTTTCAACATTGTCGGAAAATAGTTAACGCTAAAGCTTTAATAGTGATCGAGGGTCGAAAAACATCAAATTGAAAGTGCACTGCATCAGTCGAAATCAGCAGAACATATAGCACTCACCATCCCAAATAACAAGTAGAAAACATTTTGAAAATTCGCCTTCAAATGGCGGAAATAGGACGTCAGTTCCGTGAAATATTATCACCTGCCATTTGGTGACAGCCCTATCCCCCAAACCACATAACATAGTACTATAATAATGTCACAGGAAGCAAGATGAATAGTTGCGCACGTACATTAGCACATTGTTTCACATTATCAGAAAACAATTAACGACATGACGTTAATGGCGATCAAGGGTCGCAAATCGCAAAAATTAAATTTTACCTCATGCAGTTGAAATTAAATGACAATTTGATATTCACGCCTTCCATTCTACGAAGCATGACCGCCGTTGGCCGTGTTTCGTTGAATGACTTCTGGAAACTCGGTTTGCGATTTCAAAATAAACTAATTATAATCGTCTCGGTCGGAACTAAAAGATCTACGGCGACTATATGATCCCACTTCAAACACTGCCCTCTTCACTCTGAACACCCGATAACTTCTATCTGTTACCCCATCTGTTGCATGGTCCTATCAACCCAGTGACTGGCTTCCGCTATATGTCACTAATACTATCTTCTTCCATTTCCACACTACTGCTGATTTGTATCATGACAACCATTGTTTGTCCTTTAATCGGATTCCTCCACTGCAACCTTTGCCCAGTGCAATAGTTTACTCTAATTTTATAGTCTACTGCCAGTATGGCAGCCTGCCTAATGATCGAGTACCACCACTGTCCTCTTTCCTTAGCATGGATACCTATCACTACCCTAAAGTAGTACTGGAGCATAGCAACTACCATTAACCTTTACCACAAGGCTTCGACTACTGGTGAATACCACTACCTTCTCACGATCAGCTTCAACCTATCTTACCTTCTACTGCTAGGCTACGCTCACTATAGTTTCAGACACCACTGCTTTCTATCACTACACTACCAGCCTCTACGAATCCCGCTCCT
This sequence comes from Pictodentalium vernedei, assembly GCA_031216915.1. Classification (NCBI taxonomy): domain Eukaryota; kingdom Metazoa; phylum Mollusca; class Scaphopoda; order Dentaliida; family Dentaliidae; genus Pictodentalium; species Pictodentalium vernedei. Next base: position 185,912,466 of record CM062293.1, read on the forward strand.
ACCACTACAAGTTCTATAACTGGTATACACTGTTGATAATTAGACTGATCTCCCACTCTAAAGCTTATAAGTGACATGAGCTAAAGTGAAACAAGAGCAATGCTCATTTGAATAAATGCCCTTGAGACTCTTTGACCCATTTCTGAAAAAGGGATTCTATATCCAGATAACAGAAAGTAATTCTGCAAAGCAATATCCACTAGGCGCCCATGATTTATAGATTTATATTCTACCGCTACCAGTTCCGTAATTGGCTCTTATCGCTTCTCTACTACTACTATGATCCCAGTCCAAATCACAATATAATTGTGCCTGGCGCCCACTACTACTATTGTCTCTGGCCTCTTCTATGCTCGGTTCTATGAAACTATTAATAGACTAATATCGTGTGTTTACCTAAGCACCTTGTAGAATGCCGATGCAACGGAACGGGGATGGTGATTTCGTCAAGAGAGCTAAAGAATAACACGAGCAATTACTCATGGGGGGTAAATGCTTTTGTGTCTCTTCAATTAGTCTGAGAAATAAGGAAGTGTTAGATCATAACAAGGGGAGCCGAGAAACGTGGATGGTGACTTTGTCAAATGACCTAAACAACATTAGGGACATTTGCTCCCAAGAGTAAATGCCCGTATGGCTCTTTGAATCATCTTCGAAATAACCGGATATCACAGTGTAGTGGAGGTGGCTATCGTAATCACCCTGGAATAAGAGGAAATGAGCGAAGGAAGCATTTACTCCAAATGTTCATGTTGTGTTTCGGCCCATGTGGATATTTAAGGATACTTTTGCTCTGAATTATGTTCTATCTGTGTATACTTATTTGAGGATAATTATCTGTGGATAACTTAAGACTTAGTGATGTACTTTATGAGGATTCTTATTTCAGGATACTTATTTCAAGAAATTTCTCCCCAGATAATCATCCTCTGACAACTAAAACACGTTTGTGCACGAAGCTTTTTGCAAATAACCCGCTGTGTCTCATCTGTAAAAAACTGTCATAAATCTGATATATGGCAGTGACATGCAACTGTTTTTGTTTACAGTCAAACTCCAAGCAAGCAGCCTTAGCAGACTGAACAGCCACATCTGCTGTCTGATACGGGTGACTCTGATCTTCGAATCGTAAACCCACATCATGGATTCTCTGAACAGTGGTTTATGGAATATTGTGATGATTTCAAGTGACACAGATATTTTCGTAGGACTCCTGTACTCGGTAGATTTTAACATCCGTAGGTTACAACAACTATGGGTTAGATTTGGGTTACTACAGACCACACGTTACATACCACTGCATATACTTGCACGGATCAGCGATCTGTCATTATGTAAAGTTACGTCTCACTTCATAGTCCCAGAAGGGGTGAAAACCCACCCTGGAAATGAACTTATTATGAATATGATATCATTCCATGGTGTTCTTTCTTGGTCACTCACAAATAAGTAAATTATCAATAAATATCACACAAACCAGCAAGTCATTTCCGAAATCTAAATTTAAAAATACTCATAATCCTATCGATAAACTTGCTTTTTGTTCGAAATATTTTTATTCGGATATTCACGAGAAAGATATCCATACATTTCGACTTCTCCTTCATTGAGTGGCCAATTTACAAAAGACAAAACCATTGAATCAACAGCTTGCCGCCGCAGTCTATATTGATATTACCAGATCAATAAATGTGATGTATTTAGGTCAGTAAGTCTGAAAGTTGTCCTCTAGTGGTGATGGTGGTGGGGACGGGGGTGTTAAAAGATGTTTCTCCTTAGAACTTATGAGAATCTTCATGCAATAGCGTGACATTTCGCGGTGTTGGAAATAAACTATCCATTCTATATATGGTAAATAACGGAAATAAAAAGAGATGACTCTGACAGTAGAGGTCAAACGCTATAGAAAACACACGTGTTTGTACTTCAGTCTGTCCGCAGCGGTTAATTGTTTAGGCGGTATGCGGTCTGAGGGCAAGCATATTCAGGCATCTGAATAAGCGGTTGTCTTCCCCGTTCTCGTCAACAGATCAAATGTAGAGGAAATGAACTCAATGGCTTATAAAAATACTTAGTCGTGTCAGTTTGCGATGATAAATAATTAGTGACTGAGAATTGGCATTTTCACATTCAATGACGGAATGTAATTGCACTGTTATTTCCTAGTGGACATCTGGCGAAAATGTATATAAATCAATGATAAGACCACAAAAATAGTAATTTGTTCGATACGTTTTTAGAAACTGTCGTGCAATTTCGGAACAGTAATCAAATTTACTCTTTGATATTATGCTTTTCCAGTACTTTATCAATAGCGAACCCAGCATAACAATGGTTATTTATTTCTCGAATAATTACACAATGATAATTGGCAGTATCACTGAAAATCAATACTGTTACCCATCACAATCATCGATTTGTTCAAGACCCCATGCCAAGTACGTAACACAAATGATCAGTATCTGCATTGTAATTCAGGTTGTCGATTTATTCCAGATGACTTTTAGTAATATTGACATAGGTGCCTTTGGTGCAATTTTCAGAAGACTTATTTTTTGAAGAATGTGCGCATATATGACTGCAAAAATCGTATTAAGATCTAATGTGACAGGATCGGCTTACTGACCATCTAATCATATGCTAATATGGCAACCACAATCAACAAAATATGTCCTTTGAATAGGCAGAGGTGATTCCCATACAATAAAGGGATATTTACTAATCTGTCCATAGAGATAACTACAACCCGCTAAGGGTAGAGACACAATCAATGTATATACCATTTTGTTAGATGTGAACTCTTCAAAAGATCTAATATGGGAAGGTTCCTTACAATTAAGAAACAACCACAGTCAATGAATATTTGTGAAACGCTGATAGACACTTTTTAAAACATTTAGCAATTGTTCAAGAATAAACGTTAGCCTTGTACGATCTGAAAGTTATAATTCTACAGTAGCATGAAATTTAAATAAGTGATCATCACAGTACCAAGGACAGTCGATTCGAATGTTGTTTTTAACAAACAGTGTTGACCCCTAATCCTAGCGATCGTGACAATGTGGCGTATTTTATTACGATGTTCTGCATCTTCTAACATACGCAGATGAACACTATCATCTGATTAATTTCTGCGGGGTCTCAGATAGTTCTTTACAATTACTTAGAAGTTCTTTACAATTAATTAGATAATATAGTTACAACCATGTTAGAAATTTCAATAAACTTCATCCCATACACGAATGTATATGTGAAGGTCCTCCATATATGGTAAAAATGCGTTACAGTTTAAGGGTTAAGCATAATCCTATTCTTTCCAAGATCATTTATTCTTTTGGACGTAAATACCATCGTTATTACTGAGAACAGTGCCAAACGTCGTGCGTTCAAAACAGAAAACAATTTAGTCATAATTGATAACATATGAAGTTTGGTGCGATGAGAATAAAATTTGTATTATGTTCTGTTATGTTATCTAATAAAGGTTTTATCATTTTATTCCTCCAAGTTCATTGTAATTGTTAGATCAATGCAAGGATGACCCAGTCAGATAATGGTAGTCGAGTTCGGTGCACACACGTGATTTCCTCGGGCAGTAATTCAGTCTTTTTGAGTTGGTTCCAATATAACACACAGTGATAACGCTTTATTTGTAGAGGTTTAAGCTGCTAAAGCTCGACTCCAAATACCAAAGAACATAAATCCTGTAGTATTTCCGTCAACACGTATGAACCGATATTTTCGATCGTGTTTACGAAATAGACACATGAAAGTTGTATTCAGATTATTCTTGGCAGACTTATTGTATGCTGTCATGTTTAGTAGGTAGTAACTCCGTTCATTATTCGTGAAACTGTGGTTGCCATGCCAAACATTGTCCCAAAGGAGTGTACTTTTCCATCGCCGTCACAGTCAATGTATTTCGCCCTAGCAGATAAGTGTTGCGTATTGTAATAGAAATCCAGAAGTTTCCGTTCCTGGATTCAAAATAAAATGCAAATAAGAATTAAACACATCATTTTTCAGCCATAGATAGGGAGGCATCTTAAATCCGGATTGTCCGTCCGTCCGGCCGGCCGGCCGTCCGTCTGCCTGTATGTCCGGCTTTATTTGTCCGTCCGGAGCCATAACTCTATAATGCTGTAGTGGATTTCCATGAAACTTTACACGAGGATAAAGACCAATGGAAGGTCTTTTGAAAAAACACCGTGCTGTAGTGGCAAAGGTCAAGGTCACAAGAATGGGAAAACTTAATTCTCTTACAGACTGTATTTGTCCATACGGAACCCTAATTCTATAATGATTGGCTAACAAATTGCCGTTTGCTTGCACACTTTCGTCTTTAACAATCCCCGTGTGCAGGGTTTCATTGTTTAAAAGGTTAATCTATATCAGTTAACCCTTTATCCCCTTTATAACCCTTTTTTAAAACAAATAAATTAAATTCCACTCATGGGGGGAAAATGTTATCTCTATTTTGCAATAAAACCATTCAGATATCGTTCTCAAAAAACTTGCATATTACAGTACAAGTCGAAATAAGCTGTAACATAAAGAAAATGATGTTAGTTGTTGGTATAAGTGTAGGAAGAGAAAGATATATTGTTTATAGTGGTTATCCTACAACTCTATTTTGACTTGCACTGTATGCCAATTCAAGTGTCATCCATATGTGTATGATTCTGTTGAGAAAGTTCCAACATATTAGTGGCTGAATTTACCTTTTTTCCATAAGGTCAATACAGCATTTGGTTGCTATGTTCGGGGGTATTTTATTAAATTCGAAACCTTATAGACTATAGTGAGCACCAAATTCAACACAAACCTTTTCATTCCAGTATTATAGGCCGTTTGATCATAGTTAGGAGGCATCCGTGGCCGGGCGGTCAGCGGTAGTCTTGTTCTTTCATGTACGTTATAATCTTCCTCGACCCCGCTTGGGGGTAAACAAAACATGTTTCTTCTTTCAGAAATAGATTAGAGAGTTTTCTAGTGAATGAGGTATATGTTACCTTCTTGACAGAGTTCTTGGCTACTCCGACTATTTAACATTTACATTTTGAACTGTCTGCATTCACCTAAATTCAGCCGATTACGTTATCTATTTGGTTATTTTGTATATTTGTAATATATATAGTATAATTCTCACACAGGTGTGAGACTATAGTTTTTTCAAGTTTTGTTCATTTGCCTTGTCGTTGCAAGTGAACGCAGTAATTCGATACTTACCTATCAAAATTCTTATTAGCTCACCTGACTGAAAGTCAGGGTGAGCTTTTCTGATCACTTTTCGTCCGTCGTCCGTCGTCCGTCGTCCGGCGTCCGTCGTCCGTCGTCCGTCGTCCGGCGTGAAGGTGGTGTTTGGGTCTTTTTCTTCCAAACCACTGGCCGCATGTTAATGAAATTTCATGTGAGTAGGGGTTATATAGCGGCATTTTGATTTTTGGGCAAATTAGGTTTCGGCTCATATTGAGCAGAGGGGTGGGGCAAAAATGCTCCAATTCTTAAAAAATCTTCTTCTCAAGAACCAGCAATAGCAGAGACTTGATATTTGGTATGCAGCTTCCTTTTGAGGTGTAGACTCAAGTTTGTTCAAGAGAAGTTTGTAGGTCTATACTTGGCGATGTTATGGGAGGAGCAAAAATTTTGGCCCCACCCCAAATTTCTATTTTTTAAACCGAGAGGCCAATTTGAACCAAATTTTATGTGAGGGCTTATTGGGTCATAAGTACCTAATTTATGCAGAAATTTTTTTTCCTGTAGCCCCGTGGGAACCACAGGAGCTAAAAATAGAAAAAAATTAAAACGCCTATATCTCAAAAACTGCACGGCACTGAGAATTTTTATTTGGTGTGCAGCTTCCTTGGGACCAACAGAAAGGATTGGTAAAAAAAAATTGCCATCGGTTTTATCATAGGGTACAGTTTCGGGACTTTGAAAAAGTGCTGAGTCAGCACTTTTTAACACTGTAGGCAATGGGAAAAACATTAAAAAATCTTCTTCTCCAGATCCAGCAGGCAGAATCTTTTGATATTTGGTATGCAACATTGTAGGGTGGATCTGATTCAAGTTTGTTCAAATCGGCCCCCTGGGTTCATATTTGGGCTCAGTATAGGAGCCCGATTTCGAACTTAGTGCATTTCAGGCAAATTTCTTAAAAAATCTTCTTCTCCAGATCCAGCAGGCAGAATCTTTTGATATTTGGTATGCAACATTGTGGGGTGGATCTGATTCAAGTTTGCTCAAATCGGCTCCCTGGATTCATATTTGGGCTCACTATAAAAGCCCGAATTCGATCTTAGTGCATTTCAGGCAAATTTCTTAAAAAATCTTCTTCAGATCGAGCAGGCAGAATCTTTTGATATTTGGCATGCAACATTGTGGGGTGGATCTGATTCAAGTTTGTTCAAATCGGCCACCTGGGTTTATATTTGGGCTCAGTATAGAAGCTCGAATTCGAACTTAGTGCATTTCAGGCAAATTTCTTAAAAAATCTTCTTCTCCAGATCCAGCAGGCAGAATCTTTGGATATTTGGTATGCAACATTGTGGGGTGGATCTGATTCAAGTTTGTTCAAATCGGCCCCCTGGATTCATATTTGGGCTCACTATAGAAGCCCAAATTCGAACTTAGTGCATTTCAGGCAAATTTCTTTAAAAATCTTCTTCTCCAGATCCAGCAGGCAGAATCTTTTGTTATTTGTTATGCAACATTGTGGGGTGGATCTGATTCAAGTTTGTTCAAATTGGCCCCCTGGATTCATATTTGGGCTCACTATAGAAGCCCGAATTCGAAGTTAATGCATTTCAGGCAAATTTCTTTGAAAATTTTCTTTTCAAGATCCAGCAGGCAGAATCTTTTGATATTTGGTATGCACCATGCTTAGGGGGTGAGATTCAAGTTTGTTCAAGCCAAGTCCCTTGGTCCATATCTGGGCTCACTGTGGGAGCTTGAATTGTAACTTAGTTCAAAATGAGGAATTTTCTTTAAAAATCTTCTCAAGATCCAGCAGGCAGAATCTTTTGATATTTGGTATGCACCATGCTTAGGGAGTGAGATTCAACTTTGTTCAAGCCAAGTCCCTAGGTCCATATTTGGACTCACTGTGGGAGCCCGAATTATAACTTAGTTCAATATGAGGAATCTTCTTTAAAAATCTTCTATTTTTTTTTTTAGATCCACTGGTCAGAATCTTTGGATATTTGGTATAAGCTTTTCTTAGGAGGATCAGATGCAACTTGTTGAAATCAATTCTCTGGGTTGATATTTAGGCTACAATGTCAGGTGAGCGCCCTCAGGCCCCTTGGGGCCTCTTGTTTCTTTTCTTCTCTCTTTCTGAAGAACAATGTCCCTTAACTGTAAAATATAATGATTCTCGAGGTCTTCAAAAAAAAAAAAAGAATCCCGAGAGTGTCACGAGGCATGCTTACACCCACAGCATACAACTTACTAAAGAAATTTACAAAGTCTGTTTTCATTGTTTAGCATCAAATATTTTGTATCGGTCTGGCAAATAAATTAATTGTGTTGGTATAACTGATCAGCAAATACATTAGGATATTGTACAGGGATGAAGTGTAATCACCAAGATTTTTCATATTAGTAGTTGATAAGACACAAGCTGATTTTACTTGCCGATTTACAGGTGTGTTCGGTATGTATCGCTTTGTGCAATCGAAAACGAATAAATCGATGTGCCAGGAGAATGCTGCCCAGAATTAGTAGGAATATAATCTGTTGTCAGAATACTGAAATAGTGACGGCTATTCACTTTATGGAGACCAGGATATATTCATTTTGCGTTTAAAGATAAATGAACCTCATTTTTCTCTTTCATGTTAAATACAAGAGTAACACCGCCACCATTCATTAACATTTCCAGAGAAGTATAAGCGATTGAATATTTAGTGCGACAAAAGATGATTTAGTTTAAACAATATTTATTGAATAATTGTTAAGTATATACACTTCACAAGAACAGTTAACAAGAAAGATCTGAGTAACACAAGATACAGTAGTATACACGAAACAGGTGAAAACTAGATGAATGCTTATTTTGTAAGAGAGGGATTCGACAGAAAGCTTAAAGCTTATGTAAGTCGTCCTCCCTGAAAAAAATATAAAATTACTCCTGTAGGTGAATAAAATTACTCCTGTAGGAGTAAAAAAGATGATTTTAACGAGTTCATTTATTGTCTTGTTGACAGAAGCAGAAGTTAGTGTAGTACACTTACACTGAAAATAAGACAATGCAACCCATTTGTCAGACTCGTTTTATCTTCATCTCACGTTGACGGTTCCCTGTGAATTAACTTATTTTCTGCAAAAAGACCTTTAACAATTCAGTTTCAGCATAAGATTTACACAGTTTTAAAGGAAATCTACCCGTCTAATAAAACAATACTTTTTACACCCTATGAATGGATTACAGTCATTTTACTCAATAGTGAGAGGCATGTATTTAAAATTAGGAAGGGCAGGTTTCAGACATATATGATATGATAGGGTACTTTGCTTCTGAACAAACGATGTTTTTAATATCTTCATTGTGTTCATAGTAAATAACGAACAACAACATGTCTTGTCTGTATCCTTTGCAAGCGTTCTAAGTCGTGTATTATTCTGTCGGTTACATCAGTAGACCCTACCCTTCAAAGAAGAACAATTTAGCAGGCTTTCAATATTTCCCTGCAAACCAAAGACCTATAACCCCTCTCACAATGGAGACATTCCATTGCTGGTCAACCTTTCATCTTTAACCCCATTTTTATCGAAACTGTCTACACACGACAGGAAAGCTTCAATTTCACGAAACGTACACACTATAAGCGAAGAACAGAAGGCTGAAGAGACTCCAGTGATGACATTGTGAATTCAAAAATGAACTTATATGGACATGTGAAAAGACAAAATGTCGTAATTGGGATATGTTCCTTCCTCAAACATTACCTCGTCTGTATTACCAGCCGTTTCTCTTTTATTTTGTTTTCAAACATGTTACAAAATCACTTCTCCCCGTTTGGCATTATAGTGTACAAGGCATACTTTGTAGGTGAGGGGCGGGAGGGGGGGTATTTATTTTTTTGGGGGAGTACATTTAGATTTCAATCTCAGTGGTTAGGTTTTTCCGGCGAACAACTGGATAAATCCCTCTTTTCACCTACCCGACGTCTTATGGTGAGAATCAGAATAAACCGAGGGGGACCAAATGGTAAAAAGGAAGTGCATGACAGTTTCGTAATGTTTAGTCAATGAGAGTTTCTACAATATCCGTGATCCATCAAATGCAAGTTAAAAGTGTCTCTTGTAAAGACATTTAGTAACCAGTCATCATAGTATAGAAGAAAACGATTTGAGAATACTACCTTTTACATGCCGAATATATTAATATTGGTGGATTACAGTAAACTGTGGGTATTATGAACACGTAATTAAGAGTGGAACATTACATGCACAACCCATTGTACTAGAAGCCACAAGATTATCATTTAAACCGTTATGCATAATGTTTTGTGTCATTGAAATTTTTCCATCCATTGATATGGCGACAAAACAAACAAGAAGTGGGCAGAATGTTCAATAATAATATAATACTACAGCTCCTTGGACTGTAATTATATTATTACCGTATTTCTCTTCCTGTATTCAATAGAGCCTCCTACTTTGCCGGAGGGGCGCGGTGGCTCAGTGGTAGACTGTTGGACTTCTATGCTAGAGGCCCCGAGCTCGATTCCCGTCCGGGACGACTCGCGTTGCCTACATGGGGGCGCGATGACGCCGTGTACTAAGGCGTACTGCACGTCGATGGTGCACATGTCTTCAACCACTGTAACCCTACCTGAGCGAAGAGTTAGAATGTTGAGGAGCTGACAGTTGCTCGTCGATGTTCGGTGGTTCTCTTCGGGTACTCTGACTTCCTCCACCCGTAAAACTGTCACGGTCACGATTAGCCATTGTGCATACGTATGTGACCTTAAACATCAATAAATAATAATAATAGTAATCCTATTATGCCGTTAATAACATTCGGTAGATAGATAGAACTCAGGACCCCAAAGTTGAAAGTGTGAAGATCGCAGTGATTGTCCATCAAAGTGAAATTTCAATATCAAACCTATGACCTTTTCATGTAATTATTCACACATTTACCAGTTCGTGGTCTCTACCCATCATGCCCGTATATAATATAAATGACAGATAACAAATACCCAAAGGACTAACTGATATGAGGAGCTAACGCACGCACGCACGCACGCACGCACGCACGCACGCACGCACGCACGCACGCACGCACGCACGCACGCACGCACGCACGCACGCACGCACGCACTCTCACTCCTCTCCCCTCAAACAGACACACACACACACACACACACACACACACACACACACACACACACACACACACACACACACACACACACACACACACACACACACACACACACACACACACACACACACAGAGTCTTGTTTTCCCTACATACCGAGGTACCCCATTGTCTGTCCTTTGTGTGGACTAACGGTTTCAACCTCGTTTTGCCGGTACAGTTCTGGGAAAACAACCGAGGTAAAGGGTTTCTTTTGTCTTTTGTACCTCGGTAAGGCGAAACACGCAAACTCTTTTGTCTAGTTACCTCGTCAAGTTGGTAAGACAAACGCACACACACACACACACACACTGAGGCCATCCACAGCACTTTCGTCGTACTGTAGCCGAAAGGAAGATGAAAGGAAGATGAACCAAGTAATCATGAGGACTTCATCTAAAAAGCTAGATTCCAGCCATCGTTTTTTGACGGTGTGCAATGGTCTAGTGGTTTAGACGCTGGACTCCTGATTGCCAGGCGGTGTTGCCGAGGGTTCGAATCCCGGCGGGGGAACAGAAACCAACATTCAAAATTCCTCTAAAACATGATTGTGTCATTTGAAAAAAACACACACAAGCCCGTGCCAGTCTTCGTCTGAGGCCATCCACAGCACTTTCGTCGTACTGTAGCCAGCGCGTTCCACACTTTCATGCTGCTGCCGAAAGGAAGATGAACCAAGTAATCATGAGGACTTCATCTAAAAAGCTAGATTCCAGCCATCGTTTTTTGACGGTGTGCAATGGTCTAGTGGTTTAGACGCTGGACCCCTGATTGCCAGGCGGTGTTGCCGAGGGTTCGAATCCCGGCGGGGGATCAGAAACCAACATTCAAAATTCCTCTAAAACACGATTGTGTCATTTAAAAAAATACACACAAGCCCGTGCCAGTCTTCGTCTGAGGCCATCCACAGCACTTTCGTCGTACTGTAGCCAGCGCGTTCCACACTTTCATGCTGCTGCCGAAAGGAAGATGAACCAAGTAATCATGAGGACTTCATCTAAAATGCTAGATTCCAGCCATCGTTTTTTGACGGTGTGCAATGGTCTAGTGGTTTAGACGCTGGACTCCTGATTGCCAGGCGGTGTTGCCGAGGGTTCGAATCCCGGCGGGGGATCAGAAACCAACATTCAAAATTCCTCTAAAACATGATTGTGTCATTTGAAAAAACACACACAAGCCCGTGCCAGTCTTCGTCTGAGGCCATCCACAGCACTTTCGTCGTACTGTAGCCAGCGCGTTCTACACTTTCATGCTGCTGCCGAAAGGAAGATGAACCAAGTAATCATGAGGACTTCATCTAAAAAGCTAGATTCCAGCCATCGTTTTTTGATGGTGTGCAATGGTCTGGTGGTTTAGACGCTGGACTCCTGATTGCCAGGCGGTGTTGCCGAGGGTTCGAATCCCGGCGGGGGATCAGAAACCAACATTCAAAATTCCTCTAAAACATGATTGTGTCATTTGAAAAAACACACACAAGCCCGTGCCAGTCTTCGTCTGAGGCCATCCACAGCACTTTCGTCGTACTGTAGCCAGCGCGTTCCACACTTTCATGCTGCTGCCGAAAGGAAGATGAACCAAGTAATCATTAGGACTTCATCTAAAAAGCTAGATTCCAGCCATCGTTTTTTGACGGTGTGCAATGGTCTAGTGGTTTAGACGCTGGACTCCTGATTGCCAGGCGGTGTTGCCGAGGGTTCGAATCCCGGCGGGGGATCAGAAACCAACATTCAAAATTCCTCTAAAACATGATTGTGTCATTTGAAAAAACACACACAAGCCCGTGCCAGTCTTCGTCTGAGGCCATCCACAGCACTTTCGTCGTACTGTAGCCAGCGCGTTCCACACTTTCATGCTGCTGCCGAAAGGAAGATGAACCAAGTAATCATGAGGACTTCATCTAAAATGCTAGATTCCAGCCATCGTTTTTTGACGGTGTGCAATGGTCTAGTGGTTTAGACGCTGGACTCCTGATTGCCAGGCGGTGTTGCCGAGGGTTCGAATCCCGGCGGGGGATCAGAAACCAACATTCAAAATTCCTCTAAAACATGATTGTGTCATTTGAAAAAACACACACACACACACAAACAGACACAACCTGTTTTCATTTAGAAAACGGAGGACTGTAGTTACCTTCGTGGTTAGTATTAAATGGGTTAAATGTTAAAACTTCTGGTACTTGACGTTTGGTTTGGACGTAGTTTGGTTCTACTTGGAAAGTACTTAGGAATGCTCGGTCCCCCTGGGAACCCCGGGAAGTGAAGCAATGCTTGTTTACTGTGGTAAACAAGCTCTATTTTACTGGTAAAATAGGACCCGGTCACCAATAACTGGGGTGGATGTCCTCCAAAATGGGCAACATGGGTATAAAGTAGTGGCTAGACTTGACTCTATATCCATGTTGCGGTCATGATAAGGCATTGTGCAGAAATATGTGACCATAAACACCAATAACTAAATAAATTTGGAAGGCTCGGAAAACCAAATATTCACTATTTTTCTGTAAACCTGATGTATTTCAATGTCAGGAGGGCTAGACTGGGTTAACCCTTTACCCAACGCAGACGATTTCAAAATTTATTATTTTAAATATATTTTTTTTTAAATTTTTCAAAACATTTCAACAAAACCATATCATGTGACCTCTCATTGGAACGAGCTCAATGAGCTCGTTCCAATGAGGGGTCACATGATAAGGTTTTGTTGAAATATTTTGAAAAATTTAATTTTTTCAACTGCTCAATTTGCATATTACCCGGGCGGATACGGGCGATTCGTTAGGTAAAGGGTTAAGATCGTATAACTATTTCATTTAGTTATTGAGGTTTCAAAGTTCGATATTATAATTGATTCTAATTAAATTGTACTCAAATCTTGGTATTATGTCATGCTGTGACAAAATATTCTGTGCACTTGAGTTTTTAACCAATTGGCAGTTCCCATAAACCGCAGCAAACATCATCCATTCCTAACTTACCGACATAACTTTACCTCGATGACCAGTTATGGGATCAAAATGCATTCTTCTAAGGTTCATATTTGTATTACACAAGCCGTTCCAACTTCTTTAGTGTTATTTGCTTTCAAGAAAAACATGTAGGGCAAGTACACAGAATGCATTAGGCATTTCATGCATCAAATGAAAACATCATTTGACGCTGAAGTGCATGTGGTTGATCAGTAATGAGCATGGCAGCTCCAGTAACAGGTCAGTAATTACCACGAAATACGCGGTTAATTACTGCATATTTCGTTTTGGAAATCGCCCATTCAAATGGAACTGAGACTATGAAGGTGGAAATACATTTTACTACCAGTCGTCAGCTTTCGGCAAATCAGTGCATCGAATCTGACTCCATGAATTTTACTGATTTAGTTAACATCATGATGGAAACAATATTTTCTCTTGGAAAGTAACAAACAAGTAGTATCAGTTGAGACCATATTAGAAATATGTAACAAAGGAGTCCTCGCACAGGATTTCCTTCACAGCGACTTTTGCTTTCTTCTGCGTCTTGCCAGATGTCTCTGAAAAATAATATACTCAAGTAGAAATTACTCACACCTGTAGACAATGCGTCGGCAAAACAGTCGACAGAAGTTATCGACTCGGCAACCATTGAAACAGTTATATTCCAGACTATAGATGTGAAACTCACCCAAGTGATTTGTCCTTGATTCTATCTTTTCAGAACTTTGGAGCTTACCAGTAGATCGCTTTTAGTCTCATCAGTAGAATGAGCAAATCAGCACTCAATATCAGCAACCTCCCCAAAGCTCATCATCTGATTACCCTTGTTCACCATCTTTTACTCGTACCTTTCATTCATTACTACTCGTTAGAACACCGTAAACGCCTCGAGAGTCACCTCGCCTGGATATCCTACTTTATTACACTATTATTTTTCCTCCAGTTCCATATTTACAAATCCGTAGTGAACATGTGTTCCATACGGATTTCCGTTTAAGCATTATTTTCCACCTGACGTCATGGATCATCAAAAGAATCAAACTCCGTCCATTTTCATAATCGGCTAAACCATGCGTCGCATTCTGGGCCAGACCAATTCGGAAGCTGTGGTGACAGTCGATAAATCGAACGTTAACTGGAAAATGGAAAATGTTTTTGTTCAAATCCCCCAAAATTAACGAAATTAACTTATTCTATAAATGGGGAGTGATACCTCAAGTTTTGACTTGAAGCGAATATCTCTCAGATGACGACAGCTAATTTTTTTAAAATAGGGCCAAATAACCCATTTGGGCACAATTTTCATTTATATTTTTCTATTTTTTCTATCTGTCACACGTGTTTGCCAATCACACCTGATTAATCTCATATCAAGGAAGTTGTTTTCGTTTTTCTTTCAAGCAAATATCTGAACCATGTGATGTTTGAATTTTGAAATTAATGGATTCTGTATCCTAGAAGCATGTAATAAACAGACAACGCCACAATGTGTGAATGCGTTCGTCAATATGGCACCCATGCCATAGTGAAAGGACAGAACTCGAGACTGTGCCTCTCGTTCGATCCTACCGCGGTGGCACTGATTCCGTATTGATAAACGCATTCACACATCGTGGCGTCCTGTGTTTGTTGTCAACGAAGAACAATTTGCCCGGGATGTCCTGGTATGGTCCAATTTGAAGATCTACTTTGAACTTGGCATTTTGTACAGATTCTTTGTTAAATAATATACTTGGACATCATCAGTTATCTCGATCGTAGACTCTTATAACTTGAGTTCGATGGTTGCAGACAGAGTTTCACAATTTTTAAAAAAAATTTCTCCGATTACTTTATATATGACATAAACGTGTTGGAAGGGCACACCCCCCCCCCCCCCCCCCCAAAAAAAAAAAAAACAAAAAAAAAACAAAACAAAATAAAACAAAACAAAACTGACTACCATAACCTTTTACCTATGGTAACGGCCATAACCGGTCAGCGCCATTTTCGAAAACCGACATTCACTTTTACTTGAAAAATATAGCTTCTCCACCAGACCTTTCACATCAAGGCTTATATTTTTAATATAAAAGAGAAGGTTTGCAGTTGTTCAAGAACAATTTTGGTTTTTCAAGTATCGTCTTTTATTCGTATAAGATAAAGGGACAATACATTGGGAACCAGCACCAAAACATAATATTGGCATCGCTGGCACGGGTGAGTAAATTGAAAAAGGAAAAACAATATTAAACAATTTCAAATGAGCAGAAAATAGTGTGCAAAGTTTGGTAGCTGTATCTTTCATATATATGGAGTTATGTGAATCAGAAGAAATATGTGAAAAATAGGCTAAACTCTGAAGTGACATAGAACGTCAAAATGGCGCCAAATAAAAAAAAACTCTTTCTTAATGTTTTGAGCTCTGCAACATACTGAATTTCAGAAGAATCTGGCGTATTTCAATTTTTGACCACATGATCCCCCTATATTTCCCAAACCACACGGAACAGAGAACTGTTATTTGGTATGAAGCATCCCTAGGACCAGTAGAATGGAATTATAAAAAAGTTGCCATCGGTTGTGTCAGACTGTTCTGTACGGGACATCGAAAAAATGCTGAGTCAGCATATTTGCAAAAAAATGTTTTTTTTAGGAACCACTGATCAGAATCTTTTGATAGTTGGTATACTGCATCCATGGGGGGGGGGGGGGGGGGGGGGGGGGGCGTCAGATACAAATTGTTCAAATTAAACCCCTCGGTTAATATTTGGGCTCAATACAGAAGCCCGAATAATTAACTTAGGGCAATATGGGGCATAAGCTTTAAAAATCATCTTATTCAGATCCAACAGTCCGATTCTTTTGATATTTGGTATACAACATCTCTGAGAGTGGAGGGGGGAGCGGTCAAATTCCAGTTTGTTCAAATCGAGTCCCTCGCCAATATTTGAGCTCCCCATGGGGATCCGAATTTTAACTTAGTGCAATATGGGGAATAATCATTAAAAATCTTCTTCAGATCCACAAGTCAGGTTCTTTTGATATTCGGCATACAACATCTCTATGGGGTTAGATTCAAGTTTGTTCAAATCAAGTCCCTGGTTAATATTTAGGCTCCCTATGGGAACCCGAATTGTAACATTGTACCATATGAGGGAATTTCTTTGAAACATCTTCTTTTTCACACCCACAAATCAAAATAATTTCATATTTGGTATACAACATCTCCAGGGGGGGGGGGGGGGGGGGGGGGTCAGATTCAAGTTTGTTCAAATCGGGTCTTTGGGTTAATATTTCGGCTCTTTATTGGGGCCCATAGTTTAACTCAGTGTAATGTGAGAAAATTTCTTCTTCGGATCCACCAGCTAGAATCTTTTCATCTTTGGTGTGTGACATCTCTAGGGGTGTCAGATTCAAGTTTGTTCAAATCGAGTCCCTGGGTTAATGTTTGGGCCCCGTATGCCGGTCACTTACTGATACACTCATCTCTTTTGACAACTTGAGCCAGGTGAGCGTTTTTATGCACTTGAGCCTCTTGTTTTTATTATTTTATTTTTTCCCGCCGTCAATTTTGTCTGTTGCACTGATCAAAAACAAGTGGTACGATTTCAACCAACTTTGGCATACATATGTAATGTCATAAAATCTAGTGAAATGAGGTATCGTCATATCTGTGAAAAGGCTTATTTTCAAAATCTTCTGCCAAAACCATCCAAATTTCATTATTTTTCAAAAGTCTCAAAATTGTTTACAGTTATTTAACTCCAATTTTCCACACATTCAGAGCATAATATGATATACCCAAATCACCACACAAATATCTCAAAATGAACCCCTATAGGCCAAAACATACATGGATATAGCATTTTTTCTTCAAAATTGACCAACTTCAAGGGAAAATTTCTCTAATTGCGAGGTTGTTGTAACAATTATTTTGGTACGGATAGATGCAACAATGATTGCAGAAGAAAGTTACTGTTTATTTTTTAATCTCAGATTTAACCCTCAAGCACAATAAGGGTGAGAATAAGAGTACCCTTTGAAAATGCCAAAATTGGCCAATTTTTGGTTGTTTTTTCTTTTCTATCATTTTGGAAAGGGTTAATTTCAAACAGTTTGCATGTCCGTATTCACAACTGACTACCGATCATATTTGCTGTTGTAAGTTTGGTTGTAAAGTTTAACTCTATGCCCATTCTTGTTGCATAAAAGTAAGTACCGTTCAAAAAACTCCCATTTTTCAGAATTTGGTATGTTTAAGCGGCAATTTACTTCATTTCTAATTGATTGAGCGCTGAATGTTTTCTATGGCTGCATGCAGCAGTCAGAGTATGACAACATATGTTTTATATGTTATTATTAAAAGTTTAACCCTTGGCAGATTTGAGACTTCCCATAAGGCTACGTCGGAATAATTGTTATTTTCGCCAACTTTTACATGCGATTTCACAGCACTGGAGCTATATTTTCTCAAAACGTTCCCATGAGATGATAGGGCATTCATCCAAGAACAATTTTGCTGTTATATGTTTTATTCAAAGTTTTAACCCTCGTCCAGTTGTCGGGCCTTGAATCGGAGTACCCTCAAATTGTGCATGTTCATTCAAATACCGAGATTCAAAATTCCTCCAAGCCTCTTATCAGAAACTCAGGCTGTGATTGATGACAGGTTTTTGGAAACTGAGATGCGTTATTTATTTACACTATTATTTATAGCTGACCAGTGTTCATTCTCCAGTAAATTCTCCAGTCATTTTAAAACTTACACAAATCATTTGAATATCACTGTGCCCCGTGTAACCCTTTACATAACCAAATCTATTTGAGAGTACTGTCGGAAAAACTGTAATTTTCAAAATATTCTTTAACCTTCTTTTACTGATTTTTATTGAAACAGAATTCATAAATCTCCTCTCTGCTGCCTGACAGCAAACACGCCATGACTTCGACTTTAGCCATACACCAGTCATGTCAGTGTAAAAGAGTGCAGTCGGAAGAGTTGTTAGGCAGGCCTGCCTGCCTGCCTGCCTGTCTGTCTGTTTGTCTGCCTGACTGACTGCCCGCCAGAGAGCCCACCCGCCCGAAGCCCGCCTGTCCAAAGAACGCCCGCCCGAACGCCTGAAACCGGGTGCCCGCCCGCCCGCCCGCCCGATTGCCCGCCCGATTGCCCGCCCGCCCGCCCGAACCCGCCCGCCCGCCCGCCTTGATTTCGAAATAAACCATACACCATTCACGCCAATGTGAGAGTATTTTCGGAAGAGTTGTTAGAAATGCAGCCCTGCCTGCCTGCCCGCCCGAAGCCCGCCCGAAAGCCCGACCGAAAGCCCGCCCACCCGAGACGACCGCCCAACCACCCGCCCGCCCGGCCCTGCCTGCCTGCCTGACCGCCCACATGCAAGCCCACCCGCCCGAAAGCCCTGACTTGGAGAAATTTTGAATCTCGGTATTTAAAAGAACATGCCCAATTTGAGGGTACTCCAATTCAAGGCCCGACAACTGGCTTGTATAACAACTCTACCGACTCTACTATTTCACACTGGCATGACTAAAATATTGAAAAATATTTAAAAAAATATGAAATCCGCATCGCTCTCATTGTGGATAGAATTTGGGAAAACGGATGGTTGTCTGGGCGAGATTTCATACTTCCAATAAGTGTGCCAAATGTCGTGAATGTGGGTTAAGAGGAAGTATCCTAAATTTTGGTTTGATGAAAAAGAAAGAGAAAAAGAAAGAAAGGAAAAAAAGTCAAACGTTGGATGACTTAACAGCTATTACCTATCTAATATAATTAAAACCTTGCAAATTGTCAGATAAAAGTATGTAGATTTATTTACAACGATGACCTTCTTTGTTCAACCTTGTAGCAGAAGCTCGGAAGTGATATTTGGTTTATCTTCATTCCATCAGAAGCTTGTTCAGTAATCATGCAGAGACCGAAATAACTTCTGTATCCGGGTTTCGTATCCTGGCACACCAAGAAAGTTGTTACTGCAAAATTTACTTTCACGTGACCACTCATTTTACCGTATATTAACGGTAAATATTAGGAGTAAAGAATTCTCCGCTGATGAAACATCATGCTTTCGAGCCATAATATTTGCAATTCTGTTTGCTTATCGAAGTTTAAAGTATTTTGGGAATTTAATAACTACACGGGGGTTTTAACTGTCTGATGACATATGGAGTAGATTATAAAGTAGATGGATGGGAAACGATTATTCGGAACAAAATGCTCAATATTCAGGTTTCAGACAGCAATAATGTGTCTGGTGATGTTAATGATGTTTGTGAGAATTATTACATTTTCATGCAAACAAACAGACGCAGGTGAGGTCACCGCATTGCGTTAAGGTGTTACTTTTCCTTTGTAATTGAAAATTCCTATCACGAAAGCAACATTTCTTACTTGGAATGGTTCAGTCAACGGATGAAGAGGTCAAACCAATTTACGATGGGTGATCAACGAACAATATTCATTCTACAAAATAATCCAGGAATGGAAGCAGATAAATTATAACTAATGCGTTCAACTGATTGGAAATTGTTTCACGTACTTCGTGATATCAACTGAGTTAAGCGATGGGAACCACTCGCCTCCCTGAGTGACGAACTGGTACCATTATTAGATCAGGGTGCCAAGAACAGAGTACCCAACTACACATTTCACTACATTAAAATACATGTTTTTGTTTAAATATTTTCTCCAACACTCGAAAACATTTCAATTCAAGAAGTTCTATTTGTAACATTGCTTAATCTTTGTTGTGTTAAACTGGAATTTACTTAGATAATTAGATTAGAAAACTTGAAACTTACTCTTGAAAGAAAAAGAAAAGAACCTTTTTTAGTTGCCAAATTTAGTTTCAATGGATTTCTCATCACACGTGATTTGAATCACCGCCCTAGTTATTTATTCCTGTCATGGCAGCAGCATTGTGAAGCGTCTACCATACACCATGGAAGTACAAGAATTGGTCTTTGGAATTTTTGCGTTTTCATGAGTCTCGTGTTATCTTTAGGCAGTGCCTCTTGTTGTGGAATGACATATACACAGCGTAGAGAACAATAACTGGTGTTTATTTTGTTAAATTAACGCTTTACCAAACGTGACGATAAAAACCCACAGTGCTATTCATAAAAATTGACATTGAAATTCTATTATTTTCTAATTTTTGTCCGAAAAACAAAAGATATGATCCCTCGAAGGAACGAACGCTTTCAACTCGTTCCAACGAGGCATCATAAGCTATGTGTTTGAGACAAAAATTAAATTTTGAAGTTATTCAAGATTGTTTTTGCAGTTGTCATCTGCCATAAGTTGTCTGTCAATCTTCAATTTTATGCGTATTTAGACAGGAGCTCACAAAGAACACACAAATTTACAACGAAGAAATTGAGAATAGAATTAAATTTAAAATTTAGCAATTAATATGGGAAGAAAGGACGAATTACAATTATAATTTACACAGTTATTCTTAGTTCGACATTAATGTACATGGCGTTGAGCACGTGGAATGTCTGGCAATGAAACGCTTGCGTGATACATTCAAATATGTTTCCATCGTCCTGTGCAGCGTATCGGTTCGATGCCTTCGACAGAATCAATAATCGCGCAATTTGTGGCGTTTAGCTAAACATTATTCTTACGTCTTGTGCTATCTAATCTATACATCAAAATAGGCTGTCATAGACAAAATTTGCAGATGACATCAGTCACTAATAATGCCTCCAGACAAACTGGCGGGAGAGCGAAAATCATTCCCAGTTCTGAAGTATTAAAATGAGGTTAAGGTCACGGTGGATTATGGTGAATTGGAAATGATCGGGAAACGGATTCTCAGACGTGTAGCTTCGGAGTAATACTTTCTTTTAGAATGCCCAAAATATGTCTAATGGAATAAAATTCACAGGAAATATAATGAAGAAGTTTGACGTGAAGTTGAAAGATAGGTGGGTAAGATTGGTACGAGGGAGAGGATCGATTACTCATTTGATAAGTCAAGAATAAGGAAGTCGGTGTTACCAACGAAATTTCGTTTCTTAAATGCTGTGAAGAGAGGAAGGAAAGAGGTGGGGGAATAGCTAGCGGGGACCAGAGTATCTGGGAGCCGCAACAGAACAATATCTGGCAGAAGTATTATTGTTACTGCTATCTTCACCATTTTACAGGACAGAAAACCTTTTCTTTCCGTGGACATCATATATGACAATACCTAATATCCTTGTACAGAACTGCAATCACAAAAGCGGTCGCTTTTGCTGTCAGATCATGATTGGACCGCAACACACTTACAACAGTGGGCTGAGATTTCCAAAATATAAAATGCAACTCAAGATCGCATCAAGAAAAACAAATGAAAATCGCATCTCAGATCCAATGTACTCGCAAATCTTTTTCGACAGGTGAAATTCTACAGTGTTGTTGGGAGGAAAACAAGCTGAAAACCACAGTACAGGACAATTAAATTTATTGCTTCCCAGTAATTCTTTGCCTGTTTCTATTGTGCATTTCCCCAGTAGGTAGGGACCTATGAGAGAAACTGCCCAAGCACTTCTTCACTGAACCCACCCATACTCACCGATAACATTTTAGTCACAGCACACGTCGAATTTAGACATGTTTGAAACTTTGTTTCGAGAAACTACCATGCAATGCCCAAAATATTAACTTTACAAATGGCGGTGTAAAAGAGAACAGAGTTCCACAGAGCATCGCTCTAAGTTGTCTCAGTTGTGCAGAATACTTATCTTAAAAATCTTATTTCAGGGCACATCATTTCTAGAACTATCAGACTCATAAAAGTTTGCAGGTTATTATATTTATACGGACACTTGCTTCGGGAATTAATTTCCTTTCACGCCGATCCTAGCACGAGATTGTAAAGCGTACTACAGTTTGGCTGATTTGGACATGGAAGTAATATACTTATTTCCCAGGGTGCGTTTATTGACGAATTTATCAATGATTATACAAGTAAGCTTACTAAAGTAATAATGACAGAACGTTTAATTTTATGCCAGGTTCGAAGTACTGTTTTTACCTTCTGACGGAATGCACGAAAGCCTGTTTCATTACCGAACTCTCTTGGTATTTTCTCTAAGTTCTCATGAACGATTCCACGCAGCACGTTAGTTTGTTGTGCAGTACATTTTATGTTCTTTTAATTGACACTTTGGAAAACATCTCGCAAGAAAGCACAGTTGTGTTGAATTGTATGGCTTGTTTATATCTTCTTAAACGTATGGTGCTTCTGAATGGAAGTTTTGACTCAGTTTGAATTTTTGCAGAAATTATTAACTCTGCGTGATGCTATTACATTTTATATTGCGTTGGTCGACCTGTTTGACTCCTACATCACTAAGCTTGCAAAAGTACTCATAATTGCCCTAACAAACACGCACATATTTTCATATTCGCGGACAAATCACACACATAAATGTACATGCGCATCGCGCATTTATTCATTTACACATACACCCACATTCAGTCTTGTTTAACCGCCTGTATTGTACAGTTGCCACCGCGTTCCACACTTTCATGTAGCTGCCGTTCGGGCATGAGAAGTAAGTATTCCGGTCAAGTGGTGCAGGTGTTGCACTCCTCTTTGCCGTGTGATGTTGAATACACGTACAGCTCCAGGCCAGTCTTTGTCTGAGGCCAGCCAAGCCTCGTTCGTTGTCCTACAGCCAGTGCACTTCAAACTTCCATGCGGCTGCTGTAAGGACATATGAACCAAGTAATCATAAGAACTTCACCTAACGTACCAGATTCGAGACATCGTGTTCTTGACGTGGTCTGTTGGTCCAGTGGTGTAGGTGCCGGACTTCAGATGGCCATGCGATAGTGGCGAAGTCTGAGGTTCCGACGGGGCATCAGTAACTAACATTCTAACTTCTAATACATGGGGGTGTCCTTTAAGGTATACATACAGGTTCTTTGCAATGTTTGCCAAAAGCCAGCTATTGTTGGATTTACTGTAGCCAGCGCATTTCACACTTGCATGTAGCCGCCATCAGAACATGTGAACCAAGTAATCATTAGAACTCATGGGAACCACAAGAAGTGAGGCAGTACCTGTTTACTGTGGTAAACAAGCTCTGTTTTTCTGGTACAATAGGACCCGGCCAAAATGTCTGGGGTGTAAATCCTCTAAAATGGGTATTATGGGTATAAATGATTGGCTGGACTTGACTTTATATCCATGTTGTGGTCACGATTAGCCATTGTGCAGAAATATGTGACCTTAAACACCAATAAATTAATAATCGTATAGTTAGTCGATATTTATGTTGCCTTAAATGATAAGGACAACACAGCGTATTATTTTACCGTAACACAAATTTGGCAATGAACGCCGTCAAAATGGCGGGAAATTTGATCGAGATGGGCAGCTTTCGTTTATTAGAGTCCATTTTATTAAATGTGCCATGAATATTACATCAGTGCCCCCGAACGTCTACAATTACTGGTAAAATTTTACAACTTATTTGAAGCGACCACTGTAGTTTTATCACACACTTCGGCAAGTTCGATAATTTTCTGGAATAATTTTAAGACATTTCAAACTTTGGTCGAAGTGTTTGATTGAACTTCGAGGGAATGTGGTTTTATATGAATCGTCGAGTGTTTACCGGAGCCATATATGATCATCGCAATTTTAGAAAAACAAAATAATAAATATGATTTTTGTAATGATGAAATGTGATATTTTGTCCATTAAGAAGATTATTCAAGAACAGAACATGATTAATATGTAGTAGAATGTTGTTTTTTGTGTAAACCCTTTCAACACTAATTTCCTAAATAGTGTCGAATATTTTGCAACAAAAAGGGCGAGTCACGTTTGTGAGTTTTATGAATTTGAGTAAAGATATAATCCTACAGCCCTGTGGGATAAAATTATTAATGTCTCTTCTTATTATTTGTTTTTTATTTTGTCGCTTCTCGGTCGACGGGCGAGTATTTTCACTCAACGTTTAAAAGGGTTAGCAGTGAAAACATATGCCATTTGCTTTCAAATAAGTAGTATTACATGGTTATTAAACAAATCTGCGCTTTTATGTAGAAATCAACTCATTTCGCCGTCAGTGAATATATGCACAGAGCATTGGAACCTGTACTACCGGTACAGTATATATACCGTATATATATTCACTACCTTTTTTAAGCAGGTATCAAGTTTAGACCTTCCACTCAGATAAAATAAATAACTTATCGTGTGCCGCACGAGAATTCATGTTTACCCCTGGCATAATGCTGAGGCAAAAAAAAAAAAAACAAATACATTTTTTTCTCTCGGAATAATATTTCAAAGAAATTGCGATCGGTTAATCGGGCAAAGGGGAGTCTTTAAAGGAATTTTTGATAAGGCATGCGTAAGAGAATTTGTTTTCGAAGAACAATTCCAATTGAGAGATGAGATTGTCAGAATGTTTCTCAGGAGAAGTGAATGCCAAGAAAGCAATCAGCAGGGATGCGTGCTTTTTCCCGATATAGCTTAACCCGCTGTAAACTGACTTACTTGTTCAGATACATATGCTTTACTGAACCTCATTACTTAGTGTTGAATGTAAAGCACGCATGGGAGCAGTAATGTTTCATTCCTTTTAGCTGCCAGTATCCAATTCTAGTTGAATAATATTAGTAAAAATGCACATGTCATATTTCTAATTGGTCGGTTAGTGGGCGTAAATATGTAAGCATACGGAGAGGCAGCAATTGCATGTCCACGATACCCCAAAAACAGGTAATACCTCTGAGTGGCTTCTCCAAAAAATGAGATGACCGCCGACAATAGGGGTATATAATGAGCTCCCGTCTCAGTGGCATGCAGTGGATGTGGATATGTACAAGGCCAAGTGAAGAGAAAGAGAGTAACTCAAACATAAATACATGGAAACACATCCACACCAAAAGGCTCTTGCTATTTCTTCGGCCAGTTCAAACATTATTTTATGATCTCTCTGAGAATATTCATTTTAAACCCTAGCGAGAGAGAGAAGTTCAGTCTGACATGCTTTTGGTTATGGGATGTAGGTCTGTCTACAATCTGAAATCTCGGTACGTATTAACCCTACAAGTTTCGACTCGTTTTTTGAAGCAGGATTTTTCCGAGGTTATTCCGAATTTCAGCCATTTGTTCGCTGAATTTCAATTCTTCAGTCAGTAAAAGGTCAAAATCCTGTGAAGTAATCTTGTTGTCTGTCAGGGCTTTAGAATATAAATAAGTTATATTGTTTGGAGTCTGCTAAGGTACAAATCGCGGTTCGTGTTTCTTGGACTTCTTCACCAGTTGATTGTTAATGAATCTCCCAAGAATACTATCAAGATAGCAACCCTTTTCCGTGGCCCCTAAAGCTATAACAATTGGGGCAGCGAATATGATAGATCATAATTCAACTTCACCGATTCTCTATGTTGGGCGCAGAAAGAGACGTTTCGATACCATCTGCAACATAACTCAGGGCACATATTTCTTTTTGAGAGAGCATCTTCGATCTTGTTCTGTCGTTAGACAGGCTTTTATGTCGCCTATTTCCTGAATGCAGGAACTATTTCCTTCGTCACTCAGTTCTGGATATAAACTCATTTTTGCTGAAGCTATTATACGCCATGTTGAAGTACCTCCAGAAAAATCGTCAGCCAATTGTAACTTAGTATACCGCAAACGTTTAAACTTTATTGGTCCGATGTGAATGGTATTGGCAGCGTTAATCAAAACCCTGCCATCCGTCATTTTGTGTTGTACGCCATTCAGAGAGCCCTTAACACTTTTTATTCACTTTTGACTTAGCCCCTGTAGAACTGGAATAAAGTCGGAACCACCTCATTAACTACCG
Organism: Pictodentalium vernedei; assembly: GCA_031216915.1. Classification (NCBI taxonomy): domain Eukaryota; kingdom Metazoa; phylum Mollusca; class Scaphopoda; order Dentaliida; family Dentaliidae; genus Pictodentalium; species Pictodentalium vernedei. Next base: position 185,938,629 of record CM062293.1, read on the forward strand.
TGGATCGAGGAGTTTTTTTATGCCACCAAACTCTTGCAGTAGCTTTAGAATACCTGTTTTTTTGTTTCCAGTACCCAAGACATACCCAACTTCAGTATCATAAACATAAAGGAGCATAATGAATTATAGGAGCTAACACAGCCCCACTGTTATAGAGCATACGTAAGTGTAAGCTGTGCCAAGATCCAAGCTGTCTGTGGGGTTGAGCGATTTTGAAATCGAGTTCCCACCAACCCGCAATTGCGACAGGGTTCTTGTAAATAGCCCGTCGTTTGTTGTCTGTCAAAAAGCATTTATAGTCTTTCCGTGTGGCGGCATCCTCAAATTTAAATCCCCAGATTCCGAAAATGTAGCGGGAGGTCGGTGCTGAAACAGCCGGAACAGCAGCAGGAACCCTTTTCTCTTGCAAATTATGCCAGAGGTCTGGAATGCGTACAGTTCATTCTCTGTAACTGAGTTTCCGAGGCCGGATGTATCTCCAAGATCAGCTAGCTGAAGGGTCGTACGTGGCCTTACATCATGTGTACTTGGTCCTTCACTCTCTCCTATTTTAGCAAATCAAATATGTTGTGTCACTGGCATTTTCTCAATCGGCACAGACCTGAGTAGTGCACTGGGTTGCTCACTCACATGTGGAGCTCGTCCTCAAAACACGCACTGTTTGCTGGTATTTGATAACACCCAAAGTACACCCCAGCGTTCTTAATTTCTCTACCACGTTGCTTTTGTTGATTCGCAAACGACCAGAAGATGTATGGAGGCTTAACCCAGCCCGACAGTTCTGCAATACCTCGTCATTCAGCTCACAAACATTGTTTTATCCAACATATTTTAATACTTTCCTCTACAGGGTCCTTACCGTCGACCCCAGGCTTCACGACACGATTTTTTTTCTTGCCGAGCGCGGCACTAACATTGGACCACAGAAGGTAGTGTGTTAACTCAGCACACTTAAGTTCCTCAGCCCCCAAGCTTCGGGGCAGGAACACATGTTAAACGCCAGCTAATTTCACTAAAATTAGTATTGTTGTATTATATTATACGATGCCTAGAGTATACGATACGAACCAAAAAACTCTCAAATATCAATGAGATTCGTGTCCGTGTAACCCTACAGCACAGTCTGGTCTGGAAATTGACAGCTTGTAGACCAACCATTTGGATATATTTGCCAACTATAAACTCTGCTACAATCATCAATCACTGGCGAGGACATCCGATGCAATTCAGGCAGAATCAACTGAATTTTTCTGTTTGGTGTGTGGCAAGCGGATATGGAGTCTCAGCAATCGATCATCCGAACGACTCGACAGACGACTTATTCGCTCAAAGTTTTTGGTTATTACATTTCTATTACCAAACACAATACTAATAAAACTGAATAGTGCGTTGCTGCAAGACCACGCTTGGCCTAGGTATGATCACTCATATGAATGCTAAGCAACGAGTTTAGATTGGAAGGGAGCCTGACACCGATTGGAGAGAAAAATGACTATAACATGGGCTTGGATAGTCTCTACCTAGTCGGGCCTTACTAACATCCACCAGAACGCACTCTCCACCCAGTCGGTAGCAGGTTCACATTCACCCAGCGGTCTGGGCATGGTCATTTTCATGCAGATTTCCTCAGGCAAGAACGTGTAGACTGGACCACTTTCGGGGCTGACGAGACATGATTCACAAGGGGTGGGGTTGAGAGGTTCAACGACGTACGTCTTGGAAATCATCGGTTCTCGGGCTCAGATTCGTTCCTCGACTCTGGTCAAAGTTACTGTATTCGATGTACAGAAGAACTTCGCGGCGAATTTGGAAGACGCCTTTGTCCAGCTATTGACTGCAAAGCGCTATCATATGTAGTCCTCTACATTGCCCCTTCAGACATGAAACTAGGATGGCTTTTACACAGCATTGCGGAATATAATAAATCCTGATTGCCACCGAGGGCTGAGAGAGGGAGTTAACGATGATGTAAATGCTCTGCTTGTTCCTATGGAACATCCCTAGGACTTCGCAAACCTTACCCACCATTCTTCGTGAACCTGTGGCAGTCGTTCATCAGGAAACCACACCAGAAGCTAAGTTCGATGAACACCATGGCAAAGAGAAGACCACCCCTACCCTAAGCGGTGTTGTTGTTCTGGGCCTACTGGCGATTTGGTTCATCTCATAACGATAACCAGCCTTGAGCAACAACGAGCAACAACAAACCTCCGATTGTGAGGGCCACGGGCCACATATTTTCGGCAAGCCAACCGACCGTTTGCACAGTAGTGGAAGAAGCCAGTATATCAGGCTCCCAATAATGCCAGGAGAGCGCCACTACTGTTTTTTCCAGCGAGTTGGCAAGAGTTCGACCAAGAGACTGCAGGTGTTTTGCAACCCACACTTTCAAGCCTCCCTTATCCAGAGGAGCCAGAGGAATGGAGATGGCCATACCAATCGCGGCAAGATGTTCGCGATGGTGATCCATTGTTCGTTAAAGAGGGTTCGAATGCGCTCGCCGATCATTGAGTCTTCGTTGAGGATCCCGTGGATGGTTTCTCGGATTCGGTTAATTCGCGGACGCAGAGCCTTTCGGTTTGATAAGGCTGTCTACAAAAGAGCTGATCGTCAAAATTTCTAAGTCATGAAGGCGCTGCGCGATGCGACGCTAAGTAAGATCACCAAATCCATCCTCGTCACTCTCAGCGAGCTTCCGTTTTTCCAGAGCAATATGGTCGTCGAGCTCGGACAGTCTGGTCAGGTTGTAGATCAGCGCACCTCGAATACTCCACATTGTCTTGCCGAGTCCCCAAATCTCTCTAATGCTGTGCTCCAGTCTATTAGTCTTAAGAGGAGAGTCATCGATGGTTTTAAGTTCTGTTTTCTGCTCTTCAGTTACCTGTTCTTCAGCACTATCTTCCCACTGTCACCGCTACTGCTTAGATAGGAGATCCGGTGATGTGTGAGAAGGTCGTCGTGCTGGGGTTCTGTAGAATCTGGAAATCTTTCTTTTGGCATCAGGACGCTAGCTGTGGAAGACATGCAGCGTGGTCCTGAGGCATGTTTGGAAATTCCTCCTTATCTGGCCATTGAGCTGACAGGACATCACGTTTCTGGGGTAGGTTCATATGAAACGGGCAGCACCCTATGCAATAGTCCATAGGGTGGGCGTCTGTTGATACGTAGGCTTTGACGCCTGAGCGCTGAGTGGAGCACTGTCTTCTTGACGGATATGGTGTCTGTTGCCACCCGAACAGTTTCTCCTTCGTCACAACATCGCACCATACTGGGGAGGTTGATATGGGCATTGACAAGTATAGATGCTCTTATTTGGGCGTACTGGGGCTTGAATCGGTCGTAGTAAGTTAACTCGTGACCAAGGTACACATTTACTGTGCTCCGGTGAGGGTGCCGCTTCGACAGTGTCTCTCACAAGATAATCGAGTTAACCTTGGTCTGTGAGACACTTTCCATCATCTGTTGTGCCTTGAGTGAACTTGCCAATAATGCTGCCGCCTTGATCTCAATCTCAGTGAGCCATACTTTATTCTACTGTTCGAAAGCGCTGATAACTTCTCCAATCTCTAGCTCGGTTATGTTGCCTGATTCAGTGAGATGTGAGAGGAATTAAGTCGGAGCCCAGCCCGCTTCCTCGAAATACCTCCCAAACCATGCAGGGATAACTAGGTGGGCATTTGGGTCGAACACCCACTTGCGTATTTGAGCGAAACCAGTGCCTCTATCTTTGGGCAGGAAGCCATCAATTGCTACATGAATCATCTTATCTGTTGGACGGCCGAAGCGTTCGAAGTTGTGCCTCACCTAGGCCATGGAAGCGTGCGGAGTAGCACTCATTCATCGCTATGCTGATGATGTCATTGACATGGTACCGTTCTGCATTCCACAGGCCACCATGACTATGTTCCCTACTGGCCTTCGGGATGTCATCCAGGAAGAAAGCCGGAGTCGGTTTCCAACCGTTTCTCTCTTTAGCCATGACTACTGCAGCTTGATTTATCCCGAATACTGTGTCTGCGAGGATTTTGTCTCCTAAATGAGTAGAGGCTTTGATTAAAGCATCGTGTTTCAATGTGTTCTGTAGGTATGGCCATCTTGATGCACTAGTTGGTCGACAATAAGCTGTCTGTGGTTTTCTGAACCATCATTCACGAGCCATACCGCGGTTGGTTCATTTCAGGTGGATTGGCCTATGGCACCCCACACAACACCCTCATATATGTGGACCTGCCTGGCTTGTGGGAAGAGGAGGTCTTTGAACAAGACGTGTCCATTGTGGGTGATGCGGTTTATTGGTCTGTGTTTATGAATTTAGTAATTCCCACTGTTGTAGATGTCCTCACCCGCTATGTCTTTCAAGATGATGGAGCGCTTGACGATCCTTTTGAGTTTCGGAACGTCCCCAACTCTGGCGTACCTCTGTGTTTCTGGCGTCTAAGCTTGGTGAGACCTATCAGTGTTCATCCACTCTGGGCGATTCAATTCAGATCGCCAACATTCAACTGGGTTATGTTCTCTGTGTTTGGCTCACTGAGGGGATAAAGCCTATAAACCACACCGGTGACGGGACAGGCATTTTGGTAGTACAGATTGTCAATTCCAGTCAGGGCATCTTGCTTGATAACTCGAACAGCTTCGACAGCATCATAACCTTCCCTCCTTTCTGTCTTTACTGGGTCAAACTTATCTTTGACTACCCTGTCCCCTTTGTCCCGCTCCCGAACTGTGTTGCTTTGTCATCGGGCACCGAAGACCATACGGCCTGCCCTAGCTTCGACAACATCAGCGGTCTGGATGTCGCCAATGTCGAACGGATCCGCCCCTTACCCCCCCCCCCCCCCCCCCCATGTGGCGAAGACCGCAGTTGCACCATCGATTTCAAACTCGTCGTTCATCATTTCGACCCATTGTTCGTTGACAGGTAACATCACAGATGGGTGGATATGGGTTTTATGTCGATGAATTGCTGCTCTTGCTCTAGCATTATTTCTGCAAGCATCTCGCCGGTAAGATCATCCTTAGTAGACATCAATCTGTGGTATTACCAATAATTCATCTGTCTAAATTTATTTTTCAGGCCCCTATCGCCGCAAAACGCCTGTCTATATTCACCGCTAAAGTCACGCCACATGATCCGCCATTTTTTTATTGTTTGCTACCTAGGAATCTACCTTCCTGTTCTGCATATCACTGTTGGCCCTTGTCTACCTACGGGTGGGAGCACGGTGGCTCATTGGTTAGAGTATTGGACATCAAACAGAAAAGGTCGACGGTTCGACCCTTATCCGCGCCATAGGCGCCGTGTCCCTGGGCAAGAAGGTAATCCCGGTTGCCCACGTTGAGTTAGTACGTTGGAGAGTAATGACAGTTGCTCCCTGCTGCTCCGTGATTCTCTCCGGGTACTTCGACTTCCTGAACCCGTAAAACTGCGTGATCCTGGCTGTTAAAAGTATCGTTAAACTCCAATAAAGAAACAAAGAGATTGTTATGGGTTCTAGAAGCATAGCTTATGGGTACAAAGATTATAATGCTAGACATTGTCCTTCAAAACAGAAAAAACAGGACATTAGGGGCATGAAGAACAGTCACAGTGGTCATTTGACAATCGTGTCTCCGGTACTGGTCACCAGGCTGCGACTTTCAAGGGCAGCCATCATCATGATTCCCAAAAGGTTGCTCCCAGACCTCAGTCCTCAAAGAGTGATAGTAAGTTTTCGGTAATGATCCTTCAATTCTTAGACGAGTCCTGTAAAGATAAGTCTAACTGAGACTTCGCCTGGAATTGACTTCGTCCGTGGAACGTTTATTTTCTCGCTCGACAGTATGGTGGCGACGGGGTGATTTCTCATCTACACATATGGTATTGATAGACCATCATGTCTTGTCGTATGAGAGCCCGAAGCTACAACGGAGTACCCTATCGGGAATATCCCCGTGATCCCAATATGTCATCCGCGAAATATGGAACAAATATTAGAAGACGGTAACAGACGTCGCAAAAAGTGGTTGTAGCTCGTAACGACAGTGGAGATGGCAGTGATAGTGGCGTGGGTCGACCAGAATACCAAAATGTAGGATAGTGTAACTGTATGATACATGTTACACACACTATATAATGAATAAAAATCTGTGAGATGGACCTTGTGGTCGAAGTCATCATGACATTCTGTGCGCAATTTGACAGTTTCAGTGTTATAACAACGTCGACTGTTTTCTGTGATTTGTCCCTGTTGAAAAATGTGATATCTACTTGATGTAATACTTCCTACTAACGATACCGTGATCGGGAATACGACTTTATGATGGGGGAGACGATCCACACAGACAATGAATTTTACGGTAACCTGGCAGACATAATGGAGGACTCGACTGGTCCACTTTTACAGTTTTCGAAAGGATCAAGAATCAGTTTCGTTTAAACATATTATATTTGCTACCCTCAGTGCAAATTGGATTGGAGGACAAGTGCTAAACACTTAGTTTACCCTCCTCTCCTACAAATTTGAAATAGATAAATTACATTAAATAACAAAGTAATATGGTAGTTTTATAAAAAAAAAATAATAAAAATGGAAAGTAAGAGAAAGATAGTGAAAAAAAACAGGGGAGAAAGAAAGAGAAGGAGAGCGGAAGCGAGAAAAAATGGATTACGTTAACATATGAATAATCTCCCCACCTGACGCGAGGAGATACACTTTTTCATCACGGATTAGTTTATCAAACCAAGTTTTAAGATACTTGTCTTCAGACATAAGGGGTTTATTGTGATGCGAGGCCGTGTTGAGTTAGAAATCTTTTTCAACCAGTAGGTGCCATGGGCTCCATGTCCCAACAAAAAAGAAAAACACCCGTGGTCAATAGTGATAATGAAAATTTGTAGATTCTTCTTTGAGTGGCCATTCAATCTAAAGTGTTTATACTTTAGTTTAGATCTAGGATAAAGAGAAACGTTGGGTGTCTCGAATATATTTTTGCTTAGCTTTGAATATCTTTTCATTTTCTTTATTTGACAACAATGTTATTCCAAACAGTAGTTGGCCGATATGACTTATGTTGAATTTACCAAGAACTGGCATTAATTGGGGTCTCGAGACCTTGTGGAGACTACAAGTCAGAAAAAAGTGATTAGCATCGTCTTCAAAGTTTCCACATCTACCGTAAGGTGAGTCACTGATGTGCTTAGAATATTTGTCAAAGTTAAGATCACTACAACTATTACGTAATCTACAGTGCAGGATATTCAGTTTGCGTTTTCCGAAATTGAAATAAGATTGAGGTCTCGTTTTCGGAGAATCAATACAATTTTGTTGTTCTCTGCGTTTTTTTTTTTTTTTTTTTTTGTTTTTTTTTGTCTTTGATTGGTCCATTACAAAGGTTGTTTGACTTCAAAAGAGCAATATATGATTTATCCACTTTTCTCTTCCTCCTCCTTATTGGTTGATCTGTCGACCAGCTCTAGCAATATAACTAGGACGTTGCCAGCTCCATCGATATTCTAGCAATGTCATTTGTGCCGACTTTCCGGGACAGTGCCGGTGATTTTAATGCGCGGTTACTTGCGCAATTTGAAGTTGTTGCCGTTATTGTAATGTGAGTCGTGTGCTTCGGTATTTTGCATGTAAACACTTGGTATTCACCGGATGTCATGTTTACTTGAGCTATGTGACAAAAGAGTATCCCTCGGTCCTACGACACATCTTTCCACAGTTGTTGATTTGTCAAGACCTGCATTATATCGTTTCGGGTAGTTTCAAGTTATTGTATTGTCTCGGTGAAAAAAGTGCAGCCCATACACAAATGGGACATGCCCGATCGGACTCATTGACGACGTGTACTACTAGCGTAGCATTTTACTTGGTACATTGTTTAATCGCATATTCTCAAGAGCAAGTGGGGCAATGCGCTTATTGATTCCAGTGCAGCCAACACAGTTGAGGATAGTATTGAACTGAATCGGACAAAATAAGATGTATATATTCTACGAAAATGTTGCGACATGACACGCTCAATTAGCTTATTAGTTTTCAGTTCAGTTCAATTAATTTCTCAACTAATTTCCAGTTACATGGAGAGAGGGTGCATACAAATAGGAATATAAACAGAGTGTGACTAATCGTCGACTAATGACAGTCATTCTCGACGACCTGCAATATTTGCCGTCCTAGGACATAATTAGTGGTAAGTATTAAAGATGAATTCCTTTGAAGTTTTACATACAGCTTTTTCACTCGATGTTGTAAAATTTTCAGAATGTCAGTTTTCGACAAACAATATTTAAGAATCTATTAGATGAAAACAGCACTACAAGTGAAGAAAGATGTGATCTTCATACTTCTTTGATCACAACTGACAGGTTTAGTAATACTCTTCCTTTAAATTTCCAATTGTATTCGATTTTGCCATCATTCAGCTGCTGCAACAATTACACGTTTGTCATTCATAATGCATTTGGCTCTTTCTCTCCCATGAAATACTATATAGTACTCCTGATGCAGACGAAAACAAAATTGCAAATATATTGAATATGGGAATCAGTTCTTTTGGTAACACACGATGTCAACTGAAAGCCGCAGTTAGAAACTTGCAACTATGGGGGTCTTATCTCCAATATTATCTATTGCACAACGATCTGTGTCAGATACTGTGCTGCTGCCCTAAAGGTATCCATTTGAAAAGTGTAAAAGGTACAAAAATACCACACTTTTCAACGACTGTTATACCTGGGTCCTTTAATTATTCATTCAAAGGTTCTCGTAACAAATGTGTTTCTGGAGGATTATCGAAGACTAACGCATTGCTGTTTGTTAGAGGGTAATGTGCGACCAGAGTGTGTTCCTTGTCAGCAGGGGTTGACAGCTGAGCACCACGTTCTTTTGCACTGTACAGATTTTAATCTTGTCAGACGGCAGTGTTTGAATGTCTCGTCTCTTCGAGACCTATTTTACAATACAAATGCTCATAAAATTCTGTCGATACTGAAGGAAATCAACATTTTTACTAAATTTTAAACTGTTTTTATTCTTTTAAATTCTCATATATTTATATGTATTTAGGTGTCATAGGGCCCCAAGTTAAACACTATAAGTAATGGAGAAAGCATGAACACAATGTTCCAAACCGGCCCTGCCCGCCTTCGGCGCGCGAAACTATCGATCCACAAATTTTTTTCTCAAATTCACTGCTCCAAATGCCTCCATGTTTGATATATAACCTCTTTTTAAGATTTTTTACACGTTAGTTCATATTATGTCATATTATGTCTGTGGTTCTCATTTAGGGGGTGCCATGGGACTCTCACCTTTATCACTGTGTGTAACAGAGAATGTAACAGAGAAATATTTTAACACTCTTCTCCCAAAACACTGTTTCAAATGCCTTACTGTTGATATAAAACGTCTTTATAAGGATGATTTGTAGATTTGCTCAGATCAAGTTTTGGGGATTGAATTCAGATTGTCATCGGATCCTAGGTTTTAACACTATGGGTAATGAACAAAATATTTAAAGATCCTTGTATAATAAATTGTCAACACAATATATAAGTTATAATAGCATAACTGGTTGATGAAATCCATCTGGGTGAGATATGGGCTAAAATGCCTCAGTGATGGTGATTTGTGAAATACCTGTGGAGTTAAAAATAACGCATTCAGTCTATTTTTAAAAAAGGAGTAAGATGTGTCATACAGCGATGTACAAGCAGTTGTAGGAAGTGGACAGAACATTTATGCTCCCTCAGATGTTCGATAAACAAAATATGTTCTGAGCATATTTATTTGCATTTAACCCTTTACCCAACGTAACGGCTAAAACCGGCCAGCGCTATTCTCAAAAATTGCCAGTTAATTTTCATTATTTTTTCATTTTTTGTCTCAAAAATATAGGTTACGACCCCTCGTTGGAACGGGCTCGTCGTGTCGGACAGTTTTACGGGTGGAGGAAATCGGAGTACCCGGAGTGAACCACCGAGCAACGGCGAGCAACTGTCAGACTCCCCAACGTATTAACTCCGCACAAGCAAGGTTAGCATTGGTTGAAGACAAGTGCACCATCGACGTGCAGTATGCCTTAGTACACAGCGTCATCGTGCCTCCAAGTGGGCATTCAGGATGAAGTGCCCTGCCCAAGAAGACGACGCAGTTACCCCTGGTCCGGATTGAACCGTGAACCTTTCAGTTTGATGTCGTCCAATGTCATACATCCGAGCCACCGAGCTCCCTTGGTGTTCGCTTAAACCCAAACTGAAAATCCGGCAATTTTCTTCAAGTATATTTTTATCATTTGTGGAAAACAATTTAATAATGCCAGGGAGAGGTGTGACTTTTTCTGCAATCGGCTTTTACTTATATCGACAACTATCTCCCGAAGCGTAAAGTGAGGTTTCTGTTACAGATGTTTGGTAATCCTCCCCATTTTGTGTTTGCAATTGTAATAGAATCGCTTGATTCTTCTAGTATACATCTAACCTGTCCAGTATGTATTGCTTTGGGTGCTGAACTTATATGAACCTCAAAAGCGTGTAAACTGTCAACAAGATACAAATGTGGATTAAAAATATACCTAGTAATATCTTTGAACAATTAGTATATGAGTAAAATTTCACGTTTGGCAGAAAAATAAAATTCTTGTAAAACGCATTTATAACACTCGTTTCAGTCCACAGAATCCACATATATTAACCTTGTACCCAATGTATCGACCATATATGGTCAGAACTATTCTAAAATAACGCATTTCAAATTTTATTATTATTATTATTATTATTATTATTATTATTATTATTATTATTATTATTATTATTATTATTATTAAATCTTTTGCATCCGGAACATAGTTTATAGACCATCATCGGGACGGGCTCGTTCCACTGGGGGTTAATAACCTATGTTTTAGGAGGTACAAAATGCAGATTTTTTATGATTCAAAAAATAATTTTGCAACTGTTGTTTCCAGTCGTGTAACGTAAAAGGTTAAATCGATAGCTAGCTAATCCTAATTGGCCGTTAAAAACACAAGTATCTACAATTACTTGTCTGCGCAATGAAGATTACCTATATTGCAAACAGATGGCTGATAATTCAGCAAGCCTGTGGAGATCATACCATAGACCAGACTTGTGGTTGCTTGTATCAGTATTTAGTTTTGTTTACGCTGTGGGGTTTTGTTTTCTTGATTAAACAGCGTATTTTCTCACAAACTGGTTAATAATTTCTTACATTTATTTCGAACACTCAAACGAAATTTGGCCTTGTAAATCATGTACAGTTAAACACGCAGCGAGATGCTATCAAGATGCACAAACATAAATACTGAAAGGTCGTTTTTGAAATGAAAGTTGTCGTTTAAGCCACAATTTGGAAAAGCTTATTAAATTTATTTGAAAAAAAATCTTAAATTCATCTTCATTGAAAATTAATTTCAGTATAGATGTACTGGTGAATACATGCCGTTTCTTTTGGATTGAGATTTTGACAAGGCTGATCGTTATCGGCTTCCACGCACCCTTTACATGGCCATTGCACGGCTTCATCAGATCTATGACAGTTTGATAAGTGCAAATCGCAACAACCGAACTTACGTTTATTCGTTTCTCTTTTATATCTAGAATGTAAACGTAGGGCATAAAACATAAATAGCATCTGCAGACATCTATCCCTAGTATATTCATGCTTGTGAGAAAGACTATGAATTTGTTACCAAATCGTAGAGATCGCATTGGTAAAACTCTTATTTGCGTGTTGGGACAAAATGTGGATTCAAATTTTGATATTTCAGTATCATTATGCAGAATGTTAACATTTACCGTTCAAAAAATCTATTCGTCCGGTGGAATACAGGTTGATTTGACACCATTCGCCAAATCACATTTTCCCTCGACAAAGACAACTGAAGGAGTGGCTTTTCTGCTCCCTTGTCTCATTGCAAACGAAGGCCCTTGGTGGTAAGGTCTTTGGGCTCATCCAACCCACGTTGAATTGAATTTTGAAACAATTGTATTGATTTTCTCATTGCACCCGTGAATACTGAGACTGCCGTAGTGTAGTTGATACAACAATGATTACTTATCAGTTATTAATAAAGGAATTCTGCTTATGCGCGCAGAACCATGGATAGATTACGGGCCTTGTGAATCTGAAAAAAAGTAAAGCACTTTTAGCTGAGGGAAGTATAATAATAGACCGACATGTGAAAATCAATAAATGTTGATAGAAACAACTCTTTGTCGCCATGCTAACCATCCAGTATTTCAGCATATTTCACGTTTTCTGTATAGCAAGAGAAATTCGACGATAGAGGATAAATAATTGAGAGAATGTTAAAATACACGTGGCGATCTTGTAATATGCATATACTTTCGACGCGACATCCATCTCGCGATTGTTCATATTTTTCCTGGGTGCAGCAGATGTCACCAATGCTCCGTTGTATCGCCGTGCTGCAGAGTTCTATATTGTAAATAAATCACAACTACCATATTTTCTATTCCACAATCATGGCGCAGCAGATTGCTTTTACTGTACTGCTCACTCTTCATTCGTCGTCGTTCGGCCATCAGTCTGAAGCCCGTCTGTCACCCGTCGTAGGTGCGTGGTTTGAGTCTTCTACTCCAAAACGGCCGGCCCGATTCCAATAACATGTCGCGTGGTGTCGATTGCAGTGGTACATTTTAATTCTGTTAAAAGCAACGTGTTGACTGATGGGCAGAAGATGGAAGAAAAGCAATTCCAGTTTTAAAAACATCTTCTTCTTGTGAACAGTCGGTGCAGTGACTTGATATTTGGTAGTGGGCTTCTTTTGGTTGGAGACGTGGATGAAATTTCGGTGGGAAGAACTGGGGGGGGGGGGGGGGGGGGGGGCATAGTTTCCATCGAAACGGGAAGTGCGAATGGAAGAAACACTAAAAACTGTTCATCTCTCAAACCACTCCAAATGCTTCCGCGTTTGATAGTACTATCTTGGAAAGGATGATTCACACGTTTGTTCAAATCTAGCCATTTGGCTATATTTAGGCGAGTCAGGGTGTCCTCAGACTTTAGCACTTTGGGCAAAGAATAAAACAGTGTAGAATAATCTTCTCCGAAATCTCTGCCCCAAATGTTTCCATGTTTGAAATATAACACCTTTGTAAGGTTGATTTACAGTGTTATTCAAAAGAAGCCTCCGTGGTCCGATTTAGGAATCCAGTGGTCCCCAATATTTTAACATTTTTGGTAATGAAAAAGAAACATTTTAATGTTTCTTTCCTTCTTCCACTTCACTATTCTGAATGGTTTTACGTCTGATATTTTATATCTTCTTAAGGATGATTTACAAGTTCGTTCAGATCGAGGAGCCTCTGGAATAAGGTTTAAATATGCCATAGGGCCCCAGGTTAAAACACTATAAGTAATGGAGAAAGCATGAACACAATTTCTTTTCAAATTCAATGCTACAAATGCATCCATGTTTGAAATATAACCTCCTCATAAGGATGATTTACATGTTAGTTCATATTATGTCCATGGGTTACATTTAGGGAGTGCCATGGGTCTCCCACATTTTATCGCTGTGTGTAATGGGAGAAATATTTAAACACTCTTCTCCTCCTAAACCACTGTTTCTTATGCGTTACTCTTTAATATATACCGTCTTTATAAGAATGATTTGTAAATTTGTTCAAATCAAGTCTCTGGGATTTAATTCAGGATGTCATCGGGTCCTGAGTTTTAACACTCTGGATAATGAAAAAATATTTAAAAATGCTTCCATGTTTGACACAGAACAATTTTGTAGGGTAGAATTACCAGAACATTCAAATCAAACCTTAGGGGTATCATGGGACCGCAGAGTTTAACACTGTTGGTAATGGAAAACCCAAATAAAAAAATTCTTAAATCACAGCTCCAAATGTTTCCATGTTTAATATATGATATATTCGTATGTGTAACTTTAGGCGTGCCCCCTTCCACCTCTCCATATTTCAGCAGAACAAGCTCCCGTTGTCATAGTATACTGGAGTAAACATTAAAAAATTATGTTTGGCATAAGGTGCATCTGTTTACAGGTTTGTGTACAGGATTGTTGAAATAAAGCCCCGGTGTCACGTTTGAGCGTGTTGGTGATGCATTTTTGCACTGGATAATAGAGGTAACATTAAAAACTGTTTTCTCGAAAACTGCTGGCCTCAGTAATATGCCGTTTGACATGGGGGTGGGGGCGGTGTGGCTCAGTGGTTAGACCATTTGACTTCAAACCGAAAGGTTCACGGTTTGATCATGACCAGCGCTAAATGCGTTGTGTCCATGGGCAATGCACTCCTTCCCGTTTGCCCATGTATGGGCTCGGTGGGTTGTGCACTAAAGCGTACTGCTCGTCGATAGTGCACGTTCCTTCAACCAGTGCTAACCCAGCTTGTGCAGAGTTAGTTCGTTGGGAAGTCTGACAGCTGATCACCACTGCTCGTTGGTGCTTTACGGTACTCTGGCTTCCTCCACTCGTAAAACTGTCTGACACGAGGTGACCTATATTACTGATAGTTAAAATAGAAGTACAAAATTGGGCGGATTTGCAAAACAGCTGGGAGAAACATTTTTAAAAGAAGTTTGAAGCATGTCAGGATGTCCGAAAATTTATTGAAATAAAGTTGCCAATTTAGATATATGGGGATCTGCAGACGAGAAGGCCACGGGACTGGGTTAATGTTGTGGTTCTAAATGATTGTTTTTTAATATTATCTCATTTTTGGTTGACTAATTTTTGTGAACCGACTTTATTTTGCTTTGTACGTTTTCATTTTCACCCTCCGCGACTGACGATCAGTAATTGTATGACAAAATTTGGAAACTTTTCTAATGACTCGACGGGAAAGGAACTAGTATAAACGGTGATGGGAAAAAGTTCCGGCTTGTACATCACCAGAGGAATACAGAAACATTTATGTAATAGCTGTGATTCCGTTAAATACAAGGGTTTAAAGTTTAATGGATATGTAATAAAAATAAATGCTACAATCTTTGCCTGGTTTTTTCAAGAAGAGATTTGTCAGATTGTCCAAGAACATTAGACTAAAAATATGCATTCTGGAGAAATGAATATGCTGAAACTGAATTTTTGCCAGTAGCCAGGTCTTCACTCGCGGCATACTACATTAAAATTCCCCTAATTTCCGGTATGAGCTTTCAAGATATTCCACTTTTTCATAAAAAATATCCGAAATTTATTTTAAAAACCCGCAGCATATGGAAATGTGACACATATATCAGGGAACTGATTGGAAATACACAAATGATAGCCCCAAATCATTATGAAATGACCCCCTGAGCGATAATGTACCATTCCCACCGAACATCTGATTTTTCGAAAGGAGTTGCGTGTTTCCCGAAGCTGTATCCCAATGCATATTGGCTTTGTCCACAAAATGTCCGTGAAACTTCACCGGATATAACAGGCTGCACCTACACTAATCCCTTGCTACTAGCATGCCTAATATGCTGAAAAACTGTGAAAAGTTAAACCTCCTCCAAATTTGTGATTTCGTAAATTTTCATCCCGCCTTTAGAAATCGGTGTTGCCATTAACAGCAGGCGAAACAGAAATTCACACATGATACGACAAAAGGACTGGATGTTGAAAGTGTCTTTAAAACCCCAAAACAAACAAACATGAAACCACAACATTCTTTCCTTGGCCCATGATATCTGGGGGTGTATACCACTAATTGTCCAAACAATTACTTGCCACCAGTGATTGACTGGATATCAAATCCATTAGAGCCCATCTTACTACACCCGCCAAATGGAAAGCCTCCATCCAGAAAGAGGCGAAATAAATCTACTCCATAAACAATACTCATGCGTCCATGCGAAGGGCTGAACTCTGCACACCCTGTATTCCAGTCTTCCAGCACAGGTGAAGTTGTAATGGCACTCCCTTATGTTTTCTCGCGTCCACTCGCAGTACATGGACCATCAATACATGGACTGATATTACACAATAACGCATTAGTTCCACCACGACTATCACGAGTAGAAACGCCATAGCATCCCTTAAGTCGCACAACCAACCTCCATGTCCACACCAGAGGCATGAATGTGAACCCTGTTGCTGATATGTCCCCAGATTACCACAGTTTCATTGCATCACTGCCAAATATCCGAAAGAAAATTTGAAGATACTCTCCCTGCTACAAATCACCATATCTCTTCAGGGTTTAACACTTACGCTGCCGAAAGCAACTATTGGCACCTATTTTATGATGATTATCTATACGTTCTGATATGCGCAGATCAAATCTACTATTTGATTAATTGTTGAAAAAGGGCTCAGAGAGCCTTTTCCAACAAGTAATCAGATGATAGAGTTCCAAGTATGTCATAAATTTTATTAAACCTTCTCGCATACGGACGTACATAGAGGTTCTCCATATATGGCTAAAGTGGGCGTGGCAGGAAAAGGATAAAAAATATGAGTAATTAGTCGTCGAGTCCAAAATGCAAAGGCTCCGCAGTCTAAATACATGTACTCATATACTGAACACGCAAACAGTAATTCTTTCATTGTACGTTTTCTAGGCGTCAACCTCACCCACCCCGCAATGGGGACAACATCTTTCTAACATTTCCTCCCTACGGTCTGTGTCCTTGAAACTATCCCAGAGAATTATCGAAAGCGCGAAAGCTGCAATTATATTTCTTTTCGAAATTGTTGTTTTTTGTGTTGTAGGCTAAGTAGCCTTCCCGGTTGCACTCAGAGTGTCTTTAAAAATCAAAAGTGGACCAAAATTCGAATTTACTCATTTGATGTATGTTATCCACTCAAATTTATGCAGATAGTCTCTCTATGAACTGAAATGGGATGATTTGCGGTCGAATGTTTCCACGTAACATTAACGAATTCCAAAGGACGCTTAAGGTGGTGGGGTGGGGGGGGGGGGTGGGAATACAAGTATCTAAATACAATTTTTTTTGTGTTTTGTCAAATTACCTTCCTGTAGATACAATTAAAATTGGTCTCATACCCCGTTCCACAGCAGTTTGATTTGATTTAAATCGTCGGGTGTTGTGAGTGCCATTCTGAAGAAAAATCACGCTCCTAGTCAAGATTATTGAAAACCGGCTTTGTAAATCGATTCCACCTACAATTTAAATATGCCATCCGTGTCCTTGGTGGAATGTTTGTGTCGAGTTGGTGAACAAATTCAGTTGTATGGTAATACTTATGGATATGGCCTTTGTGAACGCAGGCTCTCATCGCCCAAATTAGGAAAATAAGGATCTTCTCAGAAAGCTGAATTCAGATTCAAGAGAAATTTTAGGACGGCATTCAGGACCACCAAATGAACAAATCTTGAAAAAACATCAGCTTTAGCATATTCATTTCCCCAGTCAGTCCAAATGTTTCTGGTCAAAGAAACCAATCTGTTCTGGATGGCGAACATCTTGATCCACATGCAAGAGGACCATCAGAAAACGCAGGAATATTTAACTATAATAACTTCCACATATTGTTTCCCGGCCTTCCCATTGTCAGCATACACAGTGGGATAGCTACACAGTCTTTATTAGATATAGTTATTGGTACAGTTTGTGAACAATTGAAGATACCAATTTCCATCTATATATTACGAGAAAATATCGTTAAAAGCAATTAGTATTGATTGCTATCAGTTGTGTAGAAAGCTTCACTCCTTTTAACAATCAGAAATCTATGCTGTAAAAGACGATAGAAAGGTGCACAATTGTCGATTCCGGTCGAACACTGCTTTACGGGCCATATATTTCTTGCTGAGGGTATTTTAGATGTAAGACAATGCCGTTATACGCTTAATAAATTAATATTTACACCTGATGTTAAAAATATTACAGGGTATTTATCCTTTATTTTGTTGCAAAGCTTATTTTGCCCTTTGGAACCTTTTGCAAAAAAGATTTCAGAATTTTCGAAGGGTAATTTATCTGTTACATTGCAGTGACTTGACGGGAAACGGAATGTGTTCAACACAGATGCTCAGAACAAAATCAGAAGTCACAAAACGGTATTTGGTGAGATTTGGGGATCAATTCGTTTGTACAATGAAGTCGACATTTTTACTTTTTCTGACTGTAAATCAGCTTCTACATTCTTCTTAGACAACTTCCAGCTATATGAATGGTATTAGGCTGACGGAACGCAGGGCAGGGCAAAACTGAAATATTTCATTATAGTGTTGGTTGTTGCGGAACACTGATTGCCTCTGCTATAACCAACTCATTTCCTTCATTTGTCATCCTCCACTTGCTTCCCAGTCTGCAGCTTGCTGTACATTTTAGAAAAAAACTAGAAGAACCACTGTTCTCCATCTGTTCATTTAACCCTTCATACCACAGGCTTTCGCCAGGGGGTTGACATGACAGACTTATCTGTCTGCTTGTAAATGTGGTATTGCTCAAACATCGAGCTCAGAACAAACAATACAAATTGAACCCAACCCTTAAGAAAACATTATCTACACTATAACAGGCAGCTTTGAGCGCGTAGAATCAACCAGCTAAGGATGATACAGGAAGAGCTACTGAAGTGATTTTTGGGGCCAGATGTGTAAATAAGATGAAGCCAAAAATATACACACAAATGGCAAGTTCTCTCCAATGGATCATCACTTGCTGAAAGGTATTCTGTGTTTAAGGGCTGAAGTAGTAATACATAAATGAGTTCAACTTAGTTTTCTTGAAACGTCACTTCTTATTGGGTACCCATCCTCAGTAAAACACCGTTCATCATTAACAAAGTTGTTTCATAAACAATACTGGAAATGAGAGAAAATTACATTTACCGGTCAAGTTGATAGTCTGGTCATATTTCATCATTCGAAATTGATTTATTTATGTGTTACTTCACTTATATGCACAATTCAATTTCGCATCATATTGGGAGTTGTTTGGGACGCTGGAGAGGGCGTTAATACAGAATTAGAACAAAACCCTGATTTGTCTGGGGACTTTTGACTACAAGGTTATTAAGTTCTTAACGCCTACTACAGACATGTCGGTTTTAGGCGTTAAAACATATTGATATTTAGTTAAAAAGACAAAACAGGATCGGTTTTGAAAGCAAATATTTTTTTTTTCAATATCTCAACATTTGTTGAGCACTTGTGGTGAAATAGTTGATCTGACACCACCTCGCCACCCTACAACAAATAAAACTTCCATTGAAAATTTTAAAATGTGTTGCAAAGCTTCGAATTTTAAATACAAAGGGCGGGGGGGGGGGGGGGAGGTAAATATACCTTGCTATAACTATTTTCACGATTTTAGGACGACCGAAATATATATAGTAAAATACCACTCTTATGATGACCTCATCATAACTCTATACGTTTGATGCTCTTAGTATTTATTATTGAGGCAATGGAAGATAACTCTTAATTACAAGCTTTTACAACATTCAAAGCTCTCAGTTTTCATTCTTCTTCCTTGTGGTATATACATATTTTACCGAGTCGTGCTGATAATTACATCCCATTAAATCTGCATTCCAGTTACCAGCCATTCACAAAATTTGCAACCAGCGAAAAGCACGGCACCAGTGGGAACCTGCACCACTCGCGTGACCAAGACCGCGCTTGGACACGCAAAAAACATAAGCTTCCACAGCACCGCGTCCAAACACCAACTGCCCACCTCCCGGATGATACAAATAACTTCTCAGAACATAACAAGTTACAGTGAATAAGAACATTATAAAAAAAGAGATTATTAAGAAAATAAGCACCCCCACCATTGCCTCCTTCACAATACCACCACACCAAAAACGAAAATGCAATGACGCACTTCAATGTATTAAGCAGATAAATTCTGTAAGTGTATGTTTACTCCAGGTGTTTTTTTAGCATACCGGCTACTGTGCAGCTCTGGTCCGTTCTTGGTTTTGTGACTGCTGTGTAGCAGCCATGGAGCCCAGAATGAATCACTGCGCCTTGCCCTTATTTCTTATCTGACTCCTTTTCACAAACTGACAAGCGCAGTATAGCTGGTGTTAGTGGTAAATCAAGTAAATATATACAGGTGTCTTACGATAAGACAAGAGTGAAACCAAATAATAGGTTCTAAAACTCTATTGATACAGTTCAATGTATTATGTAAACATTTCCCAGATGTCTTATATTTCCCAGATAGGCCACTATGAAGCAGTGGTTCCTTCTGGGCTTTAAGGCTGCTGTGAAGCAGCCATGAAGCCTAAAATGCATTATTACGCCAGCCCTTTATTTTACCCGACGCCTGATTGTGCATTCTATGTATATCCAATGCTGGTCAATGCGTATATTATGTGGGAAAACAAGTTACTGCATGTGGGAATCTTACGAGATAAGAATTAAGAAAATAAGCACGTCTCCCCACCCTTGCCCTCTCCCACCACCCCTGCCCCACACCAGAACGTAGGTTAAAAAAAAATACGGAAAACCCCCAAAAAATTTCGGACCCACTCCAGAGTATTATGTGTAGATATTTCCTTCCAGATATCTTAGTAGACAGGCCACTGTGAAGCAGCGGTTCCTTCTGGGCTTTATGGCTGGTGTGCAGCAGCAGCCACGGAGCCTAGAATGAACTATTGGGGCCAGCTCTTAACTTTTACCCGAATCCTGATTGTGTATTCACAAATTGATAAACTCTGTGTAGCCTGTGCTAGTTAATATGTGTGTAAATATTTGTGTTATGTGATAAAACAAGCTACTGATAATGGGATTATTATAATACGGGAATTATTGAGAAAAAAAGCACGTCCTTCCCCAGCCTACCCCCCCCCCCCCCCTCACACACACACCACACCAAAACGAATTTCAACATAGTCTGTTGAGGAAAAGGCAATTTTTGTGCGGACCTACTGTGAAAGCATCCAATGTTTTAATAGGATAATGCCTCAAAGGAGACGGTTGTTGAGTTGTGGCAAAAAGATATTTTTCAGATACAGCAACTTACATATTTCGAATAAATCATCATATGCTTTGCATACACCAACATGTGATAAATAGACATCTCAGCAGACAGGACACGGTGCAGCAGTGGTTTCTTCCGAGCTTCAAGGTGGCTGTGCGGCAGCAGCCATGAAGGGTGGAATGAATCACTGGGGACAGCTTTTAATTTTAACCGACTCCTGACTGTGTATTCACAAACTGACAAACTCTGTATAGCCAATGTTAGTCAATAGGTGGGTCATGCGACAAAACAAGGTACAGTGAAAAGGAACCTTATAAAGAAGAGATTATTAAGAAAATAATCCTATTACAGTGAACAGGAACTTTATAAAAAAGAGATTATTAAGAAAATAAGCACCACCACCATTGCCCTCTCCATAATACCACCACACCCAAAACGGAAATGCAATGATGCACTTCAGTGTATTATGCAGATAAATTCTGTAAGTGTATGTTTACGCCAGGTGTTTTTTTAGCATACTGGCTACTGTGCAGCACTGGTCCGTTCTTGATTTTGTGACTACTGTATAATAGCCACGGAGCCCAGAACGAATCACTGCGTCTAGCCCTTATTTCCTATCTGACTCCTTTTCACAAACTGATAAACGCTGTATAGCTGATGTTGGCCAACACATTGTCAAGTAACAAACCAAGTAAATGTACACAGGTGTCTTTCGATAAGACAAGATTGAAACCAAATAATAGTTCCTAAAACTTTATTGACACAGTGCAATGTATTATGTAAATATTTCCCAGATGTCTTCTATTTCCCAGATAGGCCACTGTGAAGCAGTGTTTCCTTCTGGGCTTTAGGGCTGCTGTGAAGCAGCCATGAAGCCTAAAATGGATTACTGTGCCAGCCCTTAATTTTACCCGACGCCTGATTGTGCATTCTCTGAATATCCAATGCTGGTCAATGCATGTATTATGTGGGAAAACAAGTTAATGCATGTGGTAATCTTTCGAGATAAGAATTAAGAAAATAAGCAACTCCCCCACCCTTGCCCCCTCCCCCCTCCCCCACACCAGAACGTTGGGTAAAAAAAATACGGAAAACTCCAAAAATTACATGGACGCACTCCAAAGTATTATGAGTAAATATTTCCTTCCGGATATCTTAGCAGACAGGCCACTGTGAAGCAGCGATTCTTCTAGACTTCATGGCTGGTGTGCCGCAGCAGCCATGGAGCCTAAAATGAATTATTGGGGCCAGCTCCGAACATTCACCCGTCTCCTGATTGTGTATTCACAAATTGATAAACTGTGTGTAGCCTATGCTAGTTTATAAGTGTGTTAATGGGTGAGAGCTACATATTTTGGTGGTCTGAATTTGTTCATCAAAACTTATTTTATTACAAATAATTGAAGAGTGCCTATAGGCACTCTTCAATAATTTGTCATGAAACAAATTTATACAAACAAAACTATTGTGTATTCACAAATTGATAAACTCTGTATAGCCTATGCTAGTTTATAAGTGTGTTAACTGGGTGAGGGCTACATTTTCTGGTGGTCTGAATTTGTTCATCAAAACTTGTTTTATTACAAATAATTGAAGAGTGCCTATAGGCACTCTTCAATAATTTGTGATGAAACAAATTTATATAAACAAAACTATTGTGTATTCACAAATTGATAAACTCTGTGTAGCCTATGCTAGTTTATAAGTGTGTTAACTGGGCGAGGGCTACATTTTTTGGTGGTCTGAATTTGTTCATCAAAACTTGTTTTATTACAAATAATTGAATAGTGCCTATAGGCACTCTTCAATAATTTGTGATAAAACAAATTTATATAAACAAAACTATTTTGCGTTTGACTGAGTATGAAAAGCGAGCAAGAAAAATGTTAGCTTTTCATCTGGTACCCTCATTTTTTGGAAAAGCCTTGATAGTGGCATCTAGCACTCAACCAGTTAATATGTGTGTTATGTGATAAAACAAGCTACTGAAAATGGGATTCTTATAAGACGGAAAGTATTGAGAAAAAAGCACGTCCTTCCCCAGCCTCACCCCCCCCCCCCCCCCACACACACACACACACACATACCACACCAAAATGAATTTCAACATAGTCTGTTGAGGAAAAGGCAATTTTTGTCCGGACCTGTAGCGTCCAAAGTTTTGAAAGTACAATGTCTCAAAGGAGACGGTTGTTGAGTTTTTGCAAAAAGATATTTTTCAGACACAGTAACTTACATATTTCGAATAAATTATCACATGTTTTGTATACACCATGTTCATCCAGGAAGACAAATGAATTTATTGACGTAGCTATCTATACTCTCAAAAAATCGATATGGCGAATGTCATTGTTGGCAGTCTAAATTGCCGAGGGCTTGCATCAGATAAAATGAAACGTCGTTATATTTTCTCATAATGCAGGGATAGATTTGATATCACGTTTTTTGGTCGACACGCACTCGACAAAGGAAACTGAACAAATATGGAAAAACGAATGGGGCTATGAAGCCCTGTTTTGCTCTCGCACAAGCTTAAGTAGGGAAACAGCAATTCTTTTTAAGAATACCTTTTCGTATATAATACATAACACCGTATATGATAACCAAGGGAATTTTATTATTGTTGATATCGATATACAAGATCATAGATTGACATTAGCATATATGGTCCAAATGATGACAACCCCGTGTTTATCACTTGTATTCCCAAGCCTAATAAAGCAAAAGTATATATTAAAAATTGGAGACCAATATCGCTAATAAATGTAGATGTTAAAATAGGATCGAGTGCAATCGCAAATCGTTTAAAGAAAGTTCTGCCTAAACTAATCTCAGATAGACAACTTGGTTTCATGAAATCTAGGTATATAGGTGAATCTACCCGCCTAACTTTTGATTTAATTGAGAAGTGTAAAGAACAAAATATTCCTGGAATTATTGTTCTAGTAGATTTTGAAAAGGCCTTTGACTCACTGGAATGGCATTTTATTGAAAAAACATTGGCGGTTTTAAAATTTGGCCCTTCTATGATTAGATGATTCAAAACGTTTTATACAAACGTCTACAGTTACATACTGAACAATGGCCACTGCTCAGAGAAATTCGAGTTGCAGCGAGGCGTCAGACAAGGTGATCCCCTTTCACCCTACTTATTTATTCTGAGTGTCGAATCACTGAGTGCCGCTTTGAAATATAACCCCGATATTCGAGGGATAAGATCAATCACTCTGAGTATTTGATCAGCCAAAATGCAGATGACACCTCTCTTTTCCTTAATATAGATAAGTCATCTCTGGAGGCAGCTTTGGATTCAATAGACCTATTCGCGAAAGTCTCTGGTCTCAAGATTAATTTTGATAAAACGCAGGTAATATGGATTGATCCAAAAGGGGTTGTGGCGAAGAGTTACATACTAAGGTACCACTACAATGGAATCATAGAAATGCGTTTACTATGTTCGGGATACAATTTAACCTATTCACCGATAATTATGTAATAAATAATTATCTAGACAAAATTAAAAAAATAGAGAAACTGCTCAATGACTGGTCTTTTAGAAACTTAAGTTTGATAGGGAAAAGTACAGTAATTAAGACACTAGCGTTTCCCCCAGCTGATTCACCGCTTGTCAGTTCTCCCTGACCCAGATGCGTCGATTTTGAATAAAATCCAGCAAATGTTTTGTAAATTTCTTTGGTCTGATAAAACCGACAAAATAGCACGCAATGTTGTCATCAATAAAGTAGACAACGGTGGCATAAATTTTCCTCATGTTAAAAGTTACAGCTATGCCCTGAAAATGACATGGATTAAAAAATTCTTGATCCATATGTGACAAGCACATGGAAACCATAATAATAGATAATTTAGAAAATTTTGGGGGTCACAAAATATGGTTCATGAAAAAAGAAGGTCTTCAAAAAATAGGAGAACATTTTAACGCATTCTGGAAATGTGTAATAAATGCTTGGTCAACCTTAGAAACAAACGTCGCCACAACCCCTGCAGAAATTTTCAGCCAACCCCTTTTTTACAACAATAGCATAAAAATCCAGAATAAATATTTTTTTAATAGGAAGTGGATGGAAAAGAGGATTTTCTTTCTAAATGATTTATTGGGTGAGAACAGAACATTCTTAGATTATGAAACTCTCTCTGTAAAACATGATTTAAGAACACCTTTCATAATATATCAAGGAACGATCTCAGCAACCCCAAAGCATGGGAAAGAAATAACTAAAACACACACAAAATTAGAAGACGTCAGAAAGGATGAACTTTAAAAATTAAAGATTTGCCCCAAAACATGCAAGGCATTTTACCCTCTATTTCTGGATCTATTCGCAAAACCACCCCAAAAAAGTCAATCCAGGTGGAAAGATGTTTTGAATATTGATGTACAATCCGATGACTGGACACAAATATACAGAAGGTCTTTCCAGCTAACCGATGACTCGTATTTACAAAGCCTACAATTTAAAATTTTGCACTGAATTTTATACACAAATTCGAAATTATTTAAGTGTAAATTATCCGAAACGGAGTTATGTACTTTTTGCAAAGAAGCAAAGGAGACTCTGTTGCATCTGTTTTTCGAATGCCCTCATTCAAAAACAGTTCTGTTAAATTTGTCTCAGAAACTTCGAGAACAGTGCAACGTTCTCCTTCAGACAACGCCAGAGTAAGTTTTGCTTAACCTGGAAAAATACGAGGACCGTAACACATCAAGTAATACAGCCGGCTTCTGTACACCGTTATATAGAAAATTCATCTATTCATGTAAGTTGAGGAAAAGTCTTCCAAGATTTGAAGGGTATGTAGAGCAACTAAAGCAATTTAAGAGCGTCGAACTACTGTCTCTTCAAAACATCTCTCCCTCAAAAGCGGCTACCACCCGAATGAGATGGATGTTGTTGGACAACATTCTTTGAATCGGAGTAATATATTCATACGATTCGACAAATTATTTAACGCAACTGATGCAAGTCCCTCAAAAGACGATAATAATTTTCGCAAAATGTTAAATTGGTGTTACTTAACTTGCGTAAATATATATATATAACTGCATGTATATATCTGTATAGAACAATTATGAAAAACTTCATGTAAAAGAAACTTTGTTGTAGTTTTTGTGTCTGAAATAAAAATTATGAAAAACAAAAAAACTAGATTTTATGATTCTGGAGAATCATGGCTTTTCCAGATGAGATTCCATGATTTTTCATGACCCCACAGTGTCTGATGAATTGTTTTTAACTGTCTCACTGAAGTTCCTTTATTGATGTTATGAGAAAAGTGGGTATAGTAGTCTCAAATGACTCAGTTCGATAAAAAAAATGTTTAGGTAAAAACCATCATTAATGGTGGAGATGGTTAATATCAATATCGTCGTCCGACAAGGTAATGACCGACAAAATGAGTTACATTTGTTTGACACATACCCACTAAGTACTGTGGCTATTTACAAATGGTCTATTTTATCTCAAATGTATCCAAAATATTGATGTCTGGCACCTTGTAGAGGGTTAACAAGAGCTAACAGGAATATTTTTCCATGCAACTTGTAATGTCTCTCCAAGAACTGCGAATGTCCATTTTTTATTTAACATCTACAAGATGTTTTCAGAGAAATCCAGGGAGAACATGAATTTTAAGCTTTTCATGGGTATCATTGTTTATCCAGCCCAAAACGGGTTAAGTGTTGTTTTTTGAATACCCTTATTACTTCCAAAAATAATTCTAAGTGAATTCTACTTCACTTATGTTGATCTCTCTTAATTTTGGGCGCTGTGGATACGCAAACACAGCCCATTTTATCAAAGTTTTGATGTTTGAGAACCTGCAGAGGGTTAACAAATGCTTGCTGGAATATTTTGTACATGCAACTTGTAATGTCACACTAGGATCTGAGAATGGCCATTTTTTCTTGAAAAAAGATGTTTTTAGAGAAATCCTTGGATAACATGAACTTTTAACCTTTTGATGGGTATTGCTCACTAACCAGCCCTAAACGGTTTAATGTTTGGTTTTGTGAATACCTTCATTACTTACAAAAATTGTCCTCGTTGAATTCCACTTCCAATGAAGGAGGTTATGTTTATCTCGCAGGTAGACATTGGGTGTTATGGGTGCCCAAGAACAATCCATTTTCTCAAAATGTCTATGCTTGGGAGCCTCTGGAGGTTTAACAAATGCTTACCGGAATATTTTGTCCATGCAACTTGTAATGTCACTCCAAGAACTGCGAATGGTCAATTGTTCTTGAAAATTTTTTGGGAGAAATCCACAGAAACTGGAATTTTAAGCTTTTAAGGGGTATATTTCCTCTTCCTGTCAAAAATGGGTTAAGCCATTGGTATTTGAATACCCTTACTACTTACAAAAATGTTTCCCTGTCAGTTTTGCGTCCGGTAAAACAAGTTACGTTTCTCTGCAGCATTCCCATTTGATGTTGTTGGTGTCCAAATACAGACTATTTTTTCGAAATTTTGACATTTAGCAATCCATGGAGGATTAACAAATGCTTACCTGAATATTTTATCCATGTAACTGGTAATGTGACTCCAAGACCTATGAATGGCCATTTTCTCTTGAAAACCCACGAGACGTTTGTAAAGAAATTCAGGAAAAACATGATTTTTAGCTCAACTTTGGCGAAGCCAACTTTGTGCTTATACTATGGCCAGTCGTCCGTAGTCCGTCTGTCCGTCTGGCCGGGCCAACATTGGAGGTTTAGGGGATATTATTATTAGGGGCTACCTCCAAATTAAGGTAGTGTTAGGGTTAGGAGTGGGATGGGGTTAGGGTTAGGGGTAGCCCCAGCGTAGGGCTTAAGGTTTGGGAGGGTTAGGTCCCGGGGGGTTAGGGTTGGGTCAGGGGTGAGGTTTTAGTTTTAGTAGCCCCTAAACCGAAATAAAGCTCCTAATCCTATTGGTTTGGCTAGGGTGGGGTTGCATCAGGGGTGGGGTGGGGTTAGGGGTATCCTCAGAGTAGGGCTTAAGGTTGGGGGTTAGGTCCCGGGAGTGGGTGGGGGTTAGGGTCTGGGGTGGGCTTTTAGGGTTTAGGGTCAGGGTGGGGGTAGGGTTAGGGTTAGGACGTGGTCTTTGGGTGGAGGGGTGGGGTTAGGAGTAAATATAAGTTCTAGGGTGGAGGGGGTGGGGTTTTGGGTAAAATAAGGTTTTGGACATACAAAATGTTTTTTTGGTAGCCCATAAACCCGAAATGTTGGAGCGTCCGTCTGTCCGTCCGTCCGTCCGTCCGTCCGTCTGTCCGTCAACAATTCAATGCGGCTCGGGCTAGAGGCCGTGTTTATGAACCGATCTTTACGAAACTTCTTGGGTACCTTTGTTATGACCGTGGGACCAGAACGAGTGTTTTTGGGTTCGGTCTGAAATTCAAGATGGCAGCCAGCAACCATTTTGTACCGACGATGCAGAAATCTGTTTTTTTTGCACAGAACTTCCATATGAAAGCGTTGATTTGAATAATTTTGTGTATGAATGTTTAGTACCATGAGATACATCACATATAATACGGGGGTTTTTCTCGTAAATTATGCAAATTAGACTAACTTTGATGTATTTAGTGTTACTTTCAGCACTGTCAGTGCAAATGCCAATACGGCTCAGGCTAGAGGCCGCATTTATGAACAGATCTTTATGAAACTTCTTGGGTACCTTTGTTATGACTGTGGGACGAGAACGAGTGTTTTTTGGGTGCGGTCCGAAATTCAAGATGGCTGCCAGCCACCATTTTGTACCGACTATGCAGAAATCTGTTTTTTTATACAGAACTTCCATATGAAAGCTCTGATTTGAATAATTTTTTGTATGAATGTTTAGTACCATGGGATACATCACATATAATACGGTTTTTTTTCTCGTGCGTAAATTATGCAAATTAGACTAACTTTGATGTTTTTTGGTGTTACTTTCAGCACTGTAAGGGCAAATGCCAATACGGCTCGGGCTAGAGGCCGTATTTATGAACCGATCTTTACGAAACTCCTTGGGTACCTTTGTTATCACCGTGGAACGAGAACGAGTGTTTTGGGGTGCGGTCCGAAATTCAAGATGGCCGCTGGCAGCCATTTTATTCAAAATTAGAGGCAATCAGATTTTTGTGCAGAACTTCCACATGAAAGCTCTGATTTGAATAATTTTTTGTGTGAATGTTTAGTACCATGGGATACATCACATATAATACGGGTTTTTTCTCGTGCAGAAATTATGCAAATTAGATGAACTTTGATTTTTTTCAGTGCTACTTACACACAGTAAGTACACATGTCAATACGGCCCGGGCTAGAGGCTGTATTTATCAACCGATCTCCACGAAACGTCTTGGGTACCTCTGCTATCACCTTGGGACGAGAACGAGTGTTTCTGAGTGCGGTCCGAAATTCAAGATGGCTGCCAGTGGCCATTTTGTACCGAAATTCGGTCTAATCAGTTTTTTGTACACAACTTCTATACGGCTCAGGCTAGAGGCCGTATTTATTAACCGATCTTTACGAAACTTCTTGGGTACCTTTGTTATCACCGTGGGATGAGAACGGGTGTTTTTTGGGTGTGGTCCGAAATTCAACATGGCCACCAGCAGCCATTTTGTACCAAAATTAGTGCAATCAGTCTTTTGTACAGAACTTCTGTATGAAAGTTCTGATTTGAATAATTTTTTGTATGAATGTTTAGTAAAATGGAATACATCACACACAGTACGGGGTTTTTTCTCGTGCAGAAATTATGCAAATTAGATGAATTTTGATTTATTTAGTGCTACGTATACACTGTAAGTGCACATGTCAATACGGCTCGGGTTAGAGGCTGTATTTATCAACCGATCTTCACGAAACTTTTTGGGTACCTTTGTTATCACCTTGGGACGAGAACGAGTGTTTCTGAGTGCGGTCCAAAATTCAAGATGGCTGCCAGTGGCCATTTTGTACCGAAATTAGGTCCAATCAGTTTATTGTCACAACTTCTATACAGCTCGTATTTATGAACTGATCTTCACAAAACGTCTTGGGTACCTTTGCTTTTACCTAGGGACAGGAATGAGTGTGTTTTGGGGTGCCTTTGTTATCACTGTGCTATGAGAACAAATATTTTTGGGTTCAGTCAGACCCACTCTGGGACTCAAAAATTTTTTTTCTAGTTTAGCATCTGACTGTCACCCACCTTTACAATACTTTACCTATACATTTGTTACAGGCTACGGTCAATATTTATGTACAGGCCGTTACAATACTTTATATGTACCTTTGTTATCAGGTCATTACCTAGATGTTTGTCATTGCTGTGTCACATACTATACGTGTACATGTCTTGACAAGTTGAGCTACAGTGTCATTGACACTTTCATATAAGCTTTTGATGGGTACTGATATTAACCATCCCAAAAGGGGTTAATGCTTGGTTTTTTGAATACCCTTATTACCAACAAATTTGGTCCTCGGTGAATTCCACTTCCAACAAAGTAGATTATGTTTATCTCTCGGGTATGCATTGGGTGCTGTGCGCGTCCGAAAACAGCCTATTTCAACAGAATTACGATGCTTAGCAGCCTGTAGAGGGTTAATAAATGCTCACCGGAATATTTTGTCCATGCAACTTGTAATGTCACAGAAAGACCTGCGAATAGTCAATTTTTCTTGAAAACCTACAAGTTGCTTTTAGAGAAATCCACAGAAAATGGGAATTTTAAGCTTTTAAGGCGTATCTCTCTTTAACCAGGCCAAAATGGGTTAAGACTTCGACTTATGAATACCCTAACCACTTAGAAAAATGTTTCCCCATTATTTTGGCGCCCGATAAAAGGAGGTACCTTTCTCTGTGGTACATTCAGTGGGTGCCGTTGGTGTTCAAATACAGCCCATTTAATCACAATTTGTACGTTTAACAACCCGGGGAGGGTTAACTAATGCTGACCGGCATATTTTGTCCATGCATCGTGTAATGTCACACCAAGACCTGGGAGTGACCAATTTTTCCTGTAAATCTACAAGACTCGTTTAGAGAAATCCACGGAAAACGTGATTGTTTAGCTTTTGGGGGTATTGCTGTTTAACCAGCCAAAAACGGGTTAACGCTTGGTTTTCTGAACACCCTTATTACTTACAAAAATGATCCTCGGTTAATTCCACTTCCAATAAAGGAAGTTATGTTTATCTCTCGTGTATCGTTTAGGTGCTGTGGGGTCCCGAAAACAGCCCATTTCATCAAAATTTCGATGTTTGGCAGCATGTGGAGGGTTGCCATATGCATTGCCTAATATGTCTTTTATATCAATGGTCGTGTCACAGGCAGGTCTAGCAATGATGAATGTTTAAAAAAAATCTACAAGACGTGTTTCGAGAAAGTGCCGATAAACCCCAATTTTGGCAGTTTTTTTGCCAATTCTGACGAAATAAGGGTTAAATCGAAAATTCCGCTTCGGTACGTTTTTAGATTATGTGCCCCTCTATGAGTGTTTAGAATTTTGTGAAAATCGGCTCGAAAATGGCTTCTGAATCGTACGGACAAGATGTGTGAAAAAAAAAAAAAAAAAAAATAAATAATAATAATAATCCGTAGAAAAGCAATAGTCTTTTCCAGAGGGAAAAGCCTAAAAAAAAACCTTCTGAGAACATACATAGTTAATACTAATCAAGATTACACTGACACACTGCCTGGAAAAGATGCGTGATACATAACACTTAGTATAGGTCACTTTGTTTCTAAATATATCCACGTTTGTTGAAGTTATAAGATTTTCCGTTGGTCACGTGACGCGATTACATGAAACAATATAGGTCTATGGAAGGTACATTAGCACTAGAATAGGTACCACTCTCTCCTTGTATTTTAAAGTACCTCCAATTCTATAGCAGATTCTATTCACCTCTACCGAAGCTGATCGTTTTTCACACGATCACACGGAATGCGATCTAAATGAAAGAGCCAACGAGGACAATTGGGTTAGAAGCTAACAATTAGACTCAAGGCAGCAGTTAAATGCCCTGAAGTTCATCATTGATCTCTTTTGTTTCAGAGATGTATGTGCATTATCGCAGTTTTGTTCACTGAAACATTACGTGCCCTCGGTGACCTATGGATGCAACAAATCTGACGTTGTTTGTTAAACGTTAAAATGATATTCAAACACTCTCAAGTTAATCGGATTTGCTCCGTTTGATTCTCGTCTTATCAATAGCTTTTGTTCTAAAGGGGTTGATAGTACGAATTATTATTCAATGTTCCTGCCTTGATATTCTTCAGAGTGCAATTTGATCCAAACAGTTATTTTTTTTACCTTTTGAGTCTACTTCTCATTTATTATAGAAACATTAAATAACCTTAATGCTTTCCTAGCATAAGAGTTGAAACTGTAATCAATCTCAGAACTAACTGTTGCTATATGCGCAGTTGTTAGAATGTCAGGTTTTTATAAATGGTGTAAAGGGTGCGCGGTGGCGTTGCGATAACCGGTTCTCGTCAGATCACCGTAGATAAGCAACATCGAGCCCGGTTAGTCCCTGGACGGGTGACCGTCAGAGCGATCGATTCGGACTCCCGCGTTTTGTACTTGGGCAAAGCACTTAACCCCGATGTCCACGTAGGGGGCACGATGACGCCGTGTACTAGGGCGTACTGCACGTCGATGGTGCGCATGACTTCAGCCAATCTAACCCTGCCTGTGCTGCAGTACGGAGTTACGATGTCGGGGAGCTGGCAGCTGCTCGTCGTTGCTCGGTGGTTCTCTCCAGGTACTCCGGCTTCCTCCACCGGTAAAACTGTCACCGACATGATATGGCCTTGGCTGTTAAAGTGACATTAAACCCTAATCAACAAATAAATAAATAAATGGTTCTTGTAGGAGTATCCAATGCCGTTTTAAGGGACTAGAATACTTTCAGTTTCTTCTTTTCATTAGCTCTGCCCCTTTATCCTACTCCCCACGTCTCGTTACTTTCGTTGACGATAGCAGGAACGCGGATGCGAACCGTATCGTTTTTAGCTCACCTTGACGAAGTTCTGAACTTATCTAATCGCTCCCCCGTCCGTCGTACGTCCGTCGTCCATCAACACCATGTTTTGGTCTTCTCCAAAACCACTGGGCCAATTCAAGTGAACATTTGTGTGAGTGATGGTCTCGAGGGGCATTGCATTTTTGTTCAACCCAACATGCCCAGCCCCATAGGGAGGGGGTGGGGGAAAATGCTCCAAAATATTTTTAAAATCTACTCATAAACCAGTGGGTACAATGACTTGATATTTGGTATGGAGCTTCCTTTTGAGGTGCGGTCTCAAATGTGTTTAAAAAAGGTCGTGAAGCAATATATGTCTTTGTAATGGGAGGGGCAAGTTTTTTGGCCCTTCCCGAAATTTCTATTTTCTGAACCGATGGTCCGATTTGAACCAAATTTGGTATGTGATATTATTTGGTTATAAGTACTTGACTCATGCAAAATAATTCCACACATCCCCGTGGGAACCCCAGGAGCTAAAAATAGAAAATTTTTCAAACGCCCATATTTTTTAAACTTGCCATCGGTTATGTAAGGGTGTTCTGTGGGGGGGGGGGGGGTGGGGGGGGTCGAAAAAATACTGAGTCAGCATATTTGCAAAAATTAAAATAATTTTTTATCCAGATCCAAGGGCCACAATCTTCTGATATTTGATATATAGCAACCGATGGGGGGAGGGGGGGGGGGGGGTGGTGGTGGTGTCAGGTTACCAATGTGAATTAGTATGGTACAGCAGCCCGAATTTTTAATCTAGGGTAATATATGGAAATAATCTTTAAAAATCTTCTTCTTCGAAACCACCAGTCAGAACCTTTTAATATTTTGTATATACCATTGATATGAGGGTTAGATTCAAGAGTGTTCAAACCAAGTCCCTAGGTTAATATTTGGGCTTCCTATGGAAGCCCAAATTTTAACTTAGTGAAATATGGGGGATAATTTTTAAAAATCTTCTTCTTCAGATCCACCAATCAGAATGCTTTCATATTTGGTATACAACATTTCATGGGGGTCAGATTCAAGTTTGTTCAAATCGGGTCCGTAGGTTAATATTTGGGCCCGCTATGGTAGCCCCAATTTTAACTTAGTGCAATATGAGGAAATTTCTTTAAAAATCTTCTTCAGATCCACCAGTCGGAATGCTCTCATACTTGGCATACAACATCTCTAGGAAGGGGGGAGGGGGTCAAATTCAACTCTGGTTAAATCAAGTGCCTGGGTTAATATTTGGGCTCCCTGTGAGAGCCCAAATTTTAAACCAGTGCAATATGAGGAAATTTCTTTACAAATCTTCTTCAGATCCACCAGTCGGAATGTTTTCATATTTGGTATACAGCATCTCAAGGGGGGCAGATTCAAGTTTGTTCAAATCGAGTGCCTGGGTTAATATTATGGGGTCCTTATGGGAACCCGAATTTTAACTTAGTGCAATATGAGAGAATTTCTTCAAAAATCTTCAGATTCACTAGTCAGAATCCTTTCATATCTGGATTACAACATCTCTCGGGAAGTCAGATTCAGGTTTGTTCAAATCGGGTCCCTGGGTTAATATTTGGGCTCCCTATGGTAGCCCGAATTTTAACTTAGTGCAATATGAGGAAATTTCTTTAAAAATCTTCTTCTTCAGATCCACCAGTCAGAATGCTTACATATTTTGTATACAACATCTCTATTGGGGTGAGATTTATGTTGAAATCGGGTGCCTGGGTTAATATTTGGGCTCCCTATGGGAGCCGGAATTGGCCATGTAGTTTAAGAATTAGAATATTTTTATTAAGTACCTTCTAGAGGCGTGTAAATAAGATTAATGTACATAGGTAATATTAAAGGGCTCCACAGGGGAGCTCCACTTTTTACATTTACATTATGATCAACTGAAGAATAGGCATGATGCTTGGAATATTTTAGTCACTCCTGAGGGGTTCAAGGATTGACAATGTATCCTACGTAGATTGATTGCTTAAAGTAGATTCATTCTTGGACTCTGTTTATATCGGGTTCTGTTCAAGGTGGGCGCTTCAGGCCCCGTGGGGCCTCTTGTAGGATGTGCATTATGTTTGTGCGTTCGCCCCATGGATAAATGGTCAAATGTATCAGTATCAAACTGAGTAGCATGTTGACGTCAAATTATCACCATTAACATTCATCTTAGATTACTTTTAGCTGACAAAAAGTTGCTGTTATTAACCGTTATCTGTGAACAGTATAATTTATCAGATGACTTTTTATTATTTTTTTACAGGACTCGCCTTATTCTTGGTCATTGAAAGCATTGATAAGTATTTCGTCTGTGATATTATGTGGGTTAATCTTAGCTTACCATGCTTTAGAAGTGCAGGTGAGTACATATTAATGGATTATGACGGTGTACGAAATGTCTGGGATTCTTAACATGTTTCACTGATTGATACCCTTCGGATACCACAAATTAAAATTATTTTGTTGTTACTTCCTCCGACACAAGGTGACCCTAGCTGTTGAAAGTGCCATTAAACGCCCATAAATAAATAAATAAATAAATAAAGATTGTTACTTCCAGATTTCAGAAGTCTATTTCAGCAGCTGTCATTGTTGTGATATTGTTTTGTCGTTTTCTCCGAATGATGTATTGCAACTATAAAATGGCATTAGGGCTAAAATAACACCAGTTATCTGTCCTCGGTCCCAAACTATCACTGAATGTATATATGGATCGGTTCTTCGTTTACAGAAAGCTTATGGTTTACTCACCCCATATTTATATCCTTTCAGGGGTACTATATTTTTCTAGAATTTGGGGTGAAATGAACTGACGTAAACGATTTTCATTCCGTTGCAAGAATCACACATGTGGTGGTAATGAAGCAAAGTGTAAGCCCTTGTCACATTAACATCGTTTGAAACGTAAGAAACATAATTAAAGGGACGAATATGCCTAACAAGTTTCTATGGTCGATTATTTATTCTGAAGTGACTTGTTGACCGATTGCATTCTTTCACATCAGAAAGAAGATGGTTTATGTTTCAAATTTGTGCTCCGTTTTGGAATATATAATGTGCGTGTGGGTGTGTGTTGGGGTGAGGTGACGGGTGAATGGCGGATGTTCTATGGTTCCACTTATAATATAAACTAAACTGGGTGTGACCCGTAGACCTCCAAGCAAAGGGGTGAATTATTTCCATATATTATAACCCACGTGGCACGTTGTTCGGTTATCAAGAGATTTAACAACTGTCGTATACGAATTTTTTTCGACAACATACTGTTATATACAAATTGACATGCTGTGTTATTTATTTATTTATTTATTTATTTATTTATTTATTGGTTTTTAAAGATTTTCTACTATTGGGCCCTCTCTCTTTCTCTAACACACAACAACATTCAGAGATACATACACATACAGACATGGGTATTCATAATTATACAGATTAAGTGTTTTGACTTTTGAATACAAACGGTAGAAGCGCTAGTCAATAACAAGTCCTCAGGTGCTGAAATTGCTGGCCAAATCTTAGTACTGGTCTGGATGTGAGACATGACACGTTCTTAGTAAAGTTAGATAAAGTTAGAGATAATTGCCTGGATTCCAGTGTTCCTTACGTTCACGTTGACAGGTATGTCGCTGTACTCTCCGGTCCAATGTGAATTAGTATGGTTCAATAATTATATAATGTTCATTTCGGAAATAATGGATGGTGATGCAGGGTGGCAAACAAGCTCATAATGAAGTAACACTAAATATCGATATATTTTATATTATTAGAGACGCAACAGTGAACTAATTATTGCATTGCCAGGTGTCTGATAGAATTTCCCTACTTCCAATCAGAGGAAAATTAATTTACGATTTTCTCTCTCGTTCTATAATGGATTTCTATCACAATTCAGCACACAGTATTACACCTATTCTTCGATTATTGAATTCCTTTAAAAGGGTCGGGTGGACGAAATAAATTCCATTGTTATGACGCCCGTTATCTCGGTTGACGACAAAAGCATTTGATCCCAGCACTTCACCACCGAGACAAGGTTGGGATTATGAGATAATGAACATCTCTGAAATACGTGACACTTTTCAGAGAAGGAATAATGCTTCTCTGCACTTTCCTCCAGCACTAGCACTTCACTGGACTGAAGGTCACACCCATTATATCTTATATGATAAACGAAGGTTATATAATGTAGAACGACTTAAATCGAAAACACAATTGTTAAGAATCAAACGCCAGCAAACCCTTTGCTATGATAAGCAACGATTTTGCAGTCCTTAATTTATTGTAACTACCATAACAACCAGCGTTATTAAGAAATATCGCCATTAAAATTTTATAATATCCTTTTATTATTTTTAAAAATTTTGCTTCCATAAGTTACATTCTGAGGTACATAAAATTAAAAAGAAATTTTTATTCGAGAAATTGTTTTGCATGTCACGTCCGGTAGTTGTGTTGGATTTAGTGTTTAACCTTGTTAGCTGTTGCGCCCTAGATGGTATTAACTTATAAAATAATGTCTGTGGTGAAATAGGTGAATCCATTTTGCATTTGAAGCAGGGGCATGGGAATCCTTTAGAAATGGGCAGGGGGCACGGTCATGGAAGGATACCACACACTGATATATATGATGCCCATGGGGGCTATGTGGATTGGTTGGAATACAGTACACAAGCTATGTTTGGGATTAAACTTTATGGAATCATGACAAAGATAAAAAGCTTGTTTACACTTCTTTCCGAAATGTTTTTACTGATACATATTCTGCCTTGCTACGGATGTTGGAATTTACACCTGGAGTGTTGCTTTCAACTTTTGATACTTTAATTCTGGTGAGGCAGTTTTTTTTTCAAAGTGCCCCCACTCTCATCCACTCCCGCCAAAAATATTTAAATAAAGAAAATAAGAAACAAAAAAAAAGTTTGAGTGATTTTTACACTTTAACGATTTCATTGTGCACAGCACAGTTTGATATTGGCTAGGATTTGAAAAAAGAATATTTCCATCTTTTATGACCTGACACTTGGTTCCCATTTTTATCACCTATTAGACTTACTTCCGATAGACCTTAACAGAGATCTTTGCCATTGTGGTGCAAACAAAGAGCGACAAAGATCGAGCATTTGTTTTCAAACCAACGCAGTAGCCATCTATTTTATGCTTTCACGTGAAATGTCATAGAACTAGGTAAAATATTAGAGAGGTGCAACTGCATAACTCTCGGTTAACTGGTTTTCGAACTGCAATGTCACGCTACTTTTCTCTCAAAAGATCTTGGTTTGTTCAACGTGTATAATGGGAAATCAACACATTTACTTGAATACCGAAATCAGTTCTAGAGGCGGACTGGCCGTATGATCCACCGAGAAAATTCCGAGTGGCCTATCGGGTTCTCCCTGTGGCCCCCAAAATTGATGCAGCCCAACACCTGTTGGTGCGTGAAATTTCGTAAAAACAATCAAAAGGCGAAATGGATCTGATTGCAGAGACTGTCGTATAGGGAAATTTTCTCTATATGGGCTGCACATAGAGGACGTTTCGAAATACCGGCAGTCTAGTCTGCCATTGATCGCTCAAATGAAAGGAAACAGCGTTCTTTCAAATTCAAAAATCAAAAATGTCTCCTATTGGGCCAAACTATGGTTTTCCCGATGGGCCCCCTCCCCGGTAGAACCATTTTTGCGGAATGATCGATGCAGATGATACAAAAATGCCATCGAAATGGGTTCTATGTGGACTACCATTGACCGCTCAGTGCCTCAGAAGCGAGGAAGCCGCGTTCGTTCAGTTCGAAAAATCTAAATTTTCTCCGGCTCTCGGGGCCCCTTGGTGCATTCTCATGTAACTTTTCTTGGCCCAGTCCGCCACTGATCAGTTCACTTGTGAGGACGAAACAACTTTTCATGAGCGGCTGTGCAAGTCGTCAAAATAGCATCGGTATCCACTACTGATCTATATACAACTGGTTTGCTGGAACATCAGCAAAAAACACCGCAACTCAATCTGCTCCCCCACCAAGTAAGAAAGCGTCGAGTCAATGAACGCGATAACTCTCCCAATCGATGGTGTTTGATGACGTGAAAGCTTTTACTTCAAACGTGTAGTCACAGCGTAACAGCTTTTACTTCATCAAACGTCATGGTATTTACCTAGTACGAAGAATAGTTACACGGTATCAACTTTCCAATCTCGGCACTTGTTTTCCATTAATAATAACTAAAATATGTTGTAAATATTTAATTTTTTTGCCGCGAAAAATTTGCACATCATCAACATAATTATATTTCACATACATCAAAGTATCTTCTTTAAAAAACGATCGGAGATTGCGAGACGTCCGGAAATTGAAATTCTTCGAGAATTTTGTTGTTTACCTACAGCAACATTTGCCCAGCGCCCTAAGATGGCAGCGATTGAAACACTTTTTCTATATGTCACTAATGAACGTTTCAAGAACCAGTTGTATAGGGGTCAGTGGTATCCACTTATAAAGTGTATATTTCTTCCAAGTATCTGGAGTTTTGACGTGATGACCAATGGCATTCAACATCATCACGGCAGAAGCAAATAATGGATTACTTCTTTGAGAAATCAGAAATGAAGTCAAACATAAACACAGTACCAGTGTTTGTTATTACCACCACAGAAGTGTTTGTTATTACCACCACAAAGTTACCCAAATTACAGGAAATGATAAAAGGACATCCCCCATTATCGGATGTTGGCGGATGAAAGATATGATTTATAGTCAAAACTTTGCCGAGTGGAGTATATTAGCAAACGACGTGTAAAATGAAAAGAACATGAAAACAGGCCGTGTTTCTTTCAAGCTGTTACAACGTTTGTGTAGTGCATCATATGCGGTTTGCTGGATTTAGAACTAATTAAAATGAGTACATCCATATGACAAGTATATTCTAAGCTCTTGAATTATCAAGGAAGATAATACTGCAGAAATATACAATTGTAGTAACATACTTTTTCAAACGATCGAAGTTTGACTTTTTTAAACAAAACAAAAAAATATACCTCTTTGGTAATCGGTATGCTATCATTTTGGTCCAGGCTATACCTCTCAGCAATGTGAGCAAAGTTACAAAATGATGGAATATAAGTCAAGGTAAGGCGAATGCTGTCTCAAGTGAATAAGCTGAAAAAGTAAATCCCATCTGTGATATGGTGTCCTCGACTGAGTAACACTCATTTCGTTCTACATCTGCAACATTATTGCCTTTTCTATATATTTTACCCAATCGATCGATCAATCAGTCGGCAATGGCTTAACAGTCTACCCTCTATCCCACCTCCAGAAGTAATACAGTTTTGGTACAGGAATCACAAAGCATTGTAAGTTATTTCAGGCAACATCGAAGGTACATCGATTTAATAACCATATGTCGGTTTTAAACCATGAAGTGAAAGCCGAATGCTTTAAAAAGAAACATCCTGGTAATAAATATCCATATACCCTGAATGTTGCCCGAGATAACAATCTTGTCCGGTCTCCTACCATAGAAATAATGCCGAGATGGATGCGTGTTTCAAGATAGATGATAAACTATCCCAAGTGTAGCCCCAAACGATAAAGTTGAAGTAAATGTACGTATAATGTGAAGACTAATAGGCCGGCGTACTACAGTCGATTATCTAACACTCAAGGGACGAAACTGGGAGAATGAACCTT
Organism: Pictodentalium vernedei; assembly: GCA_031216915.1. Classification (NCBI taxonomy): domain Eukaryota; kingdom Metazoa; phylum Mollusca; class Scaphopoda; order Dentaliida; family Dentaliidae; genus Pictodentalium; species Pictodentalium vernedei. The sequence goes on from CM062293.1 coordinate 185,979,190, forward strand.
TTTCACAAAATTCAGGCTCACCATACATGAAACCATTTTAATTCAATAAACACTGAAACATTTCCATAAAATGTCGAACAAAAACAAACACTACCACGGGACTACAAATAGATTGTGTCTATTTATGAAACAGACGGTCGCTCGCTACTGCTCGGTGGTTCTGTCCGGGTACTCCGGCTTCCTCCACCCGTAAAGATGCCCGACACGAGGTGTTTCTGGCTGACGAAAGCGTCGTTAAAATCACAATAAATAACTTTTGATTATGAAATCGCAAAGCGAATTTCTAGAAGTCATTCAACGAAGCACGGCCAACACCGAGAGAGCTGCCCACGCCGTTTGGGCGGCAAACGCCATTTGGCGGCCAAGTCTGATGTGTATTATGAATATATTTTCCACATTTCGAATGACAAAATTAATGTTAAAAATGAAGTTAAAAAGACAATGTAAATACAAAACGTGTTATCACCGGTATCTGGCGTCTGATTTTAAAAATCGTTTCAACTTGTAATTGGGACCACGAGTTCTAAAATGCCCTAAGATTTCGACTTAATGCTGTGAAATGTAATTATGACGACCCTCGATAGCATTTACGTCATAGCGTCAACAATGTTCAGGCAATGATGACAATAATTGGCAATGTTTTCCTTTAGTTATTATAGACATCGGTAACATAAATTTAGTGACATGTTCTGTAGTTTAGGGGTAGGGCTTTGAGCAAATGGGAGGGGTGTACCTCGAAGTTGTTTATCTCGTATCGCCGATATAGAAAATCGGATTTTCAAACTTTTTTCAACTTTGGGACCATGGATGCTAAAATGTCTCACGGTCAAACATTCGAAAGTTGAATTTAAGTTTTACGTGTTTTGCACCTCCGTCACGTTTGACGCCATAGCGTTCAATTTATTGCGTCAAAGAGCATACAAACGTGCCTTGTTATCGTTCCAACTACAACCTGCGACATGTGTTTAATTTTTATATTAGTATCCTTTGCAGTTTTGACGTAGGGGTGTCACAAAATGGGAAGGTGTGTAAAAAACAAAACTGACTCGAAAACGACGTTAAGTCAAAAAGTCCAGAGACGACTATTTTTTTTTTATTTTTCGAGTTCTACAACATACTAAATTTTCAAGGAAATCGGACAAACTTAAATTTTTCGGACGTTGACGTACTACCGTCACCCCCAACGGCAGCTCAGACGAATTCTTCGTTGGCTAAAATCCGATTGCATTTATGATGTGAAGAATATATTTCCAAAATATCCAGAGTGAGCATTCAACAAGCGGGCAGATATTAAACGTTCATTAAAGAAGTCAAATTCACGTTTTGTTGGATAAAGGTTAACTTTGAAATTGCAACAAATGCATTTAATAGAGCCATCATCATTGAAGGTAAAAGTGTGTGGAATTTTATAGCTGTGTGTATTAATTATACGGAGCTGTACGTTATTGAAAATCGGAATTCTTAATGAGAAATGTGCAACATAACTTCTAAATTTGAAGTGACCTAAAGGGGTAAAAAATGGTGATAAATCAAAAAAGCAAAAAAAATTATGCTTTGTTTTCAAGCTGTATAACACAATAAAATTTCATGGAAATCGGCCGATGTTTAAATTTTGTGACGTCATGTCAATAACATCACCCGAAAATTTGCCCAGACCTCTTCAGAATTGTCGAGGTCTGTACCTGTACCACATGTTTTGGATATGGTCATAGTTGGAGGTGATATATCCAACATTTCAAAGAGGAAGGTTTGATACAGGAACTGATATTAAAAGATCAAGATAAGCGTGATATTTGGTTATTCTTTTGGATAAAGGAGGAAAATCAAAAATCGGGCTCCATTACTTTCAGTCCCTGAAAATTCTTAACATTGTTCGAAATTTCGTGAGAATCGGCTGAAAAGTGTAGCCGCGATTCTGTAAATGAGAAAAGGAGCTAATGATTAAAACAAATTTCTAATCTAGGTCACGCGTCGAGACTGTTTTTAGATAGATGGATTTGAATTCATCGATTAAGTGTAAATACACAGAACGGTACGCGCGTGTGAATGGGTTAATCGATATGGACGAGTGCCAGCGCGGAAGGATAGAACGAGAAGCCACAGCGATTCAAATTGTAATTGCGCTGCACGATTTGTAGAAAATTCCGTTGAAATTTCGCTTCTATTTAAAAATAGTCCGTCAACGATTTCCGTTCCGCACATGTGTGCGGATCGGAGTTTCATTTTTCGCATGGTTTAGTGTTGCTGTAGATGGGGATTTCAAAGAAGGCACGTGTAATAAATCTAGTGTTCCAATGTCTATCGTATTCTCGTTGCATAAAACTGCAGTATGCTAGACTTGTTGGTGTGGCTGTTGTGTGTAATATTCATATTTTGACGATTGTTATTTAAAACCTATGCGGTCAAAGCCCGTGAGGGAACCGAAGATGGCATTATAGATTGTTCGACTGATTTTTCAGTCTCAGCTCGAATTCGAAGCTGTTGGATTGAGCCACTCTTGTGGCATTCGGAAGAGGTAGGTACTCGTAATAGTGAACATTTGTAACCTTGACCATCAGAAAGCTCTGAATAGTTATCACTGGTGGCATGCATCTTATGCTCTGTTATGTTGACAATGTCTGTGGGTGGAAACTTCAATTTTGCTTTCGGCAGAAGATGTTTGCGAGTTTGGGAGTGCTTGTAACTTACAAGTGTTGGTAAGCTTTTAGTGTACCCATTTGCTTTCTGTTCTGCACCGGTACGAAGGGTGCATTTTGTGTTTTATTAGTATTAACTATGATGTGGAATTAGTTGCAGAATTGTAGGTAGATTAACAATTTTCTGATCGTAGTTTCCCCAGTCGATGTCCCAGTCGATGTGAGCTATTCGGAGTCAAAGGTCATTCTTAGCCTGTGGGTGTGACCCGCGCAACAAACGGGAAACAACAGCGCGAACTGTTGTTACCAGCATGTTTAAAGCCGATGCCATTGCTATTTGTTTCGGCCACTTCAGCCAACCAGAAGACGGATTTAATGCTAATAAAGCGAAAAGATATTTTGAAACTTGTGGAGACTGATATGGAAGTGAATGATGTGATTTTATATTGATTCAGCAATTAAAATCTCTTTTCACAAAATACGCTCTTTTCCCGGCCATTAAACGCATACTTTTAACACAACTCATACACAATCCGTCAGTAACATCCCAGAAGTAGCCTCAGGCTTACGCTGTTGTGTCCTTGCGAGAAACTCCAACTCGGACCTCTCGCCGTCTATTTAGGCTCTGTCGCTAAAAAGAGTTTGCGAGTTCTGAACTGTTGATTGAACAAAATTCTGTTATCGAACGCTTAAAAAACATCAACACCATAAGGGACAAAGTTTCGGGTGGGCGTTTTACAGAATAACGCATTGTTCAAAACAATGTAAATTCGAGTTTTATTGGAAGCCCTGTCTGTTTCTTGATCTATGTAGGCATATTTTGTAGGGTTTTGGATCAACTAATAAATATAATCGTCAGCTCGTCCCCAATTTATAATGACATGCATATTTGGCATGGACCCCATCAAAGTTTCGGTCCAGTCCTAATTCGCTGAAGTTGTTTCGTAAGTTTCATTCTAAATTTGGAACTCGTTTGAGATCCCCTACAGACTGCAGATCAACTTCCAACCAACATAACATTTCATCAATTGTCATGTTCCAACGTAAACTTTGTTTCCTTATTCGCGTCCACTGCTGCCGTTCAAAAAGTGCTCACACACTGATAACAAAATAGTAACTCTCTGAAGTGAATTTTTCTCAACTGTGTTCACTAAAATTGTATTTCTATTTGCGTAATTCATGACTTAAAGTGTATTATCGTGGCATAAGATCATACAGCGGTTGTAACAATCATACCCTTCCTCCCCCCAAAAACAATAACAAGCATGAAAATCTATTCAACGGTTTATCAGATCACTATAGTTCATTTCTACATTACTATATGCAATTCCTATATAGATTGCAGGTTTCCTCCCCAACGGAAGTGGGAGAATGTAAACAGGAAAATAGTTGAGGGATGAAACAGTTCTGTGGATGTTTGGATGAGCATAACAAGTCGGTCTGGTATGGACAAATATTCTATCAAACTGATGTGCCAGCTATTTCATCCACCTTTCATCGTGCGGTATCGAGATCATTTTCGCGAGGTTAGCTCAATGGATCAGTGTCTTACTAAATTTCTCATAACCACATGAGTGGGCGTCGATGCGTCCTTGTCCCCTCGAGTGCGAATGTAGAATGCTTCCGTCCACCCCTACCACGTTGCAGAATCCCTGTTCACTGAAATAAAAAAGCATGTCAGTTGTACATTTTTCTTTGATAATATCACATTTTGTGACTGACAAATGATATCCTTCCCAAAGGAGAGAGATATTAAGCATAAGTTACTTTTCATAACGTCAACACTTAGTGTCCTCACGTGCCTTGTGAACACGCATACATAAGGCAAGCAACCAACCATTATCCTTTAAATTATCTTTCAATTTTAACACATTTGTGAGACTTTGTCAATCCCAGACAGTTCCTGATATTCTTTTGAGCTGATCGGCAATCAAAGTCAGTCGAGATATTATTTAACAAGCTCAGAAGATTGAAAAACAATTCATTTAGAACAATACTCCACCGCTACGAAAAGTATGAACTTGACTGAACTGAATGGAAAGTCGGACTGCTTTTTCAAGTCTGATGTAAAATAAGTCACCCTTTATACAAACATCCTTCACAGTTTATGTCGAAAGAGACCTCGTATTCACAAGGTTGGTAAATGCGTAAATTCGTTCGAATAGTATTTGTACTACATGGACGTGAAGTTCTGTTCTTCAGGCCCGTGTGATACAAGTGCGTTAATCCTGGTGACATTTCATCTGAACGCGAAGTATTGGTTTGATTATTAACATCATTAGGAGCAGTCACATATAATGGCAGTTGAATCAGTTTTGTAATTAAGGATACGTTGCGATCTCATACTTGGTATATATAATCTTTCCTACCCTGTCATCTCTAATCACTGTCTTTATGTGAGAAATGATAATTTTCCGATGTGTTGTACGCCCCATTTATTATTAAGATACAGCACAAACGCCAACCTTACGCTTGTCGCCTTATGAACACATAATTCCGTTACCGCTTCTTTTATTATACATTTTTCCAATATGTTCACAGGTTGCAGTGCTATTTCATTTCTCACCTTAAGCTTGCTCTAAAAAATATCTATACAATAAACAAATGTAATTGTGAGTAGAGTGTTCGTAATTTCCGTTTGTCTAAAAAGAGCACCGGGAGAATTCGAGCAGATACTGAAATCTCCCGAGTGACGCTAATTGTAAGAGATCGAATAACTTTTACTGACTTTCCATGTATCGTTTTGATCACTTGATACCTCAGGCAAAACATCCAGTACACTATAGTAAATTACTATCAATACCGAAAAGGGGTGGACTTTCAAGCTGACGGTTATTTACAATGACTGGAAAAGGCACAAGAAGCACAAATGATTTTCATCTCGTAGACTACCGGTACAGAAAAGAATATTGTTTTTTATTTCGAGTTGGTCATAGCTACTTCACGATGTAGAGACAACATGAAATCTTAGAGAATCATCATCTTTAATGATAGTTTTCAGTTATCGGCATTAGAAGGTTAATAAATTGTTTTGTACGTTTTGGCGTTCATCAAGTTCACTGCTCACAGACGGATCTCACATAGCGGGATAAATCACTTTAAAATGTCACAACTACTAACTTCCACTCATTTTGTTACATTTTGAGACGCGTGTCTTCTACGGAGACTACGAAAATACATCATCTTACATTAATTTAATTGTGTGTAGTGAACAATACATTGTGTATTTCTGCTAATCCGTGGTGGCTATTATTATCTTCAAAAACCTCTTGGTGGAACTCTTTAGCTATAATGAACAAGAACTTCAACAGCACACGGTGTTTTGTCTGTGATTTTGTCTAACATTCATCACTTTACGATTAATTGCAATAATTACCCCTAGACGGGACATGTGCAGTAAGATGGTAGGCCGTTGATAATGGCGGGGATGTTAGAAGTGTCGGACGGGTGAAGTTTGTAGACATGGAAAGACGAAGGACACCTTTTAATGATTTTCTTTTGTTTACAAGCGATTTTCATTGTCATAGAATTGTGGTATTTTTGGTAGACCCAGAGTTCAAGGATTGATTTAGAACTTTTTTGCCACATTCAATCGAGGATCCTACCGTGGTTTTGAAATTGAACAGTATTCAAAATGTTCGCGTTCATCAAAATATGGGGAGTGAAAACTGCCTTCGTAATTTCGTCAGACACGAGCTCTTTAACAATCACACCGATATATTTTTGTAGCTTTACAGTTCAAATCAACGGTCAAACCCCGGGATTGGCATAACATTTCACTTTTTTTCTTACCATATGAACACAGTTTACGTAAAGTAGCTAGGACCTCTTTGATAACGATCCTGCATCGGCCAGTATATCCCCAAACGCCGTGTATTGTCTTGTTCTGTTGATGAAACATTTGTACATTCTGATTACTCTGCCAGACAAGTAAAGGTTGTTATTAATCTCGAGATTTGTATAGAGCAACTAGTTAAGAAAAATAAACAGTTTTTCAGGGGTTCTAGTAGTTTTACACTTAATCGTCCTATATTAAAGCAAAGCGGGTAACAGATTATTTTCTAAAAGTTTACCCGATTCGCAAATGCTTTGCCATATAGAGCGTGTTTGTGTGATCACACAAACAAAATTGCAACATAGCTAGACTTGACTTTATATCCATGTTGCGGTCACGATTGGCCATTGTGCAGAAATATGTGTACTTAAACACAAATAAATAAATAAATAAATAAATAAATAAATAAATAAATAAATAAATAAATAAATAAATAAATAAATGTTTTTCTATGTTTGTTTGTTTGTGTGCATGCAGACAGGAGTATCGTGGCAGTTCAGTTCAATTGCAGAGCAGTTGAATTATCTCTGAACTTCCCTACGAATACAAAGCTGATAAGGCTACTTGAGTAAGTTCATGCCAATGGGCATTTACAACCCTAGAACACTTGGTAGTGCGCAACATAATCCTGTATTGGCATGTATGTAATTTCGACAAGTTTTCACCGCATTGCAGAATCTATTATAATATAGTTTGGGGCAGTTGGCCCACTATAGGTAATAGAAATGATCGTGAATTATGACGACCTTGGAGGGTTGTTCACGGTGGGAAAGTATTTTAGCAGAGGGAACGTTTTGATTAATGTAGAGTGTTTAACCCTTAAACTCTTGAAATAGGTATGCATAATTTTGTGCGTAAAACAAATATTGGCAGTCCATGCATTGATAATATAGCACCAAACTGGATAAGATGATCCGTGGCGGATCAATCGTACAACCCGAATTTTCACCGAACCTTCATTCGAATGCAAGGCCGAGATGAACATCTTGCTGCCTATAAGTAGTGTATAAGACGGAATGCCCAAATTTCTACTCAAAATAAACGATGGAAGACAGGTGAGCAGATGAAATAGTAAACACCAAATTGGTTAGGAGGATCATGGTAGTTAAATCGTGCAGTCCGACAGGGCTGTTGGATTGAATTATTACTGAACCTCATTCCGAAAGCAATACGGACTTGAACATTCTACTGCCTATAAGTTGTGATCAGACGAAAACGGCGGTAGTCCGTGAGTAAACAACATAGTAAACACCAAACTGGGCAGGAGGATCCCTGGTAGTTCAACAGTATAACCCGATAGGGCTGTAGGGTTGAACTCTCACCGAACCTCCATATGAATACAAGATAGACTTGCACATTTTAGTGTTTGTAAGAAGTGTATAAACGGTGGGAGTCAATGGATAGATAACAGAGTGAACACCAAATTAGGTGGGGGTATCCGCGGTAGATAAATCGTACAGCCCGATGGAGGTGTAGGGTTGAATTATCGCTGAACTTCCTTACGGATTCAGCATTGGCCTGCACATATTGCTGTCTATAAGTACAGTATGATAACTTTGATTAGTAAAACACCTAGGAATGAAAGACATACAAACTGATTTTTAGCTCAACTTTGACGAAGTCAAATTTGAGCTATTGTCATGGCCCGTCGTCCGTCGTCCGTCTGTCCGTCCGTCCGTCTGGCCGTCTGTCCGTCTGTCCGTCTGTCCGTACGTCAACAATTGGCTATGGCTCGGGCTAGAGGTCGTATTTATGAACCGATCTTTACGAAACTTCTTGTGTACCTTTGTTATGACCCTGGGACGGGAACGAGTGTTTTTAGGTGTGGTCCGAAATTCAAGATGGCTGCCAGTGGCCATTTTGTACCGATGATGCAAAAATCAGTTTTTTGTACAGAACTTCTGTATGAAAGTTCTGATTTGAATAAAGTTTTGTATAAATGTTTAGTACCATGGGATACATCACATATAATACGGGTTTTTTTCTCGTGCGTAAATTATGCAAATTAGACTGACTTTGATTTATTTAGTGTTACTTTCAGAGCTGTAAGTGCCAAGCTGCTATGGCTCGGGCTAGAGGCCGTATTTATGAACCGATCTTTACGAAACTTCTTGGGTACCTTTGTTATGACCGTGGGACGAGAACGAGTGTTTTTGGGTGCGGTCCGAAATTCAAGATGGCTGCCAGCTGCCATTTTGTACCGACGATGCAGAAATCTGTTTTTTGTACAGAACTTCCATATGAAAGCTCTGATTTGAATAATTTTTTGTATGAATGTTTAGTACCATGGGATACATCACATATAATACGGGTTTTTTTCTCGTACGTAAATTGTGCAAATTAGACTAATTTTGATGTTTTTGGGGGTTTCTTTCAGCACTGTAAGTGCAAATGCCAATACGGCTCGGGCTAGAGGCCGTATTTATGAACCGATCTTTACGAAACTTCTTGGGTACCTTTGGTATCACCGTGGGACGAGAACGAGTGTTATGGAGTCCGGTCCGAAATTCAAGATGGCCGATGGCAGCCATTTTGTACAAAATTAGGTGCAATCAGATTTTTTGCACAGAACTTCCATATGAAAGCCCTGATTTGAATAATTTTTTTGTGTGAATGTTTAGTACCATGGGATGCATCACATATAATACGGGTTTTTTTCTCGTGCAGAAATTATGCAAATTAGATGAACTTTGATTTTTTCAGTGCGACTTACACACAGTAAGTACACATGTCAATACGGCTCAGACTAGAGTCTGTATTTATGAACTGATCTTCACGAAATGTCTTGGGTACCTTTGTTATCACCTTGGGACGAGAACGAGTGTTTCTGGGTGCGGTCTAAAATTCAAGATGGCTGCTAGTGGCCATTTTGTACCGAAATTAGGTCTAATCAGTTTTTTGTACACAACTTCTATACAGCTCAGACTAGAGGCCATATTTATGAACCAATCTTTACGAAACTTCTTGGGTACCTTTGTTATCACCGTGGGATGAGAGCGAGTGTTTTTGGGTGTGGTCCGAAATTCAAGATGGCCACCAGCAGCCATTTTGTACCAAAATTAGTGCAATCAGTCTTTTGTATAGAACTTCTGTATGAAAGTTCTGATTTTAATAAATTTTTGTATGAATGTTTAGTAACATGGAATATATCACATATTGTAAGAGGTTTTTTTCGTGCAGAAATTATGCAAATTAGATGAACTTTGATTTATTCAGTGCTACTTACACAATGTGAGCACACATGTCAATACGGCTCAGGGTAGAGGCTGTATTTATGAACCGATCTTCACAAAACTTCTTGGGTACCTTTGTTATCTCCTTGGGATGAGAATGAGTGTTTCTGGGTACGGTCCAAAATTCAAGATGGCTGCCAGTGGCCATTTTGTACCGAAATTAGGTCCAATCAGTTTTTTGTCACAAGTTCTATACAGCTCGTATTTATGAACTGATCTTCACAAAACTTCTTGAGTACTTTTGTTTTCACCTTGGGACAGGAACGAGTGTGTTTTGGGGTGCCTTTGTTATCACTGTGCTATGAGAACAAATATTTTGGGGTTCAGTCAGACCCACTCTGGGACTCAAAGATTTTTTCTAGTTCAGCATCTGACTGTCACCCACCTTTACAATACTTTACCTATACATTTGTTACAGGCAACGGTCAGTATTTATGTACATACCGTTACAATACTTTATATGTACCTTTGTTATCAGGTCATTATCTAGATGTTTGTCATTGCTGTGTCACATACTATACATGTACATGTCTTTGTCTTGACAAGTTGAGCTACAGTGTCATTGACACTTTCATTTTGTAAAACATAAAAAATTTCAATGTAATAATTTATTCCAACACATGATTCTGTTTTAGTATTGTTCTGTTTTCTTACCTTATGTACCATTGTTTAATAGTTTATAAAAGAAATAAAAACAAGTTTAAGTTCTTCAAGTTCAAGTTCCCAGCATTATCCACGCATCTATTATTCATTTATGAATTCAATCTTATCGCCCACGCACACCTTCACATGAGCATCGTTCCATTAGTTTACGTTCATAGTATTTGTTGTTGGTGGTTTAATAGTTTGAATAGTTCTTCGCCCTCTTGTTTGAGGATCGATACAGAATGATAATCAAGACCTGAAATACGAGGGACGTAGATTACAAATAAAAACACGACGTTTGAGTACAAATAATCGAAATGAATCATCGCGGTCTTAAAGACGTGTCAGTTTACCTACCAGTAAACTGCCAACATCTTCAGAAACGTTAATGATTAATTTTTACAATTTTGTGTCATATAGAGAAAATATAAGTCTAAAAACCTATTTATTTATTTGATTCAGACTGCAATAGTTCATAGTAAACAAAAAAGTGGAAAAAGAAAATGAGTAAACGAGTAAACTTGAAACTGACACAGAATATGAAATAAAACTTGTGATACCTTTTAAAATGTACAAGCTGTGGAGAACTAACCGTCTCAGTCATGGAGCGATAAACCCTCGTTCATAGCGAACGTAAAACTACTACACAGGCAGGCTCCATTGCTTATACAAATCAAGCTGGCAGCCTGACCGTGTAGATGTCTAGGAAGACTGTGGAAGAATCTTGTAGTTACAATTGGAGTTTCGTATGTGTACACTTAACCATACATGAAATCATTCCATGTTTTGGTAAGGGGGGTTGAAAGGAAAATCAGACTATATCGAAGGCTGGATAATTACTTTCTGCAGCGAAATAAGTCTTTCCCGGAACCTAAAAGTAAACTTTCATTTAAGGGCGAGAAGGGTTGAGATATTGTTGGCACTGCAGACTTTGTCTTATTTAAGAAGAAGCCTATACGCATTGTTGTAGAATATAGAGAGACGAAGCATGCTTCTCTGGTTAAACCGTGTCCATAAATAACAACAGTACTGTGGAGATAAGTATTTTTCAAACAAGAAGTATTTGACAACAGGATTGCAGTTTGAAAATTTACGTATCAACAAATTGGCGCGACATTGTCTTTCAGTATCTAAGTTATCCTTCAATGACATATGTATAATGTGTCCAAGGTATTTATATTGGTCTACAACACCCAACGTTAGCTTAACTTGGCTGATTAATTACGTCTTCCAAGTAAACGTTGAAGAGGTAAGCAGAAAGAATCCTTCCTTGTCTGACGTCATTTCCTACTTTGAATTTGTTAGAGAGAGAGCTAGCTACCTCACTGAACGCAATATTGCTGAATTTTAAACCAACAGTGCAACAGGCGTACGATTGCAACCGGTGCATCACATGCTAACAATTTGCGCAGAAGCGTAGTGTGGTTAACTCTATCAAAAACCCTACTGGCATGAAGACAGCCCACAAAGGCTGGAGTGTTATGTGTAACATGCAAGCGTAAAATTTAGTTGAGTGCATAAGTGCAACTGTCAGTTGAATGTTTTCTTTTAAAGCCAAACTGAAAATCAGTTGTGTTTAGATAATTTAAACAGCGATTTAGGATTCCTTTTTCCAAAAGTTTTGACAATAGGGTTGCCAATGCGACGGGTCGATGATTATCCTTATCAGATTTGTTACCTGTTTTATTTTTAACTAAGGGGACTAAAACTACATCTGCCATTTCGCGAGGGATGTTTCCTTGGGTGTCACCAGTAACGGAATCAAAAACTGCCCAGAGTGTATCAGATGTTCAGCAATTGTAAACGTTTTAGGGGAATGATTTTACATTTCGTAGTTATTTGCAATTTTCTAGAGACACAAAACAAAGAAACTATGAAAACCTTCAACTTTTCGGCACTAGGTTGTAATGTTGTCCATAAACTGGAAGTTTCCCAAGTGCTTCCCTTTTCTTCCCTCACAAGTTATAATTGGTAGCCGGGTAGAACGTTCGCACCCGTATGGTATTAGTGTGATCTGTGCTCCGATTGAACCATAGAACTATGTTCCACTTGTTGATTGCGTAATATGTTGCTATTTCCACACCTGGTGGATAAATTTTAATTACAATCCGCAGTTCCAACAAGGACCCCTTTTCACGCACGTGTTCTTGTATAGTAACACTTTAATCCCATTTCGGGAGTACGAATATGTAATTTAATTCGCAGCTTTTCTTGGTTTGAACTTAAAAGAACTCACTAAATTACATAGTGAGGTCACATGATTCTGTAACTAGCATTACGATTTGCTTATTTGTTTAGTTTTAACCCAGTACCAACATCAGGGACTGTACACGCAGTATATATGAACTATTCAAGTCGTTTCATTATCAAGTCATCCTCCTCCCCTTCCCCATGCGTGAGACCCCGGGAAGTGAAGCAGTACTTGTTTACTGTGGCAAATAAGCTGTTTTACTGGTAAAATGGGTCCCAGTAACCGGTGCTTGGGGTGGAAATCCTCTAAATGGGAAACATCGGTATGAGCGATTGACTAAACTTAACTTTATATCCATGTTACGGTCACGTTTACCATTGTGCAGAAATATGTGATTTTAAACACTAATACATAAATAAATCAAGTCAGGGCAAAAATGTATTGGACTTTAGATATGAATGGGTTAAATTTTAGCTAATTGCAGCATTGGTTCTGTGTGTGAAAAATACCAAATGACATTCTGTTAATTATGTTGTCATTAGGATTACAAGAAACATATGAATTCATTTCGAAATTATTTTTTAAACATCTGAAGTAAGAAAAAGTGTTTGAAACCGTTCTTGTATTTCTTTGTTCCCGACACTCATCAGTCTTGTTTCCATTCCAAAACAGATTTTTAATTCAACATATTGCAACGATAGAGAACTACAAATGTGTTTGCTCATTAGTAATTATTTAAAATTTAATCAATCATACCATTGTTACAAATTTGCTCGTGCCACGAATGAATGACACACTCTTTGATTAGATCAATCTAGCAGATTTGTTGAGTGTTGCAGACATGTGATTAAGGATTTTTTAGATTCATTATTTTACTTTTTCTTTCAATTTATATCCAGAACAACTCTCGCTTCGTTAAACCCTCTCTCTGCAACGTACATTACATTGAATCAGGCGTAGATTTTGGTATAAAGGGTATGTACCTCTTAGCAGAGGCGTTGCGGAGATGACCGATTGGGGTGGGGGTGGGGGGGGGGTAAGCTGATTTCTCCCGACTGTGTTGGCTCAAGTTCCGCCTGATAAAATATTCCAACTTCGGCGAAGGCATGCATTGATGATGTAGTTGGAATGTCAGTCAGTCGGGATAATACTTTAAAAAACTCAAGACTTTTTGAAAATTACTAGTGGATATTTAAAATATACACGTAGTATTCGTTACGCAACTTCTTATTTAATTAACACGTTCCGTACTTCAAATTGATCATTCATTTGAATGACTCCGTGTGGGACATAAGTTCAAGTATCAAACCTAGTCTCTCTCTCTCTCTCTCTCTCTCTCTCTCTCTCTCTCTCTCTCTCTCTCTCTCTCTCTCATATGATGAATACCTTTTATTTTTCAACCTTATTTTTAGACTCAGCCTTTCGAATTTTCGGTAATGTAATCGCCGTGAAAAATATTTATTGCACGCCTTTGCTTTTATTTCTTTTCAACCTACTCACAATTGTTTACAATTGGCTGTAACATAAGTGCAAGCCCTACTTCGGAACTAACTCAAGCTTTTAGAATCTTTTCCAAACGAGTTGGAAAAATACTAGAGTGCAAAAGCACGAAAAAGATCGAAAAAAGGGTCGAGCGAGACCAGCGCTCGAAATTACAGGTACTCTCTCTGCACACCTCTTGCGTTTACCGAGCGCATGCGCAACAACCGTGACGTCAATTCCTTTATTTTTCGCCATTGTACATGGTCGGAAATTTTTGTGACTCGTGCTAATTATGCTATGTATTCTTCGTGAACAACTTATTCTTCATATTTAGTGTGCTACTGGATTGTATCCTTTTATCAAGCTACCAAATTATTATTATAATTTAATGTTAATTTGTATTTTTATTGCTGTTCTCTTCACACTTTATCTTGTCTTTCCCCCACGTGTGAACACGACCTTAGTACTGTTTTCCGTCGGCGGGAAGCTTGATTATTGTATTGATATCATGCCTAAGACTATTCCTTGTACCTCTTGTTTGCAGGTGAAACATGTGGACGATTCTCATACCACATGTGTCACTTGCAACAATTGCACTCAGGTCCAATCATGTGGTATCTGTGGGGTTTGGTCCTCTAAATTTTGGGCTTCTGTGAACAAGGTGGTTCTTTCCAGAGCTAGAACCCCTCGTTCTCGGGGTAAGGGTAGCCGTGCCGTAGCAGACATTTCTGCTGGTGCACGTGGTGACTCTGTCACACAGGATTCGGATCTGACTTCTGTGGCGAGTTCCTCTGCAACTGTTGGCGGTGTTAGTTCAGTGATACCTGACGAGGAGACCGTGGTCTCTTTGTCTTCTGATGTCACTATTGAGGCGTTTGTTTTCGTTGAGAGCTTTTCCGAGGTCAGCTCGGTAACCCTCTCCGATCTGCCTCTTACACCGTCGACCGTTGTTGAGGAGGTTGCTACTCCAGATCCTATTCTGTCTGATGGTGGCTCTTCCATCTCCTCTGGGGATGGTCTACAGTCTCAGGGGACCGAGGCTGTATCTGCTGGTGTGTCTGTGTGTTCTCAGCCTCCCCCAGCCCCGCGGCGGGGCTGTGCGGGTTTGCTGTCTGCTCCGTCTCATCTGGCTAGGTTTGCTCCTAGTCGGTTGAGCCGGCCGGTCGCTTCGGCAGCGATTCCTCGTCCCTCGAGTGAATCGTTTATTGTTCCACCTTCGCCTGCTAGTGTGCCGACTAGCGGGATGGTGTTGGGACGTTGGCATCCAGGGCCTGCTGTTCGGCAGCGGTCAGTGACAGCCCCTGTTAGCTGTCACTCTCGGAACTTTCCTCCGGTGATTCCTCACTGTGTTCCGAGTCTGGGTGTCGATCGATGCTTGCCGTCGGTCTCAGAGGATAGGCAGTTGGGGCCGTCTGCTGCGCAGAGGCCAATGACAGGTTCCTGTCATTCTTGGGACAATCCTCCGGTGTCTTCTCACCGTGTCCTAGGTCCAGCTACCGATCGACGTGCGCCGTCGGTCTCTTTAGAGGATTTGCAGGCAGGGCCTTCTGTTTCGCAGAGGTCAGTGATGGCCCCTGGGCGTCACAATCGGGACTATCCTCCGGTGTCTTCTCACCGTGCTCCTATTCTGTCTGCCGATCGACGTGCGCCGTCGGTCTCTTCTGAGGATTTGAGTTCTTCTACCAGAAGGGTCCATTGGGAGGACACTCCGTCGGGCGATTCTGCTGCGACGGATTCTCAGGGTGACTTGCGCCAGGCCGTTTTGGCGCTTACCCGGTTGCTTTCTGGCAACCCTCAAGTTGGCCTCCTTGTGCCTCCTGAGGCACAACCTCCTTTGGTCGGTCGCCGAGATGTCTCGCCTGGCCCCTTGGATACTGCACAGTATTCACAGGAGGTTTCTGCTGGTCAGCCCGAGTTGGGCTACGTCTCCTCTGCTACGGAGGATGACGAGTATCTTGAAGGTGATGGGCCCCCCTCGTCAGTGCCTGGGGCAGGCTTTGGATTTCGTTTTTGCTTATTGCCGGACGTTCAACCTTCCGACCAGCCTTCTGTGACCGTCCGGCCGCGGTCCACTGTGGAGCGCCGTAACCCTGTTGAGCCTTCTAGCTCCGGGGCTTTGCGTCCTCTGCAATCGGCTCAGGTGGTTGAGTCCTTCCAGGGCTTAGACGCCAAAATGCGTTCTAAGGCCCTCAAGGGTTCCTTCTTTTCTAGAGCTGATGCCTTTCTGCCCCCAGCGCGGTTTCGTGTGTACGATTCCGTCTCTCCACCAGTCTTCCAAGGGATGACTACTGTGGATGAGGATTCTTCTTCCCTCGGGTTGACTAAGCCTAAGTCGGCAGTTCTCCCGATGTCGGTAGTTGAGTCTATGGTGGGCCTGTCCCGAGAGATGCTGGGTATGTTATCTCTCGCGGACCATGTCGTCGCTGCTCTGGCTGAATTTTTTCCACCAGGGAAGTTTGATGACGCTCAGGCGCCTTTTCGCGTTTTGTCACAGGCTCTTATGAACTTGACTCACGCTCACGCCTGTAACACGGCCAATTTGGAGCTGGCACGCCGGGATGCGGTTTTGGATTCTTTACCATCCCTTCCTTCTGAGCAACGTGCTGTTCTGAGGTCTGCCTCTTTGGTGGGCCCTCAGTTGTTCCATGGTTCCGTGGAAGCTGTTCGTGGCGAAGTTCTTCGTCATTCGAAGGACCAGCTTTTGCTGAGACAGCTTGACCCACCTGCTGCTGCGGGTGGGGGTCGTTCCAGGCCCGCCAAGCGTGCTGCTGCGTCTGCCTCGTCGGCGACGTCGGCTACACCTTCGGCTCTGTCTGCTCCTTCTGCTCATAAGAAGCGCCGACGTGGCCAGGCCCGCTGGCAGCCTCAGGCTGGAAAGTCTCAGGACTCTGTCACTTCCCGAGGTGGTTTCTCCTCTCGGGGGCCTCGTCGAGGCCGCAAGTGAAGGTTCTCACCTCGATTCGCCTCCAGTCGGGGGAAGGCTGTCGCTGTTTTACGACCGTTGGACAGAGATAACGTCGGACTCTTGGGTCCTCGACGTCATTCAATCCGGTCTGCGACTGTCCTTCCATCGGCACCCCAGTTTATCTCGGGTGCCCCTTCCGACTCAGGTCCCTTCAGATTCTCTGCGTCGGGACCTTCTGGTGCAGGAGATCGACAATCTCCTCTCCAAAGGGGCGATCGAGGTAGTCAGGAACACCCTTTCACCGGGGTTTTACTCGAGACTTTTCTTGGTGCCAAAGAAAAACGGCCAATATCGTCCTGTCATCGATCTGAGTACCCTGAACGAGTACATAATTGCTCCTCGTTTCAGTATGGAGACTTTCCGGTCGGTTCGACGTTCAGTTCATCAGGGCGATTTTGCGGCCAGTATCGACCTGAAGGATGCCTACTTCCATGTACCCATTCATCTGGCGTCACGGAAATACCTTCGGTTTTTTTTTTTTAAACAATATTTTATTCTCTTGGAATGGTTCGGTAAACAGGCTATAAGCCTATATAAATACCTTACCGTTACATAAAAATACTTCTTTGATTTACAAACGATGGTGCATGAACAAGTGTGAAAATTGAGTAGAGTCAATCGCTGGCATCAGCAAGATTTGGTATTGAATCTGAACGTCTTGAACATTACTTCAAACGTTTTACGTATGATAACTGATTCACTATCTCAGCAGGTGTATAGGTTATTTCGATGTTGTCTCGACGAAACAAGACAAATACAATATAATACAGCAAAACAAACAGACCAGAGTTTGGTACTTTCACACCTTGTCCAGTTTATGATGTCCGGAGTTTTACTTTTTCACGATCTCAATCTGAGCTCATGGTCACCTCTGGGTGTGACTTCTACGATGTCACTCCCAAAAGGACCACGAGCTATGTTTGGAAAGCGATAACAATATAGAGGAACATGAATAGTGATAATAATATTTATTATTATAATGACCAAGGTGGGAAATTATACTCAACAGTCTTCGAAGATCTATTGAGAATTGCGCTTTTAGCGAAACCTTCCCGTTTTAAGAATGAAGTTCTGTGTAGCAATGGCAATATTCCTGTTTTCTATATCTGACAGCATAGTACTGCCATATAAAAGCATTTCTGTGTCACATATCGTAGAATCTATGCTTTCAAATAATACTTGCCGCTGTGTGACATATTTAGGACAAGTTAACAGGAAATGCTCGGAGTCTTCATAGTTGAATCCACATGAGCATCTTGGATCGCTATCTATAAATCGTTCAAACATATGACCTTTCAGGTCACTGCACCTTTGTCTAAGTTTGCAGTGTAGAATTTGACCATTCCTCCCACCGACATAGTAATGCTTCGGAACCACTTTGTCGTTCCTTTTTAAATATTGCTTCAGAAGTTCTGTTGATTCACAGGATCTCGCAGTTGGGTCCAAAGTATTCCAAAGCTTTACCGCTGATGGCAGGAATGAGTCTCCAAAAAGCGAAGTGCGACATTGTACTTCACGTAGATTACACGAAGAGCGCAGAGGGTAAGTCGTTATATCAGACACTTGGCGGGGAATCATAGACCTTAGGTACAGGGGCGCATTTCCAGTAATAATTCTGTGCATTGTTGTGATTTTGTGCCGTCTTCTGCGTTCTTTTAGAGTTATGAATCCACTTTCTGAGTATATACGATCATGGCTTGTGCCTCTTGGAATTCCACATATTGTACGCAGAGCATCAAGTTGTAGATTTTCTAATACAATTAACTTGTTCTCGGGGCAGTTATCCCAGATGATATCAGCATAGTCAAAAAGTGGAAGTATAAAACTAACATACATTGTTTCCAAAGGTGACCTTGAGAGTCTGTATTTCAAGCTACGAAAACAATTTATCATGGGACTGACTTTAGTGATTATGGAATCGACATGAGCATTCCATGATCCTGAATAGTGAAAATTCAGACCAAGGTGTTTGTGAGTATCAGCATCGCCCACGGGAGTGTCTCTAAAATAGAGAGCTGGCTTTGGGAGGGGATTGCATTTCCTCGTAAAACTAAGCGCCACTGTTTTCTCTGGGTTAAAATTGACCTTCCACGTTTTCGCCCAGAGACCTATACACTCGAGATCTGTATTTAAAAGATTTGCGGCCTGAGTTGCATCTTCTACAATTAAATATATTGAAGTGTCATCTGCGTATAACCTAATGTTCGACTGGATATTGTCCACTATATCATTTATATAGATATTGAATAAAAGTGGGGCAAGAACTGAACCCTGAGGGACACCAGCAAGTATGTGATTTAGTTTTGAGCTGGTGCCATTTATTACGACTAACTGTGAACGATCAGTTAAGTAGTTTTGGAACCAAGATAACAAACTGCCCCTAATACCAATCGCATCTAGTTTATGTATTAGACCACTATGCCAGACTCTGTCGAAGGCTTTACTTATATCACAGAATACAAACCTAACTTCTTTACCCTCATCAAGAGAAGATTTAATAAAATTGTCAAGGTAGATAAGTTGATTGACTGTACTATCCCCCGGCCTTCGGTTCTCGTTTCGGGATCGAGTTTTTCAATTCAGAGCTCTCCCGTTCGGTTTGAACCTGGCTCCTCGGGCCTTCACCCGATTGATGTCACATGTGCTTGCTTTCCATCGCACTCAGTCGGCAGTGACTTCGTCAGCCTACCTAGACGACATCCTCCAACGGCACCACGATGCTGCTGTTCTGGAGTTCGATGTCCGGCAGTTTCTTTGCCTGCTAGCGTCGCTGGGTTTCAGAGTCAATCGCGAGAAGTCGGATCTTCTTCCTTCTCAGCGATTCCGTCATTTGGGGATGGATTTCGACACTCTTCACAATGTGGTGTCGGTCCCCCAGGGTCGGGCGACGATTCTTTCTGCCTTGACTCGGGACCTGCTTCAATCTTCCTCGGTCTCGGCCAGGACTTTCCTTCGGATGCTGGGCCTTTGCGGTTCAGTGACAGATCTCATTCCGCTCGGTCGCTTGTTTGTCCGACCTCTCCAACACTTCCTGTTGGATCATTGGCGTCCGAATGTAGATCCGCTGGACCTGGAACTCACTATTCCTCGGTCTCTGCTTTGTCACCTCCGCACTTGGGCAAATATTCCCTGGCTGACACAGGGTGTTCCGTTGGATCTTCCGTTGGCCGATCGCATCCTTACTGCGGATGCCAGCGATCGGGGCTGGGGTGCGACGTTGGATCCTCTCGGTCTGTCTACTCACGGAGAGTGGGACAGCGAGCAGGAGGGCCTTCATATCAACCAGAAGGAGCTCCTTGCTCTTCTGTTGAGTTTTCGGCTTTGGATCCCTCATCTGTCGGACCATGTTGTCCTACTTCTTTCGGACAATTCGACAGTAGTGGCCTACATACGGAATCAGGGAGGCACACATTCGATTCCCATGTATCGGCTGTCTCGGGATCTTCTTCTGTTGGCGCGGGATGTGAACGCTCGGGTGTCCATTCGACACATTCCCGGGCGTCTCATCGTCCTAGCAGACTCCCTGTCCCGACGCGACAGTGTCCTTCCAACCGAATGGATGCTACATCGGTCGGTGTTTTAGGCGATTTGAGAGCAGTGGGGTCGTCCTCAGGTCGACCTTTTCGCAACTCGCTGGAATCATCAGGTAGAGACTTTTGTCTCCCCTTGTCTAGATCCTCTGGCATTTGCAGTAGACGCTCTGTCTCTGGACTGGACAGGTTGGGTCGGCTATGCCTTTCCTCCTGCACCGATTCTTCCTCAAGTTTTAGCGAAGATTCGTGCTTGCAGTTGCAGGATCATTCTGATCACACCCCTGTCTCCACAGAGGGTGTGGATCAATCTGCTGCGGCCTCTATTGGCCGATCGACCGATTCGTCTACCTCTACGTCGCGATCTTCTTTCACAGGGTCGTCCCAGGAAGTATCACAACAACCTGGCGAGCCTGTCCCTTCACGCCTGTCTTTTATCAGGTCCAGTCTCCGACGTAGAGGTTTTTCGAGACGATCAGTGGAGTGCATTTCTGCATCGCGGCGACCTTCCACTGGAATGACTTATGCCGCCAAGTGGAAGGTTTTCTGCCGCTGGTGTTCAGATCACAATGTGAATTACCGTGATCCGTCAATCGCTCAAATTGCGGATTTTCTGGTTTTTCTTTTTGACTCCAAGGGCCTCCAGCCTATTACGATTAAGGGCTATCGGTCTATGCTGTCTGATACTTTCTCTTATGTGGGAAAGCGGTGTATCGGTCGTAATCTTTTCCTCTCCAAACTTATTCGGCACTTTTCTTTGAAGAGGCCTCGAGTTTTGCGTCTTACACCCAAGTGGAACTTGGCATGGGTGTTGCACTGTTTGGAGGGGGCGCCATTCGAGCCTTTATCTGAGACCGACATGCGTTTTCTCACCTATAAGACGGCTTTTCTTCTAGCGTTTGCTTCTGCTCGTCGAGTCAGTGAGCTTCATGCGCTATCTGTTGATTCTGCCTTCTTCCGAAATGAGGCTAACAGTGTCACATTCACTACTGATTGCTCTTTTCTGGCTAAGAATCAACTCCCCGATTCGGTACCTCCTCCCATCTGCATTCGGGCTCTCCCTGCTGTAGATGGACGGAGGCCTCTTCTTTGTCCTGTTCGTGCGGTCAAGACTTACATTACTCGCACTCAGTTCATTAGGAGGGGTCGGAAGAGATTCTGTCTGTCTCTCATTCCTAAGAGGCAGTCTATCTCTTCATATTCTATTTCCAGGTGGATCTGTCTTGCAATCAAGCTGGCTTACTCTCGCTTGTCTGCATCGGATCTTGTTTCGAACCGGCTTAATGCTCACGAGGTTCGTGCCATTTCTACATCCTGGGCGTTCTCCAATTCTGTTTCGCTCCGTGATGTTATGAATGCGGCTTACTGGAGGAATGCTTCTACCTTCTCCTCCTTTTATCTCCGCCACCTTCAGCAGCAATCTGAGCACCTTTATTCTTTAGGCCCTCTCGTTGCTGCTCAGGCTGTTGTGCACCCTCGTTAAAATTGTTTTTGTCGAGGTTGCGCTTCACTCAGCCTTGTTCTTTTCAGGTGCCTTCTCTCTATCTTCATTACAGGTTTTCGTTTTTGTTCTCTGCCATCTTTGCTTTCGTTCTGCTACTCTTGTTGGTATTGGTTATGTGATGCACCTCCTCCTATTGTTTATTCAGCCAATTGTAAACAATTGTGAGTAGGTTGAAAAGAAATTAAAATTTTTTAGTAAATTTTGTTTCTTAACATACCTACCACAATTGTTTACCGGAGGCCCACCCTCCTTGGGGATATCTTTGATATCGATGCCTCCCCGCTAAATCACAAACTTCTCGTTGGCGGAAATACGGAATTGACGTCACGGTTGTTGCGCATGCGCTCGGTAAACGCAAGAGGTGTGCAGAGAGAGTACCTGTAATTTCGAGCGCTGGTCTCGCTCGATCCTTTTTTCGATCTTTTTCGTGCTTTTGCACTCTAGTACTTTTCCAACTCGTTTGGAAAAGATTCTAAAAGCTTGAGTTAGTTCCGAAGTAGGGCTTGCACTTATGTTACAGCCAATTGTAAACAATTGTGGTAGGTATGTTAAGAAACAAAATTTACTAAAAAATTTTAATTTTCATAAAATATACGCTTTTTTCTGTAAAAAGAGAAGCGAACAATATTTATTTTTGTATTGTCCTTGAACAATACCAATCACGTGCGCGGACTATTTAACTATTTCTTTTTTAACGTTTGGGTTATTTTTGGCAATAATTTATGTTTTCAATATATTTTTAGTAAACTGTTGGCGTGCAATAAATACTGAACGGCATTCGCGTTCGAACTATCATTTTTTACCGCACTCGATCGATTTCGGCGGTGAGATAATATTGAACAAGAAGCCGAAGGCTTCGAGGTCAATATTATCCCTCCGCCAAAATCGATTAATATTTTTTTAGTAAACTGTAGGCGTGCAATAAATACAGAACGGCATACGCGTTCGAACTGTCATTTTTTACCGCACTCGATCGATTTGGGTGGAGGGATAATACTGAACTCGAAGCCTTCGCCTTCTTGTTCAATATTATCCCTCGGCCCAAATCGATCTTTTGCAAAATGACAGTTCGAACGCGAATGCCGTTCCGTCTATATCTAAAAATGTGGTGCCAACTTAGGAAATTCTCAACCGTTATACCAGAACGATGAGATAACCTAATAAAGGGTCATATGGTCAAAAATTAAAATGCTTCGAATTTATCTGAAATTTTAGTATTTTGTAGTGCTAAAAAATTAGGAGATAGCTGCGTTTTTTGGTTTTTAGCTCACCAACATCTGTAAGATGTGGTGAGCTATTGTGATAACCTCGGGCGTCAGCGTCGGCGTCCGGCGTATCCAATATTGTAAGATTTAATGTTAAGGTTAATTTCTCATTCATCAGTGGGCTCAGGCCTTTGATATTGCATATGTAGGTTGTAGGGGACTATCAGAACAGTATTTAACCTTGATACTACGACTTTTTTCCAAATTTCACCTCAAATTTTCTGCCAAAAGTTGTTGTAAGAATTTGCGTTTAGATGTTGTAAGAATTTGTGTTAAAGTCAGCTTTTGTGCAGATTGTGCTGCTTTAACTTCTCATTACTGTTGATTTTCATATTTCAATAACAAATGTAGGTATTAACCCTACTGTATGCAGAAATTTAACGAAAATTTTCTTTTTTTTTCACTCAAAATTTCCATGTTTTTCTCGGACTTAGTAAATTTTAAGTTGTAAAACTTTGTAAACTTTGTGTTTAGGTGAGTTGTGTTTCTATGTGTCTTTCCAAGCGATTAATATTCTACACTTGGGTTACTGAACTCCATTACAGTAATATTTAACCCTCATTACATGCATATTTGAGGAATTTGAGGCTGATTTTCTGCCAAAACTTGTTGTAAGAATTAGTGTTTAGGTGTTGTAAGAATTTTGTTAAGGTCAGCTTTTGTGCAGATTGTGGTGCTTTAACTTCTCATTACTGTTGATTTTCATATTTCAATAACAACTGTAGGTATTAACCCGACTGTATGCAGAAATTTAATGGAAATTGTCTTTTTTTTCAGTCAAAATTTTCATGTTTTTCTCGGACTTAGTAAATTTTAAGTTCTAAAAGTTTGTGTTAAGGTGAGGTGTTAAGGTGAGTTCTCAAAGATCAGTGGGCTCAGGCCTTTGATATTGCATATGTAGGTTGTAGGGGACTATCAGAACAGTATTTAACCCTGATACTACAACTTTTTTTCCAAATTTCACCTAAAATTTTCTGCCAAAAGTTGTTGTAAGAATTTGCATTTAGGTGTTGTAAGAATTTGCGTTAAAGTCAGCTTTTGTGCAGATTGTGCTGCTTTAACTTCTCATTACTGTTGATTTTCATATTTCAATAACAAATGTAGGTATTAACCCTACTGTATGCAGAAATTTAACAAAAATTTTCTTTTTTTTTCACTCAAAATTTCCATGTTTTTCTCGGACTTAGTAAATTTTAAGTTGTAAAACTTTGTAAACTTTGTGTTTAGGTGAGTTGTGTTTCTATGTGTCTTTCCAAGCGATTAATATTCTACACTTGGGTTACTGAACTCCATTGCAGTAATATTTAACCCTCATTACATGCATATTTGAGGAATTTGAGGCTGATTTTCTGCCAAAACTTGTTGTAAGAATTAGTGTTTAGGTGTTGTAAGAATTTTGTTAAGGTCAGCTTTTGTGCAGATTGTGGTGCTTTAACTTCTCATTACTGTTGATTTTCATATTTCAATAACAACTGTAGGTATTAACCCGACTGTATGCAGAAATTTAACGGAAATTTTCTTTTTTTTCAGTCAAAATTTTCATGTTTTTCTCGGACTTAGTAAATTTTAAGTTCTAAAAGTTTGTGTTAAGGTGAGGTGTTAAGGTGAGTTCTCAAAGATCAGTGGGCTCAGGCCTTTGATATTGCATATGTAGGTTGTAGGGGACTATCAGAACAGTATTTAACCCTGATCCTACAACTTTTTTTCCAAATTTCACCTAAAATGTTCTGCCAAAAGTTGTTGTAAGAATTTGCATTTAGGTGTTGTAAGAATTTGCGTTAAAGTCAGCTTTTGTGCAGATTGTGCTGCTTTAACTTCTCATTACTGTTGATTTTCATATTTCAATAACAACTGTAGGTATTAACCCTACTGTATGCAGAAATTTAACGGAAATTTTCTTTTTTTTTTCAATCAGAATTTTCATGTTTTTCTCGGACTTAGTAAATTTTAAGTTGTAAAACTTTGTAAACTTTGTGTTTAGGTGAGTTGTGTTTCTATGTGTCTTTCCAGGTGATTAATATTCTACGCTTGGGTTACTGAACTCAATTGCAGTAATATTTAACCCTCATTACATGCATATTTGAGGAATTTGAGGCTGATTTTCTGCCAAAACTTGTGAGAATTAGCGTTTAGGTGTTGTAAGAATTTCCTTAAAGTCAGCTTTTGTGCAGATTGTGGTGCCTTCACCTCTCATTACTGTTTATTTTCTCATTTCAATAACAACTGTAGGTATTAACCCTACTGTATGCAGAAATTTAACTGATTTCTTTTCTTTTTTTCAGTCACAATGTTCACGTTTTTCTCTGACTTACTCAATTTTAAGTTCTAAAAGTTTGTGTTAAGGAGAGGTGTTAAGGTGAGTTCTGTTTCTATGTGTCTTTCCAGGCAATTGATATTGTACGCATGGGTTACTGAACTACATTGCGGTAACGCTGCGCCCTTATTACATGCATATTTGAGGAATTTGAGGGGGATTTTTGGGACTTATATTCATTTTCTTTAAAAAAAAAATTTTTTAACTTTTTTTTTTTATTTAATACTTTCTCATACTTGTTACTAGTAACATTAAGGCTTATTTTAGTTGTTGTTGTGATGTATTTTTGTTGGGACTTATAGTCACTTTCTTGAACGAATGTTTTTCCGCAACTCCTCTTTAACCAATGAATGTTCTTCAATTACAATTTCAGTGATTTATGAAAGCCTTTCCTAATTCTTATTTATGATTTAATATCTGGCCTCACGACTCATATTCTTAATCATAAACATTTCTAAAAGAAAAAAAATTCTTTTATATCCAATGATTCTATGTTGAATTGATATATAATAAATGCAGAAATATAGACTTTCCAAAGCCATCACATAAACCACATTAATCATTTGATGCCCAGTTAATGAGTTATATTAACTAAATATTAGGCATGTTACATTGGAACGACATTATCAAGCGCGAATGTAGGTGAGCGTTGGGATGTAGCATCCCTCTTGTTCGATTTTACGCTATTTTGACGTTTTTACGTCATTTTGAATTTTAGCCTACTTTCTCTATTCTTACTACGCCCTTGAGTCCAGTTACGCCCTATTAATACAGGATACACTTATGAAACTTACCATCACCTATTTGTAATCATATTAAGTTGTTAACAATTATTTGTGCTTTTAAATTTGATTCACCCTGTGCCAATTTTACGTTTTTTCTAGGACCTTTTATTTTCAACCTCATATTTAGCCTTAGCCTTTCAGATTTTCAGGAATATAATCTGCGCAAAAACCATATCTACAAATAGGGTACCGTTCTCGGAAATTCTCCACCGTTATACCCGAACGCTGATGTGACGTCATAGAGAGGCATATGGTCAAAAATTAAAATGCGTCGGATTTTTCTGAAATTTTAGTATGAAATATATATTTTATTCGACATAAATAAAGCAGAATTGCATTGGGGTGCAAGTTATTCAACTTATTAACAATTCTTCTCCGAACATATGAACATAATTATCAAACAATGTTGGCAACGAGCTAGTTGTGTGAAAGCAACACACACAAAAAAAAACAAGAAAAAAGTAAAAACAAATAAAAATCAAAAACGAAAAACCGAGAAAATTATGAGTTAAAATTCATCGAGGTTGCCTTTATCAAAGTTACTATCTAAAGGAGAACAACAATGAGAAACGTTGCTCAGAATGGTTATGCAAACCTCTCACTGGATGTAATAAATAACTGGGCTTTCTTGAAAATTAGTTTATTTTGTTGCACAGTGCGCGCTGGCTTTCGATACAGAAGATCTATAGAACCAATCTCCAGCGTGTGATGACTGCTTAAAACCGTTAGTCTGAGACCGCTATAATGGGGGCAGGCAAAGAAAATGTGGTATGCCTCCTCTCAGGGATGTCCACATAAACACAGAGGGGATGGGGATATGTGGTTTCGAAATTTATCAACGTTCAAATCGCTGCAGTTATTTCGGAGTTTACAATAGAAAATGTTGGCAATTCTCTTCCCCTCCAGATAGTAGGGTGGAGGCCTTGGATTGGGTTTTAATAATGAATAATTATATTTAAATTCGTAATAACTTTGAGCGTTGATCAACTGGGAGGGGAGACTATTACACAGCCATGTTGTGGCTGGAAAAAAGAGGATCGTCCAAACAGCTCCGTTCTTGTCTTACAGGGAATGAAGTAGGAAGGATCACGCAGGTTATCAGAGAAGACTTAGCATTGCGAGTGGGATTGTTAAGGAACGATGGTGTTTCGTTATGGGTGATTTTGAAAAGTGTACGTAGTCTATTTTTCTCTCGTCTCTTTAAGAACGATACCCACAAGAGTTCAAGTAAAAGTCGTTCATTTGAGGCAGAGCTCATGATTCCATTTATTATATGAGCTGCGTCATATTGCAGATTATAAAGGTTGTGGGGTAGATAACGAGGGACAGTCCTAAATATTATATCCGTAGACCATGAGCGACAAAATATATGCTGAGTATATTTGTTCAAGGGTTTTTCTGTTAAGTTTAAATTCAAGTTTTCGCATTTTTGCAAGCCGGACGTTCACTTTCTTGCAGTAATGTAGGGGTTCCAGTTAATATTCGATTGTAATACTGTCCCAATACGTTTGTGTGTTTCGACTACACTGATTGGAATGTTATCGAATTTTCTAAGCTAGTGTTGCGGTACTTGAATTGAGAAAATAAATCTAATAGTTTTAGTTTTGTTGGGGCTAAAGGTTACTAACCATTGTCACGGCCGTGTGTTTATGTTTTCCGGGTCTTAATTTAGTTGAGATAGAAGATCTGTTTACATGGGTTTTGCTTGTGTAAGGCATGTATCGTCAGCGTACATTCTTGTAACTTCGTAAACAATCTCCGATATGTTATTTATATATACTAGGAAAAGAAAGGGACCCAAGACGCATCCTTGCGGAACACCTACTTCTGGTTTCCAGTAATTAGAAAAAGATCTATTAACAGGTACTCGTTGTTGTCGATTGGAGAGATAATCTGATAACCACCCAAGGAGTTGTCCATATATTCTGTATTGCTGGTGTTTGAAGAGGGGTCCTTTATGCCCCACTCGTCCCAATGCTTTGTGTATATCACAAAAAATGGCACGTGTTCAGTTTGCTTCTTAAGGGAGAGACAGAGGGAGTGGTAGAGGTCAAGCAACTGGAAAGTGGTACTATGTCCGGGTCGGAAGCCAGACTGAAGCTGACAAAGACGTTCGTGTTCGTGAAAGTAATGAAAGAGGTAGTCCAATATTATCTTTTCGAAGAGTTTCCCTAAACATGGGAACGGGGAAATAGGTCTATAGTTCATTCTGCAGGACGCGTCACCATTTTTGCTATTGGTGAAGGGAAATCATCCCTGATACGTTGCCAGTAATGTTTAGGGAGGGTGTGAATGTTATTTTATCTTGTATATGGAGTTCATACTGGGGCTTAGCGTACTTGTTCATGTTGTTGACAGTGTGTCGCTAACGTCGATAATTATTCCAGTCGTTTGAAGGTTTTTTCCTAAACCTATTACGACGACAGATATCTATACGAAGTTCGGGATTAAACCAACGTTTGTCTTTAGGGCATCTCAGAACATTGTAATTTGGGATGCATTATACCCAGGTTTTTTTCCTGTAAATTTCTCAATTCCGTGTTGATATTGTTGGATGAGTTGAACAGTGAATCCCGAATCCACGACACTTATAAGATCATTAGCTTGGATGATTAAGTCTGATACGTCTGCTCTTTTGTAGTTATGTACATCACGTAGGAAAGGTTGTTTATGCTCATTATCAGATATTACACATGTATAAACGGACAGATGATCAGATAGACCCAGATCCATAATATCTTAATCCAGCGTTTGAACAAAGTCATTAACAAGAATAGTGAGTGTCAAGTAAACTTGGGGTTGAGGGTGTTATTCGAGTTAGATTAGTGATTACGTTACTCAAGTTATAGTGTGTAATAATTTTGTATAGTTTTGCTTCCGGGCTCAGAAAATCCGAGTTGAAATCGCCGACAATGGCCGAGGAAGGACTTATTGCCAATGTATCATCAATAGACCTGTCTCAAACTTTCCAATGGTCACAATGTGAAAACTGTGGTGATCTATTGGACACCCCAAACATGTACCTCAAGTCTTGGATTCTACCACGAGCCACATTATTGACTCATCAAATTCTGATAGCAGTTTCCGAACGAAGTGGAGATATTTAGAGAAGAAGACTGCAATTCCACGTGATTGTCCCTGTCGTTTCTAACAGGTGAGGAAAAATTGTGAATTTTGATGTTATCAGAATTGAAATCATTTACTTGGTGTGTTTCAGTGAAACAGATGATGTCAAATTCTTCAGCTATATCTATACTACTCAACGTTTGCTAAGCACCAAATATATCCAACTACCTGTTTTGCGTTTTATTTGAAATATTGTAATGAAAAGTGTATATATTTTTTATTTAATTATATCTTTAATGATTTAAGTACAGAAATTAAGATTTTAGTTTTGTTTGACATTATTTTTAGCTTTTGAATATGATAACCATGGAAAATGGATATTATTGGTAAAAGTGGACATTTTTCAATTTGCCCAAAAGTTGACGGAGCGAACTGGTATGGGTTCAATATCGAGTATGAGACCCATTACTGTTAATTACAGCTTGACAACGCCTCCTCGTGCTCCCAGTCAGGTTCCTGTGGTCCTTTGTGGGGATCTTTTTCCATTCTTGGACCAGTATGGCACCAAGCTCCTGAACACTTTTGGCTGGACTGGATGGGCTGAAATTGCAAGTTGCAACTCATTCCAGACATGTTCGATTGGATTGAGGTCAGGGGATCTTTCTGGCCAGTCCATACGCTCAATCCCCTCCCTCTGTCGGTACTCCCCGACAGCATGGGCAACATGAGGACGTGCTTTATTGTCTATCAGAATGAATCTATCACCCACTGCACCTGCATACAATCTAGGATCTCATCAATATACCGCTGCGCAGTCAATGTACCACGTTCAAGGACACAGAGCTCTGTACGTCCATCCCTGCTGACGCCGCCCCAGACCATGATTGTCCCTCCGCCATAGCGGTCATGCGCAGCAATGTTGGCTGCATTGATCGCTCTTCTGGTCTTCTCCATACCCTAGAACGCCTATCTGTTTAGTCTAGGCAGAACCTTGACTCATCTGTAAAAATGACAGGTCGCCAATCTTCTCTGGTGCATCAAAAGTGGTCCATGACCCATTCATATCGTGCCTGGCGGTAGTTTTGGGACAGCGGAATGCGAATACATGGTCTTCTCGATCGGAGACCACATTCGTGCAACCTTACCCGTATAGTTTGCGTCGAAACATTTATCCCGGCGAAGCTGGGTTGCTGTACCAAAGCGGTTCCTACGGGCCTGAATGATCAAAAACCGGTCTTCAGCTACAGATGTTGCCCTGTCTCTGTCACACCATGCTGCCTTACTGGTGTGCCATACTGCTGAAATCTTGCCCAGGCTCTGGTGATCACCATATGGTGCACACCAGGGGATTCACCAACCTGACGATGGGTAGCCCATTGCTCCACCATTCCTACAGCCCGCCACATTTCTGCTTCAGACAAATGTCTTCTTGCATTTGCATTTGCCGTATTCAATCATTAAATCATAAGGGTTTGTGTTGAAATGAAGATTGAATACCCTACACATGTCATGTACATGTAGACAGTACACGAAAACATCATGAAAATCAAGGGGTACATGCTTTCCATGACTGTCACGAAAAGTCTGCCTGACAAGAGAGCTAAGGAAAACACTGGGGACCATCTCAAAACATTCCTCAATCATATCCACCAAAAATATCGCAAATATGTCACAAGCAAATTTCACAATGATGTGTCAAATATTTGGTGCTCTGCAAACTTTGAGTAGTATATTATTTGGGTCAGCTTATTTCGGATGCTACGTATGTTATTATGCAGGACAAAAAGCACTTTACGATGTTCGTTTTGGAGTGAGTATTCCGGCCTGGGGTTAGGATCTATGTCTGTGGCAAGGCGAATGATAAGAAGTATTATTATTTTCAGAAGTTTAGTAATTGAATATTTCAAACTAATTTCCCTCGTTGTCGTTTGGGAGAAGTTTCTTGATTTCTTGTGAGTACTACCACCACAAAAGACCCCTACTACCATTCTATACTGGGCAATTGTTATCGCCAGGAGCAGAATATGGTGTGAGCGCACAGTATGACTGTGGGAGCATTCTGTGGCTTTGAGTTCTCACAAGTAATGAGCAGCTAACGTTTTTCGGGTTTAGTATGTTTGGGAACTCAAAACATTAGGAGATAGCTGTATTTTTTATTTGTTTTTCGATTTAACGCCATTTTGACGTTTTTACGCCTTCGTGTCACTTTGAAGTTAAGCCTATTTTTAGCCCGACTGTTTACAGTGATGGCTATAGTCATGACTTTCCTCCGTCTGTCCGTCCGCCTGTCCGTCTGTTAACATTTAGAGTTTTGGTTAAAGTTTGTGGTTAAAGTTTTTTACTGAAAGTTCAAGAGGGTTTTTTTCCCCTGTTTAGTCATGACTTTCGTCTGTCCGTCTGTTAGCATTTGGAGTTTTGGTTAAAGTTTGTGGTTAATGTTTTTTAGTCAACCTTAAAGTTTTTTGGGTTTTTTTTCTTTTAAATTAATATTACTATTCATTGTATCATTCTTATTATGTCTTTTTTATGTTTCCTGTTATTTTGGGAAATATTTAACCCTTTTTTGTCTGGCAATTTAACTTACAACTTCCAGATTAAAGTTTTTGGTTAAAGTTATTTGTTTTGTTTTTTTTTTTTTGTTTTTTTTTGGGGGGGGGGGGGTTGGGGGGGGGGGTAAAATTACACCTTTAATTCTTAAAACAGTTTAGTGGAATGTCACGGTTTCTTATTTGGGACAATGTCTGATCTCTACTGAACATTTCTACAGTGATTTTCATTATTATCGGCATGATTTTAACTCCTTTTAAACATGTTTTCAGCTCGTCGATGCTCGGTGGTTCTTTCCGGATACTCCGGCTTCCTCCACCCTTAAAACTGTCACAGTCACTATTAGCCACTGTGCATAAATATGTGACTTTAAACACTAATAAATAAATAATAAATACATAACATGTTTTCAGACTTACTTTCTTTGTATTTGAAATTAGATTTTGCCACATACTTTCCTACTCTAATTCTTGCATGGTCAATACAACTTAATGATTCCATTTACATCAGTGATTTCTTTTATCGGTTTTAGAAAATATTTAACCCTTTTTGCCAATCAGTTTTACTTAGTATTCCCAAATTAAAGTTTTGGATTAAAGTTCTGCTTTTCAAGGTTCTACCTTTCATTCTTCAAACACTTTGTTACAACGTCATTTCTTTTTTTTTCATTTCGGGCAAGGTCTACTGATACTGTACACAGTGGTTTCAAATAATATTGGCATTAATTTAACCCTTTTCACAACGCTTTTCGAACTTAGTTTCTCTAAATTTCAAATTAGGGTTCTACCACACATTTTGTTACTTTTTATCCCCTCCCACAAGGGAGGGATATAGCACAGAGCTCGCTCCGTACGTCTATCTGTCAGTCCGTCCGTCATTCCATCCGTCCGTCCGCCCGTCCGTCAGTCCATCCGTCTGTCTGATCTTTTTTATACCATAACTTTTAACGGATTTCATTTCTTTTCAGTACATGTCTCTAGGTCGAGTTTGATGACCACAATTATCCAATGAAAATTGTTGAAGTTATTGCCCTGCCCTGCCCCCGCCAATCAGGCTTTTTTTGTTGTTGTTGTTGTTGTTTAAAACTCACGTAACCCCCCCCCCCCTCCCCCAGGGCCAATTAGACACTTTTTTTTCTTTCGTCAAAAATGTATTTTTACAGTTCTGCTTAAAGTTTGTGGTTAAAAATCCAGACAAACACCACTACCACCCCCACCCCCCCCCCCCCCACCTCCCGGTGCCAGTTAGGCATTTTTTCCTCTTTGCTCAAAATGCATTCTGAAAGATTTAGACTGACCACATGCGGGAAAAAATGGACTCCCCTAACACCCCCCGCCCCCACCTCCTCCTCACCCAGGGCCTGATTCGTTAGGTAAACGGTT
This sequence comes from Pictodentalium vernedei, assembly GCA_031216915.1. Lineage (NCBI taxonomy): Eukaryota > Metazoa > Mollusca > Scaphopoda > Dentaliida > Dentaliidae > Pictodentalium > Pictodentalium vernedei. The sequence continues at coordinate 186,012,570 of CM062293.1, forward strand.
AACAAAAAATTACTCCGACTATTTTGTGTCTAAGCATTGCCATTGCTGGGACAGTCGGGCTGCATGCGTGACATCACTCTAGTTTATATATTTTATTAAACGAGTGACGGGGTACGCTTTATTGGGTGGCTTACTACGTCAAACGGGGGCTGACACCATCCCCGCGTTGTTGGGCTCTTTGGCGCTGGCCGTGCTTCGTTGGATAACTTCTAGAAATTCTCTTTGCGATTTCAAAATTATTTAGTATATTCATGCGATCGAACGCGAGGCGAGATTTATTAATATCTCGGCTTGTAGTAATATCCTCATATTTTCGGAAGCAACATTCACGAAGTTTAAATTGTGTGGAAATCTGAAGGACAATGGGATGTCAAAGAGCGCTCAGTAAACAAACATTCAAATTCTTCGAAACTGTTTACCCCCCCCCCCCCCCCCCCCACCCACCCTATCCCGCAATTCAGGGATTTGTGTGGAAAAAGAAAATAGTGATGTTTCTGATATGAATAACTGTAGAAAAGGTTTCAATTAGAAAATGAGAACAGTTACCACTGACACGGGGGTAGTGTCAGAGTTCTAAATATTTTTATTATGCCTCACGTTTGTAACATCAGCCGTGATTGGTTAATTTGACACCTTCTAAAAATCATAGTACTTGAGTTTTGTGGCAAAATACGAGTACTATCAGAACGTTCTTCCCTGGAGACAAGAGAACAAAGAAAATGTAAGCTCCACTTCCATTAATCAGCGTCGATTACGCACGCTCTGATTGTAATTTCTCAACACCAAACACTGGCGCCGTGTCCGTTTAACTTTTTTCGTCACCGATAGACGCAAACTTACCAACAAATATGTCATCTTCAGTGGGTGTGTTTTCAATTTTAACTGCAAACAATGAATTCAAAAGAATCAGAAATATTAAAAACTCACGTGTTGTTCACCACTTCAGTGAATCCTGAATATGAGTTATGACTTCAATCAATTATATTTCCACAAGTTTTGTACTCCTCGACCTCACTGAACCTCCACGTCAAGTTCAAAATGAATTGTTTCACTCGCTTAATTCTAGCAACTGTCGTCGTCCAAGAAACATGAATTTATATTCCATTATACCGCTTATCACACAAGCATTAATAATGAATTATAACACGAAAAGCATGATACAATTGTAAACACTGGATTTGGTGATACAGAAACTCCCAAAGCGACGGCACTTTTGATAAGTCATTTTCAAATTTGGTGATCTAGAAACTCCTAAAGAGACGTCATTCGTTCGAAATGATGTCATGTTTTTGGATTCGACTACATTGTTATCACAAGATTGATGGCATGTTGCAGTTAACGCTTAACAATGAAAGCTATTTTTTGTTCGGCATAATAAAATAATTAAAAACGTTTCTTTTCATAGTCTATCGGTCGATAGTACCTGAGTTTGCGTGATTTCTGAAATAAAACCTTCAGCAGCTTCGCTGCTTCAGGTTTTATTTCAGAAATCACACAAACTCAGGTTCTATCGACCGATAGAACATGGAAAGGAACGTTCTAATATTATAATATGAACATGAATACACAAAATGTTAATCAACCATAGCATTAAGTGTTCCGAAACAGTATATCCTGCACTGGTGATAAAAATGCCACATGGTAATGGGGAGTCTATAGTAAAACTGTCACCCAACAATAGCTTTTTAAAGTGATTTTAAAATGGAAATAAAAAAACATTTTTTTGTTATTCAGATTTTCATGACAAGAATGTATATATATACTTATTCTTGGTTTGATGTATGGTGATACTCTTGCCATAAATATTGGTCAGTAACATATAAAGTCGTTTGAAACTGTCTCAACATGCAGAGGAGGAAAACATGTCCAGAAGTGAGAGCCCTGATTTTGAGAATATTGATAGTTAGATTCTAATATTAAAACTACCTTGAACTGCTATCACCTCTCATGAAAATACCATTCTAAATATGTTGTTTGTGGTCTATCATCATATTCAAAATGTTGTTCCTTCTAAATCTTACAGATATTAATTGTGTTGATTACAAGTTATCCCATCGCAGCGGAAGGGTGATTGGAGACTCTCCTCTTTCTCTGTCTCTGCAGTGTACATTGCATATAAAGTTAAAAAATATGTCTTGCGAAGGAGAGTTTGAAAACAGATGCAATACTGTTTCTTTCATTATACAATGTTATGTTTCAGGTAATATTAGTTTTCGGGCGCCAGAATTTCTATATAATACTCTTTGTAAAATGTAAGGTGTCTACCTCGCAGATATGAATAATCAGTAATATTGAGTTGATTTTTATACATCTTCTGCCCGTCGGAAAACAGTAGACCTCAACTGATTGTTGAAAAAATGTTAGAAAAAAGTGTTTAGTATAATTTTGTAACTACTCCAGTTATTTAATATTTTTGTTGCAATGTTTTGAGTTGTTTATTATTTCCTTTCTCGGTTTAGGACTTGCGTGAATCAATGGTGATTTTTGTTTCTTCGTTTTATTAGGAGGGTACACGTTTTTTTGAACTATTGAGCGAAAAATTCATATTTACTGTATTTGAGAAAAAACTAATAAAATGTCGACGTACTGAAAAAGTGTAATGCAGCTTATACAACAAAAAAAAACGTTTACTCCACGGGCTATCTCCAAAATTACTAATGGCATTGGTTGGGATAATCAAGTCAAAGTTTTCTTACTAATATGTGTTTTATTCTCCGGGTGCTGTACTTGCTCATTCCAATGAGGGGTCTTAAGCCTGAGGCGAAAAAACAGTCTTTATAAAATTTTAATGTCGATTTTTTTGTGACCAGCATTGAGCGTTTATGGTCGATACGCTGGGCAAAGGTGATAACTGTACATTGATCTAGAAAAGTGCAGTGGCTCGTTGGTTACGTCTCGGACTCGTAAATTTGACGTCACGGGTTTGAATCTAGTTGGATGGTTTTGGGCTAAGTATTTAAGCAAGTATCGCTGTCCTGCTTGTTCAGTGTAGACGAGACGTGACCCCAATACTTACTGCCCCTGCAAGTATGACCAGGCTCAAATCTGGAGTCTGGAAACAACGGGTTAACTCAGATACTTCTAGAAAAGCAGATTTATAAATTAATGATTTGATGGATTAACGCATTAAGATGTTTTCAACTCTTACAATCCATCACAATGCCTACTTGATTAATACAAGAGTCTACATGTTATTTTAACATCTACTAAAGTTGATTGTTTTATTTTAATAATGCTACTTGGAAATTGTACATATAAAAGCATGTTAACTCTGTAAATCTGGTAATTCGGATATCCGATTGCAAGAAAGTTGGACGGAGAGTTTGGTAACCGCTCCCGTCAACATTTTGTATTACATGTACGCTGCAGTCCAGTTAATAAATTTGTTAAAGACTTTTAGTCTCAGTAGTTTGTGGAGTGAGATTCCCGGTACGAAATAACTTCGCGACCAGTTGCTCCGGTCATACAAGTCTCCGGCCTTTAAACTGGTGAGGGTTTAGTCAGTATCCTTAATGAAAGCAGATTAACGAAACGAATTAAAGGTTATAGAGAATAACATTTCCAATTTCCGATGATTTCAAACAATTATTATTTATGTGAGAGGTACATTTCGCAAATCGGTTTTTAATAATTTCCCTTGCCCTCTTCCATTATTTGAATCAGTTTTATATCAACTCTGTCTATCAACGGGAATGGGATGAAAACGATTCATAGCAAATCACGTGTGGAATAATTATCATTAGGTGTATGTGCGGTGATATTACGACTAGAGCAAAATATGAGGATTGATATTTTTGTCAGTCAGTGATGGTAAAATCATAGCATATATTTTTCTATTCAGCGGTTATGCAAAATGATGTCACACTACAGTGACCATACCATTTTGACCTCACTGGAAATTTCTGTATCTCAAAACAGAGAACTTATGGAAACGAATAATATTTAAAATTGTTGCGGTAAAAGGTTAAGGTTGTTGATACCTGACAAGGTTTTTAGAAATTACACCCAATACTTAGTCTCCTCTACGGAATCGCGGGAGAGAACATGCCTGTTTACTATAATGGACAAATTCTGGGGATTTTTTTTTTTGTTTAGATTTTTTTTGTTTTGTTTTTGTTTTGTTTTGTTCTTAGAGTCATAATAGAACCCGGTACCGGTAGCCATCATGTCGACTATAAAGCCTCTCGAGTGGACAACGAATGTTATGATTATTAGTGACTTCTTAAATGTGTTGAGGTCTAGACAATGTACTGTCATCGCAAATGCGTTCACTTTCTCGGTGGAATAATCGTGATCTGGTCGCGGCATACTTATACCAGAGTCGTATACCAACAGATGTCGAATGTGACCTCAATCCATAAACAGTTAATGCGCAATATATATTCAGTGAACATTATTGGTTGGTTTTCTCATTTATAGCTCTGCAGATGTGGATATTTACAAGATCGTTTTGTGGGCTGTCTCTGCATTCGCTGCGAGATGTAATTAATCATATCGGTACCATTAATAGTATTCGTTTGTACACACAATTTTACACATATAAAACTGTTCCAATTATAGGGCAATGAACATGTCTGTCTGAGTATGATATATATACGCATCCCTCATGGCTGCGCATCATCCTTTATATTTGGACATTTCGTTGTGGACAAATTAGGGCAGTGGGGCTCATCCGAATTAAAAAGGAATCTACAATAACGTTAAAACTATGGCTGAACATGACAGAACACGTGATGACATATCATTTCTCTCTTATCATTTGTTTGCAATTTACCTGACAGTTCTTGAAAGACCTGACTAGTAATGAGGCTAGATTTGTCCGACTCGTTCAAGTGTCCACTTTGAAAAATATGTCTGAAAATTTGAACAAAATCTACGTCCAATATTCCGGACATCTGAAAAGATCTACGTCCGATGTGTCCGAAATTTGAATAAATAATGAAATGGAGAGTTACATGTCCGACCGGTCCGAAATTTGAAAAAATGTCTTTTTTCGATTTGTTTCTTTCAAACTGTACTTATGATACAGCAGTGGACCGAATCGATAATAGTTCAATTAGGGACAATAAGCTTATATTTGGAAGTAAACTAATAATTGTAAATTATTTTTGGAATGTACGGTGGCACTATCGTCTGCAACACGTGTCAGGTAAACTGCTGAACCTTTTCCTTTCTCTTCATCAGAAGACATATCTGGTACTGATTTTATTCTGTTCAGATATTCCAATCGAAGTCAAACTTAACAAAGAACATTTTCGCGCCTATCTATCAGCTTGGTAGACCTGTGCGATTGCAGTTTTCGTTTGTTTGTGTTATTTGTGCTTTTCAGAAAGAAGCATTCGGTGTATTTGTGTCTATTTCTAACAGTAAAAGTTATCACAAGGAAGCCTTTGGTATGATGCTGAATGGACTTGTGTCAACAGCCAACTTGTATTTGCTGTCTGAATTGCATGGTGATTAATTTAAATATGGATATAAATACTGTTGAGTTGAGAACCAAATTTCTTTTCACGAGGAGCTGAGATTGCTAATTCTGGAACCCACTTAACAACAGTGGGTATGTTCCATTATAAGCTTCGTGGGGCTTAATTTGCAAATAAAACATGTTTCAAATGCAATTAAAACACCGATTCTCCTAAAAGCGCAGTGATATCAATCTAAACATATTTTGCAATGCGTGTCTCTCTCAGCGAGATGACCTTTTATATCTATCCGTAGACAATTGGAAAGAGTTGTTAGACAGTTACATATACATTATCATGACCATGTGCATGTCTTGTAAATTGTATCAGATTCGAGGTTGTTTTTACAATCGGATCGCAACGAGCCCGTCACTCCGGGCGTCAGAGCGAGTTGCGATCCGATTGTAAACATGACCGAGAATCTGATACAAATTACAAGACATGCACATGGTCATGATAATACAGTTATCTAACAATCCCGTTACATGAAGTCCGTTTTCTCTATTTTTCAGTCTAAATTGGGTTGAAATTCGTCAAATGTTTAAATTTCAGGAACTATATTTTAATGCTTAATAACATTATGTGATAGTGCAGTGTTTGCCGGAAATTAAATCTGTCGGATACGGAATCGGAACGAGGAGGGGGCTGATCTGATACATACATTTTTTCCAAGTGTGGGGGTGTAAATTAAGTTAGTTGCTTGTTAGATAAAAAATGACATCGGGCACTGAGGTGAATAAAACAGTTGTATAACACAACGTTTACCAGCTTATTTTGGAGTTTCACAACTGTTCGTTAAAAACCGACTGCTTGTTCTACCCAACACACAGCATATATAACGTGGAACCATACAAAATAAGAATACTGGAGTAAGGATCACTTCACTGGATGGAAAAGACCAGCTTTCACAACTACACAAAGATACGCTACTTCATTTTTAAAAGTAACGCCACTTCGTCTATACAAATCATACTACTGACCCACGACTTGAGAAGCGCATTATATTCAAAGAAATAAATAACATATTTTAGTCTAAAAGCCATTCATCTATATAACATAAGGATAATTCAAGTGCATTTTCCTTCGAAAATAAACATTTGAATAGCTGAGTTTCTACCAAAGAAACAATGAACAGTGATGGGTTCAAAACAACTTCAAGAAGAATCAATACGAAATGATGAAAAATGCAATATTGTTTTATTATGGACAAAATAACTCCATATCCATTTCATTAGACTGTCATACTTGCTTTGTTATATTGGAACTGTTTCAATCAAATTGGACACTTTTTTTATCAATTAATGATCGAAATGGCACAGACAGTGCTGTGCATGCAAAAGCGGTCTTTTTCGCAATCAGATCTGGTCACGACAAATCTGCGCAAGTGGACCGATATTTCTCGAATAAAATATTGCAAAATCAGACCAAATTCGGACAAAACATAAGGCAAATAGCATACCAGAATCAATGTGCTCGCATTTCGCTTGCTTTCGACAGGTAAGATTCTACTGAGTTGTGGGGTAGAAAACGGACAGAGAATTTCATCGATCTTTTGTGTTCGCTTTTGTAATCACACTAATGTAAATAAATATTCATCAATTATTTCCACTTCACCATTTGAAAATTCTATTCTCATTTAAGATTCATTTGGCATACAAACAGTAAATCAGAATATAACCTGGAATTTTGTTCCAAAGAGAACTTAAAATGAATATACTGCTATTTTCGTCATACGAGATTCACATACCAACGCACGCTTGAGTACCTGTACACTTGGTGGATTTCTTTTGTTTATTTTAGAAACTTCACCACTATTAAATTAAAGAAATGTAAGAGTTAACATAAACATGACTTCTGCATGAATAGTATGATTATTAACACAGTAATGAATAAAAGCAACTTTGAAGTGACTACGAATCTGTGCGAACTTTATTGCCATCCCATTTTGAGGCCAGTGGTACAACTCTTAATTACATTCTTATGCGAAGCGATTGTCGGTTCAGAATGAAGCTGAGTGTCATTCTTCTCCTGTGAGGGTCCCACAATACAGTCGTTCCTCACGACACTCTATAACACATAAGAACACAACACCATTGTTGTAGGTAAATAGCCTGCCGACCCGGATAGCGCCCGCACAACACTTTTATAGTCATTTTTCTTATCATATGTAAAAAATAAGATGTTTCATGTTTTATATAAATTACCATAAAAGTGTATAAGCTACGATACAAGTTTGAAAACTATATATACCATTATCCCATCATTAACATTAGCGACCGCCCAGGAAAAACTAGAGGTAAAACCCTTTCTCCAAATAGATTTAAAAAGGCAAAACACTCTAGAAACCTGTGTCCTTTAGTAATTGTCAGGAAAATGTTTCAGGGAAGTTACTGGACTTGTAACTTAATAAAACGAAATTATAATAGTTGCGTAGCAAATGCTCGTTTGGTATAACTGTATGCAACTGAAAGTCATGAATTCAAAACAGTGTGCGCGCACTGAAGACGGCGGCGAGAAATGACAAAACAACGTTCTCACCTATTCACCACAAATCACATGACTAATCGCGAGCCCCCGATTAGTCCTCTCACGATGAGACACACTTCCAACTACATGCATTTATTTCATTGGCTATGCACTGACACCCCCACCCCCTCCCCCTTATGTGTTATTACCATCTCGCCAAGAAAAATATTTTCCGCTATTCCACGGAAACGCGGAAAATTAGTATTCTTCACGACACTCCATAACACAAAAGAACACAACACCATTGTTGTAGGTAAATAGCCTGCCGGGCCGGATAGAAAACTTAATCAAAGAACGGGTTGGGATTCATGATTATATGATAAATGGAAGGATTTTGAATTCATGCCTTTCATGAGTGTTACTTGAAATGAGCTGCAACAGAACACCTTCCGACAATGATCAATTAAACCGACAGAATTATTCTCTGATGGGAAAGAACGACAACATGTAAAGCTGTTTCTTATGTTAATTCTATAAACACAACTGATTAGAAACAGATAAACGATTCTCAATAGAATCCACAACATATCTATCTTTGCTACTGTCAGTACTCCATCTACCGTGCCTTTTCCAACATCTGTGTTTCACGCTGGAGTTGGCTGCGGCCGTAGCTCCCCAGCTCGTAATGAATGTAAACCGAAATTACCCTCGCACCCAATGCTTTTGGACAATTTCAAAAATCTTTCCCAGACAGTGGCGTAACTAAACTTCTTGTTCCCATATATCAAACGAGCAACACCTTTTGACCTGAAAATAGGCTTGAACAAAAAATCGGAACTTTGGCCAGACAAACCGGAGAGATGCAAATACTTTTCCAACAGCGTATAAGGGCAAGCCACAGTACTACCCTTTGAGATCAATACCTCGTCACCCTGTCTAAACTGGTCAGTCTTGCTCCGTCTGATACACAGAGTCAAAAAGCTTTCATGAATCTGCACATCTTTACATGTTAAAGAAACTACTTCGTCGAAACGCAAAAAACCCGAGAATGTCAGTAATATCATTGTAAGATCCCGAATTATTAATATATCTGTAGAATGTTTATAATGTTCGCATAATATAATTAGAGTTTCTGCAGTAACTGGCTCTTTACGATTTACTGGTCTGGCTAATGCTCTCTTCGCACATTGTTGTAACTGAATGATATAAGAGTTTTTCGTAGGGACTTAGAAACTGCTCAAAACATGTGCCCATTTAATGCCATAAATGGCGGAATTAATGACGTTAATGGAAGAGTTATTGTCCAACATATTTGTAATATATACAGCTACTTGAACAGGTTGTGCGGCAACGAAACAAAGTCATGAATATGTGCATAACTGACCCACCTTTTAAACGCCTGAAAATAACTTCTGAGTGTGAAATCACTTTTGGAACCAAGCAGATAGTGTGACACCCTCTGCGCCAGTGTTAATACATTATCGTTCATTTCCATCCCAGCAGCAACTAAAGAAGCAACCACATTCTCTTGTAAATTCAAACCTGAAAAATCCAACCATTATGATATGTTAGCATTAGATAAAACACTTCTGTCATCAAAACGAGGCTATCAACCACTTGCCGTCAGTTACCTTCTGTTAACATTCATTGCAGTGTAACCTCAAAACCACCATTTTGAATTTAAGATGCGTTTTGCCAAATATGCCAGTTTTGCCTCTGCCCTTACATGTGACATGTTCTGTGGGTAAAATATATTGTGCTGTGACAAATGTAAAACAGGCTTGATCATTCCTTTTTAGAAGTGTCCAAAACGAGGCTGATTTCCAATCTGGCACGATCAGTGACCCAGATGCCTTATCTGACTTCAACTTTCTGATTGTTTTGCATATCAAACTTGGTGGTGGAAGTAACCAATTAATGTCATTCGACCAGCACTGCTGGAACGCATCGACGGCTTCCGTCCCTGGACACCAAAATCTCGAATTGAATCGAAAGCATTTCTTATTGTCATGAAAAGCAAATCTGTCAATGGAATGAGGCCCCCCACTTTTTGTCGAGCTTCTCAAATAGCCAGAGGTTTGTCGATAATAAAATTAAGGGTTTTTAATGAAAACTGTACAAAATAGCCGAAAACATGAAGTAATACCCCCGATGGTATTTACAGCATATCTCCGAGCTTTGGAGTCAGATTTTCAAACTTGTCCATTTTGTGTTAAGAATAATACGTGCTAAACTGTTACGTGAACGCAAATGAACTAAAATGTCAACTAATGTCAACGTTATCAAGTGAAGTGTTAACTTCGAACCATTTTCTGTGTTTTGGACGTTATTGCGGTCGTAGCTCCGGGAATTTCCGGTGCAGAAGGACCAAATTGCACCCATGCATGCTTTTGATTATCGTAGAATCTATCTGTAAACTATGTAAAACTTTGGTGCCTCTATGTTTTAGTTCTGGCTGCAGGCTAGTCAAAAACTCGTACCTGACAAAAACCGAAAGTGACGTAAAACGTCTAAAATTTCGGTATATCGGAAAAATAAAAATATCTATCTGCTAGTTTTTAAAGCTCTACAATATACTAAACGTTCATAAAAATCCAACGAACTTCTATTTTTTGGATACTGAACCCAAATGACGCCAAGGGCAAGTTTGGCCTAGACGGCAACACCTTTTTAAATATGTCTTTTCTTAATAATAATAATAATAATAATAATAATAATAATAATAATAATAATAATAATAATAATAATAATTTTAAAGTCTAGAATCCACACACGGTGCTCATTGGCTGTACAATAATTGCACACATACATATACACACATACATATACATTCTCTCACAGATACATTGATACATCGATCACTGTTATCATTTATCGGTGCCCAACGCCACATCAGCAACCGAGGCCATATCGTGGCGATAAGCGACAGAACCTAAAAGAAAAAGGGTATTGAATTAAAACAAAATAAAAAACAAAACAAACTACAACTTTACCAAAATAAGTATGTGAGTGTAACTTGACGAGTAACGAGACAATCCTCATTGACTCAGTCACACCCACGCACCTGGTAAGGTCAGTTTATGACCAAAATTAAAAGACTACTAAAGGAAATGCCTTTCGAGAAAGGTAGGTTTTAGTACCAGACTTAAATGATTCAAGTGATTTAGAATTTTTTATGTCGATTGGAAGACAATTCCAAAGCCTTGGACCAGCAACCGCAAAGGCCCTATCACCAGCACTAGTAAATTTAGATAGGGGCTGAACCAGATTCAGTTGACCTGATGACTTCAGAGACCTCGGTGGTTTGAGGATGGTAATCGGATTCTTGAGGTTTTATTCCAAACTTTCAAAAGGATAGCTTTTATGAATCGTACGAAATTAAAAAATCTAGAAAAAAACGTAATTTTGAAGTTGTTTTGGATAAAAGTCGAAAGCTGAACATCTAAGACGGGTGATTTCTACGTACTTATAGCATTAACATATGCACGGAATTTCACCCATATCGGTGAATGGAAAGTGTCCTAAAATGGAGTGTAGAGGAAAAGAAAACCTCGAAAAAGCTATTTTGACGTTTTCGTCCCCCCCCCCCCCCCCCCGGTGGTAATTACGCCATGACGTTAAATCTTTTCGGACATTGTGAATGGAATTTAACGATGCACCCCTACAACTACTCCTTTGGTGGCGTGTAAATTCTGGCTACCCGGAATGTTTCTTAAATTTATGGCATCGTTGATTACAAAGTGTTTGGTGCAGATGCAATAAATGACGTAAATACGTCGAAAATGACGTTAAATAAAAAAAAATTAAAGTACTGGATGTCTATTTTTCCGACCTCTATAACACAAAAGTTCATAAAAAAGATCGAAATAACTTACTTTTTGGACATTTACACCTTATGACGTCACGGCTCATATCGGCCATAGACTTTCCAGCGTCGGAAGCACATTTTTAGATATGTTTTTTTCTGGTGATTGTATTTCCAAAAAATGCAAAAGGATACCTCTTATGGATCGCAGAAAATTTAAAAAATATAGAAACAAAGTTTTTGCCATTATTTTGGATAACGATAGAAAATCTAACAACCAGGAGCACATCTCACAAACGACGAGCATTTAACCTGAGCATTTCATCGTTCCAGGTAAACGGGTAGTATCCTGAACTGGAGGCTGAAGAAAAACGAAAAAAATAGCTCACAATCGCATTATACCATTTCACCTCAGTTGAATGGTATAACTAGATTATTTTGTAATCGCAAAGCGAATTTCGAAAAGTCATTCAACGAAGCACGACCACGAAAGGCCTTCCGTCGAGATCAAAATGTTTTTCTTAGTTTCAAGTGACGGTAACATCACCAAAAATGGCTGACAATTTTGTTTGTGTTGAAAAATATTGGCACCTTCTAGAGGAAAAAAAAGATTTATTTTCCAATAATTTGTCATGTGACATCTTTAATTATGATAAAATGATATTATGTAATGATAAACGAAAAACGAAAACTCACCAAAAAATATAATATTGATCTCTACCAAACTTTCCAGGCACAGGGAAGGTGATGGTAACATGAATAAAGAATGACCAAAAGGTTATGGTAACCTGACCAAAAATGGCTGAAAATTTGGTTTGTGTTAAATATTGTATTGACACTTTTTAAGGGACTAAATATATACTGAGTCAAAAAAGGAAGTATAATAGAAACAAATGTGAGAAAATAGCATAAAGGATGAAATATATTGCATGTTTGTGGACAAGAAGTCGCGCAAAGCGTTTAATGACATGTTGTTGTCCACCCAACCATAAGTAATTTTGCTACTGATTTCAAAATAGCACGTGCTACCCGAGAATGTCAAATTGAATGGGTGACCGACGATTTTTTGTGTTATCTTGTGCTAGAGAACCTGGGTTAGTAAGAAACACGCTAGTTTTTGTCTTCCGACATTTTAAAAAAATGCCAAGGTTAACCGAAAATCAGAGGTTGCGTTCCATTGATATGCATGAGGCTGGGATACCTCCAGATGAGCTCGCCGCTGAGTTTGGAGTCACTGTGGCCACTACTTACCGTCTCATTGGAAGGTAAAGAACCACTGGATCTACTGCCGACCGACGCGTTCAGATCGACCAAGAGTTACCACCCCTGCTCAAGACCGACACATCAGGACGTCTCACTTGCGGGATCGCTTCCTTCCGGCGACGAGGACAGCAGCAATTACTCCTGGTAGAATTAACAATAGAATCAGTGCACAAACTGTCCGCAACACGGCATCCGGAGTAGGCGTCCATACCACGGACCAATCCTTGCCCAACGTCATCGTACCGTCAGAATGGAATGGGTACGTCAGCGTGTTCGCTGGGCCCAGCAGCGCTGGAGCACAGTTCTTTTAGTGATGAATCACGATTTTGTATACGGCGCGTTGATGGTAGGGCAAGAGTGTATCGCCGACGAGGAGAACGGTTTTCTGATGCTTGCGTGCGGGAATGCGACCGTTTCGGCGGGGGTAGTGTAATGGTTTGGGCAGGAATATCCTTGCACCATCTTCATCGATGGTAATCTGAATGTAAGGCGATATAGGGACGAAATTCTGAACGCTGTTGTTGTCCCGTTGTTCAACGCTAACGTCGGAGTGTAATTATTCCAGCAAAACAATGCCCGATGTCACGAGGCGCGGATCTGTCGTGACTTTCGTGAGGAGCAGAGCACTTCTTCCCTGATCCAAACTTTCGCCAGATTTGTCGCCAGTCAAGCATCTTTGGAATCAATTGGACCATCTGGTACGATTTCATGATCTTCAGACGTTAGGCGATTTTTATAATGTTCTGAGGCACACAATACCACAGGGTGACATCCAGAGACTTATCAGGTCCATGCACCCTCGATGTTTTGCTATCCAAGAGGCAAACAGTGGACATACACGCTATTGACTGCATGTGTGAACTTTTCACTTCGCCCCATGTCTGAATTGCGAAGTCCTGACGTGACACTGGCAACAGTAAGAACATGAAATTATGCAAATTCATACAGCTAGACTCGAAATATGAATTTACAATAATTTGTTTGGGATTGAAGTCGATAATACTAAAAACATTGCTCCTCAAAGTTTATTATACTTTCTTTTTTGACTCATTATAATTTATTTCCAAGTTAGAGTAAGGTAGCATCTATAATTGTGATAGAATGATTTTATGTAAGAAATAATGGTGAGAGAAAAATGGCATCCATTTAGGTAGCGCTGTTTATGACAGCACGCTTTACCAATCTGCTGCAGATCAAATGTTCTGATCACTCAGTTTGTAATCACAGCTCACATTGTAACTTCTTAAATGAGCGTGGTGGGCCAGTAGGAAGGGATGCAGGCTGCAAGCCGAGAGATCCTCGGATCGAATCCCACCTCTGGCAACTGCGTTGTGTCCATGGGAAAGGCACTTAATCACGATTGCCCACGTGGGGGCACAGTGGCGCTGTGTATTAAGGCATACTGCACGTCGATAGTGCACCTGTCTTCAACCAATGCTAACCCTTGATTATGTGGACTTATTTGAAGAATGAGCTGCAGTCACAAATTTTGGCACATTTGTAAATGACCATTTCTAGTTTCACAATCTGGAGTTAGATTTTTGATATTCGATTTTTAACCAAAACAGCGTCACTTTGTACTTTTTTCTGTATCTTTTAATATCTACATCTATCTAAATGTCGCCCATTTTTCATGAAATTTTAGTTTGTTGTACAGATCAAACAAATAAAAGATAGCTGTTTTTTTCAATCTATCGCCATTGTTTACTTTTTTAATTCATTTCAAAGGGGGCGCGGTGGTTCAGTAGGTAGAGGTGCAGGCTGCAAGCCGATTGGTCCTCGGTTCGAATCCCACCTGCGGCAATCGCGTTGTGTCCTTGGGCAAGACACTCCACCCCCATTGCCCACGCGGGGGAATGGTGACGCTGTGTACTAAGGCGTACTGCACGTCGATGGTACACCTGTCTTCAACCAAAACTAACCCTGCTTTTGTGGAGTTAGTATGTCGGGGAGCTGACAGTTGCTCGCCGTTGCTCGGTGGTTCTCTCCGGGTACTCCGGCTTCCTCCACCCGTAAAAATGTCGAGGTCATGATTAGCCATTGTGCAGAAACATGTGACCTTAAACACCAATAAATAAATAAATAAATAAATAATTCATTTCAAATATTTCATTATTTTCAATAAAACCTCTTAAAAAACACACTCTAGTGATTCCATTTCCGACATTTTATATGGGATACAATTGTGAAACTTTCCCTACATATTTATGGTTATTTTTAGTTGTACACCTTTATTTTTTCATTACAAATTGAGACACACGATGGCTGTGTTACCACATTTACGTTTTTTTCTATATCTTTTATTTTCAACCTCATTTTTTGAGCATTAGCCTTTCGATATGTTTGGAATATAATCTACACAAATAGTCATATCTAAAATTGTCGTGCTGTTCTTGGAAATTCCCAGCCATTATGGTTGAAGTCTGCGGTGACGTCATAGGGTCCAAAATTTAAATGTGTCAAATTTTTCTAAAATTTTACTATTTTGTAGAGATAACAAAATTAGGACATAGCTGGGTTTTTTCGGTTTAACCCTTTACCTAACATGAAAAGCAGACGACACTTGCAAAAAAAAAAATTCTTGAATAATTGATTTTTTTCATTTTTTCTCTCAAAAACATAGATTATGACCCCTCGTTGGAACGAGCTCACCCAGCTCGTTCCAACGAGGGGTCATAACCTCATGTTTTTGAGACAAAAAATGAAAAAATAATGAAAGTAAATTGGCGATTTTTGAGAATAGCGCCGGTTTTGGCCGTTACGTTGGTTAAAGGGTTAACGCCATTTGGACATTACGTCCCTGAGTCCAGTTGCACCCTGCTTATACGGAATACAGTTGTGAAACCTACCACGCATATTTGGGGCCATTTGAATAGTGAACCTTTTTCTTTTCATTTCAGTTTGAGACACTCGATGCCAGCGATGACAATTTTAGGGGTTTTTGTTTCTATTCCTTTCATTTTCAACCTCATTTAGAGCCTTAGCCTTTCGAAACTTTCGAATACAATTTCCACAAAAAACATATCTAAAATGTCCAGCCGCCCTCGGAAATGCCAAACAGTTATGGTCCAGTTGTCAGGTGATGTCATAGGGCGAAAAATTAAAATGGGTTGGCTATTTTTTAAATTTTAGTATGTTGTGGAGCCCAAAAAATTAAGAGAATGCTGTTTTCTGTTTTTCGGTTTAACACCATTTTGACATTTATACATCACTTTGAGGTTTAGCCTATTTTCTACGTTCTTAATTAAAAACTGTACGTTCTCGAGTCGAATTGCACCCTGTTTATTCGGAATACAGTTGTGAAACTTACCCCCCTATTGAATTGTGAGCCTTTATTTTTCATTTCAGTTTGTGATACTCAATGCCAAGCAATGGCAATTTTACGTTTTTTTTATACCTTTCATTTTCAATCTTATTTTGGTTCTTGGCCTTTTGAAATTTTGGGAGCACAATTTCCACAAAAAAAATATCTAAAATGTCCTACCGTCCTCAAAAATTACAAACAATTAAGGGACAGTTGTCAGGTGACGTCATGGGGGTCATAGGGTCCAAAATTAAAATGCGTCAATTTTTTTCTCGAAATTTCAGTATGCTGTTGAGCTCACAGATTAGGTAATAGCTGCTGTTTTTTGTTTCAAAACGTCACTTTGAGTTGAGCATATTTTCTACATTTTTAATTAAAAACAACACGTTCGTGAGTTTCAGTTGCGCACTATTTGCACGAGATACAATTATGAAACTTGGGGGGGGGGGTGGCTCAGTTGGTAGAGGAGGAGGGTTCAAGCCGAGAGGTCCTCGGTTCGAATCCCACCTGTGGCAACCGCGTTGTGTCCTTGGACAAGACACTTCCCCCCCCCCCCACACACACCCATTGCCCACGTGGGGGCACGATGGCGTTGTGTACTAAGGCGTATTGTACGTCGATGGTGCACCTCTCTTCAACCAATGCTAACCCTGCTTGTGTGGAGTTGATATGTTGCGGAGCTGACAGTTGCTCGCCATTGTTCGGTGTCTCTCCCCTGGAACTCCGGCTTCCTCCACACGTAAAACTGTCGCGGTCATGATTAGTCATTGTGCAGAAATATGTGACCTTAAACACCAATAAACAAACAAATAAATAAGTTATGGAACTTACCACACCTATTTGTTTTCTCGTGAAGTTGTGTAGCTTCATTTTTTCATTTCAGTTTGAGAAACCCGATGCCTGCGATGAGAATTTTACCTTTTCTCTACAACTTTTATTTTCAACCTCATTTTCAGCCTTAGCCCTTCGAATTTTAGGAATTTATACCATAATTACCTGTTCTACTGTATATAAAACGCCTATGACATAAATTTTAGCTTTACACACCAACCGTGGTGAGCACGCCAGCAATGGGATTTCAGTAGTAAAAATTTAGACCTACAGTGGAACTACATCTAAGTTGACTTTGGTGACCTCGCTTTGAATGCAAACTTGTCTAAATTTATCACTCGTCGTCTCGTGAACTGTGAAATGAAACCAGCAATTATTTATAACGTTTTTAAATAAGTTTACCTCATATGATACCAAAATTTAACAAACATACGTTGTCTCGTTATAATAAAGCATCCATAACTCGAAATACCATGTTATTATGTTATTAAAATGAAAAAGGCCCCGTAATTTGCGGTTTCGTTTTCTATTTCGTTTCGGCGATAAAATTGACAGCGCAATTACCGCCCATCGGTGATCATGTAAACAAAAAACAGATTTGCACGTTTGAATATTGATTTATTTGACATTTAAACTCTAATTGATCTGACGATCATGGTATAAATAAAATATACTCAAGTAGCTTGGTGTACCAAATGTTCACCACTCGTCTTAACCGCACCGAAGGCTCTCGGTTAACGCCACTTCACCACTCGTGAGTATATTCTGTATATAATCTCCACAGAGAAGTTGAGAAAAACATATCTAAAAATGTCGTACCGTCCTAGGAAATTCCCAACTGGAACGAGCAAACTCTGAGGTGGCGTCAAAGGGTGACAAAGTGTTAAAAATTAAAATGCATGGACTTTTAAGGAAATTTATATATCTCGTAAAAAAACAGGAGTTAGCTGTTTTCAGATTTTCGATTTAGCGCCATTTTTGACGTTTTTACGTGACCTCTAAGTTTAAACTAGTTTTTCATATTTCATTAAAGCGAGTGACGATGTACGCTTTATTGAGTGGCGTAGTACATTAAAATGCGACAGACACATTTCCCTCGTTATTGAGCGCTTCGGCGTCGGTCGTGCTTCGTTGGGTGACTTCTAGCTGGAAATTCGTTATGCGACTTCAAAACCATCTAATTGTATTGTGTAGCTTTTACCTTACCTTTTGGGAACATTTTTAAACATTTATTAACCCTGTGCTGGGAAAGTTGGATGAAATAAAAAACACAATTTCTGATTTTTCATTTATCAATATTTCTGACATAGTATCAATCTGCCGCAATTAGAGATGACACGCGATTTATTACTTTAAAATAAAATATATGTAGTCCCTTAAAAATTGTCATTTTATCTTTGAACAGAAATAAAATTGTCAGCCATTTTTTTGTCATGTAACCATCACCTTAATGCAACAAAGACCCTACTAGCTTTTTTAAAATGAATGGTAGTTGTTAGCACGACCACCAATTGAAGTTAAGAAAGTGAAATAGTTTCGCCCTTTTTGCAGTTCTGTAACATTTGATGTCATAACATTCAGTATGTGGTGTCAGTGCACATCAGAATGAAACGAGTTTGCATTTCAAATACTGATTCAGCTGTGTGTGAGTGAAATGTATAGCGTGATCTGTTGGGTTTTAGGGGAAGGGGTGCTTACAACATGGGCGGGTATATCCCAGACGTTGTGTACGTCATATGTGTGGTATCAGATATTGGATTTTCAAAATGTCTTCAACTTGCTATTCGCGATGATGTTTATTGACAGTTCATATGATTTCAACTTGATGCTGTGAAATTTAATTTTGACGTTTCCCAGCCCTCGATCGCCGCTAATGTCGTAACGTTAACGATTTTGCGACAATGTGGATAAAGTGTACAGTCCTCACCATCAACCAGTATTTTGGCCATCTGTGATATTACTGTAGTGCTATCTCAGGTAGTTTGGGGATATGGCTGTCACCAAATAGCAAGGGGTAACACCTGTTGATATTGGCGTCATATCTCCGGTATTTGTCAGAAACTTTTTCAACTTGCTATTTATGATCATGAGTAATAAACGTTCCTCTGATTTCAACTTTGTGGAGTGAAATTTAATTTTGACGTTGCGTGGCCGTCGAGCGCCAATAGCGTCGTTGCGTTTTCGACAATGTGGATAAAAATGCACAATGCTGACCCAGGGCTAGTCATTTTGACCTCTGTGATATTATTGTAGTGATATGTTATGTAGTGTGGGGGTGGGGGTAGGGCCATCGCGAAATGAGAGGTGGTAATGCCTGTCGGTATTGATGCCATATCTCCGGTATTTTATCGGGTTATCAAATTCTTTTCAACTTGTTATTCGGGATGACAAGTTCTAAAATTTATGTAGTGAAATTTAAGTTTGATGTTTTCCAACCCTCAATAATTTGGATAAGAACGCACAATGCTCGCCCTAAACTAGTCCCTTTTTACGTCTGTTATATTATTATTGTATATGTTATTTAGTTCGGGCGTACGGCTTTTACCAAACAGTACATGTACGAGTAACGCTTTTCCTTATTAACGTAATATCTCTGGTATTTGAAGTCAGATTTTCAAACTTTTTTCCACTTGTTATTCGTGGTGACGAGTAATAAATGCTCCCCCGATTTAAATTAATTTAAACTTTATGCAGTGAAATTTAGTTTTGACGTTTTCAGATCCACGATCGCCAATAAAGTCATAGCGTTAACAATTTTCTGACAATCTGGATACAAATTCACAATGCTCGCCCTCAGTTAGTCATTTTGGCATATTTAATATTATTAAAGTGCAATATTATGTAGTTTGGGTGGGCATCAACAAATGAGAGGTGTAGGAGCTCTACAACATACCAGAATTTTTTTTTTTTTTTGACGTTGGTGTGTAAAGGGTCACCCGAAAAATCGGCCATAACCGTTGAGAACTTCCAAGGTCTGTTCCATATTTTTTTTCGATAGGGTTTTTATTATAGGTGATATTTACTAACGTTGAAAAGTTGAAATAGGGAGGCTTGATGGAGACCTTATAATAATACTCCTCATTGTTATCTGTGTGTTCAAGTGTTCCAAATATGTGCCAAATATGATTACTGACAGTGTAGGGGGAGTACATTAAAAGTGTGTTTGACGAAAAGAAAGAAAAAAGGATAACGATCGCTATAAGTTATTTCAACTTCGAAGGATGACTTAATAAATTAGGAGACAAAAAATAGAAACTTTCAGTGATTATACACAATGTGCGTTTGCATAATGGTTTTAATTGTTTTGACTCTGTGTTTTTGTCAGCATACTTACATCTGGCACAGAGTTTTTTTCCGAATGATTTGGTACTTGTTTGGGGGTTCATGGCTGAACCCAAAAGTCACGTATTAATTAAAATAATGAACTGTTGATTGAGAATTTGTGTTTTTATGATTTAATCCTGCTTTTTCACTTTTCGCCAAGAGCATAACAGAGAGTTTTCAACATAATAACGTTTCCATGTGATCAAAAATGGTATTTTCTACGTTAATCACATTTCAACGATGTCTCATTTATATGCCCATCAATAATGTATACATCTGTAATAACGTGCGGAATAAAATCCATTTCAATGTTAGAATAAATTGGTTGAAAATCCGAATCGCAGTCGAAAAGGATTTATTTCTGTGGAATTCCATTGGATACGGTTCTCATTAGCACGCGAGGCGAGAGTCTGGTTAACCTAGTTCATTGACTTAAAACCATAGGTTACCCTTCAGAAACCTTTATGCGGGGATTTTATGTATGGTACAAAAATTAAATTTGTTGGACAGGCGAGACAATGGACAAGGAATTGGTAACATGTGTCAGTGTTGTTATAAACCTAAAGCCCTATTAGGCTCCATGATGAATTGTTCCTGAATCAATCTTCTTATACAAACACAATCAATTCTTTCATTCGTTCCATGCGGCGTTGTGCCCGCTAAAGCCTCGGAAGAAGGAGAAATGCTTGGTTATTGTGGTAAACAAGTTCTGCTGAAAATCGGTTTCATTGTCGATTATGATTTTTCCTGGGGAATTCAATGAGCTGTGATTCTCATTACCACGCGAAGGTGGGAGCCCATTGACCCTAGTTCATTAACCTATAATAATGGACAACCCTTCCGAAACAATAATGCCTACTTTCTTGCAGTTTTTCAGATGCTGTACAGACAATGAAAAGCGTATCGGAAATTACGACCAGTAATGATTTCTGCATACATGCAAAATGGATTTTGTCCATTTTCAGCACATAGTATTGTGTGCTAAATTCTCCCGTTGCGCGCATCGAAAAGTGTAGCGCAGATTTATTACTGAAATGAACAAGTTCCATTTACAGGCATAATTAGTACCTGTGACTAATGCCCGGTTGGGATTCCTCTACACTGCTCAAATTTTGTATAAAAGGTGTGCTAAACTAGATAACTGGATATGTGTGTTGTAGCCACGATATAGCTATAGATTCTAAATGCTACCTCAACCACCAGTGAGCATAAGCGTATGAAGATGCCATTCGGGAAGACGTTTTTGGAAGTGTTAAAATATTACCGTAGAGTAATTCTGTCGCATGCATGTAATCATTTCAAATAGTGAACGGTCCAAACTTGAAAGACATGGAGTCTTTGTCTGACCAGAATCCCAAACAATTGTGCTGCTTTCTTGCTCCTATTGAAAAGTTCCCTCTGAGGTCACTACTTTTGGGTATCTATTTTAAACCGCTAATTGTTTAAAAGCATTTCGCCTTTTTCTTTGTGAATGATTTACACCAAACAAACAGACATTGAAGTGACCGGGCAGCAGCGTACTTTGCTTATCTCGATGATATATCACCATTTAAGTGAGAGTTGAGTAGCAATAACTTAAGTTCGTTTTTGCTGGTCTTTGAAAGTTGTCAACTCATCCAACTTTCGGATCTTTAATATTCCCGATTGAGCTATTCTCCAGGAGGAAACACAATCCTCACAAAGTATATGCAGCCGAAACAAAACAAACGTTTTTATGGATTTGTAGCTTCATTTTCTGTATGCAGACCGTTTTGTCTGTAACGCGTTAGGGACTTTTGTCTTCTGAATGGAAGTGGCACAAAAACAGTGACAGGGAGAAGTTCATTTCACAGCTCTCTGAAATAGTTTATCATAGATTGTTTCGCCATCATTTGTAACATTCATATTTATTTTATGTGCCCCTTTCTGATTTCGCTTGACCTTTTTACCCTACAAGATCTTGGGTAGACAAAAGCCTTACCGAGCTTTAATTACGTGGTGTTGGGTGTTGTTTGTCTTTACCACACTTAACGACAATATCCTACCAACGCCACTCACAAAACTGCCAATCCATTTTTGTTCTCGTTTTGCTCCAAAACACAGCTTATTTCCCCCCATCAGAACGCACGACTCAACGATGTGTTCTAAACTATCTTAGTGATCCCCAAAAATGACAATTCTAGTTAATCGAAAAAAACATTCTCCCGTGTCGCCTTCTAATCGACGGAGGTAAAATATGACAACATAATCACTTACACCAATACTAGGGCTACCAAGTATAAGCTGTGGAACAGATGTAATCACTTTAAAGCAAACGGCAGTGAAGAACTGGGAGATTCTGCAAAATGAAGCGGGTAGGTTGATAACTGGGTCAGGTAATGCAGCTGCACTGGAAACGGTCAGCGGGGTGGACGTGCGTTAAAGATAGAATAGATATGGGGAAATTATGCTACCTGAATTATTTGATAAACCTTTTAAACAGCAGAAGGTGTAAAATGGTGTTTAACTATGTATGGGGCTCCAACATCAAGACAGGATGGACAAGGCAAGGTAATGGAGAATTATTTAATTGAGAATGAAGATCTAGAATTGGGGCTGAGGCAGGGAAGTAGTTTCATCCAGGGAAGGATGCTCGAAGATTCCAATAGAAACGTGCGATTTAGAGTTAGGGCCAACAGCTCGTAGGACTGGGGTATGAGATAAATATACGCCAACTTTTCAAGAGTACCAGGACAGATCTTTTTTTGGAGGCGGAGGGTGGGGGCATTGTTGTTCAAAGTGAGGTCAAAGTCATTGGGTTTGAGGTGGAAAATCCGCAAAGGTGGGGAAAGAACGTGCAGCTCAAGAGTAACAGAGACCTTTTCGATATTCCTTGAAAAATCATAACGATTACAATGAAACTTTCTACCAATAAACATCTGAGTTGAACGCGGATGTTAATTAACTGAAATTCCGTGTGTGCGTTTTAATAGATTTTGAGAGTTATTTCTGGGATGAAACTCCTGTCCAGTGAAATTGTTTTAGATAGGCAACTCTTCACGCACTATAACATAGCATGTCTGAGAGTATCATTCCTTTGGTATAACAATATGTATATACTTTCAATGTCATCGATATCAATATTTTGCACTTGCACTGTTGACCAGTTGGGTGTAATTTATTACACGTTCTTCACGATTAGATGCATACCCTCATCTTGGTTTTTGAGTAAACGTTATTGGGCAGTTCTGGCTTCTGATATATTAATCGTGATAAACACTATATTGTGTTTTCATGGCATTAATCTTTCACGGTTTGTCTGGTATGCTAACATGTTAAATTTCTTATCTATGTTGTACTATTCTTAAAATGTTACTATTTTTCTAATCTTACATTCTGCAGTGAAGAATATGTAACCCCACCCTTACCTTCTATGCATTTTGGAAAGATATATATTACTTTCACCCTTTATGGACCTTCTCCAAACGCTTTAAAAGAGATATTACAATCTTACAGATGCTGTATTTTGAAGATGCTTAATTGTTTTATTCATTTTGTTTTGTGCATTTGCCAATGTGCCTTGCGTAAATCCATTCACAAAACATGCCCCCAGATATTTATACTCGTCCCAGATTCTGTCAACAGCAACTTGTCGATTTGGTTCTTTGCTTCTTCTTCATCATCAAGTATTGAATATTTCTCTCTCTCTCTCTACCTGCGCCCTGTTTTTCATATTTATCACAAATGGCTAATGACTCCTCACAATGTCGCACGAGTCTTTGTAAATTATGTGAAAGATATCCAGTTCAGGACTTCTTTTCATATTAAGCATTCACATCCGATAAATAATCCCAATCCAGAATGTCATTACAACTTTTCTAGGAGAAAGAAAAAAATTGCCAGGTCCCAATGGATGCCTTGTGAGCTGTTATTGGGTTTGACACTGTATAAATCAAGACGACTAAATGTCCCATTGTGACATTCAGTTCTTGCTCAGATCACCATAACATCGATCTTAATCATTTCTCTAGAGTAGTTTCCCACCGCCGCTTAATTATATATCACTTCTGGACACCATAAATCGTTCGTTTATCAGACGATCTGATCCGGCGGCATGAATCACTTACTTGACCAATAGTTATAATTTCAATCAACCTAACAACCCTCTGAATGTGACGAAATTCACCTCAGTTTGAAGTGATATCCTTGGTTCATATCAACAAAATTTTGTTTCTTCCCAGAATCTGAATTAAAAATACGAGAGGTGATTTGGAGATTCTGAATCACTTTAAAATAGGCTATAGTTGACTACCCTGATAATAAGAATGCCCAGATTTTTATTTATGTTTCGTTACTCCAGTACTGATACATGTCATCATTTATGTGATGAATATTGATAGACGGGAAATTGATTGCTCTTTTCGGTATATCCTAGACTATCATTAAAGAAGGAAACTTCAAACAGACAGTATAAGAATGAATTTAAAAGAGACGGACATAATATTTACATCGCATCAAACATCGCTAGTGTTTTATGCTCAGGAACCCTGTTGTCGCATCCGTGTATTTTATCAAAAAACAGTGACAAACAAATATTCCGAAATAGCTTAAAAGAGCATTATGCATGAAGAATAAAACCTTCAATAATCTACTATTAATGAGACATTAAAATGGTCCGAAAAATAACCCCATGGTTCTCAAGTTGAACATTTATTGCATAAAAAATCTTCTTCCAGAAATGTTCTTCTAAGACCTGATATCTCTCTGTGCAGTCCTTTATCTGTAATTCATCACCAACGGTGACAGAAAACAGGGTGTCCGTTTCCGCTTATTGTCACTATAAACTCTCAATATATTAAATGTGTGTGACTTCGGCCAATTTTTACTTTGAAAAATACACACACATTTTCCAACTCCTTTAGTGTTTTGGGTGCACACGACTTGCATGACATCAATATACGTAACGTCAAGAGATATCTTTCAACAAAAATTGAGCAAAAAACATTCATATTTGAATGAACTCGAGAACTTCCCTTTCTATCTCCTCTACAAATGCTCAACGGGTGGTAATTAGTCATAAGACAGACCTAAGCAATACAAGGGAAGGACATTGTCCTCTCGTTTATATATTAGGTAAAGCTGCTTTCAGTTCTCTCTATGCAAAACGAAATTAACAAAAGGGTTCTGCTGTATGGGGACAAAATGGGCAATACTTGATGTAATGGTGCTGTTTAACTATCTCTACCTCCAAATATTTTAATTACTTCTCCAACAAAATTCTGTATTCTTCCTACAAGACCTTGCGATGAATAATTGACACTTCAGTTGTTAGTTGTTTTAAAGTAAACTTAATCTACATGGAGTTAATGTTGTTGAATAACTATGCTGTTTGATAAAATAGACGTAACCAGTATGTCTTTTCACGTTCTTGACTTTGTACATTTGCTGTACCTCTGAAAAGACGATACTCTGTTAAATCTGCAGCGAAGTGGAGAATCACAACTGCCTGTGCAATTTCATAATATAACAAACTCAAACCTTATCATAAACATTTCCTGTGCTTTTTATGTTTTGTTTTCACAAAATTTAAGAATTCTTGCCTAGGTGGTGACTTCATTCTGCGTTTGATTTAGTGACGCCATTAACTCGCGGTGTATTGTTCACTTCAGAGAAACACATACAAAGGCATATGACCCGGTGATTCAAAACTGTAAAACTTCTTGTGAAATTTTTCAATCA
Organism: Pictodentalium vernedei; assembly: GCA_031216915.1. Lineage (NCBI taxonomy): Eukaryota > Metazoa > Mollusca > Scaphopoda > Dentaliida > Dentaliidae > Pictodentalium > Pictodentalium vernedei. The sequence goes on from CM062293.1 coordinate 186,038,722, forward strand.
AGGCAGAAATCATTTGGAAGAAAAATATATTTCAGCGCATACGTTTCTTAATTTAGCGTCGTACCTGCTTACTGCCTATTAAGATCCAGTCTGGTAGTCTTTTTTCTTCTTCGGTCTTCAAATATAAGATACTATTTGAAGCTTTTCTAACATCAGGAAGGCATTCTCGATATTCCAATAAACAGTGTTATGGAACGAATGAATAAATTTATGGGAATATATATGCAGATAAAATGCTTGTAGGAGCGGAGATCTAAAGGATGTCAGAAGTGTGATTTATATATACGCAACGTCTGACGTTTCCCGAGAACAGTGAAAGTTTATTCATAGCCATTTGCTCCTTAACCCTTTACCCAACGCAGACGATATCAAAATTTATTATTTTGAATATAATTTTTTTTTTTAATTTTTCAAAGTATTTCCATAAAACCATATCATGTGACCCCTCATTTGAACGAGCCAGACAAGCTCGAGGGGTCACATGATATGGTTTTGTTGAATGTTTTTGAAAAATAGTATATTTTCAGCTGCTAAATTTACATATGACGCCGGCGGATGTTGCCGATTCGTTGGGTAAGGGGTTAATCCGAAGTACTTTATAGTAAGAGTGATTACACGGTTTCTAATAAATGAGATGATATCTGCTGCTCAAAATGACCACAAACGTGCCACAGTGTCATGTGGCTCGAAGAAGCTTCTCATTAGGTGGCAAAGCTCAACCTGGAAGATAGCTCACAGCATATGCAAACTGAAAGCGATTGCGTATCAGTGATGTTTTCATCACATCAATTGCGACATCCCAACAGACATCTTACAATCCTTCTGAAGTATGGGGCAAAGAAAGCGAAACAAAATACAAACTCGGGTCGGTTATTTAACACGAAATGCAATGTCACAATGACCCGTGAGCACACTCTCATTTCATTTCTTCCGATTAGATATACAGCAATGTGAAATTCAGGTGGCAGAGGCTGATTTCTTTATTTATTTTCTCGATCGATTCTGGTGAATGCTCAACTAGGGCGTTATCTAGTTTGTTCACATAACATTCGTTGTCGTCTCAACAGAACTATAATTTCATAAACAAGAAAATTTAATTTTCACACAAGCATTTATCCTCGAAATGTTTTCTCTTCTGCATCACTTACCGACAATCGTTTGGGTTGGCTATAATTGTCAATAGAACCATAAAGGTTATCGGTAATATAATATTTGCTTTATTTCCAGCGATATGTCGATCAATTATTGGAAGTAAAGCTGTCGTAATTAAGATTTATGTTCCCATAATTTGCGTTGCGAAGCTTAAATTTTTTTACTGTATGCGGTACATACTCTATCGTGAAAGTTATGTGCCCATATAATCAGCTATTAACAACAACCGCGTCATTTCTACATCAGTATCAACATCGCCAGCCAACTTTCTAACACAAGAGCCTATTTCAAAATTAGTGTTGCTTCCTCCAACTGTTTGTATGGTTTCAAATATTTTGCAGTACGACAACACCTATTGCATCGGTCGATAAAGAAGAGAGTTCAAAATGAGGTCCTGTATATTTATTAGAGTTGATATGTAATACATAATTACTGTTGTTCGCAAAGAACAAATTTGATAGACCAAGGTAGAACAGGGAGTTGCACTTGATAGTAATGGAGATATTAACGCATTATGTGTTAACCTCCACCTGCTTACCTGTTATTTATTCTTGCAGCAGGTGGGGGGGGGGGGGGCGGAAAAAAATTGCATATACATAGGTTGGGGTGGTAGGGTGGTCAAGTGCCCACCCCCACCACCACCACCCCCCCCCCCCCCCCAAAAAAAAAAAATGTGCGAAAACAGTTAATGCATTTTTTCCTTTCTCACTGTTATGGCATCTTTTGTGTCCCAAACTGTAACAAAATGTCACCAATCGATCATAAAAGCCCATTTAGAAACATTATTAGCAAAACTAACACCCTTAATATAAAAATATTGGAGAATTTCATCCAAAACTGACTTATGGATGTGGTGGGTGCCCAATTTTGAGCGGAATAAAATTGCCCGACAACAAAAATATCTATTCACAACATAATTCATTCATATCAAGTTTCTTTTAATGGAACATTCTTTAAAATAAAGCATAGTATATGTAATATTGTCTAATGAGTCATAATAGCTAGGTGGGACTGATTTTTCAAAATGAAAAAATTGAAAATATTAATTTTTATTTAAACAAAAACAAGAAAGTCTGATTTAACAAAAATAAAAAAGTCTTCTTGATCGCTATCCTGGTATGCAGATGCGATAACAAAAACAAAAACACAAGGTTTGTCCTTCTTGAGCCAGAACAAAAACAAGTTCCCATTTACTCAACCAATATTTCCAACATATACACGATTACAATATAAGCAGTAGTAAATTAATTATGGACAAAACGGGCACAGTGCTCACATAGGCCTGCATATGCCATGATTTACAGAAACTGGACTGTTCGAAGTGCATATCACTGCATATCAGGGATAAAATTAGGAAAAGCGTATTTAAATTTGGTTTAAAATCAAAGGTTTCTGGGAAAAAGAATAATTGAGTTTCATTTGCAAGGTAAACACCGAGAAACTAGATATGCAGGAATATTAAGCTACACATTTAGTTTGTCTCAATTGTCTGATCTGGTTTGAGTGGGGTTTTACATCACTTTCAATAACTATGGCTGCATGGTGCCTATATCACAACGTTGTTAGTGCCCAAGATGAAGGTAGAATTATTCAAACAGATCCACTGGATGGCCGAAGGAATCCGCCAACCACTAGAGGAACTAAGAAACTCATCCACACAGACACCTCAATTTTAGGATAAAACAAATTCCTTAAAATTTGCTACATCAATATAGTATTAAAATGTCTGTATGAACAGCCAGGCCATCGTTGCTGTGCGTTAACAACCTGGCTATTAAATGTGGACCTATTATATCCGGGTCCACAAGGGGTTCAAGTAATGTGTCTTTGTGAACTGATGTGAATCTGGTAAGTCTTGAAAAATGCATCTGATAGAGTAAATAGAAACATGTTTGGACGTATAAAATTGCATTGAATCAATGTGCATAACGCGTTTTGAGTTAGTGTTCGAGTTCCAAAGTTTTGTATATAAAATGTATGAGCAGGAGGTAGGTCACCCAAAATGTCATGGAAGAAATATGCAGGAAAGGGTAGGTGGGTCAAAAAATTGACAAAATAAAAATGTCCACCTATGTTCACGCACCCCTCCCCCTTCCAGCTCCCCCCCCCCCCCACCGGTAGGTTGGACCAAATGGTATCATTCTTATTTAGATATGCACCCAGACACAACCACCCGTATTCGATTTCGGCGCTCATTCTTTATAGCTGCAGTCCCAGAAGCTTACAAACTTTAAAAAGTGATGTCAACCTCCCAAGAACAAAGCTAAAAAAAATCGTTACGCACATGACAGCTACACATAGAAATGGTCATTTGTTTTAACTAGATATTTATCTCAAAAGCTAACTGATTTATATTGTTTTGATTTCGTATGACGTAAGTGATTTGACTTGGCGACACGGCCGCACAGTGTACTAAAGCGTACTGCACGTCAATTGTGCACTTGTCCTCAACCAATGCTCACCCTGCATGTTCGGAGTTAGTACGCTGGTGAGTCTGACAGTTGCTCATCGTTGCTCGGTGGTTCTCTCCGGGTACTCCGGCTTCCTCCATCCGTAAAACTGTCCGACACGAGGTGACCTGGCTGTCGAAAGTGTTGTTAAACCCCAATAAATAAATAAGTAAATAAATAAGTGATTCGACCAGGTTTCTTTGATACACCCAAACTTTAATACGTGCATTATAAGTTAACATCAGATCATTTGTACCAAACCGAATTTACCATTCACAAGGTCCAAAACAATTATAACTATCAGATGTTATTTGATTGAAATAAATTATTTCTATATCATTCACTGGGGTAAAACTTTGCCACTTTGCATGAATGATAACAATGAACTCTAAATTTGTAGTTATTATTCCTTTTAGTTAAAGAGTAGGATAAACTTGTAGTGCATTGTGCGAAAAAAAGTAATAGCCAGAATCCCATTTTACAATGTTTAACCCTTTACCTGACGTTATATCCATGATGCACTGACAACCAACAGTCACCATTATAGGTTTTAGATTTTTAGCTCAACTTGACAACGTCAAGATGAGCTATTGCCATCACACGTGCGCAAGTCTGTGAATCTGTTCACATTTTCCTTTAGCATGGTCTACACCCCGCAGTTCTTGTCTGATCGTCACATCATTTCATATGCAGGTTTGGGGTCATGTCTAGATGAGAACGGCCCCTTTTGGTCGCAATCGGTCAACCGGTACGGCTGCCCGAGCCCAAAACCCGAAAACCATTAGCACAGTCTACAGGTCGTATTTATGAGGGGATTTCATTGTAACTTGGCAGGATGCCTCTGTATAATGCCTAGATGAGAACTTCCCCTTTTGGGCATGATCTGTAAACCGTGATGGCTGCCCAAGCCCGAAACCCAAAAACTTTTAGCACAGTCTGCAGGTCATATTTAATATGGAGGGATTTCATTGTAACTTGGTAGGGTGACTCCTTATGATGTCTAGATGAGAATGTCCCCATTTGGGCATGATCTGCCAACCGTGACGACTGCCCGAGCCCAAAACTCGAAAACCTTTAGCACAGTCTACAGGTAATATGTATTGAGGAATTTCATTGTAACTAGGTAGGATGACTCCAAATAATGTCTAGATGAGAACGTCCCATTTTGATCGCGATCATTCAGCCTTGATGGGTGCCCGAGCCCAAAAACCTTTAGCATAGGCAAAAGGTCATATTTATGGAAAGATTTCATTGTAACCTGTTAGGTTGTCTCCATATAATGCCTAGATGATGACATCCCCTTTTGGTCGTGATTGGTCAACTGTGATGGCTACAGGTGCCCGAAGCCCAAAAACCTTGAGCACAGTTTGCAGGTCATCAATCATATTTTTGAAGGAATTTCATTGTAACTTGGTAGGTTGACTTCATATAATGTCTAGATGAGAACGTCCCCTTTTGGACACGATTGGGCAACTGTGACGGCTACAGAGTCCCGGAGCCCGAAAACCTTTAGAACATTCTACAGGTCATAATTATGAAGGGATTTCATTGTAGCTTGGTAGGATGACTCCAAATAATGTCTAGATGAGAACATCCCCTTTTGGTCGCGATCATTCAGCCTTTATGGCTGCCCGAGCCCAAAGATATTTAGCATAGTCTATAGGTCGTATTTATGGAAAGATGTCATTGTAACTTGTTAGGTTAACTCCATATAATGCCCAAATGATGACATCCTCTTTTGGTCGTGATTGGTCAACTGTGATGGCTGCAGGTGCCCGAATCCCGAAAATCTTGAGCACAGTCTACAGGTCATATTTTTGAAGGGATTTCATTGTAACTTCGTAGGATCACTCCAGATGATGCCCAGATGAGAATGTCCCCTTTTGGTTGCGATCATTCAACCATTATGGCTGCCCGAGCCCAAAAACCTTTAGCATAGTCTATAGGTCGTATTTATGGAAGGATTTCATTGTAACTTGTTAGGTTGACTCCGTATAATGCCTAGATGATGACATCCCCTTTTGATCGTGATTGGTCAACTGTGATGGAACAGGTGCTCGAAGCCCGAAAATCTTGAGCACAGTCTACAAGTCGTATTTATGAAGGGATTTCATTGTAATTTCGTAGGATCACTCCAGATAATGCCCAGATGAGAATGTCCCCTTTTGGTTGCGAACATTCAGCCATGATGGTTGCCCGAGTCCAAAGTCCGAAAACCTTTATCACAGTCTTCAGTTCATATTTATGAAGGGATTTCATTGTAACTTGGTAGGTTGACTTCATATAATGTCTAGATGAGAACAGCCCATTTTGGACACCATTAGGCAACTGTGAGGGCTACAGGAGCCTGAAGCCCGAAAACCTTTCGCACAGTTTACAGGTGATATTTATGAAGGGATTTCATTGTAACTTGGTAGGTTGACTTCATATAATGTCTAAATGAGAACGTCCCCTTTTGGACACGATTAGGCAACTGTGACAGCTACAAGGGCCCGAAGCCTGAAAACCTTTAGAACAGTCTACAGGTCATAATTAGGAAGGGATTTCATTGTAGCTTGGTAGAATGACTCCAAATAACGTCTAGATGAGAACATCCCCTTTTGGTCGCGATCATTCAGCCTTGATGGCTGCCCGAGCCCAAAAACCGTTTGCATAGCCTATAGGTCGTATTTATGGAAGGATTTCATTGTAACTTGTTAGGTTGACTCCATATAATGCCTAAATGATGACATCCCCTTTTGGTCGTGATTGGTCAACTGTGATGGCTACAGGTGCTCGAAGCCCGAAAATCTTGAGCACAGTCTATAAGTCATATTTTTGAAGGGATTTCATTGTAACTTCGTAGGATCACTCCAGATGATGCCCAGATGAGAATGTCTCCTTTTGGTTGTGATCATTCAACCATGATGGCTGCCCGAGCCCAAAGCCCAAAAACCTTCTGCACAGTCTACAGGTCATATTTATGAAGGGATTTCATTGTAACTTGGTAGGTTGACTTCATATAATGTCTAGATGAGAACGTCCCCTTTGGACGCAATTGGGAAACTGACGGCTACAGGGGCCTGAAGCCCGAAAAGCTTTAGCACAGTCTACAAGCCATATTTATGAAGGGATTTCAATGTAACTTGATAGGATGACTCGTTTTGGAATAATTGCACTGTAACTTGGTAACTTTCGTTAATATACGTTAACTGTGAGGGCCATATATATTAACTGTGAGGTCATATTAACCCACCCCTCAGCTCTTTAGTACAGTGTACACTTCATATTATTTTTATTAAAAACATAGCATACAGGGAACAGAAATGAACATATTCCCAATTATCACAATTCTTGTCTTATTTCATAATCCTTTCATAAACATTGAACATTATCCTTTTCATCAAACACAACACACAAGTTAAGCTACATTGTCATTGACACTTTCATTACAACTTGTGCCTCTCAAACATAGCTTATGACCCGTCGTCATTGGAACAAGCTTCACGAGGAGTCATACACAATGTTTTTGAGGGAGAAAATGAAACGTTTTATTCATTCTAAAATAATTTTTCAAATATCGTCCGCTAATCGTGTTTGATAAAGAATTAATTTCTAACAAAAAGGTATGATCTTTTATTTCTATTATATACTTATTTCATCTATCAAATCTGGATCGTCTGATTACACTCTGTGTTTTTTTTTAAATTCCGCATCAGATGGCTAGACCCAGAAGGAGCCCAACCAAGTTCGCAAAGCTAACCATATGCGATGATTCCTGAAGCAGACTATTTTTGTAAATACATATTATCCCACACTTTGTATATTATTTCGAAAAGTTTTTGTCCCAAACCACGAAAACCCAACAATAATAAAATAAAAATAGTTCCAGTTTCACTAGCAAGTTATTTGCCATTTGGTTTATTTCACGTGTAAAAAGTTCGGTATTTCTATACAGGCGTATAATAAACAGGTCATGGTTAAGTGATCCAGTTTGTTGCATTCTGTCTGGTTGCGGGAGTCAGATTTTTCAATCACACTAGCCGCCACACTTGATCCGGCGATCTGTCCATCTCAGCGTTACTGAATATTAGGATTATCGTGATCTAGAATGTCAAGGCATACGGCATGGTTTCAATTAATTTTCTTCGATGTTCCGCTTGGTTCGGACTGTAAGTGTTTGAAGTCATACTTCTTGCATTACATCAATCGGCCATAGTTACTGAATGAAACACAAAACTTTAAAACCTGATTTAATTATTCAAATGAATGCATTAGTAGACGTTTTTTTATTCGGCAGAGCGGAATCCTGCACCAATTATGCCTCAGCCACTTGATTTGCCTTTTGTTTTACCGACTTTCTCAGTTATGAATTTTACATTAGACTATATCGCTGTGAACGTGCTTAATGTTTACAGTCCACTTCACAATAAGTATAGATAACGGTGTCTCTTCATTCCACATCACTCAAACACGATCATGATTTTCATGCACAAGGATTCAGTCAAATTGCGCCAATGTTTCTTTAACGAAGGACTTTGCCGCATCCCTCTCCTGTGTATACTCAGCGAAAGGTTGAACGTGATGCTGTACGAGGGAAATGCATGATAACCAATTTGAAAATTCAATTGCGAGTGCGTTAAGTTACATGAACTGCTCTGCTGATTGAAATTGATAAAACATTCATGTCAAATATTTGAAGTCAGAGACGATTTTAGAAGATGTTTATTGAAAAATGGAAGTTGTTACAAACTGTGAATAAATATACAAGATATTCATATAAAATATTTTGGCCATCAGCACTTATATATTCAGTTACTTTTAAAATACGTTACAGTCGCACCTAGGGATTAAACGCATTTTTCTGAAATAACACTATCTGAGGTTTCTCAGTTTAATCAACGTTTTTAGAAGAGGCGTGCTAGATTTCTGTACTGATTCGAAACCATATCTAGAGGCATCTCCAAGATGTACCGATTCAAAACATTATCTACTGCTGGTTAATTTCCTTTGAGACCTTCGGTCTGTGTCAAATTATTTGTTGAGGAAACCTTTATAACAGTCTAAATGGGATATCAGGTGCAATGTAAAGCATACCGATCTTATGTAATGATTTGATCCATTTCTCTTTGCAGACAAAAAGTTACCAGTAATACGATTACAAGGTATTCAAGAATCATTGTGTAGTTTGCATTGATATTATCTATTGAATTTCGGTTGATTAATTCATTGACGACGACGATTAGTGTTTAAAAAAAGCTTTGGTCAAAAGTGGTAACTTCGAAAACGTGAAAGTCTGTTGTTCGTAGTAACATTTTCACATGTAGAACTTGCTATTATTCATGACCACATTTCAGCATAGAGTGAGTAAATATAATTATTTGTACCAGGGGCCTAAAGTGATGACACCTACACCTCCTCCACAGGCGAGAAAATCTTGGTCTTGTCGGAAGTAGTTGGGTAGAGTACTCGTTTTCAGTAGTTGACGGCTCAAGCGATCATAACTAAAAAGGTTGCACCAGACTCGAAGTTAGTACGCATGTGCCATGATTGCCACGTTCGAGCAGGGCGACATTGGGTATCTAACATTCTTTAAACGGCATAGTAAATTTGACCAAGTGAAAGAAACACTATGTGGGCATAAACCTGTCACAAGTCGCTGCAATTTCGGTGATATTTAAGGCAGATCAAAACTAAAAAAAATCCACCATAGCTTCTCCTACAGCACTGCCGTTTGCCGTGACTGATTGCGGTGATTGTACACTCATCGTATGAATAGCTCACCAAAAAGTGAAAAACAATATGTGTTCATAAGATAGTCGGGCAGCTTCATGTTGTGAACGGGAAAACATGTCTCACCGCTCGCCCCTTTTCCCTACCCTACCCACCCACACAATATTTCAAGATAGATGCAGGACTAATTTGGATTTTTTTGCAAGCGATACGTATATTATTACTATTTCGTGTGTATTCGTGTTTCATAGAAATGGAAGAAAGAATAAATTGGTTAACGAGTGTTGCTTTTGTTCATCACATCTGTTTCAAGACATATGCGCTTTTAGCCGGGTATGCATCTTTTGCGGTTAAAGGACAATTGTCTATCGATGATAGAAACAACAATACAATAAATAACTTATTGGAAAGTGGATCAGTAACAATTTAATCTGACAGTCCTGTTGGGCTGTAGGACTAAACTACTAATGTACTGTACCCCACAACATATCGTCCCTTGAGTGCAACAATGCGCCATCTGCTTTGCCTTAGTGCAATACACTCAAGGGCCGATATACAACTGTTATTCGTCCAGCTTATGTATTGTGATATAGGACAACGCCATGCGGGACCTGCGGCACATGTTTTATGTTTACTTCTAGCAATAATGATATAACAAAACCATCTTCGTATTTCTGTATTGTGACGGTATTACAGGGCCATTTTAAACACTGGGTGGGAAATTGTTATAAGAAACAGAATGGAGGATCGATACCACTAAAAGACTCTACGGGACGTCTTCACGCTATTTCATAAAAATACTTAAAAGTATGTGTTACCAAATCCCATACCAGTTATAACTACAAAAGTCAAATGCATAATCGTTGAAATGGTCAATGTATGAATATAGAGAAACAAATGGATAATTACTCACAGGCACTATAAAAATAGTCGCGTTCTAACCCTTCCAGAAACACAGATTCTCTAAACGTAGTTCATTAAACTTAACCATCATACTGCAATCGCGACTCTACTCTAGTACTTTATTATGACGTTCTACTCGCTCTGGCATGTACAGAGTAACATCTATGTTGTAAATTTTATTAAAATTTCTCACATACAAATATTATATATAGCTCTTCTAAATACAGTAAGCGTGGGTGTGGCAGCAAATGAGTTAATGTGCTTGTGTATTCTCTATCTGTTTATATATACATGTCTATGGTCCCAACTTTTAAACACAGGAATCTCAATTAATGGCAGATCTGTGAAGATGCAACTGCTTAAATTTTATCTTACATCGCCCATGTCAAGTTGGGGGCTGGGGTTGCATCTGCTGAGTTGGTATGGTGTTCGACATTTATGGCTAGACGAATTTGTGCCGAAGGCACGGGATCGACTCTCATTGGGGCCACTGCAGAAAGACGCTTCAGTTTTCACTTCAGTAACTCTGACCCAGCACTATTCCTGGAGAAATTCCTGCTTGACAAAGGTGATATATGTATAGATAAAGGCAATGCCCCTCTAATGAAAGAACAAGTAGTATCTCTCTTGGCCTTCGACGTACAATTTTTCAACAACTGGATAAAATCAGGTTGTAACCTAACGAGAAGCACAGCTTGTTTAGAATATTACGTTTCCGTGGAAATAGAGTGTCATCATTGAGATAAAAATGAAGTGATGAAACTTTTTCATTGGACAGTTTATGATCACATAAACATTAACTGTCAGAATGTTGTTTTACTTTGATAGACGCCACCATATGAGGCTCTATCCGTGACGCGTGCCCTGTTATAAGGGGGCAGTTGAAAAGGTGTTTTAATTAAATTCGTTCTTCCGTTACTTTTGACAGGATTTAATAATTCAAACTAGATATGTTTTCTTTACTCCATCTACCAGAACCGTAAAAACATAACCTACTTCCGTGAAAGAAATGCGGGTTTGAAATTACTATATAGAACTTATTTCGCCTCACCTAACAAGTCGAACAAAAAACTATGTTTTGAAAGAAGCAAATTCTTCTTTTGCTGTTGTTAGGTTTGGGAAATAAATAGGTTCGACGAAAAGTCATGTCAGATAGAGGGCGAAAACTACATAACTCTACAATTCAGATATTTGTTGTTATTTCAACACCATTCCACAATTTCTTTGTTTGAAATTTTTGCTATTATTCTTTGACAAACGAAAACAGGTTATTTCAATCTTATTCGGTATGACATAACTAAAGAATTCATTGAAAGTTATCCGGCTTGACAATGAGGTAATTCCAGAAACGCATCACCTGAGGGAGTTTTTTAATTTAACAATTTATGTGAGGGACTGTGCTTGAAAAATATTTCAGAAAGGTAACTAAATTAAAATAAACAAAGTATTTGACCAGAGTTTTTTTGAAGGTTCAAAATATTGAGCAAGTATTTCTAAGTATCACTCTTGGCCTTCGACGTAGAATTGTTTCTGCATATGGATAAAATTAGGTTCTAACCTTACAAGAAGGACAGATTATGTAGTATATTATGTTTCACGGGGAAATAGAGTGTCATCATTGAGATAAAAATGAAATAATGAAACTTTGCATTGGATAGTTTATGATCATATTAACATTAACTGTCTGAATGTTATTTTACTTTGATGGAAGCCACTATATGCGTCTCTAAAATTGGCGCGTGCTTCGTCATAAAGGGGCAGTGATAAAGGTGTTTTAGTTAAAATTGTTCTTCCGTTATTTATTGGAGGATATCTGAAGACGGGTTTTAAAGCTTCAAACTAAATGTTTTCTTAACACTATCTACCAGAATCGAAAAAAGAACATTGATTTAAACATACTTTCTTTCGTGAAGGAAATTCGGGTTTCAAATTCCTGTTTAGAATGTATTTCGCCTTCACATAGCAAGTTGACCAAAAAAATATGTTTTAAAAAAAAACAAATCATTCTATTGTAGTTATTGGGTAACAAATAGGTATCAACGTAAAGTCATGTCACGTGGAGGGTAAACACTGTAATTCTACACGTCACATTCGTGTTGTTATATCAACACCATTTCACAATTTATTTGTTTGAATTTTTGTTATTACACCTTGATAAACGAAAAGAAATAATTTCAATCTTATTCTGTATGACTTTACTAAATAATTCAATTACAGTTATCCGACTTGAGAGTGAGGTAATCCCAGAAACTCAACACCTGAGGACGCCTTTTTTATTTGGTCATTATGTTTTCTTTACTCCATCTACCAGAACCGTAAAAACATTACTTACTTCCGTGAAAGAAATGCGGGTTTGAAATTACTCAACAGAACTTATTTCGCCTCACCTAACAAGTCGAACAAAAAACTATGTTTTGAAAGAAGCAAATTCTTCTTTTGTTGTTGTTAGGTTTGGAAAATAAATAGGTTCGACATAAAGTCATGTCAGATAGAGGACGAACACTATAACTCTACAATTCAGATATTTGTTGTTAAAAGAAAACTTCGGAAAGGAAATTAAATTAAAAGGTAATAAAATTAAAATAAACGAAGTATATTACCAGAATTCTGTCGAAGCCTCAAAATATTGAGCAACTCTTTCTAAGTATCTTTCTTCTTGGCCCCTTGCATATATATTATTCAAAAAAGTAGGGGATATGATGTTGACATTTTCGGAAAATGGCATTGGATACGTGTGATTGGACACATCAATATGTTACCAAGTTTAGTGTGGATATGAATGTTACCGGTCCACGAAAACTTCATGCAGCTTTTCGCACAAGCGCCGCGTTAATGTCTGTGGGGTACGTTTTGAAATTTTCATTATGTACTGGACGGACTTTTTCGGAGGTCTCATCGTTTCTTTTTCTTGGTATAAACTCGTTCATCAATAGTTTCTGGTCGAAACGTAACTTTTGAGGTATACGAAGACTGACACGTGACGAACGTTTACGAGCCGTTGGCATGTTGGAAGCTGGCAATAGACAGACTTCTGTGGCTCAAATTCGCAACGTTACTCAATTGGTGATTAGCAGGTTGTGGTCACGCTACCGTCAGAAGGCAATGCTGATGACAGACGTCGGTCAGGTCGTCCAAGGGTGACAACTGCTAACCAGGATCGTTTTATACGAACCACAGCATTACGTAACCGCCATCAAAGTGCCTCAGAAATTGGACAGCAGCTGCACCGAGCGACAGACGTGCGAGTCAGTGGTCAGACTATCCAAAATCGCCTACACAGCTGGAATTTGTACGCTTGACGACCTGGAATAATTCCACGTTTGACTGAACGTCAAATCGCAGCAAGGCGTAATTGGTGTGGAGCACGACAGCGCTGGGACAATCGTCGGTGGAGCAACGTCATGTTTTCCGATGAATCGATGTTCACTCTCGAATCCCACGATAGGCGAAACGAAGTGTAGCGGCGGCGGAACGAACGATACCATGACGTAACCGCTAGGCAGCGCGATCGTTTTGGTGGTGGGCCAGTTATGGTGTGGGTAGGCATAACCATGACAATCAGAACAGCATTACATGTCATCCAATGGCGTGTTACAGGGCTGTACTACCGTGACAACATGTTAGCAGCTCATGTGGTGCCAATTGCGCGACGTCGCGGCCAAGATGACAATGCCAGAGCACACAGGGCCCGTATCGCTACAGAGTTCCCCCAGGAGCAAAACATCACTACACTGCCTTAACCAGCACTAAGTCCAGACCTTTCACTAATCGAGCACGTCTGGGATATGCTTGGCAGGCGCCCACGACAACGCCAACAGCCACCTACCAATGTTTAGGAACTCGCCGCTGTACTGCAGTAAGAATGAAATAACATCAGTCAAGCTGATATTGGACGTTTGATCAGGAGTATGCCACGTCGGATCCGCGCTTGTCTCTTTCGCGAACCGAGGAGGATTTACAAGTTATTGAGGTCTTGGACTGAATGTAGTAAATTCTCTGACTGACCGTCTATGTCTTATACAGCTCAGTGCGTGGAATGTGTGCTTGTCAGACAACCTACAATCGCTGAAATCATTCACCAGATGTCACAGTGCAATAGTATACATATTGCTATGTCAAACAGCAATTACAGTAGGCATTGTGGTTGGTCTGGGCAACTGAACTGAAAACTGTGAAATTTTTCGGAAGTTAGTTTAAACATATTTTATTCTCCATAAATAAAGCAGAACTGGATTGGAGTGAAAGTTATTCAACTTATTAACAACTCCTCTCCGAATATAATTACAAAACAATGCTGGCAACAAGCTAGTTGTGTGAAAGGAAAGAAAGGAAAACAAGAAGAAAAAAAAATAAGAAACAGACAGAAAAACACCCCCACAGAAACTAGGAAATAAGTGTTACAATTCACAGAGGTTGCTTTCATCAAAGCTACTAACTAAAAAGAGGCCGACAACGAGAAACATTGGACAGAATGCTTATGAAAACATTGGTATGGATTTTATGATTTTATGCAAACCTCCCACTGGATGTAATAAATAACTTGGTTTTCTTGAAAATTAATTCGTTTTGTTATTCAGTGAGCTCTGGTTTTCCAGACAGGAGATCTTCTATAGGACCAATCTCCAGCGTGTGTGCAGACTGTTTAGAAACGACAGTCTCAAACTGGTATAATGGAGGCAGACAGACATAGAAAAAGTGGTGTGTATCCTCACATGGATGACCACATGAACATGAGGTGATGGGATATATGGTTTCGAAATTTGTCACCGTTCAAATCACTGCAGTTGCTTCGGATTTTACAATGGAAATGTTAGCTCCGGCGAATGTCGATCCCGGATCTAAAGCACCCAATCACATAGCCATAAATGCACAGCCACCATACCTAGCTGAGTAAGTGGCAATTCCTAAAGAAGGCTGCAATTAACCAATATTTCAGTTCACATTCACAACCCGGCCTCAGACCCCTGACCGATATGTGTAGATATCGCTTTCTTTCTGTCTGTCTGTGTGTCTGTCTCTGTCCGCCCGCCCTATAGCCCGTCCGTTCTTCTCTCTCTCTCTCTCTCTCTCTCTCTCTCTCTCTCTGATTGTAGTTTCAGGTGGAGTGTATTTTATATCATTTCGCTTTTCAAACAACATTATCATCCGTATAATCGACCACAGGAACATTTATTTGCCCTGATTGTGTCAGTGATGTGTGTAAATATATTCTATGGTAGAGAGTTTTATTTAATAATTCACACACCTAGCCCAGCAAAATGTCGACCCTAAGTGAAAAAATGTTCATGCGTGAAAAAATGTTCAGGACTTGAACATTTGACAAGCTTTGACACGCTGAACACATTCCGTCACCTCAAAAATAGCATCTAAGTCGACATGTGTATTGGAACTTCCGAATTCCTATCCTTTCTGATCCACCTCAACCCAATCTAAATATGTTCTCCAATGGGGTCGACCAAGATAATACCCAATCACATAATCTGACTCTTTTGAAGACCATTAAACTCCTACTTTGAAAACGATAAGTATTTTTGCCCGAAACTCGAACCCTTGATTCTGGTCATATGTTTACATTTCGTGCGCTACATAAAATGGTTTCTAGCAGGATCTTTCCTATTAATACGGTTGAAAACATTGACGGCGGAGGGCAGTAAACTGTATTTGGCAGCAGCAATGCTGCACATAGAGATATATTTGGAGCAGATGTTCCGCCAAGCAACGCCTGGGGGGTTTTTTGCCACGTAATTGGGAAGGGTTTTTTTATCAGGTAATCAATAGAATCTTCATCTCGTTCCCTGTTCATAATGGAATTTAAGAAACTCATTCAGTAAATCTAGTCATAATTTACTGAATGCTTTGTGTAAATGTCACAATAAACTGGGGACTCACTGTAGACCGTATATCTACAACAAATAGGAAAATCCATTTCACATACTTTCTACCGATTTGGCCCACGTTGTGTCGTCCGCTTGTCCACTGCCACCTTTTCCTTTACGCAGAAATATTCATAACCTATATGAAATGTTAAATACAACTCATACCTTCTCTGGATGTCCTTCATCATAAATTCAGGTTAACAGCTGATTTACGGGGGTGGTATCTGGCCTTCCATGAGTACTCTCAAATACGAAAAAAGGAAACATAGTTTATATCCCTCAACACTACTAATCTTTTGTTAGTGGGTGGGGGATTTTTATGTCATACAGTAATGCTCCACGCCCATACAGGTGTCTCTTGAAATAATTCTCAGAATATGAATGGACGATGTTTTTAATTAAAAGTTATCAGTCAGTGAAACTACAGTGCTCTCAGGTAATAATGGGAGACATTGTGTCTCGTTAGTATATTTAAAATGTACGAATTCTCAAAATTTAAAAGCATAACGATGAATCAAATTATAAACAAGGACGCCTCTTAAACATGGATGTCAAGGAGACTAGTGGTTAAACTGTTAGTTGGATGACCAATTCACAACGGTTACCGACCTTGCCAGTTGGGAAAGCTGCCAACCGCTTATCTACAATATCGTTATGAATCAAACGGCATTCGATTGGTAAAATATGTTAAGTCTGATCACTAGCCTAAACATTCTGACCGCTAATCCAGCGCACAAAAACAGGGAAATATAAGAAACTCATGACATGAAATCTACAAATCCAGTTCGGTGTCGTTGGCTGCATGGTCACTTTGGTGGTTTTACGTCAAAGGGTTCTTACTCTGATATCAAGCTCTCACACCACCCGTTTATTTAAGTTTGGAATTCGACGTTGTGGTGGCCTGGAATCAGTCTAGCCCTTAACCCTTTACCCAACGAATCGGCCGCATCCGCCCGCGTAATATGCAAATTCAGCAGTTGAAAAAATATTATGTTTCAAACAATTCCAACAAAACCATATCATGTGACCCCTCGTTGGAACGAGCTCGTCGAGCTCGTTCCAACGAGGGGTCACATGATATGGTTTTGTTGAAATTTTTTGAAAAATTTCAAAAAATGATATTTAAAATAATAAATTTTGATATCGTCTGCGTTGGGTAAAGGGTTAAATAACCCATCGCCTATGTTTAGATTCTATCATCTGGAATATTGCAGTTGGTCTGAATACTTGTGTTTCGTTTTTCCGACCAACTAATATATTCTAGACTATTGAATCTAAAAATACCATAAAGATCCATTTACACTGAATCAAGGCTACATGTGTTTCTGAATTGAAACTTGATTTGACCGAATGTTTGATGACATTACCATTAGAAAGGAAGACTCACCACAGCCGTATTTGTATGATAACGCCACGTGGTTCCACCAATTTTGTTAATACCCTGATGTTCTCAAAACGAAGTAAATACTTAATGCTTGGAATATCTGTAACTGGAGCACGAAAGAATATTTGTTTACCTTTGGGAGGTAAAAAGACATCACATTACATCAACGGTAGTCTGCACTCAAATTTCCACGAAACGTGGGTAAACAAACAGCCCGTAACAGCGTGGAATTTCTTAGAAAATTAGACTGGTGGCTTGAGAGTTTCGTCTGTTTTTTCTTTTACGTGCTGTTCATGTTCAAAGTCCATGAGTACTGACTATTCACAGAAGCTATTCTGCAGTGCGTATACAAAGGAATATTGCCTACTACTACATGCAAATCCCTACCGTTTCGATCTCAACGCCAGTGTATGAATGCTAGCGAATAACCGGTGTTTATTCAGTAATGGAGACTTTCATGTCACAAATACTGTCAATGAGTGTTAAAAATTTTAGCAGCTACAGGAGATGAGATTCGAGAGCATAAAAAGAAATGTCTTCATAATGGCATGTAAACCGTATTCCCGTCTTACAGAGACCGATGTGTCACCGAATAACAAATTGGAATAGTCGCAACTTATTGTAACGGAAGTAATATATTGGTTGGTATTTCCATTCGGCACGTCGTGCATCAAACATCGATGTCTTAATGCATCTTTTCTTTTCTCGGATGCTTTAAATTTGTATTTGTCAGAGTGATTGAAATGTTATTACCCTTTGAATAATATATGATCTTGCTGGAGGCAATATGATTTTTCGTAAAGAACCGAACGAAGCGGAGGGAAGTCTGGATAATTTGCCAAACGATCATATGTCACTGATGAATCTAAAATCGAGCAGAAATGCATAAAAAATTTTACTCTTTCTGTTCTCTTCTAAATCCGTTAGTAAATTTGTTTTAAAAAGGAAATAACCCTCTAATGAAAGAATAAGAAGTATCACCCTTGGCCTTTCACGTAAGTGGATAGGTTTTTTTCTACATATGGATAAAATCAGTTTGTATCCTTACGAGAAGCGCGGCTTGTATAGAATATGACGTTTAACGGGAAAATAGAATGTCTTCATTGAGATAAAAATGAAGTGCTGAAACTTTGCATTGAAAAGTTTATGATCATATCAACATTATCTGTCTGAATGTTTTTTTGTAACTTTGATGGACGCCACCATATGCGGCGCTACACTTTGCTCGTGCTCTGTTATAATGGGCAGAAGAAAAGGTGTTAAATTCGTTCTTCCGTTATTTTTTAATGGATATCTAAAGACGGTTTTTAAAAATTCTAATTAAATGTTTTTTTAACTCCATCTACCAGAACCGAAAACACATTGTTTTAAAGATAAAGATACCTTCTTCCGTGAAAGAAATGCAGGTTTGAAATTACTATTTAGAATTTATTTCTCCTCACCTAACAGGTCGACCAAACAACTATGTTTTGAAAGAAACAAATTTTTCTTTTGTTGTAATGTTTGGGAAATAAATAGGTGTCGACGTAAACTCATGTCGGATTGGGGGTAGACACTGTAACTCTGCACGTCAGATATGTGTTGTTATTTCGACACCATTCCACAATTCATTTGTTTGAAATATTTGCTATTACACCTTGGGTGCGCGGTGGCTTGGGTGGTAGACTGTTGGATTTCTATGCTAGAGGTCCCGAGTTCGATCCCCGTTCAGGACGACCGGCGTTGGGTCCTTGAGCAAGGTACTTTATCCCGGTTGCCTACATGGGGGCACGATGACGCCGTGTACTAAGGTGTACTGCACGTCGATGGTGCACATGTCTTCAACCGCTGTAATCCTGCTTGAGTAGAGGTTGAACAGAGTTAGAATGTTGAGGAGCTGACAGTTGTTCGTCGATGCTCGGTGGTTCTCTCCGGGTACTCCGGCTTCCTCCGCCCATAAAACTGTCACGGTAACGATTGGCCATTGTGCCCTTAAACTCCAATAAATAAATAAATATGCTATTACACCTTGACAAACGAAAAGAAGTAATTTCAGTCTTATTCGGTATGACATTATTAAAAAATTCAAGTTATCCGACCTGAAAGTGAGGTAATCCCAGAAACTCATCACCTGGTGGAGTTTCTTTTATGTGGTCATTTATGTTAGGGGCTGTGCTTGAAAAATATTCCAGAAAGGTAATTAAATTAAAATAAAAGTATTTGACCAGAATTCTGTTGAAGGGTTGAGCAAGTATTTCTAAGTATCTTTATTCTCGCTCTCACTTAATATGCCCATTACCATTCGCATCGGATCATAATTTTCACGGTGATAGATTGGCTGGATCTATTCCATTCAAGCACTCGACGTTTGTGTTTAGGCAGGTAATAAGCCAGAACGGTATTTCAATATCGTAAATGTAATGCGAGAGAATATATCAACTTTTCCTGATTAATTCCAGTCATCCATAAGAATCTGCAGAATGAAAGTCAGGAATGAGATACGGATCTATTGATACGTTAGATCTAATGATCTTAACTCGTCCATTCCCGGGATTTAGAAAAAAGCGCTGCCTCGGGTACTAATAAATTGTGCTTATTTCAGAAGAGTGTGCAGGTGGTGGACGTGACTAAAAGTTCGACGCACCTATTGTTAAACACTCACAGTTTTACGAGAGAAAAGATGCAAGAAGAATATGAGTCAAGGATTGGTTAGCTTTACCGGGATGTATTATTAAGTGACCAATATGGGTAGCTTTGCATAAGAAGTACCATTTTAACCGTTTGAACATGGTATGCATAGTTGTTTGCATGGAGAAAGTTCTTGAATCGACAGTAAGACATGAAAGTAAACAACAAATGGTAAAAAAGGTAAAATGGATCAGTAATAGTTTAATTCTACAGCGCTTGAGACTGTGAGGTTAACTTATTTCTGAACGCCCTCCGAGAACTAAACAGATTAGTCTTTGCTACTGTCAGTTACAATCAACAGCAAGACGCCCATCAAGACTTCAGCATTGACAGGGTCAATAGTTAGAGGCCATTATGGGACACACCGTGGAATATTCAATATTTACTATTCGTGTTGCTAAACGCCGAAAATGCTTCCTCTTATAAATAAGAATACACTAACTGTTTTTATTGCACGTCTATGCTTTTATTTTCATAAAATACACGCTTTTTATCACATAATCACACCATTCTATAGTGTATTAAAGCCATGTAATAAATTTTCATGTTACACTAGTGTAATAAAGGTAAAAAGTCTCCAAATGGAATGCCAGCATCTGAGTGAATCACATGCTGACATTCCATTTGGAGACTTTTTACATCAGTGACTTTATTACTACACTACTAATGTGTTCAAAACAAACATGGCCGCTGCGGTAAACTTTCCAGAAAACTGTATTGTAAAAATTGATGGAAAGGGCCAGGGAAGAGTACTTGGGCAAACAAATCATGGTGCTGATGTTTACATCACAGTGAAAATTGAAGGAATTGACTTTATTGTAGATATTCAACCTGAAAGGTTAACTCTCATTCATAACCCATGTACTGAAGCCGAGTCGATACAGTAGACATCAAGTAACAATGTCAATGTTGAGACCAGTGAAAATAATAGATTTGCTGCTGCTGAAAGTAATATTGATGAATTTATATCAATGCAGAGTAATAGGAACACTGCTTCAAAAACATTTTATGACTTGAAACTGTTCTATGCTTACCTTGAGCATTCAAACAACAATGATAAACGTGTAATCCACGAAATTCCTCCCAGTGAACTTTCTGAATTGTTGTGTAAATTGTGTAAATTTCTCATCAGTATTCGTAAAGCTGACGGTTCTGAGAATGAGCCCACTACTCTCCGGGGGTTTATCTCCAGTTTTGATCGCCAACTTCGGAGGCAAAGGTATGGGTACAGCATAATTAACAGTGTGGAATTTTGCCAGGTCCGAGATGTCTTAAAATGTAAACAAATGGCCTTGAAGCGCGATGGGAAAGGGAATCTACCAAATAAAGCTCAGCCAATATCAGATGATGAAATAAAAATTCTCTGGGAAACTGGTCAGTTTGGATCGTCAACACCACAAAGCATTATAAATACCCTGTGGTTTTATTTCACAATTCAATTTGGTCTGCGTGGTACATCTGAACATCATGAAATGTGCTGGGGCGATATTAAACTTTGTGAAGAGTTCAACCAAGGTGCATATCTTGAATTCAATGAACGCCAAACAAAAACTAGAACTGGGTCAAATCCAAGAGATGTGCGTCGCGTGAAACCTAAGTTGTGGGCAAATACAGCTGAGCCCGAAAAATGTATAGTAGAAATTTATAAAACATTTTCAAGTAAGCGACCAAAAGACTTCTGTGATGCAGATCGTCCCTTTTATATTGCAACACACACTGGAATTCCTAAATCTGGTGAATGTTTGTTCAAGCGGCAACCAATTGGTGTGAACAAACTTGGCTCTTTGATGAGAAGAATGACGACAGCCGCTGGTATCGCAACCACTGACAAAAAATTGTCAAACCATAGTGCCAGAAAGCACATGATACAAAAGTTGAATGACAGAAATATACCAACAAACCACATTGTTCAAATCAGCGGACATCGCAATATTCAATCAGTGAACAATTATTCCACCCTAAATGAATTTCAACATCAGAAAATATCACGTGTTCTCTCCAGTTCAAATGTACCTGAAGTTCCACCAGTTTTGAATTATCCTCCCTCAAAGCACATGTTTAAACCAAATTCCAGTATTGTCAGTGAATAATAACAATAGTTCCAATGATAACAAATGCTCAATGCAACTCCACGGTACAATAAACTCAATCTTTTCTAACAACAACATACACGGTGGTCATTTTGAAGTCCACGTACACCATGCATGTGAGCGAAAATTCCCGACTGAATCAGCTGAATTACCAAACTTCGCAAAGCGTCGATGAGTTGTTATAGAAACAGATTCTGACAGCGATTGACACAAAGGGATTTTTATGAAATATTGTTGCATTAAAAGGTGTTATTTATTGTTATTAAATCCATATGTGGTGGAATATTGAAATTTTATATTTTCGTGATGAAAGCATGCTGCAAATTTGAAGAATGTAGTGAGTTTATTAGGAACTATTTTCTGCAGCGTACACAATATGGGAGCACAGCGTCACAGCCAGAATCGCAACAAGAAGGCTGTACAGAGTTATTTGTTCGTTTTTAGTAGTTAACACCGGCAAAAAATGATAATATCGGATTATGTGATAAAAAGAATCTCGAACTCGTTCCGGGAACTCATTTGAGATCCTCCATTTCTGAAAAAACTGAAGCGAACAATACAATTTTTTGAATTGTCCTTGAACAATACGGTTCACGTGTGCGGACTATTTAACTATTTCATTTTTTACTTTTGGGTTATTTTTGGCAATAATTTGTGTTTTTAATACTTTTTTAGTAAACTGTAGGCGTGCAGTAATACAGAACAGCATACGTGTTCGAACTGTCATTTTTTTACTGCACTCGATCGATTTCGTCGGAGGGATAATATTGCACAAGAAGCCATGGGTTCGAGTTCAATATTATCCCTCTGCCAAAATCGATTAATAACTTTTTAGTAAACTGTAGGCGTGCAATAAATACAGAACAACATATGCGTTCGAACTGTCATTTTTTTACCGCACTCGATCTGTTTTGGCGGAGGGATAATATTGTATTCTAAGCCTTCGGCTTCTCGTTCAATATTATCCCTCCGCCCAAATCGATCTCGTGCGATAAAAAACGACAGCTCGAACGCTAATGCCGTTCTGTCTATGTATAGTTTTAATAACTTCTTTAACCACGTGGTCATGTTATCAAACACTGTTAGGGCTAAAAAGATGTAGAGGGCAAAAGCAGAATCATCGCCGAGATCAGTAACTTGATTTTCAGCTTACAATGCGGACATAAGCGGTGCTTGAGCTCAGGTGTCAGTGCTTAAATCATTTGTAATATCAACCGCCACGCTTTGAATTAAATAACGGGATAAAAGTCGGACCGGGATAAAAGTCGGACGCGCTGAAAGTGAGTCACTTCGCCTCCAAATTAGATGAAGGGGAGTGGAATTTTTCAGACTTTTTCTTAATTAAAAATGGTTAGTGTTTTTTCTGCAGTGGAGTTCCCGATAAATGATATGTTTATATTCTGTTTATCACTTTTATAGGATTTTGTAGCAACATCATTTGAACTATTGCTTCTTAATAAACGTGAAGTGAGGTGCGAGATATTTTAAAATATAATCGCTCTAATTGTAATAGGTTTATCTGATCAAAGTTTAGTTTTGGTTGAAATTCCTTTGTCAAATTAATGCACGATGCTGAATCTTATTCACTGCAAGGCACATCACAATATGCGTTGCAGCGGTATGGTTACATTTAAGGGAATTGTGTGATATATTCTGACGAATTGTCGGACAGCCTTTCATGGCCACAAGAACCAATGGTCGTGCTGAAGGTCATGGCGTCTAAATAATGAAAACACTATGCGGAGGTTTAACGTCAATCGATCTATTATAAAATCAAAGGTACTCTGGACTTCGTTTCTTCAGCCAGCATCCATGCATAAATCACTTCATCTTTCGTTGCATGGTTATTAACTCTTTTTGGTACATCTCACTTATCTGTGTACAGCTGAATTACTGAAACGTTGTAATTAAATCTCCCACGTTAAGTCAATCCATTTGTGTCACTCCGCTTGATGACGTGAAAACCGTAAAGCTGTGACTGTTCTCACAGCATAGGAGCTTTCACGTCATCAAATGTCATGGTGTTTACCGAAAACCTAGTACGAAAATTAACAACATTGTTTCAACTTTGCACTATCAGCACTTTTTCTCAATAATAACTAAATGTGCTGCGAATATTCAATTTGCATTGCTACGAACAATGTATACATCATAAACAATTTGTTTATCGCAAGATTTTTGTTGAGCATTGCCTGTTTAATAGAACAAATGCCACAGGAAAAATAGTGAAAGCAGGGAGACTTTTCTGTATGTGACCAACCAGCGTTGCAGCAATCCAGTTGTATAAACATTAATGCTACATGCTAATGGGTTGAATGTTGACCTACAGGCACGGTTGATAGAAATGGATACTTTCCCTCTTTTGGGTACCTCGTATGTAATGACAAATGAATTTTCAGCTTCACGCTGACTGTTTAACCCTTTCAAGTTGTCAACCCTTAATGTTATCGTATTATACACTACTGCCTACAGCTAATTAGACGAATCAACCTTGTATTTGTGGGGAGTTTCAGTAGTAACGTCATCATACAGCCCTGTAAGGTTGTAGAATTAAATTATCACTGAACCTCATTCCCAGTTACATGTTTATTGTGCTATCTACTCATCGATTGCAAACTTTGCTTTAGCAAAAATTTATACATTTTGGAAGGGTTAATGGTTGCTGTGCCTGTGAACTATTCGTGAGGTTTTTTTCAGATTGCCTTGTTTGAAGTTCATGGGACATCAATTTCCATAACTCATAGCTCCAGTGGTGGCTGTTATTTTCGAATTACTTTGAACTCTGTTAAAGTTAGCAGGTGCCTTAATTCAAAATTTATTCCATCGTTCATCACATGTATATTCTTTGAGTTTAGTCTCATTTTTACAGTGGTCATTGATCTGAACCTTCTTCACACACGTCCCCTGTTCTGTCGGCGTGTCACAAAACCGGACGATCCCCTTTTTCTGTTTTTTGTATTGGGGTGTGTGGGGGATAATTTTAGCTCTCTGGTCGTTTTTTAATACAATTTTAAGTTTGAAACAAACGGGGCCGTCCTCACTAAGAAGGTTTTTAGAGTGAAAAAGTCACCGATAACATAAAATTCGCCTTTTCGATGGACTGTTCACAAACAAATTTTCGTTTCTCATCACCTCGGTCACGTGCAGTGTGTGGTATTTCGGCTCGTTTCCAATATGACAACTTATAAAAAAATCGGATCCAACTGTACACGAGGATAGATTACGATGCCCCATTTTGCAGTAATCTTGAATAAAATCGTAATAATTATCAAACTGCTTTAGGTCGATTAATTTCGATTGAAATAGATTGTTTCCATTTTCACTCTCAAGGGAATCATTTGTTTATGCTGTAAGAGAAGAAGCATGGGATGGGCAGTAAGCATAGAGTAAATATGTATCATGTATTAAGTAGCTAATAAATATAAAAATCATGAAAGGCAGATGCAGATGATCATAAAATATACACAGATCTTTTCATACATAAAAGTCACGTGTGTCGATGTCTGTAACTTTTCAGTATGCGGGCCCTCCCACCGTATCTCCCTTTCTATAAAAGTACAAATTCTGTTCTGACATCACCGAGTAACACACAAAACCTCAGCAGATGTATATATATCTTGTTCTGTTTGTGGGCGAGATCAGCGAATTTGTTATAACTGAATGGGGGAAAATATTGCATCACTGATTTTTGTCGCAAACATTATTATCTCGACCCCCATGTTTAGAGTGGTATCTGCACTTGGCAAGTACCCCCCCCCCCAAAAAAAAGAGGAATATTTGAAGGGAGCAATGACCTTGAATCTAACTGAAGACTGGATATTTTTAGAGGTGAACGCGCCATCATGCCAGTGAAAACACCCAAACACAGCTCAACTTTACAACATATACAAATGAGTATCAATGGCCACTGTTATTGACATGCGTTCACTATTTTTTTATTTAAAAAACCTTCTCATTCTCATCTTAGCTGATTAGATTGTGCGATTTATGCCTGTTCAGTTCGATTCGAGAGATTTTCTTCTTTTGTCACAATGTTTTATTGGAACAGATGTGCTAAATAATTTTTGGTCATCAATATTTTACACACTTCTTTGCTTGTTACAATTTATGTGTGAGTGCCAATAGGCGCTCTCCCATAAATTGTAACAAGGTAAATCCATACAGAGGAAATAATATCACTTCAGAGATAATATGAAGCACATCCACTGAATATGAAGAATTCAGGTTGTGGTACCTGCACCTCAAAACAAAGCCCAAATATGGGCTTCCAGCACTCTACCAGTTAATTAATAAAGGTATGATTTATTAATTTTCAGAATGACAGTTTTTTGTGTGCATTATACATTTGAGGAATATTCGTAATGATACTAGCTCTACTCAGAATGTTAGATTGAACTACTTCGTTTTCGTGGTCATCGACGTGTTGTTTCGGACAGCCCCACTTACACCATAGATCTGTTGCCTTTTCGGGGTACCCTAGTAATAGTTACCAACCTAGCTAGAGGTAATCATGGATTTGAACAACCTGACAGCGTACATTGAGTGACGCCAAGCCTTGCAGCGGTGAGATGTAACAACACGCTGGAAGGTTCTTAAACTACATGAATATCGACAGCTAGGTTGGTAACTGACTTACATCCTGTCTTACGTTCAACCAATACACGCACGGACTCGAGTATACTCAGTACACGATAGATATTCAAGTGATGTCGCATGAACATCCGGTCCTTTTTTCTGTCAGGTATTTCAGGTTGGTTACCCAACCCCTAAAGACAAAAGAGTTAGGATATAAGCAGTTTGGTATACCCGGTAGAACAATAGACCAGGTGGTTAAGTGACGTCACTTGAATACCTCAGGTCCACTGAGTATATCTGAGTCCGTGTGTTTTGTTAACCCTTTACCCAACGTAACGGCCAAAACCGGCCAGCGCTATTCTCAAAAATCGCCAATTAATTTTCAAAATATTTTCATTTTTTGTCTCAAAAACATAGGTTATGACCCCTCGTTGGAACGAGCTCGTCGAGCTCGTTCCAACGAGGGGTCATAACCTATGTTTTGAGACAAAAAATGAAAAAATTTAGTTATTCAAGAATTTTTTTTGCAAGTGTCGTCTGCTTTTCATGTTAGGTAAAGGGTTAATTAAACAAAGGACAGGTTGTAAGTTAGTTATCAAACTCGCTGTGAGTATTTCATGAATTTGAACAATTTGTTCCGTGCTGTAACACCTCGCCGCGGCACCGCTCGATGTCACTCAACGTACGGACATGTTGTTCAAATTCATGAAATACCGACAGCTCGATTGTTGACTATTACTTCAGGTTTCAAGTAATCATTCTAGTACTTTTTTGAACTGATTCTTTCATTTTTTAACTATTAAATTCAACCGACTTTGTGTAATGGATATGGATATTGATATTTCAAATTCATATTCATTGTCCTCGTGAGTTCCCGGAATGGATCTTATTAATTATTTATTTCCGCTTTTACACTAAAATGTAAATAAAATTTATTAATCGTGCATAACTGATAGACTTCTGGTTGATCGTTATCCATTCTTTCACCCGAATGTATCCCCAATGAATGAGTTAATGGGTTGCCTTGAACTCACTTACTGAAATCTTAATAGATGTGTTATCGTTATTTCTGTTCATTCACAATTTTCAAATCTCCAGGTTCAAAGACTCGAGATGCTTGTATCTTTTGATAGCCCGCAACAAACTAAACAGGAATTTAAGCAACGCAAATATTACTCATTAATTTATTTGTCCGCTTGGTCACTTGATTTTTTAGTGTCTCTTTTTTATTTACCTGCGCATTTGCCGTAGAGAGAATTCGACTAAACGTCGTGAAGTTTCGTTTCCGCTCACATGATAAATCTCGAATTCTCGCCGCACTACACTTCCACATTCTTTGTCCTATCGAACAGTGGTTGGACAGTGTAGTATTGCCCCATAATTGTTAAGTTTAAAGAACTGCGCATAGGCATAAATTGTCACAGATGGTTGCTAGACTGTTAATTTGGGAGTCGGAGAAGCCCTAGAAATTAGCCACGACAATCAGCAATAATGTGGTAAAAGCCGTCGCTGACTGCCACGGCTTTTATCGTGGACGTACCAATGACGGAGGATAATTTCAGTGATTGTGGACTCCTTGTCTGAACAGTTCGCCGAGAACCATAGGTATGTGTAAATAAGAACCGTTGGACAAATTCTCATAGTGGTCTGGCAAAATAAGTGTTCAGCTTTAAACACCTTTCACAGAGGCCATAAACTTTAATGACCATTCAGGGAAAATTATCATTTAGTTAATTATTACACGCCTATTACTTCTGCCCCTGTTCCATATTTACAAATCCATACGGAACATGTGTTCCATATGGATTTCCGTTGGCGGACTATTTTTCCACCACCTGACGTCTTCTATCCATGAAAAGAACTAACTCCGCCCATTTTCGTAATCGGCCAATCGTAACGTCAGATCCTGATCAACATCAATTCGGAAGCTGCGGTGACAGCCGATAAATCGAATGTCAACTGGAAAAATAACATAGAGTTTCAAGTTTGAAATTTTCTGTGCGTGATGTTTGAATTTTTTAATTACTGAATTCTATATCATACAGGTGTGTAATAAATACAGAGCGCCTTTCGTTCTATCTTTCCACGCTGGCATGAGTGCCGTATTGACGAACGCATTCATACATCGTGACGTTATGTATATTTATTATATCCACTACATGAAATGTTATGAGTAGCGTGTTAAATAGATTAAACGAATCGGTGAAGTTCAACTGGTGCAGAAGAGTTCTGGAGTTCTGAAACTCTCTTAATGCGGCCGGGCTCTCACACTTGCAGAAAAAGTACAGAGCGATCCAAGCACGGACAGACGTTTAATTATAGGAATTTTCCAGCATAAGTATTTGCGGAGCCGATATCGAACATCATTCCAATCATTGGGTGCAAATAAATTAAAAGTAATTTCTTAGCAGCTCACAGAAAAAAACTGCGTCTACCCATAATATACTATTCAAAAAAGTAGGGGATATTTGATAAAAGTGAGATATATGAAGAAATATATTTATATTTTCACCAAAGAGACAGTTGGGGCATTGCACTGTGACATCTGGTGAATGATTTCAGCGGTAGTTGGGTGTCTGACAAGCACACATTCCACGCAATTTGCTGTAGAAGACATGGACGGTCAGTCAGAGAATTTACCACATTCAGTCCATGACCTCAATACCATGTAAATCCTCCTCGGTTCGCGAGATTAGTGTGTACCCGACGTGGCATACTCCTCACCAAACGTCCAATATCAGCTTGATTGATGTTATTCCATTCTTCCTGCAGTGCAGCGGCGAGTTCCTGGACATTGGTAGGGGCTGTTGGCGTTGTCGTAGGCACCTGCCAAGCATATACCAGACGTGCTCGATTGGTGAAAGGTCTGGCCATAGTGCTGGGCAAGGCAGTGTAGTGATATTCTGCTCTTGGAGGAACTCTGTAGTGACACGGGCCCTGTGTGCTCTTGTATTGTCATCTTGGAAAATGAATCGACGGCCACATATGCTGCTAACATGTTGTCACGGTAGTACTTCCCCGTGACACGCCCTTGGATGACACGTAATGCTGTTCTGCTTGTCATAGTTATGCCTTCCCACACCATAACCGATCCACCACCAAAACGATCGTGCTGCCTAACGGTTACGTCATTGTATAGTTCGTTCCGCCGCCTCCACCCTCTGTTTCGCCTGTCGTGGAAGTCGAGAAAGAACATCCATTTATCGGAATACATGACGTTGCTCCATCGACGATTGTCCCAGCGATGTCGTGCTCCACACCAATTACGCCTTGCTGCGATGTGACATTCAGTCAAACGTGCAATTATGCGAGGTCGTCGAGCGTACAAATTCCAGATGTGCAGGCGATTTAGGATAGTCTGACCACCGACTCGCACATCTGTCGCTCGGGGCAGCTGCTGTCCAATTTCTGAGGCATTTTGATGGCGGTTACGTAATGCTGAGATTCGGATGAAACGATCCTGGTTAGCAGTTGTCGCCCTTGGACGACCTGGCCGAAGTCTGCCATCAACATTGCCTGTCTGACGGTAGCGTGACCGCAACCTGCTAATCACCGATTGAGTAACGTTGAGAATTTGAGCCACTGCTGTCTGTCTGTCTGTCTGTCTGTCTGTCTGTCTGTCTGTCTTGTCTGTCTGTCTGTCTGTCTGTCTGTCTGTCTGTCTGTCTGTCTGTCTGTCTGTCTGTCTGTCTGTCTGTCTGTCTGTCTGTCTGTCTGTCTGTCTGTCTGTCTTTTTCCAGCTTCCAACATGCCAACGGCATGTAAACGTTTGTCACGTATCAGTCTTTGCATACCTCAAAAGTTACGTCTGGACAAGAAACTATTGAACGAGTTTATACCAAGAAAAGAACGACGAGACCTCCGAAAAAGGCTCGCCAGTACAAAAGAAAATTTCAAAACGAACCCCCACAGACATTAACGCGGCGCTCGTGCGAAAAACCTGCACGAAGTTTTCGTGTGGGCCGGAGACATTCATGATCCACACTAAACTTGGTAACATATTGATGTGTCCAATCGCGCGTATCCAATACCATTTTCCGAAAATATCAACATCAGTTTGGATATCCCCTACTTTTTTTGAATAGTATATATCACTCTCTTTTTTCCAATAAACCGCCAGAATCTGTGTATGTACTACAGGTCACATCTCCAAATTACATAGAAAGACAATCTATTCTTTATCGGAGACTATTTACTGACGCGGACCATGTGGACAAACAACGCATCTTAAGTTGTAATGTAATCGCTGGTCTTACAGAAGCCGCTGCTTGTTTCAAATTCCATCCAAGTGTCCTTTGTGGGGTTCTGGATCATGTAATAAATAAAATCGTCAAGTCATCTCGATTTTACATCGAAATTTAGAAAACTCGTCCAATAAATTAGGTTTGGACCTCGTCAAAGCTCTGTCTACACCAAATTTACTGAACTCGTTTTGTAAATTGCGATATAACTCGGGACTCGTTGGGGACCCTCTATTTATTGTGTTATGTCCATTCGAATTTGATGGTTATTTAACATCCACGTAATACAGAATATTGTCCATAAGAATGACTTTTTTACGATTTACGGCAGTATTAGTACCCTGCTTTCCTATAGTGTCATGACAGAAACTGAGAGAAAGAGTAGTTGGATCTTTGGACTTGAGGTCAGAATTTAAAGCTTGAAACACCCTTATTATCTGAATAAGTAAAAAGCAGTTCGCTGTATCATTTAAGTGTAAATTGTCAAGTTATATTAATATCTGTTGTTGTTCTCAAAAACAATTGCATGTAACGGTACGTATGATGCTTTGCCTGCTTGCTCCATTGCACTAAGACATGTTTCGAGTTGTAAGTAAAAGTTAATTTTTAAATTTGTATTCAATGCAACCCAAGCAACTGAGACCGACCCAAAGACAGTGGCGTTGAAAATAATGTTTATGTTTTGAACGGTTTTCACATAATTTCTCTGGCTTTCAGAATGAATTGCTTCTCGGTTTATAAGTTCAGCATTAATCGTTTCTATGAACGAAGATATAACTAAGTATGGATACAGAGCACTAACTCCCTTGTTCCGACATCATACGTGTATTTGTAATTATAGTTTGATATTAGAAATCCCCATTGCATTACCTGACAAATATTATCAACGTGGTTTATTGTTGTAGTAATCTCCGGCGCCGTCAGCTTCTATTTAGTATGAACTCCCCGGGTATATGGTGTCAGACAAGAATATATAGATGCTATGCGTTTACAATTCTAACTATTGCCCATTAAAGCGATTCAATGTATATTCGATATATCTGTTTTAATACTCAACATCTATTGAGAGCAGTTTCTCATTGTGGTAAGTAAAAGTACTGTCAGACTAGTGTTAACTGGGAAGGATCCTCTAAGAATAAACGTCCGCTGCTTGGTCATCTACTTGTTTGAAGCAAATATGCCCTACAGGCTGGTAGAAGGTTCTTGTTCGTTTATACTCTGGAGGAGTTAACCGGTGAATAGCCATGGCAATTTGATTAACATATTTGTCTGAGATCTAGTAAAGAAGGTGAACGAAAAATCGGCCACCCTATAGACAAACAATAGATAAACAAAAAGATTATTTGAGAATCTGACACACTGCGGAAGAACGTGTTTTTCGAAATCTTCAACAATGCAGCATAAAACAGTATATCGCCAGATCACCGGAGGAAACTCAGTACAAAGCCTTTCTATACTGGGAAGCCACAACTGGACTTTTCACTAAAGCAGCTTAGGGTTATCGAGTGTAATTCTTATTACTGCCATCATATATTAACATATTAGATTAATTTCCAAAGGGTTGAGAATCGTTGTAAATTTAATGAAAATCAAAATTAGCAATACCTGCGGCCTGATAGCTATTCACAGATCAATGCTATCTGTTGAGTTAGGCAGACATCACTGACTAAAAATGCCCTCGAATCTTTCACTCAAAAATGTTTTGTTGTGAGGTACTTCTAGTTTACGACAGATCTCACTGAGAACTTGAAACAAAAAGATATACATGATCAAATTCCAATTTGCATTGTGGGAAAATATCGTGCTACTGAAAACTTTGGTATTTGTCACCAGAGTCCAGAGGATTAATCTTAGTGCAATCAAATTATTTAAAAGTAGTTTGTAAACCACATAGATTTTGTATCTATATTTCTGTTTCCAAACTAAATTTAGTTATAACTATGTCAAGCGTGCGTTGATTTTCGACCAAGCGGATTTAGCTTATTAAGGATGTTCGTTCAAAATAAATGCTATGCCTGTGAAGAGGGGATACAGTGGTTTCAATGTGAATCGATTGCAAAGTAGGTACTTTTCCCTCGAGACTAAGATGCTGTATATAAAGCGATTCCATTAGTCTTCGCTTTGCGTTGGGTTCTTGAGCTATAATTGTCTGGAATTTACAAGCAATTTATCCGAAATTTACACTCGATCGGGAATGAATGGTTTGAGGAGTCTGATCGCGTTCTTGTAGAATTAATACCTCCTATTCAGCCATTGTTCAGTGGAATATTAATGGCTGTACTACTGATAGCTTTCTCCAACGGCCTCTTGTGTCTGTTTCCGGAATCTTTTTCTGATGTGATTGGGAAACCAGGAACTGAATAGAAGTGAAAATTTCCCTGTATAGATTGTTAACACAAAGATGCTTAGGCAATCTTAATTTTATCATACATGCACTCACATGTCGGTTGAGAAACGAAAACTTCCAACGTCTTACTTTTGTCGCCATGACGACTGGGGAATTTGCTATCGAAGGAGCGATGACCTGCACCTCAGTTCATAAATCTAAGGAGATGGATATTTGTAAAATTAATATACAGCGGTTAGAGCAAAGTAATGATAACTAACTGCGGTCGAGGCGAAAGTCTGGGTACATATCACATAAGAATATATTTCAGTAGACTTATAAGCTGATATTATAGTCGTCACATACTCGGTGCTGACGCGGCCCAGTCGTCATGGTGGTACACGCTACACGTTACAAATTTTCGTTATTTTGAATATTTCTGTGTCCAAAAAATAATAATAAAATAAAAATTTTATTCTCGGAGATTTAACTTATACTGGCTTAATATTTAGCTGTGTACACCCAAGTGAAAAGATTACAGAGAGGCCGTCCCCAAAGAAATACGGTGTGCTTGGAAAATTCAAGGGCTGTTTCCACTAAGAAATACAGAAATGGATCATGTTGGAAACTTAATCTTTACCTAACATGAATAGAAGACAAGGCTTGCAAAGCAATCTTCAACAACTACACACTCCATTTAAAAACATAGTTTATGACCCCTCAATGGAACGAGCAAAGCAAGCTTGCTCTAAAGAGGGTCTACAAGCTATGTTTTCGAAGGCAAAAATTGTAAATAAAATTGGAATGACGATTTTTGTGAACAGTGCGAACTTGTTTTACCTGTTTTGTTTGGTAAAGGACTTTAATCGGGGTATAGAGGATGTGGTTCGATACTAAACTCATTGATCCTAGTATTCCTGATTGGAACAGGAATTACAGTATTAGAACAGCAATAATTCACTCTGATTCTACTGCCCGATTAGGCTGCAACCGTAAATTGTTATTGTTCTTCCCTTCAGACATTTTGTTCTTGTTCGTCTGCTCGTCATTCCTTTACTCTAACATTTATAAGTAGGGTCGTCGTGAAGATGAAGTCGATTGGTGGGGGGGGGGGGGGGGGGGTGGTCCTGCTTTGTCCTGACTGTGATGACTGAAGTCCCGACTGATAAAATATTCTAACAACATCATCAAGGCATGCCATCGTCGAAGGCGTGTCTTGATGATGTAGCTGGAATATTAGTTAGTCGGAACACACACACACACATGTTTTGACTCCAAAATGCTTTCCCGAAGTTCATACATGCATTTTTACACCAAAACATGTAGGCGTGGCCAAACATTGAAAATTTTGAAAGTGGGTCATGCGCATATCTCAAGCTTGGTATGATGTATGGACCTGGGACCAACACCAAATGAGTCGACATTCGATGGAGATCCAAAATATGGGTCAAGGTCACCCGGGGTGATTGAATGCATTTTTTCAGAATTGCTGGAAACCACATTTGTGAATTTTGACATTGGACGCACTCATCTCAAGCATGGTGAGATGAATGGACCTGGGTCCAAAAACAAATGAGTCGCCCCTCGGGTGGGGGGGGGGGTTAAAATATGGAGCAAGGCATCTGAGGGCACCTTGGGGGTCACTGAGTGCACTTTTCAGAATTGCTGGAAAACACATTTTTGCCCCCTCTCCAATGCATAACCTGGATCGAACCCTTTTTGCACTGCACATATATGCCTTTCCTGGTTTCTTGGAAAAATTGATCCGGTTCCTGAATGACTATCTTTAAATACTATTAACGAAAACCTATTTTCGATTTCTTTAAAGCTATTTTATCCCCGAAAATAAGTCTCCAAAGTATTCCAATTACATTCATAGAAGGGACGCCATGGCTCAGTAGGCAGAGTCGAAGGCCGCAAACTGAGAGGTCCTCGGTTCGAATTCCAGCTTTGGCAACCCTGTTGTGTCCTTGGAATACTTCACCCCCATTGCTCACATGGGGTCCTGGTGGCATTGTGCACTAACGCGTACCCATACGTCGATGGTGTACTTGTCTTCAACCAATGCCAACCCTGCTTGTGTGGAGTCAGTCTGTTGGAGAGCCTGACAGTTGCTCGCCGTTGCTCGGTGGTTCTCTCAGGGTACTCAAGCTTTCTCCTCCCGTAAAGCTGTCCGGCACAAGGTGACAGTGGCTGTTCTGTAGTGTCGTTAAACCTAATAAATAAATAGCATTCAAAGAAGGCATGACATGATGGTGTTGTTGTAATATTTGTGTCTTCTATGCACTGTTTGTCAACACCATAACCAAATACAATCAATCCTATCTTAATGTTTTGTAATACTGGTAGACTGTACTTGCAAATAAGTTCACTGAAGTCAATAGCCATTATTTAAAAGTTGATAGAATCTCTCATAAACAAAGAGGTCAGAGAGAATGCTGTAAATTTTACATCGAATAGCATTGTATATTTATTTAATATTATGTTACAAAATTAACCATGTTGAAAATAGAACCCTTCACATTTCAAAGTAATGGAATGGAATATTTGAATGGTCTGTTTTTAACCCTCTTAATACTGCAGTGTGAGTACAAACACCCTTCATATAACTCGTCGCTACAGAATGTTTTTCCGCATTCCTTTCTGTAACATTTAATTCTATATGGAATGCGACACCTTTCAAGGTTTACCTTCCAAAGTAAGTCATTCTTAACCCTTTCCCCAACATAACGGCAAAAACCAGCCAGCATTATTCACTGAAATTTTCATTCAATTTTCATTTAAACCTTTCAAGGTTTACCTTCCAAAGTAAGCCATTCTTAACCCTTTCCCCAACATAACGGCGAAAAACAGCCAGAATTATTTACTGAAATTTCTATTCAATTTTCATTTCGTTCTTGCATGAAAAACATTGCTGATGACCTCTCATTGGAATGAGCTCCTTTTTAAAGGGTTAAAATGAAGTATTTAAAGGGATTATTTTAACCCTCCTAATATCTTAATATGGGTCCCCAAACATTTAGTTTTGGAATGCAGGAATAATGATAACACTTTCTGTTCTCACAATGGGCTCTTGGGGCCGTTTACCTCTATATTCCAACATTACTGAATTCTTTTACTAGCAATATATTTTCCAGAGGTATCATGTACCTTAACTTTTTCTTGGTAATATGAATATTTCCTATCATCTGTAAACATGGCAGACCCGGAATTGGTAGAGCCAATATTTTTAAAGTGGGATACGCTTATACTTCAGGTTTGGAATGACCTATAGACATGGGACTTACACCGAATGAGTTGAAACCTTTTGGAGGTTGAAAATGTGGTCCACCTCAATGCGGGCAACGGAGGTCATTAAGCGCGTATTTTCAGAACTATTAGGAATTGCATTTTAAAACAGCTAATGCAGTGCTGAAGATTATCCATGTATCTCATCATTCAAATAATTGGCAGAGCCAGTAATGTCAATTTCTGATTCCTTGATCGAATCCTTTAAATGCTGTACACACATATGCTTTTTCTTGTCTCTTATAAAAATTGTTCTGATTACTGTATGAATATCTGCAAATACTACCAACGAAAATCCGTTTCTGATATGTTTAAAAAATATTTTCCTCCTGAAAATAAGCCTCCGTAAATTCTCTTCCTGTATAGTTTTTTCCTGATTCTTTAACCCTTTTCACACAGACTTGAATTTACTAACAGCAGCAAATTCTGTTTCTCTAGTTTTTAATTGTATTTCCTGTGTTATTTTCGCTGAATAAAATATAAACTATTCTCTCCAGTAACGGAAAATAAAATGAATCAGCTGAGGTTATTTATTTTTTATGCAGACAGACTACTGTATAAATAATACCACGGACATTTTAGTGGCACTTGAAGTATAAATATTAGGTATTATGATCTAAATGACGAATTATTCCCTGCACTACATTGCCTCGTTTATTGATTCTTCCTCAGTAATATGCTGGATGGATTTAGAGAGGTTTTAAGGTATGCTATCTATAAAAATAATTTTATCATCAGAAAACATCTTTTGTAGCTGTAATTGCAGTGGACACCTTCTTTTCCGACCAGCTTGACCTTAAATACTACCTAGAAGCTATTTACTGTGTTGTATTTGGATTTGAAACACCGAACGCCATGTCTTGTAAAGGCTACTTCGGTTTTTGAATTGTGGGTTTGAATGTTGGCATTTTGGTTACATTTGCTCGGACAATTATGTGGCTCCGAGGCGTCTGCTGCACAGTTAGTAAAAATAATCTGTGTCTAGAAATAAACTATGTCGGAAAAAAATCATTAGAATGAAGAAACCATAGCGCTAATAGCCCTCATCAGCTTATTGCATATTTCATTACACTTGCGTCAAACCTTGCTTACTTTAAACACCTCGGTGTAATATTTTGAAAACAATATCATCAAATTAAATCACGCGCTGGAGGGCCGTTTCGTGTCGGATGGAGATTACTTTTAATTACTTTTTAGCCGATCGATTCCCGGTATTGATTTTTCTGCGCACAGAGGAGTAATCAAGAGAAGGG
Organism: Pictodentalium vernedei; assembly: GCA_031216915.1. Classification (NCBI taxonomy): domain Eukaryota; kingdom Metazoa; phylum Mollusca; class Scaphopoda; order Dentaliida; family Dentaliidae; genus Pictodentalium; species Pictodentalium vernedei. Next base: position 186,076,639 of record CM062293.1, read on the forward strand.
AGAAAAAGTGAACCGAGGACAAAACCTAACAGTTTCAACATGCGTTTCATGTTTCAACATGCGTTGTTTCTGAGCTGGGTAGGATTTAACCGTTAAGACTTCACTCGACTCCCCATGGGTACCACCAGTGCTAGTTTACTGTGGAAAACACGACAGTATGTGAATACGTTTATCTGAACTTGACTCTATTCCTATTTGGCAGTCATGATCTCGCCACGAGTGGTGAAAGTGACCGTAAACACAATAAATAAATACATATCAGTACATAACTTCTCTCAATAAACTGCCTTACCAATTTCGACATTCATATATTATTAAGTTTTCGAATTTGCTCCAAGACACAGATTAGGACCCCTTATTGGAAGGAGCTCGTATGTTTGCGGAGCAAAAAATTAAAATGTTTACTTATTCAAACTTTTGCTAGTCCTGTTAGTAAATTGTTAAACGTTGCTAGAAATATCAGTACGGATTGATGTTTCTTATGGTAAATTGTTGAAAGTTGCCGAAAAATATCAGTACGGATTGGTGTTCCTGTATAAATGAAATTTCCCAGAAGGGCTGTTAGGCTTATGTTCCGGTAGGTCATTAGAAAACGGTAAATAAATAATCAAGCTCTCAGATCACCAGTCTAATTCTGTAAGAAATTCGACACTGCTATGGCCTGGAATCAATCTAGCCCTCAAATAGGTGACCTCCTATGTTTGGATTCAGTCGTCTGGAATATTTCAGTTACTTGGAAAAGCGAACCGACGACCAACTGATATACTCGCAACGACTGAATCTGAAAATTCATGAAGATTCATTTTCTGTGAATCGCAGCCAGAAATGTGATTTGATCGACATTTTGATGTCAGTACAATCCGAAATGGAGACAACAGTAGCTTTGGATTACGCCGGGTAGTTCTACAAATTATATTAATGTCTCAATGTTTTCAATATGAATTAATTACTTAATGATTGAAATATCTATAACTGGAGCCGGAAAGAATACCCGTATATATTTGTAAGTGGAGGCGCATCACCTTGCATCGACGATCGTCTGTGCATATTTCCACGAAGACTGGGTAAGTTATAGCCCATAACAGCGTCGAATACGAACAGAATGTGACAGGTGACCTTAGAGCTTGATAAAAATGGTCGACATAATGAATACAAACAATTAGGGTGGTTGTATGATTAATTATTACTTATCCACAAATGCCAATAAAATTAGTCCATTTACAGCATTATAACAGGAAGACTGTAGTTGTAGTGTTTAATTTTGTCATAGAAGTTTAAAACGTAATTTTCAGGATTTCTGCACTTTAAATGAAACTCAAAGCGATATGTAATGGGCTTATATGGGGCGTCAGCAGTAGAATTTTTTTCAGTTTGAACAGGCAGGCAGGATGATAAGTCTTAATATAGTTATTTTTTGGCATTTTTAGTACAGAAGGAGGAAAGTCGTCTGTCAACTGCTCGTTTGCTGGAGGAATGTCATCTGCCAACTGCTCGTTTGCTGGTGGACTAATCTGCCCCTCGTTTCTTTTTGATTTTTTGAAAAGAATTATTGTTGAAATTTGAAATTTTATTATCTATCGTTCAATGAATTGTAATGTTTGTAATTTACTTTCGAAATGTGATATTTCAAGTATTGATTTAATACTGAAATCATTTCTGGGTGAATTAATTCCTTATTTTCTGCCAGACTGATTCACTGCCTTTCTGTATTCAGCTAAGTTTTCTTGAAACGGGAGTATTGTGTGGAAATAGACGTTTGATTCTGTTTGACGTAGTAGGCTAAATATGAGAACTCTCCATTGAAATTTCTGTTTTGTGGACCAAGGTGACCCGAAACATGCCCCGTATCGATCTTCACTGAATCAGTTTTACATACATATTACGGGCACGGTGCCGATTGACCTCTCTTGAGAAATCTGTTGCAAAACAGTATGAACAAAGCATCGTAGTGTATATGAGACCTTTACTTGAAAAAGCTAAAGGTTTACATATTCATTAAGACAACAGCCCTAGTTTGGACTGGTTTTTTTAAGTGTAATAATAAATAGTTAATAGCATCCAACACTCCCCATCCGAATCACAGATTTCGCATAACATAATTATAAGGTAAATATAACATTGAACCATTCAAAAAAGGATATCAACAAAGGGGTTAAATTTTCGAGTTTGCTTGCGTAGGAAAGGGAATCATATGTATAACTGAGAAATAATACAGTAGAGACTTCCCAGCATAGCCGTTGGATGATCTCTTTGGATTTAAGTTAATTTCCTTTGGTCAACAGAGCTTTTGATGTTCAGCTAACGAAATGTGTTCTCATGAGAAAAAGGCCACACGCAAGAGAGATAGGGGGCTGATGACCAGTACTTCCAAAATGTTTAAAAAGAGAGTTTAGATTAGGAAGTCACCAGAGAATCGCAGACGTTGAGAGGGAGGTACGGTTCTGGAAACGATCAAGTACCGATGAAATGAGGGTAACAGATCGCACGCGAAGAACTGTTGCGTAGAATTAAATATATGAATTAAGGTGGCGCGCCTAGGCTGCAAGGTTTACGTGAATAGAGGCTTGAGACAAAATAAGCTCGACCGCGTCGACTAAAAAGTCTACTAGGATTATTGCCAAGGGAAGATAGGCGCGATAGGTGTTGTACAAAAGTCTGACTCGAGTTATACAGTTACGGCTGTTCCTCAGTGAAGAGTAAATTGATCTGAAAGAGAAAACATTCAATACCTATAATATTTTGTGAACACCAAGAACTCGAAAGTTATAATACTGAGGTGGACAGAACCAAGCGAAAATATTCACAGATATGCAGTAAAAATAGTGATAAGGAACTATAATGTTATCTCACGAAGCAGGACGTGCATCGGAACGGAGAGTAAAATAGACTGTGGAGAAAGTGGAAAGCCAGACGACAAAGTGGACTCGGGAGTAATCACGAAGGCCATAGGGTCGACCCGAAGATTCTAACCAGCTTCCACAAGTGCACTGACATTTATGAAACTGTGAGTAACGGGAGGATGAAATATACGTATTTGCGACATCAGTTCATTGTTACAAATTTTATAGTTAGGGTATTAAATAAATTGTTTTTCTGTTATAATTCTCTCTTCATACAGGCGTGTCATTACAAAACCTAAAGCCATTACGATCAAACTGTCGAATAACAATGCCTCAAGAAAACGTATCTGTAATATAACTCTTGAAGCATGGAGACTACGATTCCGTCCCCACAAGGACCTCAGGAAGAAATCCACTGGCTGAAACTTGGTGCTCCTTGTGATTATTCAACAAAGATGAGTCTTTGTTTGAGTTAAAGTGCAACTCCGAGGGTGTTTCAGAACTAATCGTCTTTTCACTTTGGAGTTTCTAATGTGCATGTGGGGTCTCACAAGGGAGATGATTAATGTGTTTATTAGTGATAATGAGTAGGATAAAATACTCAAACTTTGTTTCTGGGTTCTGGGAAAAGAGGGGAGATGACACTTTTTCGCTGTTTTTCTCCTCATTCCAGTAGCATTTTGACTCTCTCGTAAGGAAACACCAACCAACTGTTAACATCGTCTTGACAGAGCTGAGTGGATATACAAAAATCGGTGGTGATTCGATAGACGGTCGGAGAACACCGAAGGAACAAACACACGAACAAACCTAAGCTGGTGTTTATTTAATATGTTCTCTGTTCTCTGCTGATTGGCTATCATAGTTCTTTTTCAACAAAACTTTATGTATACGGAATTTAAAGTTAACCCAAAAGTGGAGAGGTTAATGAATGCAGTTTTAGAGGCTGCACGTCATGAGCTGAATGCACGCCCAAGAGAATTGCCTGATAATTTTATATTTACCTAAAATAACACTTTAATATATTTTTTGGCAAGAGAAAACATTCTACTTTCCTCTGGAACCTCCGGGATTTGTATGAGAACATGTAGAGTGTAGCATGCAAAATGCGACGGGATTTTATGAATTGTTTTTCACCAGTTGTTTAATTATTCCTGTTGAATAATTCTTTGTGTAGAACGTTAGTATTGAAATAGTATCACACAGAACGCATAATCCATTTTGTTTTTCCCTCGAGTATTCGCTTTCTGTTATCGTGAGAGCAATCGCTCAAAACCGAAACGGTAGAGAAGATGAGCAATAAATTAAACCGACAACCCAACAGGGCTGTATGATTAAATTATTGCTGATCATCTCTATAAATTATGAGTAGATCTGCTCATTCGCAGCAGACAACACTGTGATGAATGACACCATACATGGTGTCATGTTTGAAAGAGTCTAACCCTTTTACGAACGATTCAATCGTATCTGCCTGTCTAATTTACAAACTGAGCAGTTGAAAAAAATTAATTTTCATAAAAGTTCAACAAAATCATATCACAAGGGACGCCTTCATTGGAACGATCTCGTCTCAATGAGGCGTGACTTAATATTGTTTTGTTGAAAATTTAAAAAACAATAAAACCTAGTTATAATAAATTAAAGTGGATGCCGTGCGCGTTGGGTAAAGGATTAACAGTTCAGCGTACACACCAGTCAAATCCTTCTACATAAAACATATAACCCCTTTTGGAGGGCCCATTTCACACACTTCAATGTTGATTTGAAAGGCAAAATTAAGGTTTTTGATTTTTTAAGGAAGAAATTCTAGTTTTCTGGTTGAGAACGTATAATGCTTTTGTATTGCGTGATTGTGGTTATGGAAACTTGACCACAATACCAGACCCAACGATACATCCATAACAGTAATACACAATAATGTATCAGAGTATCCTCATCAAAACAGAGCGTTACCCATCGAAGAGACGTCACCGGGAAATGCTTAGATTGACTTGTTACTCTCCAAGTTTGATAAACACATTCCTTCAGACAGGGTGACGATGTTACGATAAATTGAAAAATAAATTGTTTTCATGTTTCTTCGACCCTTGGAGATCAAAGTTATTTCAAGCAACCATTGCTATTTAGAACCGCAATGCAAAGAGTGCGCATTGAGGTCATATAAATTAAAACAAACATTGAAGGCATCCCAGCACTTTAGATGGCATTCGAGTTTTAGCAAACTCAGAAAAGTGTCTTGATAGATCATTCGAACCAGGCAAATGCCATTTAGTCTGACTCGTTTTGAAAATGGATTTTAAGCTAACGTCTAACGAGTTCCAACAAAGAACGACTTATTTGGTGAATTTAGCTTAGAAACTATGATTTTCAATGTCATTCTTCCACCGTATCATGCAGTGACTTGCATTGCATTGTAAAGCAGCTTTCGCTGAGTGAGTATACTTTAGATGTAAAATCCCGCTTTGAAATTTGAGATGGCACTACTTCGTTAATTTCGGCGGCTTTCAAACAATCGTAATTTGAATAAGCAAGTAAACAAATATGTGGTTGATAGCCATGTTCATACGACATATCAAAAGATTAGTTATCATCGTTTGATGCTTCCCTTAACACTTCTTCTCAGTTTGTCTCAGCGCAATTAGAAAGGTAATAACAATTTGAAATAAAAACGCAGTTATCGATTCAAGCATCCCCGTATCAAGTTTCTACATTATAAACTTAATACGAAGCCATTAGTGTTTATCCTTTGACAGATGACTTTTAGCCGCTTTCGTTTGTCATCGCGAATGTGCGTAGAGCATCTTATCATGGATTTAGTTGCAAATACAGAAGAAACTTTCATTAATTTAAAAGCACGTATCATTAACAGATTGAACTCTCTAAGCACTGCTCGGTATTCTGAAGAGTATTTCAGATAATGGCTGAGGTTTTGAACATGACATATGTCTTCAATAAGTTTGATATCCATGCATGCGTGTTTACGGAGTTGAAGATGGCATTTAAATTTGAAACTGCAATAGATACTGTGAGAACTGTGAGGCGATTCTATAAACTATTCAGATTTTCGTAATAGGTAACACACTAGAGAGGTAAGAAATATTGAGACAACCAATTAGCCCTAACAGAAAATCAACCAATTAGCCCTAACAGGAAATCAGTAGCATAAAAAAGGAAGGAAATAACACACAACTTCAGCTCTAAACAAAATCTATTTTTTTTATTAATTATTAGTTTTTCAATAGTTTCCTTTAATAGTTATTGTTGAATCAAACTCATGCAGACTATTCGCTTTATGCCTTTTCTACTTTCAAACAATAGTCGAGGGACAACTTATTTTTTCCTTCAACGTACTAGCAAGCTGTATGATGATTGTGTGTGTGGGGGGGGGGGGGAGGGGGGGGGGGTGCTTGTCGAAAATGAACGGGAAAAGTCTTGTGGCCATCAAGCTGTCCAGAGGCGATATATTGCACTCGCTGTCGTATGAGCGACAAACCCATCTCAAGTTTTCTTTTAAAAGCTGACATAATTTTGTGTCGCCTGAATAATATCTCGTCTATACGTGTATCTTGAACCCTACCAAAGATATGAATGTCTCTTACGAATATAAAGACATTTTTGTTCAAAACTCTATTTCGAGGTTTTACTCGGGCTCCTCCTACAGATAAAGTACACAGCAGGTAGAGACACTGTGTTGTCTGAATCACACTTGTTATATATTATTGTTTGATTCTTGAGTTGTCCTCTAATTACATTTCTAGTCTAAATATGTTGTATAAATGAAAGAATAATGTTATCGTGTATTTCCCTCATTGGTGATGCCATCCACTAACATTGATTTTTCAAAGTTGTCATGGGGATGTCGATGATTGTAGTCACCAAGGATAAAAAGAAAGAGTTTATTTTGTTGGCGCCCACCTATGAACTTTTTGGCCGGTCGTCTTGATTCATAAGATTTGAGATGTTATCTAGTGGCCTATCGATTTTGCGGCAATGTGATGTCCACATTGTCAAAGGTTATAAAGAAGAGTTTAATATTGGGACGTTCTGTGTGTTCTTTACTCAACTCGCGAATCATCAGTCAATTTACATTCTTTTGTTGGAGGGGATGGGGGGGAGCTAGCCGTGATGTATACTAGTATTATGCATCAGGTTGGTTATGCCGTTTGGAAATTCTCTTGGTATGGGTTGTAATTGTTGTCGATCCACGGACGCCCTTTGAGGAATGATCCCATGGGAATGACACACATTTTTGCTCATTTTCAAAGTGAACATATATCATGCTACTTGACTCTTCAACCTCATCTGCCTTTTTACTTCAACTAGATTTTGTGAGTGAATTGATATTTAAACGTTAACGATTTCTTACAAGCAGTGCAAACTCTTCTGTATCCTGTCTTTCTACGAAGGTTATTTTTTTTTTAAATATTCCTAAATCTGCATTCATTCTAGTGTTCTATTGTGTAGACTAGACAGTAAACCAGTTTTATTTCTTCAAAAACAAAATAGGTGGAAAAATGTAAATATTATGTTGAATGTAAGTATAAGATTATGAATGAAGTTAAAATAACATTGAAGCCAATTAATTATGGCTTTATGCAACTGAGATAAAGTCATTCAGTTCAATTGATTACATAATACAAACTACCATCAACATCTATGGGAATGATTTTGTGCGCTACCAACTTGTGTAAATAAATGGTTCCACAGCACTTATCTATACAAACTGGAAGATAACCTATAATATCTACTTCCAGTTCCAAGTCTTTTGTCAGTAATCCCCACGCTGTGAAGGAATTGTAAATTTAATGCGTTATCTTGACAACAAGATAAAGTCAATGTCATACGCTTTTCACGTTCGAGAATTCAACAAGACGACAGCTCCTAATGTATTCTGAGCTCATGACTTATTCATCGAGAATATACATTTACATATCTTAACACCCTCGAGACTAAAATTCTCACACTCTAGTACTATGAGATTTGGCATTTCCAGGATGTGCATTTACACATATCGTTCATAGATCATCGGGAATTTGTAGCTCGACCTAATGGATACTCTCTGAATATTCAGTGCACTGTATTTTAAAGAGACATTCCGTTTTCGATGTTCCGCATGATCTGGATCTCACGGGGTACATGTTTCGCGTTAGGTACTTACAAAATAGTTGTAGTTGTGGAGTTGCCGAATCGGTATATTTTCTTTTTCAAGACCCTCCATTCAAAGGACCATGCACTGAACCGGATCAGAAATATGCCATGTGCAGTACAGCTAACTGAAAACTATTGCAAGCCCAGATGAACTTGTACTCCTCTGCTTTCTGTTGACTTTGAGTGTTACAACCCGAGAATGTGGTTCTCTCACTGAGAGAACCATGCTCCCGGACTGAGACTCCCAAGAGCACAAGAACAGCCTTTCTACACCTTTGAAAGTTATTATTTGGGTGCATGTCTTTACTGTTAGGCTAACACAGCATGACATTTCTTCATAATTCATGAACTCTGTTTTCCTTGAGTTCACAATGTGGTGTATTTCGTTGTAGTTCAACTCTTTAAGGGGTCCATATATTTAACATTCAGCCTTATTGATGTGGGTTAAACATATTAATTGGTCGGCCCTACAAATGATTTGCCTACGGTGATGGGAGAAGTTAAACATACCAGGCGATTGGCAGTGGAAGCATGCTCAAAATAACATAGTTGAGAAATTCTGACTGTGACCTTTTATCTCCAGACGAAAGTCGGGGTGATATAGTGATCAGTCTTTTGTCCATCCCTTCGCACATCCGTTCGTCCGATTGTAGACAAGAAACAAAAATCACCCTACCTCAATTAATGCAAGGGCAAATGTTTTGAAACTTCATACAATGGTGCATTTCAAGTAGACGAAGGGGATGGTATATTTGGAGTTTTGACAGCCATAAAAATGGTCGCAGTTTGCAATTTTTGTCCTAAATATAGCCGTTTACTTTTTTAAGCAAGAACTTTGATTATTTTGCTATGGAAAGCAACTAGAAAATTTACATAACGTTGCTTACGGGTTTTTCGCACGTGAATAAATGAGGCAAATTAGCCAGCCATCTTAGTTTTTAAAACTGTCCATCTGTGGACATAAAAACAACTCACCCACATCACCAAAACATAATTAATTCAAGCTCAACTTTTATTCAGTGGTGTTTATTGGCAAGAGAAAGAGAAGAGGATATCATATTTTGGAATTTGGCTGTCATCAAAATGGCCACCCTCGACCATTTTGTTTTAAAAATATGAAATACACTTTTTACGCAAGAACTTCCAAATGGTGATTTGGATTTTGATGAATTTTCGAATAGAAAACAACTAGCACAATTTACATAACATAGTTTGCAGAGTTTTCTCTCGTGCAAAATTATGCAAATTAGCCAGTCATCTTAATTTTTAAAAATGTTCACCTGTAGACAATGGAACTAAAAATTACACAAGTCACCAAAACTCAATTAACCCTTTACCTAACATGAAAAGCAGACGACCCTTGCCAAAAAATTCTTGAATAACTAATTTTTTTCATTTTTTGTCTCAAAAACATAGGTTATGACCCCTCGTTGGAACGAGCTCAACGGGCTCGTTCCAACGAGGGGTCATAACCTATGTTTTTGAGACAAAAAATGAAAAAAATAATGAAAATTAATTGGAGATTTTTGAGAATAGCGCTGGCCGGTTTTGGCCGTTACGTTGGGTAAAGTGTTAATTCAAGACCAATTATGATACTTAATACGATGCTGGATATTGACAGGCAGAAGAGGATTTATTGAAACGCTGAAGAATGTACCTCACCATAGCATAAATACATATGCACCAATTTCGCCATATCCTTTTTGGTTATGGCACATGTCGGAGGATCCCCAATTTCTCAGCTGGTTGTTTTTAATATGACACAGTGATAGTCGTCTTGTACACAAAAGTATCTCTACCCACATCGATACCAGCCATTTCACGTTTTCACCAGACATAATACTCTTTTTAGCAATGCTCACACTAGTATTTCTGTCAGTGTTCAATCAACCCATTGTTACTGTCGTCTGAGAATTTCACCCTGACCTATGACAGGACAATTCTTCAAATGTATTTAATCGACAACAAGTTGCGGTTTGGTAAATTGTGAATAAAGTCCATTCTGGAGGCAATATTATAAAACTTTTACAATTGTATTTTCTAGAATTGTTTTTTTTTTCTTATTAATATAACTGACTGAAATGCTTCATTAGTATTTTAAAAGATATAGCAATTTGTCAACTGGCAAATTGCCAGATCTTTGAAAATGATAATGGTTCATTTTAACTCATTTAAAGCCGTACCTAGAAAATACAATTCAAGAAAATACAATTATAAAACTTTATAGTATTGACCCCTTGAAGTCTTTTGTCAACGAAATGGACGCTTGTGAGTGGTATTTGCGTGTAAGGCAAAGTATTGAATACTTGTGAGCGATATTTGCTTACTGTGAGCGGCAAACCATATTTTGTACAGAAGAATTGTTCAACTCTTGTTAATTGTGCTTTTGTGAATAACGTTTGCCATATATTTCAGTTATGTTGGATAAAGGGTTAAAAACTCTTAAAAATGGGAAACAATGTTACGAGTATGTATCTTTAAAATATGACTGAATAATATCCATGAGAGAGAATGCACACGCTATTATTTGTGAACTTCAATTGCTTTGACTAGACATTGAAAATATAACACTTGCCGCTACATTTTTAGACCTCATTTCATTGTGGTTTTTCACAATAACTGGCATATTAGTAGCAACAGGTTACATAATTACCTATGTAAACGTTCCTACATGACATTCTTCTTACGTGTCTTACATTTTGTTCGTACGTCTGTGTGCCGAGCGTGGCACAAATGAATGTAACTCGGAGGTGCTATGCTTGTGAAAATCCTCTTTTATTAACAACACTCCTTACATCTCTTCCTTTAATTTATACACAGATAGTAAGGCACATTTGGCGCAAGATTGAAATGTGGACATGAAGCTTTCCTGGGGAGTGGGGTCAGGCTAGAGAACAGCTGTATTCATATCAGTGAAATGCAAGAACGCAAGGCACAGACCTTCACGACAGTGCTCGTTTTTATCTCGTGGTGTTACGTAAAACACAATTAATGCAAACAATCGACAGATTAACTTAATTTTTATTCTTCCGTACTTCCAATTAACACATTGCCCAACACGTGTTTGTGATAAATTGTCTGGGATTAACACAATATCTGACTCATCTGAAAGGCTTCTATGATAGATCGGCCTAGAGTTCCTAATATTAAACTAATGGGGTATGAATATGTAACACACTATTGCAAAGGCTGTTAGAGCCTTTTCCAGCAGTGTGTCACATAATACCTGTTGTTTAGCAATAGTAAATAACTTCAAGGCACGGAACGTAGTCGGTCTCTTGCCATGTCTTTGAAGATACTTGTTTAAACTTCATAAACATGCTTGACGAGAATGTCAATAGGACACATGCCAAGTAACTTCTCTGGATCTTAACAGCAGTTACAGAATTTGTGCAACGGAACGATATCACAACTGTGTCAGATTGATCAGCGGTCGAGAAAGAGTGTGGCCTGGGGATAGTGCACCTACATGGTAACAGACAGGATGGCTTTTTCGTTTGACATACCCGCTACACATGAGAACATCAAGAACAATATTTATTTCTAAAATAGTTAGTAATATATTCTATGATTTGGGTTGCTATCGTTTTATGTCTACGACTGCAAATTGTTTGATAAAACGATAGTGATGCCTATTGGAACCTTGGGGTTTCGATTCCCTTTTTATTCAAAATGAACTTTATGAGTAAGCACTTTGAATCATTTGGATTTTTGTCGTTAGCATAAGACAACTTTTTAAATGATTATTCCACAAATTCGGAATCTGGAACTGGAGCATTGATCGTAGCTGTTCTATCATGCTCTGATATTACCATGTGATGGGGAAAAGGTGAGTACTGCGTCGGAGTGAGAAATTTAAATATGAACTTAATTATTGTGAACCAGGAACGCGTTTTTCTGAAGATGAAAGATATTGAAATTGATTACTCATATTGACTTTTGGCTTAACCTTGATAAAAAAAAACTCTGTCAAGAAATATTCTTTCAAAGGGGATCACGTTCATAATGCTACGTATTTTTATAGCGTCTTAAGCTTATTCGCCAGTTACGTGTAAATACTATAAGCGAATGTTAGTTCCTAATTACCGTTGATGTCAAAATAATATTTCAGAAAGAAGATGATAACGAAATCTGATTCAAATCATATTTTAATCGTAAATTTGGATCCAGATTACAATTTAGGCTACGTTTCGCATTGTTGCACGGATACGCATCTCGTCAATTAAAACTGAAGTATTTGTTATATCAGTCATTGTATTGTGGTTGTTAGAGGCATTGTTTTCACTATTTGAATCGGCAAAGTAAAATTGCATATATAAACATTACATAAATCATAGTACCATTAAAACCTCAATATCTAAAAGTGCTTAGAGTTTACGCTATTTCTGGTATGGGCACTTTTGCCTTCAGTTTTTATTGGGTTTTATTATCCCTTGTCTAGAGATCAAAACTTGGACAGTCGTTACATTTAATGGTTGTTTCCTTTCTGGGAAACATTCCAAAGTACAAAGCAACAAACACGAGAAAACAGATTTTATTTGCATATTGAACTTTATTTTTAAGTGTCCAAAGTTTCCAGTCACAAAAGTGTCGTTTAACCCTTTACCTAACATGAAAAGCAGACGACACTTGCAAAAAAAATTCTTGAATAACTAAATTTTTTCATTTTTTGTCTCAAAAACATAGGTTATGACCCCTCGTTGGAACGAGCTCGACGAGCTCGTTCTAACGAGGGGTCATAACCTATGTTTTTGAGACAAAAAATGAAAATATTTTGAAAATTAATTGGCGATTTTTGAGAATAGCGCTGGCCGGTTTTGGCCGTTACGTTGGGTAAAGGGTTAATCAGTTCAACTGCTCCAGACGTTTTAGGAGAAGCTTGCTTGTTATTTGGATGGGTTAAACACCTCGAAAATACGACACTTTTGTAAAGGTCACAAAAATCACAATGAACAAGAACAATCCCCGACATTATCGATTTTTGCAGATCTGCAATGGTGTACCGTTCCACATTTCTGGCTGCATGTTGTGTTATGTAAATACTGTTAGAAATTTGATTCCATAAAGCGCAATACTATGTTGGATTACATGAGTGGAAATCAATTCACGCCGTTTGATGGATTTTTCTCTCAAACCGAAGGGACATCACAGTTTAAGCCTCCAGGACAGGTGAATTAATCGGGATGTACTGAGACAGAGAAACCCGTCATATTTTGCAAATTGTGCTGTCTTGAAAAAACTTCAGTATGTTTTGGGTTTTTTTCTTCCATCGAAGTGGTAGTTGTTGGAAACAATTTGTTATGAACCTTACCCGAAGTGAGAAAAAGAAACTACCTCCTTTTATGTAGAAGTAACTATGTTTCCGCTCGAAAGGGTCGGGAAACGTATTACTAAACACGGATGATTTTTTTTTTGTCTTGAATCCAGTTGCAGATCGAAACAAATAATTCTACTTATATGCAAATGCTACATTGTTTTATTAACTTCTTTAAGTCTTCACCTGCTACCCTTGATTTTCCTATCCAGTACAAAACTAATCTGTTGCCAAATAACAGTAAAATCTCGGGTTTTGTTAATAAAATATACACCTGTGGATTAGGGTAATCCTGTTATCAATGAGTTTTTGATACATGACTCAGTTACATTTCCCATCATATCAAGTCGTAGCTGCTTAACAGCAGCCAGCCCTGATATGGTTATATGGGAAATTTTAAGAAAAATGTTCACCAGGAAAAGAGTTTACCCGGGATGCACGAATTCTCTGCGTACAGTAACATTTGTCCTTTGATGACAAAATTGCACAACAAACAACAATAACATGGAGAAATGATTCATCGGCAACAATCTAATCCTACAGTCCTTCTAGGTTGACAATTAAATTAATACTAAACCTTCAGACAAGTACCGAATGCTTTCGGCAATTTTCGAGATAGAAATGTTCCCTAACACGGTGCCATTCAGAACATCGACGTAGAAAGGGTTAACAAATTAAATCAATGTGGAAAATAGATTTTATGTAAAATATCTCGTGTTTATTTATATGTTTCTTGGAAGGCAGTCTACACCAGTGTCTTTACACGCCTGTTGGATTGTAATGAACACACATCAATCACGGGAGAAAGTCTCAGGTTAGTCATAAAACAGTCAAGTCAAGTTCCCGTCCATACTTGTTTACTACAAAAGAGATATTCCAATCCCATATATCACCAGCAGCCTGGAAAATCGAGGTTTCACGAAGATCAATAATCTGGGGAACACTTGTTCAAGCAGCTCGTTTAGTGCAAAGAATCACACTTTTGGCTTCTGTGTCATGTTACCATAAAATGTATATGTACTCTTGTTAGTGGAATGACCATACTTGCGAGATTAGACTTTTAGTAACAGCCAGATCCATAACTATATTCGGATATCGGGTAGCATGTGACTTATGTTTCCCGATATAACATGGCGTTGCCTGGCTGTTCTTATGTACACACACCCAAGCTTTTTGTCGCGCGATCCAGCCAAGGAGTCAACAATCAACAAAGTTAACCATGGCGTTTGTCAATGAGGTTGGTTGAATACCGTTGCAGACGACGGTTTTACCACAGCATTGCCTATTGCCACGGATAATTTCGCGACCCGACCCCTTTAATATATTTCCAAATGATGCCTATATGGAGGACATTGAACAAAACAAGTTGCATTAATGCATGATATCCTGTGCAGCAGATTTTTACCTGGCTGGCTATCTAAGACAAGGTTTTCTAACTTCTGGTTTTTATAAACTTGCCACATGGGTTAATTACCATCGGTCAATGGTACTCTGTCCGTTGAGACGACTAAGACTTTTGGGGTGGGAAGGGGTGGTTGGTCCCCTATGGGGATCTTCGCCAATGAAGCAACAAGCAAAATTGTTTTAACTTATCAAGCCGCATTTATTTGAGCGTGAAGAAAAGTGGGAGAGGGCGCATGTCGGTGTGTTTTTCTTGGGGAGAATGTACGTGTGAGCGATGAATTTGAGTGAATGAATGAAAGTTTCAGTGCGCTGAAGGCGCACATGGAAGGTCTGGAAGTTTTAATCCTTTACGACCCGAATAACTTTATTTGCTTACGTATCCACGACAGGCGGAAGTGAGGACCAAAAATGTTATTTAAGTGCGCACATTGGTGAGACAATAGTGTGGTCAGACCCCCGACAACTGACCTCAAACTGTGAGATGACTAGGAACTGTGCAACTACCAAAGTTCTGCTCGGGTGTTTTACTTAGAAACGTAGGGACATTTATCGTAAATACTAAAACCGCAGTTTTGATTGCTTGTCTTAGAAAGGAGAAAAAGAAACCGAGACAGAACGCTTGTTTGGCAGCAGTCCAGCATATTATCAATAACGGTTACAAAAAAGAGAAAACATCTACCAATATGTGTTTGGTTTTTAAAAGCTGTGAGTCATCCATCAAGCTTTCATGGCGAGTGGGTGCCTTTGGGGCGGGGAGGGAGTGTGAGCAGATGGCGGACAGAGGAATGTGTACATATGTCAATGATTTTTATGCAGTGAGCGTAAATCTGAGAATGCGGGTTTGTGTTTCTGTGTAGCAGATTTTGATTGGAGTGGAGTCCCTCCTATCCGCCATACTTCGGGTCAACTGTCCTGTATTCTAAAATTGAAAACATTAGGAAAACGATAGCTGCACTCCGGAATTGCAAATATTAAATACATTAATTGATTTTGATTTTGCCGTGTTATCTAACTCAAATCGGAATCGTCAACTCCTTGATGTTTATCTATTTTATGTGAAAAAAAACATGTTTCGTTTTTTTGCAAACATTGCTCGGGTACACTCTATGTTCAATGAGTTTTTGTTTATTTCGCACGGAAAATGACGAATATATCCATATAGTACAATCGATATATTTTTGACCGCCATGAGGTCATAAAATAATTCACTCTATTTTATTCCACACTGCAATTGAAACAAACAAGTTCGAGTGTAGCTATAAGTCGACATCGGGTAAGTGAAGTCCGTTCGGGGATGGAGTCTTCCTAATTTGAAGATAGACGTCTTCCTAACTTGAAATCGTTTGACCACATTTTCATCTTGAAGGAGGGGGCACGCGTGTTTTAGAAAAATATATATATATGGACAGAACACGATGTGTGTTTGAATCGGTGGGTGTTTTACATAACGAGTTGGAATGGTGTAGTCATATTTCACGAGAGCCGAAGGCTCGAGCGAAATATGATGACGCCATTCCAACGAGTATATTGTATAACGAAATTTGGAAACTTTTCGAAGCGTAGCTTATGACTCAATGGGAAAGGAACTAGTAGAACGGTGCTGGGAAACAAGTTCCGGCTTGTGCATCACCCATTGAATACAGAATCATTTATGTCATAGCGGCTGTTCCGTTAAATACAAGAGTTTAAAGTTGAATGGATGTGTAATAAAAGGCGTTCTCTACTATTTCTTTGTTGAAAGATGTGAGAGGATTTTTTTTATTTTATCGTTTTTATAGTCTTTAACTGGTTGAGTGCTAAAAGCCACTATCATGGCTTTCGAAGAATGAAGGTACCACAGCAAAAGCCAACATTTTCCTTGCTTATGCTTCATATTCAGTCAAACGAAAATAATATTTTGTTTATATGTATTTTTTTCATTATAAATTATTGGAGACTGCCTTTGGGCACTCTCCAATAATTTGTAATAAAACAAATTTTGATGAACAAATTCAGACCACCAAAAATTATCTATCCCTCAACCAGTTAATGAATTTAACCCTAATAGCTGCCTTACACTAATTTCATTGTGTGCTGGATAGATTCCGAGAACTTTTGCCGACACTTGTCTAAATGAGTAAAATAAAAAAAATCTGTATAATACCAACATAGTCCAAGTGCAAATGCAATTGATTCCAATACCCATTGATAGAAAATACGAGCACATACAGAAAGGTTTATTTAACTGTTTCGTTTTCGATAATACCTTTTCTCTTTCTCTCTCTCTCTCTCTCTCTCTCTCTCTCTCTCTCTCTCTCTCTCTCTCTCTCTCTCTCGCGTGCGTGCGTGCGTGCGTGCGTGCGTGCGTGCGTGCGTGCGTGCGTGCGTGCGTGCGTGCGTGCGTGCGTGCGTGCGTGCGTGCGTGCGTGCGTGCGTGCGTGCGTGCGTGCGTGCGTGCGTGTGTGTTCTGTCGCTATAGGTAGAATAGGCGGTTGGCGACGGGAGAAAGGTGGAGGAAAATTTAATGGATTTCCGACTTTTCGAAAATTTTGCGCCTGATTGTCGTTACCTAATTCATAAGTAAGATATTAACCTCATTCTCCAACTGACTCGTCATGCCGACGTAGAATCGTAGTGGTATGCACATGCACTGGGAAAGTAGATCATGATATCGCTGATTGACTAGCTTCAAACTTCGTGTCGAGTCGATGGCTTAAAAATTGGGCAAGTCAATTGAGCCATCAGTTCGAAGTATTTTCTCCCCCCAATTCCTATACAAGATATGCGTGTCTCATCTGAGGCGGCCATGTGAGATAGATATCTATCTCACATGACCCACGTGACCGGCTTATTGGCATATTTAATGAGCGCAGGATTATTCAATCATCGCACGTTCTTCTGTAAACAAACAACATGGTGTCACGTTTTGGAAATATTAGCAGACGGACGTTTAGAAATAAAAAAAACACAGACCGCAAAACGAAATGCCACTCAACTCGTTTATATGAATTTTTGGATGAACGGCATTATGAGTCGACTGAGTTGCAAGAAATTTTCGTCGAAAAGTTCTGTGAATACATTGCAGAATTCACAATATGTCGTCATCGGAATGTTTCAATGTTCATTTCGCTACAAATCTTTAACCCCTGTCTTGCCGGCGTTGGGATTTAATTTTGTGGTATATACCTGTGGTATATAAAGAACTTTTGTAAGCTTTTTCCGATAAGCAAATCAGTTTTTCGGAAATGGACAACAAAATTGTTCAATATAGCTGCACGTGCCCCTGAATTACTTTTGATGACGCCAGACTGTTTTGGGAGAAAAAATATCCCTAATGGGGGCTGGTGTGAGATAGGGAAATCTCATCCTTGGGACAAGATATTTGGTCCAGATATCTTTCCCTCGGGTGAGATTTCCCCATCTCACACCCTCACCCACCAGGGATAATAATAATCCCATTACAACCAACTCGTTCAGTTGTTCCTGATAAATGACAACCCTATCCCTTACAAGCAACCCCTTCCAAACGTATTCTTCTGAAGAAATAGTTTCAGTTGTCGAACTTTCTTCTGTAGTCCCAGTTTATGTTGTTAGCACAGTGTTCCAAGATGTGAAAAACAGGTACATGTATGAGGTATAAACATTAACACTCCTTTTTACGCATTGCTAATTTGTAAAACACTGTAATGTATTCACTCACGAAACTAACTATGTTTCTGTTCCAGCAAACAGTAGAGGTAGGCGAACTTTTGTCTCAGTAGTTAGTATATTTTTCGCTTTGGGTGACAGGGAATAGAAAGCCTAGAAACAGCTTTGAATTCTTAGTATTGAATTAAGTTTAAAACTATTTCATTTATTATATGCATTACCTATAGTAGACTACTGGGGTATGTTTCTTATTTGTCAGGAACGTGTAATGATTGTGGCGTGAACCTAATTTCAAATTTTTACCAGTTGGGGTAAAAATGGATAATTCTTTTCGGAAGTAAGTCAAAGGGTCAAACTTAATCAGAGCTCGAGATAAAACTTGTGTTCGCGTTAAAAAGCATTGATTCGTAGACAAACGTGTTGGAAATTTTTTTGAGGAGTAATAAATAATAAATTTTCAAAAAACGCACTATTCATCTGCCGAATATGTTGAAACTCTCTTGTTTTGAAAAAGATGCACCGATTTGGCACAAGGCGAGAAGTCGAAAAATTACATTTGACAACCTTTTTTGATCGATACTGTTCACAGTCGACCACAATATGTCATCAAATTTCATTTTTGAATTCCCAACGTTTGTCGAGCACATGTGGTAGACACAGCTGATCATAAAATTGATAAACTGGCCTTTGTAAATTTTACAATACATTTTGAAAAAGCTCCAGTTGAGTAAAATATGCATTGCATTGCAAGAAATGTTGATCTGAAGAGATCTTGAAAATAAAGCTGCAGGTAACACCAGAGTTTCTTTGACCAATACGTTTTTCTTAGATTCTCTTCCTAACTCTTTTAATGTATTTTCTTCCAAATCCATTGCCGCTATGGATTCTCTACAGACTGGATATAAATTCATTTCTAGCTCAACTTTGACGTAAGTCAAATTTGAGGTTATGCCATGGCCCGCCGTCCGTCTGTCCGGTTGTCTGTCAACAATTCAATACGGACTCGGGCTGGAGGCCATATTTATGAACCGATCTTTACGAAACTTCTTGAGTACCTTTGTTATCACCGTGGGACGATAACGAGTGTTTTTGGGTGCGGTCTGAAATTCAAGATGGCTACCAGCAGCCATTTTGTACTTCAGTTAGTGCAATCAGTTTTTTTTTGTACAGAACTTCTGTATGAAAGTTCTGATTCGAATAAATTTTTGTCTGAATGTTTAGTAGCATGGAATACATCACATATAATACGGGGTTTTTTCTCGTGCAGAAATTCTGCAAATTAGATGAACTTTGATTTTTTCAGTGCTACTTATACACAGTAAGTACACATGTCAATACGGCTCGGGCTAGGGCTGTATTTATGAACCGATCTTTCGAAACTTCTAGGGTACCTTTGCTATCACCGTGGGACGAGAACGAGTGTTTTGGGGTGCGGTCCGAAATTCAAGATGGCCGCCAGCAGCCATTTTGTACCAAAATTAGTGCAATCAGTTTTTTGTACAGAACCTCTGTATGAAAGTTCTGATTTGAATAAATGTTTTATGAATGTTTAGTAACATGGAATACATCACATATAATCGGGTTTTTTTTCTCGTGCAGAAATTATGCAAATTAGATGAACTTTGATTTATTCAGTGCTACTTATACACTGTAAGTACACATGTCAATACGACCCGGGCTAGGGGCTATATTTATGAACCGATCTTCACGAAACGTCTTGGGTACCTTTGTTATCACCTTGGAACGAGAACGAGTGTTTCTGGGTGCGGTCCAAAATGCAAGACGTCTGTCAGTGGACATTTTGTACCGAAATTAGGTCCAATCAGTTTTTTGTAAACATCTTCTATACGGCTCAGACTAGAGGCCGTATTTATGAACCGATCTTGACGAAACTTCTTGGGTACCTTTGTTATCACCTTGGGACGAGAACGAGTGACGAGTGTTTCTGGGTGCGGTCCGATTTTTAAGATGGCTGCCGGCGGCCATTTTGTACCAAAATTAGGTACAATCAGTTTTTTGTACAGAACTTCTATATGAAGGTTCTGATTTGAATAAATTTTTGAATGAATGTTTAGTAGTTTAGTACATCACATATAATACGTTTTTTTTTCTCGTGCAGACATTATGCAAATTAGGTGAACTTTGATTTATTCAGTGCTACTTATACACAGTAAGATGTCAATGCGGCTCGGGCTAGAGGCTGTATTTATGAACCGATCTTTCGAAACTTCTAGGGTACCTTTGCTATCACCGTGGGACGAGAACGAGTGTTTTGGGGTGCGGTCCGAAATTCAAGATGGCCGCCAGCAGCCATTTTGTACCAAAATTAATGCAATCAGTTTTTTGTACAGAACTTCTGTATGAAAGTTCTGATTTGAATAAATTTTTGTATGAATGTTTAGTAACATGGAATACATCACATATAATACGGGTTTTTTTCTCGTGCAGAAATTATGCAAATTAGATGAACTTTGATTTATTCAGTGCTACTTATACACAGTAAGTGCACATGTCAATACTGTTCGGGCTAGAGTCTGTATTTATGAACCGATCTCCACGAAACTTCTTGGGTACCTTTGTTATCACCTTGGGACAGGAACGAGTGTTTTGGGGTGCCTTTGTTATCACTGTGCTATGAGAACAGATATTTTTGGGTTCAGTCAGACGCACTCTGGGACTCGAAGATTTATTTTCTAGTTTAGCATCTAACTGTCGCCCACCTTTACAATACTTTACCTATACATTTGTTACATGCTACGGTCAGCATTTATGTACAGACCGTTACAATACTTTATATGTACCTTTGTTATCAGGTCATTACCTACATGTTTGTCATTGCTGTGTCACATACTATACATGTACATGTCTTACCCAAGTTGAGCTACAGTGTCATTGACACTTTCATTTAATAATTGATGGAAAACAAGGTCTGAACATTTTCCTGTGATCGCTTAATACTTATGGTGAATTCTTGTTAGCTCTGATCAGCTTAGAACGGTAAATTGAATGTCCAGATGACTGGTGTCAGTTTTTATCTTGTTATCTTGTTATATGTCTTTGAAAGGAATCTGTAACACACTCGTCAATACGACAGTTTGTGAGTAATTATACTTTATAAGGCCTAGAGATTGGGCATTGCGCCAGTGATACTTTCTTGACACGACGTAAATCATAATAACAACATCGCGACTGAAAACTGGATGGATATCGGTTAAAATCAGTAATCTTCCAAATAATTCTCAATCTAAAAACTATGTTCAACCGGCACCTCCTCATTCGGGCGACATTCAACTTATTGGATTACACATATCTTTATTAAACAAACCATAGCTTATAACGAGCTCATTACAATATGATACGATACGAAAAGATATGATGATTTGGAAGACAAAAATGAGAAAAATATCCGAATTATGTCCGAAAAATTTTGAACGAATCTTGGAGATTTGTTAGATGAAAAGGGGTCGGCGACACTGTTACCAGAGAAACATGGTATAAGTATGCACGACGCGTTGATAACTCTTAAAATTGTGCCTCGGAAGAAAACTATGCTCAACTAAACTTATGGAATATAGGATGTCTTTGGTTTTAAGTTGCATGGTCGAATTGCCTCGGGAATAATAGAAAACAATAAACGCGATTTTCAGTAGTAAAATTTGTCCGACTCTCTCGTGTGTATTTTGGTTTATGATTTTGAGTTTATGGGATAGAGCCATTATTCCATTACTGGTAAAAGCAGGATTGCCCTTGTTATAGTAAAAGGTTAGATGGCGTAATACAGCGTTACCCTCTTGACATCAAAGACAATTGTATATCGAGGTTTTGTTACAGTTTCTTTCTTGCCTAATTTTCTTCTTTTTATTAGCTTAACTTGACAAAGACAAGATAAGCTATTGCCATCACGCGTGCGGAAGTCTGTTCACATTTTCCTTTAGCACAGGCTACACCCCGTAGTTCTTGTCTGATCGTCACTGAATTTCATATGCAGGTTTGGGGTCATATCTAGATGAGAACGTGCCTTTTTGGTCGCGATCGGTCAACCGGTATGGCTGCACGATCCCAACACCCGAAAACCATTAGCACAGTCTACAGGTCGTATTTATGAAGGGATTTCATTGTAATTTGGTAGGATGCCTCTGTTTCATGTCCAGATGAGAACGTCCCCTTTTGGTCATGATCTGTCACCCTTGATGGCTGCTCAAGCGCGAAACCCAAAAACTTTTAGCACAGTCTGCAGGTCATATTTAATATGGAGGGATTTCATTGTAACTTGGTAGGATGACTCCGTATGATGCCTAGATGAGAACGCCCCCTTTTGGTCGAGATCATTCAGCCGTGATGGTCAACTCTGACGGCTATAGGGGCCGGAAGCCCGAAAACCTTTAGCACAGTCTACAGGTTATATTTATGAAGGGATTTCATTGTAACTTGGTAGGATGACTCCAAATAATGTCTAAATGAGAACGCCCCCTTTTGGTCGAGATCATTCAGCCGTGATGGCTGCCCGAGCCCAAAACCCAAAAATCTTTAGCATAGTCTATAGGTCGTATTTATGGAAGGATATCATTATACCATGTTAGGTGGACTCCATATAATGCCTAGATGATGACATCCCATTTTGGTCGTGATTGGTCAACTGTGACGGCTACACGGGCCCAAAGCCCGAAACCTTTAGCACAGTCTACAGGCCATATTTATGAAGGGATTTCATTGTAACCTCGTAGGATCACTCCAGATAATGCCCAGATGAGAACGTCCCCTTTTGGTCGCGATCATTCAACCATGATGGCGGCCCGAGCCCAAACCCGAAAAACTTTAGTGCAGACTACAGGTCGTATTTGTGAAGGGATTTCATTGTAGCTTGGTAGAATGACTCAGTATAAGGTCGAAATGAGGACGTCCCCTTTTAGTTGCCATCGGTCAACTGTGATGGCCACACAGGCTTGAAGCCCGAAAACCTTTAGCACAGTCTACAGGCCATATTTATGAAGGGATTTCATTGTAACTTGATAGGATGACTCGTTTTGGAATAATTTCACTGTAACATGGTAACTTTCGTTGACATACATTAACTGTGAGGGCCACATATATTAACTGTGAAGGCCACATTAACCCATCCCACAGTTATTTAGTACAGTCTACACCGCATATTATTTTTTATTAAAAACATAGCATACAGGGAACAGAAATTAACATATTCCCAATTATCACAATTCTTGTCTTATTTCATAATCCTTTCATAAACATTGAACATTATCCTTTTCATCAACCACAACACACAGACATGTTAAGCCACAGTGTCATTGACACTTTCATTTAATCTTTTTGGCGAATACCCTCACACAAACGTTAACGAGACCCGATTAACAATGTCTTAAATCTCGAAGGGAAACAGCAGGAGTGTCAAGATTGACAAAACGGCCTCTTTTGTTGTGGCAGATCCAGAGATATATACCCATGTGATAAGATGAAGTTCAGACATTTGCTGTTTTTATACGCATGACTGACAAGTAGTTTCTTCTGCAGGACGATCGGCCAATGAAATATTCACATTGATTTAACCTTCTATCTAACAGGAATAGCAGATGACATTTGCTCCAAACGTTCTTGACTAACTAGAAATGTTCATTTTTGCCTCCAAGACATAGCTTATGACCCTGATTGAAAAGAGCACAAAGTGTCGTTCCATTGATGGATCATAGGCTTCGATTTTTCAAGAACACAACGACAAAATCATAAATTTGGATGGCCAATTTTGTGAATAGCAGTGGGCTGTTAATCCCGTTTCGTGGGGTAGTGTTAAAACAGTTATATATTGATACATTGTCTCCCATCATCCAAGGACATGAAGACAAACTGACAAAGTACATTTCGAAGTTCATTACCTTTTAAGGTACTCTTGAGTTGTTAGTTTTCGTTTTAATTTCCATTATTTTTCGTGCTTGAAGTTCTTCATAATTGATGGAGAGTTGAAAAATAGTGGGTCACGTACTTTGAGTGAGTGAAAGTGCACATCATATACCATTATTAATTAAAATTAACGAACAGACGTCATGTGCGTTTACTATTTTCCGCCAATCGACAGAAACGGAGACTTCCTGTAATATTGAAAATCACTTCTCAGGAAAATATATTTTTATTTCCCTGATCAATTATCCCAGTTAGCTGTTTGACAAGCGAATGGTAAAGCCAGCTGACGGCTAAAAATAGATCATTTCTACAAAGTGTAATCACCTCCCGGCGCATTAAGGAGTTCAGTATTGATTCGGTGAATTAAACAGTCTTATCTCCACGGGGATGTGGGAGGAGCACAATTTCACTGTGCATTACTTGTTCGATTACCTCATCGAGCGGCAGCATTATGAGAAAATTGGCCTTGGGCTCTCAGATATTAACCAGTGCGATTAATATCATCGGATTGTCTGAATTTTGTTATTCGTGAATATACTAGGGATTAGATTTCTCCTTTATAAAGCAGTGTAAACGTAATCCAGCTTGGATCCAAAAACTATTTACGTTACTTTCCTTTTCATCTTCGGGCAATTAAATTCCTTAACCGTGAGTCTTATAAATGTTGTTTTTAAGATACTCGAATTCAATTATCTTTAACAGTAACTTTTTTCCCAGTATTTCTGCATACATACTCCCTGTCTGAATTTTTCTCTTGGATTAAATTTTCTGTCGTTACTTTTGTCACCAAGCATTGGCCAAACAAAAGTTTTGCATGTTTCTCATTGCGAAAAAGCTTAACACAGCTTTGTCCCGTCGTTTCTTATTTTCGAGTGCATTTCCTCCCTTTTTGGAACAATTCAATCGTCAATAGGTTCTGTGAATAAGCTAGTTTGTTCGATTTATGTAAGGTTTCGAATTTTCAATGGGGTATGTTCTCCGTGTGTGTGTGTGTGTGTGTGTGTGTGTGTCTGTGTGGAGGGGATGGGTATGTTGAGTGATCGGCTTTATCAGCTCTGTTGAGTAATCCCCTATAATTGAGACAATTCGCTCATAAGTGCCTATATTTATTTTTATATTTATTGGTGTTTAAGATCACATACAATGGCGAATCGTGACCGTGACAGTTTTACGGGTGGAGGAAGCCGGAGTACCCGGAGAGAATCTTCGAGCATCGACAAGCAACTGCCAGCTCCTCAACTTTCTAACTCTGTTCAAGCTCCGCTCAAGCAGGGTTACAGCGGTTGAAGACATGTGCACTATCGACGTGCAGTACGCCTTAGTACACGGCGTCATCGTGTCTCCATGTAGGCAATCGTGATAAAGTCCCTTGCCCAAGGACACAACGCGGGTCGTCCCCGATGGTGATCGAACTCGGGACCTCTATCATAGAAGTCCAACAGTCTACCACTGAGCCACCGCACTCCCAGTAAGTGCCTATACGATTGCTTCGTAAGTAAACTCTAGAAACAATATGTGATTATCTTGCCATTCAGTGTTTATCTAAACAGTGACTCGGCATTAATTGTGGGACGGATACAAGTAAATTTAACTCTCGTCCATTCTCCATGACACAAAACTGAGAAAGGGCGTTTGTTAGGAATTAAAATCAAGGCTGGTATCACGCTTTTAAAACAAAGGAGTTGCTTCCGCCCCATCTCTCACATACATTTCTCTTTGATACAGTTATTTGGACAAAAGTTATTATAATTGCATCAAAAAGAGTAAATGATATTGAATTATCGTTTTGTTACAAAACAGTTCCACATCACTTGTAAAAATTTAAAAACAAAAAATCAAAACAAAATAAATTAAATCTGCATTCCAGTAACGATGGTTTTTGAGAGTTGCCATTTAACAATATAAATGCCCAGACACAACAGAATTGTAAGAAAATGACCAAAACGAAAAGTCGGACACATAGATATGGGCTAGGTACGAGCTTAGTACGAGGTAACAATTATTACGGTAGAAAAATATGTAAACGATTTCCTGGAAGTGTTAACTATATAAATAATTTTATAGATTAAAAATAATTCTTAGATAAAATTTTTAAAAAATGTTAAATCGGCATATTGTAAAAAAATACACGAGCTAATCAGGAATTATTGCAATAGACCTCTGGTAAACACAAGTTCATTCAAGATTCAAATGACTTGTTTCTGGTTGATAATTTTAAGAAATGTTAAAATGATGGCCCATATACATAGTTGAAGGGTCAGTGAAACTTGTCATGGACCCAAGTAACACGTTTAGGCAATATTAATCATGAGAACCGACAGTTGAGCTGAGGTAGATAGAATTTCTTACAACTTGACTGACCGTTTTCAGAAAAATTAAAAAATATACATTGAAGAAGTGTTCATGAAAGTTGTCATGGTACAAAACGACGCATGTGAATAAAATAAATCACTATCATGTTGAATAACACTAATCTAAACATATTTCTAATAAATAGAATTTGATTGATTGGTTGGTTGAAAAAACAATTTCAGCCAATATCCAGTTGAGAGACTAATACAAGTTGTCATTGTGGAACGCAACATATTTAATATGAACACCCTTTCTCAACAAGGCCCCTGCGGAAAAACCGAAACACTCATTCTGACACACAGAACTTGACAAAACCAGCGGTAAACTTAATTATAATAGATAACAAAATAGAAACAAATAGATGAGTTCCTATAATAGTGTTAATATTCGGAGAAATGAATAGAAATGAAAAAAAAACCCTGGGAAATATCCCAGGTAAATGTCCAATACATATGAGCTGAACGGAAATTCTTACCACGGAGCTCAGTTCAACATGAATTCTTGCAACTGCACAATGACTGCTTTTGCTTACATCCCACTCCCACTCCCCCTCCCCACCCCCCCACCCCCAAAAAAAATCGAACAAAGACAACAAGTCTGCGCCGTAGAAGTGTTAATATAGGCTGACATGATCCTGAAAACGCGTTTAAATCATCATATTGCGGCACATAACTGATTTCAATAAAACATCGTACAATAAATTTTTGGTAGAAACTGTCAAGATTATGTCAATAAAATGCAATAATTTGGCCAAATGACTAGAAAATTTAGGCAATTGTCCAAATGACAGAGGGTCACGGTCATTCGGCAAAATAACTGACACTTTTAATCATTTGGCCAAATGCCTGATTTGACAAATTGACTGTAACGTATATACAGCAGAACGGTTAACCCTTTACCTAACATGAAAAGCAGACGACACTTGCAAACAAAATTCTTGAATAACTAATTTTTTTCATTTTTTGTCTCAAAAACATAGGTTATGACCCCTCGTTGGAACGAGCTCGACGAGCTCGTTCCAACGAGGGGTCATAACCTATGTTTTTGAGACAAAAAATGAAAAGATTTTGAAAATTAATTGGCGATTTTTGAGAATAGCGCTGGCCGGTTTTGGCCGTTACGTTGGGTAAAGGGTTAAGTAAAGTTTCAACACAACAGCAATGCTCAGAATGATTGTCCTGGTGCAGCGTCCCACAAACAAATTTCCAAAACACACATTTTGACAGAGAAATTGATTTCTTTCGAAAATGGCTTCTGGTGCTCAAGGAGCTAAGCATTTACCAAGTGAAACTGTAAAATCAGTCCAATGCTGGCAATACACAAAAATCCACATTTCAAGTTCTGGTATTTTTCCATTTTTGGGGGCTATTATAATATAGCTAATGAGGCCTCATTGGAATGTTCTCGTCCACTCAAGCTTGCTCCAAATCATAAGCTATGTTTTGGAAGCAAAACCTAACATATGTCGAACTGAAAGACAATTATTATGTAGAGAGGTGGATTTTATTGTTCTATGGTTGGAGTATTTGTATTCCTAAAGTCAGGAGATGGAGGTGAATGGAATACAAAATTATTGTCCTGGTAAACATTGTGGAACACAAACGTCCATTGGCCAGTGAGAGTGAGTCGGTATTGTCACTCACTACCTCCTCACCCAAAAGGCAAGCAGTCCGTTGTGGTTTCATTCATTTATCCCCGGATATTATTCAGTGTTTTGTTGGTTTTTTGGGGGTGGGATTTTTGGGGGAAGAGGGGGTTGTTTGGTTTTTTTACGATGCCGTTTTCTTGTCTGATACACTTACGTGGTGTGCCGAAAATTTAACGTGAAGTAGTGACGGTACAATGCTGAGTGGCGGGTTAGAAGAGGGGAAACAAACGATATTTAGTTTCTTTTAGTGGTGTTCCATAAGTTAATTTGTT
The DNA here is from genome assembly GCA_031216915.1 of Pictodentalium vernedei. NCBI lineage: Eukaryota > Metazoa > Mollusca > Scaphopoda > Dentaliida > Dentaliidae > Pictodentalium > Pictodentalium vernedei. Next base: position 186,105,157 of record CM062293.1, read on the forward strand.
AGGTTGAGAATCATGACACGGAATCACACTATCGAATATGAGAAGCTCATAACAGCTATGCCCACATATTGTATTGGTGAAGGTAGCATGGAGCATGCGCTATTGTTTTAAATTTTATGTAGAGTAGACAGTAGCTTTTTATCCACATATTTTGTTTCTACTATTAATATATAGGATTTGAAATTTACTGGCACGATTCAAAAGAGAGGACGTGATGATTTAAGTATTATGTCATACTGAACTCCAGCCGATCATTTTGGAAAAAGTAAAGACTCCTCAAACAAAACTCAGTTAGACAGCTCGTTATTGTAAAAAGAGACCGTTTCTCTTCCAGCCTTTCACCAACGAGAGACATGCCTGCTTTACAGGTAACACAAGATCTGGTAGTGGCACCTGGGAGGCGAGACATCTAATAGCGAAACACATATACACACAATTGTCTTAATGTCCTTATATTCCCACGATACTGCCAGAATATGTCGGGAGAATATTGTACTCAAGTAAATAAATAAAATAAGGAAAATACTTAGGGAATAATTCAATACTTCGTGGAAACTTGCGTTCCAATGACTATTGCACTTGGGCAAACGTTCAACTTTAGGCAAGTTTAAAATATTCATCATTACTGTATCACATATTTTATCACCTTTAAGTGATATTTCAAACCCGGGATAAGGATACGAGGGGCATGGAGCGAGGTCTATTTGGGATAGGTTTGTACTGTGCCCTCCTCGGTCTTACTTGGAGAACTGGAGCTTATTCAAGGACACGACTTGTCTGGTAGTGTACCGGTAACTGCGGTAGAAACAGTCATTATAGATATGGTTGTCGTAGTAGCTAATATTGAGGGTAGCACAAGTAGTAGGGGTGGTGATGACACATGGCCGTAGCAGTAGCAAGTCCTCTTCAACACGTCGAGGAGACGAAGGACTTGGGATGCATCCCCATTCGGGTATTTCTGCATGGACGATCCACTTCTAAACCGACAATGATGGACTCCCATTCTCCCTTTGAAATGTGATATGTTCACACCAGAGGGTTTTAAGCGTGTTGAGCCAAAAAGGTTCTCATATTTTTTCTAAATTCGTCGGTTTCTTCTTATGTATCTTTACTTGTTGGTATTCAGTTGGATGGATTTCAAAATCGTCGAAAGAATGGTCAGGAATGTTAAAAGGTTGTGCTATTGGTACGTTCGCATTATTTTTTTCTATCCTGCTTGTGTCGAGTACCACGCATTCGGAATAGATTTTGAGTTTGAATCACATACTGTTTACTACAGCGATTACAAGTGATATAAGGTAAATGACATTAGAAGAGTCACAATGGCGGGAGTTTCGGATCTGAAAATGAGTTTTCGTTTGTTGAGAAGAAACTTCCTCTTTCTGATCAGGCATAAAATTATGCGATCATCTACCAGGCTTTTCGAGTTTTTCCACAACAGTATGAGATTAATTTAGCACTGGTTAAATTGAATTCATCTTTTAACATTTTTGCTATTTCGATATTCATTCTGTTGTACGTTAAAGTGAAAGGAATGATGGACCTCCTTTCGCATTCTCCTTCTAAGATGTTCATACCAAATGGTCAGAGGGTTTAAGCGTATTGATCCAAAAAGCTTCACGTTTTTTCTAAATTCATCCGTTTCTTCTAATGTGTCTTTAATTGATGGTTGTTCAATAGGATGGATTTCGAAATCGTCCAAAGAATGGCCAGGAAGGTTAAAATGTTGTGCTACTGGAGCATCAGCATTATGTTTTATATCCTGTTTGTGTCTAGTAGCACGTTCTAGGAAAGGATTTTGACTTTGACCAACATACTGCTTCCGACAGCGCTTACACGTGATAAGGTAAATAATGTTTGGTGAATCACAATGGTGGGGTTCCGGATCTGATAATGATTTTTCGTTTGTTCGGAGGAAAATTCCTCTTTCTGGTCAGGCATAAAAGTATGCAATCTACAACGAGGCTTTTTGCAATTAAATACCGTGCCACTACCATTCTGCGACGGTCTGTTGTGTTCAATTTTCAGTGGTTCGAAATCAGTAGTTTCAGCTGGACTTTCGAGCTTTTTCAGAGTTTGAGATTTCAGGCTACGTAAAAAGCGCAGGGAGTACCCTCTCGATCTGAGGGCGCCAAATAGAGTAGAACAAGCCTCATTGAAATTTACCTTAACACTTGAATTGCGGTGGAAACGAATGAGCTGTGATTTGATGATACCTTTAAATGTATGTTGAGGATGAAATGATTTTGTGTGCAACACTTGATGTGAATCAGCTGGTTTAAAATATACTTTATAATCTAAATGACCGGATGTCTGAAATTGCTTGCCTTTATACACGGTCACATCGAGAAAATCAACAGAACTTTCACTGATAGTAGCTTTTAATGTAATGTTTGGATCATGATTGTTCAAAATTTCTAAACATTCATCAAAATCTTCTTTTGAATGTTCCCAAATAATGTCATCTAAATATCTGAGATATACGCGTGTGTGTGTGTGTGGGGGGGGGGGGGGGGGGAGGTTCCTGCGACCGTGCGTGTATTTATTGTGATTTAAAACCCAGGTGTATGTATGCGTGTGCGTGATTTAAAACCCGCTTAGACACAGAATGCAAATCTCCCCATACGCATATCGTCCGGGTCAAAGTCCATTTACAGTTCCAATGATTTTATGTCGAAAAATGTTTATTTGTTCTTGGTTCTTGTCCTCCAATGGTCTCTGATATGCAAACAAGGATCGTCATGTATTTAGATGTTATTACTTAGTTAGTTATATATCTGCCGCGATACCAGCCCGGGGTAATTTCACATCAGCCTAGAATGGTGAAGGCTGATATGAAGTTATCGAGGACTGATATCTCGGCCTATAGGGAACTGACCAGGTAATAACATCTTTATTTATAAAACCAAAACAAACTAGACTTTATGATTCTGGAGAATCATGGCTTTTCCCGATTAGATTCCATGATTTTTCTTGACCCCACAGTGTCTGATGAATTGTTTTTAACTGTCTCACTAAAGTTCCTTCATTGATGTTATGAGAAAGGTGAGTATAGTAGTCTCAAATGACTCGGTTTGGGTTTGATAAAAAAATGTTTAGGTAAAACCCATCATTAATGGTAGAATGGGTTAATATCAATATCAATGTTTCCCTATCAGTTTTGCGTCCGGTAAAAGAAGTTACGTTTCTCTGTGGCATTTCCATTTGATGTTGTTGGTGTCCAAAAACAGACTATTTCCTCAATTTTTTTACATTTAGCAGCCCATGAAGGGTTAACAAATGCCTACCAGAATAATTGATCCATGCAACTGGTCATATGACACCAAGACCTATCAACGGCCATTTTCTCTTGAAAACCCCCAAAATGGTAGTAGAAATCCAGGGGAAACGATTTTTTAAGCTTTTGATGGGTATCCCTGTTAACCTCCCCAACAGGGGTTAACGCTTGGCTTTTTGAATACCTTTATTACTTACAAAAATGGTCCTCTGTGAATTCCATTTCAAACAAAGGAGATTATGTTTATCTCTCATGTATACATTAGGTGCTGTGCGTGTCTGAAAACAGTCCCATGTTAACAACATTACGATGCTTGGCAGCTTGTAGATGGTTAAAAAACGCTCACCGGAGTATTTTGTCCATGCAACTTGTAATGTCACATAAAGACCTACGAATGGTCAATTTGTCTTGAAACCCTACAAGTTACCATTAGGGAAATTCACAGAAAATGGGAATTTAAAGCTTTCAAGGGGTATCTCTCTTTAGCCTGTCCAAAATGGGTTAAGACGTCGACTTTTGAATACTCTTACTATTTACCAAAATGTTTCTGTATAAATTGTACGCGCGATAAAAGAAGGCACTTTTCTTTGTGGTGTACCCTTTGGGTGCTGTTGGTTTGCAAAAACAGCCCATTTTATCGCAATTTTGACCTTCAGCAGCCCGGGGAGGGTTAACTAATGCTGACCGGAATATTTTGTTCATTCAACTTGTAATGTCACACCAAGACCTGCAAATAGCCGAATTTTTTTTGAAAACCTACAAGATGTTGTTAGAGAAATCCACAGAAAACGGGTATTTTAAGATTTTAATGGGTATCTCTCTTTAACCAGCCCAAAATGGGTTAAGACGTCAAATTTTGAATACCCTTACCACTTTCAAAAATATTTTCCGATCAATTTTGCGTCCGATAAATGAAGGCCCCTTTCTCTGTGGTATATCGTTTGGGTGCTGTTGGTGTCTAAAAACACCCCATTTTATCACAATTTTTACGTTTAGCAATTCGGGGAGGGTTAACTAATGCTGACCGGAATATTTTATCCATGCAACTTGTAATGTCACACCAAGACCTGAGAGTGACCAATTTTTCTTGAAAATCTACAAGACTCGTTTAGAGAAATCCACAGAAAACATGAAGTTTTGAGCTTTTTTGGGGTATTGCTATTTAACCAGCCCAAAACGGGTTAACACTTGGTTTTCTGAACACCCTTATTACTTACAAAAATGATTTTCGGTGAATTCCACTTCCAATAAAGGAAGTTATGTTTACCACTCGGGTATCGTTTGGGTGTTGTGGGGGTCTGATACCGGCCGATTTCATCAAAATTTCGATGTTTGGCAGCCTGTGGAGGGTTACCATATGCATCGCCAAATATGTCGTGTGTATCAAAGGTTGTGTCATAGGTAGGTCTAGTAATGATGGATGTTTTAAAAAAATCCTAAAGACGTGTTTCGAGAAAGTGCCGATAAACCCCAATTTTGGCAGTTTTTTGCCAATTCTGGCGAAATAAGGGTTAAATCGAAAATTCCGCTTCGGTACATTTTTAGATTTTTTGCCACTCTATGCGTGTGCTAAATTGTGTGAAAATCGGTTCGAAAATGGCTTCTGAATCGTACGGACAAAAATGTGTGGGAAAAAAAAAAAAAAAAAAAACCCAAAAAAAACCCCCCCAAAAAAAAAAAAAATAATAATCCGTAGAAAAACAATAGTCTTTTCCAGAGGGAAAAGCCTAATAATTACAAACATTCTCAGATCTATCACAGTTTTCTGACGCTGTTGTTTCTCATTCTTTTCACAAAGTCCGGAATTTTCTCTACTCCAACTCCAAGTTCATCTATCCGAACTCTCCGACCAAAACGACCTCTTCTCCTACCTCGACGAATCTCCGCTCACGATTATGGGTGGTGTGTTCTCAAAACGTCGAAAAACTAAAATCCTCACCTCGGTATGTTTGTTTTAATAGTAATTATAGTGTATATCTAATTAGTGCTCACTCGTGAGATGTTTCTGCGTTCAGAGATTAATCCGAGATACAGCCGGTGGGTTTCTGAGTCCAGTGAACAGAGTTTACTGTCTTGTGTGAGATATATACAGTACGTAGAGAGTGGATTGTAACTAAATCACCACTTGTGCAGAGCTATCACTCAAAGTATCACTTTCAAATTCTGTACATGTGGACAAAAAATACAAGCAATGTTTCAGCCAATGGACCTCGGGGTATAACCCGGAGGTCCATTGGCTGGAACTTTGCCTGTGCTTGTTATGCTTTGCAACAAATTTGCAGTTATTGTTTGGTGAAATCGCCACTCTGCAGGTGATTTAGTGATAAAACACTCCCCACGTATTGTATATACATACAAGTCATTGATATCCATATCAATTTTCTGACGATAATCAGAGGTAAAAAATGGGGAGCAAACAAAGACGCGCTTCTCAAGCTTCACAAATCATTCAAACGACATTGAGAATTACACAACAGACACCCATTGTTATTACCCACGGTTATTGACCCTTCCCACAAAATACCCGATCCTAATTAGATACAGCCTATAGCCTTAAGCCTATTGTTCTCTTGTGTAAACACACCACTACAGATTCGAATTTTGGACATTTTGAGATACAGCCCTATGAGTTTTAGTGTGCGTTGAATTTTCTATAAAACTCTCTTTCTTGTCTTCATCCACCTAATCCTTACTTATTGCCAACTCTTGGTTGGTTCATACCGGCCGATATCAGCATCATATCAGGCGAGTTTGAAGGCTTGTCAGCAGAGCTCGATAATGGGCAATTCTGGGAGAGAAAATCATATTTAATAAATAATGACATAGTTCGCGGATATAGAGGTATATTAGGATCATTCCGTTGTTAAGGGGCTAAATTTGCGCTATATTCTGGAAGGTGTGTTATAGCAAATGCAAAGTTTTCTCCAGTTCTTTATCCGTTTCATACATACACACCTGATACTACAACACGTATAATAATAACTCTTTGGCCAGCCGCTGATTTGTCGCGGTCCTCATAAGAGAAGGCCATCATTCCCCCTGCACCCCACCCCCTCTTCCCCTCCTCTCCTCCCAGCATTCAGATATAAACTGCTTAATAGTGTCCCTCACTTCCTCTTTTTCAATTTCTTCAATAAGCATTCCTACCCTCTCCCTCGTGTCCCCCTTCAGCCATCTATCCTTTGTTTCTTCACCCCACTTCTGCATTATTCTTCCAGTAAATTTTATTCTATGAGGTATATACTGTGGGCATTCCAAGAGAAAATGTTCCAGGGTCTCCACTACTCCAGAGTGGCACATTTGGCATCCCTTTTCCCCATCTCTCCCAATTTTTCCCCGAAGCTCCAGTGATCTTGATCTCAGTTTGAACAGCAGTGACCCTCCAAAGGTGCCATCTAGGTACTTCTCAAAAGCTGGCTTTTCTTTATATTGTAACCCCTGCAGTGATCTTTTCACGCTAACCCCTGCTCGCCAGTTTCGATTGCAATCTTCCATGACTCTCTCTTTGACAAACCTTTTGCCTTCTTTCATTCCTACTTCTATGTTTGTGACCTCTATAGAGTAATTGTCCATTAGTTCCCTCACATGTTTTGACCACCCCGTTTCTATATTAGAATTCCAAATGGTATCGAGCATCAATTTGCACCACCGGTTGTCAGGCAGGTTTCTCAAGTAGTTAAAGTAACACAGTTTTCCCAAATCTACCCTGTCCTTGATCGGAAGCCTTCAGTACAGTCTCTTTTTCTCGTGATATAAAACAGAAAGTGTTCTGTTGTCTCAAAATCTGGTACATGGTTACCAGCAAGAGTGGGTGAATCGGTACTCAAGACTGCAGTCTAAATGAAAATTTCCCGAGTGGAAAAATATTGGTGGAGCATGTCACACACCCCTACTCTCCCTCTCCATTATGCCCATTTTGCTAGGCCATACGCCTTCAGCAGTCTGCAATGGCAAAAACAAACAAAATTTATTTCCCAAATTGGTACGATCTAATATGCTTTGGATAGATTTTTGAAGGTACAAAAACAATAATGCGTTCCGTAGCACAAATGCCCAATGAACTATTATGGCGCACAATTTGAATAATATCGCGACATGAGACGTCAGTGTAGTTAGCATCGCACAACTAGGGTGTAATTTTAGTATCATTTTGCCAATGGTTATCTGATTCAATGTACATGCGAAAGAAAGTATCTTTGTGCACTGGTGGTTTGAAAAGATGGCTGTACTAGAATTTAATATGATTATAGAAATGAACATTGACCACTATTTCTTTGACCTGTGTGGAGATGAGGGATACAGGGTGATAGCATTGGTTTCTTGGGGTGGTACTTTTTAAATGATTTTCCACAACAGCTACATTTGTTCTAGAATTTAATATGATTGTAGAAATGAATATTAACCACTACTATTATCACCTGTGTGGAGATAAGGGATGCATGGTGATATCATTGGTTTCTTGGGGTGGTACTTTTCAAATGATTTTCCATAACAGCTAATTTGTTCCACTCCTTACGTGTGTCGCTTATATATCCAGTAATGTTCTAGCTCCAGATGTTTTGTTCTTTAGCTTGCATCAAAGATTGTCATCTCAACATAGTCAATAAATGCCCGAGACATGCCGAGGGCTAATGGCTGTGTAGACTCATCGTTAAATAGAATTACAGTACACGGAAATGTGCCATGCGAGATAATTACGTTATGACAGATGTTTTCAAATTAATATTTCAACTTTTGAATTCTGGCGCTTTTTAGTCGTATAACTGATTTGGGTATATTGAAAAAGAATGAGTGAGGGTGGCTATATTTTAATACATGTGGAAAATTTATTAATATATTCGACCTGTACTCTTTTGACAACAACTTGACAATTTTCAGTTGATTTACCCTGGCATGTCTCTGACTGACTGGAAAATATAACAAATTTATGGTATATCACACAGTCGCTGTTTTTGATTTTAAAATGGTTGAAGCTGATGACATAGATTTTGAAAGAGCAGCGTATCACCCCACTTACATCCACCTGGACATTTTGTAGTAAATTTAGCATTGCATATTTGTTTCAATCCCACGATGATTCATATACGAAGGATTACAGAATTGAGACATAAATCAGTTGTTGAACATTATTATAAGTTGACAGCAGAGGGTCCATAATATACGAGGTGTTTGACCCTGAGAACTTTCCACAGAAATTGGCGTTGTTTTGCATCGTCGCGACCCGTTATTTTGCATCACTGGTATCTGTTCTCTTTTACGCGTGTGGGACATTCCTAAGAATATTTCACCACAGATGGAAATATCGTTTCTTTTAGCTTGTTACTCAAATTCAAGTGTGGTTTTTTTTTGGTGAGTTATATAGAGAGTAATCGTTTAACTGGACTTACGTGAAGTAATTCATGAGAGGTGAGGGACATTGTGCAAACACGAGTGCGCGAATGCGCACGAGTGTTTTACAATATAGTCCCTCGCCTCGAATGGATTATTTCACGTAACCAGTCCAGTCAAGTGATTACTCTGTTTATTACTTTTCATTATTAACGATAATTATATTATTTAACCCTTTACCTAACGTAACTAACGAGCCAGCACTATTCTCAAAAATCGCCAATTAATTTTCATTATTTTTTCATTTTTTGTCTCTAAAACATAGCTTATGACCCCTCAATGGAACGAGCTAGTCGAGCTCGTTCCAATGAGGGGGTCATAACCTATGGTTTTGAAACAAAAATGAAAATAATAGCGATTAACGAATTTTTTTTTTTTTTTTTTTTTTTGCAAGTGTCGTCTGCTTTTCAAATTAGGTAAAGGGTTAAAAAAAACAAAAAAAAACACTGAAGTCCTCATTACATCCACGGCAAAGCGTCTTCGTTTGCGCGCACGGATACATGACACATTTTGTTGATTGCATAATTCACTTGTGAAGTTATCGTTTATAATCAAACCCGGAAATCCCAGTAAATCACACTTTGGAAAGTAATAAATTTTCATCCCATAACTTTTCTAGTTGTTGTGTGAATTCATAGTAGGGTGCCATTCCAATGTTTTCCCTACACTAATTTTCGGTTATGGAGTGTGGCTTTGGTCATTTTAATTGTCTTAGTAATCAGTACAGATATGTAAGTTAATTGTGAGAGATAATTCTGAGCGGGTGGAAGTGTGGGATTGGGTTGTATATTTATATTTAAAAAGTTTAATGTTGCTTCTGCTTTTTATTTTTCATTTTTGTTTTGTCTTTACAGCTTTTTGCAGTAGATAACTGCGTCGAGGACTGGAGGATAGCAATCTCCTGGAGACGCGTATCCCAGCTCGTTATAGAGCTTATTGTGTGTTCCATACACCCCATTCCTGGAAACTTTTCTTTCATGTGGAAGACTACTCACGCAAACGGCATTAAGCGGACTGAAAAGGAAGTTCCGGTGGACACGTTGCTTTCACTTCCGATGTTTTTGCGGTTATATTTGATATGCAGAGTTATGTTATTACACAGTAAACTTTTTACAGACGCCTCCTCAAGAAGTATAGGTGCTCTAAACAGAATAAGTTTTGATACTCGATTTGTATTGAAGACGTTGATGACGATCTGCCCTGGAACTGTTTTACTGGTGTTCATGCTCTCGCTATGGATTATTGCTAGCTGGACTTTAAGAGCGTGTGAAAGGTAATTCATATATATATAATTACATATGAATGCCGCTGTACAGAATACTCGTCAGATTAACCTCGAAGGAGTGATTTCTGTAGAACTGGATTGCTGGAACGTCAGCCAAATTACCCCCCCCCCCCCACCCCACCCCCTCCGCCAGATGGTCTCGCGTCAATCAATGCAGTACCTCTTCCTGTCCATAACGATTGATGGTGTGACAGTTGTTACGATCTGACTGTAGTCGCAGAGTAACATCTTTCACATCACCAAACGGAAGTCTAGCACGAAAACTTGTAACACGGCATCAACATTTCAATTTCGACACTTGTTTTTTGTCAATAATAACTAAAATATGTTGTAAATGTTCGATTTGTGTGGCTGCAAAACACATGCACATCATCAACATATTCATTTTTCACTGTCATCAAAGTATATTCTTTTTAAAGAGATCGGCTATTGCAATGAATGGGAAAATTGAAAACCTGGGAGACATTGTTTGTTGTTGAGCATTGTACTCTTCTATATTTGAGCAATGAGCGATTCAGCAATCCGGTAATACACAGATCAGTTTTTCGAATTCAGGCGTGAATATTATTTCGTTGACTTTTTCCCTCTGATATTTTTTATTGAGAGTGAAGGTCAACTTCGTGTTTGATTTTCTGCTGATCTTAAATATCAAGAGTATAGCATGTACCCGAACGAACTTTATTACAGGGATTTAGCCGGTGCAGTCAGTGTTAAATTCCTACAGGAACCGGATTTTGCCAGCGTAAGTTTTTCCGGTTTATGTTTCTTCAGGCTAGATCCGGCAGGTGGTATACGTACTGTATATATACAATGGTATAGTAAGGTATACATGTATGTATATGGCTTGGGTATATAGTGATTGACGAAGAAGGTGGGTTTCTTGAACGTTTTTCCCGCGAAAGAGTTGTCGTTGCCAATGACGTCGTGACATCATGATCCGCTCTCGTCTCCATGGAAACACTGACCGCTTTTGTTGTCCATAGTACAATCTTTCGTTTCCTACAATTTCCTACAATTTCATTTCAATCTGACATTACGTTGTTTCTCAGTGTTTGTCGGGTTTCTCGTACTGGACTGTTATGGTAGTATAGTATGGGCAGTATATACCCTTGTTCGTCAACCGTTAGTCCTTGGTACTATTAATCCACTCAATGCTTATATTATCCTATGACCTTATCCTATGACCGGCATAGGTACTACGTAATGCTAGGCCAGGCGGTATTGTGGCGTGGGTGTGGGCAATGCATGGTTGTCCAGTGCGGTAGAATAGTATGTGCGGTCTGAACGCCTGATGTTTTAATGTTATCCCTTAGCACAATTGATCCACCCAAGTTATACTTTCCTACATTTGGTATAGGTAGAACTTAATGCTAGACCAAGCGGTATTGCGCGATGATGTGGCGTTGACTGTTGGGAATTTTGTACACGTCGATGTAATGCAGGGTCAGGCTTAAAGGGGGCACGTAATGTGTACGTGCTGACTTTGCCAGATGGGGAAGGAATGCCTCACCCCGAAAGCAGTCAAATTTTGTTTGGCGTGGAATTGATTAAGAATTATAAGTTTCGTTGAAACACTTGACTATATTTAGGAGTTGTTGGTAAAATTAGCTTTGTTAACTGCAAAATTAAAAGCTGAATATGTCCCTAAACCTACCAGAGAACTCTATGTGACATCACTTTTCAAATGTTCTTTCAAGGTGAGCATACATTCAGATCCCCAGCAGATTTATATATTCCACATGAGTTGGCCCTAAAAACACATTATGGCTGCGCCCATTCCTCTATGCTGCTGTACTCCTAACACTTTTTCCTGCTGACAATAACAGGTTTACATTGAATATATTGTTTCGCGTTTTTGTTGGAATCATCTGAATTTCAGTCCGAGGTCAGTTTATAGCTTGTAACTGTGAAGTTTTATAGTGTGGGGTATTTTGGAGGCTTGAGAGCATGGCAAGTTCCGTTCCTTCAAACAATAACTAATTTGAATACCACAAATAAAGGCGATTAGACACAAAATGCGATGCGCGACTTCTGTGCGACGTTATAAGTTACCCATTTTTCTTCTCAGTTTGGATGTTCGATACAGTACGGTACCTCAAATTTGAGCCTTGTTGTCAAACCGATACAGATATTGTTTTTTAAGCTTATTTGTTTTACAAGTATTGGCAAGCAAGTTATGTAACTTATATTAACGCCTGCCCTGGTCCAATGGCGCGGGTGTGTGTGGGATGATCTTCGTAGAGGCAACTTTGTGGCCTTGCTCTTCTCGAATACTACAAAGGGGCCATTTAACCTGCACGGTGTGTGTCTCTTTCCGCACGGGGGACAGCCATTTTTACGCCCGATACGACGATAGGCTGTTACATCATCAACCCCACAACTGATACTGACAGAGAGTTTTCGGACACCTCGAGAACTTTCGTCGACGTATGACAGAAGGTCCTGGGATCTTTGGCATGAGAGACCAGCGCACTAATCCACTCGGCCACCACTCCTTAATATTACTTTACCATGTAGGATGCATTTCTCGCAGGCCGTCTATCCTGAATTTTTTTTATCCGCCTCTTTTTGAAGTTCAAAAAACATGAAAACGTAATTAGAACGCCCATAAAGGTCACATGTTTGGAGTATGAAAGCCGACCTGACTGAACCTTTTGTTGGTTGACAACCTTCTGACATTTTCGAGCCAGTTATGAGAGTCAAAACTAATTTACAACCAAACAGCCTCTTCATTCGAAATGTTATGTACCGATTGTGACATACTGATATTGTTGACTAAATCTCACTAAAATATAAATCAATGGACGTAATTTCCATAACAACCAGACATTCCAATTGTTGAATGAGACTAATCAGCTTATTAAAAAGCCCCAGTGTTAACATGGAGAGGACGACACGCCATTCAGAAATGAAGTCATGGCAGAAGACAATCAAGAAACAGAGAGTACCATTTCTTCAACTCAATGTATAAAGAACCATCTATTGGAGGTTATACAACTGTCAATCGTTTTGCGTTCTGCACTTAGCCCAAATTGATTTCTGAAGCAACTCCATAAACTAAAATTAAAATTATAACTCTTTACGTTTTTGACACATGATGGTATGTTGTCGTATATAATACTGGAAGGAGACATTTCTCAGGGAAAAGGTACAATTGCAAAGATTTCAGCTAATCTACCCTGTAAAGATATGGTACAAATACAGTAAATGACAGGCAAAGAGCTGCCGATCCTGTCACCATAAATGTTTTCAGTAACAACAGTTACTGCTAAAGGCGCGATCATATGATATCTGGAATAAACGATTTGTTCAAAACGAGCACATTTAACTCTTCAATTTCTGCTTTTTGAAAACGGCATCCTCCATATCGAGAGATCCGGACTTTTCTTGGACAGGTCCATTCTTAAAGTAGACTGATATCTTCGACTGCAGGTTAAAATATTAATTGGTCTACTCTTCAGGTCGAATGAACAGCCTTCAACAGAAATGAAGCAAAACCACATACCAGGTCCAAGGTCCGGGAACCCCGCTTCCATTTTAGCCCCTACCCACCTCATCCCTCTCCTGATTCAAACTTGCTTCACTGCCCTTGATGCGGTTGTTTATTTTATATCACAACGTATGGCCACCGAGAGTCATTAAAAAAACATCAAATCATGCTTTTGACTCTTGATGAAGACAGTTATCAATTGACTTTACATCCACTACATGAGAGGGCGTTATGACAGCCGCTTTCCAACCAAAAAGTCGAGACTTCTTTGTAATTGTTTCGTTAACACGGTGGTTGCTTCTCGTGAACATGCCAACGAATGTCGACGACAACACGTTTTAACCCTTTACCCAACTTCCCCATCATATTCGGCCAGCACTGTACACAAAAATCGACATTCACATTTTATGGGCTTTTTTCAATTTTCGCCTCTAGAACATAATAACTTATAGACAGAACAGCATTCGTGTTCGAACTGTCATTTTTTGTCACAAAATCGATTTGGGCGGAGGGATAATATTGAACGAGAAGCCGAAGGCTTTCAGTTCAATATTATCCCTTCGCCAAAATCGATCAACTGTGGTAAAAAATGACAGTTTGAACGGGTATGCTGTTCTGTATTTATGACACGCCTACAGTTTACTAAAATAAACGTAAACTCACACTCCAAATGAGATACATCACTGTCACTCTTCGAATTGCACAGATTAAAACTTGTTACATAAACAGCAAGAACTGATCTCAAAAATGAAACCATCAACATGAATATCGATAATAAAACATGCTGACAAAATATTATTATGCTTTAGGCACAATGTTTAGGTCGACTGTTGAGGCAATACGTCCACTGGTGTTGAACAGTTTCACTAAATCTTTCACAGAGACGGCAAATGTTGATTTACACTGGGAAGGGGTGGCAGGAAAAAATTTGCATGACATCAGATTGAATTTCTTTATATCGCCATTTATGGTACCTATCCACCCTAATTTGTGATATTTCCATGCAGTTTCGGACACCCACTCCTTCAAACATCTCATTTCAAGAGTTTGGTGCTTTGTTGATAGAAAAGCTATGTAGCACTCTCTCGGATTAGAAATACTGTCACCATTTTTTTTGATGTTCCTTTCTCTTGAAGACCAAATTTATTTTGTTTTGCTAAATCAAAAGTTCCATTTGGAAATGTAGCTGGTGCATTCCTTTAAATTTTGAATATTATAATCAATGTAAGATTAGAAGGGCGTATGACTGCTTCGTATATAAATATCTAACCAGTGTGTAAAACTGGATGAGTAACTGGATACCTGAAATTTAATCTCTCTTCCTATTGGTGGTAAGCAGGTAAACTCGAGTACTTATCTGTGGTCATGAGGAAATTATCTATAAATATTGAAATGGTGAAACAAGACAAGTACTGAAAAGTTAGAACCAGTATACCTGAGAGCAGTGTGTTTGAAGTGTTCCAACCTGCTCTTGCACTGTATTGTTGATATTGTGTTGTTGATATCTTTTGTTACTCCCTTGTTGACCAGTCTCAAGTCTCCAGTTTAGTGATAATTTGAATACCTCTGCATCTAAACCATTCCTCATTCCTTTGAGATCCCCCCATGAATCTCACCCAAGTTTCTCCCTCAGAGTAGAAGAACCACTGATGTCAGACCCATTTCAGAGAACGAGAGACACATACATTTTGTCTCTCTTTTTCATCGTACCAAAACACCTGAACTCAATATATATATGTACTACTGAAAGTTTGCTAAGTACCACATATTTGACACGTCATTGTGAAATTTGCTTGTGACACATTTGCGATATATTTGGTGGATGTGATTGAGGAATGTATTCAGATGGTCCCCAGTGTTTACATTAGCTCTCTTGACATGCAGACTTTTCGTGACAGTCATGGAAAGCATGTACCCCTTGATTTTCATGATGTCTTCGTGTACTGTCTACATGTACATGACACGTGTAGGTTTTTTCTGAAATGAGGCTAAGAGTCGTATGTGCGAGTCACTCGAACGAGCATTTGCTCGATAGCACATTTGCTCGATGGGCTTCGAGTCGTTCGAGCAATGGTTTATCAGTAACTGCTCGATAGCTTATTGGCTTTGGGAATGATGTATGCTTTTGTTATACAGAAGGGAGATAACTCTGCATACAGATTAAGGAAAATCAAGCAATCTGATTGGATAGTTAGCGCCAGGAAAGTGAACTGATTGGGTGATCTAGGTAAATGAAACAACAAGAGTACTTGGCATAGGGTCAGAACTAACAAGAACAGGCCAGAACAGCTAAATATAGTAATAATAAGCAAAGTCATTCCAGCTGATAGGCTCTTCTACTCTACTGGAGTATACTCCAGGACAAAGGAACATGGTCAGATAGACGAAAACTATTGCATAGATAGATAGAAGCAGAGAATTCTGAAAGATTTCGAAATAGTACAACTTGTCGGGTTGTTTGTGGTAATTCTACGAATCAGGAAATTACTCCTATTCAATCGAACGCACCCTTCGAACATACCCCTGTCTTATTAGAAGGTCTTAGGTCACATAGCAATCAGGTGCTACCATAGAAACCAAGATGGCGGCCCCAGTATACAAAATGGACGACGGAAACACGCATAACCCTAACAACACGCGCTGCGCATGCGCACTAACACCACGTATCACTATGAGATGATGTCACAAGATGGCCGCTCAAGCGGGTTACCATGACAACACAACATGGCGCCACTGGATCACGTGACTATGACGTCACATGAGATCCGGCTTGAGATCCTGCCAGTAAGGAGTGAAAAGCCCGAGACACTACTTATGCAGGTGCAGTGGGTGATAGAGACATTCTAATGAACGATAACGCCCGTCCACATATTGCCTATGCTGTCCGAGAGTATCGACAGGGCGAGGGGAATGAGCGTATGGACTAGCCAGCAAGATCCCCTGACCTCAGTCCAATCGAACTTGTCTGGAATGAGTTGCAGCTTGCAATTTCAGCCCGTCCAGTCAAGCCAAGAAGTGTCCAGGGGGTTGGTGCCATGATGGTCCAAGAATGGAACAACATCCCACAAAGGACCATCAGGAACCTGATTGAGAGCATGAGAAGGCGTTGTCAAGCTGAAGCTGTAATTAACAGTAATGGGTCTCATACTCGATATTGAACCCATACCAGTTCGCTCCGTCAACTTTTTGACAAATTTGAAAAATTTCCTCTTTTAACAATAATATCTATTTTCTATGGTTAGTGTATTCAAAAGCTAAAAAATAATGTCAAACACAAACAAAATCTTAATTTCTGTACTTAAATCATTAAAGATATAATTAAATAAAAATATATACACTTTTCATAAGAATATTTCAACTAAAACGTAAAACAGGAATTTGGATATACTTGGTGCTTAGCAAACGGACGCTTATTTACTTCATCCATTCAGAAATACGGTTAAAACACGGTTAAAACACGGTTAATCCACAATCCACAGATCTCAATAACCAGAGCCAGAACATCTGGAAGTTTGATCCACAACGAACTAATAATCAATCCATATCAATACAATATTAACAAAAAAACAATGCACTACCTGTTGTCAAGATTTACCTTACTTGAGTCCATCATTTGCCATTTGCCATTTTGCTGTTTAGTCTGTATTTTTATTGTCTAGGGGATGACAGGAAGACAGTCACAAGGCTATGTCATTCCCCCACAGTATACATGTGTACATCTACATTTGTTTTTTGTAACCTTGTTTCTTCTCTTTGTATATGTATGCTGTGAAAAAAAATTGAATTGAAAACTTTGAGTAGTATATATAGAGGATATTCACGAAAATTTGATGAATACCGAAAATATCTCGTGAGTGGCTACAAAGAAATATGAGGATCTTCACGAGCGACGCAGTCGCGAGTGAAGATCCTCATATTTCTTGTAGCCACGAACGAGATATTTTCGGTATTCATCAAATTTTCGTGAATTTTCTTTTTATTTAATGCTCTACGACTACAAACTCTCCAATTTGTGGCCTTTATTTGCCATTAAGGCGCAAAATTTATGTGCCGAACCGGCGTCCATACAAAAATTACAACAACCAAACTCCAACCATTGGAATGTGTGAATATCCGCACAAAAAGTAGTCCCGTCTTATTTCTCCCCTAACTTTACGATTTACCAAGGCTGGCGAATTGAAATAATCGCAATGTGTTTCGAAGAAATAGAACAATAACAAAAAACACCACTTTCTTATTTTCAATAACAAGACACGTCATTTTATTTTTTTTGAACTCAATGCACTGAAGACGTGTGAAGTTGAACTGAAGAAATTTGAAAGTGATTTCGGCTTTTCGCTGGAAGGTGAATGAGAAAGTCAAACTTTGAAACCGCTGATTTAATGAATTGATTTAGTCACTGTCACTATCAATTATTCGAATTCGTTTGTATTTGGGACTCTGGAATTCATTACTGATGTGCTGACTCGTTTAAAGTACATGTGATTCGTCATCCGAACCTACGATGAAATATCGATTTCTAAATATCATTTTGATATTTCGTTTTGCCGACCGACAGGGGAATATGACTTAATTTTTCAGCGTGAATTGATGCCTGAGCATTAAATAAATATATATATATGCTGGATCTGAGAGATGCAAGAACCTAAAGCGAAAGAAATTCGTCCAAATAAAGCTCAAACAGCACAGGAAAAAAATTCACCTAGCTTTCGGACTGATGAAGGGTACAGACACAACAACAAAAAATACACACAGACGACGAAAGAAATGAAATGTGGCGATAAAAGTTCTCGTAAGCCAAGTTCTGACTGAATTGGTGTGTAATACAACCATATATATTTATTGGAATAGATACCGAAGTTATTACCCTCCCCTTAATTGAACAACTCAGGTTGAGTCGACCAGTAACGCATTAACCCTTTACCCAACGCAGACGATATCAAAAATTATTATTTTAAATATCATTTTTTCAAATTTTTTAAAATATTTAAACAAAACCATATCATGTGACCCCTCGTTGGACGAGCTCGACAAGCTCGTTCCAACGAGGGGTCACATGATATGGTTTTGTTTAAATGTTTTGAAAAATAATATTTTTTCAACTGCTGAATTTGCATATTATGCGGGCGGATGCGGCCGATTCGATGGGCAAAGGGTTAAATATGTGTGTGCATAAGCAGGTAATTGCAATATATGGTAATGACTCAGATGTGTATCCGTATTGAGGAGACTCATAAGTTTTTATAATCAATAAAACACAAAGAAAGGTGATAAGTTTATTTTAAGATTAGTTTATGGACCGCAAGACACTTCACACCCCCCCCCCCCCCCCCCCCCCCCCCCATTGCGCACGAGGTGAAGGCTGCAAGCCAAGTGGTACTCGCTTCGAATCCCACCTATGGCAACCGCGTTGTGTCCTTGGGCAAGACACTTCACCCCATTGCCCACATGCGGGCATCTGACGATATGTACTAAGGCGTACTGCACGTCGATGGTGCACCTGTCTTCAACCAATGCTAACCCTGCTTGTGTGGAGTTAGTATGTTCGGGAGCTGACAGTTGCTCGCCGTTGCTCGGTGGTTCTCTCCGGGTACTCCGGCTTTCTCCACCCGTGAAACTGTCGTGATCATGATTAGCCATTGTGCAGAAATATGTGACCTTAAACACCAATAAATAAATAATAAATAAATAAATAAATAGTTTATGGACCAAAATGCGGTTTTCACAGCCCACTAACTCCTCCTTACGCTATTTTGTTGTCATGTATGTCGTTATTAGAAAATAGAGAGGATGGAACTAGGTATCTCAAATTTGCTGTGAACATTATTTACCGTGTGTTCAAATAAGAAATGGGCGTACATTTTTAGGATCTGTCACATCTCTTGTCTCTGGGAGGGGTATTGTTCGACCTTGGCAGTCATCTAGGCACACAGCCAATCATTACAGAACACAAACAAGTAAGATGACACGGTATCAAGCAGGGATGGACACAGTAAAAGGGGTTCCAGTACAGGCTTCGCATATCATTAGAACCTGGAGGCGTACCATATGTGGATGTTTTGATATTTTTAACTAAATACCGCGGTGTTAAAAGTAACATCCCAAAGGTAGTTTTCACAGACATGGGAGCGTAGTATTCATCAGCCCGTGGTTCCCTTAAATTACAACTGCTATATCAGAAGGCATCTAATCTATTAAATTATCAAAACGACAAGAATTCCGACAAACTGATACTAGCGATACAAGTGAGACATTTCGATATCGGTGTTAACGTTTCAGTATTATTAACCCTTTACCCAAAGTAACGGCCAAAACCGGCCAGCGCTATTCTCAAAAATCGCCAATTAATTTCCATTATTTTTTCATTTTTTGTCGCAAAAACATAGGTTATAACCCTTCATTGAAACGAGCTCGTCGAGCTTGTTCCAAATGAAAAAAAATTGGTTATTCAAGAATTTTTTTTGCAAGTGTCGTCTGCTTTTTATGTTGTTTGAATTCTTTCAAAACAAGATTTGTCTGATGCTGATGTTTTTGTAAACTGTGACTCCGAGTCAATATGCTTTTCAGACACCTGTTTTCAGATTTTTTAAAGTTTGGTAGGTGGGAGGGAGGTAGCTTGAGGAAGTAAATCTTTGACAAAAAATGACCATAAGTTGGATCCCAGCATATAACCTTCAGCTCTCGTCAATACATAAACCTTTGTAGATTAAAACACTGCTTAAAATATGTTTCTTTATTTCTTTGCAGTCACCATGATGACAGACAGCATGACAACCTATTGAATTCCATGTGGCTGATAGCCATTACCTTCCTATCCATTGGGTACGGCGATATTGTTCCCAACACGTACTGTGGAAGGGGTATAGCTATAGCAACCGGTGTGATGGTAAGCTTGGGTTTAATATATACACATAAAGTGCCAACTGAATTGTGTCGTTGGCCTACCATTTCAGGTTTATGAAGATGGTCCATCCAACCATTTTTCCAGGCAACTTTTTGAGACCAATCCGCCCATGAAATAGATAGATCAAACATCGCTATTGGAAAATGCCACCTGTTACAAATACCTCTTCAAACGCGAAAAAAAATTACTCTTCTAGTTCACTTTGTGTCAGCTGGCATTTCATCGACGAGTTATTGAGGAAATCAGAATTAGTTTTGTAACCTGTCCTTTTTGTGAGCTATCGTAAAATCTCATTCATGTTCACATTTGGGAAGTGAGCGCAGGTACCGATGCGATTTCTGCTGATACTTTCCTAAAGAGTTAAATGCATTTATCGACAATGAGGAGGGTGGGGGCGCATTAAAGCGGCATTACGTTTTCTGTAGAAACTCGTATTTTTTGCGTTTTACTTCGTCCTGATAAACATTACAGCCGTGCACTTGCATGACTATTCCGTTCTTTCCCCTCGTTTGTTATGTTTATTTGCGCTATTCTTATTCCGTTCGTCTGTTGCACTACTGTTATGTTCGCTGTTTTTGTTTTTATTTTTACAAAACCTCAGTCTCATCGAAAGTGTAAATATCTCTCCCAACGTTTTCTCCCTATGCAATCGAAACGTTTGATAATCATTCCTTAACCTTTTCAGTTTAATAACCTGCTTCAACGCTAAACATTGATGCGACTCTGGACTTTTATTCAGCTTTTCCTAGGTTTTAGCACCCTTAGTGATGCAGATCTGTTGTAGACTTAGTTTTCACCTTAGCGTTGTGAAATTCCTAACAGAATACGTTGAGAAGAAAGAGAATAACCTACATTGATAACACATTTATCTTTAACACTTTACCCAACGAATCGCCCGCATCCGCCCGCGTAATAGGCAAATTCAGCAGGTGAAAAAATATTATTTTTCGAAAAATTTCAACAAAACTATAGCATGTGGCCCCTCCTTGGAACGAGCTCGTCGGGCTCGTTCCAAAGAGGGGTCACATGATATGGTTTTGTTGAAATTTTTTGGAAAACTTTGAAAAAAGATATTTAAAATAATAAATTTGGATATCGTCTGCGTTGGGTAAAGGTTTTATGGTCAATCACAATTCGGCTCGATAAAGTAAAACAGATTTGAAGGTGAACCAGACTATTGTGCACCGTTTTGTTAGTCAGTGTTTATTAATGAAATCCCACAAATCAGGATTGTTTGGGCATTATTCAACCTCACGCCTCAATTAATATTACGCTGTTAGTTGGTTGTGTTCGCATGTGAGTGCTGTATGGGACATTTCACTTCAAGGTTACGTCTTTTCTGAACCGTGAGTGGCTTCTGTGAGTTTGGAGTGTCTGGTCCATTCCTAGCACGTTTCTACTTAGGTACTGTTTTCTCCATAGCCTACATTACGGGAGATATCAGCAGTGTAGTTATACTTCTGAATGGAAGGGGTATTACCGAGTCATAAATACTTGAACCCCAGAAGCCTAAAAATGGAAATATTTTCAAACGCCCATATTTCTCAAACCACACGGAACAGAGAACTGTTATTTGGTATGAAGCATCCTTGGGACTAGTAGAGCGGACTGGTAAAAAATGACATCGGTTGTTTAGGGTGCTCTGTGGGAGAGGGTGCATCGAAAAAATGCTAAGTCAGCATATTTGCAAAAAAATTTCTTTTTAAATTATCCAGGGCCACTGTTCAGACTCTTTTGATATTTTTGGTATACAACATCCGGGGGGTGGGGGGTCAGATACAAGTTTGTATAAATTAAGCCCCTTCGTTCATATTTGGACTCAATACTGGAGCCCGAATTTTAACTTAGGGCAATATGGGGAATAATCTTTTAAAATCTTCATCTTCAGAACTACCAGTCAGAATCGTGTAATGTTTAGAGTACATCATTGTTATGGGGGTCAGATTCAAGATTGTTTAAATCAAGTCCCTCAGATAATATTTAGGCTTCCTATGGGGGCCGAATTTTAACTTAGTGTAATATGGGGGATAATCTTTAAAAGTCTTCTTCTTCAGATCCACCATTCAGAATCTTTTAATATTTGGTGTATAACGTCCTCAGGGAGGTTAATATTTGGACTCCCTATAGGAGAATTAATTTTAACTTAGTCCAATATGAGGAATAATCTTTAAAACTCTTTTCCTCCAGAAATACCGGGTAGAATCATTTAATATATGGCATACAGTATTATTACAGGGGTTGGATTCAATTTGTTCAACTCAAGTCGATCGGTTAATAATTGGGCTCTCTGAGGGAACCTGAATTTTAACTTAGTCCAATATGGGGAATGATCTTTAAAAATCTGCTTCTTGAGATACAATCAGAATCTTTTGATATTTGATATACAGCATCCTAAGAGGGTTCAGATTCCATTTGTTCAAATAAAGTCTTTGGGTTGTTATTTGTATTCCCTGTGTGGGAGGGGGATTTTAACATAGTGCAAAATTGGTAATCTTCTCAAAATCTTCTGCAGAACCAACAGTCAAAATATTTTGATATTTGGTATACAACATCCTTCAAGTTTGTTCAAGTGAAGTCCCTAGGTTGATATCTGGACTCCCTAGTTTTGCATTACTGAAAATCTTGGCATTATTTCTATGGTAGCATCCCAAAACTAGAAAAATATCATCTTGCATGGACAACAGAGTTATAAATAATTAAATAATTTCATTCCTCTGTAGTGTTAACTAGCCATAAATGCTAATGTTAACTAGCCATAGGTGCTAATTAAATCCTTCTTTAAACAACTATGGTCAGATGAGCGCTTCGGGCCCCATGGGGCCTCCTGTTTTTGCCCTAATGTAAATGAAAAGATTCGATACAGCTCGACTTGCCACACTGCAGAGATCCATGCATGTTCCGTATAATTAGTTCACTAGTACAAATAGAATAGCAAGTTATACAGTAGGTTACATTCATATTGTCTGCTTGACTCCAGGCAAGCGCACCGGTCCTATTTTACTGGCACAAGTAAGGCCGAACGTCTACCACTGTAGTCAGCAGATCTCTGTTTCCTGAGGTTTCTGTAGAGGGATTATATTCAAGGGCTAGTACACAGATTAACATTTTGAGCCAATCAGTTGAGGCCTAGCACCATGACAGGTCGTGTTTGTTTATGTTTATTTATCCTTAAGGATATTTTCAGCAAATGTGGCAAAATGAATATTAAGTTAAGGTAAGTAAATCCTTTACACATCTGTTGTCAATTTAAAGAACTCACAACTGCAAACACTGGTTACCGAATCATATTATATCAGTAAACCGGTGCTAATCAAGTTCGGATCAGCTAACAACCCCGCCCATCCAAAGATTTTTCAACATTCATGGCATCTTAGTGACATGGTCGGGTAGGCAAATTAATATTCACAAGGGGCAGCTTTGAGTAGAAATGGAACTACCATGCCCTCTAAAAATACATTATTTCAATCCCAGTCACCGAACTGATACTGTATTACCCCACTTTGTAGAATCGGAGTTAAGTGGTAAACTCTGATCATAGAAATGTTAAGGTTTGTTTCTCAGAATAGATGTATGTTTATTATCGATGAGTGCACGCAACAATACCCTCAGTTTACATTAGATCTATATTGCGTTGCAACAGATGGTTGATGATGAATAACTAACATTTTAGCTGTTTGAAAAGCATTTGTGCGTTCAAAGTAAATTTCCATTGGGACAATGGACTTTTTACTGTGCACTTAATGTACCTGAAGATGTATGTAGTTCTCGTAATATACACATGCGCTAGACCTTGGAAAGGAAATGAATTATATCATTTATCGAACTGTTTGTTCGACCCTTTTCAACCATTTTCCACGCACCTTATGTTGGTTTTACTGAACAAGATTAGACAGCCAACTAGTGACAATATCGATGACAAAGTTCTTCTGTTATTGTATTCATGTGTTTTTTATATCGCGATTGCTGGGTGTATTCAACGTTACCCGATACAATACAGACATTGAGAAATGTGCTAGGTACCCCACGCGTGGAATCCGGCTACGTATAAGAACGTCATATAAGAACGCATCTGATTGGTCGTTAAGCATCTGATTGACGTTATTACATGAATGAAATGCCATATGGCCGACCTTCATCATAATGTGACCATCACTCTCAATCTGCCGCGTCAAAGGATGTACTGTATGTGGGCCAGCTATCATAACGATGAATAGGAAGAGTAGAAAATTCTAATATTTTCAGGTACCCAATGTGTTACCTTGTTATTCAAATCTGGTAGCACAAATTAATGTCTGATACTGTAGAAATCTAACCTCATCGTAAAGCATGAAAATAGTTCTCAAAATGCATAGTCAGACCATATCTGTTGAACTATCAACAACCAAGTTATTTATTTGTGAAGACATGTTTATTAGATAATTTATTAAACAGTTTAACATTCTGAATAAGGTGACCATATCTACTCGTGGGTGATCACCGCATGCAGATTGCTAAACAATCATATAAATGTGAGAAGTGATGCTCTAAAATGGAGTATCTGAAAACATTTCGCATAAGTCAAGTGAATAAATATAAATTTTGTTAAAATCTGCGGTACAGCAATATGATACCATTCATCAGTTTATGCTAATGCAAAGTGATTTTAGGGGACGTCGTACTGCAGCGATATCAGTCTTTTCGACCCCTGTTTATAACCAACTATCACTGTGATGCAGTCGACTTGGCCGGCGGCGCGTCCGTTTGCATTTGCTTGGAAGTGGGGTCTCTGTTTAGGGGCTGATTTGGTCGATAGCACGCTAAAAGAGCTATTTAACCCCTTTATTCCCACATGGAAGCCCAAGGAAGTACAACCATGCATGTTTAATCCGGACAGCAAGTTCTGTTTAACTGAAATAATATGACCCAGAATCTGTGTTTTTTTATTTCCCGCTGTGGGTTAATGCTGAGTAAATAAGACTGGCCGTCTGAATACTCTATTATCTTTCTGCAATGTGTGACTTTCCGGGATAACTAACCCAGCCTATTGAGTTTGTTCGCAGTAACTTAATTAGTGTTCGAATAAATACGTCAGCACCGATCCTGTCATTCGAGAATTTTGTTCCTTGTGATATTTCTTCTGTCTTCACAGTTCTGTTGGGAAAACAAAGAAGAAAATCAATAGAACATTTTTCTACGCCCTTCAATCGAAGCAACAATCGTTGAGATTGCTGTCGCTTTATATGTGAAGAACGTAGGAGTAGACAGCCATTATTATTTTTGCGAAAGTAAAGATTGAAATCGGTATCATTTGAATCCATAAGGTCATTGTGATTCGTTTAACAATAACCCATTAAAAGCAAACTACCCATTTAAATACTGTAACGTTCAACTAACGTTCAACTAATATTGCATCCTCATGTACAATAGAACAGTTGTAACATTACATCCTCATGTACAAAAGAACAGTTGTAAAACAAAGACATACATACACATACAAAATAAGCCGTATAATTGGGCTTATTCTCAATATGTATTACATCCATTTGATCATAAGTGGTTTAATAAGGACATGTTCTCCCTCCTGTCGAAGTCTTTGAAACAAATTATTCCTTGTGCTTTGGGGGATGCACATTCTACATCATCTAGACTAATCGTGTCAAGTATATGCCTTATATTTCAGCCCATTTACCGTTCTGCAATCAAAAGGGGGTCACAGCCATTACCACACTACTTTTTTGTTAAGAGGAAACGTCACATGGCGGCTCAGCGGTAACATTTCTGCTTTATTTCCAAGTTTTGTTGCAAATGACCCAAAGTTTCGAAATTACAATGAAAATAATGCCAAAAATGCTTAAAATGACAATTTCATCTGGTGACAACTATACACAAAACCTATTTGTACATATGATTTATAAAAGCCATGCATACCATCATTACGACAATAGCAGAACTGCTTGATGTTAATGGTTTCATCTTCATTTGCCAAACAATCTCGACGCTACGACGTTCAATGCCGTTGGTATCGGAAAACGTCAAAATTAAATTTCACTCCTCAAAGTTGCAATCAGGGGAGACTTGAGTACTTACTCGAGGTTCCAAACGCTAAGTTGGAAAATATTTAAAAATCCGTCGTCATTTTTTTTTAAATCAGTCGTGACAACCGACAGGAGTTACCCATTCCCATTTGGTGAGAGCCTTACCCCCAAAACTACATAAAATGGCACTATAATAATACCGTAGGTGGCAAAACGAATAGCCTAGGGCCTTAGCCCTTTGAACCCTGGTGGTAGCTTCCATGTCAGTTCAATGGCAGCAATTAGAAGAGTCCATACTCATTATTTGGGGGTAGACCAATTAATATTTTCAACGCACAGCCCCGTGGCTGCAGGTTGAAAATATTGATTGGTCTACCCAACACATTAATTTAACAGGCATCCTACTTAATTAAGTTATGAAGTATCACGTTCCTGGGCCGGAAAAGAGGCCTCTCGGGTTGAAAGGGTTAATTGCCACATTTTTTAACATTTCCGGGAAGTCATTAATGTTGCGACGTTAATGTCGATCGAGGGTCTGAAAACGTCAAATTGAAATTGCATTGCATAAGATGAATTAAAGGGAATTTATATAGTACTCTTCCTCCCGAATAACAAATTGAAAAAAACTGAAATCCGACTTCAAATACCGGTGATATGACGTCAATTCCCACAGGAGTTCCCACTCCCTTTTGGTGACAGCCCTACCCCAAAAACTACATAACATTGCTTTATAACAATATTACATGTGGCAAAAAGAATAGTTGAGGGCGGTAATTGCCACATTTGTGTCTAGATTGTCGGAAAATAGTTAACGATATGGCGTTAATGGCGATCAAAGATCGGAATACCTCAAATTTAAATTTCAATGCATAAAGTTGAAATCAAAGGAACTTATAGTACTCAGCATTCTGGATAACAAGTTGAAAAAAATGAAAGCCAGACTTCAGATACAGGAGATACCCTCTCCTATTTGGTGACAACCATACCCCCATCCAAACTATTCAACACATTACTATAATAATATCACGTGTGGCAAAAGGAATTGTTACGGACACGCATTGTCACGTTTATTCACATTGTACAAACATAGTTAACGATATAACGTTCATGCCAATCTAGATTCGGAAAACTTCAAAATTAAATTTTACCTCATTCAGTCTGATTCTGTTGAAATTAAATGACATTTTAGTAATCGTCATCCACATGCCTTCCTTTCTATTTGACATGGCCTGCCGTTGGCCATGCTTCATTGAATGGCTTTTGGAAATGCGCTTTGCGATTTCAAAATTATCTAATTTTTGCGTTTGCCGTTCAGCTTCATGTGGATGGTTACAGCACTGAACAGTCAAACTGATTTTCATATGACATCAATGTTTATGTGACATCTTGGAACCAATGAAAAGCAAAAGAAAATACTGGCCATGTGTATCTGGTTACTTAAATATTACCACGCTTGCAGCTTTCCTGAGTTGAATAACAATAAATCTGGTGAATTGATCATTATTTCACATTGAGTTATACGGAAAGTTGCAGTGTGTATAAATTCAGCAAATGTGATATTCTCATCCTAACCTTTTTAACAATGTATGCATATTCTTTTATGAAATAACAGTAGACAGAATAAACTGGTAAGGAAGATCAATAATAATCTAATCTTAGAGCTCCGTTTAGTTCTGTGAATTAATTATTAATGAAACTCCCAACTAATGCAAACAAGTCGTACATTCCACTACATAGACTCTGTTGCATATAGTTACACCTTTCTGTGTGCCATGGTTGAAAGGGTTAATAGAGAAATCAGAGCAAGCACTTTGCATTGAGTATCATGAGTATATAAACATTTGGCTCACCAGATACAGAAGACTCATAACTAGATAACATTTTATGTATATGTGGGTCATTAATTTTAGTTTACTTCCAGAAGGTGCACGTGTCTGCATTATAATATATACCGTTTGTTCCATGCGTATATTAAAACATGTGTACAATTCCTTTCATAACTCGTCTGAATATTGGAACTTCCCTGGAACTAGCATCTTTGGGATTCGAACACGGTATGGTGAAAACTGTCGTCCTGGACTCGAAGGACAACCCTACCGCCCCAGGCAAAGGTAGAAGTAATACAATCAATATTGTGTTCATGCTCAAAACCCATTCCAGGTTCCCTATAGTGGAAATGTCCGTCATGTTAAAATGATCAGAATTTAAGAGTAAATTAGTACCTGGGTACCCATTGGGTACCTGCCTACACACTTACTTGCTGGGCCAGTGGTTACTTGAGGGCACAGCAAAAAAATGCAGTTCATGTCCCACCGATCAAACTACTTGGTTGTCAAAATTTTCAGTTCATGGACCTCCAGGTGCTCTACCCAAACGTACAATCTATCATGTGTCCTATGAACTGCCCAGTCTCTTACTGGGTCCTAAAGTCTGAGCTGACCAACAGGTAAAGGCATCAGTTGGTGTTCATCCGCTGCGCTGTCGCTCGTTGTGTAATTTGAGAGACAGTCAGCAACGGATAATATGTGCGAAAGTATGGTGGTTCATGACATTTTCTACTCTCAACCGAAAAACTAAACCCATATGTTAAAGTGGGCGATCCCGTAGGCTGCACTTCCCCTCATTCCAGTGTTTACCATCTATATTAAGAAAATATCCCATGCTTGCACTCCCATGACATGTACATCACTTAAAACGCAGAGCAATGGACGCAATGCCAACGTTTGGCGCGATGAAGTGATAATCAACAGTTAGATAATTCGGTAAGATATGTCAAATCTGATGTCAAAGAAACAGAAATACTGCCAAGACCGACACCGGCGTGCAAATGAGAACACAAAATCATTCAATATAATTCTGGCGCAACTAATTATTGCCTAAAACTTATATTCAGTGATCCTATGTTTCACTTTAGAAATTGGTCTAAGTTTAATTTCTTGTTGTCTTTGGCCGACGGGAAGACTCAAATTATGGGAATGAGAGGAAGGCAGCCCATGGGGGTAATGTCGTTTCAATGCAGTCTACACTTGGGAATGAGAGGAAGGCAGTCCATGGGGGTAATGTCGTTTCAATGCAGTCTACACTTGCTCTGTTATTTGTTTTGGTAATTATATATTGAATACGTGTGTGTGTGTGTGTGTGTGTGTGTGTGTGTGTGTGTGTGTGGGGGGGGGGGGGGTTTGTCTTACCAACTTGACGAGGTAACTAGACAAAAGAGTTTGCGTGTTTCGCCTTACCGAGGTACAAAAGACAAAAGAAACCCTTTACCTCGGTTGTTTTCCCAGAACTGTACCGGCAAAACGAGGTAGAAACCGTTAGTACACACAAAGGACAAACAATGGGGTACCTCGGTATGTAGGGAAGACAAGACTGTGTGTGTGTGTGTGTGTGTGTGTGTGTGTGTGTGTGTGTGTGTGTGTGTGTGTGTGTGTGTGTGTGTGTGTGTGTGTGTGTGTGTGGGTTTGTCTTACCAACTTGACGAGGTAACTAGACAAAAGAGTTTGCGTGTTTCGCCTTACCGAGGTACAAAAGACAAAAGAAACCCTTTACCTCGGTTGTTTTCCCAGAACTGTACCGGCAAAACGAGGTTGAAACCGTTAGTCCACACAAAGGACAGACAATGGGGTACCTCGGTATGTAGGGAAAACAAGACTGTGTGTGTGTGTGTGTGTGTGTGTGTGTGTGTGTGTGTGTGTGTGTGTGTGTGTGTGTGTGTGTGTGTGTGTGTGTGTGTGTGTGTGTTTGAGGTTAAAAAATCGCACTGGCACAGACATTTCCTACTGAAACGTTTTTTTCTTTTAATATGCCGCCGAAAAATTGTTTTCATTTACTGAACCCTGATTGGTTTCAAACATGACAAAAAAGTACATAAAATTGATTTAAACTAAGTGATGAGCTTAGGAACTGGTTAAACTGACTGGCAAAAATTGATGTTATTCATTGATGGGCTCTAATTTAGTCCTTACAAGGATGTTACGCAAGCTTTTGTTTTTCTTATAGGCGATGACAGGTCGAAGATTCAAAGGTTCATTTAATTTAGCATTGGTAAAATTGAATTTATCTTTTAACATTTTTGCTATTTCGATATTCATTCTGTTGTACGTTAAGGTGAAAGGAATGATAGACCTCCTTTCGCATTCGCCCTCTGATATGTTCATACCAAATGGCCAGAGGGTTTGAAGCGTATTGATCCAAAAAGCTTCACGTTTTTTTTCTAAATTCGTCAGTTTCTTCTAATGTGTCTTTAATTGGTGGTTGTTCAATAGGATGGATTTCGAAATCGTCCAAAGAATGGCCAGGAAGGTTAAAATGTTGTGCTACTGGGGCATCAGCATTATGTTTTATATCCTGTTTGTGTCTAGTAGCACGTTCTCGAAAAGGATTTTGACTTTGACCAACATACTGTTTCCGACATCGTTTACAAGTGATAAGGTAAATAATGTTTGGTGAATCACAATGGAGGGGGTTACGGATCTGATAATGATTTTTCGTTTGTTCGGAGGAAAATTCCTCTTTCTGATCAGGCAGAAAAGTATGCAGTCTACAGCGAGGCTTTTTGCAATTAAATACCGCGCCACTACCATTCTGCAACGGTCTGTTGTGTTCAATCTTCAGTGGTTCGAAATCGGTAGTTTCAGCTGGACTTTCGAGCTTTTTCAGGGTTTGGGATTTCAGGCTACGCAAGAGGCGCAGCGAGTACCCTCTCGATCTGAGGGCGCCAAATAGAGTAGAACAAGCCTCATTGAAATTTACCTTATCACTTGAATTGCGGTGGAAACGAATGAGTTGTGATTTGATGATACCTTTAAATGTATGTTGAGGATGAAATGATTTTGTGTGCAACAATTGATGTGAATCAGTTGGTTTAAAATACACTTTATAATCTAAATGACCGGACGCCTGAAATTGCTTGCCTTTATACACGGTCACATCGAGAAAATCAACAGAATTTTCACTGATAGTAGCTTTTTTTTTAGATAGCTCGGATGTCTATTTGCTATAGGTTTCAGATGATAATCAATTAATTCCGAGATCGCATAAGATTCCGAATTACAATCTGATACAATTGGCCTCCCGGGTGGAGTTAAGTCATCCGTCCATGAAGAACGGTCCTTGTGGATCTTTGGTAGGATATAAAATTGTCTTGTTTGAGCACTGAGCTTAGCTGTTAAATATTTCAATTGTTTTTTGGTAATGTGACCTTCGTCGAGGAGAAATTTTAAGATCTTATTGAATTTTTCGATATTACTAGGCCAAATAAGTGAATCTATTTTCTTATAATGTTTAGTATTGCTGAGTTGTCTCATGGCTTCCTTTATATAATTATCCCGAGATAGAACAACTACCGACCCACCTTTGTCGGCTGGTTTAATTACTAATTTCTTATTTTTTCGAAGTTTCGTGAGGGCTCTCCGTTCACCAGCTGTTAAATTGTCTTTATCGGAGAGTATGTTCATGCTGAACACCTTTTTGATGATTCGTTTGCTAGCCTCAATAATTTCGGGATCTACTTCACTATCTGGAGGTGACCAACCAGATGATTCTGTAAAAGGAAGTTTCCGACCGCTGGAGTTTCTAAAGCGGTCGGCTAATTTCATTTGCCTAAGAAAATTACAGTTGTATGATGGTAAATTTGTTTGGTTATCAGTTTTAGGCTTTGGTGTTGGTACAAAAGTCAAACCGCGATCTAAAAGAGATTTCTCTTGGGTTGTTAGGTCATTGGTGCCAGACAGGTTAACCACATTAGTTCCTAATCCCACATCTGTTAGGCGGCTGTTACCTTTGCCTTTACTTAGTTTAAATTTAGGTGGTTCAACCAGTGATCGTACATAATATTGGCGGTTCTCGTGGTCCAAAGGATTAAATCCTGAGCAACATCAAACTTCGCGTCATCAATTTTTGGTATCACGTTAACGTCCTTCACTTTCCGAATGGTTTCGTTGATGATGCTCAGGGTTCTCCTCTCAGCCTGAGGGAGTTTTTGCGAAAAGTTTAGTTCAGCGAAATAAATTTTTGCTGATCTAAACTTGACCCTGATATCGCTAAGCATATTCCGCAACTGCTTAACTACGAGATCAGAATTATCGTTTCGAGAATTCACGCCAATATTTAATAATATTTTTTGGGGACTGGACTGGCCCCTGTGCCCTTTAAATATAGTGTGTGTGTGTGTGTGTGTGTGTGTGTGTGTGTGTGTGTGTGTGTGTGTGTGTGTGTGTGTGTGTGTGTGTGTGTGTGTGTGTGTGTGTGGTGTGTGTGTGTGTGTGTATGTGTGCGTTTGTCTTACCAACTTGACGAGGTAACTAGACAAAAGAGTTTGCGTGTTTCGCCTTACCGAGGTACAAAAGACAAAAGAAACCCTTTACCTCGGTTGTTTTCCCAGAACTGTACCGGCAAAACGAGGTTGAAACCGTTAGTCCGCACAAAGGACAGACAATGGGGTACCTCGGTATGTAGGGAAAACAAGACTGTGTGCGTGCGTGCGTGCGTGCGTGCGTGCGTGCGTGCGTGCGTGCGTGCGTGCGTGCGTGCGTGCGTGCGTGCGTGCGTGCGTGCGTGCGTGCGTGCGTGCGTGCGTGCGTGCGTGCGTGCGTGCGTGCGTGCGTGCGTGCGTGCGTGCGTGCGTGCGTGCGTGCGTGCGTGCGTGCGTGTGGTTTCATTCGTCCACTCCGTCAATTAGAGGTATCACACTGTGTCGGAACGCGAAATAGACAACAAAAAATATCGTTAATTATTACTTCATGGCACGTGACGCTCTCATCCCCTGCAGTGTGTAAAGCCTTCAACTAAGAACCGCAGTAACCTGTATTCCATGAACTGGGAAAAATGTGAAAAAGGTCACATGATAGAGTCACGTGGTTGGGTTTGGATACTTCTGCCGAGGAGCTAGAAAAGTACCAGTGTTCAGACTTTCATATTCTCCCAAGGAGTTTACTCCTCATGCTACACGATACTGTTTTGGAAGTTATTGTTTTCCGAAACCAAGTATCATACACGTTCCACGCACAATGGGAAATAACTCGACAGATATCGACTTGTGCATATGCAACTGTTAGCTCACACATTGTTTGAATTTGAATGTCGCTCAATTTGATACATCTGGGTTTTTTTGTATTTAGTAGCGCCTTACTCCTTCTTCTCATGTTTGTGTCTACATATACGTGGTTTCGATTCTACCAAAAGCTTCCGTTTGTCTTTAACGTTTTGTACGATTACATGTTAAAAATAAAAGTTTCAGCAACAAAAAAAGTTCCGTCATTGGTATTTTATTGATAAAGAAACCTCGAAATAGTGTAAATTTGGGGGACTAAAAAGAAATTATATTGGTTCATGTGCAATATTGAGAATCGTAAAAAATAATACTTTTACCCCTTCAAACAGTTCTGCATAACTACCTGTTATAATGGGAATGCATTGAGAAGACTGCACAATAAAATGGCGTAAAAGAGGATCATCAGTAATTTAATCATACAACCCTGTAGATTAGTATGACTGAATTATTATTGAACCTCATGAACAAACAAAAGAGATTACCATTTCTGTAGATAGGATGATACCATCAAGGAACACAGTGTTGAAAATAGACGAATCCGAATGGGATGGTTACAACTCCCGTTCACCAGAGCCAAAATTATTTGAAGCACTTTTGTGCAAGAAGGAGTGAATGTCCTCATTAAACGTATTAGGATAAAATGAATATGATCGATAAATTATTTAATACAAACCTCGAAATGCTACCAGGGGCGTCAGTATAAATATATTTGTATTTCTTTGTTCTCCAACCATTCTACTATTCAAACGGATGCAGTAGTACACAAAGTTAAATACAGGTCGTGGAGAGTGTAATAACAACAAAAACACACCCGGCGTGGAGATTCAATTCATGTTCGGTGACAAAAGCTTAAGCAGCACAAAATACCAGACAGTAGTCTTCCAGGTTGAACCTTGACGCACATTGCTGAAATACTGCTAATGCTTCTTATGATTTTTCACCTGTCGATTATTTACACTTGACATTCGACATTCCCTCTCTCTCTCTCTCTCTCTCTCTCTCTCTCTCTCTCTCTCTCTCTCTCTCTCTCCAGAAGAAAAAAATAATAATCATGCAGCAGCCCCTGTTTGAAATGATTTACTTTACCACTGACAGAATGTTCAGAATATTTCCCCAATACAGAGCGTGGTTTAACTATTTTTTGCTACGATATCGTTATGTGAAGGAGGTTCACTATAATTCCTACAACTGAGGTAAATTGTAGGCTGAAATTATTTGGTATGTTTTCTGCACACCCAACACAGATATTTTCATTTAGACATGTTCAACTAGATATAGGAGATAGTATACTAGGTATGGAGTTGTGAAAGGTGTTAGCACAGAGTTATAAGCAACGCTGAGAACATTTCCATTTCTTGTCAAGTTCAGTCTAAGATCAGTATGGCAATGAATCAAGACGTCTCGAGCAGCGATAAATATGGCTAAGAAAAAAAGAAGTACTCTTTATTTGTCATTTAATTACTAGGAGTTATATGGTTTTGGAAACCTTCATAGTTTATTGTTCTCCAAAGTCGTTGGCTAGCAACAAGCAAATGTTAATGCAAAGCTATCGATTCCTGAAACAGTTCCAGTATTAACGTCTATTTAGCTACTGACTCAATTTCCTGAACAGTACAGCCCTACACTACTGAGATGTATCAGCATAATATTTATTTTAACTAAAAATGTTCTTATGATAATCGAATGGGCGACACCCCGCTTTAACCAGGTTACCCAAGTTAAACGTGCGGCTGGGAATATTGCGCAGAAGCATTCCTCTATTTTCGTTCCATGTGTTGAGGATGTAAGGATAGTGAAGAGCATAGAAATTTATGCGAAGATCATCCTATTTAACCCTTTACCCAACGTAACGGCCAAAACCGGCCAGCGCTATTCTCAAAAATCGCCAATTAATTTTCAAAATATTTTCATTTTTTATCTCAAAAACATAGGTTATGACCCATCATTGGAACGAGCTCGTCGAGCTCGTTCCAACGAGGGGTCATAACCTATGTTTTTGAGACAAAAAATGAAAAAAATTAGTTATTCAAGAATTTTTTTTGCAAGTGTCGTCTGCTTTTCATGTTAGGTAAAGGGTTAACAGTGGTTATTAGCACGTGTAGAAAACTATTAATTTCCACAACGTAATTTTAACCATAAAATCTTGACAAAACGATGACGGTTTCATCTGATATCATTACAGTTGAACCATGTTTGAGTATGTAATAGTTAACAATCGAGCAGGAGGTATTTTATGAATTCAATCAACATGTCACATGCGTTGAGTGACCCGCCGAACCGCGCAGCGGCGAGGTGTTACAGCACGTGACATGTTGGTAACTGACTTACACCCAGGGTGTGAAGTAATTTTGCCAACAACTAAAAGGCAAATTCAACAACACCCTACAGAATAATCCGTGAATCCCGGGATGACGATTATAAATTCTGGTTGCTCGCACAAATGATGACATACTCGAGTCACACAATCTGGATTGACTGATTGATGAGGTGGCAGAGGGATGTGTGATTTAACCTTTTTAAACGGTATACGTAATTTTTGAGTAAAGAAATAAATTGGCAGTGGACGAGCCGACGACACAATGTCGATTAAAGTGGTTGTGAGATTAATAGGAATTTAATCCCAGCTCTCTACAGAGGTATAGGATTAAATTATTACTGAACCTACACATAAATACAGAATGGCTTCGAGAAGATAGGAGTGAATGAGTCACTACCATGCAGTGTGCCGATGTTGAAAGAGTTAAGAATATTGTTAATGATCCACCGACGGCATTTATCATACTTTGTGGTCGTTCTATGTTTGTAAAGCAAGATTGTGGCAAAACATGGATATTGCAATAGTCTGTATTCCTGTTTTCAAATAATTTGTTGTCTGTTCACTTGCTCCGATTCTCCTGGTACAGCTTGCTATTCGCTCGACGTTTTCCGTGAGAGCCATGAATACAGGAATCAGTCCGTTCTGCATTCACAATAATATGAGCCACAGAACCTAACCCTTGTAGCATAACAATGATAAACGTTATCTCAAGCAAACATACAAAATAACAATATTTTCAAATACAAGCTGAAATGCGCACATTGTGTGTTTTGAAACACAAAGATTCAGACGGTGAAAGTGAAAAAGAAAACCGAAATTGGTCGCTCAGTCAATAAATTCACCGTTGCTCCAAAAGAAATTGATATTCATTGATTGTGTGTGTACAATGAAAACATTGCTCTTGGGAACTGTTTTAATTACACATGATGTGCTACTGTCGCCACAGAAAAATCGTATTTGTTTTTTTAAAGTGTTGAATACTGACAAGTGAGGTAGGAATTCGAGCACGGAATTCGTTGTTTTGTTTGTTTTGTTTTGTTTTGAAGGGAGCAGGCTGTACTGCCTTAATAGTTGCCGTTGTTGCCAGGAAGTTGGAGCTAAGCAGAGCTGAGAAACATGTACATAATTTCATGATGGATACACAACTAACAAAACGGGTAAGACTTCTAATTCATAAACTTCTATGGTGTATGAAATTCAGTTTACTCAAGTGATAGAGACTCAAATTTAGGGTTTAGTGAAACGAAATGCAGATGTCATAACTAGACTTTATGATTCGGGAGAATCATGGCTTTTCCAGATGAGATTCCATGATCTTCCGTGACTCCAGAGTGTCTGAAGAATCGTTTCTAACTGTCTCACTGAAGTGCCTTTATTGATGTCATGAGAAAGGTGGGTAGAGTCGTCTCAAATGATTCGGTTTGATAAAAAATGCTTAGGTTAAAGATACCATTAATGGTGGAGAGGGTTAATATCAATATCGTCCTCCCACAAAAAGAAGACTTGTTTAAAGAAATCCACAGGAAACATGAATTTTTAAGCTTTCGGGGGTATTGCTGTTTATCCAGCCCAAAACGGGTTAACGCTTAGTTTTTTGAACACCCTTATTTCTTACAAACATGATCCTCGGTGAATTCCACTTCCAATAGAGGAAGTTATGTTTATCTCTCGTGCACTTTTTGGGTCCTGTGGGTGCCTGAAAACAGCCCATTTCATCAAACTTCCGATGTTTGGCAGCCTGTGGAGGGTTAACAAATGCATTGCCTAATATCTCTTGTATAACAATAGTCGTGTTACAGTCAGGTCAAACAATTGATGAATGTTTTAAAAAAATCTACAAGACGCGTTTTGAGAATGTGCCGATAAACCCTAATTTGACAGTTTTTTGCCAATTCTGGCGAAACAAAGGATAAATCGAAAATTCGGCTTGGGTACATTTTAGACTTTATGCGTGTGCAAAATTGTGAGAATATCGGTTCGAAAATGGCTTCTGAATCATACGGACAAAATGTGTGGGAAAAAACACACCAAAAAACTAGACTTCATGATTCTGGAGAATCGTGACTTTTCCAGATGAGGTTCCATGATTTTCCATGACCCCAGAGTGTCTGATGAATTGTTTTTAATTGTCTCACTGAAGTTCCGTTATTGATGTTATGAGAAAACCATCATTATGGTGGAGAGGGTTAATATCAATATCGTCGTCCGACAAGTCAATGACCGACAAATGAGTTATGTTTGACACATATCCACTGAGTGCTGTGGCTATTTGAAAATGGTCCATTTTATCCCAAATGTATCCAAAATATTGATGTCTGGCAGCTTGTAGAGGTTAACAAGTGCTAACAGGAATATTTTTCCATGCAACTTGTAACGTCAAACCAAGAACTGCGAATGGCCATTTTTTCTTAAAAATCTACAAGATGTTTTCAGAGAAATCCAGGCGAAACATGAATTTTAAGCTTTCGATGGGTATCATTGTTTATCCAGACCGAAACGGGTTTAGGATTGTTTTTTGAATGCCCTTATTACTTACAAAAATAATTCCCAGTGAATTCCATTTCCACTTATGTTGATCTCTCCTCTTAACTTTAGGTGCTGTGGGTACGCAAACACAGCCCATTTTATCAACATTTTGATGTTTGAGAGCCTGCATAGGGTTAACACATGCTTACTGGAATATTTTGTAAATTCAACTTGTAATGTCACACAAAGATCTGCGAATGGCCATTTTTTCTTAAAAATCTACGAGATGCTTTAGAGAAATCCTCAATTAACATGAATTTTTAAACTTTTGAGAGTATCGCTCAGTAACCAGCCCTAAACGGGTTAATGCTTGGTTTTGTGAATACCTTCATTACTTACAAAAATTATCCTTGGTGAATACCACTTCCAATGAAAGAGGTTATCTTTATCTCGCGGGTACGCAGTGGCTGCTATGCGTGCCCTATTTTCTCGAAATTTCTATGCTTGGCAGCCTGTGAGGGTTTAACAAACGCTTACCGGAATATTTTGTCCATGCAACTTGTAATGTCATTCCAAGACCTGCAAATGATCAATTTTTCTTGAAAACTTACTAGATGTTTTAGAGAAATCCACAGAAAATGGGAATTTTAAGCTCTTGGGGGTATCTCTCCTTAACCAGACGAAAATGGGTTAAGACCTCGATTTTTGAGTACCTTTACTACTTACATAAAATGTTCAGTTTTGCGACCGGTAAAAGAAGTTACGTTTCTCTGTGGCATTCCCATTGGGTATAGTTGGTGTCCAAAAACAGACTATTTTTTCAAAATTTTGATATTTGCAGTCCGTGGAGGGTTAACAAATGCTTACCAGAATATTTTATCCATGCAACTGGTAATGGCCATTTTCTCTTGAAAATCTACAAGATGTTTGTAAATAAATCCAGGGAAAACATGAATTTTTTAAGCTTTAGATGGATATCGCTGTTTAACCAGACCAAAACGGGTTAACTCTTGGTTTTTTAATACCCTTGTTACTTACAAAAATGGTCTTCGGTGAATTCCTCTTTCAACAAAGGAGATTACGTTTATCTCTCGGGTACGCATCGGGTGCTATGGGTGCCCGAAAACAGCCCATATTCTCAAAAGTGCGATGCTTGACAGCCTGTAGAGGGTTAATAAACACTCACAGGAATATTTTGTCCATGCAACTTGTTATGTCCCACCAAGACCTACGAATAGCAATTTTTCCTTGAAAACCTACAAGATATTTTAGAGAAATCCACAGAAAACGGGAAATTTAAGCTTTTAAGGGGTATCTTTTTAACCAGCCCCAAATGGTTAAGACTCGATTTTTGAATACCCTTACTACTTAGAAAAATGTTTCCCTATAAATCTTGCGTCCGATAAAAGAAGGTACCTTTCTCTGTGGCATATTCATTGGGTGCTGTTGGTGTCCAAAAACAACCCATTTTATCACAATTTTGAGGTTTAGCAACCCGGGGATGGTTAACGAATGCTAACCGGAATATTTTGTCTATGCAGCTTGTAATGTCACACAAAGACCTGGGAGTGGCCAATTTTTCTTGAAAATCTAGAAGACTCGTTTAGAGAATCTCGCAGGTACACATTGGGTGCTATGGGTGCCCAAAGAACAGCCCATTTTCTCAAAATCTCTATAATTGGCAGCCTGTGGAGGGTTAACAAACGCTTACCGGAATATTTTGTCCATGCAACTTATAATGTCACTCCAAGACCTGCGAATCGTCTCGTCAATTTTTCGTGAAAACATACAAGATTTATTTTAGAGAAATCCACAGAAAACGGAAATTTTAAGCTCTTAAGAGGTATATCTTCTTCACCAGTCGAAAATGGGTTAAGACCTCGATTTTTGAATACTACTTACAAAAAATTTTCCCTATCAGTTTTGCGTCCGGCAAAAGAAGTTACGTTTCTTTGTGGCATTCCCATTTGATGTTGTTGGTGTCCAAAAACAATTATTACAACTACATCATCAAGACATGCCTTCGAGGAAAAAAAACATTACCCTCGGTGTATCCCACTTCCAATAAAGGAAGTTATGTTTATCTCTCGTGTTACGTTTGGGTTCTGTGTGGGCTCAGAAACAGCCCACTTCAACAAAATTACGATGCTTGGTAGCCTAGAGAGGGTTAATAAATGCTCACCGGAATATTTTGTCCATGCAACTTGTATTGTCACACAAAGACAAGCGAATAGTCAATTTTTCTTGAAAACCTGCAAGTTGCTTTTAGACAAATCCACAGAAAATGGGAATTTTAAGCTTTTAAGGGGTATCTCTTTTTAGTCTGCCCAAAATGGGTTAAGACTTCGACTTTTGAATACCCTTACTACTTACAAAAATGTGTCCGTATAAATTTTGCGCTCGATAAAAGAAGGCCCTTTTCTTTGTGGCGTACCCATTGGGTGCTGTTGGTGTCCAAAACAGCCCAATTTATCACAATTTTGACTTTTAG
The DNA here is from genome assembly GCA_031216915.1 of Pictodentalium vernedei. NCBI lineage: Eukaryota > Metazoa > Mollusca > Scaphopoda > Dentaliida > Dentaliidae > Pictodentalium > Pictodentalium vernedei. Next base: position 186,145,840 of record CM062293.1, read on the forward strand.
CAACCGTGGAAGTTTAAAAAAAATCTGCAAGACGCGTTTCGAGAAAGTGCCTATAAACAGTTTTTTTGCCAATTCTGGCGAAATAAGAGTTAAATCGAAAATTCCGATTCAGTACATTTTTAGATTTTGTGCCCCTCTTTCCGTGTACAAAATTTTGTGAAAATCGGTTCGAAAATGGCTTCTGAATCGTACGGACACAATGTGCGGGAAAAAAACCAAAAAAAACCCAAAAAATTAGTAATCCGTAGAAAAACAATAGTCTTTTCCAGAGGGAAAAGCCTAATAATCCGTAGAAAAACAATAGAATTTCCCAGAGGGAGAAGCCTAATATTCCGCAGAAAAACAATAGTCTTTTCCTGAGGGAAAAGCCTAATAATAATCTGTAGAAAAACACGAGTCTTTTCCAGAGGGAAAAGCCTAATTATATTCTTGAGCTGTGCTTCGTATTAAGATAGAACTTAGAAGCAAATGATACTTCATGAAAAGTTACCATTGCTTTGTTATAATTTATTGGAAAGTGCATATTAGACACTTTCTGATAAATTGTAACGAAAATTTATTGTTGACCAAATTTTGACTACCAAAAATAATTTAGTACTGCACTAATTATCCGGTTCAGAGTTAGAAGCCCATAATTGGGGTTTGTTACATTTATTGAAGTGTATTTATTTATTTATTTATTTATTTATTTATTTATTTATTGGTGTTTAAGGTCACATATTTCTGCACAATGGCTAATCATGACCACGACAGTTTTACGGGTGGAGGAAGCCGGAGCAGTCGGAGAGAACCACCGAGCAACGGCGAACAACTGTCAGCTCCCCAACATACTAACTCCACACAAGCAGGTTTAGCATTGGTTGAAGACAGGTGCACCATTGACGCGCAGTACGCCTTAGTACATATCGTCACCATGCCCCCATGTGGGCAATGGGGTGAAGTGTCTTTCCCAAGGACACAACGCGGTTGCCATAGGTGGGTTGCCATAGGGGGGATTCGAAGCGAGTACCACTTGGCTTGCAGTCTCCACCTCTACCTACTGAGCCACTGTTCCCCTTATCGAAATGTAGGAATTACGGCGAACTTTTCATATTCTAAGCATGTGATTCATAGTCAATTAAACTGTGGGATTAAAATATATTATCGCTTCTGGAGATCTTTTTCCTGAAAGCTGCTTATTTAAGGTTTCCATTTTACTGAAACCAGAGATTTTAAATCGATTACAAAAGTTTCAAAAAGTCTTTTGGGAGAACACGGTAGCAGCGAAGGAATAATTTGACAAAGAAGAGTGTAGAACTCATTGGTGATAGAGACAACGGAATCATCTCGGTCACTGACTTTGATCAACATCAAAATTCTCTGTTATCTTCAACTGAACCTAGCAACTGAACCTTTATATAGGACGCCTAAAATTTCAAATGAACAAAAAATTGAATAAGTTATCGCAATGCCGAAGTTAAAATGAAATGCTTAGAATACCGTGGTTCTAAACTTTAATCTGGCATGCATTATTTTTCGCCAGACGGAATTTTTGGTAGTCGACGAGTAAGCGACACAGTGGACGATTTATATTGGACCGTAAAATTAAATTATTACTGAATCTTCAAAAGTGTAATATGGACTAGCCCATTTGCCGAACAGCACTGTATGCGACGATTCTATTTAGGAAGAAATGGTCTATAGGGTTTCATAATATGTGACACATAACTAGAAACTGATCCTTCAAAACAATGTTCTCACTAACAGCACAACGTTTTAAAAAATTGTCGACTCATCAAATTTCTATCATCATTTAATAAATTATCTCATCTTACAATAAGGTATTGAGTCCGTAATTACCCGAATGCTTCATGTATCGGACGCCGCCTATACAAATTCTGTATCTTGCAATGGCAGATTACAAGTGCGTGCTTATTTACGATTAATGTTACTATTTAAAGAGCACCATAGCTTTCGAAAGGCGTTTGTGAGAGACCGTAAACCTTTCTATATATGAAAGGGGAAAACACTTCTCAAGAGTATAATAATTAAATTATGAAGCCACAATGCTTTCTTGTGTTTCTATCTTTGAATCACAGGAAGCATTCAAGTTGCAACAAACGCAGTTAAAGCGCATAGACTTTTCGGAATGTTGAACAATCGTGCTCAACAATTTTATCCGAATCCAGAAAGGGTCAAAGTAGCCACATACGGTAGGGCCATGGGTAGAGGAGTCCCAAAGTGGAGGGTGGGTAAGTTTTCTTTTGGTGGCGGGGAAAGCAATGATATAATTGTGGGAAACAGGAAAATGTGAATACTTAGGGGATGAACTTATATGTCACAGGTAGAGGCATATATAGGTACCCCATCAAGAAACTTTACGTAAAAGGGAAAAGAAAATTTAGAAAGTTAAAACTTCTGGGAAGAAACAGTTTTAACAAGGTTTTTGTTGGAAAAATTATTTGGGAGAGAGTGGGGTACCATATATAACTCATGGAACGGATGTGATGTGATCCCTTTTAAACAAACGGTAGCGAAGAATTTTGGGATTCTGCAAATTGTTGCGGTTTGGTGGATAACCGAGTCAAGTAACGTAGCCGCCCTGGAATCGATCTGGGATTGCGTGCCAGTTAAAGATAGAATAGATATGGGAAAACTATGTTACTTGAATTACCTGATAAACTTTCGGAACAGCAGGTGATGTAAGGCAATATTTAACTATGTATGGGATTCCCATAGTTAGGTAGGATGGACAAGGCAGGTTAGGGAGTTAATAGAGAATTATTCCATTGAGATTGGAGATCTAGAAGTGGGGGAGGAGGAGCAAGGAGACAGTTTTATCAGCGGAAGGGTTCTCAATGATTGCAATAGAAACTGGCGAGCTGGAGTTAGGACCAAGAGCTCTGGACGATTTATACAGAAAAGATGCGCCAGCTTTTGAGACGTACCTTCATGGATCGCTGGGGTGGGGGGGGGGGGGGGGGGATATTTGTTGTTCAAAGTGAAATCAATGTCACACGAGTTGAGGGGAAAAATCTGGAAAGGCGAGGAAAGAGGGTGCAAATGTGCAGGTATGGGGTAACATTTCATTTTAGAATGCCAGGACTAATAAGATTCCTTGAAAAACTAATGGAAGACTGGGGTGAAAATATATTATTTATTTATTTATTGGTGTTTAAGGTCACACACTTATGCACAATGGCTAATCGTGACCGTGACTGGGGTGAAAACAAGAGAGATAAGTTGATGAAGGATGATATGAGGGAACGGGTCGATGAAATTGCGAAAGCGCCAACTGGGGAAAAATAAAACAGTTTGTGTCCGAATGCTGGGAGATTAGGAGGGATAGTGAGGGAGGAGGGAATAGGCGGGTGACGGGGTTGAGGTGGAAGGCTTTCTTGTTAGAGGACCGCGGCAAATCAATGGAAAGCCAAAGAATTATTATTATTATTATTATTATTATTATTATTATTATTATTATTATTATTATTTCAGTTTCGACCTAAACAAAGGTGTTTTATGAGTCTGAAAATTAAATCTAAAATTAAAATGCCAGGTAATCAGGTTATTGGCATTACCGTTAAGAACTGTAACATAAATATATCATCACTCTATCATTGCTTTATGTGCAAAATAATGTATCATGGTCTCGATCTTGTTTTCAAGTTGATATCTCGGATTGTCATCGACTCGTGTCCACAAACAAGAGCCCGACTCTGGTACAATATTTTATACGTAAACAGAATGATGATAATATAAATAGGTAAGATTCACTGCTGCTGTATTATGCACTCCGCCCCTGGTAACTATTGTCCTACAGTTTTGTGTGTATTTTTAATTAATAATCTTATTTTTTTAAAACTCAAGGGATTGTAGATTTGTTGAAATGAACTCTTGCAATTAGGCTGATTAAAGTTTTATCATCCGTCTTTGCGAATGTAAATGGATGTTCCTGGACCGTTTTCAGGTACAGTCCCACATGAAACGCCATCACCTCAGCACAATCTCGTCTTCAGTCATTAAGTTCTCGTATTGGCTCCAGGGACTTCCCACTGAATAAAATATTTCTACCAATCCAAACAATATTCTAAAATTTAAAATGTAATGTACTAAATTGAAATAGTTCATTTATTGTATCGAAATGTATTAAAGTTTGTACTTATGCTCAAAGGTCAGGCAGATTTCATTCGGCCCGTTCCTTGTCAAGGTAAACAAAGCTGTTTGATGCACATATCAGTTTCAGATATTTTAAATGTATTTATAATGATTTTCTATTAATTTTCTTTCATTTTGGGGGGTGGAAATCCACATTTTATTCCTCGACTCTATTTAGTGGTAATTTATAAAGAGCCAAAGGGGGTGTGTAAATCCGCTTCTAATTCATAGGTATAATTATACCATTTAACGAAGCAGAAATGGCATATGCAATTTTAAGCAGTTTTTCCACAGACGCGATGGGCATTTCCCCTTTACTCATAATCGTGATATTTGGCCCACTTATCGCACCGTCCCGGGGAAAGGATTTACTTACCCTCATTTCTTATCAACCTACCTTAATTGTTTACTACAGGCTTGCACTACAGTGGAAGAACCTAACTCGGATAAAATACTCTCTATTTTAATCTTTCCCAAGAGATTTGGGAAAGAAAAGTGGTGTAAAAACACCACGAAAGAATAAGCCAAAACTGGGTCGAGCGCCATCGGCGCACACCCAATATGGGACGCTCTTCCATAGTACAAATCCACGAATACCGAAAAACAGTGCGCAGTGCGTCAATTCGTCATTCTTTTGATTATCCGTACATGTGGTGGATGTGTGCCATTTTGCTCCGTAACAGTGATATTTTAACTCCTCGATAATGGTTTTCCTGTGACTTGAATTATGGATCTGAAGATCGTATAATAACAGGACTGTGTTTTATATATTCTCGTTTATATTTTCAACCACATTCTCATTGTATATTATTTACTATTCCGTTTTCGCGACATCGTGTCAACGCGATTCGACAATGAATTTTTCGGTTGATGAATTTAATTGTTATTGGAGTTAGGTGTCAATCAGGGACTGTCTGGACAGGATTTCTTCACTCTGTTGAGGGCTGAATTTCTGGGGGGTTTTTCGGTCCCTGTCGACCGTCTGGGTTCTGTTGTAGTGGAGGGTGTTCTACTTTCTGTTTCTGTTGAGTTTACCTTTTTCTTCTACTGCTCTCGCCTCTGTTATTTCCAGTTCGGTTCCTTTAGGGCAATTCCTTTTGCCCTCGCCTTGGTGCGTTCTCGTGGCCGTTTCTTCCGCACCCGCGGGTGGTGTGGAACTCTGTCGTTTCGGGAGCCTCCCGACTCGACCACGTCTGGTGTGAGTTTACCCCCTCCGTGGGGGATGTGCAGCTCCTCCCGCCTCCACGGGGGGGGGGGGGGCACTGTCGTTTCGGGCCCTTTCCCCGACTCGACCACGTCTGGTGTGCGTTTTACCCCTCCGTGGGGGATATGCAGCTCCTCCCGCTCCTGCGGGGGGGGGGGGTTGGGGTTGGGAACGCTGTCGTTTCGGGGCCGCCCGACTCGACCGCGTCTGGTGAGAATTGCTCCCCCTCCGTGGGGGATGTGCAGCGTCTGGTGTGCGTTTTACCCCTCCGTGGGGGATATGCAGCTCCTCCCGCACCAGCGGGGGGTGGGGAACGCTGTCGTTTCGGGGCTTCCCGACTCGACCATGTCTGGTGAGAGTTATTTCCCTTCTGTGGGGAATGTACAGTTTTTACCGTGGTGGATACTGCGGGGGCTGTTGGACTTCTGGTGAAGAGATGCCTGGTTCCGGGACTATGCGCCCTCTCCAGTCGACATCTGAGGCTGTCACTAGGGTTGTGACTCCTTTGGAGGCCGAGCTAGGTGGCTCTCTCCGCTTTTCCGCCAGTTCCAACAGCTCCCGTCGTATCTGCTGCTACTGCTGTTCCGTCTACAACGTCATTGGGCACCGTGTTTAGACGGCCTCGGATTATCCCTGCAAGGGTCTGCAGGGATGTCTGTAGTGTGGTTGTGGGGTATCGGCCTCAGCCTTCCCCGACTTCAACTCGGCGAAGTCGGAAGTGGCTGCCGACTGAACCCCCTACTGTGTCCTCTCAGCCGTGGAGCACAGTAGTTTTATACCTGCAGTGGTCTGCTGCGGTGTCTGGGAGTGTAGACGTGGGGGTATCGGCCTAAGCCTTCCCTGACTTCAACTCGGCGAAGTTGGAAGTGGCTGCCGGCCGGACCCTCTACTGTGGTCTCTGCGCCGTCGAGCACCACAGTTGTGTAATTGGATTCGGATGTTCTTAGTGGGGACACTATGAACTCCGTGGCGTTTCCGTCCACTCATTCTGGCCACACGACCAGTTTTGGGGGACCAACGTCTTTTGTGCAGCCTGGACCTTCTGCCCCACAGAGGTCCGCGGTGACTCTCATGAGTTCCCGCTATGTTGATCCTCTGGGTGTGTCGTACCGCTCGTCGGGTGTTTTGGAGGATCGTGACCCTTCGCTGGTTAAGAGGGTCAGAGGTGAAGCCACTTTGCCGTTCGTTCCCCTGTCGAACCGGCCAGTACAGGCAGTGAGCTTAGGGATGCCCTCTCGTTACTCACTCAGGTTCTGTCAAAGAGCCTTCCCGTTACTTCCAGCGAGGCAGCGAGTGGTTTCCAGGCGCCCCCTATGGCGCTGCCTCCCGGGATTGGAAACAGGCCGCTTTCTGATCCCCCTGGTGTTCCGACACCATGGGAGGCGTCGGCTGGTTTGCCCACGATGGGCTATGTGTCTTCCGACTCAGGGGAAGAGTCAGACATGCTTGATGTCGAGAGCCTGCAGTCTTCGAACTTGGGGGCAGCTCTTGATTTTGTGTTTGGGTTCCTTCCGGATCTCAAACCATCAAACCAGCCGACAGTGTCAGCCACGCCGCGATCATCGGTCGCGCGCCAACAGCCTATGGAGCAACCTGCTTCTGGGCGTCTTCGACCGTGCCAGTCGGTACAGTTGCTTGAAGCATTTTCCAAGGCTATGAAGGCTCCGTTCTTCACCAGGGTTGACACATTTTTGCCTCTGGCGCGTTATCGTTACTACGATTCCGCCAATCCGTTAGTCTGCCAGAGTTTGACGGTTTTGGATGAGGACTCCACTTCCCTCGGGCTTTCCAAGCCCAAGTCTGCCGTAATTCCGATGACGACTCTGGAGTCCACGTTGGGCTTATCGAGAGAGATGCTTGGTATGCTTTCTCTCTCAGATCACGTTGTCTCAGCTTTAGCTGCTTATCTGCCTCCAGATAAGCTTGACGAGGTACAGGCTCCTTTGTGTGTGCTGTCCAATGCGCTCATGCATCTTACTCACACGCATGCCTGTATCACGGCTAATCTGGAATTAGTTCGAAGGGACTCTGTGGTGGACACAGGCCGATCCCTTCCCGAAGAGCAGCGCGCTACTCTTCGATCTGCTTCTTTGGCAGGTCCGCAACTTTTCCATGGTTCCGTGTCGACGGTCCGGGATGACGTCCTACGTCATTCCAAAGATCAGCTGCTGTTTCTTCAGCTTGATCAGCCTTCTAGGGGAGGCAGGGGCCGTTCCAAGCCTAACAAGTACCCCCCTGCTTCCTCTGCGAAGCAAAAGGCTGATCCTTCTGCCACCGCTTCTACTTCTTACTCGAGGGGTAAGGGTAAGCGTCGGCAGACTAGAGGGAAGTATCAGGATTCTTCATTCAGTTGAGGAGGTGATTTCTCCTCTCGCGGGCCTCATCGGGGCTCGAAATGAAGGTCCTCACCTCGACTCGTCCCAGGTTGGAGGAAGGATAGCAGACTTCGCAGACCGTTGGGCCACCATCACATCCGATCCTTGGGTGTTAGATGTTGTTCGGTCCGGGCTGCGAATATCCTTCCGAAGGCACCCCACTCTGTCCAGGGTGCCTCTTCCAACCACAGTTCCTTCAGACGTTTTACGTCGGGAACTTTTGTCCGCGGACATAGACAATCTCCTGACAAAGGGGGCGATCGAGGTCGTCAAGAACATTCAGTCAGTGGGGTTCTATTCCCGCCTGTTCTTGGTGGCGAAGAAGGACGGCCGACTCCGACCGGTTATCGATCTGAGATTCCTGAACCAGTCTATCATTGCTCCCAAGTTCAGCATAGAGACTTTCAGGTCGGTCCGCCGCTCAATTCACCAGGGAGATTTCGCTTCCAGCTTCGACCTGCGAGACTCTTTCTGTCACGTTCCGATTCATCGGGCGTCACGGAAGTATCTCAGGTTCGCTTTCCTGGGGCGAGTTTACCAGTTCAAGGCCATGCCTTTCGGCCTCAACCTGGCTCCTTGGACCTTCACCAGACTGATGTCGCATGTGATAGCTTTCCATCGCACACAGTCCAGGGTGACTACTTCGGCATATCTGGACGATATCCTCCAGAGGCATTCCAATGCTGCCTTACTGGAGTCGGATGTCGCCACTCTGTTGAGCTTGCTCACGTCGCTAGGATTCAGAGTCAACGAGGAGAGGTCGGACCTGGTCCCTTCTCAGTCGTTTTGTCTCTGGGGATGGCTTTCCGCACCCAATTCAATTTGGTGGCGGTTCCCCAGGCCAAGGCTGTGATTCTCTCAGCTTTTGCTCTGACTCTGTCCCAGTCCACATCAGCGACGGCACGGAGTATTCTCCGGCTGATCGGTCTCTTCGGTTCGGTGACGGATCTCATTCCTCTAGGTCGGCTGCGTGTCAGACCTCTCCAACACTTTCTGCTCAGTCGTTGGAGGCCGAATGTCGATTCTCTGGATCTGGTGCTTCAGTTACCAGAATCTCTTCACCCTCACCTTCTCCACTGGACGTATGTTCAGTGGATCACGCAGGATGTCCTGTTGGACTTACCCACGTCCGATCGCGTTCTGACGGCAGATGTCAGCGATCTCGGATGGGGTGCGACGTTGGATCCTCTAGGTCTTTCCCTTCACGGGGTGTGGGACCAGGATCAGGCAGCTCTACACATCAGCCAGCAGAGCTTCTTGCTCTTCTGAGTTTCAGGCAGTGGATCCCTCACCTGTCGAATCGTCAGGTCCTTCTATTGTTCGACAATTCGACAGTGGTTGCTTACATTCGGGACCCGGACGGCACGCACTCGGTTCCAATGTACGAATTGGCTCGGGATCTTCTTCTACTGCTCGCTCAGGATGTCAACGCCGGGGTGGTTGTTCGTCACATTTCCGGTCGTCTGAACGTCCTAGCCGACTCCCTGTCCCGACGGGGCAGGTTGTTTTTCACCGAGTGGATGCTCCACATGGCGGGTTCCATCGATCTCTTTGCGAGTCGTTGGAACCATCCGGTGGTTACTTTCGTGTCCCCGTGTCCAGATGCCCTGGCTTTCGCCGTGGACGCTCTGGCCCTCCTTTGTGGCGGTCTTGGCGGCTACGCCTTCCTGCCGCTTCCGATTCCGCCTCAGGTTCTCTCCCAGATATGAACCTGCAGTCGTCGAATCCTTTCGATCACACCCGTCACCTCGGTGGGTGTGGATCAATCTGTTCCGCTCTCTGTTAGCGGCGGTTCCGGCATGTCTCCCTCTACATCGCGACTTTCTTTGCCAAAGTCGCCCGAGGAGGTTTCAAGTTGGCCCGACTTCATTGTGCCTTCGCACATGTCTTTTATCGGGTCCTGTCTCCTCCGTAGTGGTTTTTCGAGATACGCAGTGGAGTTGCTTTTCTTCTTCAAGGAGACACTCACTCCACTGGTTTAGCCTCTGTGGCTAAGTGGAAGGTTCTTCTGTCGATGGTGTGCGATCACTCTCTTGCTTATGTCACTCCTTCGATCACACCGCTTGCGGAGTTTCTGGTTTATGTTTGTTTCAGGGGGTCTCCAGCAATGGGTTCAAGTCCATGCTTCGGAGACCTTTTTTCATATGTGGTACCGCATTGTTTCGACACTCATCCTTGCCTCTCCAAGCTTGTTCAGCTTTTTTCCTTGAAAAGGCCTAGGACTTTGCAGTTTACTCCAGGATGGTCACTTTCTTGGGCGCTGCTCTGTTTGGGGGTGGGGGGCGTTCGCGCCTTTATCCTGGATGAATATGCGTTTTCTCACATGCCAGATCTCTCCTGCATCCATTTTCTCGATGGATTTGTCTTGCTATTCGTGCAGATTCCGCTCGTCTAGCTACTGGTGATTGTATTACCAATTGTTTTTTCTGTCCACGGTTCCAGTGCTATTGAGTAGTGTGTGTGTTGGTTATGTGATTCCCTCCATCCTTTTGTCTATTCAGCCTGTAGTAAACAATTGAGGTAGGTTGATAAGAAATATAAATTTTATAGTAAATTTCCTTTCTTATTATACCTACCGCAATTGTTTACATGGAGGCCCTCCCGTCTTCTTATTCGGGTAAGAATCCTTCCTCCCCGCTGATCACATAACTCCTGTGTTGTCGGAATCAAAAGAATGACGAATTGACGCACTGCGCACTGTTTTACGGTAGTCGTGGATTTGTACTATGGAAGAGCGTCCCATACTGGGTGTGCGCCGATGGCGCTCGACCCAGTTTTGGCTTATTTTTTCGTGGTGTTTTTACACCACTTTTCTTTCCCAAATCTCTTGGGAAAGATTAAAATAGAGAGTATTTTATCCGAGTTAGGTTCTTCCACTGTAGTGCAAGCCCGTAGTAAACAATTGCAGTAGGTATAATAAGAAAGGAAATTTTGGAATGAGCTGGGAAAAAACGCTTTTTTAACATTTCAATTACAAGCTCATTTTCAAACATATCCTTCCGAAATTTTGGAAATATAATCTCTGAAAAATACCAATATCTAAAAATTCATATTTGACTACCAGACTTATCAACGGATAAGGCCGAACTGACAGTGACGTCATGGATGGTCATGAGCCGAAAATTAAAGTTTGTCCTTATTGGAGGAAATTTTAATATGCTGTTGAGCTAAAAGAAAAGCAGATAGCTGTTATTTTTTCGATTTACGGTCAATTTGACGCTTTTACGTCACCCCAAGTTTTAGAAATTTTAGGCAATTTTCTTACTTTTGAGCCCCAAAATGTAGGACATTCCTACCCATAAGCTATGTCTATGAAACTTCCGATCTAACTTGCTAAGGTAACTCTATCCAACAGTTAGACTTTTCCCTCTGGAAAAGACTCTTGTTTTTCTACGGATTATCTGGCTTTTCCCTCGGGAAAAGACTCTTGACTTTCCACGGATTATTATTATTTTTTTTATTTTTTTTCCCACACAGTTTGTCCGTACGCTTCTGAAGCCATTTTAGAACCGATTTTCACACAGTTTTCCACACGCATAGAGAAGCACAAAATCTAAAAATGTACCCAAGCGGAATTTTAGATTTAACCCTCCTTTCGCCAGAATTGGCAAAAAACTGTCAATATTAGGGTTTAACGGCACTTTCTAAAAACGCGTCTTGCAGTTTTATTTTTAAACATTCATCACCATTAGACATGACTTTGACTGTGACACTACAATTGGTATACAAGAGATAGTGGGCTAAGCTTTTGTTCGCAATTTTGATAAAATGTGCTGTTTTTTTTTATTTAACGTCATTTTTTACGTTTTTACGTCATTTCAAATTTTTGACATTTCGAAATATTGCCATTTTGTGACTGGAAGAACTTCCAACAACAAAGGATATCTCTACAATATTATGCAGACAGCTCAATCAATATTTGATAAATCTTAACACCTTCGCTGCCGAAAGCGACTATAGTCACCTATTTTTATGATGATTATCTGTACGTTTGGGTAGGCGCAGATCAAACATACCATCTGATTAATTGTTGGAAAGGGCTCAGAGAGCCCTTTCCAACAATTAATCAGGTGATTGAGTTTCATGTATGTCATAAAGTTTATTAAACTTCCTCGCATAGGCGTACTTAGATATCCTCCATATATGGCAAAAGTTGGCATGGGAGTAAAAGGGTTAATGAAGATTGGGCTCGATTGACATAACACGTTTGGCGCTGTTTGGTGTTAAAGGCGATCGGGGTTGCAAAAACGGACCATTATTTAGTTAGAAATGCCATTTTAATACTTATAATTTTAAATAGAAAGGTGAAAAAATATTAAAATCTGACTTCAAATACCAGAGATATGACAGAAATACCGTTGGACATATTACTTCACGGGTTCGCTCTTTTCGGGCAATTTTCATTAAAAAGTCCTAAGTTTTTAACCAACAGACCTTCATAGTTGCAAGTGGCAAAGTTTAGAAACTTCACATAACGCGTTTGGTCATATGAAAATATCAACAATTCTTTACTTTTTTTCACTTTCGATCCACGATGCGAATGGTGCGTGTTTAACGTTTTTTCTGAATCTTTCGCCTTCGTTTTTAGACCCTTTTTGAGGTTCATTCTTCGGAAATTTTGAGAATATAATCTTCAGTAACGATATCTAAAAATGTGTTGCCGTCCTCAGAAATTCTTAATGGTTAAAGCCGAACTGACAGGAAACGTTAGAGGAGGTCAATGTCGGTAAACGTTCGATTTTCACGAAAGTTTAGTATTTTGTAGAGCTCAAATATAAAAGAATAAGTATTTTTAGATTTTTCTATCTAACACCATTTTTGACGTTTTTACGTCAATTCATGTTTTCAAACGTAACCTTGCATACGCTTCCATGTTGTACCAGTCGAACCTTAGAAACTGCAAGAGATTCGGCTTTCATGTCTTTCATACACGAAAAAGAAAACTTGAATTTATTCAACATCACACTCATACTCACATTGATACAATATACCATTAAAAAAAAGTAGGGGATATCCAAACTGATGTTGATATTTTCGGAAAATGGTATTGGATACGCGTGATTGGACACATCAACATGTTACCACGTTTAGTGTGGATCATGAATGTCACTTCGTGCAGATTTTTCGCACGAGCGCGGGCGTTAATGTCTGTGGGATACGTTTTGAAATTTTCATTTGTACTGGGCGGACTTTTTCTTGGTATAAACCCGTTCATCGATAGTTTCTGGTCGAAACGTAACTTTTGAGGTTTGCACAGACTGACACGTAACATGTTGGCATGTTGGAAGCTGGCAACAGACAGACTGCAGTAGCTCAAATTTTCAACGTTACTCAATCGGTGATTAGTAGGTTGTAGGCACGCTACCGTCAGGCAGGCAATGCTGATGACAGACGTCGGCCAGGTCATCCAAGGGCGACAACTGCTAACCAGGATCGTTTAATTCGAACCACAGCATTACGTAACCGCCATCAAAGTGCCTCAGAAATTGTACAGCAGCTGCACCGAGCGACAGATATGCGAGTCAGTGTCACACTATCCGAAATCGCTTATTCAGCTGGAATTGGTAAGCTCGACGACCTCGAATAATTCCACGTTTGATTGAACGTCACATCGCAGCAAGGCGTAATTGGTGTGGAGCACGACAGCGCTGAGACAATCGTCGGTGGAGCAACGTCATGTTTTCCGATGTATCGAGGTTTACTCTCGACTTCCACGACAGGCGAAACAGAGTGTGGCGGCGGCGGAACAAACGATACCATGACGTAATCGTTAGGCAGCACGATCGTTTTGGTGGTGGATCGGTTATGGTGTGGGGAGGCATAACCATGACAAGCAGAACAGCATTACATGTCATCCAAGGGCGTGTCACAGGGCAGTACTACCGTGACAACATGTTAGCTGCTCATGTGGTGCAATTTGCGCGATATCACGGCCGTCGATTCATTTTCCAAGATGACAATGCAAGCGCACAGAGGGCCCGTGTCGCTACAGAGTTCTTCCAGGAGCAGAACATCACTACACTGCCTTGGCCAGCAATAAGTCCAGACCTTTCACCAATCGAGCACGCCTGGGATATGCTTGGCAGGCGCCTACGACAACTCCAATAGCCCCCTACCAATGTCCAGGAACTCGCCGCTGCATTGCAGGAAGAATGGAATAACATCAGTCAAGCTGATATTGGACGTTTGGTGAGGAGTATGCCGCGTGAGATCCGCGCTTGTTTCGCTAACCGAGGAGGATTTACAAGGTATTGAGGTCTTGTACTGAATGTGGTAAATTCTCTAACTGACCGACCATGTCTTCTGCAGCTCAGTGCGTGGAATGTGTGCTTGTCAGACACCCAGCCATCGCTGAAATTACTCACCAATGTCACAGAGCAATGCCTCAACTGTCTTTTTGATGAAAATATAAACATATTTCTTCATATATCTCACTTTTATCAAATATCCCCTACTTTTTTTTAATAGTGTATATTCATTATTATCATATTTAACCCGACCGGGTGTTGGAAAACTTTAAAAACATTAAAATGACATTTCATTGTATAAAGTTGAAATTGAGTGACACATGAACTCGACCCCACCCCACCCCCCACCCCGAAGTGACAAAATCGGCCTTGGCCGTGCTTCGTTGGATGGTATCTAAAGATTCGCTCGCGATCTTAAGTAGACCTCCGGTCAGTGAAGCTGTTATCGTCAATGGTCTCTTTCCCTCAATAACAAAATAAATGTATCTCCTTACTGCTTTAGCGTAGTACCCTCGCCAAATCTCATAAAAGACATCTGAAGCCACACATAGTCAAGAATGCATGAATCCTGTGGCAAGCCTTCTCTTCAAGTGCTTCAGTTTCAGACGTTACTGTTAGTTAGGGTTTATTGGAAGTGTGAATACCGAGATAAATAGAGGATATCTAGTGTTTTTGAGTGGATACCGAAAATTATCTCGTGGGTTTTCAACCTTGAATTAATGCATGAAAGTAAACAGCTGAAGCGCATTGATACGCGGAAGTGATTTGATCGATACTCGTAACAGGTAGTGTCTTGCGGTCTGATTCATCTGGCTGGTTTCATGCATCAATTCAAGATGAATACGTATTGAATTATTGCTGGAAATGGTCGGTATCCACTCATAAACACTAGATTTTCTTCTCGTTATACGTTTTTAGAACAAATTGATCATTTCCAGTGATAATTTGACTCATATTCACCTTGAAGTGACGCTTTGAAAGCCGCCATTTTGATTGATACTGTGAAGGTGAAAATTTCTCTCTCTTCACAGTGGGGGATACGATTCTATCTTTCCGCATTTTTTTCGATAATCTATCGTTTAGCGTATAATAAATGTTTATATTCCTTGATGTGATCTGTATTCAGTTAAAAGTAAAATTTGCTTTGCTTTCGTTTCGTGGCAAATTTCTCTCAGAAAATAGAAACTGAACAATTATTTATGAGAAAACTATGACTACCAAAATTAGTGAATCATCTACTAGTTACTGTACCCAATACTGCATGTTTCATATTTACAGTTGCACCACCGGCAATAATGCTGTATTGAGTACATCTTATATATAAATTGCTTGGAATTGGAAGCACCATATGCAGGGTAGTTTATGTTATGTTAATTTGTTTACACGTAATGTTTTGCAGTTAAAAAATTCGGCTGCTAACGTTTTAAGAGAAACATGGTTAATATACAAATATACCAAATTAGTGAAAAAGGTGAATACCAGTAAAGTTAGATCTCATCAAAGAAAGTTTCTACAATCTATACACAGGTAAGCCTTAGTGTAGTATTTGTTTCTCGATAGATATTCTATAGCACATGTTAAAATGGTTTTAGATATTGAGCTAAAGTTAAAGTCAGGTTATCTTCCTAATTTTCTCAGAACTTGTATCGACATCTTTTCATGTTTTTCAACACATGTGAGTTATGTCTGTCCTTTCAAATGTGTGTGGATATATGTGAAGGAGGCCAACCACAGCACCTTCGTTGAACTGTTGCCAGCGCGTTCCACCTTTTTCTGTAGCTGTCGTAAGGAAAGTGAACCAAGTAATCATGAGAACGCCATCCAAAAAAACCTAGATTCCAGCTATCGTTTTTGACGTTTTGCAATGATCAAGTGGTTTAGGTGATCGACTTCTGGTTGCCAGGCGGTGTTGGCGATGGTTTGATTCCCAGCCGGGTACCAGAAATCATTATTCCAAAGTTTTCGAAAACATGATTGTGTCCTTCAATATACACACACTCAGGCCTGTGTCAGTCTTCGTCTGAGGCCATCCGCAGCTCAATGCCAATGTACCCACGTCTGCAGTCAGCGCGTTTCATACTTCCATGTAGCTATCGTAAGAAAAGTGAACCAATCCTGAGAACGTCATCTAAAACTCTAGATGATTCCAACCCTCGTTTTTGACGGTTTGCAATGATCTAGCGATTTAGGTGTTCAACTCCTGATTGCCAAGGGTGCTGTCGATGCTTCGATTCCCGGTGGGGGTCAGAAATCAACATTCACAATTCTTCGTAAACATGACGGTCTCCTTTAAAAAAAGGCACAGGCCGGTACCAGTATTCGTCTGAGGCCAACCACAGCACTTTCGTCGTACTGTAGCCTGCGCGTTTCACACTGTGATGTAGCTGTTGTAAGGAAAGTGAACCAAGTAATGATGAGAACGTCATAACAAAACTGGACTCCAGCCATCGTTTGTGACGGTGTGCAATGGTCTAGTGGTTTAGGTGTTCGACTTCTGATTGCCAGGCGGTGTTGCCGATGGTTCGATTCCCGACCGTGGATCAGAAATCAACATTCAAAATTCTTTGAAAACATGATAGTGTCCCTCAGTATACACACACAAGCCCGTGCCAGTCTTCGTGTGTGACTAGCCACAGCACTTTCGTCGTACTGTAGCCAACGCGTTTCACACTTCCATGTAGCTGGTGTAATGAAAATGAACCAAGTAAGCATAAGAACGTCATCTAAAAAACTAGGTTCTAGCCATCGTTTTAGACGGTGTGCAATGGTCTAGTGGTTTGGGTGTTGGACCTCCAACTGCCAGGCGGTGTTGCCAATGGTTCGATTCCTTGGCGGGTTGTGTCCGATACACACACACACAAACACACACGTTTTGTTCAATCACTTTTGTAGGGAATTGTTCTTTTTTCTTTTGTTCATGGGTACCAAACAAGACTTTACAAAACCGTGAAGACAAACGCTAACCCTTTGTTTGCTTTGTGAGGACCCTGTAATATCAAAGCAAATTTTGGTGGGAACCCAAACACAATTGTCTAGGGTCTCATAAAATAGGGAAGATAAACCCCATCGAACACAGATGTTAGGGAAACCATACCCACGCTACAAGTGTTGTCGACGTAGGTATGACAACATCCGAATAACAATTTTCGCGAGCAGCACTGTTTTCGTTACCCTTCAACGTACGATTTCTATAAATTTTCTTATGTGCATGAAAATGGTTTTAAGGTTTTGTACCAATTTTCTTAAAATCTTACAAATTTGATTAAAATAAAATAAAATAAACAAGCCCACATCGAATTATTACGTTCTGTCAAAATTCTGCCGCATAATCACTTCGTTATCTTGAGTGTTCGCGTGTGCGGCTCGCCCTTACTTTAAATTTTCCAGCACATGAAATTGTTCATCCAAATAGTTAATTTCATAACCTATATATCCGTGTGGGCATCTCGATCTATTTTTGTATTGATGTGAGAACAAGCCCACTTTTAACAAAGGATTCCCACACATTCCAAATTGATATGTAGCATTGGTAAGCTGAATTGTATTCTAATTCTGAATTATATTCTAGTTATATTCTGTATTCACCATTTTTCTAAACAAGTGGCAGATATTGCGTGTAAAACTATACTCCAAAAATTATCACAATCACTAGTCCTACGGAGAACCAAGAAAAACAAGCAGAAAAAAAAGAATTGTGGTTAGGCAAATGGCGTTTCCATTCATTTCAGGATCTGTTTTGAAATTTAGATCAGAGTTGGGAGATGTGTTTTGGATAGTCATCAAAACATGATTCCCGTCGAACACACGATTTCATTCAAAGTCGCACAATGTTCTCGAGAGTCTCGTCAGCCAGTTGACGTCTCCTGGATTTTCATAGTTAAAAAGCGTATTTGTTCGTTTACTTGCAGTCTCAGGGGAGTAAAAATGGATCAAAGGAAACTCAATGAAAATCAGAATACTTTAGTGGATATGGCTAAGGTAAGGGTGTTACTTGTTTGGTTATATATTGTTTTCATTTATTTTAAAATAAATATGTTTTGCACTCACTTTTATAAATTTCTTTGGAAATTAAAACGTGTCTTTTCTTCTGGCACCCTTTACTGTTATGTTAATTTGGAAGCGTTACGAAGCTTTTCTTGTTAACAGGATTTATTACCATTCTGGCTAATGTTTATACTACCACAGATTTTGTTACCATTCTCATCACAAGAGTAAAGGTTAACGACAATAACCAAGATTATTGTACAGCCAAATTATTTACTCCTTGGTTTTCCGCATTGAAATTCTACTTTCTCATCTTCTCTCTCCCCTGCTGCTGAATGGGCAAGAATCTCTGTACATTGTTCAGTTTCCGGTTAGCTGACAAATTAAATTCAAAGTACTGCTCTATTTTCCCTTCCCATTATGTTAATATCTTGTAAGTGTTTCAAGTTTTAATCTGATCTAATTTGTGTAAAAACACACTTTATATGATGAGGTTTCATAATAGACTTAACACTTCCAACCCGGTATGCGCTTATCTTGTACAAAGCAAAAGTTGGCAGTCTGTGGGTAGACAACACAATAATAAATAAATAAATAAATAAATAAATAATAAACAATTAACTGGGCGAGGATGAGTGATAATTTAATCCGTCAACCCCATAGGACTATGTGATTAAATTGTTACTAAATTGTTACTGGACCTCACACAAACGTAAGGTAGACTCACTCATACTATTCGTGACATCCGGGCTGAAAATGATTAAACATAATATGTTACTGTGAAGTACTCAGTAGCTAGAAGTATGCGTTGGATGAGAAAATCGATCTTATCTTTACACCTTAGCTAAAACCGTGAAATGTCAAATGTCTGTTTCAGGGCTTCCTGGGTAGGTTAACGCTCAGTTTAGGCTATTATTGAAGGGGGTGGATTTATATTGTGGTTAACATACAAAAATATGCAATTCATCTTTTCAAGTCATTTGCAACAATCCTCACACAAGCTACCTTATCTTTTCGTCACCAAAATAATGTTAAAAAACAGAAACAGAACTATGGCATGCTTAATCATACCGCAGATCACTTATCTTCGTCTGTTTTGATATCATTAAAAATGTTCAGCATTCAAACAATATGTTCATACATATTCTTTGATGCATCACCATACAGGTCCTGTTGCTGTAATCTGGCACTCTTTTCGTTTATGCCAAACTGTATTGCTTTTAATAATTCAGGAGTTAGGGTGAGCACCCACATTTCCAATTTAAGGTACAATAATGATTCGTTTGGGTAGGAGAAATAAACCGTTCGTGAATACTTATTTTGTGGTCTGTCTTCTGAATAGTGACTTACGTATCTACCCAGAAGATTGTATTCTCTTACTGGTTAGTCTCCCTTGGGTCTACATTTTAGTCGGTCCATACGTTCGTTCTGGTCCTCTACATGTGTCAATATTGGTTTCGTGAATTGAAATCACCTATGTATCACCTATTCTCTCAGGGTGAGGTTTGTAATTGTCAGGGTTTGGTCATGAACAACTTTGTTCTATCTTCACAATAAATGAGACATTCTGTCCATTTCTTACTGATATTTGATTAAAGTCAAACCGACAAGGCACGTTTTCTTAGCATTACGTGAACTCGGCAATGCTTAATTAGTTGGAAGTTATTAACCTAACAGCCAAGGGTATATTCCTTGATTTCCATTTCAGTGAATCAATATTCGAAAGTCAGTGTTCGTCAAGCTAAGCATCTTGAACTGACTTTAAGTAAGTGGAAGGTACAAAGTAGAACAACATTTTAAAATGTTTGATTTGTTGGTCACGATATGTTGGTATATAAATTAATTCCGGAGGAATCCCCAGCTGCAACCATTTATGCACTTTCTTACACATTTTCGAAATCATCTCGTCGCCACTTTTGTAAATAAAATTTAATATATCAGAAGCTTGAAGATCAAGTAATAAATATTTATAACGAGTATAGCTACCTGGCCTGCACTTTATTGAAAACCCAGATTCTGAAAGAGGCGCTAAACACCAAAAAGACAAATAACACCCTGATGAGTTTTTAATACTTTTTTCAGTTCTGATCATGTTGTAAGGGCATGAATTTCTGTTCGACATAGTCTTATAAAGACAATACGGCATTAAAAGTCTTGAATTTCTTGAAAATGATTCATCTTTTAACATTCATAACATTTAAACAATAAGAATTGTTTTTCCTTTTAGTATGTGTATAATCCAGAAGTTAGACATTCTAGGACGCAGGTATAAAACACAGTTGAAAGTGTAAGAATGTTTCGTATCCTGTGCTAATACTCTGGCACTCTTTTGCTCTACTTCATTATGATTTTGGAATAGTTCTCGAGACAAACGAGGATTTTGTTTTTTAATCAACATTTGAAAGGTTCAACACCAATATTTACGTATTAGTTACAATTTTGTGTGGGGGACGAACATGAAACAGTGTATTTTATAGTTCTTTGAGCACCTGGAATATTGTAACACCTACATTTATTTTTGGCGTAATATATATAAATATGTATCAGTTGATGATATAATTATCCGCCCCAACTGATTTTTTTATCGAATGACTTACATTATTTGTTTAATCAAATTTACTTTTTGACTTTTACTTATGTACAAATGAGTTCCCACGTGCTTTTATCCTTTGTGCCGGATAAGCCAATTGTAGAATTATCGTAATTTGACATAATGTATCAAAATGTACTGTCGTAATAACAAAATATAGTTGATCAATATGGCAGGCTAAGACTGAGTGTGACAGGTAATTGATTCGTCATATATTTATCGAATTAACACTATTCGTGTATGTGTCGGAAAACAAACAAGTCTAGGTACTTCATATGACAAAGCACAGAGTAATAAGTGGTGTTTGTTTATAGGAATGGAAGAAAAGTATGAATAACAAGTCTATAAACTGTAAACTCTAGATCAATACAATGTCGGGCACTCTAAAATCTTCACAATTTAGACTGCCATAATTTAACTAACCTCAGATTCATGCCCTTTACAGTTCATTGTCAGACAGCCATAATGTTTTTTAATTAACTTCGTATATTTTATATTGCCTACTCTGTGAGCTGGCTGTACATTAAATCTAATCATTCCACGTTTTTATTATGTAGGTGATTTGCATGCAGGAGACAAGTTGACATAATAAATGAACAGCAAGCATAAGTTGCATAATGTACATGCTTGCACTTTTAAAGAAAAACAGTGTAAACATGAAACATTGAAATAGTGTTTAAATGTTTTTTTTCTGGTTTGATGCTATATGACTATGCACGGTGGAACTCATTTTACTGTATCTGATGATTTTGTTCTCCTAAATAATATTTCCTCTGATTTACCTCCCATTACATTGCATCACTGCATTATCGTCGGACAGGTGCATGTGCTGTTGTTTGTTTCCTTGTTACCCCCATGTAGTTTAGTTTGCTTCCGACCGTCACTTTGGATTAGAACAATGGACTGGAACGACGGTGGTGCAGTGAAGCAGTTTGTGCTAGTGCTCGCTGACTGTCTTGCTGTAACGTATCAAAGAATGACAAGAGTATAATTTGTTTGCATTTGTTGGATTTTAAATACAATAAACTCCTCAGATGTTGACTGTTTTGAAATGGGAGATTCGGGCATTCATGAATCTTGAAGAATAAAAATGAATGAGATTTCAATCTTAAGCTTTATAAACCTGAAGCCTACTACCAGTCAAAGAAACATTATAATTCTCTTTCCATTTTCATAATGTGTGTCATTCAGTTATGTCAAGAGAGCTTTCTGCTCCATATACAATCCCTCTCAAAAGAGTATAATTTTTTTCCGAAAAAGGAATACACCCTCCAACCCGTCTGTTACAAGTTAAATTTATAGGTGTAACAGAAAAATGGTATCCGGGCATCGTTACCGCTAGTTTGACACATCTGTATTGAGCGTTTGACTGTGATGCCTATTTTCCATTCTGATGGCGGAAATACACTACTAGTGTAAAAATGAAAATGCGAATATGAGCCAAATCTGAGGTAGCTGATGTGTTGTTGTTGTTGTTGTTGTTGTTGTTGTTGTTGTTGTTCACTGAGGCTGAATGATCATCATTTGGAGTTCTTGTTTGCACTTTTTGAGACTTTTGCGTGTAAGTATGAGAAAATGGACAGAATTTTCTCTTTATTCCAGTAAAAAGGGGGATATAAATTCAAATTAGGAACTCGCATATATATATATATATATATATATATATATATATGTGTGTGTGTGTGTGTGTGTGTGTGTGTGTGTGTGTGTGTGTGTGTGTGTGTGTGTGTTATGAAACGTTCATCACAAAATGAATGGCTTAACTCATTTTTGTCTCATAATTCTTCAAAGCCTTGATGCTTTATTTTTCATTTTTACATGGCAAACACCTTTTGCTTAGCTACTATCATTGAATGTAAACAAATAGATATGATTGTTTAACCATTACAACCCGGCGTGCATAAATTTTTATGTGACGATACATTTGGCAGTGATCGAACAGACAACAACATTAACATTAAATTGGTAGTGAAGATCAGCAATAATTTAATCTTACAGAGTTGTAGGTTTAAATTATTTCTAATGTCCCTACAAGTGCAGAAAAGGTTTGTTCATTTCGGTGTACACAGTACTGTTTGAGACAATACCTTCCAGGGATCCAGTGTTTGAAAGATTAAATACAATCACCGAAAGCAAAATCAAATAAAATGAGCCCGAGATCATCTCTTTCCAAATGATTGGCCCTGCACCACCATGGAAGACACGTTGGGCCGTATTGCGGTGTGCAACAATCAAACAAGGCAATGGATTTGAAACCTTCCGTGTCATATTATTTATTTATTTATTTATTTATTTATTTATTTATTTATTTATTTATTTATTTATTTATTTATGTATTGGTGTTTTAAGGTCTCATACTTTTGCACAATGGCTGATCATGACCACCCCTTCCGTGGCAATGATGTTGGCTTGATTCCTTTTACAAAAATATGTAACGGTGCCAAATCTAGTACATTATGTACGAGTTTTGCACAGTTGCCTCTGGTCCATCATATGCCTCATTTCTGCTGAAGTTATGCCTGTAAGTTCCGAGATGAAAAGTAAATAGAAATTACTCTTCAGTATGTATTTATGACCTTCATCTTAATATTGGTATTGGCCTAATTAATAAGGTTAAGTATATAGTATATTTGTCAATTAAGAAAGGAAACTGATGAAAGGCTTTTCCCTATCTTCTTCCTGTAGGGTGATGTCTTTTTTCAAAATTGTAAATTGATGGGTTAACATACTTTATCAATAACAGAATGAAAGCTGTTTAATTTCTGAGGATTAGATGGCATTCAATGTAATGTAAAAATGCATCATAGTTTTTTGTAAATTGATTTGCGAGATCTGAAAAATGAACATTTATTAGTGGGAAAAACATTAAGGAATATTTCGAATTTGGAGGTTCTTCAACACTCGTAGAATCTTTCATTCACTGTTATTTCAAGATATCATTTTCCATCTTCAGAAATCGAAGGCATTCTTGTTTTTCTAGATGTTGTCTAGTTGCCCCCAAATTGAATGGCTTGAGAAATGCCAGTCAAGTTAAAAACATGGTTATTGACTTTTGATTTGAAGGATATCGGTATCGACATGAGAAAACTACCGATGCTCAACAAAATCCCGCTTTTTTCAACTGGTTTTCCTATTCCAAGCCAATAATTTTACAGAAAATCTACAAAAAAACCTCCATACACTTCCTCCGTGTGTGTGTGAAATTGGGCAAAGAATAGCCATCTGACAAGCTGTGATATTGAGTACGCAATTCAAGAAATAATTTTATGTTGTTATAGGGAAACATTTTTAAACCATCTAAAATTCGTTCAGCAAGACAGTATCAAAACTACAGCTTCATTTTGATAGCACCTTAAAATATATAATCAAATAGAATTTAACCCTTTACCTAACATGAAAAGCAGACGACACTTGCAAAAATAATTCCCTGAATAACTCATTTTTTGTCTCAAAAACAGGTTATGACCCCTCGTTGGAACGAGCTCTTTCCAACGAGGGGTTATAACCTTTGTTTTTGAGCCAAAAAATGAAAAAATAATGAAAAATAATGAAAATTAATTGGCGATTTTGAGAATAGCGCCTGCCGGTTTTGGCCGTTACGTTGGGTAAAGGGTTAATGTAATATTGTGTTCCAGTGATGCATTGTTGTTTGAGATCGAGATGAGCTCTCTCACCATCGTCTTTCCTTTCCCTTCTAGACTGTAGGTATGGCGGGTTTGGACTCCAGTATGAGCGTGTACATATCAATACCACACGTACAATACAGACAGGTTAGGCGTTTTGATAAAATCCTGAAATAATATTCAATGGCTATATAGTGTTTTCTAACCAAGTTACAGTTCTGCGCAGAAATCATGTTACTGGAAGCGAACTTGCTTTTCATTAATACTGTGATAATCAGCGTGTATGTTGTGCATGTTATTATTTATTATGTCATTTACATTGCAGGTATAACTTACCCTTCGACTATTCCACACACAAAAAAACATATTTATAAAATACTTGCTATGCCGTTCTGCCAGGGAGGTCACAGTAGTTGTCGCAGATGAGTCATATTGTACTAAATTGGAAACAATGATATGAAAATGACAACAACCAAGGTGTTTGATGCGTTAATAATACTGAACTGTATCTATTAAAATACATTAGACTCAAATTATCTCATCAACATTTCTGGAGGAACTCGGGTAAACCTGATGAGACTATTCTGTCCCTTCCTCTCACGTACAAACAAGTAGTTAAATGTAGTATGGAACTTCGATTTTCTCCTTCAGTTCACATACTTTATCAACTCGACTAATATTTCTTTTTTATCACAATGTCTATAGACTGCGTTTTACTTATTTTACTAATGGACTAAATTGATCCGAAGTTGTATGGATGCACCTCTAAAAACTTCAACCCTGTAATAAAAGGTAATACATAATTCAGTCTTCTCACGAAATGATGATTCGTGTAAAATGGCTTTCTGCAGTATAAATATGGTAGGGACAAGAAAGTTAAACTTGCTTTATCATTGCGGTTTGGCAAACAATTCGTCCTGGAAACAGAGTGAAGTGTGTATGAAAGACAATTATAATAGATCTGCGGTTTATGTTTGTGTTGTTCGGAGGTCACAAATAGGAATATATTTTCTTTCTTCAGATATCACGTCATCTTCAACATATTGTAAAGTACTTTCTTTGTGTGAGATCAATCACGCTTGATCATGCTTTTATTATAAGGTCTCAGTGACGTTTACTGGTGTAATAAATATAGAGATTAAAGATTTATGCAATTTATCTTTACCAAACAGCATAGTAAAAACAACAACCAAACCGTCTGCCTTCTCCCACCTTCAAAAGAGAAGAAACATTAACAACAACAACAAACCCCAATGTTCCAACAGGAGTAAAATCCTCGCCCTCTGATTGGATGAGAGCTGGCGTGGTTTCTTTTATGCTTACGGTTCCAGTAGCAAATGTTACCGTCTGGCGTCATCACGCGAAATATTTGAAATGACGTCGCTTGTTTCGCAATTGCTTCATCAACGGAGTGACTCGCACGCCGCTTCATTTTTCTGGATTTTTCACAAGTGCATCAGACTGTCGGTGTTACGGATGAAGTGTTGTTTAAATTACAAACCGATTTACGATTTGAACTGAGATGGAATGAGTTTATCTGGTTTAACGATTATTTATCCGGTGCCGTCGTGGGGTACACGAGAGGTTTATTTACAAAACCTGTGATCGTCAAAAGTTGCCTTGAACAAGGCAACTTTTTAACGATCACATAAGCTCCGAGCCACAAACCTCAGACCATGTTATCATCAGTTCATCACAATAATTTATAAATTGTAAACAGATGCTGAGAAAGTATCCACATATATATATATACTCTCCCAAAAAAGAAAGTGTGCATGCTAAAAAATAACACTAAAAAAATATATCATTTTCATTCATGGAGATTTTATTCAATCACAGATGAATCAATTTGTGATCAACACGAGAAATTTTATTACGCTACGACGAATACTCGTGGTGCCATGGAGAGTCAAAGACACTAAGGGTCAAACACAAAAGTCACATACTCAATATCTGGTATGACCTCCGTCTGCATCGACTACTGCTGTGCATCTACGCCTCATGGAAGCGAACAAGTTAGCATGGAAGTGTTGTGGGATGTTGTTCCATATTCTGATAAGCTGTCTTTGGAGTTCCACAAGCGTTGACGGTGCATGGGGAAGCCGGCGTAGCTGACGTTTCATTTCGTCCCATACGTGCTCAATGGGTGAGATATCGGGCGAATTTGCAGGCCAGGGAAGAACTTCAACTTGTTGTTGCTGCAGATACTGTTGAACAACACGAGCTGCGTGGGGTCAGGCGTTGTCCTGCTGTAGAATGACGCCGGGGCCGTGACGTTGCAGAAATGGGACAACAACAGGTGTAAGCACTTCATCACGATATCTGGCTGCATTGAGATTGCCATCAATAATGACCAGCTCAGTTCTGTTACGGGCAGTGATGCCACCCCACACCATGAGAGACCCTCCCCCATAACGGTTTCGCTCCACGACACATGGATCTGCGTAGCGTTCGTTTCGACGTCTGTACACTCTCTGGCAGCCATCTGATGATGAACGATGGAAACGACATTCATCTGTGAATAAAACACGTCGCCACCAGTATAAGGGATGCCTGAGATGTTGTCTACACCACTGCAGTCGAGCACGACGATGACGTAACGTCAAAATCGGACGAATTGCAGGTCTTCGAGGACGTAAGCCGTATTCTCTCAGCCGGTTGTTACTGTTTGAGAATGTATCCGTCTCAGGTTAGGGATGTTCCTGGCTGTCGTCGTTGCCGTTTGTTGCCCGTTCCGGAGATGGACGACACGGATATACCGATCTTGTGCAGGGGTGGTAATTCGGGGTCTCCCGGTGCGGGGTCGGTCTCGAACGTCATCATGTTGTGCATGTCGATGGACTAGCGTGACTACAGTGTTACGGTGGCAGTTCAAATGCTGGGCAACCTCTCTGTGTGTTCTGCCAGCTCTAATCATACCCAGGGCAAGGAGACGTTGATTCATTGTCAATCTTGGCATGCTAATGTGGAGTCGTTTTAACAGCAGCGCAAGTTTGAATATGAACGATAGGAAGGCCTTACTTTAGTGTTTAAATACCCAAAGATTCACACTTCTGCATGAATTTTCGGACTCTCCACGTGCAAAACATGCCTTTTCACGAACGTGCAGCACGTCATTTAACATTAATGCAATTTTAACGGGGAAAGCTGTTTTTGTGTTCATTATAACTTATTCATGAACAGGTTAACACTCTTTACACCTACGAAATTATTTTTTTGGAGTTTGTTCAATTTCTGCAATGCACACTTTCTTTTTTGGGCGAGTATATATATAACTTACCCTTCCGATTATCCTTCCACACAAAAAACATGTAAAATTATCTTTGTCGACTATTTTTGTTAAGTGTATAATACATACAAATAGTAGAAAGTATGAGCTTGATGAATAACATCTTTAAGACCTATTTCCTTTTATTACACGAGCTTTTGACTAATCATAGTCTTTATCAAGTGACGGACACAGTACAATTTGACTAGAAAAAATATTACACAGTTGAAGACGTGCAGTAACGTAGCGTGACGTCTGAAGTTGGATAAGAGCAAACAAGTCTCTGGAATTGACACGCCAAATGTGGCCATCAGTAGAGAAGTCTCAGGGGGAATAAAATTATTGCCAGGAAGATATTAATTCTGCGTCTATGTTAAGTCTTGTATTAAGGCTGTCAAAAGACAAAACGTGCTTTTGTTCAATTACTCTTCCCCGGTGAGTGTCTTGTAGATGGCCTTCCAAAGCTTGGACCCTAATATCTTTCACAGAAAATTTTGTACATAAGGATTCCTGTTGAGGAAAATCTAAAGACAATGAAGGAACATTCTGTTTACAAATAAAGAAAATTCAGATACCCTTGCCTTTATTCAGCAAAACTCAAATTTAGCGGTCATTTAGCTACAAGACGCACTGAATGCTTTGTTGGAATTGCATGGACCACATGCACACAACTGGCTAATTAAAATGTTTTCTGTGAAACATATTTTATATTAACACTGGTCAAGTTCGGGCTGGTGTCTTTGATAAAATGCTTGGGAGAAAGAAGATAGATGATCTGTAGCCATAAATTGTCGTTTAATACCACAGTGTTATGTGGTCTTAGGTTGCTCACACGTATGTCAAAAAGGTACTGTTTTTGGCAGCATACCGATTCCAGAGCACACCACAATGAAGGAGGTAAACACCGTTGCCATTTGCGGAAGGAGTTCGTTGTTGGATTATGTTACATATATTCTTTAACCAGATTTGCTACCAGCTTGGTTAATATCAATTTCTAAGTTGACTATATTGAGAACAGCACAAACTGGGGTTCGGGAATCTTTCTCTTTGTCGTTTATAAACAACAGCAAAAGGTCTGAAAAATAGTGTTGCAAGGCTAGGTCATTGTCATTGTGTCCACAATGTTTTTGAAAAACACTGAACAGATAGCAGTAATATAGGTGAAGTGTAATTACAAATGGTTTGCAAATGTTCTGATATATTATGTGATTAAACAGCGGTCCGTCGGGAAATGGGGTAGCATATCTTATTATGATACTCAAGCCTCTCATGTTTATAACTTCGGCTCACAGGATAGGGCCTCAAATAATTAAAGACTGTTTGCTTGGCCGGAGTCAGAGTAAAATTTTCTGTCAGTGATATATTTAGTCGATGAAACCTTCAAAATAGAAATTCGATATGGTTTAATATGAAGATGCTTCGAGTTTATGAACTTATAATTCTTTTGTTACATTCTTTACATTCTTTATGTACTTAATCGTCAACTCCAACAGTCATTTCTATTTTCGGGATATACTTTTTTATTAATCATAATCGAGACGTTGGTTTTGTTGGGCGCAGTGCAGTAACACCGGATCTTTAAAGATAAGTTTAATCATTTGTGCAGATAAATTTCATCATGAAAAAAACCCTTTCCATTGTTAAAAATTTCAAATTTCTTCCAATACATCATGTTGAGAGAAGATAGTTATTAGACTGTATTGAGAAACAATATGAAGTGAAAGGTATGATATCAAACGTGTGTAAGTGATAATGGAAAAGTTCCATACGCTGTCGCTTCTTCTTCGAAATTATTAGGCTTAGTTTTGTTTAGTGCCCGATGAACACATTTAATGAAAGATACAGATTATGTTGTCATTGCTTGTTCTAAACCACAAAAGCGAAGTCAAAGTTCAATGTTGATGTACATAAGGTGTATCAGGGGAGGTATTTTGGTACCTTTTATAGCAACATACTGTTCACTATGGCATTTCTATTGGTAAAAACAGATTGTGACAGCAGGCAATTGATCTGGGTCATCATATTTAGTCTCGTAGATGAGGCCAGATCAAACAAGACGCCGTTAAATGATTCTGGTTGATCTGGTTTCGTCAAAGAAATAAAACATGACAACCCAGACTGACCAACTGTTGTAATAATTTGTTTATTATATATGTAACAATGGATATTAAAAAATTGAACACGACTCTTGAAATGTTAACACATAGGAAATTATGAAATCTCTGTCCAGCGTATGCAACGCAAAGGATTTGGATGTGGAAAAGTTAAGACTCATTTTGTGGCGAGCCAGAATTGATGGACAAACCACATCGGTATTGAGTAGCAATTGTTGGTAGTCGTACAGTAAATTGACATATCACAACTAAGTGCATGTACAGAAATATGTATCGTAAATGTTATTTTATCTTGACTTTCACCAACGAGTCGTGTCAGTGATAGTGTTTCTAGGCATTACCAGAGATCCGATATACATCGGCGATATGCGCCAAGTGGGCACAATACATTCATCAAATGAACAACTTATGTATGGCGTACGAACAGGTTCGAAAGTAATTATTGAGGTACATACTATATTATTTGAGGTTCATCCTATATTATTTCAGGTCCATCCTATATTATTTGAGGTTCATCCTATATTATTTCAGGTTCATCCTACATTATTTCAGGTTCATCCTAAAATAATATTTATGACCCTCTCGTACGCGATCAATAATTTGTCCGACCCTGGATGGACTATAATTATTGTTTCATGTTGGACCAGGTTCGACATAAATATTTCAGGTTCATCCTATATTAATTGAGGATGAACCTAAAATAATTTGTCCGACCCTGGATCGACCATAATTATTGTTCATGTTGAACCAGGTTCGACATCAATATTTCAGGTTCATCCTATATTAATTGAGGATGAACCTGAAATAATTTGTCCGATCCTGGATGGACCATAATTATTGTTTCATGTTGAACCAGGTTCGACATAATTATTTCAGGTTCATCCTATATTAATTGAGGATGAACCTGAAATAATTTGTCCGACCCTGGGTCGACCATAATAATTGTTTCATGTTGAACCAGGTACGACATAAATATTTCAGGTTCAT
The DNA here is from genome assembly GCA_031216915.1 of Pictodentalium vernedei. Taxonomy (NCBI): domain Eukaryota; kingdom Metazoa; phylum Mollusca; class Scaphopoda; order Dentaliida; family Dentaliidae; genus Pictodentalium; species Pictodentalium vernedei. The sequence continues at coordinate 186,176,367 of CM062293.1, forward strand.
CCTATATTAATTGAGGATGAACCTGAAATAATTTGTCCGACCCTGGATGGACCATAATTATTGTTTCATGTTGAACCAGATTCGACATCAATATTTCAGGTTCATCCTATATTAATTGAGGATGAACCTGAAATAATTTCTCCGACCCTGGATGGACCATAATTATTGATTCCTGTTGAACCAGATTCGACATAAATATTTCAGGTTCATCCTATATTAATTGAGGATGAACCTGAAATAATTTGTCCGACCCTGGATGGACCATAATTATTGTTTCATGTTGAACCAGGTTCGACAAAACAATTTCAGGTTCATCCTATATTAATTGAGGATGAACCTAAAATAATTTGTCCGACCCTGGATGGACCATAATTATTGTTTCATGTTGAACCAGGTTCGATATTTTCCCGCCGTAAATCGGCCCAAATGAAACTTTTTGAGGTATTCTGAAGTGGGATTGACACTTCAGAAGCCAGGAAATTGCTTCTTTTAATGCCAAATTTAACAATTTTCTCACAGCCCGGCACGACCGTGCTCGCCGAATTATGAAGATCTACAGTTCTAATAGTTTGCCAAGAACGCGCCCACTACCCAGCTGGAATTTCGAGGGCTCCTCCCATCCCCACCCCCATTAAAAGGCTCTAGCGACGGCCCTACAGCTGAGGCATTATCGCGTGATTTGTTCAAAACAGTCACCTGCTTCCATGAACATAACACCGTGACATGCCCCACAATGACACCGAAAGCATGCCGACCCAGGAGCCGCAGAGCAATTTGAAATTCTGTGGGGGGGGGGGGGGGAGAGGGGGTGGGGATGCATTTCGAGCATTCTGGCATATTAAACCGCTTCCCAACATTGTTACCTGTGTGAAAATGATGAGTCAAAACAAGTTTTAACAAATACTAGCAGGGTTACCCGATGCTGTACGGTAAATTTCTAAGAAAAAACAATTCATAAGACCACAGCCCTGTCTTCAAAAGAGTAACTTAGACAGGCCTGCGGCCCTAACCGCACCATAATATTCCCGGTAAAAAGTTACCACAGGTAGACCCCTTTGAAGATCTATAGAGGTGAAAAGAAAAATTGTCATGACATTGGGTGACTCTCCCCACCCCGGCACTTTTTCAATCCTGACCTTTTCAATCCATGACTCCCGGTGTAGAAAAAAAAACCCTAGCAGAACCAGCTTGTGCGCTGTGGATGGCTCCGTATGCCTTTTTATAGTGGTCATACAGACATACACACAAAATCCACAAGTTTTCCCCCTCCCCAACACCACCACCGGCAATTTTTTTAAACCTTTAAGATTCCTGATAAGAACTCGCCTCTAGTAGACCCCTTTGAGGACCTATATCAGTAAAAAACAAATTGGTCATAGCTTTTGGTGCCCCTCTCCAATCCCACCCCTGCACTTTTTTAAACCTGACAATGACCTCCGCCATAAAGTAGGCCAATTTTGGGCACTATGGATGGGCCCATATTTATTTCTGTAGCAGACACACAGACAAACAAACATACATACGAAATCCATCATTTTTGCCCTTCCCCACCTTACAGGATTTAGACCGGTCCGGTCCAAGAAATAGCGGTTCGATATTCGGGCAGGCGGTCCGTTTTTTCTAGATGGACCGGTCCAAGGCGGTCCAATTCAGGGGCACAGGGCTCTCTCTTTAGAGTGTGTGTGTGTGGGGGGGGGGGGGGTCTACACAATGCGCAGGGCCAACCATGTTTTGGTCCTGCGGGCGGAAAATTTGAAAATGTAAGCTGAAAATACACGATTTCCGCCTATTGCAGCATTGCGCGGACACACAACGCGCAGGGCCAAGCATTGTTTGGCCCAGCGGGAGGAAATTTTGAAAAAGCAAGCTGAAAATACGCGATTTTCGCCTATTGCAGCATTGCTCGAACAATATCAGCTGCTAACGGACCAATATATGTGGGAGGAGCGCGGGGGACATAACATGTAATGCCCCCCCCCCCCGAAAAACTTTGTGGGCCACACGCCCCCTCGTCCCCCCCCCCCCCCCCCCCCCCCATGATCTGCGCCCATGGTCCAATTTAATAGGGTCACCACACCAAACCTACCAGATGAAATATAGGGACCAAGTTACTACCAACTAAATAGTTTCCATGTGCACATAATCCAGATCGGGGTTTAAAGAAATTGATACACAACACACATTGAAATTCCTTGCCGACAAAGGAATTGAATGACAGCTTCTTGTCACTGAATTTGAGCGTTCGCTATTTTGGGAACTTTTTTGTAGAACCGCTCATCGCTGATACCTTCACCCGACACCCGTGACAGGAATCACAGGATGCAAGGGGTTGATTGGTGACAGATTGGCTCAATATAGTTGACAGTTACTTCAAACTTACTCGACTTCAATGTATTCACCGTCTATCAAGATGAAATTATCAGTTTGTGTATCAATTGGGAGAGTGCAAAACTTCTCTTTGCGTCTCCCTGGACCGGTCCCTTGAATCGCCTGTGTACCGGTACAGCAGGGGCTGCCCAGTCCTCATCGGACCGTACCGCAGACCACGCCTGGACCGGTACCGGACCGTTTGTTTGCGGTCCGGTCCGCAACACTATTAGTTAGCGAGTCATATTTCAATATTGAAACACAACTTGTTTATAACAGAACAGTAAACAATCAACACTGCCCATTTGACATTTTCATGGGAAAAAATCTTATTTATTTTGCGTGATTACAAAGGGTCGAAAAAAAAATCGTGAGAAGCGCATACAAAACAATCTCTCAGCGGGATTCTTTGTCTGAAGCTGTGTGCCTGCATCAAGTTTATCTTGCTTCCCCCCCCCCCCCCTCCCCCCCTCCCCCCCCCCCCCAGTTATGTCCCATTGTTCGCGTTTGTATCGACTCAACTGATTGGCTCGTGGAGCGTATTGCATCGTGGGATTTTAGCATCATCCTGAATAATTATGGTCGATCCAGGGTCGGACAAATTATTTTAGGTTCATCCTCAATTAATATAGGATGAACCTCAAATATTTATGTCGAACCTGGTTCAACATGAAGCAATAATTATTTTCGATCCAGGGTCGGACAAATTATTTCAGGTTCATCCTCAATTAATATAGGATGAACCTGAAATATTGATGTCGAACCTGGTTCAACATGAAACAATAATTATGGTCCACCCAGGGTCGGACAAATTATTTCAGATTCATCCTCAATTAATATAGGATGAACCTGAAATATTTATGTCGAACCTGGTTCAACATGAAACAATAATTATGGTCCACCCAGGGTCGGACAAATTATTTCAGGTTCATCCTCAATTAATATAGGATGAACCTGAAATATTGATGTCGAACCTGGTTCAACATGAAACTATAATTATGGTCCATCCAGGGTCGGACAAATTATTTCAGGTTCATCCTCAATTAATATAGGATGAACCTGAAATATTGATGTCGAACCTGGTTCAGCATGAAACAATAATTATAGTCCATCCAGGATCGGACAAATTATTTCAGGTTCATCCCCAATTAATATAGGATGAACCTGAAATATTGATGTCGAACCTGGTTCAACATGAAACAATAATTATAGTCCATCCAGGGTCGGACAAATTATTGATCGCGTACGAGAGGGTCATAAATATTATTTTAGGATGAACCTGAAATAATATAGGATGAACCTGAAATAATATAGGATGAACCTCAAACAATATAGGATGAACCTGAAATAATATAGGATGAACCTCAAATAATATAGTATGTACCTCAATAATTATTTTCGAACCTGTTCGTACGCCATACTTATGTGTCATTTTAGTCTTGAGGTGTTTAACGATTGTGTGTATGGGATTTTTCAAACAAAAAACTATTATTATGGTATTATAAAAAACATGAAAAACAAAACAACAAAGACATGGATTTGCCGGCGGAACCTACGACGCACAAGAGAATACTCTCTACTACTAGCCATATCTGTCACTATCAGTATAACAGTGTATGGATGTTTAGATAGAATACACTCTATTATACTGTGGGGAGATAGTATGGTCATGGGGAGGTCGTACTTCCATATTCTGAGTTATTTTTGTATTTTGCAAAAACCTTCTTCAAACGCAATATTAAAATTATTTCATAAAGACCCCATTACTGGTAACTTTGCAACTTTGAGGACAATTGGGGTTGTTGTACACATGCTGTCAAGCCACCAGTTGAATTTTGAAACGATTCTAAATCTGTTATGGCCTGGAACCAGTCTAGCCTTTAACCAGTCCATCACCTATTTTAGGCATTCCGACCAACTGAAATATTCCATCCGATTTAATGTAAAAATATCATAAATATTAATTTTCTTTGAATCAGTACAAGAAATGCTTCTCTATCTAGACTTGATTTTACCGAATCGTTAATGACATTACAAATACTATGATATATGATTGTTTACTGAATAAATATGAATGAAGACTGGTCACAGCTATAGTTTTATGATAACGTCGCTTAGTTACACTAATTGTGTTAATATCTTGATGTTTTCGGACGAATTAAATACTCATCGATTGGAATATCTTTAACGGGGGACATGAGCGACTATCTGGTTATTTTTGTTAGTAAAGAGACATCACATTAAATTAACGGTAGTCTGCACACAAACTCAACGAAAAGTAGGTAAACAAATAGCCCATAACTGCGTCGGATTCCTTGCAGAATTTGACTGAGAGCTTTTGTTGAACCGAGTGAAGGCTGATATATAATTACACCAAATACACTGATCGAGAAACTCTCACATCGTATACAGAATACATATTAACAGTTTTGATAAAAATTAAGAATGCAACAAAAGGTAAATGCGATTTCAAAAGAAATGTAAAAATACCCAGATTGTTACTTTTTCATGACCTTGAACTCAGAAAAAGTGATATTTTAAAGTACTTAGTATCCATTTTTTTCTGGCTTTGGACTCAAAAACATTAAGATGTAAAGGAATTTGGTTAGTAAGTTTTCCACATTGCTCTTCAATTTCTAGCAGTGTAGATGTATATATTATCTCGTTGAGATCATTTTACCTGAGTTGGACTGATGCGTCTGCCAATTAAGTCTTGTTTCACAGAATTTACTCAATGGATCCTGCCGAACACTTTTTAAGGTGTTAAATTCCAAATTGTATTTTGGGAGAAGTTTGCTTCTGGTAATTTGGGTATTTTGATATCCGAGTGCGAAGGGGTGGATGTTTTAAGAGAATTGTTATGTGAACAAATTTCACTCGAAATTATTATAGAGGACAGTGCGGAAGAACACTTAAAAACAGTACAAAACTCTTGCTGTCCGATCAAGTTGTGAATTTTCTTTTCGCGTGTTATCCACTCCCAAAGCATGGCAAATCATATTGAAGTAGATGGTGATTGGAAAACATGCGCATTCTAACTTATCGCACTCTGCTATTCTCTGTGATGCTCCTACTGTTATTTACAGCCGATGATTTCTGGAGATTTCGCCTAAATTCAAGCCAAGCTTGAATGTCATTAACAATGCAATGAGTCAGCTTTACGATATTCGAAATAACCGTTTGAGACATCCTTGAAATTCATATTCCGTTTACCAGCAGAATAGCACAATTTCACAGCAGAACAAATTGCTGCCCGATCAAGTTGCGAATTTCCTTTTCGCGGTTTATCCATTCCCAAAGCATGGGAACTCAAACCTAAGTAGATGGCGAGTGATAACTTTGCTGTTCTCTGGGTGATGCTCCTATTATTCTTTACAACCGATGATTTTTGGAGCGTTCGCCCGCCCATTTACAAGGCAGGGCTGGAATGCCATTAATGAAGAAATGAAACTAACCGTTTAAGACTTCCTTGAAATTCATATTCATTTTACCTGCGGAATAAAACAATTTCACAGCAGTAAAATCCCCTTTTTCTAAGTCTGACCAGAACTATAGTAAACTAAATACGTTTGAACATCAAGCGATGCCATCAGCTTAGTGTTCGGTCTTGCAAAAACGTGATTATTTATGGAGATGAAGCTCCAGTTGGGGTATATTCGACTATTGTGGAATTCGTTACGACTGCTGGGGTAATTTACATCACTAAAACCCACAAAATACTTCTTTGATTCAAAATATTCATTGCATTTATATGATATTTCCGCTGTTAAACTACTACTAATTAATATAGGATGAACCTGAAATATTGATGTCGAACCTGGTTCAACATGAAACAATAATTATAGTCCATCCAGGATCGGACAAATTATTTCAGGTTCATCCCCAATTAATATAGGAAACTAATTATATTCGTGGTGGTGGGAATAAAATACGCTCTGTATTTTCCAGTACAATAATATATGTTGTTTCCACTGCAGTGAAATTCAGTTTCACCTGCTGAAAAACTGGTTCCCACACCCAGTTGGAATTAATATTTTCTTTACAGGTGATATTTTCTTTTATTCCTCACTCGCCGTTAGTATTGACGTTTTTGACCTCATGTTCAAGAATCTCCACCCACTCCTCCTCCGAGCAGACTTTGTTCATTAAGCACGTAGAGGGTTTATCTTGGAAATTGGCACTTTCGGGTGAAACACAGAGGAAAATAAAAATAAATAACAAACGTTATTCGTTTATTTATGTTAATGTTGTTTTCTATGCTGCTGCTGCGATCACACCTATGATGGCATTCTCTCAGCATACATTGTGTAAGTTTTGCTTTTTGCCGCAGTATTTTGCAGTACCACTGCAGATATGCAATTTGTGTGACATATTGTAAAAAAATGACAATGAAACATTTTTCCACTGTAACATTTGCACAATCCAAGACAAGAAACATGTATTTTCTTGGAAAATTACCACAGTATTAATGTCAAGAGGCGTTCTAAACGTGACACGATTCTGCGTAAAAATTGTACATGTATATGTTATGTAGGTTATACTAAATTGTAGTTATGAGTCATTTCTTTAACTGGTATTTTGCGTCCCCTATTTTTTAGTTTGTTTTGATTACATTTTGGCTTGCTTTATTCTTTAGTACAACAGATGCATGCTACTTGTAACCACATCCATTCTGTAGTATGTGAAAATAAGAAATCAAAGAGACCCTGAATGTATAGTAGAACTGGCATGTTTGGAATGATAATAACGCATGGTTAATGTTAATATATTACTTTAGTTGTTTTGTTTTGTTTTGTTTTTTTCGACCAGCTATGGATAGAAGCATGAACTCTGGTCATGGCATGATATTTATTACTGGATGTCGTTTTAATGAGTTGAAATATTGTGAGGTTTTTCGTAGCTTCCAATTCAACTTCTGAATATTGGGAAATTTCTCTTCTGAACGCTCAGTCGAAAGTAAAATACGTTTTTATCTCCGAAGCAAGAGTATTTTGTTACAAGTTATTAAACTGCGTTTAGCCACAGATCACTGAAGTTTCAATATAACAATATCATGAGTTTGGAGGGCGTGACGGTTTATTAACGGCTCGAGAAGAATGAATAATCGCCCGAGGGTTTATTACCGACCCGAGACGAAGTCGAGGACCGTTAATAAGCCAGATGGGTGTTAATTCAGTCCTCAAGGGCCGTTAATAAACAGAGAGGCCCGACAAAATCATGTTATTACTATACTATGACCGAAAGCAGTCGGTGGGCTGTTAATGAATTTAGTTTTTTTTTATTAATGCCAGCCGCCCGCTTCCGGTTGCATGACGTCATAAATTACTGAATTTTACCGCCTCGTTAAACTCCGCTAATATACTAGAGAACGCCCGCTGAAGTGTTAACACACGTTTTCATACTTACCACAAATGACTTTTATTTAATCAGTAAATACATACACTTGGGCGTATTTCATTAACAGACAACAAGTAACCAGAATGTACGCATGGCAGCGTATGCATATATGACTGAAAGAAGAGAGTTAAAGGCATTTCAGCCATATTAGTTATTTAAAATTTGCATAAATGTTCGTGGCGATGTCACCATGCATTTTTGACTTAATGCGTCTTCGTTTGCTACTTGAAATCTTCTCGGCGCAGGTTTTACAGTTCGGTTGGTAAGGAGACAGAATAGATGTCCAGAACAATGTTCATCAGTTGTTATTGTATTCTGATGGGCTCATGAAACTGATTTGTTGAAGTTTTCTTCACCACCCATATTTTTTGACAGAATAGATGTCCAGAACAATGTTCATCAGTTGTTATTGTATTCTGATGGGCTCATGAAACTGATTTGTTGAAGTTTTCTTCACCACCCATATTTTCGTGTAGTGGATTTTATGCACATAAGTGTTAAGGATAAATAAACGTTCATAACACATATGCCTCCAGCAGAGATATTTTGAATTTGTTTCTTGGCAGTGTTAGGGTTGCGAATAAATTGTCTGACAATCAGTTTTGTTTGGTGCACCACGCTCTTCAGTTTTTGAATTATTGTACATATTTGATATAACGGCCGCTACTGTTGCAAGGTTCAGAAAACCCAAATACCAACAATGATTTCTTCTCGGAGCGAAGAATAAACTATCAGTACATGTTTTAAAGCAAAATAACTAGCTGCTAAGCATTATTCCTAAATTCAATAGAACAGTGTTATTTTATTGTTTTCTGTTTCATTTGCCATTGTTTTGGCCCTACCTTATTTAATTTTTCGAGTTTACGAACAATGGTGAAACGCGAATACCGTTCCGGATACTGGAGATAATATTACTCAGCACTTTGAAGCGAAAGCTGTCTTTGTGCCGGTCCAAATAAATTAAATAAATAAACTGCATAGCCCTCAGAGAGTGAATGATGATTGTTTTGTAAGTTCATATCACTTTTCTGCAGACGATTTAACTTGAACAACGTCATTTCCCCTAATGGGAGCATATATGTTACGGTATCAGTAAGGGTGGGGTGTGGTGGGGGAGTCGTTACTGTGTTGGTAAATAGTGCAATAGATTTTGGGGTACACTAATTGAAGTGAAATCTTGTTTTCCTTTTCTAAATATGCACCATCTAACGCTAATCTTATACTAGGGCTTGTCAAAACGTTTCAAACTTGATGGGAAAATTTGGGGATAATGTTAATCGTACACCTTAAATTATCAACATACTCTTCCTCCACAACAATAACTTGTCATATCTCTTTTTGGCTTTCCATTCCTATGGAAATGCAACAGGTTTAGGTAATTTGATCGATGTTGCGGTCCTTCGGTTTTTAATAGAATGGGAAAGTTACTTCGATCCCTATTCCGACAACATGGCTCCCTTACCAAATGGCAACTAATGCAGCTTCTGCCTTGCCAGTTTGAGCTACTCTGATCAGTCTTCGCTTCAACTCAGACATTGTATTTGCCAGAATGCGCTACGGTCTATATTTCTTGTACTGACTATTGACAGGTATCGCTGGACGATGAGACTGTCAGTCACTACTGAGACTATATTGGGTTGTTCCTAGAATTTATTTATTTATTGAGGTTTAACGACACTTTCGGTAGCCAGGGTCACCTCGTGTCGAGGCGGTTTTTCAGGTGGAGGAAGCCGGAGTACCCTGAGAGAACCACTGAGCAAAGGCGAGCAACTGCCAGACTTCCCAAAGTACTCCACACAAGTAGGGTTAGCATTGGTTGAAGACAAGTGTACCATCGACGTGCAGTACGCCTTAGTACACAGCGCCACCGTCCCCACTCGCGGGCAATCGGGATAAGGTGCCTTGCCGAAGGGCACAACGCAGTTACCCCTGGCGGGGATCGAACCGTGGACCTTTCGGTTTGAAGTCCAATACTGTAACCACAGCGTCACCGCGCTTGCTGGTAGTCTTTAGAAGTACTGTGCAGAGTTTAACCGGAAATAGAGAATTTGTCCCCATAGATATCTATTATGCAACCACAAACATGTCAAGTCCTGCTTTCACGATACCTGTCCGCATCTTAGTATTGCCAATCAGATCTGCCATTTCGACTGCATTGAGTTTCCAGGAAAATGGATTGAAGTATGTTACATTGTAGAAAATTTATGTTTTAACCAAATTGCATAGAGGGACTTCGAATTGTCTGCTATAGTCTGCAAGTTTAAAACGTTTCGAACAGCCCTCACATTCTTCTTACCTCTCCTTCGCATTCCAGCCCCTAATCGGTATCTGCATCGTCAGAAAAGGTCCGAATATCACCATTCTGTAACATTCCCTGCATTCATTACACTGCTTAGTGTGTAATGCAATGTATATACTCGAACTAAGTTTTGAAACGTCAACAAACAACAAAAACACGAAAAGTTTTCACCTTTCAGCTGAAAAAATCTTGTCCAGAGGCATATATATTGAGGTACGCTGTGACTTAAGTCCATACTTTGAATGATAGATCGTGTTCAGATAAAACAAAATATATTTCTTTGCAAATAAGTAAAATCTCCGTATACTTATGTAATTAATATAATTAAACAACACTGTGAAAAGCATAACACACGATGGCATGGTAAAGGCTATTTTGTCCTCAGTACCCCAGTACTTCCCTTTCTGTTTATGCCAGACCTCTGTACGTATTTTCACGCGAAAAGGACTTGTGGGCGATACGATCGCGTAATAATTAATAGATTTTATTATCAGTTTGAATATCGACACAGCATGACGCTTTCAGTTTGAGCATTCAAGAAAAAACAAGGAGAAATTAAACCAATTCCAATGCAAAAAGTCAAGAACACGAGAACAGAATTTCAAGTCAGAATTACATAGGTAATTTTATGTTTCAAATCGCACATCAATTCCATTGCCCCTCAATACTTGTGTTTATTTTGAAGCAAGATTCACATCTGGGGAGTCACGCTTGGTGGAATTCGAAACTCTCATTGAGTGTGCAAAATTCCCAATGCTTGGAGTGTTTTGGAGCATCACTGATTTGTTACGAATCGACTGGGGGAGAAACGTAATAATTAGATCATTGAAGCTGGCGTGCTCAGAGAATCCGTTTTGGGTCCTCCGCTGTTTAACATCAGCACACATGACATAGTTCAACATATCATATTTAACATTAGATTTTGAGCCTATAAAACAACATTATATCTGGAAACTAAAGGTGCGGAACAAGCAGCAGAAATGTGATTTAAAGTATGGCATGTTTTGTTCAACCCACAAAATGACTGAATAATGAGCATATTTGATGATTTAAATTCCTTGTCGCACCTCCTCTTTACCTTCTTGTGCGGTGGCTTTTTGCGTGGCGGATCCAACATATGCCCCCTTTGAAATCTGCAATTTTTTCTAATTGCATACACGTTTTTGTTTATTTGTTTTCAGTAAACATCGTAATCACCTTATGACCTTCACATGTATTTTTACAAACACAATTTTAATCCGAATGCCATCCAATGCCAATAACCTAATGTGTTAGGAAATCACTGTTCTATGAGGGTATGGCATAGCCCTTTGACTTTCGGGAGGGGGGATTTTATTCACTCTGGGTCCTTAGACTTGGGCCGACTCTCACGCACCCCTTAACTCTTTACCCAACACGAATAACAGAGGACACGTGCTAAAAAGTTATTGAATGAAACAACAACTTTCTCGTTTTGTTCACTGTACATATAGCATTACAGAAGGTGATTTGGGTTTCATTTTAAGTTATTTTCCAGTATTTCTACATTGTGATTAATTTATTTTGGTGCTTTGAACTGCAATTTCTTGAGTGTCGAATTAACATTTTAATACTTTAATGACAATTAATATGACTAGCAAACGACACTTACAAAAATAACATTGAATAACTAAAAGCCTTCATTTTTACCTTAATCGTATAGGTTATGACATATTAAGGGAACGAGCTCGTGCCAATGAGGGGTGATAAGTTCATATGTTTGAGACCAAAAAGGAAAAATATGAAAATATAAAAATGGGCATTTTCCTGAATAGCGCTGGCCATGTTTGCTATTTAGTTTAAACAATATTTATTTCCAGTTTTACAGTCTCCAATTCTGATATGTAGACACGCGTTAGAAATCAATGGTAAATATTTCATTCTCGCAGATTTGGTTACGCCGTTGTTGTATATGGCGGTTGTAGGGAAAATACATTAACGACCTTTATTGTGAGGATGGTAGAATGAAACAAATCATTCACACCAAACTGATTTGAACGGATATGAATTTGACAGATTCACATGAAACAATTTTACATGTCGCTGTAGTCATGCATATGGAGACGCTGAACATTTTGTATTAATGGTCCATCTTCACATGGGATGACAAAATTTGCTTGCTAATAAACTGGACATACCATTAATATTAATCATCAAGCTCTCAAGCCACCAATTTAATTCTGTAATGAATTCGGCTCACTTAAATAGTCCATCCCCAATGTTTCAGATTCTCTTGTCTGAAATATTTAAGTTGGTCGGAAACTGAAATATTTCATTTCTCCGATGTGCAGTTTAATACCTCCTTACGATATCGATTGCAATGTTTGTGGTTGTAGTTGTGATTTTTCTATAAGGCTCTAAGGCGAACGCCGGGGAGTTCTGGTAGAAATTGTCTTGGTGACGACGAGGCGGCCGCGTCGGATAATTCGCCTCTTACGGACAAGCCCACTGCACATGGTGTTTGCAACGCCGAAATTCGAAATTTTCATTGAAGCTAGAAAGTAACAAACATTAGCATCAAGTAATTAATCAGCTCTAGAGTATATCATGTGGCATTGGGCTAGTACTCACAAAACATGGACATTTTGTACAAAATCCTGTGTCGATTTCTGCATATACATTGCACAAAGTGGAAAACGTACTCATCTGAGCTCACTTGTATCAGAAATAATTGCTGAGCTAGGAGAAATCTAAATCTAAGTGAAAACAATCATCACATTAACAACTGCGTACTCATGTCTGCTGCCGGTCAACTTGAAGCATGGGCGACGCATGGACTAGCGGTTATTGAGCATGCATGCATTGGAACATTTCTCTTACATACAGAACATGCATTTATCCTGGTTTAAGTATTTGTTATTATTTTTGGTTAAAGAGAATTAAATACTGTTATTCTGCATGCGGATTCACACTTGCAATGATTTATAAATTTCAGCTTCTGCACGTTTTTGTTTAGCTTCTGGGATTTGATACAATTGTAATTATTTTTCACTTATCGTACAAAACAAACTATATATATATATATGTTAATAAATGAATTCCATTGTCCTCTGTCAAGCAATTACGTTATCAGTATTTCCATTAAAGTTATTTTCTTCGCTCTATCGCGCTAAAAGTAATTTCACTTTTATATTTTACTGTTTTTTTACACAGTGAATAAATTTTGTTATAACTCATTCTTATTCAATATTATTTCGATTATTACAATTGAAGCAAGATTATTTCGATTACTAGTCCAACGCCCAGACCAAATAGGTCAATATATAAAGAACAAATTGTCACATTATACTTTGTTTGTCTGTATTTTACAGTGGATCCTCTGTTGATGACTGACTATAAAGATTGATATACACGTTACTAGTTTTACAACAACGACTTGAATGTATTCTTACATAAACTCTTTTAATTTGGGATGCAAAGTTTTACTCACACTTTGGCGATAGAGCAGACGACGTAATGAACAATGAATGGTTAATATGGTTAATGAATGGTTACTGTCAATTACATGGTTTGGTGTTGATTCGGTATGCAATGATACTGCAAATTACATAGTTTGTTAGTGACCTAATATGGTCTATCCGTTGTCAGTTAATTTCCTATTGGGTTAAAGCTTTGGTTTAGCCAAATTGGGAATTAAATGACACAGTTTTTAGCCAAATAGGGAATTAAATGACACAGTATATATCATATCGCATCAAAATCAAAATGGGTCGACTACTTCTTCTTCTATTCTAGCAACTGCGATGAATAATAAATAATAGAATACTTACTTGTTTAATGTGAAGCAGTAATCGTTTTCCGATATTTTGAGGATTAGCGAGAAAACGTGGTGGGGGCGTGCATTCGGAGTGTCAGCCGTTTATCGATTCCGACTGACATTATGTAGTTTGTACGCAGTTCGTGTATGACTTTTACTGGATTTGAGGGAGCATTACGGTACTTGTAGCTATAGTAAAAATGTAATGATAAATGTTAAGAACGAATACAGAGCAGGCTGTTGAACCAAAAATCAGGCTTTCGGTAAGAATTTACCCAGGAAAGATAAAGGTTATATCGCACTACAATTACGACACCATTTTGATTAGATTTTTTATTTTTCTGGGTGTTTTTCACTGCAACATATGGACTTAGATGTGTACACCGCTACAAGTACCACAAGTAGGGGGGGGGGGGGGGGTGGCAGCAATCAAAATCGGCTCTGAAAAATGTCAAGCGGCCTACATTGTGGTGCACTATGAGCAATTCGAGGCACGAGGAGCAGAAAGCTGACCTCCTAAAAAGCTCCAGATGTGTCTGTCCACAAATCCGTCCCCGTTCATTTAGAAGTGTGGGCTGAAATTCTGGACTTGGGTGGACAAATATTGATATATGCGCCGCATTTGCCTTGTATTCTATTCATACAAACTCTGCATTCTGAAATTACGGGTTCCTTATGAGATATTTTGTCATTCCCTCCACTCCTTGTAATTCAATTTTCAGACATAGCTTCTGGTGATAAAATACAGCAACGTATTCAACTGACGCTCGGTGTATTGAACAGCTTGAGAGATATCATGGTTTGAAATACCTGAGTATCAATAAATGCCCGTCATTTCACCGTTTTAGTGACACACATAGATTGACCCAGACATGTGAAGCAATAAGAACTGATAAGGAAATCCTATTGTATGACATGTTCATTTTTCAGTCTTTTTAATTACGCGCGTTTTGGAGCAAACAACCGATGTCGTTTTGAGCCGAAAATAGACTCTATCAGGTAAGGGTTGCTGTTGTTGATAAAATCTGTGAATTTACTACTTTACACCCACATCCCTGCAAAAATAAATCAAATTGGTGGCGTTGAAAAAACTTGAAAATTCAGCGAGCATCTTATGACCAAGTAATTGTGTTATAGATATGTAACTATAATCGAACCCAGCTTTCCACTTCAGCTGACTGGTTCAAGTGGACGGTTATCTCCCCTCATCGACTGTCAGGACCTATCAGCTGATTGCTTCACAGACAATCGACCAAGGTCCCAGCGGGAACCCCGGGAAGTGAAGCAGTGCGAGAACACTGCAGTAAACAGACGTTGTTTTACTGGTAAAATAGGACCCAGTCACCGGTACTTGGAAGGTGCAAACACTCTCTAAAATGGGCAACATGGCTTATTAACGCTCACCCCTGGTTTTGAGTTGATACTCATGTTGTGGTCACGATTAGCCATTGTGCAAAAATATGTGACCTTAAACACCAATAAATAAATAAATCGACCAAGTTGGGAAAGGTAATCAGATCATACAGAATTTTAGACATCAAAGGAACAAAAGGCAAGACTCGTGTCTGATAGATATTTTTACCAGAATGTAGACACAAGCTCATATTTTCCGAATTGATGCGCTTCCCAGTCGTCATCTGTCAAACCAAAAAAGCGTACATAGATAGCCAAAAATAAATGGAAACACTGTTTTTAAACATTTCTAGCATGATTGCACTGGATAAAACAGTACATTTTATAAATGACAGGGGAACCAAGCTCAGATGGTAAACTGACAACATTCAACAATCACTATAAAGAAAATACATTGAACTTTCAGATGCCATGTGCTTTTATAATGGAACTTTTAAACATTTAATTTAATCTTAGGAATTGTAAAACTTTCCCATCTCCGTAATGCTAATTTCCAATCCCCAAAACGACAATTTCAGGAGAGATAATCAGACCGTTTTTCCACTAATTTGAAGATAAAAGCTGGCCGAGTTGAAATTAATATGGGCAGTTACCTACATGTTGCAATCTCGAGAACTTGTATACTTTTGTAATGATTCACATAAGGTCATCTTTACATGATTCATTATAGAATTCAAGTTGACAGGGGTGGATCATCATTCTATTAAGATTGTTTTGGATGTGGAAACTATTTTAACACTTTTAAGTTGAATCTGAAAAAAAAACTGTTCTAGATAGTGTTGTGATATGACCCAAGTTCATAAAAAGAATGGCTTTTCCACGAATTTGGAATATTGTCAGCATGTAGCCCTACAGCTGCACGTTGAATGAATTCAACCAACTACCTTCCAAACAGGAATATAGGCCTATACTCTTCAAACTGAGATTATTGAACGGACAGAGGGGAGATACCATCAGTGTTCAAAGGGTTAATATTTGAAAAATAACTACTGTAATTCAAGATACTGGATGCGGAATTTGTTTGGTTATTGAATTATGAAGACCGAATGGCCAAATTATGAATGTCAATGAGCAAGTAGGGTAGACAGCAGCAATTACAGTGTGAAACATTTTTCATTAAAATGTCAACAAAAATAGAAGCTGTGGTGGTGCTTATCGACTAAACTTTGTCGTGATTTAGTTGTGTCAATGTGTTAATTACTAAATCAAGTAGTTTTCAGCTTTATCTAGCATTATGCATATTGCCCAGTATCTTTAGGACTTTAACATAATTGTTGTTATAAAGTTATAAAGATATTATTTATTTATTTATTTATTTATTTATTTATTTATTTATTTATTTATTTTGGGGTGGATTATGGTTTTAAAGGATAGTAAGCTTTTTAAGAAGTCGCAAAATCATTTTGGGTGAACATAAAGGTGACAAGCCGTCGCATCCAGACAAGGAGATGTTCAGAATTAATTTTTCACTCTTATAATTATCAATAAATAGTCTTACTAGTCTGAGTGGACTGTTACAGTTTATTTGCTGTTTATCTTTATTTTAGTCACAAACTCACATACAGGATATGGTCTCGGAATTATATAATGTGCAGTCGACATTGGATAAACGGGTTACTAAAATAGAGGAAAGGCTCTCTAGTCTTCAGGTGAGGATCCGTTAGACTATTTTAACATTTTGGTGACTTTTATTACATTTCAACAACATATCGATCGGTTATCGATCGTTCTTGCTCCTTTATGATAAACAGGCGTCCTTTTTGGACAAAAATCCAGTTTTCGATTCTCGTATTTCCTCGTTACACTGAATAACGAGAATCTATTTCAGTCCACTCTGGTAATCCAATCTAGAAAACAGCCCGTTGTTTTGTTTCTGTGTATTTTATGATGGGGTGTATTTTTTGCTGTGGGAAGGGTTGGAATATTGCGTACCCCATTTTTCCAATTTGATCGTTCGTGATATGAGATATTTTCAAAAGTGAGCCTCAAAAGTGAAGAAAATCTCTTATTTCCTGGTGGCTTGAAATGTATTGATTTGAATGGCTAAAAGATACCAGGTAAATAATACTCTCACACTTCAGGAATATTTATACTTTGGTTTAGCCCAGAAAAAAAACATGAATATACAGACAGTGCGATTAAGTTTTTAAAATGTTCATAAAAAAGAATACGACAGTAGAATTTCAACTTCGTATAGTGAAATTCAGTTTTGAAGTTTTCCAGCTGTCTGTATGAATTTCTTCGTAGCATTAAGTGTTGGTCGACAATGTGAATTCAAATATGACGAGACATCATTTCAACTATTCCTTCTGGAGTATGCAAAATATTAAGGTGGTATGTGTTGCAGTTTTTAGGGCGGGTGCTCACAAAATGGGATGGTATATCCCTACGTTGTTTATGTCATATCTCCCTTATCTGACATCGGGACTGCGTTGTGTCCTTGGGCAAGGCACATAAGCCCAGTTGCCCACGTGGGGCGCTTTGGCGTTGTGTACTAAGGCGTACTACACGTCGATGGTGTACTTGTTTTCAACCAATGCAAACCCTGCTTGTGTGGAGTTAGTACGTTGGGGAGTCTGGCAGTTGCTTGCCGTTGCTCGATGGTTCTCTCCGGGTACTCCGACCTCCTCCGCCCGTAAAAACTGTTCGACACGAGGGGACCCCGGCGGCTGTCGAAAGTGTCGTTAAACCCCAATAAATAAATACATAAATAAATCTGAGGTTGGATTTTAAATTTTCTCAACTTAGTATTTGGGACCACGAAGTTAAACTTCGTACCGTGAAATTTAATTTTGACGCTTTCTCCCTGTAGGGAGGTGGGGAGGGGGATATCACTTCAACTATTTTATTTCCCATGAGTATTTAAAGTATTGTGAGGGTATCGGTTGCAGTTTTTGCTTCTAGGGGTACTCACAAAATGGGCGGGGATGTAAAAACAAAGTGATGTAAAAACTTCAAGAATGACGTTAAATTAAAAAATCCCAAAGCAGCTAACTTTTTTTTTCGAGCTCTACATCACACTAAACATGTAAATCGGACATGGTTTAACTTTTGCGATGCTGACGTCCCAACGCCACCGCAATGACAGCCCTAGCTGAATTTGTCGTCGGTTGCATTTTTAAATTGGTTTTTATAGTGTAAATTTACAAAGTTTCAAGAATGAGCGTTCAATAACGTAGCAGATATTAAACGTTCATGAAAAGGGCGTAGAATTGACGCTGCTTTGGATAAAGATCGAAATTTGAAATCTAACAACGTTATTTAATAGAGTCATCATCCAAATGACAGTGTGAAATTTCAATTCCGTGTATATTATCTATACGGAGCATTGCGTTTGCGAAAATGATTGTAAAAAGGTAAAAAAATGGCGATAAATCGAAAAACTATCCCTTAATTTTTTTAGCTCTACAACATACTAAAATTTCATTAAAATGGGACATGATTTAATTTTTTGTGACGTTGACGTCAATTACTTCACCCGAACTTCTGCCATAACCGTTGGGAATTTCCCAGGTCAGTACTACATTTTTAGCTCAACTTTGACGATGCAGAAATTTGTTTTTTGCACAGAACTTCCATATGAAAGCGCTGATTTGAATAATTTTTTGTGTGAATGTTTAGTACCATGGGATACATCACATATAATACGGGTTTTTTTCTCGTATGTAAATTATGCAAATTAGACTAACTTTGATGTATTGAGTGTTACTTTCAGCACTGTCAGTGCAAATGCCAATACGGCTCGGGCTAGAGGCCGCATTTATGAACCGATCTTTACGAAACTGCTTGGGTATCTTTGGTATCACCGTGGGACGAGACCGATTGTTTTTGGGTGCGGTCCGAAATTCAAGATGGCCGCTGGCAGCCATTTTGTTCAAAATTAGAGGCAATCAGATTTTTGCGCAGAACTTCCACATGAAAGCTCTGATTTGAATAATTTTTTGTGTGAATGTTTAGTTCCATGGGATACATCACATATAATACGGGTTTTTTTCTCGTGCAGAAATTATGCAAATTAGATGAACTTTGATTTTTTCAGTGCTACTTACACACAGTAAGTACACATGTCAATACGGCTCGGGCTAGAGGCTGTATTTATCAACCGATCTTCACGAAACGTCTTGGGTACCTCTGCTATCACCTTGGGACGAGAACGAGTGTTTCTGAGTGCGGTCCGAAATTCAAGATGGCTGCCAGTGGCCATTTTGTACCGAAATTAGGTCTAATCAGTTTTTTGTACACAACTTGTATACGGCTCAGGCTGGAGGCCGTATTTATGAACTGATCTTTACGAAACGTCTTGGGTATCTTTGTTATCACCGTGGGATGAGAACGGGTGTTTTGGGGTGTGGTCCGAAATTCAAGATGGCCATCAGCAGCCATTTTGTACCAAAATTAGTGCAATCAGTCTTTTGTACAGAACTTCTGTATGAAAGTTCTGATTTGAATAATTTTTTGTATGAATGTTTAGTAAAATGGAATACATCACATATAGTACGGGTTTTTTTCTCGTGCAGAAATTATGCAAATTAGATGAATTTTGATTTGTTTAGTGCTACTTGTACACTGTAAGTGCACATGTCAATACGTCTCGGGCTAGAGGCTGTATTTATCAACCAATCTCCACGAAACTTCTTGGGTACCTTTGTTATCACCTTGGGACGACAACGAGTGTTTCTGAGTGCGGTCCAAAATTCAAGATGGCTGCCAGTGGCCATTTTGTACCGAAATTAGGTCCAATCAGTTTTTTGTCACAACTTCTATACAGATCGTATTTATGAACTGATCTTCACGAAATTTCTTGGGTACCTTTGTTTTCACCTTGGGACAGGAATGAGTGTGTTTTGGTGTGCCTTTGTTATCACTGTGCTATGAGAACAAATATTTTGGGGTTCAGTCAGACCCACTCTGGGACTCAAAGATTTCTTTTCTAGTTTAGCATCTGACTGTCACCCACCTTTACAATACTTTACCTATACATTTGTTACAGGCTACGGTCAGTATTTATGTATAGGCCGTTACAATACTTTATATGTACCTTTGTTATCAGGTCATTACCTAGATGTTTGTCATTGCTGTGTCACATACTATACATGTACATGTCTTGACAAGTTGAGCTACAGTGTCATTGACACTTTCATTAAGTATGGCTTTTGTTAGTGATGGGGTATGCAAAAGTTGAAAGGGAGATGCTTGATGCAGCCTTGATGAAGGCGTTGGTATTAAATGATCAAGAAAAACGCGTAAATTGAGAATTGGTTTGGAGAAAGGTGGAAAATAAAAAATCGGGCTCCATTACTTTCAGCGCTAACATGTGTACCTCATTTCAAGAGTGTGGTTTAAAAACCGTGGCCGTGATTTTCTGGAGAAAGAGAAATAGGCTAACGATAGCTATAAGTCGTTTGAACTTCGTTGAATAACTTAATTAGATTACCGACAGCCAGATGAGTGTTTATTGGCGAGTTAGGCTAAAAAAAATGTTTTGATTCTCAGGCATTCCTCATTGAATTTTAACCCCCTCATTGGACAGTTTTATTGCCTTTCAGTGTCTTTCAATATTAGTACAAACTCAGAGAGACCCGAAACTTGTAACATTTTGTAATTGATGCATATTTATTTATTTGCGTCTCCAATATGTTTGCCCTGTTACCATTTATGGGAGAGTGCCTGTAGGCACTCTCCCATAAATGGTAACAGGTATATAGGCACTCTCCCATATATTGTAACGAGCTAAATCCCCATAGATTAACTACTTTTACTTCAAAGATAATATGAAGAGCATCGAAAGAATATGAAGCCTTTGAATTGCAGTGCCTACAGTTTGTTTTTAGAGGAATGTTTTTTTCAAATTAAAAATGAATTTATTTGTATCAATATGCACTTTCTATATTTCTTTGTGTAAAAAGACGGCCGAAATCCTCTCCGTGTTTGCTCACTTTTTGCAAAAGAAAAATAAAAATTAAAAATTAAACCCTCCCTCCCTCCCTCCCTCAATGATTTGTAAAAGAATTGCATGAGAATCAATTAATTTATTTTGTATGGCCTTACTCTATGTTTTGATGTTGTTTATATATACACAGAATCAACTAGATGTATTACCGCACCAGATTGCACAACAAATAGTCGCACAACAACTTCAACAGCAACAACAACAAACACCAGAATCGGAACGATTCTTGGCGGAACCTCGAACCTTGTCTGACAATTCAGGATTCAGACGACTAGGACCAGGACCAGCAAGGAGACGTATACCAGTGCCTTCGCCTTCCTCTTCAGGTAAAGGACCCACCGTATTAGATAATGAATTAGGAAAGTTTTGATCACTTTATCCAACTGACCATTGGTATCTATCTCTGCGATCAAATATTTGAGAAGAGCGACAGCGTTCCAAATTCGCTATGATACACGCCCGTTACAGTTAATAGCAAGTGTTATTATTCTTATTTCCTGATCACAATGTTCTCTGTTATTAAAACACAAAAGGCATAGGAAATTTAGCCAGTAGAAAATTGCAGACATATGAATAATCAGTTTTATTTAATGCTCAGGCATCAATTCACGCTGAAAAATTAAGTCATATTCCCCTGTCGGTCGGCAAAACGAAATATCAAAATGATATTTAGAAATCGATATTTCATCGTAGGTTCGGATGACGAATCACATGTACTTTAAACGAGTCAGCACATCAGTAATGAATTCCAGAGTCCCAAATACAAACGAATTCGAATAATTGATAGTGACAGTGACTAAATCAATTCATTAAATCAGCGGTTTCAAAGTTTGACTTTCTCATTCACCTTCCAGCGAAAAGCCGAAATCACTTTCAAATTTCTTCAGTTCAACTTCACACGTCTTCAGTGCATTGAGTTCAAAAAAAATAAAATGACGTGTCTTGTTATTGAAAATAAGAAAGTGGTGTTTTTTGTTATTGTTCTATTTCTTCGAAACACATTGCGATTATTTCAATTCGCCAGCCTTGGTAAATCGTAAAGTTAGGGGAGAAATAAGACGGGACTACTTTTTGTGCGGATATTCACACATTCCAATGGTTGGAGTTTGGTTGTTGTAATTTTTGTATGGACGCCGGTTCGGCACATAAATTTTGCGCCTTAATGGCAAATAAAGGCCACAAATTGGAGAGTTTGTAGTCGTAGAGCATTAAATAAAAAGAAAATTCACGAAAATTTGATGAATACCGAAAATATCTCGTTCGTGGCTACAAGAAATATGAGGATCTTCACTCGCGACTGCGTCGCTCGTGAAGATCCTCATATTTCTTTGTAGCCACTCACGAGATATTTTCGGTATTCATCAAATTTTCGTGAATATCCTCTATATGTGCAAGCTGATGCTGGTTAACCCTTTACCCAACGTAACGGCCAAAACCGGCCAGCGCTATTCTCAAAAATCGCCAATTAATTTTCACTATTTTTTTCATTTTTTGTCTCAAAAACATAGGTTATGACCCCTCGTTGGAACGAGCTCGTTCCAACGAGGGGTCATAACCTATGTTTTTGAGACAAAAAATGAAAAAAATTAGTTATCCAAGAATTTTTTTTGCAAGTGTCGTCTGCTTTTCACGTTAGGTAAAGGGTTAAACTGAGATCAAACTAATAGTTGGAATAATCGGGAATGTCTCTAAAACATGGATAAATCTATTGAGAGTAATAATTAGGAACCGATGCCAGTGACGAAAGCAAAACTTTTTAAAGCTCTATCCAGGTAATGCAATAGAAAATCAACCTCCATGTTATATGATATTGAACAACTAAAGCACCAAGAGTGTTGATTTTGGTACTCAATTTGAGATAAATGCACCCCAAGGTGCAACCCTGTGCTACTATGTTACAGATGATTAAATTACGAGAAATGACTTGTTATGATTAAAATTATGGAGTTACCGGACGTTATGTAAAAACATTGGGATACAAATTTACCCTCTCGCCTTATGTGTAATAATAATTTGTCTTGAATTTTCTTCAAAAAATTGCAGATAGCTTCATTAACTTAATCGAAAGAAATGTACTTTCCGAAATACTGACAAGAGCAAGATACCCATAAGTTTCGTGATCATGTACAGCTTACATGCATGCTAGATGTGCTGCGGAGTTCCTTTGTTTTATTGTTATATTTCCAAGTGTGACAGGCAGATAAAGCATACTCTTCAGAACAGTTCTGGGCTATCCTGTATGAGCCCGAAAGGTTATCTGCATAGTCCTGTGAACATACGATGACTGCAGAATGTGACCAGAGAGGTTGTGTTTTTGTTTATTTTTTAATAAACATGAAGACTCATTATGCGTTTCTCTTCATTGATAATCATAACAGATCTCGTAGCATGAGCATAGACTGATCAGCAATCCAAGGTGCGGGCACTATCTTGGACTGTACACACGTACAACTCTCTTGCTCCTAAAATCAAGGATCAGCTTTTGTTAACTGATGCTGTCACACTGCATCTCAGTTTCGCAAGTGCTCTGTAGTAATTTCGGTCCATTTAAACAAATCAAAATGTCCTTTTGGACACAAAAATGAAAAAATGTTCGGCTAAAAAATTCCATACAATTATTGGTACCCACTCATATTAAGAAAATATGTGGAATCAGTCCTCAGTACCCACCTGCCTTCTACCTAATGTCTTGCACATTTTCCACCCAGACGCTCCTAACTCCATGGCTTTTGCTGTAATTCAGTGGTAACTTGTGTTGCTAGTCCAGGGCCAAGCTCTGGTCCTGGGGTTACTCCTTTCATCGGCCTTGGGCATTGAGGTTTGTTAGTCTCCAGAACCTGACGTTCTCATAGCTGCGACTGTATCGTCTGGAGACAACAAAGGTGACAACGAGTGTGAACATTACTTCCTGTGCGGTGGTTGCCAGGCAGTATAGAGAGTCCCAAATTAAACGCTGATCGCGTCGCAGTGAGATGTAAGCCTGACATTGACCTTTTGTTTTTTTAGAGTATTCCACAGTGTGAATTATAGCCTTCTTTATTCACAGATCCTCCAAGTGAGATATGAAAACCAACAGAAACACGAAGATTTCATCAATTACCCTTCCCAGTGACACTGAGGTCCGTCCAGCCGAGGGACAGGTTGTCAAAGTGAGAGAATCTCGGGCAGAACCGGCTCTGTACAGAGGGAAACGTGGGCGCTCGAATGGCGAATGCGTCGTTTCGACGGGAGATAGTGTCCCTACGGAATGGATCATCGATACTCCCAAGTATCCACTGATCGGATTGTTCCTTCCGGTCCGACAGAACAAAAAAAAAAGACTGAATGTGGAAATGACGATGCGATATGTATGGTAGTTCATGCTTATATCATATTTTTTTCTTTTTATTTGCTTTATTTTTTCTTTTTCTTATTTTTTTTTTTTTTTAGATATGATTTTTTTTATCGCTGGAAAGTTTGACACCTCACCTATTTCATATCTTTACCACTGTAACTGAAGATTGAAGCTGAGGTCTTGAATTAGCAGTCGTGTCTTCTCGCAGTGACACACTACTGAATATGATAATGGGAATTGTACGCCAGAAACAGAAGGCATTATCGAAACAAACTTTTGAATAAAACAAATGGCATTAAGCCGCAACAACATGTGATTTGTGAAACCAGCAGGCATTAGTTTGTTAGAAAAAGCATATGGGTGTGGTTGGAAGCTATAAACATTTGAGTGAGATCTGAAAGATGGGTGATCTTCCAACCAGAAACGAGTCTAAGATCTCAATAAAAAAATGATTTTTTATATTCTTAATATCTTTTATTATTAAAAGGCATCAACTGGACCTTTGGTGGGCTTCAATGCACTAAGAAACAATCGGAAGGTTGAAGAAATAAAATAGCCTTAACAGAAAGGTCTTCGAATGTAACATCAAAGCACTTTCACCGTTATATACATCAATGATACCGAAAAAATATTCACATAATGTATTGATTATGATACCTATATTCTGATATTCTGTCGAGTGATGAGCTGCGACTGGGGTATTGCACACTGACATTGACTTGGCTCGACTTGAATAAATTCTGTTTTTTTTTCAACTTCAAGTGGTTAATGTCGCAGCCAACATTGGTATCATCTCGCCAACCAAAACACTACATTTGTTCATTATGATTAAAATAACACCCGTATGTTTCGACCGAATAGGTTCACACGCAAACCTGAAAATAAGCAATCTTGCTGATGCAATCCCATACAGTGGGACAATGTATTTTCTGGGTACCTCTTTCTGTTCAGACGGGAAATCTTAATTCAGATTGTGGTTCACAAAGGGTAAATTTAGTGATGCTACCCTGCTGTGCATGGTAGTATCGCCAGATTCACGCTCTGGAGACCGCATTCTGTAGATGACAGTCTGCTCATTTCTGGCTTGTTCACACGGCCGACTGTGCGCAAGCAGATTACGTCCGAAAACTGAAAGTGTTCACAGGCAGACATGCGGACACAATCGGCTTAAATTTTGCAGACATAATATGCGTATGAAAACAGTTGGTTTGAGTCACAATCGCTCCGGGGTCTACTTTTGTTTGTTTTATTAAGGTTTAACGACACTTTAATAGCCAAGGTCATATCGTGTCGGTGACAGTTTTACGGGTGGGGAAAGCTGGAGTACCCGGAGAGAACCACCGAGCATCGACGAGCAGCTGCCAGCTCCACAACATCGTAACTCCGCATTGCAACACAGGCAAGGTTAGATTGGTTGAAGACATACGCACCATCGACATGTAGAACGCCTTATCGCACGGCGTCATCGGGCCTCCATGTGGACAACCGGGGTTAAGTGTCTTGCCCAAGGACACAACGCGGGAATCCGAATCGATCGCTCGGACGGTCACCCATCCAAGGACTAACCGGGCTCGACGTTGCTTAGCTTCGGTGATCTAACGAGAACCGGTTACCGCAACGCCACCGCGCCCACTCTGGGGTTTACTTGAAGACACAATGAGCTATTTGCGAACACCATCGACTCGCTGTTTGCTGGCGAAGTCGGATTGTGAACACAATCGTTCTTGAGGACCTATTCGGCTGAAACACCTGTTGTAAACGGTATAGGTACTTATTCGAGCAACTGATGTAAAAATAACTGGATCTAATTACTTTTACCCCCGTTTAAGCGTTTTAAATTTAAATTTTGAGTTAATTATTTCTTTTTATTTTGAAGTTGTCAAAATGATTGACTTTAACATAGCCCATACAGGCGAAAGACATGTTTTTTCCATTTTCGTATAAATAAAAGCCATTGAAGGGTAACGTCGTATAATACGGGAGAAATAGGGCGAGTGACTTATCAAAGTGGTACACGTTAACGGGCATGTTCTGTTTTACACTAAATAGAAGTCAGTGAAGCGTAACGTCGTATATATATACTGTTCAAAAAAGTAGGGGATATTTGATAAAAGTGAGATATATGAAGAAATATATTTATATTTTCATCACAAAGACAGTTGAGGCATTGCACTGTGACATCTGGTGAATTACTTCAGCGATAGTTGGGTGTCTGACAAGCACATATTCCACGCACTGAGCTGTAGAAGACATGGACGGTCAGTCAGAGAATTTACCACATTCAGTCCAAACTCTCAATACCTTGTAAATCCTGCTCGGTTCTCGAGACAAGCGCGGATCCGATGTGGCATACTCCTCACCAAACGTCCAATATCACCTTGACTGACGTTATTCCATTCTTCCTGAAGTGCAGTGGCGAGTTCCTGGACATTGGTAGGGGGGGGGGGGGGGGCTGTTGGCGTTGTCGTAGGCGCCTGCCAAGCATAACCCAAACGTGCTCGATTTGTAAAAGGTCTGGACTTAGTGCTGGCCAAGGCAGTGTAGTGATGTTCTGCTCCTGGAGGAACTCTGTAGCGACACGGGCCCCGTGTGCTCTTGCATTGTCATCTTGGAAAATGAATCGACCGCCGTGACGTCGCGCAAATGGCAACACATGAGCTGCTAACATGTTGTCACGGTAGTACTGCCCTGTAACACGTCCTTGGATGACATGTATTTCTGTTCTGCTTGTCATAGTTATGCCTCCCCACACCATAACCGATCCACCACCAAAACAAGCGTGCTACCTAACGTTTGTGTCATGGTATCGTTCGTTCCGCTGCCGCCACACTCTGTTTCGCCTGTCGTGGAAGTCGAGAGAGAACCTCGATTCATCGGAGAACATGACATTGCTCCACCGACGATTGTCCCAGTGCTGTCGTGCTCCACGCCAATTACGCCTTGCTGCGATGTGACGCTCAGTCAAATGTGTGTTTATTCGAGGTCGTCGAGCGTACAAATTCCAGTTGTGTAGGGAATTTCGGATAGTCTGACCACTGACTCGCACATCTGTCGCTCGGTGCAGCTGCTGTCCAATTTCTGATGCACTTTGATGGCGGTTACGTAATGCTGTGGTTCGGATGAAACGATCCTGGTTAGCCCTTGCCTGTCCCACGGTAGCGTAACCACAACCTGCTAATCACCGATTGAGTAACGTTGAGAATTTGAGCCACTTCAGTCTGTCTGTTGCCAGCTTCCAACATGTGAACGGCACGTAAACGTTTGTCACGTGTCAGTCTTCGCAAACCTCAAAAGTTACGTTTCGACCAGAAACTATTGATGAACGAGTTTATACCAAGAAAAAGCCCGTCCAGTACAAATTAAATTTCAAAACGTACCCCACAGAAACCTGCACGAAGTTTTTGTGGGCCGGTGACATTCATGATGCACACTGACTTTGTAACATATCGATGTGTCCAATCACGCGTATCCAGTACCATTTTCCGAAAATATCAACATCAGTGTGGATATCCCCTACTGTTTTGAATAGTAATACTGTGTTGATCAAAATGTTTTACCTTAATAATTAACTAACAGTGGCAGGGTTGGGTGCAACTTTTATAAACGTTGCATTCCTGAACGTGTTCATTGTATACAACATTATCTACAGAAAATGGACGAATCTTTCCTTAAATCGAACGGAGGTTGAGTGCTAATTTAACCATATAGCCCATACGCACTTGGACTAAATTGTTGTTGATCTTCCGTATTGATTTGTTGTAGATATTTATTTATTTATTTATTTATTTATTTATTTATTTATTGGGGTTTAACAACATCTTCGATTTTACGGGTGGAGGAAGCCGGAGTACCCGGAGAGAACCACCGAGCAACGGCGCGCAACTGAATTTGCTGTAGATAGTTTCATCCTCACGTCAAGTGCTAGATCTTCTTAAAGCAACAGTTTAAACGTATAAGAATTGAAACGAATTACCTGTCGCTTAATTGAACCTTTGCAGCACGTGGCTTGTGTTAGGAAGCGTTAATGTGGCAAAGGGTGACAGCTGCAGAGGTCATTCCAGTGTTTCTTCATTATGGAATCCTACAAACGATAACATGAATCTGACCAATGTGTATTCTGGTGAGTTTTTTGGTTTTCAACGTAAGTAATCCATGAAGCCAGATTTATAAACCCCGTTTAAAGTAAAACATGATCAAATGCATTAACATACCAGATGTGATGCGAGGCCAGCGAGTGATGCAGTAGTGTTATAATTAACGATTTTTTGCAGTTTCGATGCAGTTTAATGACTGTAGTCTGAGCCTTGATGTACCATAAATACAAATGTTGATTACACAGAGACCATTTGAACAAATAAACAAAACATTATCAATTATAACTTAGACGCAACGATTCATTGCGTCAAACTTATAATTAATGCGTTTGCACACTGGACCCAATTCAGTTTTTTTTGTCCTTGTTTATGGTAAGGCACACACGTCACATTAGGACAAATGGGAAGTGGTAAAGAAAATCCATAAGTTCTACATTAACGCATCGCTCGTAACGCTCGCATTGCGTTAAGCGTGTAAACATCTTGACCCATTTCCAAACGTAACGGTAATAATTCGCCAGCTTCAAGCCGAGGGGTCCTCGGTTTGAATCCCACCTGCGGCAACCGCGTTGTGTCCTTGGGCAAGACACTTCACCCCCATTGCCCACGTGAAGGAACGGTGGCGTTGTGTACTAAGGCGTACTGCACGCCGATGGTGCACTTGTCTTCAACCATTGCTAACCCTGCTTGTGTGGAGTTAGTATGTTGGGGAGCTGACAGTTGCTCGTCGTTGCTCAGTGGTTCTCTCCGACTTCCTCAACCCGTAAAACTGTCGTGGTCATGATTAGCCATTGTACAGAAATATGTGACCTTAAACACCAATCCAATAAATAAATAAATAAATAAATGTAATTATTGGCCAACCCTATTCACAAACATCGGCATTGGAATCTTTTTTTCAAATTTTCACTTCAAACGCATCGCTTATGAACGCTATTTTCTTTTTCAGTGACAGTTGACACATCTATTTTATATTCAATGTCTCATATTTTGCAGACCAAATCGCATCTTAATTCTTCATTTTTAGTTTAGTCTCAAATGATGGTTTAAATGATTTTATTTCTTCAACCACTGTGTTCTTCGAGTTTCAAAAGTGTGATTCGCTTGTTGGGAAACATGGTTTATCTTTCTTTTTTGCTGATGGTTCATTGAAAACTGACGCAAAACGACGAAACTGTGATTCAAACCTGTGATTCTCCCTACCAGTTTCGGAAGTACTGTTTAGAGTGTTATCATGTGCTTGCTTCATCTCACATAATAAATATCATGTAAGTAAAATACAGGTCTCCGTGCGTTAAAATGCGGTGACTGTCAAGTTGCAGGCTGTTATTTTGACACCAAACAGTTTGCACGAAGAATGTTGTTATTCATATTACATTGTGCGCTATGTTTGCAAATTACTGAAACTTTAAACTGTCTGCTGACAAATGTGAACAAGCCGTTTAATGCAAGGCTTGAGGCTTGTTGGCCAGGCTTCGTTTCAGTCAGAAGGCTTATACATTGTGAAATGCTCCTTTTGCTGACATAAGTTTCCACATGTATGCTATGCTATCTGGGATGAATTCTAGGAAGTGTGTGTTTAATGCGATGTTACGCGTAACCCGTTATACACGGTATACGATTATTTTGAGTCAGACAAAGAGAAGACGCATAATCAGCACACTGATGAAGAGGACGGCAATAATTTACCTCTCAACTTAATGAGTATTTTCTTGAATTTCTGTTCAAATCAAATCATGGCTCCTACAAAACAGCCCCGATTTTGTTTGAAGAAAAATACAAATGAGTCCGGCGTCAAGATACCAAACATAAGAGGATTACTCTTATTTATGTATATATTTTGTTGACAAATTCCAGGGGGATTTTTGATCTGCTGGAATGACCCTCAGCCGCTAAAAAGAGTAAATCATACAGCCGGATCCGATCCTACCCATAAAGGCTGTTACAGCCCAGACGCGATATGAGTGTTGCGCGCGATGCAGTAAAGTGATAATGAACAATTTCTGTTCTCAGTTTGCAAGCTCAATATAAACAGATTAGTATACCACGATTGGTGTGTGTGTTCAGCGTTACAAATCAGTTACGTAACAACCAACTAGATGCGTTCTTTTGTGGCGATCTTATTTCTAAGCCTGATTCCACCAGTGGGAAATCCAGCACGTTTCTCAATGTCGACGATTTGACTTGAATGAAATGCTTTAACACAAAGCAGTGTCAAGTAAGAAAGTAAACAGACCGTCGACTGTGTTATTTTTCTTCACAAATATCTGTTTCTTTCACTTAATTCAAGTTTAATCGTGCAATATACATATTATCACTACAGTGAAGTGATCTGGGTCGTAGTATCACGTCGAGTTGAGGAGGCCAGATTGCCGGAACATGCTCGCTGCCGCAGGCAGCGAGTTTGATCCGGCGATCTGACCTCCTCAACAAGACGTGATGCTTATTTATCAGGTCACTTCACTGTAGCGATAAAAGGTTTATTATATGATTTATAGTTCAACATCGCATGCCATCACTAGCATTAACATTTCTCCAACATTTTTTGGTAAATTGGCTTGAAATTAAAAAAAAAGAACTATTTTTGTTTGCACTTATTTTTTTTTTTTTGTAACAGGTGCACACTTCCGGGGAATCCCCCGAAGCGCATGAATACGATAAAAAATACCATGAATACGATTAAAAAACGAACCGCCGTTCAAGTGCACCCATTCCAGCTCGGAGTAAAGTACACTCAGCGACCGGAACAGCTAACTTATACGAATTCGAACGCACTCTAAATAGTCCGCCATACTATAGTAATGCGGAATCGGATTCCACACTGTGGATTTACCGGGGATCAGGAAAAGGTCGTAAGACAGTAGTGATATTTAGCGGTTAAATTACATAGTCATATAATAAAATACAGAACACAACTCGGGAAGGTTACGGTGTTTCCGGCCTACATTTCACTACGACGCTTGCGAAACTCTTGAACAACTCCAGCTCGGGTCGATGATTTCTGACCCCCTTACTCAAACCTCATTGCATTCTATCTTATTACAACAGTCGATTGATCATGGTTGCCATATTCCGTCGAGTCTACGTGTCCAGATCATAAAGATCAAACAAGGCAATCTTCTCTGATCTGGTGATTTGGTCTGGTCAACGAGATTGATTGAAAGTGTTAATATTTTTTATATCATAGTGGTTATTTAAAGGTTGAATACGAAACTGAAATCAAAACAATAAAGTATGAAATGTTTTCCCAATGCCCAGCGTAAAGGCGTGCTCTCGAGGTTTCACTTCGCGTTTGTATAACTGTGGATAATCTGCTCGCGTCAATGACGTTACGTGAGCCTCGTCTGAGACATATATGAGTTTGGAAAAGTTACGACTCTCGTTTTTCGGCGAGCCAGAATTGATGGGATAACTACAGCGGTATTAAAAAACTATTTCTGTTAGCCATATTATAACGTGTGTATCTCAGATTTGAGAACTTACTATAAAATGAAAACAGTTATGGACTGCTATTGACTGCACTAAGATCAAAGCGATCGATGCCTGACGCATCGTCGTAGTGTGAAAAGTCCTGTAGAAACATTAATATTTTTGGCTTGACAACCGGCCGCATTGGACGCATCGCTATCGTGTGAAAAGATCTAAGGATAATAACGTCCTGTGTCCGAAATTGGGAATTTTGTTTTCACTTCTTCGCTAGTTTGTGCTTTAAGAACAATCCCCAGTTGTTTTTCGGGGACAAAGCTATTATCAATCCTTGAAAATTTTCCAGGTGAAAAGAGTAGAAGCACCTCTCAATATAGAAGGCGGGGCCGTCAAATTCCGACAGAGACTGACGATCTAAAACATAGCCGAGTGCCAAGTATTGCGGAAGGTGATGTTTTGTTACGCTAGTTTCTGTTGGTAATTTTATTGTGTCTGGACCTCCCCTCCCCCCCCCCCCCCCCCCCAAAAAAAAGGTCTTCTGCGCAACTGGTTTTCATAAATCCTGTCGTGGCCATATTTTTCTCAGAGCGAGAGATATGGCGATTCTAAAGTACGACTATTTGAAACCGATGATGGAAGTTCAGTGCGTTTTGTCTTCTCTGATAAAATGTTACATGCAAAAAACTATTAAAAGGCTGCCTCCAAATCTCCAGAATGTATGTTAAATGCCGGTGTGTCATCTTGCTGAGGAAACAAATAAGCAACAATATCCAAGGTTGCACAAATTGATTTTGGCAGTACAAGGAAGAAGTTTAAAATAGTATACCAAGGGGCTATCAAAAGAATGCCAGCAATAAGGCCAAGTCGTTGCCATCTATATTGCCCCTAGCGATGTCAGTGCATGTTGTGTGAAAGAAATGTTATGAGCTCATGTTCAATGTTAAATAAATTTGTTGTTGATTTATTGAAGTGAGTGGGTCTTATGTGATGTTCAATGAAAAGGTTTGTTGCTTTTTTATTTTTACATTAGTAAGCAAAATAATACTAGCATTATCTATTGTAATCCGTTCGAATGTTCAGTCCTGTCGTAGATAAACAATTTCTGCCCTTTTATACTCCAAACTTAGTACGAAAAATGTTAGGGATTTACATGGGAACGTTATCATTAATTCCATATCATAACACAACCTTACCCCAATAATTGCATTCTTGATGCATTGTAGATGTCTCCAGTTTACATCTTCAGATTGAATGAGACCACATGTTGTTGATTTGTCTCACAATTTTGTTTTAGGATTAATATTCAATTTTGGGAATCTTAAATATAAAATGGAAATGAACGGTGTTTTTTGTTTTTGCTGTAGATAGTATTTTTTACACAATAATCGCCCAAAACGCTGCGTTCTATTTGTAAATAAGCAAAACGTGTTACCCACTTACACGCACTGACGCACTTTCGTCAACACAGCATTTGTGCGATAACAAAAAAGATCTCAAGTTTGTCGCACTTTTACACCAAATATGTCAATCTCGTGCACTAATCTGGAGACAAGCCTCTCAAAAATGGACTTCAATCGAATTTAGAGAACTCGGTTCGAAACTTCGTACATTGGCGACGCATTAGAAATTGTCTGTTTTCACCGGTGCCATTCAGGAAAATTTTCTTGAAAGGTTAATTTAAAAATTCTATTGATGCTTTAACTACAAGAAGCCTAAAGTCAAGTCCAATCGTCCGTGATGTAAAACAGCGGGTACTTTGTTTTACAGTAGAAACTCCGTCGATCCAGTCAGTAGTGAGCAGGAAGAGTCTGAGCAGTTGTTTCTACTCACATATCGTCTGCCCGAACAGGCGGGGCATACTTGACTAGAAACATCTGCTGGGCCATACGTCTTGAGTAGTGCCTGGTGTTCAAAGGATTCACATTTATTCCTACGATCTATACAAGTAAAACTTCCAGAACACCCAAGCAAGATTCAGATTTTAATTGAATCGTCCAGCACAATAATTAACTTAACTTCACAATCACTCTAGACTATTTTGCTTGCATACGTACGTGACAACAAAATACAATATATGTTTTGTAAATTTGTAAAAAAGGAATATATTAATGAACCCGAGTACATTATACATGTTATTTTATTCCACTTTCTCTGTGATATAATATTTTATTATGTTGTTAAGGAGGCTTCTGTTGGTTATCCGAGGGCGTTTGTCTTGTTATGGAAACAATAACTTAATGCATAGCCCAGAAAGCCATTCAATATTGGGGAAACAGTTGGAGTGATCGGTTTGGTAGGTGTCGTGTGAGGCAAGTTTCAACTGGTCAGTTGCGAGAAGAAACTTTGGCAGTCAATGTTTATTTTTTTGTTACAATTTGTTTGTTTTGTTATCCATTATGAGTATTGCCTGGAGGCTCCATCCATTGAATCGTAACAAAACATATCCATTGAAAACATCGTCTCCTTGTTGATGAATATATAGCAAGTTTAAAGGATGTGAAGCCTTTATTGTGGTGCGAGGGTCTTGTTTCAACGTGTCTTGTATCGGTGTCTTAATATATTTATAACGATTATGCTACACTTTTAAAATGTCCGTTTAATAGCATAGAAACACACTGAGTAACATGCTATGGGGTCACCAGTCTGATTCTGTAAGAAATTCAACGCTCTTATGGCCAGTAACTAGCCTAACCCTTAAATAGACCATATCCTATGTTTAGATTCACTCTTCTGCAATATTTCACTTGCCCAGAAAAGCGAACCTATGCATCGCGCTTTTCCGATGGACTGATATATCGCAGACAAATGAATCTAAAAATGCCACAAACATTAATATTCAACGCAAGGAATGGTGCTCAATGGAGACTTGATTGAATACATTTTTGATGACATTATTATTAGAAATGTAGACTCAACTACAGCCGTAGTTGTATGATTATGCCGTTATGCCACAAATTGTGTAAATATTTTGATGGTTTTAACCCTTTACCTAACGTGGAAAGCAGACGACACTTGCAAAAATAATTCTTGAATAACTAATTTTTTTCATTTTTTGTCTCAAAAACATAGGTTATGACCCCTCGTTGGAACGAGCTCGACGAGCTCGTTCCAACGAGGGGTCATAACCTATGTTTTTGAGACAAAAAATGAAAAAAATAATGAAAATTAATTGGCGATTTTTGAGAATAGCGCTGGCCGGTTTTGGCCGTTACGTTGGGTAAAGGGTTAAGGTAAATTAAATACTTATTTATTTGATATCTATTACTGGCGCAAGAAGGAATATTTGTATATCTCTCTGAGTGAAGGAACATTACATATGTAAACTGCGGGAAAGGTGGGTAAACAAACAGCCCATAACGGCGTTACAGAATTAGACTGGTGGCCCGAGAGCTTGACTGAGTACCAGAATGACGATTAGGTCCTATGATAGTTTAATCTTGCATTCTCGTTATGCTGTAGGATTATATTAGTACATGGCCACTTTACAAGCAGGAATATAGAGTTGTCTGTTTCTCAAAGGACAGTTCTGCATTGAACGATGCAATTTATGAACACGGGTTCATAGGTTTAACCTTGAGTAGTTTTGCCTTCGTTTATGAAAATCTGCTTCGTGACTGTTGGTCCCCGTGGAAAACTCAAAATACCGATCAGTGCTTGTTCATCGTGGGAGATAAGTTCTATTTTACTATTTAAAAGGACATTGTATTTAACGCCATTGGAGAAAGTCTTCCAACGAGAGCAACAAAATAATCAACGACTGGCTGAACCGCACGGTATACCCGTGTTGTCATCACGCTAGCTATAGACGTTGAGAGTGGCATTAACCCTTTACCCAGATGGTATCTTTCATATCAGTTCAATGACAGCAACTGGAAGAGTCCATATTCACAATTTTGCGGTAATCCAATTAATATTTTCAACGTGCAGCCTTGTGGCTGCACGTTGATAATATTAATTGGTCTACCACACACATGCACTTAGCATCCATCCTATTTAATGCAATTATGACGTATCATGTTCCTGGGCGAAAAAGCGGCCGCTCGTTTCAAAGGGTTAAATACCAGTTAACAAACGAACAAGTCTGGCTGTTGAAATTTGTCCCCAGCCCATTCGCTCAGTATGTAACAAAACAGAAAGAAATTCTTTAGTTTTATAGTATAGGTGTTTCAATCCAAACAATAAAAATCCAAACCTTTGTAACAGCTGGGTTGCGCAATTTGTTAATCTATGCATTCGATGAACAATATAAAGCGAATCGAAAACCGAAAACAACCCATCTATCCATCTATATCTCTGAGTAATATTTGTTCTAGGGTTAATCATTTTATAGCATCGCCTAACAAATGTATCGATCTAAAATGGAAATGTAATTGTTCATACCTGGAAATGCTCAAGTTCTCTGTAACTGGTAGTGTTCAGTTTTATGTTATCAATTAAATGGGACATATAGCCAGCTCTTGGGTACAAGTCCATAATGCAACGTGTGTGTAACATAAACAGACATTGGTCTAAACTTGGCCTTGTGCTGTGTTTGCATAAAAGTTTGCGCAGAATTTTCTTATTGTCCTTGGGTGGAGTGTAGTGAGATGGGGAAATCTGTCCGGGTGAAATATTTTACACTGACTCTTAGGGTGAAATTTATAACACCTACCCCAACCCCGCACAACTGGAGGATGATTTTCTCTCACCACCCCGTCCATATGACGTTACTGAAATCAAATAATGCTCGTGCGATCAAAATTTACAGTTCTACTGATTGATCGAAGAGAAAAATTAATGGCAAATTCGGAAAAAGTATTAAATTTTTCCGTATACACAAAAGCACCGTTAGCTCACTCCAGTGATAGGTTAACATACTGAACCGAGGTAAAAGAGCTGACATTCCGTTGACTCCACTTTAGAATGTTTCGTTGACATCGTGTGGGATTGTGTTACGAGAAAGTCATCTTGAGTGGTGTTAGGTTTGACGCAAGACACGATGTTTCTTGACAAAGTGCAAACAGTGATAAGATAAATAGGCAATCACTGGATATTCAAATGAGGGTCATGTGTGGTGGGATGGGTAAGATAGATCTGTTTGACAAGGGTATCTCACCCGGAACAAACGTATCTCAATATACAGGTGGTGGGAGAAAAGCTAGCTGTCGCCAAGTCAATGCCACTGTGTACAGCAAAACGGGAGGGGAATCGGCAATAACATAATCAAACCCAGCAGACGGCGGAGTCGTGATAGTTCTAATACCCCACAAATACAAAATGGAATCGCCAATTCACTGTGTGTTCTAGAAAGCACTACCTACTTGCATCTAATTGAAAACACACAACTGAAAGGGTTGTACACAAATGCATCACAAAGAAGGAAACAATTTATCAACCATTTCAATGCAGACAGTCTACTTCACCGGAAATGATAAGTATTTAACAGAGACTTCCGAGTTTTTCCCAACTGAACTGATTGTTCGTCAGATAGATGGTTTTATCATTGCTTGATACTTTGTTTTGTGAAAGAAATCTAATTATCTTCTCATGCGTTTCGATTCAAAAGTTTGGTGACCACAAAAACCCAGGCCTTTGAGGTATGAATTATCTGATTTGAAAACAATCTTTGAAAGGCTTTAGAAAGAATATAAACACACCGAGGTAGACGTTGGGTGTAACACTTTTGGTGACGTAGAATGTTCGAATGGTTATGGGCGCCTTACCAAAGCAGATGAGCAAGACAGTATATCTGCAAATCATGCCTTATAAATTCCTTTCTGCGACGATCTCTTTAGCTCCACACTGTCAATTTCGTTGATGGATGAGTTCCGTTATTATATGACCTGGGTAGGCGAATTCGGCAGACCCAACACTTCATTTTGAATGGCTAACGTTCTTTTCTGTTTCTAGATGCATGAGGGTTTGAACTCCTTCTGTGAGATTGTTCGTTATATCGTAAAACCTTCTAAATTCAAAATAATGCCTTCACTGTATGTATATAGGAAATGATGTATTGCCACTTTTTATGAGTGCCAGAAATATGATCGTTTGATACCTTTTCCAAATTGATAGAAAAAGCCTCGTTATTTGTTACAAACATTGTTCTGAGTAATCCTGATATATGTTGAGAATATTTATTTTTTAAATTTAATCTGGAAGTTGAGCATAAATAAAAGCCTAAAATACCAGATGTGTTTCTTTTATTTTGTGTTACGTTGTAATCTAAACTCCTCTGCAGTCCGATCTCCAAACGTCATAAGTGCATGGAGCCATTTGTTTCTACAGTAATATTTGGAATTTATCAGCATGAAATGAACACAGTCTATACTAACTGAACCACAGCGATTATGTAACTACGTCCAGCTACAACAACAGTCCACCCACACCTACAGTCTGATTATGTAGTAGGACAATGGAGGGACGGACTGTGCCGAAAAACGTTATCAGAAAACACAGCTTGAGAGGGCCAACATTGCTATCCCGGGATTATTCGGAGTTACACTTCCAAAGTTACTCACGCCATGTCAAACATGGTGGGTGGGTCCATGGTTTTGCCCCATTCGAGAAAATTTTGGGATTTTAAACCAGAAAGATGCAATATCCCTGCGGCTCTCTATGGGTCCACTAGCGTGCAGAATGTATGAAGAAAACAATTGAAATTAAAGTTTAAGATTTTGATCTGCCATGTCAATAATGCTCATGGGAGAACGCATGATAACCAAGCACACAACTGAACACATTCACCTTAATCAATAAAAATGTAGTTCACGTGGCCAACGTTTATTAAATTACCCATACTTTGCCTCTTCCATTGTAAAACTATAATATCCAGTCTAACACCTTCTAGATAAAATTCACATAAAAGGGCAATACAGATCGCGCACCTATCAAACAATGGCTATATCTGTCGTTTTTTTTACTTAATAACGGCGCTAGCTTGGACATTATTTCTTGGAAGCATTCATTGAGAATATTTCAACCATCAATGTCAGCTACTGTTATCATCAATGCAGATAAAGAGGGCGATAATTTCTTTTTGCACCAAGCTTCAGTCTTTTTTTCTCCTTCTTTCTTCACCTCTTTCGTTTTTTTTCTTTTAATTTTAATCCACTTTGGTTCCTGTGAGGGAGTAGATTTTACGATAAACATGGGTGGCCCACACGTCATGCTGATCACATCATGATGTATTGTGTTTAACAAAGCGAAGTCATCTCTGTCAAACAAGATGTGGAGTCTAAGGGTTATTAGAGGAAAGAGGCAATACCAGAGGCGGTGGAACCAGAGGGGCACAGGCGACCCGTGATCCTCCATTTTTTTCCACAGACACGTTACGCGTCTACGCAATGAGTTAAAATGGGCGCATGCAAACGTGCCAATTTGTATAGGCATTCCTGTAATATATTATTTGCAAATCCATACAACATTTTGGTCAAAGAATCCCACCTTCGCTCGCTTCGGCCCGTTTCTTCTACTTTAACCATCTTCCAACCCGAAAGCTAGCCTTCGGGTTGGAAGATGATTGAAGTAGAAAAAATGGACAGGACAGTGACCATACCGCAGCATGCTCATTTAAAAGAGAGACTATGGTGTGTCATGGTACATTTACCGATATGCGATTGTAACTTTTTTCCCACTGAGCCGAACCATGGTAGCCTTGGAAACGTGTGCTCCTCCACTTTTATAGAGCTTCCGAATCCTCTTGGCGATACTAGTGTTGCGCTACAAAATAAACTGGTAATTAGAAATTTTCAGTGGAGTTTGCAATTTCGGCACAATGCGACACTTCACTTCTGAGCCGTGCTCTAAAACAAATACAGATACAGACAACACTGAGACCAATGTTTAAAATGTAGCATACAGTCACTTATATTAATTTTGATGCAATGACCCATTGCCTGACAATTTGATTCAGTTCAGTGATTGCATGTTTCACTTTGTACATTGAACTCATTTAACCTCTTACTGTTTTTCTTCGATAATAGCCCTTAAATCGCATACCTCACACTTTGTCAATATTGCAAACTAAAGAAAGTTGTTGATTGTTACTCTATCGGACCACACAAAAGACTCGGATCGCACCCAGTGTTTAACAGTCACTGCTTTTCGACGAAGGAAACAACTTGGGTTAAACACCTTTAAACCCAAACTCCCTTTTCCGAGTAAGGATACTGATACGTCACAATTCCTTAAAGCAAAAGCCTGCTCAGTGAATTTGTAGAGTATGTTAATCAATATTTTCAACGTGTAGCCCCAAGACTGCACGTTGAAAATATTAATTGGTCTACCAACAAATAATGGATATGGAGTCTTTATAATTGGTGCTATTGAATTGGTATCATATTGTCTAGGTTTAAGTGTTAAGAAAGAGAATGACAAAATTCCACAAGCGTCCTAATAGTTGAGAATGCTGGGAATTTATTTGTGGTCACACTATTATCGACAATGGCAGGTATATCGATCAGAAAGTGGGCGTTTTGTTCTGTTCTTCTCAAGGCACAATAGGACAAAGTTCATTATTACCTTGGGTGTAAAATCTACTTCATATGTTCTACCTTCCTGCTCGAGACGACACTCGATCTCACTGCAAACACGAATAATGTGCATTATAAATTGCGTTTTTTCCATCACATTCCCTATACCACCAATCGAATTACCACCAAATTTGGCATGTGCACTCAGCTTAGTCCAGAGAGGGTCACTGGGGCTGTGGTTTCAATACAGGGAGGATAAAGGGTGGAAATGGGGTAAAACAAACTCCTATATTTTCCAACGAAGCCGTTTGACTTACCACTAGATTTGGCACGTGTACTCAGCCCAGTCAGGGTTCACACTATACCAGAGAATTATATTCAAGCACTATTTGAGCACATTTCAAGGGCATTGACAACGATTTCCAAGAGCCAGTCATCAGGGATGTACAAATTTGGGCAAACAATCGTTTTGTTTTTCTGCCGTTAGCTTCAAGAACAAATATCTTGACTCAGCTTGCCTTTTTATTCATTTGTAACTCTTACAAAACCATGATCAACTTTGTAATGATGATTAAACTTACAGTTATGATGACATGAAAATGAAATGCTGTATTGTAACACACTGTTAGAGCCCTTTCCAACTGTGTATTTCATCACAGCATATTATCAGAAGCTCAGTTTACTAACAGAAACTCGTGACGTAAACTACAGAGGTTTAGAATCTACACATAAGACTGGGGTGGGTTATAATGAAACTTCTTGTTTTAGGGATTATATGTAGACTGAATTCAATCACTTTTCAAGGCAATCAAGTATTTTTCAGAGAGAAACAAATTCAAGCACTACTCAAGGAAGTAGCCGAAATATTCATGGACTTTTCATTTGAGAGGGAACCCTGCCAGTATAGAGAGTTTGCTCCTTTGTGCCTTTGTTTCCTTACTGCTCCTAGACGATCGATCATATAATCACCCAAAATTGGCATGTGTACTCAACTACATCAGAGAGTGTCACTGGTGGTTGCCGTTACATAAGGGAAATGTAAAGTGGTGGTGAAAATGTGTTAAACTCATTTATTTTGTTTATAACCTAACTTTTCCAACATCGTCGATCGATCACTGCCAAACTTGGAATGTGAACGTAGCCTAGTCCGAAACGTGTCGACGAGGCTTGGGGTTACAGTTAGAGCCAAAGGGTGGAATGGGCTGAAAATGCGTATGGGTTATTTCCATTTATTCATGTCGAACACTTGGTGGACCTCATTTAATTTTTTCTACAAATCTATTTGATTATCTCCCGTGATTTACAATGGACTGTTTTCCCGCCATCAGACAGGAGAATCAGCTAGTAAGTAATAATTACCGTAAGTGTTCCAGGTTATTTAGATCGCGTATGTACTTGGGCAATCTGTGACCTACATAACGCGGTTTTCAATTCTCATGTCGATTCAATTGTCTAAGGTAAAATTTAGAACCTCACCTCTTCTGAGCCGACTAATATGTAAAAATTCGTAAAATCTAACTGGTTTTTGGTTTTTACACAAACGATTTCTATATTACACTTGCATAACAGGCTAGAATAAATGTTTCTGCATTCATGGCGTACTTGAGTATTTCGCAACCATGTTTGCAAAACATTCCGTATAGAAAACCCAACCACTTTTTTCAGAAGTTAACTCTCTTGCACTTGGGCCAAGTTCCTTTCACAAAACCAGGTACTCTCAATAAAATGCATGGTTCAGAAGAGGTATAGGTATAAACAATAATTTCTTTGTTCTCAGCAATATGGTACGTCCGTCAAAAATTCAAATTGGCATGTTATGCGATAGAATGAATGACAGTCGAGTTTCATCACACAGTTAGATTTGGAACTCGATCGATTAATTAACTACCGAATAAAACCTCGGCGAAAAATTTACAATGAAACTCTACTTTTCTTAAGGTGCTATATGAGTAAGAGAATTTTGTTTATTTTGAAATACCCACCACTGATATTCCTTAAATTCAAATTAAATATACACAAATTATACATAAAATGAAGGTTTAGATGTATATGACACGAAACACATATGTAATCAACTCATAGAGTTGACAGCAGTCACTACTGGTTCCTGGAAGTCTGTACCGAATTCGTACCAGAATTAATACAATAATATTTCCGGAGAACAACTTGTGGCCAAATATGCTTCACATATCCAAGAACGAAGCTAGGCATTCAAAACACTTTAGAGTGCAGCGCAGGACTGTATTCGGGAAAAGGACAATACTGTCTGCGTTTTTTTATTGAAGATGGATTCCACGGACATGCGCAAATCACTCGATACCACGAATATCCATCGAAAAACAAAATCGTAATTCTAAGAAATTTCAACTTGTGTCATGATACCTTGCATAGAATATGGCAATCGTGCAGACTCTATATAATAATAGTTTGCTGTATTCAGGCGACCTTTTACATTATTTGATTTTAGACGGCGTTGTATATCTATGTTTTTTTCCAACCGATGACGTTGACTGGAAATAGAAATTAATTATTAATGTTAACAAAGGGAACAGTTTTGGAATTTGCCCCATGTAGCTCTGTCACTGTGTTTTGAAGAGTCTTGGTGTTCTAGCATTGTTCTTGGATTCAGATTCTTTATTCACGGTACACATGCATGTAAAATGGATATGTGAAGCACATTTGGCCGCAAGTTGTTCTCCGGAAATATTATTGTATTATCAGTTCTGGTACGAATACAGTAGCAAACGTCCAGGAACCACGTCCAGTGGTCCTTGCCGTCAACTCTATGAGTTGATTACATATGTGTTTCGTGTTCTTTTCATCTCAGCCTTCATTTTGATGTATAATTTGTGTATATTCAATTTGAATTTAAGGAATATCAGATGTGAGAATTTCAAAATAAACAACATTTTCTTACTTGTATAGCACCTTAACGGGGAAACGCCTTGTTGATTATGTCTAGGAATTAAGATTTGTGAACTACAGATTGATACTTTCAGACAACCAATCTGACTTCTTTGGGAATTCCACATTGTTTATGGGATGTTTGTTTGACGCTTATTTCGTGGAGTCCGTGCGCAGGTAACAGTTGATTTAACGTGATGTATGTTTCTTCACAAATATGCACATATTGTTTCGTGCTCTAGTTGTAGAAATTCTAATCAATTAATATTTATTTCATCTTGAAAACATCAATATACTAACATGATTAGAGGAACAATGCGGCGTAATCCTAAAACTATAGCCGTGGTGAGTCTTCATTCATAAGTAATCATTTTACAAATATATCTAACAATATTGTAACTTCATTAAGGGCCTATATAAGTAATGAAATTTTGTTTAGTTTGAAATTCTCACCTCTCATATTCCTTAAACTCAGATTAAATATACACAAATTATACATCAAAATGAAGGTTGGGATGTATAGAACACGAAACACATGTGTAATCAACTTGTAGAGTCGACTGTAGGCACCACTGGTTCCTGGAAGTCTGCTACCATATTCGCACCAGAACTGATAATAAAATAATATTTCATCAGAACAACTTGTGGCCAAATGTGCTTCATATATCCAAGAACAAAGCTAGGCATTCAAAACACTTTCGAATATAGCGATAGGTCTGCATTTTGGAAAAGGACAACACTGTCTGCATTTTTTATTGAAAATGGTTTCCATGTTCGACAGACATGCATAAATCACTCGTTACCACGAATTTCCATCAAAAAACAAAATCGTAATTCTAAGAAATTTCAACAGGTATTATGATATCTTGCATTGAATATGGCAACTGTGCAATCTCTATCTAATAACAGTATACTGTATGAAGGCGATCTTTTTCATTATTTGATTTTAGACGGCGTTGTTTTTACACGCTTTTTCTGTCCGATGACGTCGCCGGAAATCGAAAGTATACCCACACGTAAACAAAAGCAAAGGCGTTGGAATTTTCCCCAATGCAGCTCTGTCGCCGTGTTTTGAAGAATTTTTATCCCCTAGCTTTGTTCTTGGATATGTAAAGCACATTTGGCCACAAGTTGTTTTCGTGAAATATTATTAAATTATCAGTTCTGATGCGAATACGGCAGCAGACTTCCAGGAACCAGTGGTGCCTACAGTCGATTCTATGAGTTGATTACACATGTGTTTCTTGTTCTATACATCCCAACCTTCATTTTGATGTACATTTTGTGTATATTTAATTTGAATTGAAGGAATATCGGAGGTGAGAATTTTCAAAATAAACAAAATTTCATTACTTATATAGGCCCTTAACCCTTTACCCACCGTAACGGCCAAAACCGGCCAGCGCTATTCTCAAAAATCGCCAATTAAATTTCATTATTTTTTCATTTCTTGTCTCAAAAACATAGGTTATGACCCCTCGTTGGAACGAGCGCGTCGGGCTCGTTCCAATGAGGGG
Source organism: Pictodentalium vernedei (assembly GCA_031216915.1). Taxonomy (NCBI): domain Eukaryota; kingdom Metazoa; phylum Mollusca; class Scaphopoda; order Dentaliida; family Dentaliidae; genus Pictodentalium; species Pictodentalium vernedei. The sequence goes on from CM062293.1 coordinate 186,221,293, forward strand.
TCATAACCTATGTTTTTGAGACAAAATTAAAAAAAATTAGTTATTCAAGAATTCTTTTTGTAAGTGTCGACTGCTTTTCATATTAGGTAAAGGGTTAAGGTGATATATAAGTAATAGAATTTTGTTTATTTTGAAATTCCCACCGCTGATATTCCTTAAATTCAAATTAAATATACACAAATTATACATCAAAATGAAGGTTGAGGTGTATAGAACACGAAACACATATGTAATCAACTCATAGAGTTGACAGCAGGCACCACTGGTTCCTGTGAGTCTGCTACCGTATTCGTACCAGAACTGATAATAAAATAATATTTCACGAAAACAATTTGTGGCCAAATGTACTTCACATATCCAAGAACAAAGCTAGGCATTCAAACCACCTTAGAGTGCAGCGATAGGACTGTATATGGGAAAAGGACAAATTGTCTTCATTTTTTATTGAAGATTTTTTTTAAACAATATTTTTATTTCCTCAATGAAATGGGGTTTGGCGAACAGGCAATGCCTATATTAACACCGTACCCTGCAGAGAAATACAATACAATACAATACAATGGTGCAAGTGCAACTGTACATATTGAAGATGGATTCCAGGTTCGATGGACATGCGCAAATCACTCGATACCACGAATTGCCATCGAAAAACAAAATAACTGTTTCTTTCGTTTGAGTTCGAATTAGAAAGAAACCTTTTTCCCTCGGGCGGTCGCAGGCATTTGTGCATAGGGTGCGCTTAAAGAAGTGGTCAGTTTGTAGGGCAAGATAGCCAGTCTAGATAAGTTTTTTGTTCAGTTCACGTGCTGACAACACTGCGTCCAGTCAGGTTTTCGCTGACTTGTGTATAAAAAAAGATAAGGAAGAAAGGTGTTTTTTGTAAAACAAATAAATGAATAAAATTTCTTTTATTCTGCAATGTTAAAAAAAAAGATGAATGAAATTTACGTTGTTAATAAAAAATAAAGGATTTGACAGCAGTTCACGCAGTTGTCGCACGCACTCAATGCAAAAATGTGTTTTTATACGCCCGTTTGAAAAAACGGGACGTATTATGTTATGGCGTTGTCCGTCCGTCTGTCCGTCTGTCCGTCCGTCCGTCCGTCCGTCCGTTTGGTTTCCGAACAATAACTTTAGTATTTGTTTTCCGTGCGGCTCCAAATGTGGTATGTGGTTTAATCACAACAAAATACAGGTCAAGTTCGAATATGGGGTCGGTCCGAACATTTTTCGCCTGAATTATGGCCCCAGTTGGACTTAGAATTCGTCAAATATTTGGTTTCCGGATGATAACTTTAGTATTTGTTTTCCGATCGGCTCCAAATGTGGTATGTGGTTTAATCACAACAAAATACAGATCAAGTTCGAATATGGGGTCGGTCCGAACATTTTTCGCCTGAATTATGGCCCCAGTTGGACTTAGAATTCGTCAAATATTTGGTTTCCGGATGATAACTTTAGTATTTGTTTTCCGATCGGCTCCAAATGTGGTATGTGGTTTAATCATAACAAAATGCAGGTCAAGTTCGAATATGGGGTCGGTTCGAACATTTTTCGCCTGAATTATGGCCCCAGTTGGACTTAGAATTCGTCAAATATTTGGTTTCCGGATGATAACTTTAGTATTTGTTTTCCGATCGGCTCCAAATAGGTATGTGGTTTAATCACAACAAAATACAGATCAAGTTCGAATATGGGGTCGGTCCAAACATTTTTCGCCTGAATTATGGCCCCTGTTGGACTTAGAATTCGTCAAATATTTGGTTTCCGGATGATAACTTTAGTATTTGTTTTCCGATCGGCTCCAAATTTGGTATGTGGTTTAATCACAACAAAATACAGGTCAAGTTCGAATATGGGGTCGGTCTGAACAATTTTTGCCTGAATTATGGCCCCTGTTGGACTTAGAATTCGTCAAATATTTGGTTTCCGGATGATAACTTTAGTATTTGTTTTCCGATCGGCTCCAAACTTGGTATGTGGTTTAATCACAACAAAATACAGGTCAAGTTCGAATATAGGGTCGGTCTGAACAATTTTTGCCTGAATTATGGCCCCTGTTGGACTTAGAATTCTTCGTCAAATATTTGGTTTCCGGATGATAACTTTAGTATTTGTTTTTCGATTGGCTTCAAACTTGTTAGTCTTTTTCTCAAATGACCGTAACATATATATATATGCCAGTATAAATTTCTCGCACTCTAAAAAAATTGCAAATGTGTTAAAATGGTACAATTTGAACAGTTCACGGGCGTATGATGCAATGCCCAGCGGTGCTCTTGTTGTTGTTGTTCCGCGGTATGCATAAATGTCTGTGGGTGTTTTCCGAGGGAATCGTAATTCTAAGACATTTCAGCAGGTGTCATGATACCTTGCATAGAATATGGCAACTGTGCAGTCTCTATACGATAATAGTATGCTGTATTAGGGCGATCTTTCTCATTATTTGATTTTACACGGCGCTGTGTATCGATGCCTTTTCCGTCCGTTGACCGGAAATCGAAAGTAATGTACCATGTAAAGGCAACAGTTTTGGAATCCCCCCCCCCCCCCCCCCCATGCTGCTCTGTCGCTTTGTTTTAAAGAGTTTTGATGATCTAGCTTTGTTCGATCGAGTGCAGTAAAAAAGTATTAATCAATTAATCTTCGGCTTCTTTTTCAATATTATCCCTCCGCCGTTTAGAAATGTTATAATCGTGAGTATAATGGACATTGTCATGGTCGTGTTTAACCCCCACCATAATTTTCGGGTTTACACCCATCGTGATACAGTTATTATCATGGCTACCATCATCACCGATTACGTTACTACATACTGGGTTGAGAGTGAACACGGGACAGCAACGTGGAATCATTTCGACACGGACTGGCCACGAACTACGAACCACGTAGAGGGGTGGCACCGAAAGCTTCAGCTATTCATCGCAGGTTCGCATCCTAACTTGTACAAAATGATAGACTTTATCAAAAAGGAACAAGCCTTTCATCAATCTACAAATTTGCAACTTAACGCTGGTGGTAACATTGCACCAAAAAAGAGAAAATACGGAAAAATAGACAATAGCATTCGTCATTTCAAACGCATATTTAAAGAGCGTCAGTTAGGGGTACATGAATATCTGGACGCAGTGTCTAAAAGTTCAGGGTATTAACCTACTGTGCATGTATTTGTGTATACTTCGACATGCATGTTTTGAAAAAAGTCGCCATGTTTGGAAGAGCACTCCCTCGAAGCAGCGTTTATGTTTGACTGTACTCCAAGAAGTATATATATATATTGCATGGAGTACAGTCAAACACAAACGCCGCATCGAAGGGAGTATTCTCCCAAATATTGTGTTTTTCTTTTCTTTTTTTTTTCTTTTTTATATATATTGCTCATGTTCTTATAATAATTATTGAATGGCATACAGCAATACAAGTTCACTGTGTATACAATTTTATAATTGCTCTTGTTATTACTTATTCACCCCGCCGGCAAATAACGACATTCCCCAAACGTTAGCTCTACAACTTTAGAACAAACTATAATCCTCTGCTCTTTGATGTGTAGGATTATTCACACCTCCACGTACCACCTTTGGAAACAATAGCCGTCGCCAAACCGAGACGACCCCTAATTTCGGACCATTTCCGTTAATCAAAGTTCGGGTTAACAAGCTCAGGTGCTACTGAAGCTTAAAGGTCTGTTTGCCACTTGAAGACCGCGCAAAATAGATACGGCACACTTTCGCAGGATAGTGCTCCCTTGCAGACATGCTGTTAAAAAGGGAACCAGACGGCGACTTTAATAAATTAGATTTTGAAGCAGAAACATATCCCATATTACCATAATAAGGTAAAAACCAGAAGCTGCACGTGAAATTAAAAACATTAGAGAAAGTAACATCAATGAATGATTTACGGTAATCAAGTACAGTTTTAGGCACGGCTGAATGGGGAAAGCAACAATAACCTGAAGTAATTACAAAAACAGAAACGAAGCAGGTAATTACCTAACAGAACACATCACCGTCAATTGGACACAAATCAAAGATGTACAGCCGTCTGAGTTGGACAATATTGATCTGAACAGCTGTGAAGATTAATTATAACCAGTGATGTCGATACCAGCAAGAAACTATAAGAAGAATGTCCATACGCCCAGTGGCATAGATATATGGGAGGAAGGGGTTTGTGGCATCATCCCATCACGGATTTTGTCTACATTTAGAGTCCAGTCGGATATTGTACTTTAACCTTTTACATATTATAGCGACCATATTCGCCCAGCACTATCACAAAAAAACATTATTCTTTTTTTAGTTTTTTTTTTCAATTTAACCCTTTACCCAACGCAGACGATATCAAAATTTATTATTTTAAATATAATTTTTTCAAATTTTTCAAAAAATTTCAACAAAACCATATCATGTGATGCCGCGTTGGAACGAGCTCGTTCCAACGAGGGGTCACATGATATGGTTTTGTTGAAATTTTTTGAAAAATAATTTTTTTTCAACTGCTAAATTTGCATATTACGCGGGCGGATGTGGCCGATTCGTTGGGTAAAGGGTTTACTCCATGCCATAGCTTATGCCTCTCAATGAAATTGGTCTATTGAAGGAGGGTAGTTTTTACATGCTGTAGACCACCGGAGAACGAGTTATAGGGCTTAGATCCTGTGACCACTATTGCGGCATATCTTTTTATTTTCGGTTTATAGGTAGTAAGTTATGTCGGTGGGGGATATTTCCCATGGAAAGAACCACGAAGCGACAGTAAGCAAACTGATATCTGACTCGCCAACGCTCTAACCATCTGCAAGCTTTGTTGAAGAAAAATAAAATGCGTTGAAGCTTAAGAGTCTTATTTTAGGATATGGCACAAATGCCGATAAAGATTAAATACACAACCTATTATTCACATGTCTGATGGGCTGACCATTTCTGGACCTGAACGGTGAATACAATTTTTTTTTTCTAAACAATCTTATCCTGTAACAGTTTTGGGAGCACTCCCATAACGAAAATTACGAAATTGGTGCTATCTGACAGACAAATTACTCAATCCAAATTAGAAGGTGACGCTAGTCTGAGGCACGGAACCCTAGTCTGTGGCACGGAACCAAGGTTAAAGGTCTTTACCTAATATGGAAAGCAGACGACACTTGCAAAAAAAAAAAATTCTTCAACAACTGACCTTTTTCATTTTTTGTCTCAAAAACAAAGGTTATGACTCCTTATTGGAACGAGCTCGACGAGCTCGTTCCAATGAGGGGGTCATAACCTATGTTTTTGAGACAAAAAATGAAACAATAATGAAATGTAACTGACGATTTTTGAGAATAGAGCTGGCCTTTTTTGGCCGTTACGTTGGGTAAAGGGTTAAACGTAAGCACAGAACTTCATCCTGCTGCAAAGATGTCGTTGATTGTGCTTCGTTGAACGACTTCTCGTGATTCACTCGGTGATCTCAAATTAATGGAGTTATTCGCGAACAATTCGACCTCTTGGGTTGACGTTTTTGTTGGATTGTACAAAAAACAGTTTTGTGTGTGTCGTTTACCCCCTCTTCATGATTTTGGTAGCGCGGTGGCTCGTTGATTGGAGCACTGAACTTCAAACTGAGAGGTCTGCGGTTCAATCCCGACCAGCGGTTACTGCGTCGTGTCCTTGGGCAAGAAACTTCATACCGATTTCCGACGTAGGGGCACAGGGGCGCTATATCTCAAAGCGTACTGTACGTCGATGGTGCACTTCCCTTCAACTGCGGCTAACCCTGCTTCTGCATGGTACGTTATGGAGTCTGACAGTTGCTCGTCCGCGCTCGGTAATTCTCTTCCGGTACTCCGGCTTCCTCCATCCGTAAAATTTACCGACGCCATGCGACCCTGGCTGTTGAAAGTGCCAGTACGATAAACCTAATTGAAACAAGCAAATTAATCTTATTACTTTACTTTATAATTTTTTTTTTTTTTTTTTTTTCTTGCGAGATTTTTTTTTTAAACTTGAATATGGAATAGGAAATTGAATTGTGTTTATATGTAATGCGTGATTGTGTTCACATGTGTGGGTGTGTTAGGAAGAATTGTACAAGCATCATCACTACCTCAACCATCGACTTTTGAAAGATCCCCATCTTTGGCCTTCATGGTTGAGCTATTGACATTCCCACCGTGACTCTGTCCTGTTATTGAGTCGCAATCATATTCCAACAATATAAGCTATTTCATCATTGCTTTTGGCCCTTCCAAGGGTTTGACACCATGATTCTAAAAACCGAATATATGATCGTTTACGGGGCAGCTTTCAAGTCCAGCGTCCTCTCTCTCTCTCTCTCTCTCTCTCTCTCTCTCTCTCTCTCTCTCTCTCTCTCTGGAACTTGAGAAAAAAAATCAACAGTGGGGAGGCGATGGAACTTAAGCTCGCAAGTGTTTGAGGCAGGAAGACAAAGAGGCAATGGATTGGGTCATTCATGCGTCGCGTGGGCGGGATGGGGCTGTGAGTCGAGTCACAAGATGGTTTGGAATTTTTTAATTTTCTTCTTTTTTGGGGGGTTTGGGGGGGTGGGGGTGTGCTGAGGAAGGTTAACCACCGCGTGAGATTTCTACGCCACCGGTTGTGGGGTGCATTTCACACCCTAACGCATATTTACATTTTTGTGTAAAAGTTAAGGCACCGCAGGCAATCTTTCAAATACCGCTACCGTTTCCACTAATCCCTTAAACATGAAAATAATTGCTTGGTGGAAAACTCCCTTCCGCGGTGGTAGAGGTAACACAGTGTGGCATTTGAAAGATTGCCATCGGGGCCTTAACTTTTACACATAAATGTAAATATACGTTGGGTGTGAAAATGCACCCCATAACCGGTGGCGTGGAAATATCACGAGGGGGTTAACCTTCCTCAGCACCCCCCCCCCCCCCCCCCCCCCACCCCCACGAAAAAAGGATAAAAAATTCCCAAACCATCTTGTGACTCGCAGCCACCATCCCACCCACGCGGCACATGAATGCCCCACCCCAGTGCCTTTTTGTCTTCCCGCCTAAAAAACTTAAGAGTTCCAGTGCCACTTCCTCCCCACTGTTGAATATTTTTCTCAAGTGCCACAGAGAGAGAGAGGGGGGGGGGGGGAGAGGGAAGAGACAGACAGAACAGACAGACAGATAGAGATAGGCGTCGCCGGGCTGGGGATGCGAACTAAAAAACCCTCCTCATTTTCTGTGTTAAATGGGCGAGGAATTAGGCTATTGACATTGGAAAGTGATTCTGCTAGAACGATTATTTCAAGATAACACATCAAAATATTAGGCTAGCTAATGAAAACATCAGGTTTATACAATAATTGGTAGTTGTTTGATTAGGTCACAAACCCCCATTGGGGTGTCTGTCTCATTGCAAGATCATTGCCATTGGTTTTAAATACTGAACAAACCACTGTAATCACACAGCTTCTGATTACATAAGGAAGCCGCCTTGCTAATTTTTAAATGTTTTTGGCGTAGTTTCACTGAACTTGGGCTATTGTCTGGGTAGAATTTACACTCGGTGGGTGTTATCAAATCCATCACTATCCATGTACTGTTTCTGTGTTTGCACCAGGCTACTTGACAACCTGAAGCAAAATATAAGTTGTCCACGCATAAGATCATGTTTGATTCAATTTTTTACAATGGGTCGATATGCATAGGAGCGAAAGTTTGAGAAAGAAAATCAATATCCGACTTCCCATGCACGTGTTTGAAATTTGTAAAAAACTTTGCAATGGGTGAAAAACACACTCGCTTCCTGGGGTATTCTTTCAAACGTTTTTGTGGAATAATATTTGAAACACACTTTCATTCTTTTCTGTCATTTGAGTCCGTTTTCCCTAACCATTTCAAAGAGTGAGTGCATCAGAAGTATCGAATCACCCAAATGGCCGCCCCTTCTCCAATGTTGAGCCGATTGCACAGATCACAATATTGCTTTTTGACTGCTCCACTGATAAATAGCCTATATTTTGTATGGTCACGCAGTACACATCACTCGTGGAGAACTCTCTTTTTATGTGCATTTTATATAAGCGTATTCGGTCAGAATCAATCAGTTTTTACTGGTCATTGACGGAACCTTTACGAGGGGGGGTGGGGGTTCATCGGATCCTATTCCCCTATACCGCCACCCCTCCCCCACACATTTTTGCAAATGATGGGTTTTCGTTTTAATCAATATTTAATTATCTTAAACCCACAACCAGTGTGAAACTGCAATCGCCTGCTATTATTATTTATTAAGATTTAACGACACTTTAACAGCCAAGGTCATATCGTGTCGGTGACAGTTTTTACGGGTGGAGGGAGCCGGAGAGAACCACCGAGCAACAGCGATCAGCTGCCAGCTCCCCAACAATGTAACCTCTACTGCAGCACAGGCAGGGTTAGATTGGCTGAAGACAAGCGCACCATCGACGTGCCGTACGCCTTAGTACACGGCGTCCATCGTTCCCCCATGTGGACAATCGGGTTTAAGTGCCTTGCCCAAGCACACAACGCGGGAGTCCGAATCGATCGCTCAGACGGTCACCCATCCAAGCACTAACCGGGCTCGACGTTGCTTAACATCGGTGATCTGACGAGAAGCGGTTACCGCAACGCCACCCACCCTCCCCCATGCAATCGTCTGAAAATAAATTTCTGCAATGGAGCCTGCGTGTATGCTTCCTGCAAAAAATCATTTTTGAACACCGAAAACATATAGCTTATGAGCCGTATTTGGAACTATAGCTTGTACAGTGAGGAATCACAGCCGTTATTTCTTTAGAAATGAAGTGGGAAAATAATTAAATTTGACAGGCGATGGGGAAGGGTTGGAGGGGCTGAAGGTGTATCTGTTCACCTACGGTTACTTTTATGGCAGATGTAAGCCAAATAATGTGATGAATCTTATTAAATGCGAATTGCCCACAGGTCATATCTTTCTCAAAATCTAGCACGTTCTCCTGTTTACTTTGACTGAAACTCCAGCCAAACCGAACATATTGGAGTCTGTTGGATGGGGGGGGGGGGGGGGGGGGGGGGGGGAGGTCAAACTTTTCTCTAATTGTAGATCAATCACAAAAGGCATAAACAGATCATACGGTTTTCTGTAAATGAAAGGAGGATAGATTACGATCATAGCATTAACTCACTTCGGTGATTTGGAACATCAGGACCTATGTGGGCCTCTACAAGTCAAACCTCTGCATGTCTGTCGCGGTATTTGTATTTTCGATTAAAGTGAAATTACAAATTATACGAGAATACTGGCTGAACATTCTCATTCTCATCACAAGTTTGAGGTGGAATAATAACGCTTTTAAAAGAGTGTTTTAAAAGTCTCAGACCATTTCTATTAAATGTTCATGAGATCTGGAGCGGTAGCGTGTCAAGACCACGAATCTGTGGCAGTGGCGTAATGTCAACAGTGCACAGGGGGGGGGGGGCGATTCCCCAAATATTTTCGGTGTGGTGAAGGTCTGGGAAGTACCATTTCCGGCAATCTGGGAGGCATTTTTTGCCTGGGGCCGATGGTGGCGCTCCGCTTAGATGGTGTTACCAATCCGGCACCCCCCCCCCCCCCCCGCCCCACCCGATTTTTCCCTAGCATGACGCCCCTGATCTGTGGTCGAACTTCGAAACTGAATTTCCACAAGCAATCAAGTAAGCCTACAAAACAATTAAAAAATGGATTTCTCAACGCTTCAACATGAAAGTATACAGATATATGAAGGCCTGTCGCGTATTTGCGGTCCCCATTCCGTTTACAAACGATCGGTAAACGCGCTTATCGTTTTCGTTTATCGTTTTTAGTTCGATCCAGAAACATACATCGCGTTTATTTGGCCCTATATCATTTATGACCGCTCATAAAACCGCGAGGATAATTGCGGTTTTGCTAAAACTACTTCCGACTTGTAGTGCGGTGTATATGAGGAAGCTTTTGACATGGTAATTGTATTGTTTTTGACGATACTTTTTGAGGAACCTTTATATCCATTTGAGGATATCCTTTACAGGATATCTTTTGCAGAATATCTGAGATAGTTATGACTCCTAGTACCTGTTGGCCCAGCCTTCTTAGCCACCCCGAGACCTTCGTAGCTTCAAGGCCACTACTTGTCCATAGTCACCACCCATCTGTCCTTTGATTCAATACTATTGTAGTCACCCAATACTTTTGTTTTCTATCACCCTCATAGTTGTGGACCATTACTGCCACATGCTATTACTATCGGCTACTGCTATTCTGCACTGTTTTTCAACCATACTAAGTTATGGTACTACTACAGCTCATAGTGTATATCATTACACTGCTGCCGCTACGGGTCGCAGTTCATACCACTATCATTCCACTTTTGCTTGCTTGAACAACGTTTTTCATACAGTTCCAATTTCTTTTTATAAGCGATCGAGTAGTTACTGAAAAATCATTGCTGAGGGCTAATAGTAGACCTATGGTATACACAGAGTTTCTCCTGTACTACACCGCCAGACAACCAAGCATAAAACACTACGGGACTTAACATTACGTCCTATCCATACCTACTGAGGACAGTATAATGCTAAGGTGGATGTTAGTGTCATGGATCACCGCTGAACCAGCGGGAGTACATACCTTACTATCTTATACTACCACGCTAGACAGCCATGCATTACCCCCTCCCCACAATACTGCTTGACCAAGCATTATGTACCCCCTATACGAGTTATATGATAACATAAAGCCTTGGGCGGATAGTGATATAAAGTGATAACAGTAGACCAATAGGGGTATATTGCGTGCAGCATATACTGCCACACTAGACAAGCCTGCATTACCCCCACCCGCACGTCAAATACTGCTTGACCTAGAATAACGTACTCCCTATCCAATCGGTGGCATGCACAACCTTGCATAATCCCCCCCCCCCCCTCCACACACACACAATATATAGACTAGCATTACGCACTACCTATACCAGTTACAGAAAAACTATGAAGCTTTAGGTCGATTAGTAGTACCGAGGACTGAAAGGGGATCTACATGGCGTATATAACGCCCATGCTATACTACATTTCTAAACGACCAAGGACTACCCTTAAATAACACACTAGACGACCATTACATCACCCGCACCGCCTCATAATACTGCCTGGACTAGAATTAGTACTACCTATACCAGCCATAGGATAGTACAAAGCATTTGGTCGATTAGCAGTACCAAAGGCTAACGGGGGATTTGCAGGGGTATATACCGCTACTATCATACCAGGCCAGTTCGATAAACTCGACACCCCCAGATTCGAAAAACGTTATGTCGGATTGTACAGTGGACAACATAGGCAGTTAACGTTTCTATGGACGTAGCGCATGCCCATCGTGACGTCACGTCGTCAATAGCAACGTCAGTCGTTTCGCGGGGAAAACTTGCAGGAAAACTCACCTCCCCATCGATATTCCATCACATACTCCTACTACATACCCACAGCCCTGTGTGTACATATATCACTACACATTTTTAGCATACTATATATGCAACACGTACACCACTTGCATATCAAGATGCATGGGGGCCGACGTTTTGCACAGGAAAGAGTTGCTCTGGCAAAAGTTCCGGTTCCTATGGCAATTTAACACAAGTTTCTCTGGCAAAGTTCCGGCAACCGGGCCCGATTCTTACGTGCTGTACAGCACTACTGATTGTATCTGACAGTCCTTCACCTTTTCGGGATCACAAAACTCTCAGCTGGTTAAAATAGTGATTGAGTGGCTATGGAAAACTCAGTCATCGGCATTTGGGACTCGGGGGGGGGGGGGGTGGGGGGGGGGCTGCGTGCTTTCTTGCCACTGTGCATTTTCAAATTTACATTTATTCATTGGTTTTTAAAAGCTGCCTTTCAGTCCTCTGTGGCTATATCAAGTGCAATGTCAAGTTTATCCAACCATTCTTACCTTTCATGCTCACGTTAGAGCACACACCCCAAACTATAATTAACGAGCCATATTCCAACAGTAAAACAGAATTTGTTTACAGACGTAAACAAGCACTGCTCAAATTCTCGGTGTTTAATTTATTATGTACCCTGATGTATCATTAAAGGAGACTCCACTGAAACGATTCGTGATATGTATAGGAAAGATTTCTTCTGAAAGATTCTAACTCTGCGGCTTGATGTTTGCATCAACATTTTCTTGTTTCTCGGCCATGCTCCCAGCATGTATGTATCGGCGCGACTGATTGGTTAGCGAAATGTGATTGACAGGATTTTGAGAAGCATCATACTATATTATTTAACATGATACTAAATTATTTGAGTATGATGCTGAATTAATTCAGTATGATACTCAATTAATTTAGCATCATAGTATATTATTTGAGTATGATGCTGAGTTAATTTAGTATCATGCTATATTATTTTGCACGATTTCATGAATGCTTCACAAATAGTATAGCATGATGCTGAATTACGAGAAGATCATGCATTTTAATTCAGCATGATGCTTAATTATTTTAGTATGATACTCAATTAATTTAGCATCATGCAATATTATTTGAGTATGATGCTGAATTAATTCAGTATGATACTCAATTAATTTAGCATCATACTATATTATTAGAGTATGATGCTGAATTAATTTAGTATCATGCTATATTATTTTGCACGATATGCAACATAAATAAGATAGTTTGATGCTGAAATCAGGTTCATGTACGGGAGGGTCATAATTGTTTTTTAGCATAATACTCTAATAATTAAGCATGATGCTATATTATTTGATATGATTTCATAAATGATGCATAAATAATAAGCATGATACTTAATTATTTGAGTATGATGCTGAATTAATTCAGCATCATGCTATATTATTTGGGTATCATGCGATATTAATTTAGTATCATACTCTGTTATTTGGGTATCATGCGATATTAATTTAGTATCATACTCTATTATTTTAGCACTATTCTTAATTCTCTGATTTATGATCCTGTTCGTGCGTCATAGCATCATGCTATATTATATTGCACGATTTTATGAATGCTGCGTAAATAATATAGCATGATACCAAATGACTTAAGCATGATGGTGAATTACGAGAGGATCATGCACTTTAATTTAGCATGATGCTTAATTATTTTAGTATCATGCTGAATTAATTTAAGCATCATGCTATATTATTTAGGCATCGTGCTATATTATTTTAACATTATGCTCTATTATTTTAGCATCATGCTTAATTCACTGATTTATGATCCTGTTCGTACGTAAAATCAACACGGCATTTCCCGTGCCATTTTTGTCACCTGTACCGCGTATGTTTTACGCCAAATGCTGTTCAAGAAGCAATCAATTTCCTTGTTCAAACCCACAGGGTATAAACCGTATAAACCTTTAGCCGGAAGTGGAGATAAGCGAGGCGAGAGATTTCTATTTTTATCTCAAAGTTTCAGTCGCAGCGTATCCAAGATCACCGAAAACAAGATTTTTTTAATAAACGGAATGACCGAAGAAAGCAAAATCAGAAAGTATGTTATATAAAACAATATTTAACAATGAAACGACACAACTTAATGGAAAAAATCGACTTTTGTAGTATGAAAAAACATCTGCTGATCATCTCGGAAAATGAATTCTCGGGCAAATTTCTCCTTCAAATATCGTTTTTCACATGTTCGCACAAATGTAACATGTTAAAATCATAGATCGACAGATTCGGCGTTCAATTCCACACCAGAAACTATTAACCATAACAACGAAGGAGGTTCGGTGCTACTAAAACTGTTCAAAATATAATGTCACCTTATCGATTTTTTTTATACGCCCAGTTGTATACGCTCGTATCTTCAGTTGATGAGTCGTATACATTTTTTATGCTTGTCAGGTGACCCTTTCGATGTGACTCTGGTAAATTTGGAGCCTGTAAGTTCCGAAAGCAAGAGAGGCCTATACGCGCACAAGCCGGGTTGAATGCAACATTGCATTGTGTTGAAAAAGCGAACCACAGGTTACCTTTTTCAACGCAGAGAAATAACCCATTTTACTGCATTACAGAATCTAACGATAGGCGGTGAACTATATGAAGATGAGGCTGGTTTTATGGCATAGGCGTAACAATGTCAGATCAAGTTGGACCGCATCATTTACTGTAAGTTGACTCTTTCAGACACAATTTGTTCCAAAACACGTTTTGGGGGGTGAAATAATTTTTTGGGGGGCAGTCAGGATTTTTTCGGGGCACTCAGGATTCTTTCGGATGAAGTGGACCTCAGCTCCACATCCCCCCTCCCCACCCCACCCAGAAAATAAAAATTCCCGTACGCATATGGCAGTATAGATAGCACGTAATTATAATCCAAGGAACACTGATGACTAATTTCATCTGAATTCATGCAGCGGTTGCTTGCATACATAAACAGACAGACACATTCTTTTATATACAGTAATAATAATAACTCTTTGGCCAGCCACTGATTTGTCGCGGTTCTCGAAATAGATGAATCTATAAAGCCGTGGTCCACAGACCTGCAACCAGGGGTCGATTTTCAGAGTGGGAGTGGGAAAGGCAGCGAAGAGCCGTGTAGGGGGGGGGGGGGGGGGAAGGAAGAAGACAACCCGCACATAATGCACGTAAAAAGCAGACGTTACACCCCCGCTCCCGCCCCCCCCCCCCCCCCCCCACCCATTTTTGCAACTAAATACGTTCTGGAAGGGGCAGGCTTGTAGCTAAATAGCAGAGCCACAAATTCGCAAAGAGGGTGGCTATTGATCTATTATGGGGTGAAGCAGGGCCTTCGCTACTAATGGCTGACCATAGTTGGGCCCGGGGTAGGAAACTTGTGAATTTCAGGGTCCCCAAACCCTCGTTTCCTTGCACCTGAGTGGATATTTTGAGGGTTTTTAATGGAGGAATATTGGTAAGATTTCACACTTCCAGAGCCGGTAAATGCCGGCGTGGAGTATAAATGACAGAACGACGAATATAAGACTCAGTATTGAACTGAGAATTTGCTTCGAGATATTTAAAAAAAAAAACAAAACTATGAATGAGATACAAACGGGATACTAAATATATGGGAATATGTATTAAACCTACTGTATATAACTTGAAAACCTCGAGCTTTTGCAGGCGCCGGGGAGCAATTTGAAAGTGTGTGGGTGGGGGGGGGGGGGGGAGAGGGGAAATGTATCTAAGGTTTCTGCATTACCCCCCTCCCCAGCCAGACACACGCGCGCGCGTGCGCACTTTTACAGAGTGTTGGGCATGCTAGTATGATCTAGAGGGAATACATGCTCCCAAAGAAAGAAAATAAAACACACAAACGAATGGGTAAACCAATCGAATGAATTTAGAAGCGAATCTAATAATGAAAGGAGCAGAGAATTCGAATTTGCAGCTTTCAACAGTCCTCATCTGAGGAGTCAGTCACAGCAGCCTCAGAATCACTGAGCATGTGAGTTTTGGTCCTCATTTTTCAAAATATCCCAGAGACCCTCACCACCGAGAACACACACACCACCTAACCACTGTGCGGTTCGGATGCTGCTGCACAGCACACGGTGAGCATACATGGTGATCCCCTTGGGATTAGCTCTGATAGCCCCACCCCCACCTCACCCCCAATATTTTTTACCTTCCTTCGCTCCTGAATAATAAAAAATAATATTTGTTGGAACTGATTCAAATGAACGCCTTTCCAGTGTGTTATCGTATTACTATAAACAAAGAAAAACTATGGTATACATGTAAACTACATTTTTAAAATTGCATGTTAGAGGTCAGTGTAAAACAAAACGCAAACGAAGAAAATAACCAAAACGAATAAATTTAGAAGCTAGTCTGATAACGAAAGGAGCAGAGAATTCCAATTTGTTGTGTTCTACGACTGGATCTTTAGCCTGTGTGGAGTCTGTCTCTCTCCGTACAGAGAACAGCCATTTTATTTCCCCGCCAATAGGACGACACGCCGTGACATCATCAACCCCGCAACTGATGCTGCCAGAGAGGGTTCAGATACCTCCATATCTTTTCTCAGCCGGGGATCCGCGACTTCTGGCACGAGAGACCAGCGAACTTATCCACCACTCTTTTCAACTTGTCACCCACATTTCAATTTGGGTGTGGGGGATGTGCTCCCCCCCCCCCCCCCGGTTACGTTCTTGAATGAGAGTAAATAATTTCAGTTTACAGGCATGACAAACTGGAAAAATATATCAGTAAAATATATTAGTTGCAGGTGTATTTTATAGAATAATGTAATGGCCGGTTAGGGTTTGAATGAAATTGCTGAGTCGAGAGGCCGGTTTGGGTGTATCAAGATATGACCAGGACACATGGCGTACAAAGTTTATTTTTTTCCAAAAGGGTTAAGAAGGAAACTGGAGAGCAGGTTGGATAACTTTGCTGGCGGCCTGTTTGAGTGAAATTCTCAGAAACCGGCAAGATCGGTTCTTGTCACTCTGAAGCCGATTTGGCTACTGACGCGTGCCGGGTGTGCGTTCCGTTTAGCTGTGCTATTAAAGTGCGGGATGACCTCTTCGCCTAGTCTCCTGTGCATCCCACTACCTTTCACCTAGATGAAAGCAAATGGGATGCGCAAGAGACTACTCTTCGCCAGCAAAGATGAAGAGCACTTAGGGACGTTCCGACGGGGGGGGGGGGGGGCTTACACCCCCCACCTCCACCCCCAATGAGGACCCTGATTTTTGAAAGTTAGAAATTTTATGGTTCAAATTTCAAAAGTTGGAAACATTTAGTTCTAAGCAAATATAGAAACTAGTGATTCTTGGTGTGAAATACATTTATTCTTTATAGTATGAGCCCACTAGTTTTTTTTTCGCGCAGAACTAAAATGTTGATAATGTTCCAAGTTTGTAAACTGCGTAAGCTAGCAATACATCGATATTGCGCTTTCGTAAATGCACACAAATAGTGTCAATTTGGAACACCGAGGCCCGCCGATTTTCTCTAATTGCCTTAAGGCAGGATTCTCTTACGTGAGAGTTCTTCACTGCTCGTCTAAATGTGACGTGCAGTGAAGGGGCCGCACGCACGAGTATCCCGCCTTCAGGAAATTACGGGAATCGGCGGGCCCCCAATAACGCCGGGCCCCCGGGGTTACTGCCCCCCCCCCCCCTCTCGACGGCCCCCGCACAAGCAGTATCATGTATCACAAGAAGTCTTTTGTTAGGCCATTTACAAAGTCTACTCATAATTATGGAGAAAAGGCCAAATGTCAAGCGAATATAATGTAATTTGTACATAAATCTATAAAGAAAATTCCTTCTCAAAACCGATCATCAAATGTCGGAAACTTTTTATGGTATCAATTTGAAATGAAAGTTTGGAAATTTAAGGATCTCACTGTGACACACACCGAGTCTGAACTACCCAGAAACGTCCCTGGGAGCATTTGGATCCGAGAGGTGTTTTGTTCTTCAGCAGGAGTGAAATGGAAATGAGAATGTGAATAGTATTGAAGGCTATCGTCAGACAATAAATGTGATCGATTAATTTGAAAGAAATGATCGCTTTGTATTTTTGACAACTTGACCCTGCTCTGAACTGCTATTGACAACAACGTAATTTAATTTCAGCTACTGTTGACCTGACTGTGCTTATCCTACATCATGTAGAATGTTGTTTGGCATTCAAGTTTCAAAAAGAAAACTGGTAACCGAAGTCACGGAGTATAGTAACCTCCCTGCCGAAGTCTTGTTTCGAAACTGTTTCCGTGAAGTCGTATGTAAATTAAGTGAAAATAAGATGAAAATTTATAAAATGCTTATGTAAGGCGCGAATTGTTCTATTTATTTCATCTTTTTGCCTTTGTCACACGGTAGGGTTCGCTTGGTGAGTATAAAGCTTGTTTTCGACCCTGGATCTGTTTGGTTTCAACACGACATTGGCGAGATATCGAGGGAATCCCATGTGACGTCACGTCTAATCTAAAAATACTTTAGTTTAATTTAAACAGTATTTATTTCAGATAAAATAAGTTCTCAAAGAACAACATTGAATATTTACAAAAAGTATAGGTATGGTATATATACTTCATGTAGGATTCCATAGTGTTTCGCTAATTTCTCTAAGAATGGAATCGTTAAAAGCCAGATACTTATTGATGCAGTTGCATCGAACTTCGAAGAGAATACTAAAAAATAGCCCATTTGATGTTTGTTCGACAGTTATTGGACACAAAAGGACTGTTGCCAAAATGAGAGTGAAAATGAGAGAGCTCGAGAGGGTGAGGTGGGGGTCGGGTTAGGGATTATTGTCGAATAAACGTACTAGCTCAGCATGCTGTCAGGCAAACTGGTTTCAATTAATAGAGGATTGGCGTATTGTTATAACACGCCGTTATCTGAAGTGAAAACATTTTCTTCCCATTCGACTGTCGCCCCCCCCCCCCCCCCCAAACACAAACACACACTTCAACAACATAAAATAAAATAAATAGAAAAAAATAATTTAAAAAAGCCAGGCAAAACCGCAAAACAAAGACACTAAATGATCGTTATGAAGTAAAAACGACCACGGTCAAAAACGGTAAACAAACATTTTTTAAAAAGGTCATTAAAAAGAATGAAACAAACCCCAAATACCCCAATTGGAAAAATAATTCCCCGACAGAGCTGTGTGAATGTATGTGTGATGAATAAACAGCTCACAAATAACAATGGGATTACCTTCATAGACAAGTGATTATGGATATGTTAATTACAGGTGTGAAGGAATTAGAGCCAAGGCAAAATGAAGTGTTGCAGTTGTAACTGAACTAATTTACCCTAATGCATAGGTAAATTAAAAAAATGAATGCCGATTGAAAAACATGGTCTGAAATCTTTCGGGTGGGGGGGGGGGGGGCGAAAAGTTCTTCGGGGGAAGGAGCGATCCTTTCGCCCCCTCCCCCGTGGTTGCAGGTTCGGTGGTTCAGTCAGTAGTGTTTCAGTTGAAAGGTGTGACGTCAACGTTGTGCATTCGAGTCTGTTTATATGGTTTGTTAACTGATTAGACCTTCGTACATGCACAAATATGGGCATTGGAGCGATCATATGGGAATCGAATAATCTCAACTGGACGTATAATTATCACCAACTCCCGACAAACGATTTTACCAACTGGGCGTATAAAAAAATCGATAAGGTGACATTATATTTTGAACAGTTTCAGTAGCAACGAACCTCCTTCGTTGTTTATGGTTGATAGTTTCTGGTGTGGAATTGAACGCTGAATCTGTCGATCTATAATTTTAACATGTTACATTTGTGCGAACATGTGAAAAACGATATTTGAAGGAGAAATTTGCCCGAGAAATTCAATTTTCTGAGATGATCAGCAGGGTGTTTTTTCATACTACAAGAGTCGATTTTTCCATTAAGTTGTGTCGTTTCATTGTTAAATATTGTTTTATATAACATACTTACTGATTTTGCATTCTTCAGTCATTCCTTTTATTTAAAAAAATCTTGTTTTCGGTGATCTTTGATACGCTGCGACTGAAACTTTGAGATAAAAATAGAAATCTCTCGCCTCGCTTATCTCCACTTCGGCTAAAGGTTTATACGGTTTATACCCTGTGAAACCGGGTTGCTTTTGTTTTCGCGGGATCGATTAAAAAAACAAAACAAAAAAAACCCCAAAACATAAAAAAACAAACAAAGTTATCCTTGAGAAAATATTCACCCAAATCTGACCAAAACAGTAAAAGAGACATATCGTATGGTGCATATAATCAGCAAATAGCTGATTATTATGATTCAAAGCATATAAATGACTTTTATATCCGATTTCTATGATTTGAAACATGAATTCAAACAACGTGCTTTATTTGAGATTCTTTTGATTGATTAACACATCAAGGGGAAACAATTCTAACATATTGACACATAAAGGTTTTCGGGCTTCGGGTCTGTGTAGCCATCACGGTTGACCGATCGTAATCAGAAGGGGACGCCCTCATCTAGACATTATACTGAATCATCCTACCAAGTTACAATGAAATCCCTTCATAAATACGACCTGTAGTCTATGCTAAAGGTCTTCGGGTTTTGTGCTCGGGCAGCCGTCATTATCTGAATTCATCCGACCAAGTTACAATGAAATTCTTTCATCAATACGACGTGTAGACTGTGCTAAAGGTTTTTGGGCCTTGGGCCTCTGTAGCCGTCGCGGTTGACCAATCGCGACCAAAAGGGGACGCTCTCGTCCAGACATTATATGGAGTCATCCTACCAAGTTACAATGAACCCCCCCCCTAACCCCCCCCCCCCCCCCCCCCGCCCCCATAAATACGATCTGTAGACTGTGTCAAAGGTTTTCGGGATTTGGGCTCGGGCAGCTGTCTCGGTTGACAGATCGCGACCAAATGTGGAAGTTCTCATCTAGACATCATACGGAGTCATCCTGCCAAGTTACATTGAAATCCCTCCATAATAAATACGAAGTGTAGACTGTGTTAAAGGTTTTGGGGTTTCGGGCTTGGGCAGCCGCCATGGTTGACAGGTCATGACCAAAAGGACACATTCTCATATAGACATTATACAGAGTCCGCCTACCAAGTTACAATGAAATCCCTTCATAAATAGACCTGTACACTGTGCTAATGTTTTCGGGTTGTGGGCTTGGGCGTTCTCATTTAGACATGACCTCAAACCTGCATATGAAATTTCGTGACGATCGGAAATAACTACGGGGTTGTAGACTGTGCTAAAGGGAAATGTGACCAGACTGACAGACTCACAGACTGACACTGACAGACTCATGGACTAGCAGACTCACGAACTCACAGACTAACAGACTTCCGCACGCGTGATGGCAATAGCTTATCTTGACTTTGTTAAGTTAAGCTAAAAATTGACTTATGCCATCTGCAATTACAGCCTTCTAAAGTTCTTGAGTTTTTGGCACCCACAAAAGTCACATTTCTTCAATTAAACGACTTGGTGCTCTCCTCGCCGTTGTATGATATCTGTTCTGCGCCACACACCTCATTTTCAGCTGTTCGTAAAGGCCTTTTTGTGTGTGTGTTTTCCGAGTGACCATCCAAATAATCCTCATTGAAGTCAGATTAAACTGTCCCCCTCTAACAATCTAACAAAAGTTTCGTGTGAAGGGTCAGGACTAACTAGTTTGAAATGGGAAATGTTTCTTGTTATTGTATGTCCATTAGTCATGGACTGAGCTGTCACCTGGGGAATTTTTATGTTTACAACTTTATAAGGCACAGGTCTATACCTGGTAACTAACTTGCCCTTATAAGTTTGTTTAACTAACACACGATCACCCAATTGAATATTAAATGTTTGGTTGCACCTCTCTTGTCAGCATACTCTTTCATTTTAACCTTTCGGTCTCTAGCTGTCTCTCTAATATCCTTGTGAAGGTCAGGTGTCTAACTCATAATGGGTGACTGTCTGAACCGGGTAAGAAAATATCAATGAAGCTGGAGCAACCTCTGTTGTGAAATGAGTAGTTTGACAAATAATTACGCAGGTATTGATACATCACTTGCTGATAAGGCTTTTTTCCTTCAACATGCGCAGTCTGAAGTATCTTTTTCAATTCAAACATAAAACTTTTAGTAGTCCCATAGCTCGGGGTCACATTGGGATAATTCGGTGATGTTAGAATCCCATATTCTGTGAACTGTTAAAAATTTGCAGAATTGAGTGGGCTGTCATTGTCGGTTTTTAACATTTTATGAATGCCCATAACAGTGAATATTTTGTCAAAAACAGGGATCACAGCTGCTGGTGCTGAGACGGGTGTAACTGACTAATTGTATGTAGTCTAGTACAATCGAACCCACCCCGGGCCCCTTGGTACTAGAGTACTACGTACTAAGCCAATAAAATGGGGAATACAAGTGATTTCGGTAATTTTGGGTGCATTTTGGTGATTTGGAGGGATTGTCGGGTTGTTTGTGGTAATTCTACGAATCTGGAAAGAACTCTTTACAAAGGAACACACCCTCCGAACATCCCCCTATCTTATAAGAAGCCTCTGGGTCACATAGCATCCGCGTGCTACCATAGAAACCAAGATGGCGGCCTCCAGTATACAAAATGGCCGACGGAAACAAGTATCACCCTAACAACAGTAACCAGTCTTTTCGGCCCAATGCACACTCGGCCCAAACACACTCGGCCCGAACTGAAGTCGACTCGGCCCAAACTAAACTCCACTCGGCCCAAACTGAAGTCGACTCGGCCCAAACTGAAATCCACTCGGCCCCAAATCTGAAGTCCCACTCGGCCCAAAGCTGAAGTCCACTCGGCCCAAACTGAAGTCCACTCGGCCGGCCCAAGTCTGAAGTCCACTCGTCCCATACTGAAGTCCCCTCGGCCCAACCAATTTGTCCCAGGCTGACTCTCGATTTTATTTGAAACGAATTAACTTCCAAGCAAGTTGTCTCGTCTCAAACAATATCGGCAGTCATCTTTTTTTGGATGTTTGGATATACGAAAGGATTTTGGAAAAGAGTGGTTCGATTGAGGAAAGAAAACTTAACATTGGTAAAGTTGTACAGTACATATTTATTTATTTAATATGTAATGTGGTAATACAGTCATGTATTAAATATACAAAATAAAGATACAAAAAATGTGGTTCTATTTTTTCTTTTTACCATTATTTTCTAAACTGTGACTCTGTGACGTTTCATGATTGGACTACACATTAAATAAGGACTATTATGGAGTAATAAATGTGGCATACAGTATAAAACCTATTTCATTTCATCACGCCACAATTGCGAAAATAAAAGAAATTCCGTTTTTTACACCATATTTAATAAATTTCTCACCACGCCGAAATGAACATCGTCATTTCGACGGGCCGTAATTAGAGTTTTGATGTCGTTGTTTATATGACATTCATAACTGATGGACTTGTTGTAACAGAACTCGCTCAACAATCGATCCCGAAGGTTGAAAT